>JAUMIR010000005.1:60429991-61670824 GCA_030847615.1 Gambelia wislizenii | reverse complement strand
AGACAGTAATTGGTTTGGTGGGAAAAGAAAATATGTTTTAAAAAAAGACAAAATGGATAAGGGACCACCAACTTGGATTGGGTTTGTTTGTGCAGAAGCATTTGGGTTTGTACAAAGTCTCTTACTTAGCAAAGTCGATGGCAAACAGGGCACAGCTTCCCAGAAAAGCCAATAGTTTGGGAAAGTTACTTTTGGGGGCTATAGCTCCTTACTGGTCATGCTTGCTGGGGATTTTTTGGAAATTGTAGGCCACAAAAGTAAGTTTGTCAAGCTTGGTGGTTACCCACATTTTTATCACTTCTGCTGGAGAATGGCCCAATAACAAAACATCTCAAAATCAGATCCAGTACTGTAACACTGCTGAGCATTAATTTACAGGAAGGTAAGAAGTAATGGGAGTTTAGTAAATTCAACAATGTTACCCCCCCCGTGCTTTACTGGAAGTACCTTACAAGACAGGCACTGTAAAACTGATGGCTTTAACTCCCCTTTGAAAGCACAGAACTTATCAACAGAGTTTCTTTATTTAAAAAGACATATGCAGCAGACACGTGTTGATTCCAGCACGCAGGTTTAAGATAACCATCCACACAACTTCTCCCCAATTTATATTTCTAGCATAAAAAAGACTCAAAACACTTAAAAGTAGTTTAAAAGTATAAAAACATCTTTACTCACAGTCTGTGTGCATTTCTCATTGAATATCAGCAGCATAACAACAGGTGAAGGCTAAACTAGTAAAAATACAACTAAAAACTACATGTTGCAAACAAAATATGCAGGAGCTTTGCAAAGCAAGCCCTGCCTCTAGGAAAAAATCATGGCAACTGGGTAAACCTCATGGTAGCTTTCCAGACAAAGAGAAGGACTTGGACACACCTCTGCTGGAAAGCCAATTACATTTCAGTAGGAAGTTACAGCAAGCATCTGTTTGCTTCTATCTGTTAATCCTTTCAACAGTCAAACATCTCAACTTATTGGATTGCAAACTACATATCCCAACACCCCTTCTCAATCCAATAAGTGTCCCATCATCTCCAACTTGATACGCAGTCTCTGGAATACAGCTCTTGCCAGGAGCTTTGTCAGGATATCAGCTGTCATCTCATCTGTTGGATAGTACTTCATCTTTATCACACCATCAGTCACCAGTTTTCTAACAATGTGAAACTCAGTCTTTATATGCTTGTTTCTTGGTATCACTTTCTTCCCACTCTCAGCCAACTTGATGCAACTCTGATTGTCCTCAAACACTATGGTAGGCTTCTGTCCTGCAGTGCAAAAGTCAACAAACAAATCATCAAGCAATTTTAACATATTACATGCCGGTGCCACAGAAACATCCTGCCTCAGTAGAAGAATACACCACTACACTCTGTTTAGCAGTAGCCCAGCAGACTGGTCCATTTCCATACAGGAACAGGTAAGCACTTGTTGACATTGAATCACTCTTGGATCCAGCCCAATCTGCATCTGTAAAACAAACAAGATTTGGATCTCTGTTAGCTGGCAACTTCAACTGTAAATCTAACGTGCCCTTCAGATATCTCAGAATTCTCTTCACCGCACTTCAGTCCTTCTTAGTTGCTGCATTGACTTTCTCTTTAAGAACTCAACAGCATAGGCTATATCAGATCTCATGTCTCTGGCTAAACACTGCAGCTCTCCAAGTTGTACAATAACTTGTACAAGTTATTGTTTGGCAAAAGTTCACTATCCTAATTGTTTTTGTTAAAGTCTGTTACCATAGATGAGGCTACACAATGTGCATCTTGCAGCCCTAAAAGTTCCAGCATGTTAGCAATCCTTTGCTTTTCACTCAGCAGGAAAGATCCATCTTCTCCTCTTTGAATTTCAATGTTCATGTACTCTGTTGCATCTCTATGCTCTTTCAATTCAGCACCTTTGTTCAGATTCCTCCCAATCTCATTGTAGTCAGCATCTCCCTGGGTAGCAATAAGCAAATCATCATCATTAATCAGAACATAGGTAAACAGTTAATCTTTGATTCTGATGTACACATGTTTGTCTGTTTCTCCACATTTGAAATCTAAATTCTCCTAAGTTGTGTGCAACTTCTTATTTTTCACATTAACATGTTTGCCACTCATTTGCTTAGAAGTGGCTAAGCTTAGAAACAGTCTCATAGAAATAACTTTCACATCTTGTGCTGCCTCATGTGTAGGCATTTGCTCACCATCTTCTTCTGTTCACTTTGGTTCCTTGGATAATGCCGACCCTGCAAGGTAGCCTAGCCTGTCTGGAGGCACTCCTCTGTTTGGTCTGAGCTCATATTTGGGAAGTTCCTGTTGCAGATCCTGATGACACTCTTCCTCATTTGCTTCATCACCGTCCAGACCATCCAGGTCACTTCCCACATCAGCCTCTGTAACATAAAACTGCATAGGAGATTCACACTCTGTTTCTGAAATCACAGATGTATCATTCATGTCCTCATTCTCAACATCAAAGTCAATGTTATCCTCTTCCGGGAAATCAATCACAGTTCCTGTTATGTCAACTTTTCTGTTTTCATCAAAGTACACCATGTGTCTACTTGCTACTCTGCCAGTCTTTAAGTTCATCACTCTGTAGTTCCTTGTAGAACTCTCATAACCAACTAGAATAGTTTCCTCAGTACTGGGATCCAGCTTACCACGCAACTGTTTAGGTATGCATGCATAAACTAGGCATCCAAATGTTCTGATATGTTTGATGGATGGGGCCATCCCATGCCACATTTCAAAAGGAGTCTTCTCTGTACCCTCTGCAGCTAAACGGTTCTGCAAATAATTAGCTGTGGCAATTGCATCTCCCCACATTCTGTTAGGTAGGCCAGCATCAGCAAAAGTCACCTTGTCATCTCAACTAGAGATCTAAATTTTCTCTCTGCTAAAGAGAGAAACAGTCTTAAAGTGTTGTATGCCACTCTCTTCTAAAAATGTTTGTGTATAGCCTGCCATGTACTCACCACCGCAATCAGTATTCAGAGATCTGGGGTTCCTTCCAAATATATTTTCCACTATGCCAACATATTTGTGCAGTGCATCACACATCTGGCTTTTCTCCTTCAGCAGGTAGATAATACTGTATCTTGAGAAATCATCTAGAAATATTAAAACATATCTATTTCCTTGTAGAGATTGAATTCTCATGGGTCTCATAATGTCACTATGAATGAGTTCAAGAACACTGCTAGACCTTTTCTCAGTTTTCACAGGAAATAAAGGCCTTGTTGCCTTTTGTTTAACACACACTATGCATCTGTTTGAATTATCACTGCTTTGTTGCTTTACCTTGATTCTAGTTGTCAAACTTTGGTTCTGAAACTGCAGAATTGCTTTGCAGTCATGATGTCCAAAGCATCTGTGCCATAAATCAATTCTCTCCTCTTTCACACTGGGTTGCTTGTCAGCTGCTTGAGCAACAAAAGCTTGCTTATCTGAAAGATGCAACTCATAAAGACCATTGTCATTTCTGTATGCTTGCACATAAGTGGTATTTTCATCATACACTTTACAAATTCCTTTCTCAAATAACACTGAATAACCTTTTATATCAAGGGCTGACATGCTAATAAGACTGCAATTTAATTCAGGAATATAGTCTACATTTTCTGTCACATGTGACACACTCTTATCAGGCAATGCACAGTTTAAAATGCATTTCCCAACTCCTTTTATGGAAAGGTGCAATCCATTAGCAATTTGTATATTTCCATTTTTATCAGTGTTTAATTCTGTAAAATTACTTCCATTGTTTGTGCAATGTGCAGGACATTCTAAATCTACAAACCATCTGTTTCGTTTATTCTCAGTCTTTTTATTTACTTTACAGACATTTTTTGAAAACTCGAGTGCAGTCAAACTTCTTTTGTCCCCTTTGTCCTCAGTTTGAGAAAACTTCTGCCCCCTTTGGAAAGAATTTGCCTCTGCAGGCTCCATTTGTTTGGTAGGCTCAGCCTGTGTCCCTGATTTACAGTTTCTTGCTATATGGCCCCTCCTATTACATTTAAAACAGCAAATCTCTGATTGGTTGGTGGGAGGGGGTTTCCTCTGCTTTTTCTGTGCAATGGAATTTGAGCCAGTCTTCCTTTCAACTTTCCTGGGTTGTGGATCCTTGTGATCCAGACATTCCAGTCTAAACTGTGCCAAAACCTATCAATTGTTATCCCAGGAATCCCATCAATTACAGTGATAAAGGCTCCAAATTCATTTCCTAAAGTCCCAGTGAAATAAGCAATTTTCTGTTTCACTTACTATCAATTGCAATGTAATTAGGTTTTCTAGAGTCTCCAAAAACTTCCTTATGTGAGATTCACAGTCTTTTAGAAATCAGCTTTAAATTCATCATTTCTCTTATAGCCCTTGCTTGGTTTTTTCCACAATTTACATTGTATCTTTCACTCAACTTCATTAGCATTTCCTTTGTTGTGGAACATTTTACAGTGTAAATTAGTTGATCCTCTCTCAAGCTTTGAAAATCTCTTCCTGCCCAGCTGCATCCTTGCTCAGCCAAATTCTTCTTTCTTCAGCATTTTGTGGCTCATTTTGCATTACTGCACCATATATTTTATTTGCTTTTAATGTAGTTTCCACAACTTTCAGCCACAAATTATAATTATTGTCTGTAAGGTTAACTAGCCATTTGTGTTGTTGCTGCTGATTCTCAATTGCTGCCATTATGGCTCTCCCTGTCATTCAAAAGGGGCTGCTAGCTGCTCTTAACTTATTGGATTGCAAACTACATATCCCAGCAAGAGGCTGGGGGAATGAAATCTCCAAATCTTCCTCTTTAATTCATTGTCTGTTGAATTTAGCCAGATGGTGAATCCTAGGTGTGTCCTCTAAAGTTGTCTTTTTTTAAAGACCAAAGCCAAGACAGAAATCATGGTGGGTGATCGATGAGTTCTACCCTGCAATCCTGTAGTTAGTTAAAGACAATACCTTTGCCTTGAATATTTAGATTGCAAGACCTATTAGTAAATGCTTAAGTATCCTTTCAACGAAGAAGTGTTTTTTGTCTTTATTGTTTAAGTGGCTTTAATGACTGAGTGATTTACAGTACTTACCAATGCTAATTGAGTTTTTTTCGCTTTGTGTCTCTGCCTAACTCTGCTACAGTAAACTTTTACTTTTCCCAAGAAGATATTTCCAAAGGGCTTTGCTCCCTCGAATCTTTAATAAATTTTTAATTTTTATGCTCATACATCCCCACAAATTGGGTTATGGACCCAGCTAGAGTCTATTAAAAGACTCAATTTATTTTTATTTTGCAAAGTTTTTTTTATCTGATCACTTAGCTGCCACTTGCCTCTGTCTTCAGCCTGACTGGAACAAAGGTAATTAAGCAATCATGGCCGAAGCTAATCCTGGCTTCAGCTACATACTGAGGACTTTTTCAGATGGGGGGAAACCAAGGAGGTCAGGAGAAGAATGGTGCTGTTTCGCTTACAGAGCCCCATTTCAGACAGCCCCATCCTCCTCCGTCCTCCTCCCGACCTCCTCCCGATCTTCTCCCGTGCTGCAGGCACCACTTTTTATTGACAGAGGTTCTCTATCAATAAAAAGCAACGCCAGCATCACAGGGAAGATCAGGAGGAGGTCGAGGGGAGGACAGAGGAGGACGGGGCTGTCTGAAATGGGGCTCTGTATGTGAAACAGCACCGTTCTTCTCCCAACCTCCTCGGGCTTCCCCCCCCCAATCTGAAAAAGTCCTTTGTCTTCAAAAATTGAATGGAGCACATTACAAGCAATGTTTTTTTTAAAAAATTTTGAAACATATCTCAAAGCTATGGGATTATTTTTTTTAAAAAAATATTTTTATCCATAGCCAGTTTCAATATACAACAATCATGGATAATAACATATCAAACACCAAAATAAACAACAATATGTAATCTCATTCCCTTTGTATCATTCTTATTTCCCTCTGAAACAGACATTGATATACATTGTATATATTAAACATTGCTTTGAGTATATGTGTTGTATGTGTTTTATATGTGTTTTACTTACACATTCATATCTACTTATCTACATTGATTATCTAAACTTATACATATTTATATATCTATATTCTCATTTAACTAAAAACCATTCATTCTTTCATTCATTCTATCCTTTTACTCATCTATCTATCTTCTCCGCTCTCCATCCAATCTAAACTTCCTATCTGACTTTCCCAACTTTTATGTTTTTATATTTGCACATCCGATATTGTTATTTAAACAACTGTATTTAATCCATTTATTTCTCCTTTGTCATCATTCATTATTATTGTTCATTTCAATTACTTATTTTATATGCTTTTCTTTTTATCTTTCCCCTTTCTTTCATCCTGTTTTGTTTCTTCCTGTTCTTCTTGTTGGTTTGAGTTTATATATTATATATTAAATATTAAATTTATGCTTTGTAACATTCCGTACCCCTGAACTATCTGTTACTTTGTTTCATCAAGGTATATTTAGTGTGTTATTTGTTTTCTTTTCCCTTTTCTTCTCCTTTTCTTTCCTTCTCCTTCTTCCCCACCTCCCTTTCTCTACCTTTGTTAGTTCGGTGGGAGTCTTAAAAGAGTTTTCTTTGAATTCTTTGTATTTGTGTGTGTGTGTGTTTTATTTAACATTTTTCTTCTACCTTACCTTCTTCTTTGTTTTTCTCCTTTACATCTGATTCGTCATTGAATTGTTTTATGATTCATTCTAACTTCCATATATTCTGAAAGCATTCTCCAATCCAGCACGAATTTTTCTATGTTTTTTCCCTTGAGTAGCATTGATAGTTTACCATTTCTGCCATTTCGAACAGCTTCTCCAGCCATTGGTCCATTGTTGGTAATTCTTTCTGTTTCCATTTGCTGGCATAGATTATTCTTGCAGCTGCTGTCATGTAAAAAATCATTTTCCCATGTTGTCTTTCTAAGTCTTCTTCCATCATTCCCACTACGAATATTTCTGGATTTAAAGGAAGCGTTATCCCTAAGATTTCTTGTATTTTCCTCTGTATTCTTTTCCAGCATTTCTTCGTCTCTTCACAGCTCCACCAGAGATGAAAAAATGTTCCATTTTTGTTCTCACATTTCCAACAGTTCGGCTTCACCTTTTTGTACATTTTTGCTAATTTCTCCGGTGATAGATGCCACCTAAAGTACATTTTGTATACATTCTCCCTGATATTCTGTGACAGAGTGTACTTCATTCTTTTTGTCCACATTTTTTCCCACTGATTTAGTTCTATCGAGTGCCTGATGTTTTGTGCCCAATTTATCATGCTTTGTTTAATTATTTCTTCCTCAGTATCCCATTTCAATAGTAACTTATAAAATCTTGAGATCATGCTTTTGTTTCCAGTTTGAGTGATTTTTTCCCAATCGGACTTCTCCATTTCAATTCCTTCTAACTTCGCATCTATCCTATATCTCTCTTTTAGCTGCCTATATAGCTACCAGTGACTTGTAATGTTTTCTTTCTCTAATCTTCTTGGGTTTTAATCCTACAGTTCTTTCCTTCTACCCATAGAATATCCTTATATGAAATCCATTTACCTGAAGATATGCCTTCTCTACTGTATAATGCTTCATGTGGTGATGCCCATGGTGGTATTTTTGGCCATAATCTGTTTTTGTATTTCTTCCATATTTTTAAAAGCGATTTTCTGATAAAATGATTGTTGAAGTCTTTATTGATTTTATCTTTATTATAAAACAGATATGCGTGCCAGCCGAATCAGTTATTATCGCCTTCTATTTTTAGTAATCTTTCATCTTCTAACGTAACCCACTCTTTGATCCAAAGGAGACAGCATACCTCATAGTAAATTCTAAAATTTGGGACATTTAACCCTCCTCTTTCCTTGGCATCTTGTAAAATTTTCATCTTAACCCTGGTTTTTTTTCCCTGTCCATATATATTTTGAGATATCTGATTGCCAATCTTTGAATATTTTTCGTTATGTATTATTGGAATCGTCTGGAAGAGATACATCAATTTTGGTAATATTGTCATTTTAATTACAGCAATTCTGCCCAGAAAAGAAATTTTTAAGTTTTGCCAATTCGTCAAATCCTTCCTGATTTCTATCCAAGTTTTCTTGCAATTATTTTGGAATAGGTCTGAATTTTTATTCGTAATTTCGATTCCCAAGTAGTGTGCTTTCTTTACAACTTTCCAACCCAAAATTTCCATTAGTTCCATTCTTTCTTTCATTGTCATGTTTCTGATGATTATTACTGTCTTTTCATCATTTACTTTTAATCCTGTTAGTGATTCAAATTCTTTCAAAACCTTCATTAATGTAATAATTCCATTTATTGGGTCGCCTAGAAAAATGACCAGATCATCCACATACATTCTTAGTTTGTATTCCATTTTCCCACTCTTGATGCCTTGGATACTATCTTCTTTAATTCTTTTATTTAACAGTTCCATAATTAATATAAATAAGAGGGGAGACAGGGGGCACCCCTGTCTTGTACCTTTTTGAATTTGTAGCTACTTTGTTTTCTCACCATTAACTATCAGATTTGCTGTCTGGGAATTGTAAATTGCTTTGATCCAATTTGTAAATTTTTGCCCAGCGTTAATTTGTTTGAGGACCTCCTGTAATATTAGCCAGTTTACATTATCAAATGCCTTCTCTATATCCAAAAAGATTAATGCTATTTTTTTATCCATATGGTTCTCCGCTAATTCTATCAGATTCAATGCATGTCTTGTATTACCTCGTAGGTATTTCCCCGGTAAGAAGCCTCTTTGTTCTTCACAGATCCATTCTGCCAAAACCGATCCATTCTGCTTCTTCAGTCTATGAGCTAGTATATTCACAAAAATTTTATAGTCAACATTGAGCAGGGATATTGGTCGATAGTTTCTTGATTCTTGTGGGTCACGGTTTTCTTTGTGGATCAGTGTGATGTTAGCCTGTTCCCATGTTTTGGGATAACTTCCTATCTTAATTGAATCTAATATCTTTTTCAATGGTAATAGTAATTGATCTTCCATAGCTTTATAATATTTTGGGGTAAATCTGTCTGGACCTGGTGCTCTGTCTGTCTTTAATTTCCTTATAATTTCGGTAATTTCCATAACAGTTATCGGTTGATTTAAGCTTTGTTCTTGTTCTTTTGAAAACTTAGGTAAATTCTGTTTTCTTAAGGTTTGTAAATTCCCATTTTGGATATGTCGTTTCCCATACAATGTTGCAAAAAAATTTCTAAACATGAATGAGCATATTAGTGACTTTAGAGCCAGTTTGGCAAATTTGGAATGTCCTGGAGAAGAGATTCCAAAACCGATGCAACTAAGATTTTTTTTCTTTTTTTGGCAACCTTACCACACAAACACACACACACACACACACACACTTGCTAAGATTAGGGGACTCCTTTGCAAGCTAAATGCTCCTCTCCTTCTCCTCTCAAACTATCTTAGTTATTGGTAGGCTTCTCCAAGTATCTGCTCATGCAAGCTATATGATATGGCGGTGATGGTGAACCTATGACACGCGTGTCACCACTGACACGCGTAGCTGTCTGTGGTGACACGTGACTAGGTTGCTTCCCCCTCCCTCCACTGCGTGCAACCTCATCACCCTCCCTAAAGTGGTGATCGGGGCTTCAAAGCCCCAGTCGCCATTTTAGGGAGGTGGGGTGGGGAGGGAATGAAAGTGGTGGGCGGGACTACGAAGCCCTGGTCGCCACTGAGAGGAGGCTTTCCAGCCAGCACCCTCCTTTCTGAAAGCTGCGATTGTGGCTTTGGGAAGGGGGGGTGGCTGGTCGTTGGAGGAGAGGGGCTAGAGGGGAGGGGCTGGAGGGGGGAAAGTCCTCCCACCCAGCCCTCCCATCCAGCCAGCAATGCTCTCCCTCTGTGCAGCCTCGCTAGAAGACAGGAGACCTCGCCGTGACTCCATCCAGCAAGGCTATCCCCGGCCTTCCTGAAGGGCTCCGGGGCTTTGAAGCCCCGGAGCCACCTTGGAAAGGCCGAGGAAGGCAGCTGGCAGGCTGGTGGGTGGGCAGGAGTCTGCCCGGCCTCTCCGCGGCCTCCCCAACGGGCTACGGGGCTTTAAAGCCCTGGAGCTGCCTTGGAAAGGCCGGGGAAGGCAGCAGGCAGGTGGGAGTCTGCCCAGCCTCTGCCCGGCCTTCCCAAGGGTATCCAAGGCTTCGAAGCCCCAGAGCAGCCTTGGAAAGGCCGTGGGAGGCAGCGGGCAGGTGGGAGTCTGCCCGGCCCCTCCCTGGCCTTCCTGAGGGGTTCTGAGGCTTCAAAGCCCCAGACCCACCTCGGAAAGGCCGGGGAAGGCAGCGGGCAGGCTGGCAGGCGGGTGGGAGGGAGGGAGTCTGGCCAGCCTCTCCCTGTCCTTCCCGAGGGGGCTCCAGGGCTTCGAAGCCCAAGACCCACCTTGAAAAGGCTGGGGAAGGTGGCAGGAGGGAGGGACTCTGCCTGGCCTCTCTCCGGCCTTCCTGAGGGGGCTCCGGGGCTTCGAAGCCCCAGAGCTGCCTTGGAAAGGCCAGGGAAGGTGGCAGGAGGGAGGGACTCTCCTCGGCCTTCCTGAGGGGGCTCTGGGGCTTCGAAGCCTTGGAGCCACCTTGAAAGGCTGGGGAAGGAGGCGGGCTGGTGGGAGGTTGGGCCGGAGTCTGCCCGGCCTCTCCCCAGCCTTCCCGAGGGGCCCGGCAGCGGCCAGGAGCCTTGGAAGCCTGTCGGTGCCTTGGGAGGGGAGGGGGGAAAGCGTGCAGGTGGGAAGTTTTCCATCCTCCCCTTGCCAAGGCACCGACAGGCTTCATGCGAAGCCCATCAGTGCCTTGGGAAGGGAGGGGGGAACATGTGGGTTGGAGGCTTTCCGCAAACAGTCGAAGTTGTGAATGTGGAGGGTCAACTGCATACAGTTATGTTATTTAAAGAGTAAATATCATGAAATGATGTTTTTTCCTCTAAGTGACACACCACCCGAGTTATGCTCAGTTTTTTGGCGAAGTTTGACACACCAAGCTCAAAAGGTTGCCCATCACTGTGATATGGGGTCACCTGTTAAGTCATCCATGACATGACCTCATGATTTAAAGGTTTTATTGCTCTTTGGTCCCTCTCTTCTGGACACCTCTGAACAGGACTGGCTGGACCATTACACAAAGTGAGGAGCAGCCATCCCAGATGACAGATGCTGGTGAGGTAGCAGTAGTGTAATGCTGGAGGACAGAGCTCTGGCTGTTATGCAGCCTACCCTGGTGCTCCTTGAGCTATTTTGCTGTGCCTAGGTACAATTAAGTGTGATTGTCCCTTTGTCAGTAAGATTTATCTATCACTCTGGTAGACATCTGTATCAGTTCTGGAAGGTGGGGCTGCCATTCTGTCCTTCATTTCAAGCAGCAAAACGTCTTGATCTGGACACGTACTGGGAAGATCTAAGGCACTGCAGATTCCTTTTGTGCCATTGCTTGATCTCCTATAACAGAGGTGGGGAACATTTTCATATTGCAGGCTGGATTACAACCCAGGAAACATTCCAGGGGCCACATGGCAGCACAAACTCATTCTCCCTCCCTCCCTCTCACAAGCAATATATAGACTTCCAGCTCACCGACAAGGAGGGTCCCCAGTAGTGATCTGGGACACTCTGTGTCAAGTGTGAATGGCAGAGATGCCATCAGTGTGAGGGGGTTCTTTGCTAGAATCTATGCCCTACACAGTGTTCAACCTCAGTGGACTCCAACAACAGCCATTTATTTATTTCTTATTTATTTAGGTATTTATACCCTGCTCTTCAGCCACAAAGGCCCTCAGAGCAGCTTACAAGTTGTTAAGCAATAGCACTTTATAAATCTACACCTCACTAAACAGTTTCCAATGTGTGCTAGCTAATTGCCCCCACAAGCCAAGTACTCATTTTACTGACCTACAAAAGGATGGAAGGCTGAGTGAACCTTGGAGCCCTTGGGATGGAACTTGCAATGTTGTGGCTTGCAGTACTGGCATTTGACCACTGCGCCACCAGGGCTCCCTTATGATCATGGTTTCATGAACATTTAAAACCACATTTTGCAGCATGTGCTAAACCAGGGGGTTGAGAGAGTTTGTTCCTCTCCTGAAGTTGTGGGTTTCAAATCCTATTGTTGTTGTTATGTGCCTTCAAGTCAGCTCCAACTTATGCCGACCCTATAGATGGTTTTCTTGGCAAGATTTATTCAGAAGTTTGCCATTTACTTCTTCAGGCTGAGAGAGCATAACTTGCCCAAAGTCATCTCATGGCTTTCCATGGCTGAGTGGGGGATCAAACTCTGGTGTTCTGGAAACCTAGTCCAAAACTCAGACCACAACACCACACTGGTGCTTAAGTTCTAGTGGCCCCAGCTATTATGCCCAACGGTAAAGAACTAGGGAAGAGGTAGCCTGATCCACCAGAAGAGTCAAAGGTTCTCCAACCTGCTGTAATGGAAACAGAATACTAGAGATGATAAAGGAATACATTTAAATCAACATACATGGGCTGTGATCCAAAAGAATAGTTGATATATGTACAAGAAAATTAAGCACAGCTCTGTTCTTTCTTTCAGGCCTTTGCTACTACAAAATGAAAGCCAGTGACACAAAGCACTACTCGTTTTTTCCAATGTGCTACTCCACGATTGGAGCTACTGTGACAAAAAATTCCTTACACATACATAGATAGCTGCCTTTCATTGCAGACATTTGGGTATGTGTATTGTGGTTTCAAGTCCCCTCTTGACTTATGTGACCCCATTAATTTCATTGGGTTTTCATAGGCAAGGATACTCAGAAGTGGTTTTGCCATTTCCTTCCTCTGAAATATAGTCTACAACACTTGGTGTTGGCATCCCCCATTCAACTACTAACCAGGGTTGACCCTGCTTAGCTTCCAAGATTAGACAGGATCTGGTGCCTTCAGGGTATTTAGGCTGTTTACTCTGATCCAATGTGGTCTTGCATGTTTAAGAACTCCATATTAACACCTAGAACTTCCTACCCACAGCTTTCCCCACTCTTTTCAATAAAGAATGGTGGTCTAGCTATGTTCCTTTCTATTTATGATCTTCTCCCTCCATTGAAATACTGTAACAGGGAAACTGATGTGTGTGTTGGAATACTTGTAGCCTGTTCGATTAGAGAGTTGCTAGATAGAACCAAGAACTTGCCTAGCAGAGCATCCTATTTCCAGCTGAGGCCAGCTAGAAGCTTTCAGAACATAAGCAGACTACAAATGTAACAACCATCTTCCATTATTTGCTCCTAAGTAACCTGTACTCTTGCTTCCAATTTTCTTTCTGACTTGGCATACTCCACACTATAGTCACTTTGAATTAGAGCCTGTTTGAGCATTCAGAAGCTGATGGGGTGAGGGAAGGAAGTGGAGTACAGATCTCTATGCCTAGCGGCACAAGCTTACATGGAAAACATGTTCTCCCTGATGTGTAAGATTTTTATATGCAGGGAGATTTTGATGCAAATGGGATTTAAAATAGATGATCCCCTATATAAATTCTCAGGTGGCATAGATAAATGGAGGAGAAGAGTATGTCTAAACATTTGAAGTGGCTTCCTTAAAAAAACCACATGCACTCATGCACACAAATGGTCTAGCCCTAATGCAAATAACAGTTCAGAAAGAAACACACCGAATCAGGAATATGTTAGAAATCATGACATTGTTTAGCATTTCAAGGCCAATACTCTGGCACTAGAAACAGATTGTGTTTAGCAAATGTTTAGCATTAAAAAAATTACAAAATCTCTGCATTTGGAGAAATAGGATACATTAAGATATCACAGAGAGAGAGAGAGAGAGAGAGAGAGAGAGAGAGAGAGAATATTTATGCAGTGTGATATGTAAATTGTATATTACACACTGTACAAATAAACAAAGAAGAAGGTATAGGGAGAAAAATCTCTCACAGTAACAGGTGAAATTGGTCACAATCTGCCTTGGGTTTATAGGTTAACCTTACTGATTCAGGGCCAGCCTGCTATTAGGTAAAATGGGACAATTAACGCAGATGCCAGGGGGGGTGTGCTGGGGTGTTGAGAGGGCAGAGATGTGCATTTGTGTACACCGCATGGCATCTCCTGTGGCACCTACACTACATACTGTCTAAAGGTGCAGTGAAAAAATAGTGTTGAAGGAAGAGTGACTGCCAAAGTTCTGGTAGAGATCTCTATTTGTCTATTTAGCTTTACAAGCTTATAAGTGTAGGGGTATATGAGCATAAAAAGTAAAAATTTATTAAAGATTCCAGGGAACAAGCCTTTGAGAATATCTTCTTGAGAAAAATAAAACTTTACTGTAGCGGAGTTAGCAGAGACACAAAGCGAACCAGACTCAATTAGTTACCTACTATAAAATCACTCAGTCATCAACACCGTTTAACAAAAGAAAGATAAAAACTTTTTTTAAAAAAAGAATACTTAAAGATTTACTAATAGTATTTCAATATACATATGCATAGGGAAAGCTAATGTTCTAACTGACTAAGGATTTAAGATAGAACTCACCCATCCAGTGAATTCAGGTAAGATAAGGAAAACAAGGCAGGATGTCCTATGTTTTGCATGCAGGATCCACGTTTCTTTGTTCATAGATAGCGAATGCAAGCAAGTGAGAGTGTTATGACTGTCATCTTCATGTGTGCTTGGTGAGGTGCATGCTTTGGAAAGAAGGCTCAGAGAAAGGAAACAAAGGATCATAAACTTTTTAAATCATGAGGTCATGTGATAAATGACTCAATGTTCACCCCATATCATTTAGCTTGGCAGAGCATAGCTACTAGCCAAGCCCACAAATAACTAAGGTAGTGTGAGGAGAAGGGGGGGGGAACTTTAACATGCAAAGGAGTTCTCTAATCTTACTAAGAACTTGCTTAACTCTATCAGTTAGCAAGTGGGGGGAGGTTCAGGAAGAATGCTATATCTCCAACAAGATGGACAACAGGTTCTTCCTGATGCACAAGATTTTTATGTTCAGGGAACATTTTATGCTAATGTGATTTTTAAAAAGTGATTTGCCCAATGAATTTGACTCAGGCAACAAAGGGCAACTACATCAGTGTACCTTTGTGTACATACAGAATGCTTTCCACCTTTCATTGAGCAATTAAATTGTCCCTTTAGTATCAAGGAACAGCACGTTTTTTCCTGGAGAGGCAGCAGGAGGGATTTATGCAGGCCTCAATTCTAGTTCCTAATTAAAAAAAAAGAATTAATCACTTTTCCCCACCCCTTGACAATATTGTGAATTTGACATCATACTTTACAAAATTTCCACTCATCCCACTTACAAGTGTAGCCACCAAATCAGGGGAAGCAGTTCCCACAATGTACGCGTACAGCCCCTTGTATATTCAATTTTGTGTTTTAATGGATGAATGAAAGATTATTAAGTTTTGAAGAATATTAACATAATTAAATGAAAGCAGAAAATGATTTCCAACATTATGGAAACCATCTATATCAGAAGGATATAAAGTTAATTATGCATCATTACAATTATATGATTATAAGGTAATTGTTCTCTTTTGGAAAGTAAATGTTCAAGACATCCATTTTGTTACAGGCAAACTTCTTACTTTAGACAGCCATGCAGAGTAGTATTTCGCTCTATAATTAGTAGACATTTTCAAACTGAAGCAAATTTGTTTGATCCTAAGAGCTGATGCTTCACTGTCCAGCTACCTAAGATCAGTTGTAAAGGTCCCTGAATAGCTGAGCATGGGAAAATTGTTATTTAGACTACAACTCACAGAATTCTTCAGTTAGCCTCATCAAATAACCATGATGGTTGGGGAAACCAGGGAACTATAATCCTAAAAAGCATCTTTTACAAACTCTGACATATAGGCACAAAATCAGGGTTCTTTGATTTGGGGGCACAGCCACAGGAAACAGGAACTGTTGTGCCAATGACAACCCTTGGTGGTAGTTATCCTAATAAACTAGGATAAGTTATTTGGATAATTAGGGTGATGCTGCAATTGTAAGGGTAACCTTATATAAGCCTACCCCAAGATGGTGCCAATACATCTAGTATTGGACTTCTATTCCTATAAGCCCCCTGCCAACATAGTCACCCCTCCCCCTGTAGAAGGTATAAAATATATCTCATATCAGATCAACTGATGGATGCTCTGCTGATACTATAAAAATGTTTCTGGGTGTCACTTTTTTTGTGAACTTACAACGTCATTCATAGAAGGGAGGGAACAATCCAGATAATATTATCTCCATTTTGTAGCCCTGCTTTCTTTTTTCCCTTATCAGAAAAAAATGTTATGGAATAAAGAGAGAAGAGGGAAAAATGTATTTTGACTGGTAGCACTAGGAGTCCTTGGTCTGGAAGCACTCCTGGCTGCACAGACTTACTAGGGTGTTGTCTACATGGTGAAAAAAAAAATCCTCAAGGAATGTGAGAGGAATATCTAGATGAGCTCCCTCTGGAATTTGCTGTACTCCAAAGGAGTGGGGCTGAAAACTCCAAGTACTTTGTGATAACAGCTTTTGCTGTTTCTTGCAATCTTCTTTTAAAAATATGTGGAACTGTGCATTTTAGCCAGTTTGAACAACCAATTTGAATTGGGGCACATTCAGGAAGCCAAAACATGATTGGTCGGCCGGCTTGCCAGCAAAGTGGCTGAAGCTGACATTGTTGTCTTTCATGGAAGCAATCATGAACTATTTTCAAGAGGCAGAGGGGGAAAAAACATTTTAAGCAGAAGATTGCTCTTCCACATCTCTCATTTAATAAGGCAAAAAGTGGGGGGAAATGGAGGGAGCATTTGGGGAATAATAATGGAGGTAATTCACTCGCAGCCACCATTTTTTCTCACTGGCATGCTCTGTGTGAACTTCAAATTCAGATAGCTTCCCATGCCAGTGATCTTGTGAATGCATCGTGGGGACAAATAAACATTGCTGCAATAGTGAGTTACTGCACTATTTTCTACAATTAATTTTCCTGTCTAGCTGAACTCTAGATGATAAATTATACACTATGCATGTGATACTTTAAAGTCACATAGTCTTATATTACCAGAGCATGTTGAGACATAATTCTATCTTAATAATATTTGTTGCTCATGCAAAAGCATATTGCTGGGCAAATGGACTGAGCAATCTTAAAGCCATGTGAAAATGGGCTCATCTATATGAGGCAATAAAATGTGGATTGATGCATGGTAATGCCAATTCGCAGCAGCTTTCATTTGTCTCCACAGTTTTTTTTCAAGATCACGGGCATGCGAAGCCATACGCATTTGTTGTTCATATAGGCATGCCTACAAATCAAGATGGCAGGTGTGTAAATTACTTGTGTTTTTATTGTTACTCCTTTATTGTCACCAGTTGCTGCTGCTGAACAGTATTTTTTTTAAAAAAAAAGCAAAGCCAAGGCATGGAAGTGCGATCTTCCACTTAAATAAACAGAAAAAAAGAAAAACAAAAGGCTTTTTTATAGCCTCAGTGCACAATTGCTATAGAGAAACTCCAACATGGCAGTTCCGAGTTCTTGCCTTGCCAGCAAGCTCTACCCCCTGCGCACATCCAACCAATCAGCTTTCCACTTCTGCTCTTTTCAGGAATGTACAGCAAAGTGAATTGGTTGTCCCAAAGAGTGGGAATGCGTATTTTCTTCCAAGTTTTTTTTTTTTTTTTTTTTTAATGAGAAAAGCTGTGAAGGATTTTCCTGTGGAATATTTGGAGTTTTTGCCCCCCTTGTCCTGAACATAGTGAAACGATGCAGGATCCCATTGGGATAAAAGGTATTCTCCTCAAATTCTACAAGGAGCATTTTCACCATATAGACAAGCCCGATGTTTAGTTTAGCCTCCTATATTATGCAGGCAGAGCATAAGGTCTTGTCTGTGGAGTTTCTCATCTCTCATGCCCTCAGAAAGTAGCTTCCATATATCCTCCAACATTTCAGAGATGAAAACCAGAGCATGTGAGGCCAAGCAATATCAGAGTATGGTCACAATGGCAAAAATTATTAATGATGAAGTACACATAAACTGGGAAAGGCTGACGTAGTTTGTTTTTGCCTGAGCCTACTGGGAAACGCAACATTCCACCCCTGTTCTCCTCTCCTCCCTGCTGAGTCAACTGAGTGCAAAACACTTTTGTACAGTATTTAGAACTCAGTTTGCAGCAATTGAAGTAAACTGAGGACGAAGTGGGAGGGAGAGAAAGAAACTGAAAAAAAAAACAGTTGAAAAAGTAGGACAACAGAGGATTAATCAGGACTGTCCCTGCCAAACTGGGATAGTTGAAGGGTATGCTGTCAGGCTCATGAAGTCCTTTCACAGTCATCTACTGGCCAGCGAAGGGGCAGGAGATGCTGTTCTGTGTCTAGGAAAAGAAAGCTGCTATCAACTTACCAAATCTCTAGGAAGTCATCTTTCATGCCTGGCCAAGGCAGTACACTCCAAGTATTTGGAAGCTGGTGGGGATGATGGTGGATGTTGCACAAGGATGAGGTGAGTACAGGCCGCCCCCTGTATCTGTGGAACCAGTTTCCACAGTTTCAGTTATCATAGTATCATAGAGTTGGAGGAGGCCACAAGGACCATCTAATCCAACCCTTTGCCCTGCAGAAATACACAATCAAAGCATTCCTGACAGATGGCCATCCAGCCTCTGACTAAAAATTTCCAAAGAAGGAGACTCCACCACACTCCGAGGCAGTGCGTTCCACTGCCAAACAGCTCTTGCTGTCAGAAAGTTCTTCCTAATATTTAGGTGGAATCTCTTTTCCTGTAATCCACTGCTGAAAAATGGTCGGAACACCTACCATGGAGTCGTGCTGGAAAATGCCTAGAAAGGTATTCACTCTAGGAATTACTAAATCCTCCAATGCAACTCTATGGTATATTTGTACTGGATGTCCTTTATTTTAATAGGGTTCACTATTATCTGTGGTTTCCCATATCCACAGTAAATCTGGGAACCAAACCCCTGCGGATAGGGAGAGCAACCTGTACTTCATTCTGCAATGTCCAAGAAATGATTTATTTAAATCTTTTATCCCACCCTTTATCATAGGATCTCAGGGCAGTGTACAATATAAACTATTTAAAACACTTCCATATTAAAAGTATAATAATGTAAACATGATAAAAACATTTTAAATATATCAACAGCTAATTTTTTTTAGAAAAACTACAACAATTCAAAACTATGTAAATATATATTTTGAAATAAATTATTTCTCAACAGTTTTAATACAGACCAATGTTTTGGCCTGGCGCCAGAAAAACAACAATATCTGCACTAGCCGGAACTCCAAGAGGACGGCATTTTATAATCAGAATGGCACAGCTGAGAACATCCTCTCCCATGTCTTCCCACTTTGTATTGCCCCCACTGGTGGGACACATTAGCCCAGGTAAACCCAGGATACACATTTGTAAGTCATGAATAGGATTCTAGTCTTAGAATAATGTTAATTTGGAACAAAGCTCTTGATTTCTTGTGGACCTTTTCTGGATTTGTACTAGCTCTGTTAGCATGCCCTACTACCCAGCCCCTATAATATCTCATAACTGGAAATATTGGATGCTTCAAAGGGATCAAGTTGACTAGGGCGATCCAAACAGAGGTCAGGTAGAGGTCACAAGGACCTGGAGTGTGTCTTAGAAATATTTTGGCAAAGCAAGCCCATTTTTTAAATAATATTTTTATTGGTAAAAAACCCATTAACAACTACATACATCAAACAAATTCACACCACCACCAACAAACACATATCAAACATTACACATATAACAAACATTACAAACATTATAATTTCCTAATCTAAACTACAAACAACACATATTAGGTTGTTTTCTACCATCTAGTTACTGGCTATTATTGAACTATTATCTACTGTATAAGCGTCTCTCATTTATAAATGTATCATTACACATCAATGTCTTAACCTAACCAAAGATCTATAAAAACTAATTAAGAGCAAACTTAACATAATTTCCCCATTTTTGCATCAGATATTTTTCAATCACTGTCCAGTCTTTCTTGAATTCTGATAAAGAATTCTCATTTAATAAAATAGTTAGTTTATCCATTTCTGCTAGTTCAATAGTTAGTTGATTAATTTCTGCTAGCTTCTTGTGCCAGTATAGAGTAGTCTTTCCATTTTTGTGCATATAGAAGTCTAGCTGCAGTCAACATATATTTCAATATTCTTCGCAAAGCAAGCCCATTTTAGGATTGCATAGAAGCCCCTTGGTAAACAAAGCCATTAAGGAGGTATGTGCTAATTCCTTTTGGGGCACCTCAGCAATGAGTCATCCAACTAAACAATCAAATGACCTTTCCAGCCCCAGTCCCAAGCAAATCTCACCTCAAAACCCCCTCCTGTCCTGCATTGCAAGGTTGTTGTAAACCCATCAATTCCAGTCTCCTAGCCATTAATGCAATCAGTTAAGTTTTGGTTTCTTTTGTTTACCCAGTGGGAAAACCATGTAGGCTTTGTCCTAGCCAGAGTACCCCTGTGGATTCATTTCAGGATATGAAGCAGGGTATAAATATCACTGTCTCCCCCCACCAACAATAGAAAGGTGGATCACTGTGGACAAGCCCAGCCACTCTCTCTGTGTGCCTCAGAATTTCCAGTGCCATTCTCAGACTTCTGTCTGAGAATTTTGCTCTCTTCAAGACTGGTAACTATTGCCCTATTTTCCCAAATCTCTCCCTCTATCCTTCATGAACTCACTTGGACTATTCATTCCAATGTGATGTGATGTTTATGTCTTCTTGGAACTGATATTCAATCTTACACATTAATTTATTTACTGAATACATGTTCAGTGGGTATCTCAGCCTACACCACTGGCAATCTATATAAGCAATGTTAGTGCTCCAACCATCTCTCCACATGAAGAGGGTTTAGATTTCACACTATGACAAACAGCATAAGGAACACTACTCTGTAGAAAATTAAAATCTTTCTTGTTTAGCTTTCAGAACCTTTATAGAGTATGCTCTATGACAATGTTAAGTTTATCTACCATGGAGAGAAAACAACTTATTTTGTGTTGCTTAGAAATATATCATTGTTGCAGAAAATAAACTAAGGGCTTGTTTGCATGGGCAGGAATACCCTGGGTGTAGTCTGGAGTATTTTAGCCCCAGGCCAGGGGCGTTCCCTGCCCTTCCATTGCAGTGACCTCAGCACCATGGTGACTTCAGCAGGTGCGATGTAGAAAATGGTTGCACCAGGCACTGCACAGGCTGTATGTGCAGGTTCCAGGTCTTTGTTTTAGAATCACTACTGAATGGAGCTCATAATCTTTCTGCACAAATATCCAAGATTAGCCCCAAGCTTTCTTCATAGCAGCAATGTGACTTAGGATGGGAGGGAAGTCAGTTTGTTGCTGATATTGTTGAACAATTGGGAGTCCAAAAACCCAAATATAGCTATGCTAGTCTGCGAGAAAACAAAAGCAAAATCCACCATTAGGCAATGCCCTTGGGATGAACAAAAGCACACCAATGTTTGAGTTCAGTAGAATTCTGCATCATGCTGAGTGGTACAAAAAGTTTCGGGCATGGGAAAAAAACAGAAGTGTCCAACAACTGGGTTAGACATGGTGGCCAAAAGGTCTATAAGTTAAGCTCAGTCAAAAATGGAGACTCCAGACTTGATGATTTACTGGTAGGCATGTGCATTGCAAGTAGCAATGCATAGTGAAACAAAGAAACAGTGCTGGGTTTCCAAATCTAAAAACACAAAAGTTGGTTGCAACTCAGAGATCTATCCCTTGCTTTAGATTCCTAAGTCATAAATTATTGTTGATTGCAAATTATTTTTTTAAAAAACATACTACTAGTTGATCCAGATCTTTCTTCTGCCCATCCCAGTTCTACAGGGGAAAAATAGTGTTATAACTGAGGATTTGTTATTTCA
Source organism: Gambelia wislizenii (assembly GCA_030847615.1). Taxonomy (NCBI): domain Eukaryota; kingdom Metazoa; phylum Chordata; class Lepidosauria; order Squamata; family Crotaphytidae; genus Gambelia; species Gambelia wislizenii. Next base: position 61,648,928 of record JAUMIR010000005.1, on the reverse strand, counting down.
GGGATGTTATAGTAATTGGATAAATGGTTCAAAGTGAATGGAGTTCACCTCCCCAACACTGTTCACTATGGACTTTTTCAGATGAGGTCAAATGCCCTATTCCTGCCCCACAAGTCCCAATCCTGTTCCTGCCACAGAATAAAGAAAAAATGTTCAAGAACTTACCTTCATTCCACGGCAGGAATGTCCTCCCCCTCCCCTCGCTGGCTGGTTGTAAATGCAGCCGCCGTAAGGCTGACTTTACGACCAGCAACTGAAATCCCGCTCGTTCTTGTGAGAGAATGGCTGCACAGGAAATTTAAAAATACCCCCCCCAACATAAAAATAGTACACCAAGCACCAAAACACATGAAAAAAAAAAAAACCAAGTAACCCGGGGAGGGTGGGGAGGGTGTCACTTACCTGGGTGTCCCATTCATGCCCAGAAGTGTCCAGAACAGACCCCCCCACAGCTGTTATCGCGGGAGAGGAATGAGGAATCGGACCATCCTGATTCCGTGACAAAAACAGAACGGGTGGTCCAAAAATTATGTTTCCCCATGATAAAAATATCATGGAGAAATTTGGAATAGGGACAGGGGAGACGGAAAAGGGTTAACGTCTTCTGAAAGGAAGACTTTCCCCCGACCCTGTTCTGTGTCTCCCACGGAATAAATAGCCCATCTGAAAATGTTCTATCTGATTTCTAATTCCCACCTCACAAAGCAGCTGTTCATCTTTAAAATACACCCATATGAGAGTTTGAGGACATACCTAAGGTCTGCGTGTATCAATTTGATTACTTACAAGATATAAATGTCACATAGTTCCACCAAGCAAGCAAGCAAGCAAGCAAGCCAACCAACCAACCAGCTCATAGATTTGTGTTTCCTGCTATTTCTCTCTATATTTTCTTATGTTCTATGACCACTCTTGTTTTTGAAAAACAAGATTTTTTTAAAAAAAGACAAGTCTATATTTAAAAGGTGAAAGAAATCTTTAATGTTGCAGTTTAATTTTTTTTAATTAAATGTTAATATTTAAATTTTAGTTTGATTTTTTAAAATGGAAAAAATTAAAATCATAAATAGAATAATAATATGTGCATTCTGCAGCACTACAAAACTGTGAGAAACTAGCAGTGGCCATTACAACAGGAGTAGAGAACCTGTGATCTTCTAGATGTAGTTAGACTATATTTCCTACCATCTTTTGTCACTGACAATGCTAGCTTCAACTAATGGGAACTGGAATCCAACAGTATCTGGAGGGCCACAAGCAAAGATATAATGGTAAATTCTGAAGTGCCTGTGCTCATCATGGCAGTCACTATGGCCATGTCCCCAAGGTGCATCCAAAAGTTCAGGCAGTTGTCTTCATCCATATCTGTCTATACGATGGTATCCCCAGAGAGGGACACACCAAAGCAGCAGTACATTCCATAATATCTAAATTATTAGGGAAAATTGATAGCCACAGAACAGTAAGCTCATCAAAAGCTGCACAGTGATTTTCATGACAGACTTTGGCAGCAGAGACATGCGGTTTTATAAGGAAAAGATGAGAATCCAACATGTCTCCAACTAATAGCATAAGCCCACTAGCTCATGATTTCCAAATGTTTATATTCTGAGCACTGGAGAAGATCTTTTTGTCTCAGTCAAATTACTACTTCTAGCACTTTTCTTCTCCACCTGGAGGTCTTCTGTAAACCTAACTTTGTGCTGTTTGGGTACAACCCATCTTTTAAAAAAACACCTACAATATGGCATAGTTCATAATAGTACTGTATATTTTTTTTTTTCTTGAGGAAATGTATCTATCCATCCCATCACCCACACCTCAGCCCTCATGAGGACTGCAGTTAAGTTCAGAGGGAACTAGGAAGCTTGAGGGGATGGTTGATGGCATCATCATTCCAGCCAATGTATAGGTACTGGTGCTTTAGCCCTGCGGTCTGTACCTCTGCTGCCCCATGGGCCACAGTTTTCACAAATTCTTCTTTACAACAAAGATGTTTTTAAAACTAATGACAGTGCCATATTTGTAATAGATTTTTCCGCATTCAACCCCCGCCTTTCATTTCCAACTTTTTATCATTCACTCACTGAAAAACAGCTGCAGGACCTGAATAGGTAAAAATATTTAAGATGTGGAAATTCAAAAGGCAATGTGTTTTGTTTTGTTTTTTTGTTTAAAAAATATAAATAATTAGAGACATATTCCAAACAGTCTTTTCTTCTTGTCAATATGATAAAAAGATTTACAAACACTTTTAGACTGAACAAATAGTTGCTTTGAGCAGTCATTTATTGAACAAACAGTTGCATTCAGACCTAAAAAAACCAGTGTAGCAGAGTTCTAGATGTTATTTTGTGTGTATGTGCCTTCAAGTTGCCAGTGGACTTATGGCGACCCCATAAATTTCATAGCGTTTTCTTAGGCAAGGAATACTCAGAGGTGGTTTTGCCAGTTCCTTCCTCTGAAATCCATCCTACAGCACCCAGTATTAGTTGGAGGTCTCCCATCCAGGTGGTAACCAGGACTGACCCTGCTTAGCCTCCAAGATCAAACAGGATCTGGTGATTTAGGGAGGCTCAGGTGTTATTTCAAGCAACTCTTAATTTTTTATGCCTAGAATTCTTTTTGTTGCTGGAATTTTATCTCATGATCCAGAAAATTTTTCTCTTTTATACACAAAAGAGACAATAATGTTTGGTAACGTGGAAGAGAAGACCGCATTACAGGTGGGTAGATGCAATAAAGGAAGCCATGAGACCTGAGCAGGTCTGTTGGTAACAGAATGTCTTGGAAGTCTCTCATTCATAAGGTCACCATAAGTTGAAGCTGACTTAATGGCAATTAACAATAACTAAGGGACCTGAGGGCCTAATTCACTTTCAGAAAAATTATCAAGGGGTGGGGTGTATTCAGACTGGGACCAAAAATACCAGCATATTTTAGATTTTAAAAAAAATCTTGTCAGTAATTAAGCCTTAGGAGAAGCATGCTAGTCTTTAGAATGGGGAAAATATACAAGTTCTGGAAAACTGAATAATGATACTGTTATGAATAAGGGGTGTGTGGTCATCTAGAGAACCGAGAAGGCTGGATTAAAACCCCAAGAGGTTGAACACAGCCCCAGTGCCAAAGGTTCCCCACCCAACTTTAAAATTTAGTGTATTTTCCAAGCAGGTGCAATTTACTGACCAGAAATGAAACAACATAACTCTTCTGAGCTCAAGAAGTTGTTTTAAGGGATCGGGAGAGAAATACAAAGATTTAAAATTTCTCCAGTGTGTGTGCACCTTGAGTTTTACGCAAGAGTATTCATGTTGATCAAAGGCCTAAGTCTTGGTAACACTACAAGCAAAGAAGTTTCACTTCAGATGGCTGGTGCAATTTTAAATGATGCAACATACTCCTTTTTTAAAAAAAACCAGCAGCAATAACACCCTTTTTGGTAGACAACTTGCATATTAAGACAAAGGCTTCATGCAGATACCAATGAGAGTTCTGGCCTAGTTCTGTCTAAGATGCAAGAATTCAGTGAACAGAGCAGCCTTCTGCAGGCTATACTTTTTTTCATTCCCAGCCAAGAGGTCAATGGCCATGTTGGCTAGAGATGACATCAACTGTAATCCAGCACCTCTGGAGACAACATGTTGGGAAAGGTTGGAGGAAGGAAGTTGAATCTTCATCCAAACCTACAAACAAACATACAGACATCATGTAACCTCCATGCAAAGGGGTGTAGCATCAGTGCATTACCTAAGAGGGAAAGACCCAAGCAAGGACAGGTCCATATACATCCTAAAGAAAGGAAATGTATGGCACTTTGGGTATGCAATAGTTGATGTGTTACACTTTTTATATGGAACTTGCTTAACTGCAAATAGTTTAAAAATAAAATGATAAAGGAATTGAGATCCTAAGCCATGATCGTGCAACGGGAGACATATCATAAAGTCCCACCATGATAGAAGTTCAATATGTCTCCTCTCTCCCCTCACACAGTACCCTTCTTTCTCCTGTACCCACCTCTCCATGGCTATTTAGTGGCTAGTGGAGAGCAAGGGGCAGCTGAGAAACATCTGGCTATCTGACTATAGAGAAATGCACAATGATGAAGGTATCCTCTTTGACCTCTGGAGGACCCTGGAAGGTCCTGGAGGATGCTTCATTGTTGTGTCATGTAGGTCACATAGCTAGACATTTTTCAATTGTCTCCTGCTCTCTATCAACCACTACAATGCCACGGAGGAGCACAGGAGGAAGTCAGGTTTTGGCGGTGAGGGGAAGCTGGCTATTACATAAAGGAGGCAGACCATTCTGACCTTTGCAATAATCAATAAAATTATACATGTAGGCATGTTTTGGACATATGCCTGAGTATGTCACTAACAGAATGCCAGTTCTAAGGTCATTTAATGCAAAGTAAATGCTAAAAAGAAAACTTGTCCATTCTCCCCACAACCCTGCAGCCACCCTTTCCTTTTTACATGTTTCTCTACTGTGGGGGTGCAGCTCTTCCGATGATGTTGGACTGCAAGCTTACCCTCCAACCATCCCAGTTCAGCAGGGACAGTAGTACCAATTAACTCTCTGTTGTCCATTTTTTCTGTTGCTTTAATGTCCCAGTTTATTCCTTCCCCTTCCATTTCCCCCCTTTGTTCTCAGCTTAACTCAGGGGGTTAAATTTGCAAAAGTAGTTTAGACTCATTTAACTCTGCAAGGGGGAGATATGAAAGGAGTGGGACAGAATCTTGCCCTTCCCAGTTGGTTCAGGGAAAAGCAAACTGTTGCAGTATCTCCTATCTTGTGTCTTCTTCCTCTTTAATAACATTTGCCATCTTGACCACACTCTGGAGATTTTCACACTATACTGTTATAGTGTTACTATTCCACTTCAACAGCTCTGGCTGCCTCCTGTGGAATTCTGGGGTTTGTAGTCTAGTGAGGCCTAAGAGCTCCCTGGCTGAGAGTTGTAAATGCCCCCCCCTAAACTGCAAATCCCAGGATTCCACAGGAGGCAGCTGGAGCAAATAAAGTGGAATAGTAACACTATAACAGTGTAGTGTGAAATCTCCTCTGATGTTGCTTGGTCACACGTGTCTCAGTTTTCATCTGATAAATGTTGGAGGGTATGCTGCAAAGCCTGGAAGACCTGGCCAGTATAAATAATAATGTGGGGTGAGGTGAGGAGCATGTGGGTAAGGCTTGAATCCTATAAACACCAGTGATGTGAACCATGCAGCCCTCCAGACGTTGTTGAACTTCAGCTCCTAGCAACCCTAGGCAGCATAGCCAGTGGCAAGGAAGGCTGGTAGTTACCGTTTTAACTACATTTGGAGGGCCACATCATTTCCATTCATACTATACACACTTATCTAGAAGCAAATCTCTTTATATTGGGGTGGCGAAAGTCCAGTCCATATGCCAGATGCTACCCTGGGACCCCATTCTGCACCTCCCAAAATCCCCAATAACCTCCAAACTCACAGAAATACCCTGCACCCCACCCAAAAGATGAAAATCAGCTGAAAAATGAAACCAGAAATGATGTCATGTCACTTCTGGTCACAACAACACTAATGGCACAGCCATTACTGTTTATGGCCTCTGTTCCTTTTGGATATGTTCCTTTTGTGATTACTCACCCCTGCATTATACTTAAAGTAGCTTTTTCCTGAGTAGACATTGTACATTCACTTATCTAAGTATCCAAGCCAAAGAGCCAAATGGCATTTAGTATTTTGGTATCTGATCAAATTAAACATTTGAGCAGGAAAAGTCACTGCATCTACAACATGCCTGCTTTTATTCCCCCAGAGGAAACCAAATTCATCTGTGCTTGTCAATTATATTGATCTTACTTAAATAGTGGAAAAAAATCAACCTTCCCCTCAGTGATCAGTGAGGAGTTTTCAGTCTAATAAGTAAAAGAGGGAAGTGTTCATCCAGACTAATCTGGCAAGGAAACACACTTTTAAGACTTATCCAGATCTTTATACTTGACAGTAAAGGGAAAAAAAAAGTGGATCCATATATAAAAATGGAATAACTTGAAAAAGCCAAAAAAGCAAGAAGGGAAGAAAAAAGAGAGAATTCTCCTTTTAGTTGTTTATTTAGGTTGGGTTTTTTTTTTAACTCCATAGATCTTCCACAAAACAGGCCTTTATCCATTGGGCCAAGATAGGACCAATCCTTACATTAGCCAGAGTAATGCAGCTGCCCCAGGTGGTAGGTATTGGATATCATGAAAGGGCAGTAAATTGTCATTGATTATTATTATTTTTTTTGCACTTTTACTACCCATGGGGGGAAAACCAAGAGGGATTTTTTGTTGGAAAATGCAAGATAGTCATAGAGCTCTGAAGCAAAATAATCAAATTGGGTAGGCAGAAGTTGAACAACAACCAGTCCCACACCCACCCGTCCACACATAGAGACTAGCAGAGAAAGAAATATGCATAGTCTTCTTTCTAAAACCTATAAAGGTATCTTTCCTTACATATACTTGTGCATAGTCCAAGGAGATTATCTATCAGACGGGGACAAAAATAGCATCCCCGTCTCGCTATCTCCTTTCCTGCCCCCCACTCCCTTCCCAGCACAGTAACAAAAACATTCACACTTACCTTATAGTGTGTCTGCCCCCTCCCCTCAGCAGCTCAGGAGTGGATGGAGCACTCGTGGAGCTGCATTCACTTCCTGGAATGCAAATCCCAGCTGTTCTCACGAGAGAACTATCACGTGGTAAATTCAAAAATAAAAAGAGAAATGAAAGTCAAAAAGTAAAATGAAGCAGACACACACACACACACACACACAAGCACAAGCACACACACAAAAAATACTTTAAAATTACAAGTAACCCGGAGGGGGGTACAAAAAGGTGTGTCACTTACCTCATTGTCCTGATCGCACCTGGAAGTGTTCGACACAGACTTCCCACTAACACTGGCATGTTCTGTGACAGGAATGCAACAGGTGATCTATTCATGGCTTAAGCGATGAATAAAAAGCAATGAGGGTAAAACGGAAGGGGCACAGAAGCATGATGACTGCAGAACGATATCGTCTGAAAGGGAAGCCCTTTCATGATCTCCTGGCATCCTTTTCATGCCATATTTAGGTCATCTGATAATCTCCCAACATAGGTTCACCAACTTGAGAAAATAGGGAAAAAAGCATTCTATGGTATCAGGAAAAAGGTTTTACATCATCTCATGGAAAGAGGTTCTGAAAAACACATGCTGTTATGGGTGAGAGAATGAAAAAATGGCTGCAGATTAGAGCCATGCAGTAAGAGATATGGTGTGGAAAAGCAAACAAACAGCCAGTCATCTTAGATATAGTATACTGGGTCTAAACAGCTATAGAGTAACATGTTGTTGTTGTTGTTATGATGTATCTTCAAGGTGATTTCAACTTATGGTGATACTATCATTTGGGTTTTCTGAGAGAGTGTGATTTGCCAATGTCACCCAGAGGTTTCTGAGCCTGACCAGTGATTCAAATCCTGATCTCTCAGAGTCCTAGTTCAACACTTATACCACTACACCATGCTGGATCTTATAGACTAACATGTAGACTAGACTAACACGTAGACTAGGAGGCATGCAAAAGCTGTTCATTCTAACACTTGTGGGGTTTTCAGCCTAAGGTACCAAATTAACTTGGTTGATTTAGATACTATGTACCACAATTTGGGGTTGGGAACAGGATAATTTGCTCATCTGTCTCAGGCATCAAAATATTTTGGTCTGGCACTATGGAGATTTTCGCACAGAGAAATTATTCCCCTGAGAGATCGGGAGAGAAATGGGGCTCTTCCGGGAGCAGAGCTCCGTTTCGCACGCCCCTTTCTTTCTCCTGATCTGACATCGTCCTCACTCTGTGCTGCTTCCATTTCTCTGCCAGTATCTTCCGTCATTTTTTAATAACGAACTTTAATAACGAACTTTAATAAAGAACTTTCGTTATTAAAAAATGACGGAAGATACTGGCAGAGAAATGGAAGCAGCACAGAGTGAGGACGACGTCAGATCAGGAGAAAGAAAGGGGCGTGCGAAACGGAGCTCTGCTCCCGGAAGAGCCCCATTTCTCTCCCGATCTCTCAGGGGAATAATTTCCCCGTGTGAAAATCTCCTATGTCTACACATAGCCTAGCATCCATGTAAATCGTTAAAAACGGGGAGCAATAGTAGCCAGGCACCTGATATTGCATCTCTGCCAAAATTCCATGCTCTGTTCATATTGAGGATCATATCTGAACCCACTGATCACAGCATTTTTTAGTCATGCCAATGGTTAGGGGGGAGTTTGACTTTCCTCCTTTTATATAGCTGAGCTCTGTGCTAGAATACAGGCTACTACCAAAAGTTCACTTAAGGGCCAAGCTAGACAATGGCTGGCATCCTGTTGGTGTTTTATGTGTCCATACAATCCCTTAATCATCCAGTTGTACTTTTTTGGTCATGGTGTAATGTCCATATTCATTTCATAGCTGTGTAAAAGCAGAGTTCTGCCAGTGTAACTGTTGCATATGCTATTGTGTATTTTTGGATGGTACATAGTCATTAGTGCGTTCAATGTACCACTTGATTTACTGGGATTGTGGAAGCAGCAGGCACTTTTGCAGATAGGCAGTTGGTTGCACAGAAAAGTGGTGCAGGGAAACCACTACTTAACTAGTGTAGATTTACATTACACTATCACAATGTGAGATCTTACCTAATATGTTCATATAGGGTTGTATTAGCACCAATGGAGGTTTCTCTCCTGATGCAAATAGCAGAGAGAGGAGCTGTTGTTTTGTTTTGTTTGCTGGAACAACAGTAGAGAATCAAGGGTTCAGTTCTGCCTCCCCACTCCTTGTAGTCCCAGTACTGCCCAGATCTTCCCCAGGGGATGATTACCTAATAAGGATTGTGCATGTCAGTTCCCATCCATGTGATTAATGTTGTATGTTATTTGGCTTTTAAATAAGAGTGCTATGTGTGAAATATTAGGGTAGGGATAAGAACCATGTTGCACATGGTGGGAGGGGGCATAACACAGACTTCCAACTGCACTCTGACTCCTCCTCTCCCAACTGCAATTTCTTCTCACAAGGAAGCAGTCATGGGGGAAGCTACACAGCTTGGAAATGCCACTTTTGTAATCTCCAGCTCCCAGGATACCCCAGCCAGTATAATCAGCTGAGCTGGCTGGAAGTTGAAGTCTGAAAATAACTTTCTCAGAGTCTGCCTCTAGTCGCCTGTGGTTGTGACATTGTTGCAATTCTTGGAAAGTTGATTTTTGGAGGCTATAAGTCCCAGAATCCCCCAACCAGCATGGAGGCATGCTAATGGGGGATTCTGAGAGTTGTAGTCCCCTAAAAGGAATGCTTCCAAGTTCTGGATGATTGTCTCAATAATACCCTGTGGCTGGTGCAGATGTCAAAGATAAATAAAGGCATCCAGTTTCGAAGTCAGGCCAGGAAATTTCTGACCCTAGTTGAGCTCATCTTTCCAACCAAGTGTTCTAGAAAGTGAGGAAACAAAGAGTGCTTGATTAACTTATTTAAAGACCTAGGGCCCTGTTTCCTTCAGGGGCCCCTCTTAGCTAGTTCATTGCATCACGCATGGAAGAACACATTGGCAGTGCAGTTAGTCCATTTGACTCAGTTATGGGTGCTGTGAATTGTACAGGGACATACAGAAAACCATGTAGGTTAATCAGAAAACTAGTAATGAGGCTGTTTTCTTTCACCATTCCACCATCATGCTACATAGGTGTCATTTGCTGTTGGGTACAAAACTCAGCTGTTATTGTCTCAGCTGCCATTGTCTTTAAAAAAAGAAGGAAAAGACTTTCTAGTCCTTATGATGGGTGCAAAGTTGTTCAGGCCTTAGGCAATATCAGGACCAAGGGGGAGGGGGAGATGTGGGATTGTGTGACTGATTTCCACTGTGTAGGATATGGTCCGTGGCCTATGGGAAATTCCCATTTGCCCTGCCAACTTCTCTGTTGCTCTTTCATCTTTAGCAATAGCAGATAATAATAATAATAATAATAATAATAATAATACTTAGTTATTTATTACCCACCTCTCTCCTCAGAATCGGGGCGGGGTACAACATCACACAGTACAGTATACAGTAAATTCAATACAATACATCGCAAAGCAATTTTTAATACAATACATTTCAGAGAAAAGTACATTCAGTACAGACAATTGTACAATGTGAGTGCCAGTAGATGGCGCTGCTGGCATACAAACAGTGCTGCAAGAGTGACACTGCAGAATACATTGTACACTAATAACGACTGCTGCTTTTTTTAAACTGAATTAACAGCTTCCACAGCATGTCGCCCCAGCTCTTTTATTATGCTGGTACTCATTTTACCGACTTATGGAAGGCTGAGTCAACCTGGAGTCCTTGGCTCAGTCATTAATCAGAATGGAGACAGCAGCCAAGAAATCAGAAGAAGATGTGGGACTTTATCAGACACAGCAAATGGCGTCATAGCAATGCCTAATTAACGTGAAAGGGTGTGCATATCAAATGACATTGTCATTTTGTGATCTTGTATTATTAAAAAGCCGTTCCTTTTTATTGATGGCCCAAGCTTCCAATACATCTTCCCTGGTGCTTTTTTTGCCAATATTGCCAGTAATTATGCTCATGTGAATACAGCATCAATGACAGAACACTTTCAAGTGAGATTGTGACAGCCAGGTAGGGGACACTCCTTTTTTGAACCTCCCCGGTTTACTTGGGACTTTGTGAGTGTGTTTCTGTGCTTGTATGTACTTTTTGTGGGGGGGGGGGTTAGATGTATTTTTGAATTTACCTGCGCTCACATCATCTCATGAGAATTGCTGAGATCTCAAGCCAGACATAAACGGAGCTCTGTTCCTCATCTGTTAGTGCTTTCATGCTGCTCAAGGTTAAGTTGGCGGGGAGGTCTTTTGCCAGCAGAAAACTGCCACAAAATATGCTGGCGAAAGAACTTTTATGGATGGTGGTCTGATAAAGTCCTAGGACTTGGAAGGGCAGCTATGAATGAACTAGACAAGATGTCAAATGTAAAGATTAATGAATACCAAATTCAGGATTGTCCATGTCATTGGATTTCCAGTTTCTATGTATGATTGTGAAAGCTGGACAGTGAAGAGGGCTGATAGAAAAAGAATCAATTTATTTGAGATGTGGTGCTGGAGGAAGGTTTTGCAGATATGCTGGACTGCCAAAAAAAAAAGAAAAAAAAAAAGAAGACATGGGCCCTAGAGCAAATCACACCTGGAAGCCAAGATGACTAACCTGAGACTGTTATTCTTTGGGCCTAGCATGAGAAGGCATGACTCATTAGAAAAGACAGTAATGCTTGGCAAGGTGGAAGGCAGTAGGAAAAGAGGAAGATTGCATTGCCGATAGGTAGACTCAGTCAAGAAAGCCACAGCCCTGAGTATGCAAGACCTGAGCAGGGCTGTTGACAACAGTGTGACTTGGAAGTCTCTCCTTCATAGGGTCCTCATAAATCCAAGTCAACTTGACAGATGCTAACAACAACAATTTACATAACAAGCCAACCAATGAATTTGACTGTCCTTGGCACAAAATTTAAAGGTCTTTCCCCCTCCTTTTGTCTCACCATTGGTTCAGGAAAACAAGGGGCTGGGACCAAGATAGCTACTCTATCAATCTCTTGTTCTGCTTGAAAAATCAGGTGGCTTTCAAAAGGAGTTTTCCACTGGGCATGGGGAAACACAAGCCCAAAGTCTCCCTAGGAACAGGAGTGTGACTAGAATGTGGACACCTTAAGTCCCCCTTGTAAACAACTACATTTACATATTTACACCATTCCCCCCCTCCTTCTGTAAATCACCCATATGTGGATACATTTCTATCACGGGCTTCTTGACAGCATTGCAAGAAATCTCACTGTAGCAGCTTATGTAAATATGGGACAGTGAAAGCAGGATGGCCATACTTTTGAATTGACTTGTTTCACACTCTTACACAAAGAAATGAAATAAAGACTCCTCCAGAAAAGAAATATAAGAGAAAGATGTAATGGAAACCCAAAGACCTATTGGGATTTTGTTGTTGTTGTTATAAAAAGAAGGCATGTTATTGATAAAAGGGACAAGACATTTAAAAATACAAAGGCAATGGGTTTGCTACCAAATATTGGTTGCAGAATGCTATAATAGATGCAGGAACCTATGTTTTGATGGAACCAAAAAGAAGTATTTATTGCTGCAACAACTTAACACAGCCATCAGCACAATCAGTTAAATTAATCCCATGAAATAAAACTTGAAATAAAGATGATATCTGAAATCATTTTTATTCATGGGTAGAGACCAAGCAGATTCATCTGACAAGCCTTAAAAACCTTATGGGTGATGTTGAAAACTTCAATGTACAAGTACTGATTCAATTTGAAGGGGAAATTGACTTGATAGGATGGTTTCTGTGGAGACATTACTAGAACAGCAAACCCCCAAGCAATACAAAGGCAACGAGAGTATTGTATGCTCATTACCTGAATTTTCAAATGCTTAACAACTCTGAACAGTATGAATATGCAAAGCTTGCAGTCTCTGAACCAGTATGATTTCCCCACACACACACCAAAAAAAACCTTTCCTGCTTTTGAGGCAAGGATGTCACTACATCAGAACCAACCTTCCAATACTACCAAAACAGAAAACCTCCCCCCGCTCCACCAATTTTGGGTTTAAGTGGCCTGAAGATCTAGATAGCTTAGTTGGTTATAAAGTGTTGTGAAAATTATAGTCTAAAATGTGTTGAGGGCCAAAGGTTCCCCACCCTTGCAGTATTGGCATGTGCCTCAGTGTAACTCAGGGGAATTAGAAATTATCACTTGAGGAGAGAGTCCTATCCTCAAGGAAGGGTTAGACATTATTTGCTGAAATCTCACATACGGTAATCAAAATCAGATGTGACTACCCAGACATTACAGAGATGTCGGTTCAGTCGAAAGCTTGGGAACATTTTGCGGTTTGTTTCTTTGCTTGGTCTACAGCTCCCTGATCCTGCAGCCATTAGCTATGCTGGCTGAAGCATTTGGGGAGTTGTAATCCCCCAAAGTAACTTTTCCACAGTGGGGCTGGTGGCACCCATGTAAATAGGCAGTGAATCTGTCTCTGGGCTCAGCCTGAACTTTAAAGGAGCTATCAACGGTGCTAAACCTATTTTGTGGATTAGGGTCATTACTCTTTAAAGTCCAGACTAAAGTCCAAAGTGGATTCACCTCCCTGTTGATATGGGAGCTACCAGTGGCTGCTGATTTTTCAAGCTTTGATTTGTCCCCCCCGCCATTCCCCATTTTATGTTCTCTTCCCAGGACATAAAATACCCTTTTCTAAACTTATCTACACATCACTGAGACTTACTTGGCTGTTTAGTTCAAACTGCTATGAATTTTGGTCCTCTCCATTGGAAGTCTCAAACTGTAGATTTTTGGAGCTGGAACCAAAGCCTTTGTTTTCTCTGCTTGCATAAGAACTTGCAGAAAATTTGTTTATACCATTCACTGGATTTTTAACCAGCTGTTATCTTTCTGTTCTCCAGATGTGACAGGAGTGACTCAGTCTCAAAGGGTGAAGGGCTAGTGGTAAATGCTAAGAAGACATTGTACCCGAGTCCAGATGCTAAGTTTGAGTTCAACAACCAGAGCCCAGATTGGCTGAGATTGCAATTCCTTGAGCCTCTCCATAGAGAGATCAGCATCCTTGAGCCTGAGTCCATTGAGAGACCAGCATCCTCTCTGGCAAGGCTTTATATTCCACTGAATCCACTTACCAGTGAAGTAAATGCACTTGGCAAGAAATCTCAAAGAGGTGATAGGGTGGTATGTTGTCCCTTTAAGGCTCTACACCCCTAAAAGGAAGTGAGTTTTAGAGGTATAGTCAGACTCACAAAAAAGTATTGTACAGCCCCACACAGTCTAAACTGCACCTAGCATGCAGGATACCTTTTGCTGGCACAATGGAATATAGGCCAGAAATTGTGATACCATGGGGTATGACCCTGGATATCTAGCTATTCTTACTGGTGGGTGGCAGGGGCAAGGGGCAGAGCCCGAATGCTATAAGCAGGCTCTACCTTCTCCTCTACATCTTTTAGTTCTGCATGCCAACTTAGCCACCTTTGGGCCATTGCAAGCAATTGCTATTTGCCTCCATGCCCATCTCTTTTGGCCCCTTCCCTCCACACAAGGTGTGGCGTATTTTCACCTACCTTGAACTTTATTCAGTTGGCACTGGGATGATTGAGTTGGGTGATGCCATTGTGAAGAATTGGTGATTTGTGAGGAGCAGGGGGGAAAGAATGAGAAATGATGATGAGCACCCATGGGGTGCTTCATTGGGTAAAAATGATGTCTCCATCATTTGCTCCTTAACAAGATGGGGGTGGGATGGAGACCACCTCACATGCCTGAGCCATGTATCCCCATGAGTCTTGGGATTTGAAGAGGAAACTTCATCCATCCCTTTATTTGTTGTTGTTGTGTGCCTTCAACTCATTTCTGACTTATGGCGACCCTAAGGCGAACCTAACACAGGGTTTTCTTGGCCAGATTTGTTCAGGGGGGTGTTGCCATTGCTCTCCTTTGAGGTTGAGAGAGTGTGACTTGCCTAAGGCCATCCAGTGGGCTGGCACTTTATTTATCACCTTTCTCCCAGATGGGGACTCAAGGCAGCTTACAAAAAGCAAATAAAAATAAAAATAAACATATAGTTAAAGACATACAAAATTAAAACTATTAAACAACAATAAAATTAAAACCATTTAAAATCTTACATTAAAGCAAGGATAAAATACACCATAAGAAGTCCTTGTCTTGTTAAAAATCAAATGTTCAAAAACTTGCTGGAAAAGAAAGGTCTTAAAGGACAACTGTCTGCGTCAAGAACAACAAAGAAGAAGCCACCCGAACTTCCCTAGGGAAGGAGTTCAAAAGTATGGGATCAGCCACAAAGAAGGCCTTCTCCCACATTCCTGCCAACTCTGCCTGTGAAGGAGGTGGCATAGAGAGAAGTGCCTTCCCTTCACATGTCCTTGGGAAAGGCTTCCTTGGCCACAGAGGTGTAGCTTTTGGGAGCGGGAGGGTCCCTCCATGAAATTTTCTTCCAGTACCGAAATTTGTAGCATTGTGGTATCTCAAAACATCAGTTGAGCATTTAGAAATGCAGTTTAGTTATCCAAAGAAAAGGGGTAGGGCAAATTAATGAGTGAATATGCAAACGGCAGATATAAAAGGTCTAAGATATTGAACAATTTCCAATATCTTACTCTCGGCAATGCTAGAAATTTGGGAACTGAAGTAAAATTTCATGGGGCGGGGGAAGGAGCAGAATTCTTATTTGGTGGGCATTGCTCTCATTTGCACACACACACCCTCCATGGCTACACTGTTAGTAGCTACACCCAGCAGTAACAACTGACTAGTTGTAAACTATTCAGTATGGCTTGCTACTGGGCCTGGGATGTTTTGTCCTTTGGCTGACTGGGAGGAAGCAGGTGGGATTGCTTCACTAGTGGGAGCCCACACTGGACTGCTTCCCCTTAGCTGATGTCAGGCTGTATAAAGCCCCTTCTAACTCTGTGATTCTATGATAAGTACTACCCTTTTAAAATGCATTTATCTGCTTCAAAATTTTCCATTCAACTAAAGAAAATTCCCAGAGTGACCTCCAAAAATCAGTAGTAAGCAATCCCTGCTCTTAGACTATTAATCTGAAAGACATGATACATGGGGGGAGCGGGGGTTGAGAGGCAACAGAAGAAAGCAAACTCAAAAACAAAGCTTGGAAGTGTTACTTTTTGGAATACAACTCTCAGAATTTCGCATCCTGAAGGTTATGGAATTCTGGGGGTTGTAACCCAAAAAGTAACTTTTTCAAGCTTCTTTCAGGCACTAGTACTTATAACAACCAGCTGGAAAAGAAACAACTCAGGGAGGGGAGATACCAAACAGTGCCAATCTCTCAGCTGAGCCTATGGAATGTCCCTGGTCCTCTTCTTTCCCTTGCTTACCAGGAGTGCACTGTGGTCACTCATTGCCGAATGGCATTCCACACATTATGTGAACTCTCAGGTAGATTGGCTTATTGCATGTCTTGTTAATAAAATGATCTATCTAGAATGAATTTAAAGATGCATATATGTGTATGGGTCTAGATAAGGATTTCTATTGTGCAGCTTTCATGGTCCGACACCTGTTTTTAAATGACACATTGAGAGCCAGTGTGGTGTAGTGACTTGAGCATTAAACTATGGAGAGTATCAGACAGGAATGCAAAAAGCATTCCAGTCCCACAATCTCCATTCCTACCCCTGTCCCATTCCTGTTCCAGAACAATCACCCTCCCCACCACAACTACCTCCTCTCTCATTAACAAGGCAGCCCAGGAGCTCCGTTCACTTCTTGGATCAAAATCCTGTGAATTCTCGCGAGAAGACGTGAGTGTGGGAAATTCAAAAATAAAAATTAAAAGAACACACAAAAAAAGTGACAGCAAGTACAAAAACACACTTTAAAATGTTTAGGTAACCTGAGGAGGGTCATAAAAGTGTGCCACTTACATGGATGTCCCAATCTTACCCAGAAGTGTTCTGGCAGAGACTGCCCATTGATGCTGGGATCTCGCCAGCGAAATGGGGCACCTTGTCACACACAGGTAAGTCCATGGCAGAAACAGAAGGGGGGATTTATTGATGGCTTCTCCCATCAATAAAAAGCAGTGCCTGCAGAACGGCAACAGAATGGGTGCATAATGATAGGGGATGACGTCGTCTGGTAAGGGAGCCCTTTTGTGATCTCCTGGCATTGCTGTAACACCACTTTTTAAAGTGTCTGATGACTTTCTACGACTCTGAAAACCAGGGTTCAAATCCCCACTTGACCATGAAAACCCACTGGATTACCTTGGGCAATTCATACTCTCTCAGCCTTAGAGGAAGGCAATGGCAAACTCCCTCTGAACAAACCTTGCCAAGAAAACCCCATGATAGGTTTGCTTTAGGATTGCCATAAGTTGGAAATGACTTAAAGGCACACAACAACAAGACTGGTGCAGCATCCCATGGGCACTGAAAGTGCTCAGTCCTCATTAGGCTGTTTTGGTTTGTTTCCCAAGGAGATCTTTTGTATTTCTGAAGACATTGGGGTTCCCTCAAGCATGGGTTTCTCTCATGTTGCAGTGGCCTCCTTTTCCCTTACAAACCTGTCTGGTAACACTAAGCAGTGGAGCTTGCTTCCAGAAAAACTGATGTATGCTACAAAGAGCCTGTCTTGACCTGAGTTCTGTGACTTACATATGCTTTTGCCTCCAGTTTATTCAACTATATAAAGAAGAGTCATGTATCATATGATGGGAGGGAGCCAGATGCAGAATATGCACCTAGTCTAGTGGAAGCTGACTACCCTGCTCCTCCACCTCTCCAGTGCTACACGGGGTTTGGGGGACCCCTGTGACTGTGATAGGCTGTAGAGATGAATGGGAATTTCCCTGGTAGTTGGATAGAGACACCATCTGTAACTTCACTGCCAGTGATTTCAGTCGGTCTACACTAAGTAAGATTTAAGTTTGAATTCCACATGAAAAATATCCAGGTGGCTACTTCTTAGCAAAGCTTGGAGGAGTTACTTTTTGGGATACAGTTCTAGATGTAACTTTTAAAAGTTCTGCTTCTTAGTATGCATTATTGTAACTTGAATATTTTCTATGCTTCATATAGCAAAATGTTCACAATGCAATCAAAACAAAAGGATTTTATTTATTATCATTGTTATTGATTCTCAGAAAAGTGTGGGCTTGCTAACATGAATAAAGCAGTGCTTTGCTCAAGGCTGTACTATACATAACTTGCACAAATGTCATCTACTTAACAGTTTCTGACTTGCTATGTTTTTTAAAAATGTTTTGCATAAAGTTATCTACATTCTCTTTGTGAATATACTAATGTGAAAATTAAAAACACAGGGCACTCTTCAGGAAATTTTTGCTTACTGTTTTAATAAACTTTTGTTTATGCCTCGAGGTGCTGTTATATTAGCAGCCAGACATTAATATATAGTCCACAAGGGATCATATATACAAAATGTAGTTATTACTATGTGAGTCACACAGAGCTTGCAATGTGTTTGGATATCTGCTGGACAAGAAGTGGAATGCACCTTTTTCTAATGCATGAAAATAGCAAGTATATTGTTAACTCTTTTTTAAAAAAAAAACTGTGAAGATGGGGGCAACTTTGCTCAGACACTACATAATCAAAAACATTGTAAATCTGGAATTTAAAACTTCATACCATATTCTAGTGGCCATGCTGTTTGGGGACTCTGGATGTGTAGTGTAAACAAATAACTTTTCCAAGTCTACACATTTCTCAAAGATGTTTCATAACCTATAACAACAACAACCAACCAACCACCACCCCCACACACTAGCAGCACAACCACAGTTTCTTCATAGTGCTACAGAAGCAGTTGCATCTCTTGAAACTTCCTCCAAGATTAGTATAAACTTTGCAAATAGTATCTGATGCTGTACTCTTCATTGGAAAAGGAGGTGTGGTGGGGGAAGTGGGTTCTCCAAAGCTCTTGGAAAATGGAGCGTTCAACTTGCTACAGCTAGGTAGCCAGGCACTTCTCAGCCATTCCCTGCTCTCCACTGGCCATTCAATGGCTATGGAGGTAGGACCCCTGCAGGAGAAATGTGAGTCTTGCAGAGGGCAAGAAGTGATGTAGTGTCATCTGGGCAGAACTTTTACATATGTCTCCCAGTGCATATGGGTATATTTTGGTAGAGCTGAGTAGAAATAAATGATTACATTCCTCTTTCATTTCTGTCCTATAATCTGAAGCACTTTTTCAATCAAAAGATTGCTATTTTCATCTTCCCTATTGCTGAGGGTCTCTTTCATATGATACAACTATAGCACTTTAATACCGTTTTAACTGCCATGGTAAAATCCCATGGTATCCTGAGATTTGCCGTTTAAGGAAGGGTATTTAGAATTCTCTGTCAGAGAGTTCTAGTGCCTCACCAAATTGCAGATCCCAGGATTCCATAGGAGGCAGCCATGGCAGTTAAAGTAGTATCAAAGTGGCATATTGATCTTTTAGAGATCAATGACATTTAGCCAAATTCTAATGATTTAAGTGCCCTTAATGATCATTCTGTAGTGGTCACTTGCAAAGCTTGTAAGAAATTAGTTACATCTAACTAGTTTCTTGTAATTAATTTCACTTTTCAGTATATAAAGTATAAGGAAAAGGAACAGGAGTGAGGAAGGGAAGCTAGCAGCACCTTTAAGACACAATGATTTCTTTTAGCAAGAGTTTTTGTGGATTTCACTCCACTTTTTCAAATGCATTGATGCATTATCCAAGCCACAGGTATTACATTACGATTGTAACTGAAAGAAGAAGACCTTTACTTCTTTTGCAGTGTAACTGTAACATTTATTTAATTTTATAGCTACACATTAAATGGCAGAAGAGGAATATCACATTGATCAAGCACTAGTTTGTACTTTGTTGTGGGTGTCAAGGCAATAACAAGGTAAACAAAAAGACTGGAATAGCATGGATAGCATTCATGGATAGCATTCAGTCTTATTCATTTTTAAGTAAATAAAAGTAACTATTTTGATTACTTAAAAAAATAAATTAAAAAGTGAAGCTTTTTTTAAAATCATGCAACTATAACTAGCTAATCTGGGGGACCCCTGTGATGACCACGCAAGGACCTTCTGTATGGTCATATGGGGAGTGTGGCGGTTGGGGAGTAGGGGTTCTGTTTAGGGCCAGGAACAATTTGACCATTGATTTCATGTTAGAAGTAGTTTTGGGGAGGTTGTTGGTGGTGGATTTTAGTATGGAGGAAAAGCAGAAAGATGGAAGAGTAGAAAAGAAAGCTTTCAGGCTATGTGGGCTTTATGCTCCTGTAAAATATGCCGAACGGAAAAAGTTTTGGGGGCATTTAAAAAATCAGTGTAACACTCGACGGCATCTTATTATCGTAGGAGATTTCAATAACAGGGCAAGGATGATGGACAGGAGTGCTTACGCAGACCAGAAAGAGCAGACAAAGTTGTCCCTGCCCAAACCCCTGACAGCAGAAGAAAGAGAGTTGGAGTCTTTTCTAGAGAGGCAAGGTCTTAAGGATGCAGCTGTTGATGTGGAGAATGAATTAGAATTTTTTTTCCTGTTTTTTGCAGAAAGGCTTTTGGTTCAGATTTTCCCCCAATGGAAGGAGTTTGATTTACTCATTATCACAAAACCTCAGCCAGCAGAATAGACTGAGTGAGAACAGTGAAGGAAATGAAGGTGGAAAAGTGCACTGTTATGATCACTCCTTGGTCGGATCATGGGCTCTTGGCTGTAGAGTTCAGTATAGGTCAGGTTTACCCCAAAGGAAGACCTCTCTGGAGGTTGCGCCCTAAATTTTTGGAAGATATGGCATGTAAAGAGTGCATCGCCTCAGCACTAGCCCACAGCCTAACTCTTGCGGACATGTACAAGGATGATTTGTGCAGGTGGTGGGAACATGTGAAGCGTGCGGTTTGGGCCACTAGCTGGGCTTATGAGACCAACATTAATGGGAGACAGATTCAGGAGTATCATTTGGCCATTTATCATTTTTTGAAGTGTCATTATCAATTGAACCAAGGTGTTCCTTTTTCAGAACAAGAGCTTAACTGGGCGAAGGGAGTGATAGCAAGATTTTGCCAAAAGCAAAGACAAAACAGAAAGAGGAGTAAAAATTTCAGGACTCGAGGTGGTGTGGTTGACGTAGATGAGTGGGCAGGCGCCCAGAATCCAAAGGCTCCAATCGAATTAAACGGCTTGAGAGCCTCTGAGTCAGACCCTATTGTATTTAGACCAAGTGAGATGCTGGATATCATGGAGGGATATTACAGGCAGTTATATGCTCAGAAAAACATAGATATAGAAGAGATTAAGGGTTTTTTCCAAGCTTTTTCAGAGGACCAGATGGGCACCCTCTATAAGGGTTTGAGTCCAGAGGACAGGAAGAGGTTGGTCTCTCCTATAGAAGAACAAGAAGTCCATGAGGTCATAGTTCAGGGGAAGGGTAAGTCGGCCCCTGGCCCAGATGGCCTCAGTTGGAATTTTTATAAAGTTTACAGGAAGTGGATTGTTCCCCCTTTAACCACTTTTTTGTGGGATAATAATGAGCTCCCTGAGATGTTTTATCAAGGGGTCCTGTTTTTTTTCCCAAAGGAGGGCCATCCTACCCTCCCAAAAAACCGGCACCCCATAGCCCTGACCAACGTAGACTATCGCATGTTGGCAAAAATACTGAACAATCGGCTGGCTAAGGTGGCTGATAAGATTGTGATGGAAGCACAGTCTAGTGCTGTGCCGGGTAGGACTATGGTGGACTCTCTTTGTTTATTTCGGGAAGTGTTCCGACTCAGCAAGGAGGGAGCTTGGACTGGTCAAATCCTACAGGTCGACAAGATGAAAGCTTTTGACAGTGTAGATCATACGTTCCTATAGGAAGCCCTCAAGTGGAAAGGGGTGCCAGAGAGATTTATTGCTTTAGTTAAATTGTTTTATAGGGATGCAGAAGTAGTTTTGCAAGTCAATGGTCATAGAGGAAAGAGGATTAAGTTAAATTCTGGGGTGAGGCAAGGTTGTCCCCTAAGCCCTCTCTTGTATGTTATTGCTTTGGATGCTATCCTGTGTAAGATTAGTTTGGACAAGAGCATCTCGGGGATCCAAATACTGCGTCCGTTGGACAGCTCGTGGTTGGTTCGATGTGAATCCGTTAAATTTGTTACCCATGCTGATGATGTGTCCCTCTTGGTTAAGGACAGGATGGAAGTTAGAAAGATTAAAGATGCTTTTGAGGCCTACGGTTGAGTTTCTGGTGCTCGACTTAACATGGAAAAGAGTTTTTTGATCAGGATTTTTGCTGCAAAGGACAAGATGGCAGCTATTCCTCTAAAGGACATAGTTGGAGAAAAGGAAGGGTGGCAAGCAGAGCAAGAGGCAAAGAGGGATAGGGTGAAGATCCTGGGGCTGAATTTTGCTGTGGCTCCGGAAGGATGGAAGGAAAATTGGTATCGCTGGTTGAAAAAAGTGAAGGAGAAGGTGGCCCTCTGGCAGAGATGGAAGCTGACCATTTACCAGAGAGCCACTTTTGTAAATACCTACCTGCTTCCGGTGAGAGCCAACTTGGCGGCTGTTTTCCCACCTCCAGATTCAGTGATTAAAGAAGCCGATCGAGTTCTCTTCAAGTTCCTTTGGGGAATGGCCACATTCCCCCTGGCAAGGGCAGTGGCTTATGGGCAGGTAGAACAAGGGGGCCTGGACCTTCCAGCCCTGGGACCCAAGTTCATCGCCATCTTTTCTGCTCAAAACTTTGGGAAAGTTTCTCTGTTACAAAAGGGTCAGATTCAACCTCAGGCTTGGCTAGTTTTGTTTTGTGAGTGCTGGATAGGGACTAGATGGGGAAAGACTTGGGAGGAAGGCTCATTAAGTTTTAGGTTTTCTTTGCCTGAAAAACTGAAAGCACCAGATTACTTGAAAGACTTTGTTTTTTACATAAAGAAATATAGAATTCATGCTGAGGAGTTGAAGGGGGAAGACAGACCAGGTCAGAGCATCAAGATAAGTTTCTACAGGAAAATAGTGGAAGAGATTTATGTTAACCTGTTTTTGCAAAAGCGTCAGGCCAAACTAGATTTATCAGATTACCTAAATCACCAGACTAACCCAATTGAGTATTTTATGGACAAAAGGGTCCCCAAAAAGTTGTGGGACTTGAGGTGGAGACTCTGCTATCAGGTTCTTAATCTGAGGGGAAAGAAACCATGGACCGCAGAGGATGAGCAAACTTGTCCTCGTCTGAAATGTAAAAAGGCTGAGATTTTGAGTGGTGTGGCACAAAAGGAGACGATCAGACATTTTGTCCAGGACTGCCCAAGTGCCCGGGAAACATGGGAGGATGTGGCCCGGGTCCTAGATTGGCCAGATTTGGCACAGCAGGCTTGGGAGACAATACTTTTGGGGATTGAACCTCCAGAGGGTGTCAGGGGACCCAGAAAGTCAGTAGGCCAAAAGAGGAAGAGGAAGGAGTCTGGTTCTGTGGCTGAGAGTTTTTGGAAAGTGCCCTGGTCCACGGTGCGCCTGGTCAACCTCTATGTGATGTTAGGGTTAGTTTTCCAGAGACAAAAGGAGGTGAAAAGTCAAAATCTGCAGGATGTAAAAGGCACTGCCTCTTATGTGAAGAACGTAATTGAAAATTTAGCTCTGAGTGAAAAAGAGAAATTGCCAAGCTATCGTTGGAAAAAGTTTTGGCCGTGGTTTAGTGAGATGACCCCAGCAATAACATAAAATATTTTAATTATTATTTTATTATTATTTTAGTATTTTTGTATTATTTTCTATTATTATTTTTAATTAATCTTTTATTGATTTTTTCATTACCAAATGGGTATAATTGTAATGTATAAATATAATGTGATAAGAGTGTGTTTAGATTAAGAGGAAAAATACATTAGTGTTAGGATAGATTTATTTTTGTATTAGTAAGAAAAGAGGAAAACAATTAGTATTATTTTTGCGTTGTTGTTATGGCCTTTTGCGGTCGGGTGTATTTTTTAGTAGAATGGTCTTATTCCAATAAAAATTCCAAAATTCCTGTGATGACCACTTAAATCAGTTACGCTTTAAAAAGTAACATTACCAGCTCAGGTTGCCTGGATAATGTTAATGGCCCTGCAGGGCCAAAGAATATGCAGTGTGTTTCTTTCATAACGCAGATTGGGGGTGGGGACAGTTGTGGTGTATATTGGGTGGGAGGAGGGAAGCATTCTGCATAGATGCTGCATCAGAAAACCTATCCCAAGAGACTGGTGTCAGTTTGCTTTGCAAAGGCTAAAATGAATGTGGAAAGGCTAGAAATGGAAAGGTCTTGAAACAACAAAAGCAGTTGAGTGGAGCTGGGAAATAACACATTACAGTTGTCCCTTCATATTCGCTGGGGTTTGGTTACAGGACCCCCGTGGATACATGAATACTCAAGTCCTATTATATGCAATGGCATAGCAAAATGGTGTCCCTTATATAAGATGGCAAAATCTAGGTTTGTTTTTTGGATTATTATTTTTTAAAGAATATTTTCAAGCCATGAATACTTAAATCCATGGATACGGAGGGACAACTGTAATAACTCACTGATTATTGTAATGATTTCAGTACATGGTTTTAAACTTTTTTTTTTTTTAAAGAAAGATGTAATAAAAATGAAGTAGAAGGAAAGAAAGAAAAACCCTCCAAACCATTATTATTCAATACTATTTTTAGCAATAGCCAACTTTTAAGTACGGTTGTCCCTCCGTATCTATTGATTTGGTATCCACAGATGTAAGTATTGATGGCTTAAAAATATTATTTAAAAAATAATAATCCCAAAAACAAACCTTGATTTTGCTGTATTATATAAGGAACATCATTTTGCTATGCCATTGCTTGCAATGGGGCTTGAGTATTCACAGATTTTGGTATCCACAGGGGGTGGGGGTGGGGAGAGGTCCTGGAACCAAACCTCAGTGAATATGAAGGAACCACTGTACTGTAACAAAATGAGGCAAAAAACCCACGATCTCCCAAACTAGAAAGAGAAAGAAGGAGCTGCCCTCTGTGTGGCTGAAGCTTGAGGGAGTTTGCTGCTCCCTCGCCCCCTCCTCCCAGGATCATCAAAACGCAAGCCAGGCAGGCGTGTGTCGGAGATGGGTGAGTGTGTGTGAGCGAGGGGGGGAGGAAGTGTGAGAGTCATCTCTTTCCCTCTCTTTCTCCCCTGCTCTCTCTTCAGAAAAGGCTCCTTCCTTCCTTCCTTCCTTCCTTCCTTCCTTCCTTCCTTCCACATAGATCCCCTCCACCCCATCTTTCCAGCTGCTCTTAACATATCTTGGTTTCTCTCTCCTCCCTCCCTTTCCCTCTTTGTCTTCAGCTTCTTCCCCTTGCTGCCAACTGAGTTCAACCTGTAAAAGGAATTTGTGTGTGTTTGCCCATGTGCCTTCAAGTCATTTCTGACTAAGGCAAACCTACCATGGGGTTTTCTAGGCAAGGTTTGTTCAAAGGGGGTCTGCCTTTGACTTCCTTTGCAGTTGAGAGAGTGTGACTTGCCCAAGGTCAGCCAGTGGGTATTCATGGCTGAGTAAGATTCAAGCCCTGGTCTCCACAGTCATAGGGCAATGCTGAAACTTCTACAACACTCTAGCTCTTTTCACAGAAGAATATAAAGAATATAAATAAAAATTTGGAGTAATGTTACTGGGAACAATGGTTTTATTGTTGTCACTAAAACACACTAGTATCCCATTAGTGTTATGCGAGAGCCTTTGGTTAGAGCAGTGGTTCTTAACCTTTTCTTTACCAGGGACCTTTTGTTGTCCCAAGACTTAACTTAAGATTTAAAATCCTAATAATAATAGCTAACAACAATACAATTACATCATCCATTAAACTTGCCCTCAGAGGCACTCTTGCTTCTTCCTGCAAGTTTGTGGCTAGAGTGGACTGAATGGCAATGTGCAGGCCAAGCCAGCCAGCCAGCCTTTGCCTTGGTTCCTGTCACGTGGCTGCTGCACTACAGGGAGGAGGTGGGCCAAGCAGCCTTCAAGCCTTTGTGGACCCCTGTGAGGACATTGCGGACCCCAGAATAAGAACCACTGGGCTAGAGAACACTGGAAAAGGAACAATGCAACCAGACCTTGAGAAGGGTGCTGGCAGAGGGATTCTGAGAGGTGTAATCCAAAATAACTTTCCCAGGCTCTGAATGCAGCCTAGAATCATAGAGCTGGAAGGGACCCCAACAGCCATACCATCCAATCGCTTCTGCCCTGCAGGAACACACAATCAAAGTCCTCACGACTGATGGCCATCCAGCCTTTGCTTAAAAACCTCCAAAGAAGGAGACTCCATCACACTCCAAAGCAGTGTATTCCACTGCCAAACAGCTCTTACTGTCAGGAAGTTCTTCCTAATAAGGGTTAGGTGGAATCTTTTTTCCTGTAGTTTGAACCCATTGCTCCATGTCCTAGTCTCTGGAGCAGCAGAAAACAAGCTTGCACCATCCTCAGTATGACATCTCTTCAAACATTTAAACATGGCTATCATGTCACCTCTCAACCTTCTCTTCTCCAGGCTAAACATACCCAGTTCCCTAAGCCACTCCTCATAGGGCATTGCTTCCAGACCTCCCACCATCCTGGTCGCCCTCCTCTGGATACGTTCCAGCTTGTCAATATCCTTCTTGAATTATTGTGCCCATAACTTGACACAGTATTCCAGGTGAGGTCTGACCAAAGCAGAATGGAGTGGTACTATTACTTCCCTTGATCTAGACACTATACTCCTATTAATATAGCCTAGAATCGCATTGGCTTTTTTTGCTGCTGCATCACACTGCTAACTCATGTTTAGCTTGTAGTCCATGCTTTCTTTTCTTTGAGGAAATCTACATCATTACGTTAATTGCTAAACTAAATTATTGGTGGCAAATTATGTAATACAGTAGGCCCCCCCTTATCCACTGGGGATTGGTTCGGGGGGCGTGGATACTGAAAACTGTGGATAATAGTGGACGCCATTGAAAATAATGGGACTTCTGGTTTAAAATACCATAGAGTTGCCTCGGAGGACCTAGAAAATGGCTAGAGAGGACACATTTTCTAGGAAGACTCTATGGTAGGTGTGCTGTTTTGTGTCCCATGGATAATGAATCCGTGGATATGGGGGTCCTACTGTAATCTGAACATTCTGTACTGTGAATAGGTTAGGTTACATTGACCTGAGATAAACATATGGGGTCCCCAAAATAAAGCATTGCAGGGGGCCCCAAAATTCCTTAAACCAGCCCTGGGTTTAATGTTTTTTTAAAAAATATTGACAATAAGTTATTCATAATATTGTACTTGTTACTCATATTTACAAGTTACTAGTAAATACTAATGACCAATGTGTGATGTGTTGCACTTTAAAGTAACAACTCCAGGCTCTGGACATAGGGTATCTGAAAGACTAGTAGGTTTATTAGACACCCTTTGTTAGATTCATGAAGCATCATGCATCTAGGCTTCAGTCAGCTGAAGAGATTGTCACACCAGGCTTTACCAGTGGTACTAGAGCAAGATAATAGTGTATGCTGCTATTCGTTATCACATGATGCCATGTCTGCACTGTTGGCAATCAGCATTCAAACCATTGCTGGAGGGCACCTTTTCATTGATGGGGAAAATGTGTCAATAGGCCCTCAGTAGTGCTGGCTTTCCATTATTGGTTCTGTGCAATAAGTCCTCTTCCGCTTCAGTTTCCATAGCAGCAGTCATGTGGGGTGAGTAGGCGTGTTTTTCCTTTTCTCTCCTCTCTCTTCCCCTTGTTTCCCACCCTCCAGTCTGCCTGATTTATTTCTCCCACCCCCTCACGTGCCCACTCTATCCCCCACAACCCTATATGTCTTTTTTCTTTCCCTCACCCTTTTGCTGCCCAATCTGACTATTTCCCACCCCATCTGTCTCTTTTCCTTCCTGCATCCTCCCACCAGTATTGTGCAGCAATTGGTTAGTGAATCAAAGGGATACTGGTATTGAAACTGAGGTGTGATAAGGATTAGGCTTCAATACTGGTATGCTTCCGTTAGCTTCACTAATGTGATTCCTGCATGTTAGAAGCCTGGTGTGATAATCTCCTGGATAGGTCCAGCAAACCTATCTGCCTTTTCTTGGTAATGGACCCACTGAATGCAGCAGCATTGTTTTCCAGATAAATAGGCATAAGATTGGACCATAATCTTTAAGTTACCACTAGATTCTTTGTCTGACTTGGATTATTACACTACACTGTTATAGCACTATTATTTCACTTTAACAGAACCTGTGGAATGCTGGTGTTTGTAGTTTAGTGAGGGGCATTTAGCATTCTCAGCCAGAGAGCTCTTAGGCGTCACTAAACTACAAAGCCCATCATTCCGCAGAAGGCAGCCAGAGCAGTTAAAGTGGAATAATAGTGCTATAACAGTGTAGTGTGATAAAGTTCTCAACCACTGCTGATGCAAAGAATAGTAATCCTGGTACTAGGCTGATGTAAATGGCTCAGACTTGTGGCATTTTGAAGGTGAAAATGCCCCTGAAGTTGGGGCTGAATTCTTATGGTTAAGGTTTGAGGGCAGACTGGCTGACCCTGCCAAATTATATGGGTAAAGCGTTTTTCTTCTTTCAATCAAGAAATCTTTGTTGCAGCTTGAAATGGTGGCAGAGCTGTCTGAGAGGCCAGTGGCATACCTTTTGTCCTTTAAAAAAAAGTTCCCATGGAAATGATACAGCATCATATCGGAGAGAAAAAGATGGCATTATTATGTGGTAGGAAAGAGAAATCCCTCAGCTGCTTTATTTGGAGTGCTAAGCCCCCTGCCCCCTGGAAATTGTAGAGATTCTGCTTGTTAGGGTTGTGTATGTTATTATACAAGCATAGCATAAGACCAGAACACACTGTTGGCCAATCAATCATGTGATGGATAGTATGGCCATGTAAACACCTGTTGCCCTGGTGATGCAGTGCTTAAATGCCAGCACTGCAGCCACAATGTTGCAAGTTCTATCCCAAGGGCTCCAAGGTTCACTCAGCCTTCCATCCTTTCATAGGTCAGTAAAATGAGTACCTGGCTTGTGGGGGCAATTAGCCAACACACCTGGAAACTGTGTAGTGCCTAGTGTGCTATAAAGCGGTGTAGACATGTAAAATGTTGTTGCTTAACAATCTGTAAGCCGTTCTGAGAGCCTTTGTGGCTGAACAGCAGGGTATAAATACCTAAAAATAAAAATGAATAAATAAATAAATAAATAAATAAATAAATAAAATGTTGCACAACTCTTGATCCAACTCCTTATTCAAGGCCTCACTCTTAAGCAGTGCTCTTAGACATATTCAGCTCTGAAGAGGATAACACCCTTACACAAACTCTAACATTACACAACCTCTTGTTAATGGCATCAACACCAACAGAAAGCCACAACAGTGAATACCTTGCCCCTTGCCACACACTTTCATAGAGACAAATTATTGTACAAAAGTGGAGGTGGATATTTTGTCCAACCTTTTATCTAGCAATCTTTTTGAGATAGTTTTGCGCACTAGTAACCTTATGTTTAGAAGTCACCAAGACATTTCCTAACATCTTTGTTCCCAAGGATTGTCTCTCCCATGAGGAAGACACTGTCCTCCTGCTATATTTGCATGTAGTTCTGACATGGGAAGGACTCCCGAGAGTGTGCCCATGTCATTAAAATGGAACGTGAGAAACAGCCCTCATTTGAGATTTACTTTCATGTCTGATCTGTTTTGAAGGGGGAAAAAAATTCCTCAGCATTCCTATGAGGAAAGTCCAGAAATGTTCCCAGAGAGATGTTTTCAAAGTTGATATTATTCATGTACAATCCAGAGACAGAGCTTTCAAAAAGAAAAAGGGTAGCACATACACCAACAGAAATCATTTGCTATGCCAGCATTTAGGTGCTCAGGATGGTATGGATGTAGCCATGACATATTGGGCAGATGCAAAAGTGCATTTCTTTAAAATAAGATGTCACTGATGGGATGGATAGTGTTTTGTTTGTGGTCTGTTAAAATATGGGTCCAGCGTGTTGTAGTGGTTTGAGTGTTGGACTAGGACTCCAGAACATCAAGGATCGAATCCTGCTCAATCATAGAAACTCAGTGGGCGGACATTGAACAAGTCATGCTCTCTCAGCCTTAGTGGAAGGTACGTAATGACAAACATTCTTTGAATAAATCTTGCAAAAAAAATCATAGGAAAGGGTCACCCTAAGTTAGAAATGACACATGGTGGCACATAACAAGAAAGCAGGTGGCACCTTTTCTGTGGAGAAAAGCAAAAATCAAGTTTCAAGAGGAGAAAATGAGGACTTGTTGGAAAATGTGAGACATAGCAGTGGATTTCTCACATTGAGTTATCAGATTGGCAAAGCAGAAGCTGAACAGCAACCCGTATCATGCCCCCTCACAGGGTCTAGCAGGGAAAAGATATAAACTTAGTCTTATTTGTAAAACATATAAAAATAGCATTACTTACTAATTACTTGTTCATAGTGAAATTCATGGTCTAATGGAGGACAGAGAGGGACGAGAAAGAAAGTGGCTATAAGTTAGAGTGATGCAGGAAGAAAGGGAGGTATGGTAAAGCAAACAGGAAGTCTGCAAAAATGCAAACTACCAGTTACCCCCCATATCTGCTGATTCATTATGCACTGATTCAGTTATCAGGACATAAACAGCACACCTACTGTTTGTGTCTTCTTCCTAGAAAATGCCTAGAGAGGCATCCTCTCTAGACGTTTTCTAGGTCCTCTAAGGCAAACTCTATGGTATTTTAAACCAGAAGTCCCATTATTTTCATTGGTATTTGCTGTTATCCATGGTTTTCAGTATCTATGCCCCCCCCAGAACCAATCCCCCACGAATATGGGGGTCCTACTGTATAGGTATGCAAAGGTTGCTAACTCTAACAGGACTGAAACATTTTATATGTTTCATGAGATTTTATAGGGAAATTGTAAAGTATAACAAGGGAGACAACCTTTTATGTTCTTTCCTTTCTTAGAAATTTCTTAAGGTAAAAGGCAGGTTTGCCCTGCTTGGGGAGAGGTGGGTGGAAGGCAAGGCTTTTGTGACATCACCAGGTGTTGTACCAGTCTCCAGTTTTTGTACTCAGAACTGTTTGTACTCAGAACATGTTTCAACCAATGAGGAAAGAAACAAAGAGGTTTTGCATAGTTATTGGTAGGGATTGGGGTAATGGATATTGAGATCACAAGAAGACATCTTGTTTTCCTGCAGTATTGTAGTTGGAGGGATGACCAAAAGCCACACTCTGTATGAAGAAATTGATAGAAAAGACTAGAAGGAAAGAAAGCCACAGCCAAGAAGTAAAAGAGCGTGGTGAGTTGGGCTAAAAAGAAATGCTAAGGCTAGCAGTAGCCTATCCTCTCAGCAACAGCCTGTATTTACTTATTTATCAACGGTATTTTCATGCTGCCATTATATTACCAGGCTGTTTATAAAAAGACTGAAATTACTGAAATATAAACACAAAATATATTACAAAATAGATGTCATCACAAAAAGCAGCATAAAAGCAACAGGATTAAAATTACAGTTGTCCCTTCATATTCACTGGGGTTTGGTTCCAGGTCCCCTCCCACCACCATGGATACCAAAATCTATGAATACTCAAGTCCCATTATATGCAGTGATATAGCAAAATGCTGTCCCTTATGTAAGATGGCAAAATCAAGGTTTGCTTTTTAGATTACTATTTTTTAAAGAATATTTTCAAGCTGTGAATACTTAAATCCATGGATACCAAATCCATGGATACAGAGGGACAACTGTATATATAAAAAGCTTGTGGGAGGGGGTTAAAATGTTTTTGCCTGGACCCAAAAGGTCAGTAAGGCCAGCATCAGATGAATCTCTATGGGTACAGCATTCCCCAAGAAGGCCTTCTGTCTTGTAACCACCTTGCTAATTTCTGATGATGGTGACAATCTGCAGGAAGGGTTGCATGTATAGGATGCATGGCCCATCAAGTATGACCACATTGTCACCATTGGACAGGACCTTTAGTTAATGTAGAATGCACTTCCACTAATTCAACTTTTCTTAGGCAGAACCGTTAGTATGAATGGTTTAGCAATTCCTTTCAGTGGCAGAGAAAACCTAAAATTATACCATTAAGTGCCTGTGAAAAATAAAAATGGATTGTAACCTGTCTCCCATATATTTCTACATTTCTTCCTCAACTTCTCTATTCATAATTAATACATCTCTTTATCTTGTTCCTTTTGACTGTCTTTGTTCTTCTCAAGTTAAATTATTTACTACCACCTCTTCTTTTCATTTAAGTTCTCTTTATCTTGTGAGCTGCTTTCCTTTATTCTGAAATCTCTGCTGTCTAAATGCATAATCAGATGACATCCGCTACCATACAATTTAAAAATCCCAGTGCATTTGTGAAAATCATTTAACTGTGTATTTATTTGATGGTAAGGTATGTCATGCGGATACAGAGCTGAGATACTTCAGAGACATATGAATTAAAAGGTCATGGTCTTGAAACCATTACTGCAAGAAACCTTTATACATCACCCCCTTTCATCCACAATGGACTTCCCCATCAACAGATATAATTTAGCAGATTGACCATTTTAACTAACTAGGAAATGAAACAACCATTTAAAAAGAGAATAATAACCTGAGGATGCTTAATTAAAAATATGTCCAGATTTCTAAAATGTTGATTTTAATGTATCCAGAACATATTTAAGACACAACGGAACATGCCTCCACATCTTATGACCCACCAATGAAAGCACAGCTCAGCAGCCATATATATATATATATATATATATATATATATACATACTGTGTTGACAATCAAGTGGGAGAAAAAACAAGCTGTCTCATGGGCTTGGAGATCACAATTTATACAAATTTGCCTTACCCAATGAACAGATTATCAGAATGCCAACCACACCCTGGGTCCGTTACACAGCAGAATAAAGTGCGCAAAATTCCGGCTTGTGTCCTTTTGCACCAATGCTGCATAGTTTACATGATTTAGTGTGAAACTGGTTGATCCGGTGAGTTTTTGACTTTGTAGTTCACACAGAAAAGGTGTGGGGCGTAGCCTCCTGAGCACAGGGCGGCTGTCTGACTGTCATTAAAGGCCAACTCTCTGCCGCCCTGCTCTCACCCAGTCCCCAATCGCTGGCTGCAGGGTGGGGGAAAGGGCTCTGTTACCATTCACCTGAGCTCTGGCCAGAGAACAGCAGAGAGAGGAGGAAGAAAGTGGAGGAGAGGAAGGCGAAACTCAAGGGAGAGAGTGTGAGAGGGGGAGAGGCCCACTACCAGAGCTGGCTGACCAACCATTCCTCCCTTCCTTCTTCCCTCCAACCAGCAATCCCTCCATCCAGGAGCAGCTCTGAACCATTGGTGACACCCAGAAAGGAGGCATGACTGGCTGCTGCTTCTTCTTCCTTCTCCTGGAATCCTAAGCTTTTTGGTGGAGAGAGAGGGAGGGAGGGAACAGCACGGCCACCTCAACTGCTGGTTGGATCTTTTAGTTTGAGGCTCCTCTCATCTCTTGCAAGTCCGCCCCCTCTGTAGTCGGTCCAACCAATCACGGCTCAGCTCTGCTGTGGCTGTTTCGGGAAGATTGCTGATAGTTCCCACAGCCTTTTGCGCATTAGTAGTTCACACAACCAATTGTGTGCATTTTCGTGAACTTTATCAAAAAAGTCAGGGGAAATAGTGAAAGCTGATACCACACAGCTTATGGTTTTTTTTGTTTTGTTTTGTTTTGTTTTGTTTTTTTGCCCCCTTCTTCTGAATACAGCGACTTTGATCCGAAAGACAGGGGAATTATTAGGACTCTTTGCGAAGTCTTTGCAGATTTATTTTGCTGTGTAACTGACCCCCTCAGCTTTTACAAGTGAAAGTTCTTGTTAAATATACATCTTTCTTACTAGCATTAATAGCTGGAAGCTACAATCTACTTTGCAGCATGCATTAATAGTACGCTGGATGCACACAGCTGCTTACCACAGAGTAAACAACACTGAACTCAATGGAACTTATTCCTGACATACATAGGATTGTACTGTTAAATTTCCAAAACAAAGGTGCCACTTAACTGAACACATTTGAATAGGGAGCAAGACACCAAATATCAAATAAGTTTACTTTAAAATAATCAATTTAGTCTTTATTTCTAGTAAGCATTGTAAGGATCAGAGCTCAGAAAAGTTACCTTTTGGACTACAACCAGCCAGCATGATGAGGGCATTCTGTGAACTGTAGTCCGAAAAGTAGCTTTTCTCTGATGGCCGTCACAGTTTCTTGATGTCTCTTCTGAACCAAAATATGTTATTATGTCCTCCCAACTTCTTTGAGGAGTACAAAATTCCATGTTTAGAATTCTGAGGAGTGCTAATCAGTTTTAGTTTCATGCAGTCTAAAAAACATTTCCAACATTCAGTGGATAGAGCTCTCTCTCTCCTGTGTGTCTCTGCCCCAAATGGGCAAAATATTAACTTGCTTTTGTCAAATCCCAGAGCATGGCAGGCATTACTTCAAGGCCAAACCAATGGCAATAGACCAACACATCCAATCATCAAACAGTAATCTCACAATATATAACATTGCAGGAAGGTCTAAGAAAAACCTTTCCCCGTGTAGGTTTGAATCTTTAGACCAGTCTTTCTCATTTTTTTTTTCCTGGAGGAACCCTTGAAATAATTTTCAGGTCTCAGGGAAACATTATAAACATTATTCTATATACTGCTATTGCTCCCCCCCCACACTCAGTCACAATCTCTTGAGGAACCCCTAGCAACCTCTTGGGGAACCCTAGGGTTCCAGGGAACCCTGGTTGAGAAACATGCTTTAAACATAGAAAGGTATGCACACTCCTGCCCTATTCTTATGCAAGTACATGGATGCAAACATAAACATACTGTAGGTAGCTTTTCTTTCAGTTCCCACCAGGACCAGTTAAAGAAAGAAATTACATACTAGCTAATGAAATAAATGAATTTCACAGTCAGTTACTTCAGAATTCTTGAATGAATTATGTCTGAGGCTCATGATTACATTCAATTAATTAATATGGCATTTAATTAATTAATGTGCTGTATAACTTCTTTGGACTGGAATCAAAGAAAAAGTTCCAGAAAGGCAGAAATATAGCTCTTCTTAATAATAATTGATTAGGATTTCTTCATGGCCTATAGGAAAATGGATCCAAATGTGCTTCCTTCAACATCACATTTCACAAGGCAAATAGAACAACTCCCACACTCTCTATCTGCAATCACACCTAGGGAAGAAAAAATAAAATCTACCTGGCACAGCAATTTTTCAAACTCATAATGCCCCCAGCAAAAGAATGTAACACTGCATACCAAAACGTTCCCCTTCCCCAAATTAAACACCCAATCTCTGTTTGATTAGAAGAACTTTAAACTAGACATAATGAATATTCTGACATACCTGAAGGGCATTCCTGGAGTGGGAGCAGTTCTACATTGCTCCAGAGAACAGGATCGCTTTCACTCTAAACCACCACAGCATTATGCTTCCACTTCAATTGCCATGGCACCATCCTATGGACTCCTGGGGTTTGTAGTTTGGTGACACACAAGAGCTCAACAAAATTCAGAATCCACAAAAAAGTGATACCTTTATTGGCCAACCAAAATGCAAAACACACAATGCAAGCTTTTGAAGTTCTACTGGCCTCTTCATCAGGCAAAAGATGTTTAAAAAATAAAGAAAGAAAAGTGATGATGTTGGAGTCTGTTGTCTCAGATGTTTCTTGTGTTGTTGTTCAGGAGAGGGAATTCATGTAGCCAGACACCATGTGGGAGCTGAGACACAGGGCAGTAAAACTGAACTCCTTTTGAAACAGCAAGGCAACTGCTCTTGGTATCCAGTATGTCTCTGTCCCTTTGTGAAGCTACGGGCTCCTTTGTTAGGCAGAGATCATTGGATTTCTCAAGAAGTCTCTGTACTGCTACATTTGGAGAAAACTTTTTGGTTCTGTATAGGTAAAACCCAACTAGAGCCCAGTGTCTGAGAATTCTAGATATCCCTCCCTAAACTACAAATCCCCAAATTCCATAGGGTGGGATGATGGCAATTAAAGTGGAACCATAGTGCAATACCTGAGTACAGTAGGACCCCCATATCCACTGATTAATTATCCACTGATTCAATTATCCACGGGACATAAAACAGCACACCTACCATAGAGTCTTCTTAGAGAATGTGTCCTCTCTAGCCATTTTCTAGGGCCTCCAAGACAACTCTATGGTATTTTAAACTGGAAGTCCCATTATTTTCAATGGTGTTTGCGATTACCCACCATTTTCAGTATCCACCGTCCCCCCAGAGCCAATTCCCAGTGGTATGGGGGTCCTATTATATTGTAAAAGGGCCCTAGGATTAGAACAAATGGGTAAAAATGTTAAGAAAGCAGATCTTGGTTAAATATTTTGAGAAATGTCTTAACAATAAGAGCTGTTCACTGTGGAACAGAATGTCTCAGGAAATGGCGGGTTCTCCTTTGCTGATGACAGACAACTATGTGTGAAGGATGTTGCAGTAGCAAGATTTCAATGCTGAGGAGAGGATTAGTCTAGATAACCTCTAAGGTGATCTCCCATCTCTAAAATTCTGAGTGCAAATGTCTACAATAGGGGACTGTAGGGCCTGAACAGGAGCTCTGTAGACATATTCACCTGCATGAGGTATACCACAGGTTGGGAACCTGTGGCTTCTAGATGTGATTGGAAGGCAACTCCCATCAGTCCTAGCCTAATAGTGAGGGGTGATGGAAGTGATGATCTAAGACTTTCAAGCAGGCTAGACGTTCTCAGTCCCTACCTTGAGCACCCCATTATGCCAAATGTGGACAAAGTTCAATGAAATAACATGGGCACATGTCTTGCAAAGCTGGGGGCATGTGTTTGCCCTTTCTCCACTTTAGTCCTCTGTGTTGCAGGCACTTACATACTCTTTAACTGAAGAGAGAATCCCCAATCAATCAATCAATCAATCCACGGAATAAAACAAAAACAAAAACAGAAGTGCAGTTACAAGTGCCAGAATCAGGATGTGATGATGATTTATGTTGCATCTTTGCCCATGAGAAATGAGATAATTTATTTATTATGTAGAAATAAATAAATAATGCAATGCTTTTACACAGTTTCATAGGCAAAAATACGAAGGTTTGTGACTCCAAGGAATTTGCCAGTGAGGGTATCCGAATCTGTCAGTGGGGCTGTAGATCTCCTCCAGATTTTAGTTTGAACTTTAAAGGACCTATCAAAGGTGTCGCCCTCTGCCCTCCAAATAGGTTCAGAACCTTGGGTTGCTAATTTAAAGTCTAGAGTAGGTACAGTATTTTACCCAACTGCCACTACAGCCCTCAGTTAAAAAACAAAAACAGAAAAACCAACAACCCCAAGATGGGTGGGGAAGAGAGCACATTACACTGGTCAGTGATGATGATGAAAAATGTGGGAAGATACATTTTCATAAAGGCACAGGTTGGGAAGAGGGGGGTTAAAGAGTTAAGTCAAAGGCTTCTCAGAAAAGATAGGTTTTGAGGAAGGATCTGAGGGAAAAGAGAGAAGCAGTGCTTGCTACATGTTCTCTGTTCCAGGAGGAAGTATTTTATGATACACTTTATTAGCAGAGATTTATTTAACATTGAAATAAGCCCACTGACTTTCAGTAAAGTACAGAAGAAGATCATATATATTTTCCTAAGTCTGGGAAGAAATCTCATTCAGCAGGAACTCATACATAATGAAACAGAATAAATCACAGGAGATTAAGTTGTCTTTAGTTTATAATAGGTGTGCCCTTTCCCAAAGGAATGGCAGATGTTGCAGAATCCAGTCAGATCAAAATTTTCAAATGGCTTTCTGCAATGGAGCATCATATTTACTACTCATGGCTTTTATAAAATTATTTAATTAGTCATTAAAATTAATGCAAATTCTTTCCCAAATCTGAATGCATAGAGCTGTATAATTTAAAACCACCTAAAAAATAAGACTAGTGAGGTTTGCTAGTCAAGCCCTCAGAAGACACAGGAAACTTTGGGGGATTACAGCTCCCAGAACCCCCCAATCAGTATGGCTAATGGTGGATTCTGGGAGTTGTTGTCCAAAAAGGACACTGCTGCCACTGACACGACTAAGCAAGAATGATTTGGTTCTCTCCCTTTCTGAGCTGCATAAAACTTATAGTCTTTGAGGCTACAAGAGAGAGGACCTGGGCTTGGTATTATCTTCTTGTAACAATAAAGAACTGGGAAATCTTTATGGCAGGGGTGGGGATCATGTGGCCCTCCAGATGTTGCGGCACTGCAGCTCTCAGTAGCCCTAGTCAGCATAGCCAATGGTGTGAAAAGCTGGGAGTTGCAGTCTACCAATATCTGATTCCTACCCCTGATGTACTGGTTTGTATGTCAAGGGAACTGTGGTACACCATTTTATGGGTAGGCTGGAAATCATGCAGCCCTCCAGATGTTGCTGAGCAGCAATTCCCAGCAGCCCTCACCAGTATATCCAATAGTGAGGAATCCTGGGACCTGAAGTTTAACCAAATTTGGAAAACTGTGTGACTCCCGCTCCTCCATCGCTGGTGTATAAAGTAGGAGGGGGTGAGTGATTTAGTATGTGCTGAATGTTGATAGGTTGAGGAGACAGACTTAGGTTTGAAGCTGGGGAGAGGGGGGAGGCAGTTTGATGAGGGAGGAGTTTCAGGAGAGGGTGCTTTAGGGGGGGAAAAGGATGAAGAATTACATATAAGGTGCTCTATGAAACACAAAGAACAGTAACTGAAACCTAAAGCTTTGTCACTTTAGGACTTCTTTACTATTACATATTGTCCAATAACTATTTGATGTTCAGACCATGCCCAATCATTTTACAGGGGCTTTTGCAAAGCAGAATGCAGGGCATATTTGTATTATGGTTGTAATGGAGTACTTGGAAGTGGGGAGATTGCTGGTAGGGACAGTGGGACACAGAGAGCTGGAAAAACCTACAAGGTACCTGGGAACCTCGAGGGGGGTTGTTTGTTCAATGTATATTGAACAAAGCAAAGTGGAGTGCAAGTACCAGGGGAAGGGAAAGTTCTCAGAACTGATACTGTGTATGTCTGAAAAGTGTGTGTGTGTGTGTGGGGGGGGGAATAAGGGGTTGCCTAAACTGCAAAAACACTCCTCATAGAATTTGAGGAGAATACTATTTGTTTAAATGGCATCCCACATCAATTTGCCATATTTGGAAGGAGCGGGGGGAAATCCACTAAAAACTCAGCAGGAAAAGTCTTTGTGGCTTTCCCCATATTTTTAAAAAAGCATTCCCACTCATTGGGACAACCGATTCACTTTGATTCGTATTCCTGATAAGAGTAGAAGTGATTGGTCAGATGTGTGCAGGGGACAGAGTTTGTTAACAAGGCAACCGCATGGGACCACCATGTTGGATTTTTGCTATAGCAATCATGTGCTGGGGTGACAAAACAGCCTTTCCCCCTTTTTTCTATTTATTTAGGTGGAATATCACACTTTCACACCTTAGATATGCTTTTTTTAAAAAAATACTATTCAGCAGCAGCAACACAAGGTAAATAAAAACGCAAGTAATTCACTCAAGCCTGCCATCTTGATTCTCAGGCATGCCCATTGGAACAGTGAAAGCGGATGGCTTCGCATGCCTGTGATCTTGCAAAAAAAATCCCAAACCCATTAAGACAAATAGAAGCTGCTTCGAATTGGCATTAGTGCACATCAATCCACATCCTCTCTCCTTGGATAGACAAGCCCTAAGACATGTGTTTTTAAAAGTAGCCTCTTGCTCCTCAAGAATAAGTGTGGGTGGTGAGATTACAAGAGAGAACAATACACTAAACAACTTTTTATGGCTCACACATTGAAGATCCTCCATGTGGAGGCTGTTTAAAGAGGCCTTAAAATGTGTCTTTAGAATGTTTACTAGTCAAAACTGCCAAAGAACCATGGAAGTTTCACTGTTCTCTTCTCTGTGTGAATTCACAAACAGTGCTAGTTTTGGAAGCTGAATTTCTGGCTCAGTGCCCAGGAGTACGCCATTATACACACACTTCTGAAGACAAAACAATGTAAAGGACACAGAGCACAATTGTTCTATGTAAGTGACTATTTATTATTAACAATATCCATATTCTTCTTAAGATAACAAGGCATGGGCCAAAACCCAACTGCTAGTTCCAACTAGACTAGCCAGTTCCACCAAATCAATGAGATTTGTGTAAGTGTTGATTTATGATTTAGCAACTGATCCAGTAAGTCTACTGTAGCTGGGATTAGGAATTGGATTTAGGCCAGCAGTGGGAATTATGTGGTTCTCCAGGTAATGTTGGACTGGAAGCTCCAGCAGCCTCTAGCCTGCACAGCTAATTATTACAAATTCTGGGAATGAGAGGTTGGACTTACTGTTAGACCCCTCTCCTTCTCTGACAGTTTCATTATCTAGTCATACTTTACTAATGAAGTATACTTAACTATATCTGAATAAATATACTCCAAACAAAAAGGGTGGGTGTGGATTGTTCCTCTGGTAGTCTTTGCAGTGGATTCACTGACATTTTGATCAGTAGAGGAAAACAAGGCCTTCTCGGACAATGTCGTGCTATCAACACCACCTTTGCTTCATCCACCTGTATTTTTAGCAATACTTTTTGTAATATTTGAACTGGTGGCAAGTCATAGTGGCATCCCTTTGGCCAAGCTACCATACTATCAATGTGTCATGTGCCTCTGCTCCTTTGTTTCCATTTATCGAAAAATACCTTTTCAGTCTGGTATTTTTTTGCTGAAGCAAATAAATCTACTTGACATGTTCAAATGGTGGAAAGTTGCAAAATGCAGAATCCACTCTCCTCTCTCCTATCCTTCTCTTCTCCTGATGAGTCATCAGTATCATCCTGTGCACTTACTCCCATGTCATCCTGAACCATATCATCCTCTCTATATCTAAATCTAACACTTCCTCATATTTAACCTTCTTAGAAGAATCCCTTGGTCTCTCATCCAGCTCTCTCTCTTTGGAGTCTGTGTCTGCATCTATCTTTCTTTTTCTTCATAAAGTATCAATTTTACTTGTACCTGATTTTTCATTTCCTGAGTGTTGTACATGTATCTTATTCATGTTTTCCAGAATATTCCATTTGTTCAGTCTGATTTTCCTTTTCTTTCTCATTCCTCTTCTTTAATATTTCCATCCAATTCATCCAATTAAAATTCATTAAATCTTGTTGAGCATGCATTGGCAAAAAAAAAATTCATTAGATTAAAATGAATTTGATCAAATTGTGTAAATTCATTGTTTGGACTTTGTCTAGTAGAAAACATTAACTTCAGCTCATTAGTTATGGTTTCCTTAATAATGTTTTGCAAATCAACAGGATCAGCATCATGCAATTTCCTATTGGCGACTTCAGGTTTTGCCTCTACATTAGCTATGCCTGATATAGTATTCATGTTAACGTTCTCTAAGTGACTTGTGTCACAGCCAAGTCCTTGCATTTGCCTCTGTTGTTCCACGGTTGATTGCCTTATCTTAGAAAT
Organism: Gambelia wislizenii; assembly: GCA_030847615.1. Taxonomy (NCBI): domain Eukaryota; kingdom Metazoa; phylum Chordata; class Lepidosauria; order Squamata; family Crotaphytidae; genus Gambelia; species Gambelia wislizenii. The sequence continues at coordinate 61,607,674 of JAUMIR010000005.1, read as the reverse complement.
ATCTGTTTAAAAAGTTTTCTTAAAATTCATTAACTCAGGCATCATATGCTCTGACGGTGAGTAACTAACCACATTTTCCTCGGGCTGATTCATGATTTGTTTCTCTTCTTCTCCACCCCCCCCACCTCTCGAGTTTGCTGCTTGAGATGCTGAGCATGCTCGGCTTGGAGGACTAAGTTCTAAAGCAGCCCCTCCCATCACCTTAGAATCACGGTTTTCAAAATGGTGCTCTGAAGCAACCCTCGGAGCTTTCGCTGCCACAGCAACGGTTTTCTCCATGTTTTGACTCAAAGTAAGCCTGTTTTCTTCTGGAATCTATTTTTCTCATTTTAGTAGCTTGTTGTGCTACATTTACTAAACTGTCTAAATGGTGAAAATACCCCTCATGGAATTCGCTGGTAATCCTACCTGTCTAAATGGGATTCAGCACCAATCCACACTATTCAGAAGGAGGGGTGCCCAAAACAGCAAAAACAACATGGTAAACGCCTTTGCAGATTTCCCTATACTTTAAAAAAAACTGTGAGGGAAGTGCGCATTCCTGCTCATTTTGACTATCAAACGGCAAAAAATTCAAAGGGAAGCACAAAGCTGATAGGTTGGGTGAGAGTGGGGGTGGGCCTTTGCTAGCAGGGCAAGTGCCTGTTGCTGCCATGTTGGATTTTCGCCTTAGTGATCACTCACTAAGGTGATAATACAGGATCAGTATTTTGTTTTGCTTTCCCATAAAATTGGAAAATCGCTCTATCACACGAGCATACCCTGGGATGACTTTTTTAAAAAAATTGTGGTGGTGAAGAACTAACATGAGTATATCACTTGTGGCCATCATCAGGAATATGAGGCTTATGGGGGTTTTGTTTAGACATGTCATTGCTGCTGCCAAATGCCAATACTACAAGGTACTTTGGATTCCCCCCCCCTCACATAGATGGGCCGTGTCATCGTGTTTACCGCTCATTTTCCTGTCTCTGTCATCTGCAGCTTTTCCGCTGCTTTTAGTTTTTAATTCTTCAATTTCACTTTCACTGGAGGTTAAGAATATTAATGCCTCCCTCTTATCGATCTCAAAGACATGCAGGTTGGCAGCCATCTGAGAGATATTTTTGTTTTTTTTCTCTACCCCTGGCCAGCTGTTCTGCCACCAAGGGGGCTGAATTGTTCTTTGATGCCTTATCTATTTTTTTTTTTTTGGCCTCCACTAATTCTGTCTCTCTATTCTTCTTCATTAATTTAAAAATCTAATTAAATGTAACTAAAAATGGTGAATACCTAACAAAGAGCTAATTTTGTCCGAGAAGGGCAAAACTGGTCTGGTTAGTACAGTAGGATAGAAAAAAGCTGTCAGGGAAGGAGAAGGGTCTAACAGAATTAACAGAAAAAGAACTTAAGACTCCTGCCTGGTCCAGTTGGTACTCAGGGAATAACCCAATCAGAGTGGATTGCTCCTCCGTGCCATCCAAAGAGTTGTAGGCTTATAACATCGGGATAGCCTCATGAGTCCCACTTCTGATTTAGGCCTTGTTAGACTGTCTCAGGGCCCATCTTCATTGGAGAACTTTAAAACAGAAGTTGGATGGGTCTCTCTCAAGTGTTCTAGTTGTGTATTTCCTGCATAGCGGAGGGCTTGATTAGATGACTCTTGCGGTCCCTTCCAACTTTAAGAGTCTATCATTCCTGTCCGCCAACCAACTGCTCATTTACAGTAATGTAATAAAAATAGTTACAGTATTTCAAGCAAATGGTGGGGATATCAGGACTTTTCAAGAGGCATCTAACCCCTTTCAACACTTTTCCTACTGGTTATTTCCTCTTATTCTTGTATCCTGCTCTTTCTCCAGAGAGCTGTTTAGTATTTTGGCCTCACAATAATCTTATGATGGTAGGTTAGAGTAGGACAAACTTCCAGCATGCAAGGTCTACTTGTATACTAGGGCTCCATGGTTCTGGAAACAGGGAGCAAAGTCAACATTGTGGTTGTCATGAGGGCAGTTAGGTGCAAAATGGCATGAAGGGGTAGTGCCAATTTTTCAAATCAAGGCTCCTCCAGACCGCCAATATTCATGGTAATTGTCAGGCTGTTCTATTTCTCTTTGTCTATTCCTGGCCCAGAAGTAAGTAAAGGAGTATAGCTATGGAAAGGGAGGTAAAATTGTCCACCAAATAAGAATCCATGAAATTTTCCTTCACTTCCCACACCTAAAACGCTTATATTTTGCTGTGCCCCTATTCCCTTGGTCTCTTCTTCTGTCCCATTATTCTGGAAGCCTAAACCATGGCCCCTAGCTTCTGCTAAGGTTAAGGGCAGCAAGATGCTCTACAGGATTTGGGATAAAAATAAGTCAGTTTAAATTATGACACCAAAGTTATATATATATATATATATATATACATACCTAAATGGATTTACATAATAAAAGCTTACAATAATATCATGCTGAGCCCCCCTCCTAATCCAGGCCGCCAAGCTAGTGCCCTGCCAGCCCCCACTTTGTGAGGGGCCATCGCCTAAACTGTATTTTTGAATGCTCAACTGAAGGTTTTAAAAGTTACTGCAATGTTAAAAATTTGGGGACTGAAGAAAAAAATCCATGGAGGAGGGTGAATTCTTATCTGGGGTGGGCAATGCCCTTGGTTTGCCACACCCTAGTAGGTACATTAATGGGGTTTGCCTCTATGCACACACACATACATATAAAAACACCACCACCATCAGCAGCAGCAATGGCAGACTGGGTCTAAACATATTGGTTGCCAGAAGACAAAGGGGACCCACTGGAGGGGAGTCCAGTCTCCCCAACCCCTCTGGCAATCACAACCCTTGCTTCCTGAGGGGATGAACAAGAGACCTCCATCTCACGGGGGTCCCTGTCTTCCCACTCTGCTCAGGGGTCCCAGTCCACCAGCCCAGCCACAGAGAGGATGGATACTCAGACACCCTCCACATGGAGGATGCCTCCTGCCAACAGCCCATAATACAATGTAAATTTTAGTTGCATACAGTAATAACATTGGAACTGCTATTATATTTCCCAACTACTAAAAAGGTCATTAACATTTTTAACATTTTGTCTAATGTTTAAGGGCCCATTTGCCATTGGCAAGCTGACACCCTGGCCAGTCCACAGCTCATCATAGTCTATTTATTACACTCCATAGGAGGGAGTCCGGTTGGCAGAGTGGTTAAATGCCAGTACTGCAGCCACAACATTGCAAGTTTGATCCCAAGAGCTCCAAGGTTGACTCAGCCTTCCATCCTTCCTTAGGTTGGTAAAATGAGTATCCGGCTTGTGGGGGCAATTAGCTAACACACATTGGAAACCGCTTAGTGCCTAGAGTGGTATAAAACAGTGTAGATGTGTGAAATGCTGTTGCTTAACAATTTGTAAGCTGCCCTGAGAGCCTTTGTGGTTGAAGATCAGGGGTATAAATGCCTAAAATAAATAAATAAATGAATGAATGAATCTGTCAAAAGAAGAACTCAAGCATAAGACAGAAAACAGGCAAAACATCACATATAAAAAGAAGCTGAAAACCTCACAAGACAACCATGAAAGGGATGGAAAGGGAAGCGACCCAGCCCAGCAACTAGTATCCCTCCTGTTCACACTGCACCCAAACTAAGCCAGCATTTCCCTGTGCTCTCAGAACTTTTCTAGATATACATTCAGCAAGACACCATATGGACAATTATGACTGAATTGTAGTCCATGCAACAAACAGTACAAACATCAAGAACATTAATTCAACAACTGATAAAGGTGCACACTGTATCAGTAGGTAATACAAAGTTTAATATTAAACAGTACAAACAACAAGGCTATCAAGTCCGAAATTGAAAAAAGGCGCACACTGTATCCATATTCAGCGTCAAGGCAATGCTTAATATTCCTATAAGAAATCCAGTGATAAATCCAGAACTTTTCTGGCAGCTGCAGCCGAGAGGAAAGCCTGGCCTGGCAGCACCGCCCTGCCTTGGCCACTGCGGGTGCCCAACAGCAGAGCGGCGCATCCCTTTCCCCACCCTCCTCCTCTTCTCCACGTCCCGGGACACGTGTCCCAGACCAGGAACTGCAAGGCTCGGCCCGGCCCAACCCACTCGCGTCCAACGCAGCGCGTCAGCCAGCGGCCGTAAAGCCTCCAAGAGGCGCGCAAGCACTCCCTCTCGGCAGGATCCTGGCTCTGCCTCAGCCTCCACAATGGGTGTGCGTGTGTGTTTGTGCGTGCGTGAAGCTCCGCGTTGCTGGTTGGGTGGAATACTTTCTCTCATTGCATCCCCAGTCGCTGGGGGGGGGGAGCAGCAGAAGTGGGCTCAGGGCTGGATTGTCTGCTGCTCCTTTTTCTTTCCTTCCTTCCCAGGGATGTGGATCGTCCTTGGCCACTGTTGGGAACCGTGGCCGACCATTGCAGGAGTAGCAACCCTTTGGGGAGAGGGGGGGGGGTCTGACCCATCTGCAGGGGCTGTCTTCTTCATGCTTTTAGCATGCTGCTCTCTCCAGCTGCTGCCTGGCTGGGGCGTGCCAGCTGAAGGGTTGCCTAAGCCAAGTTCTTGTTGCTGCTGCTGCTGCAAGCTTTTTGCAAACCAGCTTTTTGCTGACAGTCTTCCAAAGTAGTATAGCAGCTGCTGCCTGGCTGGCTGGCTGGGGCGTGCAAGCTGAAGGGTTGTCTAAGCCAAATTCAGCAGCAGCAAGAATTTGGCTTAGGCAATCCTTCAGCTTGCACACCCCAGCCAGCCAGGCAGCAGCTGCTACTACTTGGTAGACGGTCTACAAAAAGCTGGTTTGCAAAAAGCTTGGAGAAGACAGGCTGAGGATGATTTGCAAGCGGCTGGTCTCCGGGCCCCTTTCTATCCCACTCCGTCCTGGGATACAATTCCCTGCCCGCTTCCAAGGGAGAGAGAGAAAGAGCTTGTGCGAGTCTATTAGGAGACGCGTGGTAGTGATGGCGGCTTTCAGGGGGACTTTCCCTGTCCCTGGATCCAAGTCCTACTACCAGCAGCAGCAGCACCGGCAGCATCCGAGGCGGGAGAGCAGCTTTGGACCAACCCAGCTCCTGCACTGCAAAGCCCATCTGCTGGAGGAGGAGGGGGGCCAAAGGGAAGAAGGCTTGACCAGTTTGCTCCTTCCCCTCTCTTCCTAGCTCCTTGCAATCTCGCCTTCAGCTCTTCATCCTCCCCACCATGGGCATCTTGGACCGGCTGAGGAAGGACTGGTTCATTCTGGGCATCGTCCTGGTCATCACGGTGGCCAAGCTGGAGCCGGCCTTTGGGGTGAAAGGGGGTAAGTCTGATGAACGGCTGAGGCGCCTAAGGGGAGGTGGTTCCTTTTAAATAATAATAATAAAATCCCTGCTTCCCACCAGCTTTGGATGCCTCTCTTTTTCTTTCTCTCTCTCGCCCACATGGTTTTAACTCGCTTGTTTGCAAACAAAGAGGAAATGGCAAGTGTTGGTTAGGGCCGGAGCTGAAATCTTGGCTTTGCAATAAATAAATAAATGCATATTTAAAAACCCTCCAAAACCTCCCAACAGGCGCATGGGGGGGGGTTATTGCAAAGCCACGGTAGGATTTTGATCATCCACAATGTGGAGGCATGTCAGAATTTCTCCTACTGTACTTCTAATTCTACAGCCTTTGCCCATTGCTTAGGCATCCTGTGCACCGAGACAGCCATGCTCATGTTCTCAGTGTATAGATCAGAGCTTCCCAAATTCCCCAGCGTCTTGCAAACTGACTTGACACGCCTTGCAAACTGACTTGACACGTTGCACACCGCCGGCCCAACTTCCGCGTGGGGCAGCTGAGCTGCAGTCCAGAAAAGTTCTCTCTGGCAGCAGCTACCCCAAACTGAAGGAGAAAAGCAGGCTCACTGCAACCCAAATCGATCAGTGCACACACCAGAGTTTGGAAAGGGAGACAGTATTCCTACAACCGCCCTCCCAACATCACTTCTGTTGTTGTTGTTTTATGTAACAAAAATAGAAACTTAAAAAGTGTTACATATATTGCAAACTCTTGTCCAAACGCTGGTGTGATCAATGATGCCTGGAAGGAAATCTTTTCTAAACTTTGAAATGATTTTGCTTCCTCCTACAAAGCTTTCGGCTAAATCCAGCATTAGTCCTACCCAGAGTATTTATTATTTTTATTTATTTTTAGGCATTTATACCCTGCTCTTCAGCCACAAAAGTTCTCAGACTGGCTTGCAAATTGTTAAGCAACAGCATTTTACACATCTGCACTGCTTTATAGTGCACTAAGCACTTGCCCTCACAAGCCAGGTAGACCTGTTTATCTCACTAGGACTTGTTAATTGTGACCAAGTCCCATTCATGCCAGTGGGTCTATTCTGTGTAGGACTGATGGTAAAACTAGCCCCTTGTGTTTAATTCTCTTCACAAGTGTGTATTCCACTGCCTCATTAATTCTTCCGCTAATCATTTGTATAACATACTGTTCTGTTTGAAGGTAGCTCTTTCTCTACAAACTCAGGACTCATTTAAAGGGGAATTTAAGCAAATACCTTGTTAACTGTGAGTCTGGTAATGTGACTTCCTTATGCCCAAATAATTTATCTGTTTCACCTGGGAAAATTACTTGTGTTTAATCTAGGATAATTACCTCTTTTCTTCTGGAGAGAGCTACTTGAAATGTATGAATTATGTATATACATTTCCCCCCAGTGTTTGAGCAAGCTTGTAGAGCATTTGTGTTAGTCTTATTTTCTCTGAATTGTAGCAAAGAACAGGCTTCATTACCATTGGCCCTTTTTAAAGAGGCGCTAGCCCCGTAATGAATCATTAAAATTATCACAGTTAAAACTCATAGACTGCATATCAGTATTGAGGTCTTCACATTGTGAAACAAAACAGTAGCAATTCTAAGCAGGCAAACCTGTGAGGAAGTTAGTAGGACTTCCAAGTACAATACACATGCATAGGATCAGGCTATATGCATTTAATTGAGAAGATCTGGCATCAGTAAACTTAAGGATATGGATGATGTGCCTGACATATTTTCAAGTCAGTATGTAATATTGTATTTTTTATCCTGAACAAATACACATGCACACGGACACATTTATGGGATTGAGTACCAACTAAGGTACTTGTGTACTTAATAATAGACTCGTCTTGTTCAGGTTGAAAAAATGCAATACAGTAGTAAATATTGACTTGAAAATATTACAGGAACATCTTTATCTTTATGTTTATTGATGAGTGTGAATGCCATATTTTCTCTATTAAGTGTATATCGTGATCCTATGCAGGAGTATTTGGAATTAAATCCTACTAACTTCCTCACAAGAGAGCCAGTGTGATATAGTGGTTTGAGCAGTGGACTATGATTCTGGAGATCAGAGTTCAAATCCCCGCTTGGCTATGGAAACTCAGTGGGTGACCTTGGGCAAGTCACTCTTTCTCAGCCCAAGAGGAAGGGAATGGCAAACCCTCTCTGGAAGAAAACCCATGATGGGTTTGCTTTAGGGTCTCCATAAGTCAGAAACAACTTCAAGGCACACACCAACAACAAACTTCCTCGCAGGTTGGTGTGTGCAGGGTTGGTACAGTTCTGTGAGTGGTATAAAACAAAACAAAAAGCATTGAAACTGACACAAGTTAAATGGGTTTCTTTGCTAAACTTGTATAAATTACAGCTTTGCTGGGCCTATGTGTTTAGCTACTTGCCTTTTTGTTGGCTGTGCCTTCTAATTTGATAGGCAATTTCTAAGATGTCTCCAATAAGGCTTTATTTTATCTCGTATCACTTTCTGTTAAATGTCTTAGTTGGACAGGTTGATAACATCATATAGAGTTGAGCAGGAAATAATATTTGCTGTGATATGACTAAAACTCTGCCAAATCTGTTGATTTTTGATGATGAATCATATATTATCTTAATGTTTTCTTAAAGTCAGATACAGATACCCGCACACACACACACACACACACACACCAGTGGATGGGGGCCCTACTGGGCAGTATTGCTTTTGTTACTACTTATCCTTTTTCCTTCTCAGTGTACCTGAACATGTTTGCTGAGTTAGCTTGCTGAATTCAGTAGTTGTTACTCCCTTGTGAGCGAGTTTAAATTTGAAAATCTAATAATATGTTTAGAATAGGCTTCTAGTCAGTTTTAATGACAGTGGATAAATAAATGATGCAGCAATGCATGACAGAGAAACTTTCATTTCTGGAAAATGACAACAAAGAAGGAACTATAGAGTTCTCTCTCTCTCTGAATAAGTGTGAGCATTAATACAATTAGTATATGGCTTTTACTTTTATAACACTTATCTAACTCTGGCTTCAGCTTCTGGTCTATCTTATATGCAGGCCTGTTGTCACCTGCAAACTTCACAGCCTTTGAATAAGGCACTTAGAAAATCTGAGGCAGTCATTATTCATTTTGGGGTGGAACAATAATTGTTTATACAAATCTGAGTCTTGTGTTTCATTACTCTTCATTCATTGTGGAGCTTAGATCCTTGAGAGACCCTCTCCTCACAATGGGTGGCTGCAAGCCAAGAGCCCACCTTCCAGTCTGTCTTTATGGCAGGCAGACTGTCTGCAGCTGAGGAAGGCTGTATGTGGACATGTGATATACTGTATCTGTTTAGGTTTTTAAGAATTAATACTGTGGGGTTTTTTTAAATATATCTAATTATTAGTTAGTTATATTCCACCTTTACTACAGTGTCATTTATGGTTTTCCTCCTCCTCTGTTTATCTTTGCAACAAACCTGTGAGGTAGGGTAAGCTGAGAAACGGTGATTGGCTCCAAATCACCCAGTGAATTTCATGGCTGAATGAGGCCTTGGGCCTAAATACAGTTGCCAGTGTCACTTAGTGTAGATCCATTGAATCAGTTGCTGAAACAGAAGTCAGTACTCATGTAAAGCCCATTGATTCATCAGGTCTCACTCTTTGTTAAATACTGTAATCAGCCTTGACCTTTTTGGGTGAATGTGGGTTGCAAATATAACTTAAAGCCAATGGTTTTGGCAATGAAGAATGAATTGTTTTGTCCTGCTGAGAAAGCAGCAATTTCTAGGCGATCAGAGGAGACAAATATCAGGGTCATAGCTATAGTTGTGGAGTGGGGGCTGTCACATTTTCATTTTCTGTTATGTGCCTACTCTAAGTTTATGGGAACTAAGTACTGACATTTCTCTCAGAATCCCTTGCTTAGAATTAAGGATGAACTTCACTATTGAAGCAACAGCCATCACAAAAAAATTGAAACACAAGATAGTCTCATCTGTTGCTCAGTTCATGTGTTTTTTATTTAATTCCTTTTGCATAAATTGGCATATGAGTTTAAAAAAATGGTTCCAACACAAGAAGCATAATTCCTTTTCAGTTTTCTGTTTGGTCACAAGGTCGAGCCAAATGTACCCCGACAAGGCTGAAATAAATAAATAAAATGTTTGTAGCCATCTTCTACAATTTCATGTTTTAAGTATTTCTCCAAATGTGATTAAGTATGAGTATGAATTTGGGAACCCCAAACTATACTCTCTCTCTCTCTGGCTTTTCTTCACAAACGAAGAGTCAGGAAGGACTCATTCTGCGCTTTCTGCAAGTGTACTGATGACTAAAAAGGCCAATCCGAGATAAACAAGTCCGGTTGCACAGCAGAAGGTCTCCTTGGGTGAGTGAAAAATCTATAGGTTTGACCTAGATTTAGTCATACATAAAGCAGCTGTGTTGAAATAAATAAGACTTTGGCTAGTTCTGACTAACTTAATTCTCATTGCCTTCCATGGGCCTACTTGAAGAATGACTGTGCAATCCTAACTGAGCAAGCGGCCTGCTGTGCGATATCCAAATGTCAGTTCTTCCAGCTCCAGCTGATGAATTGGGACCCAGTAATTTTATTTCGAGGAGCTGCCATTCATTTTCATTTGTTGGAAAATATTTATGTCAACTCTAACCTTGGCCTAACTTTGTGCTGACACAGGTGCTTTGTCTCTGGGCTGAGTGAGATTTGGACATGGCATAACTCAGCTCCTCTCCTGCTTCACCCATTCTCCACCCTGTTTTTGGCCCTTCAGCTGCCCAGTCTCAGTCCTTGTGCCAGGTGTTCTCTTCACTGGCTGATCTCTGGGATCAGCCAGCACAGATGCCTTACACCTCATCTTCACCTACTCCAGCCAGCCTAACTTTGAGTTAGGATTGCACTGTAAATCTAAGTAACTACAGTATGTCTGGATTTAGTACTGATGCAGAAATCATGGAACAGCAGACCCACGGATTGGAAAGTGAGTTTTATTACACCGGTTGGCCTGACTGGAATATCTTCCAAAGAGTCAGAACCCCGAGTCACTTTGAAAGCAACTTTTTATAGAGACATACAGTATGTTGTGAAATACAAACAGGAGCACTTCCCTCCACCCATATTTGGGTGTCCATATTTGGCACTTCCCTTTCTTGCAATACTGTTTACATTTCAGGAAAGCAGTTTTCCTTGAGACAGTGTGTTGATAGTTCAAGGCAAGATAGCTTAGGAACATTTAGGTACAGTTCGACCGCTATTAGAGAAAGAATTTGTTTACCTCAGCTTATCATATGTTTCTGGAACATAGAGTTGATTAGTAAGGAACACTGAAAAGACTTTGCAGACTTCTAGAGTCTCATGGGCTATCTAGTCTGACCCCAAATAGTAATTGTAAGTAACAGCATTCAGCAAATAGACATTAGAATGCAAATGGCTACCACAGTACAGTAGCTGAAAACTGCAAAAGCATACATGTTAGGTGTTAGTGTCAAAACTACCGTGCCCAGTGCTATTCAGTTACTTATGTTGTGTGTGTGTGTGTGTAGCTGGTCTGTTGCATCAACACCAACAAAAAGACAAGTTTTATTTGGCATGTGCAGTTTGTAGCTGGCAGCCCAGAGTGGCTGGAGGCTTCCATGTCACTGATGTGGTTAATATACTGTACACTGCATTTTATTCTGGAGTCAAAGGAGCTATCCAATTGCTGAACCCTATCCTCAAAAATAAGTTCAGCAATCTTGGATAACTACTTTAAAGTTTGATTGCCAGACTTAAAATCAGAGTGGATTCATTGCATTACTTGACAGGGAAGCCACCCCCTCCCCTGCTGCCCATGGTGCAGCCCACTTTATCAGATGAAGTTTGTTGTTATATCTGAAGTGATTTGTGCTTAACAAAGCTTATGGCACATAATATATGTTAGACTTTAAGATACCATAGGGATCTTTGTTTTCATTGCTAGGGTACTCTGAGATGCTTAGACCAGAACCTGTTCTTTCCCTTTATTAAGAAGAACAAACCAAAAGGTTGAACATGCAATATTTTTTTCTCATTTACACAATAACAATCTCACTCAGTTTCCTTAAAACCATCATCCACTAACGTGAGACATTATTGTTGGATACACAATTTGTTACAGAATCAACACAAAAGTAGGCTTGCAATGTAGCTCTTCTAGTGCACTGTTACCTGCACAGTAATGAACAATGACCTGTATCCAATTGCTAGTGTGAACCGAAGCAGATCACTTGAGCCAATTTCTGAGTGGTAAATTAACACTTATGTAAGTTAATAGATAAATTATAGCAGTCCAGTTTAGACTAATGTACCCAAATTTTCATCCACTTTCACTTACTGTTTTCTTTTTATACCTGTATGAAAAATTCAAATGGGACAACTCTCCTCCAAATTTTTTTTTAACTAATGGGATTTTTTTAAAGTGGGGGTAACAGCATTTAATGTATATTGGAATAAAAAATGTGTTATGCCTTTTTTGATCAAAGAATGATGCAGCGAATGAAACCAGCATGGTGTAGTGGTCTGAGCATTGAACTAGGATTCCAGAAACCAGAATTCAAATCCCTATTCAACCGTGGAAACCTACTGGCTGATCTTGGGCAAATCATGCTCTCTGAGCCCAAGAGGAAAGCAATAGCAAACCCCCTCTCAACATATCTTGCCAGTAAAACCCTATGATAGGGTTGATTTAGGATTGCCTTAAATCAGAAATGTCTTGAAGGCACACAGCAGCAAGTGATGCAGAGAAGATGAAGTGCTTTGGGTAGGCTAACACAAACAGAGACTTTTCATGGTGGTGGTGGTGGGCAGCTGTACTTCACTAGGGATGTTGTTGTTGCAGCATGCCTTCAAGTCCTTTCTGACTTACGACAATCCTAAGGTCAAGTATCATGGGTTTTTCTTGGCAGAATTTGTTCAGAGAGTTTTGCCCTTGCCTTCCTCTGAGGCTGAGAGCATGTGACTTGTCTAGGGTCCCCCAGTGGGTTTTCATGGTCAAGGGGAGATTCGAACCCTGGTCTCCCAGTGTCTTAATCTAACCACTACACCACACTAGCTCATTATTGTGGTAGAAAACTATCTCATAGTAATTCAGTGTAGGGTAGTAAAAGTAAAAGTGTTCCATACAGTAGTAGTGTATTTTTTTCATGCTATAAGAGATAAATTCATTACGAATGAATCCAATTTTGGGAGAAAGGCAGGATATACAGTCTGCCCTCTATATCCATGGATTTGTCCATGCGTTCCAGCATTCACAGCTTGAAAAATATTCTTAAAAAAGTAAATAAATTCTAAGAAGCAAACCTTGATTTTGCCATTTTATATAAGGGACATCATTTTACTGTGCCATAATGGGACTTGAGCATCCATGGATTTTGGTATCCATGGGGGTTCTGGAACTAAATCCCAGCAGATACCAAGGGTCTAATTGTAAATCCAATAAATAAATAAAGTTTTTTTTTTTACAACTCAGTAGTACTCTGCAGATAAAACTTTCTATCATCCCCGAATTTGTAAAGGAAATGTTTCTTAATTAGAGCCACACTCTGCTTTCTCTTCAGATTATATAAATCTTGCATTTAAAACCTTCCTGGTGACCCAGTAAAACCATGCCCTAGCTAGTTTCATGGTTCATGTTGAGCAATACTTACTAATCTTGCACTTGGGGTCATTATGACCCTGGTTAATCTGCAGATGTTTGCTATCAACCTATGGCAGCCAAGAATTTTTAAATGATCACTTTTGTTAGTCTATAAAAAGACCTTTGCAAGATGTTTTGTTGAGCTTTGCCCTGAGACAGCTCTGTAAAAGCCAGTCCAGAGTGATAGTGATGTCAAGGCTACTACCAACATACTTAGGAATAAGCTCCATTCAGTTCAGAGGGGCTTAATTTCCAAGAGAAAGGTATGTGATTGTATTCTAATTTTTCTTTCTTCAATACAGAAAAACAAGAAATGCAAGCCTGAACTCATTCTTTTTTTATAAGAAAAATAAAGACGCTATAGATACCTGTCACCAGATGGCCTCCACATATGTTTCCAAATACACTGATTGAAAGGTGGCCAGTTTGGTTTCTTAAAATGTAGTAGACATGACCTGTTTAAATGCCTGGGTTGTTTGAAAGATACACATTTCACAGTGTCATTAACAGCGGTAAAGATGCCTCTTCCTAGCAGATTTAAATCTATTGCTGGTGAGATTCTGGGCTTAGAAAGAGGCAGGATTAGAGCCCAACATATTACCTTTTAGAAGCAATAAATTGCTTATTGCTCTTCCTCTTTTAAAAAGCAACTTCTTCCAGTTGATCATTATTTCAAGAGTAACTTGTTATGCTAGTTTGTACTGAGCTGCTTTAAAGTGCTCTTTGTTACTTTAAAAATACTTTCAGAATACAAAAATGGTGAAAAATCTCCTAAAACGAAGAGCCAAAAACTTGTTATTTTAAGAATAACAAGTAAACATTATTACTGGAGCCCCTTATACCCCACCCACCATAAGAACATTACCAGTCATCACATTACTGTATCATTAACTATTGGTCAGAGATCATCACTGTGTCATCGCAACAGAATTGTAGCAAGATTATAGTTACATGTGTTTCATGTATCTGTTTTTATGTCCAGCTCATTCTGTTCTGAAATAATGGTATTTGTGTATAGGCTGCTTGGTAATGTGTGTGATATAGAATCATAGAATCATAGAATCATAGAATTGCAGAGTTGGAAGAGACCACGAGGGCCATCCAGTCCAACCCCCTGCCATGCAGGAAATCCCGATCAAAGCATCCCCGACAGATGGCCATCCAGCCTCCGCTTAAAGACCTCCAAGGAAGGAGACCCCACCACGCTCCGAGGGAGTGTGTTCCACTGCCAAACAGCTCTTACTGTCAAAAAGTTCCTCCTCATGTTGAGGTGGAATCTCTGTTCCTGGAGCTTGCACCCATTGCTCCGTGTTCCAGTATGGTTGCAAGGGCTTTAAAATTGGTTGTATTTTGGTTCATACTAAGTCACCACTCATAATTACTGCTTTTCTTTAAGTATTATAATTATTTCATTTATATATCAATGACACAGTATATTTTATGTTTTAAAAACTCTAGTATCAGTTAGACCCCCACTCTCCATACAATTAGCTGCTTGAATGATCTATCTATCTATCTAACTATCTGATGTATTTCTGTATCACCTCCCAGCCCACAAGGGCTTCCAAGGCAATAAACAAATAAAACAATGCGAAGTTAAAAACATTTTAAAAACACATTAAAATACAATATTCTTTAAAAACTCCTAAAAGCAATCTAAAAACAATCTTAGAATTAAGTTTTAAAACAGTTAAAACGGCATTTACAAATATTGAATGCTGTGTGGAACACCACTGTTCTGGCTGCCCCCGGAAGCTTATAAGAGATGTGGCCAGCCTAACTTCACTCGGTAGAGAGCACCACAGCCAAGGTGCTACTGCAGAGAAAGCCCTTTACGTGTACCCTCCTGCCTAACTTCACGAGATGTTGGGACATGGAAAGGGCCTCTTCTGAAGATCTCAGATTTCTGGCAGGATCATATGGAAGGAGGTTGTCTTTCAGATATCTTGGTCCCAAGTTGTTTAGGGCTTTGTAGGTCAATACCACCACCTTGAATTGAGCTCAGAAGCAAATTGGAAGCCAGTGTAGCTTTTGCAAGACCAGTGTTATATGGTCTTTGAAATGCACACCTGACACCAATCTGGCTGCTGCAGTTTGCACTAGCTGCAGCTTCTGAACACTTTTCAAGGGCAGCCCCACTTAGTGCATTGCAGTAGTCTAATTAAGAGGTAACTAAGGCATGAACCACTATGGCCAGATCTGCCTTCCCCAAGAAAGGGCACAGCTGGCACATCAGCTGAATTGTGAGGTATTAATGGCATTATGCTCAATAAGATCCCCCGGTATTTTATTTTATGGTATTCTTGGAGTACATTTGACCAGCAATTGGATTGATGCAGTATATTTTTCTGTCAATTGAAAAGGTTTTTTTTTTTTTAAAGTGCTGGCTTGTTTAATTGGGGTGACTTTTTAGATGATAAACAGATGAATAAACTGAAGCTATCATACTTTGGACACATCATGAGATAATGTGAGTCATTGAAAAGATGTTAATGTTTGGTAAAGTGGAAGGCAGTAGGAAAAAGGGGAGACTGCATTCCAGGTAGATTGATTCAATCAAGGAAGTCACAACCCTGAGTTTGCAATACCTAAGCAGGGCAGGTGATGCCCAGTGATCATGGAGGTTGACCCTACGAACACTTGTTCATAGGGTTGCCGTAAGTCGAAGTTGTCTTGATGGCAAATAGCAACAACTAATAGATTTTTGAAATGTTGACTCCTAAGGATGCTTTCAGATGTGAGCTATTGGCATTCTGAATCAACGTCAAGTCATTTACATTCTGTACGTGTAATATCACAAATCCCAAACCTATGCCAACTGCTTTTAATTTACATCAACAGGCAGGAGGAGAATGGGTGGTACAGTTGGATTTATCATTTTGTTGTTGTGGGGCTTTCTTGGCAAGATTTGTTTGTGTGTGGGGGTTGCCTTTGTCTTTCTCTGAGGCTCAGAGAATGTGTCTTGCCTAAGGTCACGCAGTGGGTTTCCATGGCCAAGTGGGGATTTGAAACCTGGCCTCCAAAGTCCCAACACTCAAACCACTACACCATGCTTTCTCTCTTAGATCTATCATTACCTTTTGTTAATTATTATAATTTAGAGTCTGTGCTATACTAAGCTATATTTATATGATGAAGAACAGGGTATTATCTCTAGACAACTAGATCAAAGCTGTTGCTGTTGATTTTACCCTTAGTAGGATAAAGTTATTTATATTGCTACATTCTTGTTCATCATACAGTGTTTTCATTGCCTCAGGGAGTGATGTCTAAAAGCATCTAAAACTAGTTGAGGGAAAAGCTTCACCTACATACTTTAGGAAAATTGTAGAAGGGAATCCTTGAATTTGTTCAGGGTTCAGCCAAAACTAAAGAGAGATTGAAGTCTTATGGACCACAGACTTTCCACAAGATCTGTACAACAAATGCACATCTGTTGTTCATTAGTTTTGTGAATAAGAATCTTATTTCAAAGAAGCACGGGCGGGGTGCGGGGTTAAGGTTCTCATTGTTTCATTGCTCAAGGATAAGATAATAGCTGCTAAGAAAACACCGTTGTTTTCCCAGTTAGTAAAGCCAATTTAACATGCTGTCCATAATACTGTTGAATTAATGTGATAAGTGAATATTGGACAGTGCTTGTGGCATCACTGATAACTGATTCAGCAGATATGCCTAACACAGTTAACTCCTGATTCCCATTTATGCTGAAGTAGACTTGAGAAAGTCAAAGTGTAGGAAATTCATTCTGACTTGTGAGCTGCCATTGTGCATATTATCCAAGCATTCCTTTCTGCATGGAAAAGGGTACATTGTTTAGGGATTCTGTTACCATTATGACTCCCACTTCCCTTTGTTATGTGTGAAATATCTTCTGGAAATGACGTTATGTGTGAAATATATACTGCATTATTGACTTTGAGTTTGGATTTGAAAGAGTAGTCTTTGGAGGTTAAAATCAATAGAAGCAGCTTTGAACTAGTTGTCCAGATATAAGACCCCATTTTTCCTGGTTTAACTATAGTTAAGAATGGCATGGGATCTAAACTACAGTAATAACCAGGAGGCAATGATAGAGGGAGTTGATTGATTATTTTTTGCTTTTGCTTTTTAGATCATGAGTCTTTTTATATGCTTTATTTTCATAATAGTTTAATGTTTTATATTATATTTTATATTTTTAAATAATATTTTTATAATATTATAGTCTCTTATAATAAAATCAGGATTGGGCCCAGTTTTGTCCCAGCATCCCCCTGGTCCTGGAAGGGACCTGATTTTGATGTTTTTACAGAGGTTTGAATGATTTTTGTATTTTTGTATTTTTTTTTGCTGGGGGGTAGGTATATAGTACTGGGATCTTGGTGACAGCAACACAGCTGCACTAAATCCTCTTAACTTCATATTTCTTTAGTTCCTGCATCCACAAACAATCTCTCTTTCGTATTGATCTTGTATACATTTTTTGCTTTTGGAACGAAAGAGACAGTACAGTTCAAGAGTCTTGTTTTTTGGAGTCTTCAGTGGAATCTACACACACGTGTGTATGTATAAAGGGCACATTCAGGCTTGCAGGTTGAATATCAGGTGTAGAGGAACCTGTGATCCTCTAAATGAAGTTGAACACCATAACCATTGATAATGCTAGGTGTGGCTGATGGGAGCTGGAGTCTAACATCTGAAGGGCCACATGTTCTCCATGCCTCCTTTATACTGTAAGGAAGCAGTGATGGTCTCACATGGAACTGTATGTGATATCAGTTTGCTGACTTACTTTTGTATATCTGTTTGTATTTTAGGACCACTGAAACCAGAAATCACCGTTACATACATAGCTGTTTCAGCGATATTCTTTAACAGTGGTCTCTCACTGAAAACTGAGGTACTACAGTTTGAGTTTTCCTCTTTTTATGTGATTATTGTTTTAACAGTATCTGAATGCAAAGAAAGCATTAGGTTCCTAAGCTTTGTGGTAAATATGACTCTTTGCAGTAACATGAGGGCAGCATCATAATACCAGCAATAGCTGATTAGTGTTTGTAATTAAACAATGACAGATAGCTGTACATCAAGTGGTGGACTTTTGAAGACATTAACTTCATTTGATGTTGTTTTCTGGTTTTTGTGATTTACATCTCTTTGCTTTTATATTTTGTATAATATTGTATGCTTTTGTATGTTTTCTATGACTTTCTGTGGTATTCTGATAAACCACCTTATGAAGATGCATATTAAAAACAATCTAGGACATAAGGGCTGGCATTTAGTTGGTTAGTCTCAACTACAGTAGACCCTTTAGTCAATTGTTGAATGGTGAGCCAACACATAGGTAAATCAAGTTGATTCAATGGGTCTGCTTTAGTCAAGACTAACAACAGAATTTAAACCTATATGTGTTTCTTCTCAGAGAGAGAACAGGGAGATACATAGTGGATTACATTCTTCTACCCATGAAGGGATTTCACATGGAACTTTACGGCTGCTTATGCATTAAACCAGTAGCTCTTAACTTTTAACCTTTGGCCTTCTGGAAAAGGCCTGAAGTTCATAAGGGAATGAACTTCAAGTCCCAGAATCTCTGACCATTGGCCTGTCTAACTGTGGCTTCTGAGAGCTGAAATCCAAAACATGGAGAACCAACGGTAGAGAACCACTGAATTAAATTATATATTGGTGCCAGATTAAAATGGAAAGAATCTATTTGGATTAATCCAAGAATCTAGATGTCCTGCAGTAAGCATATATAACACATTGGGAGCACATTTACTGGGAATTACTTCATTGGATTCAAATGGACCTTGGTCCCAAGAAAATAATGTCTTGCTGTGAAGTGCTGTCAGCTTCGACTTATGGTGACCCTATATATGGCTCCAGATTTTGTAATATAAAACACTATTTCACAAATGTTGACCTTGAGTTCAGACATGTATAGTAGTTCCACAGGCAGCTAATAAGATGACATAGGACCAATATAGGCAGAGCAGTCATTGTTGCCTTTTACATCTACGTACTTATCCATAGTTTCATGCACTGCAGAGTGGGGGAGCTCTTGTAAGGATATGCCTTAAGTGCTGTATTAAAATGGGATCTTTACATTAAACCATTAATAACATGCAGTTATCTTAAGGTGTGACAATTTCTTCCCAGCTTCTTATTTATGTCAGCATAATTGGAGCTGTACAATGGATATCCTGCAATGTTTATGTAGTTAAGTGCACTCAAATCTACCTAAAAGACCACTTGGTAGCTTGCTGGTATCAGCCACGTTCACCCATAAATTAAAGATATTTTGGTGTGTAACCCATGAGAAATTTGGCAGCATTTCATAATAGGACCAGTCATTTGAAAAATATGTTTACTAGCTTATATTTTCTGTTTCTTTTTGGACAACCTAGGGTGATGTTTTTTCAAGCAGCCTTCCCCATCTTGGCATCTTCTAGAGGTGTTAAATGTACTGTAGTAGAATAAGGCTTTTGTTCCTACATCTGAAGTGTATCAGTTTGACGAAGGCGCCTATAAAGTATAACTATAATAATTAGTTAATAAGGAAAATAATCATTAGCCTGGACAGGATCTAAAAGGGTACCTCTGTCGCTGGAATGGCTCTGGTCAGCAGAACCAAAAGTGGGGAGTCCCTGCAGCCTCCCATACAGCCTCTTTCCCCCTTATAGCCTCCCACATATCTTCAGAATCTATTCTGGAGGACTGGGAAACCCTTCAGAAGAGCCAGTTTTAGGATGCATAGAAGACTGCAGAGGTAAGAGGCAGAGCTATGAGATTATTCCCCCCCCCCCGGATAATTTCCCACACCACTCTGCCTGTCTGTCCATCCATCCATTTTTCCATCCACCCTATAGTTGTCTGGACTCTTGTGCTCCAATCAATCATGTTAGATGGGCTAAATTGACAAAATCTAGTGCTCAGAGAAGTAGACTACCAAATGAACACTAAGGTTGTTTCTGTTTCTCAAAATCATTTGCTTCTCATTCAGTCACAAGACAAGTAAAGACAAAAATATAACAAGTTGCCTATGTCCACGGTCTTATACACATCTTTTAGTGAAATAAAATGTTCAACTAATTGTACTGAATCATTTTTTCTTAATGTAAAATGGAACTGATTATGGTAATAGTGCAAAGTGTGGGTGAAGCTGAAGGTATAACAGTTAAAGCTCAGCAAAAGAAAGTTAAACTGTTAATATAAGATATATCAGGTACAGTTCTCTTTAGGTACATGAGGGTAAAAAAAAAGTTGCTCTTTCCAGTGTACTCAATTTTTTTGTTAAATATAAGGGAATTACATGCTATTCTCTCTTTATATTATTACAAATACTCCAATGAACTAATTTTCACATAAAGTAGGGTGACAACTGCATGGGGACTGGGCCAGTTTCCCCCATGAGCCACATCCCCATACACAGCAAGCCCAAATACCTCCATGTGCTGCAGTCACTCTCAAAATGGCAACAGAAAGTGATGGCGGGCTATCTCCTGTTGGCATTTTAAGAGGGACTGCAGAGGAAAATGGATGTATATCGCATCACCTCCTATCATCATTTTGAGAAGGATTGTATTATGGGTTTCTGAATGCTTGTGGGTGAGTGAGATATTTTTGCGCCATTGAAAGAGAAAAGGGTAGGAGGCAAAATACCAGCATACTTTAGTTCAAAGTACTTGCTGCCACTAAATGCAGAGATAGCTGTGTTGATCATCAAATAAAATCCAAAGTCCGTATTGTGGTAATACCTTTATGTACTCTCAAATGGAGACTGAATTTTATTGTCAGTTTTATTATCATTCTTGTTCCCAGAAAACTTAGGGCCGTTGTAGATAGTACCTAATCAGTTTAAGTTGGAAACCTTTTGCCGTATCATTGCAAGACAAAATCTAGATTAAAATACTCTAACATCATGATCTCTCCCCACATATTTTTGAACATCTTTGCCTGATGAAAAGGCTTTGACTGTGAAAGCTAGCACACTGAGATGTTTGTGCCTTTTTTTTTTTTGGATGGTTGAATAAAGCCATCTTCCCAACTTGGGAATTTACTTCCAGTGTCAGGTACTTACTTGCATGCTCAGATGCAGTGACCAGCAGTTTCAGAGTTAAACAGAAAACTTTATTGGCACAGTAATCCAGAAAGCTTATCATACTAAGTTCTTGCTCAGAATGGAAGTTCAGAAGATAGACAGTTTACTAAAAGCATTTTCAATCTATGAAATATGGCAGGCTATGAAGCTATTGGCTGTCCATCATCCCCTGACCCCTCCTTCCTATACAATCATACCTTCCCCAGTTCTCAGACAAACCTCTGCAGCTCCTGGGCTTATCTCAGTGATGGTTACACTCCCCTTTTCCTATAGTTCCTACACAGTCCTCATTAGCAGGACAGAGGAATGAAAACATAATTAACACCAAGGTTACAAGAAACACTGAAATTGTCAGGAATAGGTCATGTCTGGGACTGATCCTGACAGCCAGTAAGCAAGCCTTAGGCAAGGGACTTCAGCCTTGGTTGGAAACCTTTTTTTGGGGGGGGGCGGGAACAAAAGTGCTGTGAAAGCCCCTAACAAAAGTGCCATGGGGAAGGGGATGTGGCCACCTAGGGAATCCCAGGAAGCCCAGAATTAGACTGAGGGCCTGAAGTTCCCCACCCCAGTAATTTTTTTCAGTTTACATCCCTCAAAACAGATGAAATTGAGATGCTATTTACCAAATAAAGAGGCTTTTTGAAGTAATGTGCACCTGACATGCATATCAAATGAAACTATACAAAATGGAACTGATTTCAGCTGTTAAAACTGCAACCTCTTCCTCTATTTATTTTGTAGGAGCTGACAAGCGCTTTGATGCATGTGAAATTGCATCTTTTTGTCCAGATCTTCACACTTGTATTCTTCCCAACAGCAATATGGCTATTTCTTCAGCTGTTATCTATCACACCTATAAATGAATGGCTTTTAAAAGGGTATGTTTCAACATCTAAAGTGTGACATATTTACAGCTAGTGTTGCTTTTTGTTTTGTTGTTGTTGTTTTTTTAAATCATGAAGTGTTGTTTTTTCTGTGTAGGTTAATGCTTTGACTCTTTCTGCTAGGAACAAAATATGGAACAGATTATTCTTTTGAAATCTTGGTCTCATGTATCCAAAGACTTGGCAGCTAATTTTATACACAAGGACTTACTCAACAGATCATACCTCTTTTTGACAAGTTTTCTAGATTGAATTTGTTACTTTAGATTTCAAGGAATATGGGAGTGAAAACAGTCTGCTTATGCATGAAATAACATGTTAAGCATCACCCTGTACAGTCTGGAGAAGGCTAATTTTTCAGCCCTTAATTTCTTTTTTCCATTCTCAGATTGTGAACTGAGAAAAAACTGAAACTGTGATAGTCATTGTTCTTGAAGGTAGTTTTTAAAATTTAAATGCCCATATTGGAAACTGTACAGAAAATTATAGTGTAGGTAGTTTCATTGCTAGTCAGAGAGCAGTGTACTATGCTGTTCAGTCAAAGCAATTAAATAGTGTTCTTTTCTTATAGTTTAATTTTCCTAAAATCTATAACTGCTTCCCTGATTATTTATTTAATACCTGTATATACTGGCTTTCTAGCAGAATATTGTGTAAGCCAATTGTAGAAAGAAAATAATCAGGATGCAATCCCAGGATTTCAGCAATTCTACCATAAAGATCATCCACCAAAGGAGTGTACAGTATGACAGTCCTAGGCATGTCTACAAGCAGCAGAAATGTGAAACTTTGATCAGAATCTGGCAGTTGATAGGCCAGAGGCAACTGAAAAAGAAACATTTTCTTTTCATCCCTCCTTCCCTCCGCGGAGTGCTATTGAAGAGGGGGTGAAGCAAAGTTGGTAAGGAAGAGAATTCCAAAGTCTGAATGGGGTTATTGAAATGGCTCCCTTGTGTTCCTTCTTAATGCTCCACTGTCATTGCAGATAACATGTATGAGTGTGTCCTCTTTAGATCTTAATGCCCAGGTAGGCTTGTAACAGAGCAGAGGGTACTTCAGCACCCTGGTCTCAAATAGTTTTTAAGATTTCAAAGGCCAAGCCCAGCACCATAGATTGGACTTGTAATCCAATTGGTAGCAAACATGCTCTTTTAACAAGGGAATAATATGCTCTCTGTAACTTGTTCTGGTCAGCAGTCTGGCTTCAGCATTTTGCACCATCATTTCTGAACTCTTCTTAAAGGGAGCCCCATGCAGAGAATGTTAGAATATTCCAACTGAAGTGTAACTGGGACATATGTTACTATGGCAAAATTAGTTAAGAAAAGATTGGAAGTGGCACAGCAGTTGAAACTGGGGAAATACAATTCTGGTAGCAACTTAGAATGTGCAAAGGTAGGTTTACAATTGAACATTAAGAAAACAAAAATAAAGACCACAGATGATTTACATAATTTTAAAGTAGACAAAGAGACATTGAAATGGTTCATGATTTTCCATACCTTGGCTCAGTCATTAATCAGAATGGAGTCTGCAGTCAAGAAATCAGAAGAAGGCTAAGACTTGGGAGGGCAGCTATGAAGGAACTAGACAAGATCTCAAATGTGAAAATATTGAATACTAAATCATTGAATGCTAAAGTTAGGATTATCCATGCCATCCTATTTCCAATTTCTATGTATGGTCGTGAAAACTGGACAGTGAAGAAAGCTGATGAAAAGAAAATAAACTCATTTGAAATGTCGTGCTGGAGAAGAGTTCTACAGATACTGTGGACTGTTAAAAAGGCAAATCAATGGGTCTTAGAGCAAATCAAGCCTGAACTTTTCCTAGAAGCCAAGATGACTAAACCGAGACTATCATACTTTGGACATATCATGAAAAGACATGACTCAGCAGAAAAGACAATAATGTTTGGCAAGGAGGAAGGCAGTAGGAAAAGAGGAAGACCACATTCTTGATAGATAGCTTTCATTCAAGGAAGCCAGGTCCCAGAGTCTGCAAGACCTAAGCTGTTTATAGGGTAATTTGGAGGATTCTCATTCATAGGGTTGCCTTAAGTCAAAGTTGACTTCATGGAAGTTAACAACAAAGCAACTTCTGCCTGGACATCCATGCTCATAACTGAGTTCAGTAGTTCCATAGTACAAGCCCAATTCTTCAAGGGAAGTGCTCTCCCATTTAAAACACGTACATTCTTATTGTCTGATCTACAGTCTTAGATCATGAGCACCTCTATCTTTGTCTTAAAATTTAATTAATTCATTGTCATCTAGTCTGTTACTAGAATCAACCACTGATTCAGGAAGTCAACAGATTACTTGAAGGGTGATGGCAAGGAGAGAAAGAGTTGGGTACCATCAACATATTTATTTATTTTATTTATTCCAAGCCTTTGTTTCCAGTATGGGATCCAAACTATCTTAATATGTATAATATATATAAAAAATAAGCAATACTGTTAAAATAATTGAAAAATACATTTGAAGTGCAGAAAAGATAAAAAATACAGTACACCCCATTAAAAGACCCTTTTGCCATTCCCAATTAAAAACTGAAGTCCTGTTTAAATAAAAAGTTCTTTTCTTTACTTGATGAGAAGCTAACAGACTGGTGGGAGGGAATTCCATAACCCAGATGTAGCCACCAAGAAGTCTTTCTCTCATGCCCTCACTTGATGGGATCAAGAGAAAGCTCCCCCTCGAAGATTGGAAGACTCTGGCAGGCTCATATAGTGAGTCTGATGGCACTGTATCCCAATTCCCCACACTGTTTTAAGTGTAAAATGTTAAGTAATATGGGGAAGAGGATAAACACCTGTACGATGACATAGACCAGATCTTCAGCATCCAGTCTTCAGGTAAAACATGAACTATTATGAAACAGTGTCTCTAAGTTCCATTCTAGTTATGTGATCCAGAAAAGATGCCATGGTTGATACTAATGAAAGCTGCTGAGAGATTCAGGAGAGTCAACAGCGATACGTTGTAGATTTCCAATATAGGTTGTCAACAAAGGTGACCAGAGCTGTTTCAGTCCATAACCAGGATAATAGCCAAATTGAAATGGACTCAGTTAATGGACTTAGTGAATAGATCATTTGCCACAACAACAGTACATTTGGAGTGGACAGGGCAACATACGCTTAAGCATCTTGCCCAAACATAGCATGTTAATGATTACCTGAAATTATGTAATATGGTATATTCTAGAGAGAGCATTTTCAGTAATTCTTAAAGCACTACTTCTCTCAAGCTTAATAGTGCAACGTATATATAAAAAGAGGCATATATTGCACTCCTTACCTGGCCAGCCTGTCCCATCTGACAGTCTTTACCAGTTGAGGGGGAAAGGGTGAGCATACCCATTATAAGTTTTACCTTTTGAAGAATTTTGTCTGAATGAAGTAAATTCCTGTCTTTCTGATGGTGCACAGGATCGCATCATATTGCCACCAGGCCACCCAGTTATCTACAGTGGACATACTCCGTAAGAAATGAGCAAATATGTACAAGAGAAAGGGATAAATATCTGACAGGAGTACATTATTGTGCATGATTATAATGAGCACTCTTTTTCAAATGAAAAGGGATCTTGTAGCACCTTTGAGACTGAGAGAAAGACGTTGTAGCATAAACTTTTGTAGACTTGGTGTGCATCTATACTGTAGAAATAATGCTGTTTGACACCACTGTTAGCCAAAATGCTCCTTGGAAATTCCAAGTAAATATGGAGTTTCTAATATGTTGGGTAAATTAGCAGCAACTCAACTTTAGCTGTGTGATAGGGGCTAACAAGAGAATCTTGAACCTATACCAGTACTTACCTGGATGGAATACACACATGTGAAATTAACTACAGTTTTTATTAAAGAGTTAAAAATAACACCACACACACACACACAGTCACACAAGAAGAATTCACACAAGGCTATAGAAAGGCAGTAGGAAAAACTTGGATAGAGGGTAGCAAGAGGATTTGTTGGGGGTGATGCAACCTGTCCTTTCATAGAATCATAGAATTGCAGAGTTGGAAGAGACCACGAGAGCCATCCAGTCCAACCCCCTGCCACGCAGGAAATCACGATCAAAGCATCCCCGACAGATGGCAATCCAGCCTCTGTTTAAAGACCTCCAAGGAAGGAGACCCCATCACGCTCTGAGGGAGTGTGTTCCACTGCCAAACAGCTCTTACTGTCAAAAAGTTCCTCCTAATGTTGAGGTGGAATCTCTGTTCCTGGAGCTTGCATCCATTGCTCCGTGTTCCAGTCTCTGGAGCAGCAGAAAACAAGCCTGCTCCATCTCTGAAACCCATGTTGACTTTTTGTGATTATGGCATTGCCTTCTAAATGTTCACAGACTCTGTTTAATGATCTGCTTTAGAATCTTCCCTGGTATTGATGTCAGACTAACTGGACGATAATTGTTGGGATCCTCTTTTTTCTCCTTTTTGAAGATGGGGACAACGTTTGCCCTCCTCCAGTCTGTTGGGACTTCTCCTATTCTCCAAGAGTTCTCAAAGATTATTGCCACATTTGCCAGCTCTTTTAATACTTTTGGATGTAGTTCATCTGGTCCTGGAGATTTAAATTCATTTAGATTAAGAAGGTATTCCTGTACTACCTCTTTGCTTATTCTGTGCTGGATTTCCCCTGTTGTGTCTTCTGTACCTTTATCCTCAGGTTGGTCCCCCTTTACCTTTTCTGAAAACACTGAGGCAAAGAAGGTGTTGAGTAATTCTGCCTTTTCTCTCTCTCCTGTTAGCATTTTGCCATCTTCTCCACGTAGTGGCCCTACCATTTCCTTCTTCCTCCTTTTGCTGCGGACATACCCAAAAAACCCCCTTTTTATTGTTCTTAACCTCTCTAGCAAGCCTGAGCTCAATCAGTGCTTTAGCTTTTCTGACTTTACTCCTACATGTGTTCTCTATCTGTTTGAATCCTTCTTTGGTGATTTCCCCCTTTTTCCATTTCTTATACATGTTCCGTTTAAAACTTAGCTCTGTTGATATTTCTTTAGTCATCCATCCTGGTTTCTTGAGACACCTCCCATTTTTCTTCCTCAATGGTACTGTTTGAAATTGTGCCTTCAGTATCTCCCTTTTGAGGAAGTCCCATCCGTCTTGAGGTCTCTTCTCTTTTAGTATTCCTGACCATGGGATCACCCCCAGTATTTCCCTGAGTTTATTGAAATCAGCTCCCCTAAAGTCAAGAATGTGTGTCTGACTATGCCTGGCTTCTCCTTTCCATTGTATAACAAACTCCAGGAGAACATGATCACTCTCACCTAAGGATCCCACCACTTGCACCCCATTAACCAGGTCATCCCTGTTGGTTAGGATCAGATCTAAAATAGCTGACCCCCTTGTTGCCTCTTCCACCTTTTGGACCATGAAATTGTCTTCCAGGCAAGTAAGGAATTTGCTAGACCTTGAAGTTTTGGTTGAGTTAGATTGCCAGCAAATATCAGGATAGTTGATTGATATTGATATTAGTCTGGAATTTGTTGGTCAATCCAGCAGAGTGGATGGAGGAATCTGGGTGGCTAACACCGAGTGACAGGGTTTCCACTATAACTGGCTGTGTGCAATGAGGCAGATTTTTAGGGTCATGTTTATACCTCCAAATACACCTGGGGGGAGTGGATGCTTCATGGGTTGGAACAATAGATTCCATGAGCCTCCATGTATTACACAATGAGTTTCCTGGTCTTGACAATAGGTGTGGAAGATGCTAATATGTTGCAAACTGTCCTTAATGTCCAGTGATTGGATTTAAAAAGCTCAAGCAGCCTCTTTCTTAAGGTTGGGGATTAATAAGAGGAAATTTCAAAATCAGCACCCACAAAGATTCATCTATCCATTATTATCTTTCAGATGTCCATGGCTCTATCCTACATAATCCTGGGATTTGTAGTTTTGTGAGGCACTAGCACGCTTTGTCAGAGAAGGCTAAAGATCTTGTAAAACTACAAATCCCAGGATTCCATAGGATGGAGCCACAGCACTTAAAGTGGTGTCAAACTGCATTATTTCTACAGTGTAGATGCATGGACGCTCCAGGCATCTGAGAAAGTACCAACTCTACAAAAGCTTATGCTACAACTTCTTTCTCTCAGTCTCAAAGGTGCTACAAGATCTCTTTGCATACTGATATTCCAGAATAACACAGCTGTGTCTTTGAACTTTTCTTCAAAAATAAAGTCTCTTGCAGAACCTTAAAGGCTAAGAAAATGTTATAGGTTCAAATTAAGGTCTATCTGTATTGCATGACCATTCTGAGCGATGTTAATATCTGTAAACACTGTCATGCCAGGTGGAACACCCACTTTGAATCTAAAGGAAGACAGTTCCTGAAACTGAAAGAATTAAATTCCCCCCATTTCTTAGGCTCCTTCTGCCTCAGCACAGCTGTACATGTTCGTATTCTGTCATCCCTACAGTGTGAAGAGTTAGAAATGTGCTTCTTAAAAGGACAAACATGAATTCCAAAGAATTTGGGTGTTTTTTTTTTATATTCCTGGAAGCCAGAATTTCAGAATACAATAATGCACTGTACAGTCAGTGGACAGCAGTTTGTGTCCTTGTACAAAAGGATTGACAGTTCTTGCAGTTCATGAGTAACTATGATAGACATCATATAAGGCACTGAATTAGTGCAGCAGGGGAGATTTTATCAGGTCCGATATCAGCTAAAAGTGCTCTGGGAAGCTGGACTTCAAGTCTAAATAGAGTGGTGGGCTTCAGTTTTAATATGCATCTTCTGTCTTCTTTTCCTCATTAAGTACTGCATCCGGTAGATTGCGAGTAGGGGTTTAATTCTTTTTTTAAAAAAGCCTTTACAAGTGCCGAGGCACTTAAATGTTCCAGATATGTAATAACAACAACAAAGTAGAAATACAAGACTGTTTACTTGGGAATGAGTTGAAGCTTGACCCAACCAAAATTTACAAGGGCAATCCTCCTACAGCCACCACTCTGTGGATTATTTTCCATAACCAATGAGGGATCTTGAAACATTTTCTGAATTTAATGGATTGGTAGGTCATGCCTCAGAGCAATCTACCGCCATACACTCCATTAACATTAATAAACTTTGCACAGTTAAAGTGTTTAGGGAATTGTAGCTTAGGCCTCCAGAGCCTTTTGCTGAATATCATACGACTCCAATTTATAGAGGAAAAACAAAGCTTCGTAACAGTGAGGGCTTCTCCTTCCATTCATTTTTTTTAAACTGGATGAATTCTGTGAGCCACTCATGCATCTGCATGCATCAAAAAAGAGAATACTGATACACACATCTGGCTTGTTGCAAATTGATTGAACTACGAGTCATGGGGTTTTCCTTTAAGAAGAGGCTTGTGTACTTAGTTTAGCCAGCAGATACTTGTTTGAATACAAAAGTGGCTAGTTGGAATTATCCCAATCCATTATCCCAATCCAGAACCTCTTACTATTAACAGATTGACATTAAAGATTTCACTTTAACAGGATTTTCTAGATAAGGGAACAGTGCATGCCTGATGACAAAAGATTAGGTGGGAATAGCTGGTTTGTTTGAGATCATACCACTCTTTGTTATCAATGCAGTTGCATTCAAAAACTCCCTTCCCCCACATTTCTGTGTGTCTGTATTCCAGTCATTAAATAAAGAACTCATGTATTCCTGGCTTCCCAATGTAATCTGTAATCATGTCTCTTCTCCTCTGTGGATTGTTTGGTGATTAATTAGAATAAATATTACAGTTGTGTTTTTTCTCTTCCCTGTAGGTTGCAAACCGTAGGCTGTATGCCACCTCCTGTATCTTCAGCTGTGATTTTAACCAAAGCTGTTGGTGGGAATGAGGTGAGTGGTTGTTTTTTTGAGGGGGGACATTTTATTTTCTTGTGACTTGCTTTCTAAAAAGGTTTTTGTGCAAAATATTTTTCACTAAGGTTAAGTTGATTGATGTAAGATAAATAAATAATAATTGAGGTTTATCATCATGAGCTTAGTTCTAACCATCATTCATAAGACAGGAAGAAAGAAACCAGAAACACTTTTACAGGCCACTGACAAGCACAGTTTTTAGTTTGTGCTTTTAAATTTGTTTTTATGTTCTAATTGGATTTCATTAACTGTTAGTTTCTTAGAGTCACCATGGTGTAGTGATTTCTGCTGGACTAGGACTTGGGGAGATGAGGGTTATATTATCTCAGCTCAGCCATGGAAACCCCACCGGGTGACCTTGAGTAAGTCACTCTCTTTCAGTCTTAGAGGAAGGCAATGGCAAACCTCCTCTGAATAAATGTTGCCAAGAGAACCCTGTGATGAGTTCTCCTTAGGATCATAATAAGCCAGAAACAATTTGAGGGCACACAACAACACCAGCAACAGCAACAGCTGTACTTAAATAGACTTTAATATGATGTTGAATAAGATATTGACTATCCTAGTTAATATAATTCCTTTTCCCATTGTGTCTAGTAGCACTGCCAAATTGTTGACCACCAAATTTTGGTATCACACAGGACTGTAGGTTTTAGAAAAAAAATGTGTGAGAATGTGAGGCACAAAAAAGGCCCCTTTCACACTACACAACTATACCACTATGATTCAGCTTTAATTGCCATGGTTCCATTCTAATGGAATCCTGGAATTTGCAGTTTGGAGAGGAGTATTTAATTTTCAGTTAGAGAGTTCTAGTGCCTTACCAATATACAAACAGGATTCTGTATAATCGAGCAGTGGTAGTTAAAGTGGAACCATAGTACTGTAATTGTGTAGCCTAAAATATTCCAAAGACTTTGGTGGCTTCATACAAGCTGTAGACCACTGTTGATGAAGACTTTCCAATTTGTTTAACCCAAGGATATAGACAGGATCCTTGGAGAGGTGAGATCCACCACATGTGTACTAGACCCTTGCCCTTCATGGCTTATTAAACAGGCCAGAGGAGGACTAGCTGAGTGGGTAAAGGAAGGGATTAATGCCTCTTTACAAAAAGATAGGGTCCCAACATACCTGAAGGTGGCTGTGATAAACTCATTTCTGGAAAAATAACAACAAAACCTTCCCTTGATGCTACTATACAGTACTGGATAACTATAGGCCAGTCTCAAGCTTTCCATTTTTGGGCAAAGTACTAGAGTGTTTGGTGGCTTCTCAATCCAGGGGTTCATAGGTGAGCTGGATTATCTAGATCAATTCCAGGCTGTTTTTAGGCCTGCTTATGGGACCGAGACAGCTTTGGTCACCTCGGTAGATGACCTACACAGTGAATTGGATGGGGAGTGGGTCCTTGTTGGTTCTGCTGGACCTCCAGGAGGCTTTCAGTACCATTGACTATGCTATCCTTCTGAATCAGCTCTCTGGGATGGTGGTTGGAGATACTGTTCTATAGTGGCTCCAACCTTTCCTAGAGGAGTGCTCTTAAGAGGGTG
Organism: Gambelia wislizenii; assembly: GCA_030847615.1. Classification (NCBI taxonomy): domain Eukaryota; kingdom Metazoa; phylum Chordata; class Lepidosauria; order Squamata; family Crotaphytidae; genus Gambelia; species Gambelia wislizenii. The sequence goes on along the minus strand of JAUMIR010000005.1, from coordinate 61,576,346 downwards.
GTGCTGGAGGATTCCTACTTGACTTCTTGGCCATTGGCCTTCAGAGCCCCTCAGGGTTCTGTCTTGTATCTTATGCTCTTTAACACCTACATGAGACAGCTGGGAGAGGGCGTCTGGCGTTTGAGAGTCAGGTATCATCAGAATGCCAATGATATCCAGCTCTATTATTCCTTTCCAAGGAAGCTGCTTTTCAAAACCAGCGCCTGGCAGCTATAAGGAACTAGATGAGGGTGAACAAAATGACATTTAATCTAGGCAAGACATCCTTTTGGTTTGGTCAGTCAAAAGACACATCGGAATAGGGATTCAGCCTGTGTTAGTTGGGGTTACAGTCCCCCTGAAAACGCAGGCTCACAGGTTGGGAGTGCTCCTGGATTCAGCTCTGAGCCTAGAAGCCCAGGTTTCAACAGTGACCAGGAGAAGCTAAAATTTCTGCGCCAGCTTGCCTGTTCCTGGAAAAGTTGGGGCTGACCATGGTGGTACATCTGTTGGTTACATCCTGTTTGGATTACTGTAATGTGCTATACACAGAGCTGCCTTTGAAAAGTGCTCAGCAACTTCAGTTGACCCAAAGAGCTGCAGCCAAATTTTAACTGGGGCTGACTACAGGGAGCATACAACTGTGCTAGGTAAAACATTCATTTTTATCACAGACATTCTCCCCAACAAAGAAAAATTTAATCTCTTCCACCTTGACATATCTTTCTTGATTTCATTCCAAGTCTTAACATTGTTACTTTGAAATAAGGTGCCATTCATATCTGTCATAGTAATACCTAAATATTTAACTTCCTTCTCAGTTTAAAAACTTTTTTCATCAACCATAGTTGATCTTCTCTACCCATATTTTTCACAGATATCTTTGTTGTTTGATTATTAATCTTAAAGCCTGCCAACACACCAAAATCTTTCCCGTTAACACTTTTATACATTCCAAAGGACTTTCTGAATCTATCATGAAATCACCATAAAATGCCCTTAATTTATAGGTTTCTTTTAAAATAATTTCCCCCATGATGCTCTCATCTTGTCTCATGTCTCTATTCAGTACCTCAAGAACCAAAATAAACAGAAGTGGAGGTAGCGGACATTGTCATCTTGTGCCTTTTTAGATCTCAAAAGGTCTTGTTAACTCTGAATTACCAGTTATCTGAACTTTCTCTAAAGCATAAATTGATTTAATCCATTTAATAAAATTATCTCCAAAATTCATATCTTCCAAAATGCTAAACAAGAAAGTCCAGTTCAAATTGTCAAAGGCCTTTTCTGCATCTGAAAAGATCAATGTAGCTTGTTTCTCATTATGCTGCTATAAATATTCCAAGATATCCAACACATTTCTGATTTTATCTCTTAGTTGTCTTTTAGGTAATAATGCACATTGACCTTCATGAATAAAGTGATGTAGAATTATTTTCAGCCTTTCAGCTAAAATCATTGTAAACAATTTATAATCATTATTCAATATTAATTAATATTAATCTGTAGTTTTTTTGGTAATGTCAAGTCCTGATCTTCTTTTGGTATTAATGCTATACAGTTGTCCCTCCCTTTTTGTGGTTTACTGTTTTGCAGTTTTGTGTATTCATGGAGTTGGAACCAATGGCACTTGCTCGCAATGCACCGGATGCGTGGGCAGGTGAGGGCTGAGCAGCTCCCATCACAGCACTGCTACCCGCCCTCACCTGTCCGCCCTCCTCCTCCAACACACACAGACACTTTCCCCTCCCTGGGTGAAGAGCTGAGGCCAGGCACCGTCGCCTGCCCTCGCCTGTCTGCCCTACTCTAACACACACACACCCCTACCCTGCGCAGGAGAAGGCTCCAGGTCCCTTTAAGAGCCTGCCCCGGGGAAGGAGTAAGAGGAGGGGCTGGGTGTGGCTGCTGCTTTGATGCACAGCATCATCCCCCCAAGCTGCTCCACTCCCTGGCTCACCCTGCCTCATCCCTCCCTGCCCACTTCGGCCAGGCTTACCAAAATGCCAGAAAGCTTGGCGAAAGGAAGTTGGTTATTTTTGGAAGTTTCTGCTAGATCCGAGTGCATTGCAGCAACAGCAGGCACCCTGGCCCCTCTTCTTCCCCTTCTCTGGGGCAGGCTCTTAAAAGGACCCGGAGACTCCTTCTGCGCAGGGAAGGTGTGTGTGTGTATGTTATGAGTAGAGCAGGCAGGTGAGGGCAGGCGGTGGTGCCTGGCCTTGGCTCTTTGCCCAGGAAGAGGAAGGTGTATGTGTGTGTTGGAGGAGGAGGGCAGACAGATGGGGGCAGGCAGTGGTGCAGTTTTTACCTTACTTTTTACTTTATTCATTTTTTTTCTTACTTTCGCAGTGGTGCTCTGCTCCTAACCCCCACGAAAAGGAAGGAACGACTGTATTAGCCTCTTTCCAACTATCACAAATCTTTCCGTGCTGCAAAATAGTATTCATTGTTTATTGCAAAGACAATAATAGCTCTTCCTCAAAACATTTGTAATAGAGGGCTGACAGGCCATTAGGTCCAAGTGCCTTTCCTGCTTTAATTTTATTGATCACATCATAAATTTCACTTACAGTTACAGGTGCATACATAATTTGTCATTGGTAATGTGTAATCTTTAACTAAATATTCATCCAGTTTTTCCCAAGGAATCTGTTGTAGCTTTCCTTACTGATGTGGTTTTCATTGATTTTTAATTTGTTATGCTTTAATCCATCTTTTTAAATATTTTGGCTTATTTTATTGTAAGCTACCTTGAGTACCATTTGATTCATTAATCAAATGAATAAATAAATAACAAATACAGGATATAAATGACTTGTTCTTTTGATATATATTGATGTGCTACAATAATATTAAAAACAACTTGGTGTTTTGGCACTGACAGTATGTATTGTATAGTGTGAGCACACAATTCACTACTTCCGTGTGCTTTCATATCTCTAGGCTGAGAAAGATTGTGGAACGATAAACGTGTCTGAAGTGGAAGTAATGGTCAAATATATTTTATTTGGTTTTGTGTGTGTTTGGTTCTCCCAGGAATTGAATGACATTTAAGAAGTTTGGAAAAGTCTGATTGAGGGCAGATGCTAGTTGAGGATTTTGAACTATCGAAAAAGAGCATACAACAAAAAATGATGCAAAATGAACCACAAAATGTCAGAAACATTTGATGTGTCAGTAAAAGAGCAGAACCTTCGGAAGCCTTGTCACATACTGTTTTGAGTTGTCACATCTTCTGTTTGTGTAAAACAAAATCCAAAATCCACAGACAGGCAACAATAATAAAGCTGATCCTTTGTCCTTTATTAGAGGCAGCTCAGATTCCACAGAGGTATGCAAGCTTTTGAATTCTGACGAACTTTTTGTCAGGCTGGGTGGTTCAAAAAAGTAGGTGATGGGATAGAAGAAGCATGAATGTCAACAATTTGACCAAATGTTCTGCAGATAAACCCAGTTCCAAGATGGAATTTGTAGGCTTGAGAGCATAAATATGAGAAAGATGAGAGAACTACGGTAGTCAGGGCAAGACAGGATAGTCCCTCTGTCCTTGCAGAAGTATAGTATGTGTCTCCCAACCCATTTTCATGGAGACTGCCACACAGACTTTAACAGGCTGAATGGAACTTATTTCACTATGCTAGAAGTATTGTTAGAGGAACAGCTTTGGAGTATGACGTGTCTTAGTCAAACCCATCTGTGCTTTTACCACTGAAAGAATTGCAGAAGACTAATTGATTCCTTCCATGTCCATTTTCTACTACTATCTTTCTTTTCGGTGGAGAAATGACTGCCCACTTTTTTACAGGTCATGCTGTGCCACAGGTGGATAACTATTCAGAGTTCTGGGGCTGCACATTCCTGTCACCAGATCTTGCAGGGCTATGTCCTTCTTGCTTGCTTACTTTGTTGTTGTTATGTGCCTTCAATTCATATTTAGACTTAGGGGGTAATTTGCAGCTGCATTCTTTTGTCTCCACAATGTTTTGCAAAAACAATACACTGAGAAGCCAGCCTCGGTTTGAAATTCAGATGCCTGTGAATCAAGATGGTGGCCGTAAATTAGAGCGATAAATGCTGCCGCCGCTGCACAGTACTTTTTTAAAGCAGAGGTACGCAAGTGCAACCTTCTGCTAGAAAAATTATTTGGGTGACTGGCAGTGCAAAAAACCCACTACCACTAACTTGACAAACCCAAAAGGGTGCTTCTGGGTGCTGCCTTTCAGGAAAGACTACCCCTCGCACACATCTGACCAATCAGATCTCTAGTTCCGCCCTCTCCAAGACTGTGCAGCAAATCGAATCAGCTGCCTTAATGGGCACTAATGTGCATTTCCTCATATTATTTTTAAAAATACAGGAAAAGCCATGAAGGCTTTTCCCATGTAGTAAATGGAGTTTTTCATTCCCCTCCTTCCAAATAAGGCTAATCGCCACCGGATCACATTGGGACAAAATGTATTCTCCTCGAATCCTATGAGGAGCATTTTCACTGTCTAGACAATACCTTAGAGTACCTCCTGCACCCTTTAGGGGGTCATGGGAGAATTTTGTTGTGTTCCTTATCTAGACTGTTTTGGACTCAGGATAGACCTCTTTCCAAACTAAGGAGTGAACTGAAAATTACCTCTAGTTCTACAGAAAAAAAAAAATCCATGGGCCTAAAGCAGCTTTGTTTGGAGGACATTTTGGCCCCTCCCCAAGGCCATAGGGAGCATTTTAATTAAAAAACACACACACATTTTTGTGGGGTGGACTCTTGCAAACTTCAAAAAAGGCCTTTAAGGGCATTCTGTGGCTTGAAGGCTGCACTTTTTTCACTTTGATTCCTCACTAAAGGTGTGTGCAGTATCTTCACAAAAAATAGATCTTTAAAGAAATCTCTCTATTTGTGTGCTCTTACTTATAATTTAGTCTAACACATTTAAATCTTTATTGTACTCTTTTGTGTTAATTAGTATTCAAGACTCAAAAGATGTTACACACTATAAAGAATATTATATTTTTAGATCCAGTGATGCCTCCAAATGTAAAATCTTTTCAGAAAAGAATTCTCAGCGAGTCCCATGGGGCAAGGTAAATTATTGCATGTGGTGAACTCTAAGTCAGAGACCAAGGTCATGGCAGCCAGAGTCTATTTGAAAAAGGTTTTCTCTCTGCTTGGAAAGCAAATGAAACCTCTCATCATTTAACTTTAAAATTACAGCTTTAAGAGAATTTTCACCATAGCTGAAAGATCAAGTTCATGGAGAACATATTAGACTCCAAAGTACTTTCTCAGATGTAACAATGGAACAAGAATCATACTGTGGCTTCTCCCACCTCCTTGCTTTCTTGGTGGAAAATAAGAATTCATAAAGATCAGTGTCTTTTTAATCATCTCCTCTTGAACAAAATCAAAGGCTTAACAAGATATGCAGAGATTGGTTGTGTTGAGCCTTGAATAGGTTTATTAATATCTATTTGAAAGGATACCTTTCAGGTTATGTTTCATTTTTTATTTATCAACACTCTTCGGTTAAAACTCTAAGGAAAGAATTCTAAACCAGAGAGTTGAAAAAAAATATTTTTTTTTAAAAAAAATATTTGCATTCCCTAGTTTTTCCCAAGGATCTCAGGGCTGCATATGCATTTTCTTGCCCCTCCTCCCCCAAGTTATCGTGAAGTAGGATAGTGAAAGAGTGTCTGGCCAGGGTTACCTAGTGAGCATGAAGCTCATCCATTTCTTCAGTTCTACTCTGATACTATATCCACCACACCAGTCCTGGATTCCCTTTCACAGATGACCCACATCCAGTTAGCACAGTCAGGAAAATATGTCCTCAGAAGTCCTCAGTGCATCCCTCTGGGGTATTTCAATGTCAGCAGTAGAGGTAGCCACATGCTCTTTTTAACTTAGCTAAATCACCTGTGTGAACTGCTAATACATTGTCTTGGATAACAACAACAATGAAACTACTTTCTGTTGGAAAAAATCCAGCATTCTTCCCCACTTCCCGCTTGCTTGCTATTAGAGCAAGTAAGTAATAGATAGGGTAGGGTCTCCTGCATGCCTTCCTCTCATTCTGTCTTTAATGAGCATGGTTGTAAACAGTACACAACCAAACTACAAGATCACGTGACCTAGGTCAATTTGCCTTATGGTCTTAGATCTTATATTACTCTTTCTTTTTGCCTTAAAAGCTGCATACTGCTCTCTCCATCTTGCTCCCCAAGAATGCCTTCCGCCTCACTAAAATGGTGAGTGGAGATGAACTTTTCTTTCTTAATCCAAAACCTATTCATTAGTTAGTTAGATTGTAGGTTCCAATGTATATGTAGATTTAAAGTCATTAGTAAAGCTTAAGTTTTTTCTTTAACAAGAAGTTGCCAACTTCTTTGTTCTTGTGGTTGGATCAAAGCACTGTACTATTGAGTCCACACCTCCAGCTCTGCTCTGCTACAATAAGTTAATTCTTGACAGTTTTAACTTTTAAGAAGTTTCCCCAAAAGGGCTAACACCCTGGGACCTCAAATTTTTCAACACTTTCTTTGGGGTTGTAAGAAAAGTTTGACCAGCTCAGGGACTGATGTTCTTTTTGGAACTAAGGAGGGAAGAAAGCTGTTGGAATACTAGCTGAAAACTGGTAGAAAAGGAGGCAAGAAAAAAAAAAAAGAGGAATTGGTTCATATGCAGGACTGCTCCTTGTTCAAGGAACTATTATTAACATAAATCCTAGCTTAGCGTTACATGAAAATGTGACTCTTCCATTAACCTTATATGTGCTAATCTTACATGGAGAAAGCAGGCATCCTTCAAACACTCTCCTAAATCATGCTCTGTGTTTACTGTTTCCTTGTCATTTTCAATTTTTGTATACTTAAAAATAAGGTTATTTGTCATAAGGTTTTGAAATTGTCCTAGAACTGCAAGCTGTTTATAGTGATAAAAGACAGAAAAATATGTCAGACCATATTAACTAAAGTAATTGTGAGCTAGCAGTGGGTCTTGTTTAAATTTCTGCAAGGATGTGGAGAAAACAAATTCTTTGAGCTTTCTTTTTAATTAGCAGGTGCCACCTGCTCCAAACAGAGAACACCTGTGCTACCTGAGGTATTAGGGAGTTTGGAGCCCAATTGCTTTGCACACCAGTGAAAATCAGAAGTAGCTGATTTCAATGGAGATGTTAATGGCCTTAGTTTCCATCAGTCTCTTGATAAATTTTTAGCCTTGAAATCTGAGGAAGGTACATATATGTACTTATTAGCAGAGCATGGACAAGGCATTTGGATTGCATGTGTTCTTCATAACAATTTCTAATGGAAGACTATTTGAACGTCTTGACAAGCTATGAGGTGGTTAGTTTAAATCTACCTGGTGATGAGTGAATGTGCCTCAGCACGTAAGTCCTTTTTGTAATCCCACCATAGAAGCTGTGGATTGTTGTAGTATTATGAATTTTGGCTTTGTGTCATGATGTCCAAACCCAGAAGGTGTGGCTTGTCTCCCCTGCTGCCCAGCCTTAAGCAGTAGCTGTCAAAAGGACAGGAGAGAACAAAACAGCAATGAGTGCAATTTGTATTTTAATCATGTATTCTTTCATTGTACTTCTGAAAAATTCAACTCAATTCTACTTCTTCTTTACTGGTAAATACAGCTGCCACTCCGTATCCACAGATTCTTTATCCATGGATTCAGCCAACTACGGCTTGAAAATATTAAAAGAAAATTCCAAAAATCAAACCTTGCTGTTTGCCATTTTATATAAGTCCGTTCAGCAGTTCACCTACCTGGGAAGCATCATCTCCTCAGATGCCAAGATTGACAAAGAGATCGATCACAGATTAGCAAAGGCACATAGCGCATTTGGAAGACTTTACAAAAGAGTCTGGAGTAATAAACACCTGAGGCGAAACACAAAAATCAGTGTGTATAGAGCCATTGTACTGTCTATTCTCCTTTATGGATCTGAAACATGGGTCACCTATCGCCACCACCTATGACTTCTCGAACGCTTCCGCCAGCGCTGTTTACGCACAATCCTAAATATACACTGGACTGACTATGTGACGAATGTTGCTGTCCTTGAGCAAGCAGGGCTCACCAGCATTGGGGCCATGATATTGAGAACACAGCTGCTCTGGGCAGGGCATGTGTCTAGGATGGAGGACCATCGCCTCCCCAAAATAGTACTCTACTGTGAACTCGCCACGGGTCAGCATAAGACGGGTGCTCCAAAAAAGCAATACAAGGACTCCCTGAAACAACATCTCAGGCTTGGCCAAATTGATCACCAACAATGGTCCGCCCTGGCCTCACATCGGGAGGCATGGAGACACACTATCCACAATGCTGCAGCCTTATTTGAGAACTCACGCCGAACAAGTCTTGAAGAGAAATGGCAACGCAGAAAGAATCACAACCCAGAAACATCACCCAAGGAAACGTTCTGCTGTGCTTTCTGCAATCGGACTTGTCTATCTCGGATTGGGCTTTTTCGTCATCAGCGCGCTTGCAGAAAACGCGGGATGAGTCCTTCCTGAATCTTCATTTGCGAAGAAAAGCCAGAGAGAGATAAGGGACAGCATTTTACTACACCATTGTATATAATAAGACTTCAGCATCCACAGATTTTGGTATCCATGGGGGGAGGGGTTTCCTGGAACCAAACCCCAGTGGATACTAAGGGCTTACTGTATGCACAAAAATAAGTGGGATTTTTTTCTGTTTGAAGAGTTTATTTTCTTTGTATTTTCTTAATTTTCATTAAAATGGCAAATACAGCTCAATCCGAGCAAGTGTGAAACATGTGTGAGATGCACAGTGAGACAATTCCTTCTCCCCAGTTTTATATGCATATGCTAATTGGATTTTTGCTAATGGTGACAGAGCAAGGAGTTCTTGGGATTATGACATACAGCTCAATGAAATGTTGACTGGTATTGAGCTGCTCTGAAAAACAAATGACTTCCTTGTTAGCTATGATTAGAAAACCAGTACAGTATTGTTGCTGTACAAATTTGTGGAATAGCAGTTGGGATATTGTGTATAGTTCTGGTCAAAATCCCTTTTAAAAGATATTGGAGAACTAGAAAGTATCCAGAAAAGAACAACCAAACAAAATCAAGGGGCTGGAATAACTCCCCTGTGAGGAAAAGCTAAGATATATGGAGATGCTTTAATTGGGAAAAAGGTAAGGAAGACATGATAGAGAGATAGGAAGTCCTATCTGTGGCTGCTAATCATTACGGTTATATAATTTTGTTTTTTGTCTGCCTTCAAAGTTGTGAAGTCGAAGGCTTTCACGGCCAGCATCAATAGATTTTCCTTGGGTTTCTTCTGGGCTGTGAGGCCATGTTCTGGAATAGTTTCTTTCTGACGTTTTGCCTGCCTCTGTGGCAGGCATCCTCAGAGAATGGTTGTGTAGGGGTGTGTGTGTGGAGTTTATATGCTGTGAACCCCTGTAGACAAGTTTACATAGGGACCACTAAACACAGTGTGCAAACATGAATCAAGGAACATGAGAGACACTGCAAACTATTCCAGAACATGGCCTCACAGCCCAGAAAAAAACCAAGGAAAATCTTCAAAGTTGACTTGGCAAGATTGAGTCAGAGGAAGTTTGCCATTTGCTTCCTCTGAATATAGCCTATAATACCTGGTATTGGTGTATGTGTGTGTGTGTCCTTTCCCAAGGACTAACCAGGTCTGACCCTGCTTAGCTTTTAAGATCACATGGGTTCTGATGCCTTCAGGGTATTTAGATTGTTGGTTATACATTACCACCAGAATAAGATGCAGAGTGACTCTGTATACAATCTGGTGCTCATGGCCTCCTGCATGAGAGAGACTAAAGAGAGGACTAGATGGCTGTCACAGATCTGACCTAGGTCTCAGAGTAGTTAAGAGCCGTGACTGGCTCTTAATATGTTTTGCTTTTATGTTCTGCATGAATATGTAGCACAAATAAACAGAGGAGATGATGACTTTAAGTATTTTATTTACTTTAAAATATCTATGTCCTATCACTTAACCACAAACATTCCCCAAACAACTAAATTTTTAGATTAGGAGATTTCTCAGGATACTTTACAATTAATATTGTAGAACATTTAAAATTGATATCTAAAACATTTAATTAAAAGCAGAAGCAATTTCCAATCAGGCCAATGCAATCTATATCTAGCAGATACAAATTACATTAAAACCCAACTCATTATTTCTATATAAAATAGATTAGAACAGGATGCCTTGAAAGGTCATTTAAAATTAAATAGGGTGGGAACCAAATATGCCTCATTGGGGAAGGGAGTGTCTTTTAAATGAGAAATCACCACTGTCCTAAGTCTTCTGCCCTCCAGTTAACTGATTTCACAGGCCTGTGAATAAGGCCTTGGTGGCTGAACTTAAGGCCTGGGCTAATTTATGTAAGTGAACGTAGATAACCTCATTCCAAACTATTTTTTAAAAAATAAATATAAAAACCACTGTAAAACCACAAAAAGTATCAAAAAGTAAAATACAAACCAACAATTTCAGATCAAAGAAAAATAGCAGCAGCATCAAATCATATTAAAAGCCAAGGAGAAAGGCCGTTATTTCAGTTTCTTTCTAAAGGTCAACAATTCCCACATTAAGATTGTTTGAGAAGGACACCCCAGGGAAGCAAAATGGAGACCAGGAGGAGTTGTGATATTATAATGGTATGCAAGTGGACATATGCCATGGGTTAGGGGAACACTACATCTAGGGTCCAGTTAGAAGGGCACAAATAAATAGAACTCCAACATCTGTAACTTGCATTGCTTTGATAGTTCTTTTTTCTTTCTTTCTTTCTGAAAGTTGTCGATCAGTCCAAATGTGCTCTCCTTCAATCTTTCTTTTTGCAATGATTTGAGAGTTTTTCTGATTTAGACAAGACACAGACTGGCTCAAAGTGGATCATAACCCTCTAGGAGACCTACCTTCACAGTACAGAGCCTGTTAATCTTTGGTGGAGATGTCAAAGTGCAGAAGATGTACACCTTATGTCAGATGAGAACCACGTGTATGCCAAGCATGTTGTGATTTTTTTCCAGACTGACCTTCATGTATTTTGATGAGACAAAATTGTGACCTAAGTGGATGGGCAATATTCATAAATGAGTGTGTGTGTGTATTTGTGCGTGCGTGCGCACGCATAAATATGTGTGCACATTTTGTGGTTGACTAATTGTAACCTAGCACAAACAGTATTGGCTTAGTTGTTCTGAAGCTGCGGCAATGTATTTGAAGCAAAGTTTTCATATTGCTATGAGATAACAATTAACAGTAATGGGCTTCTCATACTCAGAAATCTATCTTTACCTATCTATCTATCTAATCCATCCATCCATCTATCCATCCTGCCTTTCTCCTTGTATAGAATTTGAAATTTCAAAGGCAGCTTTGAAATTCAGAAAGACAGTCTAAAGGTGATAAAGACTGTAGTGTGAAGTTCCAGGAGCAAGAATAATTTGTAAATTATACTTCAATAGGTTCATCACTTAAGAAAAAAAATACCTTGTTTTTTTTATGTGCTTTTTTGTCTACTGTGGTAAAACATCTTCTACATTTTGACTGATAGTTCTCAAAGATGTAGGAAATCTCCTCCCCTGCTTCCGCTTCACTATGCTAAAGCAACCCCCCCCCCTACAGAGTATAAGCAGACCATATGACCCCAGCCTCTAAGAAATGTGAAGACAATTGTGATATGCCAACTCACTTCCAGGATCTGCTAATGCTGTAATGTTTTTTCCCTTGCCAGGAGCCTCCTTGCCTGGTGTCATTTCTTGAGCTCTTGTGGGATGAGATTAGTCTACAACAACAAAGTAGCCAGATGTCTGGTTCTGTGAGAGTCCCAAGGGTCAGGGTATGGTAGGCAACTGTAATCATTCGGAGCTAAGATCAAAGGTACCTGAGAATTACTTATGGGAGCACATTGTGTGTCATGCCCAGTATTAACAATCTGTGAAAATTTGTATCCCTAATTAACTTTTTTATTGGTTAAGGCTTAGAGTGTGAATGCTGTTTTGGATGAGTAAATAGGTATTGTTTTTAGGAGAATCTATCAAATACTTTTCTTGATTTTCTACTGAGTATAAGATCCCACTATAGCAAAACACAGCATTTCAGCCAGAATAGTTAATAGAGCACTATTGAATTTGTTCTTTAGCCAAGAATGTGTGTGTGTGTGTGTGTGTGTGTGTGTGGGAATACTAAAGCAGGATATCTTCATATATTTCTCTCTGCTCCTTCTAATACCATTGTTGATAAACATTTAATAAACATTTAAAATATATTGATAGACTTCTGGGGGAAGGAAAAAACTCTGGCTTTATTTACTTTGTTTGAGACTGGGATTTAAATACAGTGGTGTTGAGCAGAATAGAGCTGTATGCTTTATTTAAATGAACATATATATTGCACAACAGCCTGAAACCTGTTCTTTTAGGCTTTAGTATATTTCGTTTTTGGTATCAAGATCCTCATTAGTAGGCCAGTTGTCTGCATTTTAACTCCTGCAGTTCCTCTCTCGTTTATATAAAATAATGTTAATGTCACGGTATGTATTAAGTATACAGAGAGGGAATGAAGGAGGAGTGGTTGTGTTCATGATGAAATTACATTTGCAATTTATTGCCTCTGATACATGTTGAGCAATTTTAAGGGACAATTTTGAGTGAGCAGACATTTTTAAACCCCAGTAGGAAAGCCCTCTGGAGTAATTCAAAGGACATAATTGATTTATCTGTTTCAAACTTGACAGCCTCACCATTCTCTTTCTTGCTCTCTCACTCTTACTTAAGAGCACTAAATGAAAACGGGATAAGCTGATCATTACTATAAGAGTAGCTTACGTAAAACTTCACTTCTTACTGGTAGGGCCTGGGGCCTGCATGTTTAAATTCAGCATGTTGGTAAGGGTAAGACTTTATCATTGCTTGGTTTTATCTGAAGCACACTTCATAACAACAAAAACAAAGACTTCTATTTAAATGAGGTAGGTAAAAAAAAATAGTGGCTGAAAGGGACTGTGGTGTTTGACGGATGCCTTGCCATTGCATGGCACTTTACCAGTACTGGACATGCAGTTGACCCTTGCTTACAGTGCAGAAAACCAAAGGAATATTGTTTCAAGTACTACTGGGAGGTGGGGGAGAAATAGCTAGTTACTTTGTCCATGTGTGTGCACTACAGTTGATGGGGACTGTCGATGGGGGCAAGTAGATGCCACTTCTTAACAGGGAACAAGCCCAAACATGGGATAGAACAGTCTTTCTGGATCAGATTTTATTTCCTTACAAAAGAATCTTCTGCTGTTTTGCAAACAGAAGACCTTTAGATTAAACCCAATAAATAAAGTTATCACCTAGTATGCTTACTGTGCATTCCAGGCAACGGACTTGCAGACATAATGGGAAGACATGGTTTCCCACTATGTAGATGATCCCCCATAGGTCTGGGTTGTTTTTTTACAACAAACACAAGTAAACAAAGATCAAGGGAGCAATAGCAAGCCAACATTAGTAGATTCTACTGCATGAGCCGCAGTTTCATACACTCACCCCTTTTGTCTCCTTTTGCATCCCCACAAAGCAGAGAAGAGAAATTTCAATTCTATTTTCAAATATGTTGTGGTACCCTGTTGAGTCCAAGCTTGAGGAATTAAGTCATAGCTTCAACTTCTGGCTTATCTGAAACTAGTAGTGGGCAACTGTGTTGCAGGCAAAATTTCACCTCTCTAGTCTCCAACCCAGAGTTTCTCAACCGGGGTTCCGCAGAACCCTGGGGTTCCCCCAGATATGGCCAGGGGTTCTGCAAGAAAATAGTAATAAATTAATAAATCATGGAGAAGTGGTGAGCTGAAACAGCTTAGCTCTCCCCTCCACAACAGAAAAAGCCAGAAGACCAACTGAGCGTCAAAGGGCCCTCTTATGGGTGGAGGGGGGAGGATGTTTACATTCCAAATACCTTGCTCTCGCTCCCAGCTTTTGATCTGCTTTAGATATGCTAATAAAGCTACTCATGGCCTGGGAAAGGAAGGAGGCAAAGAATGAGCATGTGTGTGATTTGCTTTCTGCAAGCAGCCATAGACCCAGAACTTAGGCAAAAGGTACAAATGCAAAATGAGGTTTTTTTAAAATTCAGAACAATGGAAAGAGAATTGCAGTACTGTACAGCTCTTAGCCAAATGGGGGAAACTGACCAAGTAATCCAAGCAACCCCCTGGTCAGTCAGCTACTGGGGGGGGGGGTAGCTGTGGATGGGAGAACTCTGATAAAAGTGACTTAGGGCATATTTTTTTTCCAATGAGATCTGGAGAGGGCAGAGCCATTATAGTAAAGGAGTCATTATAGATAGAGAAAAGGTTCTTAAACTGTGGGTCTGGTAACTGCATGTGGGGGTCACAAATAGACTGACCAACTTCCATGCTATTGAAAAAATCCTTTCATTTACCTTGGCAGGAAGCTACAGCCTCCCTCTCCGCCTGTGCCTATGATGTAGCCATATTTAAATATTTGAAGGGATGTCATACTGAGGGTGGAGCAAGCTTATTTGCTGCTACTCCAGAGACTAGGACACGGAGCAGTGGGGTCAAACTCCAGGAAGAGAGATTCCACCTATACATTAGGAAGAATTTCCTGACAGCAAGAGCTGTTTGGCAGTGGAATGCGCTGCCTGGGAGTGTGGTGGGGTCTACATTTTTTGAGGTTTTTAAACGGAGGCTGGATGGCCATGTGTCGGGAATGATTTGATTGTGTATTCCTGCATGTCAGGGGGTTGGACTGGATGGCCTTTGTGGCCTCTTCCAACTCTGTGATTCTATGATTCTGTGTTGCAGCCTCAGGCAGCAGATCGTGGTAACCTGAACTCTCCCTAGAAGACAAGATGATTAAACTGAGACTGTCTTTCTTTGGAGAGAGATATTTATATTTATATTATATATTATATTATACAGTATTTGTATTATAGAAATTTCTGACCCTGCAAGTATCAAATATGTATTGCTAGCAATGTGGAATATAATAAACATCTAGTTTTTTTCACTGTTTCTGTAATTTTTAAAAAAAGGGAGCTGTAAGTATAATTTTTACATAGGGGTTCCCTGAGACATGAAAATTATTTCAAGGGTTCCTCCAGGGTAAAAAGGTTGAGAAAGGCTGAGCTGCAGCACCCCCAAATCAGCTGAAACTTGGCCATTTTCCTTTTCAGAAGTATCTAGTTTGAGTTTCATTGTCAGCATTCTCATTTCTCTTGCAAGTGCCCATGCTTTGAAAGATGATTATTTCTACAGATGATAACTAACGGTGTTGTTTAAAACCATAAAAACTATCTTTATAATTGTTGAGAGCTTTGTGCCTTCCCTCTTCCCACAGTCTTTTGTGTATTCTGGAAAGGCACACCCTCTGTGTGTACATGAAGAAGTAGTTTAGGCACATGCATAGAGTTCTTAAACCAACATTAGTCTAATCTTCTCCTGCTTGTCATTAATTTGAGGGAAAATTGCATGCTTAGCATGGGGTCCTTCTTCATGTCATTCTGCCAGCCAGGTCTAGAATGCATCTTGTCTTGACACTCCTTAGTATTTGTAACTTCGAAGGTGTTGGGGATGTGAAGTAGGCCACCTTTAGAATGTTTATAAATACTATTAGGATATTAAGATTCTTTTAAGGTGCGTATTAAGAGTGGGGAAACTTATGGACTTCTAAATACTGATGTATTTCAATTCCCATCGTCAGTGACCTTTGGCCATGCTCCCTGGAGTTTATGACCTTGCTGGCTAGAGTTGGAGTCCAGCAACACCTGGAAGTGAACAAGTATTCCACCTTTGGTGTAGATCAGCGCTACTCAAATAAATCATCTATGGACTGGTGCTGGTCCACAAGCCATTGGCTGCTGGCCCATGGCAAGTTTTCAAGTAAGAAAGAAACAACTGTAGCCAGTAGATGCAAAGAGGATGCCAGTACCTGGCACGTTGCGGGGGTACGGGACTTGCCAGTCCTCCACATCGGGTAGGTTAAGAACCACTGGTGTAGATAAATCTTATTTAGGGACACAATACACTTTGTCCTGGTGACTTCACTTCCATTTGCTGTAGATTTATGTAACATCTGATTATCTGTAGGCTGCCTGGCCTTCTGTCTTGTATATATATCCAAGGGGGGTTAATTATTCTTTGTACTAAAATGGTTGAGAAGAACACTCCTTCACAATTAGGTTCACTGTTTTTTTTTTGTTTTGTTTTTTTTTTAACTTCAGCTGTGACTACAACTTATTTGTGACTCAGGCTGAATCTTCAAAATATTTTAGTCTTTCTGCTATGATCCTCCCATAAGATCAAAGACCCATTACTGCTTTTCTTCCCCTACTCTGTGTGAGCAAAAATAGGGCTGTGAAGGGATCCCATGTGGATATAAAAGCCTCTGTAGAGCAAGTTGTATAGCCTGGAGGGCTTTCTCAGATGCACTATACCACCTATTTTTCATGCACAGGGGCTGACTGTAAGTGCCCCGTTTCTGCATTTCTTCTTTTTGTTCTGTAAGTTACTTGGTTTTTCTTAAATATTTCTCTCCCCTTCTCCAATGTGGAATATAATCTTTCTGATAAGCAAACACTGCTTTAAGAGCTTCGTAAAATCCTCTAAGATCACCCAGATCTGCACAGCGTTGTGTCTTTTCTGCTATATTGATCCACCACTTGTTCTGAATGTCTCAGAGTTTTTGTTGAAGTTTACTACATGTAAGACGGAAAGCTGCTTTTCTTATATGGCAAGTTGGCTGGGCGAGGAATGCCTGGTGAGCAGTTCTCTTCAGCTCCTGGATCTCTTGGTTGTTTTCATCAAACCAGTCTTGATTTTTCTTATGGGAGAACCTGAGGGATTCTTCCGCAGACTAGAGGATACTGTTTTTGATATGTTGCCAAAGCACTGTAGGAGAAGGATCTGTAGGGTGGTCTTCAAGTTTTGTTTGCAGGTTTGCCTGGAAGTTGTCTCTCATGGTAGCTTGTTGAAGATTGTTGACTTGGAGTCTCCTCTTTAAGATGCCGCCCCTCTTAGGTTTGAGCTTAAGTTGAAGATTTAGTTTACATCTGACGAGGCGATGATCTGTTTGGCATTCTGCACTTGGCATCACTCGAGTATGACAGACATTGCGGATGTTTCTCTGGCAGACTAGAACATAGTCAATGAGGTGCCAGTGTTTGGATCGGGGATGCATCCAGGTTGTCTTCAAGCTATCTTTAGCTGAAAGATAGTGTTTGTAGTAGTCAGCTGTTGTTCTGCACAGAACTCTAGGAAGAGGCATCCGTTATCATTGCCATTTCCACCACCATGCTTGCCTAAGATACCTTTCCAGGCTTTGGAGTTCTTTCCCACTCTGGCATCAAAATCACCACGGATAATACTTCTATCTTCTACAGGGACTTTTTGTATGAGGTGGCATAGGTCTGTGTAGAATTTGTCTTTCTCATCAGGGTCAGCTTGCATAGTTGGGGCATATATACTGAAGAAAACAACTTGTGGGAGGTGTAAGGAGATAATGCAATCAGAGTGTCCTGTTGGCAAGGTTTCGAGTTTGAAGGCAATGGAATTTTTAATGATAAAGCCTACTCCTGAAAGATGTTTTTCAGTTTTAGGTTTGCCAGACCAGTAAAGTGTGTAGCCGTCACCATGTTCTTTAAGGCTGCCTTCCTCATGGAGACGAACTTCACTAAGAGAAGTGATGTCAATATTAAGTTGCAATAGTTCATGGGCTATTAGAGCAGAACAATGCTCAGGCCGTCCACTATCTGCAGAGTCTCGCATGGTTCTGATGTTCCAGCATGCAAGTGTAAGTTTATTTACACCTTTGGATGCCATTTGTATAAAGGAATACTGAAATAGGTAATAGGTTTCCACACTTCCTGTTGTCTAAAACTGTCATGAATTTTCTTTTTCATGGTCTCTCTAACCCACACGTGTGGCTCTTGCACCTGTGGAGAGCTGAGTGTGATGTATTTTAGCTTTTGGTAGGGATCCCCCCCCCCGCCATACCTCCACTGTGCACGTTTGAGTACCCCCAAGCTGCTCTCCCTCAGTTCCTTTTCATCTGCCACAAGAGTAGCATTAATTGGAATGTTCTCCGATTATCCACAACATCTGTAATCTAAGATCCTGCATCCTGTTCTTCTTTCTTTCTTCTTCTCACTTTGTTTTTTATTCTCTTTTTTCTTTGATAGAACCCCCCTCCCCTTTTCTACAGGCGATTGCACCTCTTTCCTTATATGGCTTTTGAGGCCATCTTCAATAAGTCCACCTTCTGGAGGGGAAAGATCCAAACATCAGGAAGCTATTTGAAGGGTCTATTCAGAATAATACAGTTTAATAGCAACTTAAGTATGAAGGAAATTGAGAGATCTCTTATTTTTGGCTGTGGCTTCTAAAATGCCATTTGTAAAAAAGAATACTTCATATCCATTTGTAACTTCATACGAACAAAACCTGTTATCCTTATTTGTAATAGTACATAGATAAGAAGAATATGACTAGTACTTATAAAACAGGAAAGGGCCATAGTCATCTCATGTTACTCAGTGGTCAGAAATTTGGCTACAGCTACCAAGATGGCCATGTGATTAGTTGTCATAGGTCCTGGATATGGGGTAGGGCTTTTCCAAGTAATTAAAAAATATATATGAAAAAAATGCTGCCTGTGACAAGATATGATGAATCATTCCCTGTTGTACTTTCTCTAAATCCTCCTCTTCTCCCACCCACATGTATTCAGAGGTGAGTGACTGAAAGGTACATAAGCTTTACTTTGTGTCAGGAATCTGGTTTCAAAGACTCGTTTCTGCTTGATGCAGCAATATGTCCTCTAGACTTTCAGAAGTTAAAAGGCAATGCGTCAGTCCCTCTGGAAACTATGCAGAAATTCAAATCATAAATAAGGAAATGCGTCAGGTACATTAAACAGACATAGAAAAATGGCTTTCTGTCCTTTGTAGCAAGGTAATTGGGCACCACAGCTTGGCAGGAGCTGGTGCTATTGAGTTGGCTGTAACCGCCACAGGTTGATAGGCAGGTGATAAGGCAGCTTCCACTTGGGTCTGCACAGGAGGCCTACCTAATATGCTGTCTGCCCTAAGGGCCTATGGGAACACAGTTGGATTATTATGTTAATGCATGAGCCTGCTGCCCTCTTCCTATCCCAGCTGGGTTCCCCGTTGTTAGGAACTGCTTTGCACTGACAGTGGAGTAATATGCTTCATGATTGAAAGGGCAAAGGGGCTTGGAAGAAAAAAGAATAGGTCTGCACAGATATGTAAATGAGTGAAAGAAATCAGTAGGAAGGTTTCCATATCAGTATAGATTGAGAATTTATTAGAAAATGAGCAATATAGGCCTGCTAATTACAATGTTGTTTAATTAAAAAAAAATCCATGTGTATTTGTCATTCCTAATAACAAGGAACACCATATTGAAAATATTTACTAAAGAAGCATTGCGGATGTTGTTTGTTAGTTTTTTTTTTTTAATCAAATGAAACTACACAGGTCCCAGTGTACAAAGCTGACAGCAATTTTGTTTGAGATTTTGGGAGCTGCTTTATGCCCCAGTGATAATTTTCTACAAAATACAATTATATTGTGTGTTAGTTTTCAAATTTACTAGTACTGTACTTCTAACATCAAATTACATTGTCTAACACCAGCAAGATGGGCGGCATGCCATCATTTTTGCTTACACTCACCTCTTTCCCTAGCTTCATTTGTTCATTTGAGTTTTGGAAACCTAAGCCCTAGCATGTTTGTATGAGTTGCAGGTTAGTGTAAGGTAGAGACAACTTGGCATTTCAAATATTTTGACCTTCAACTCCTACCCCCACCCCCCTTGAATGGGCAATGATAAGGGATTGTGGAAGCTATCATCCAAAACATCTGAAGAACCAAAGGTTCCTCACTTTCGATATAGGGGAAATATGGAAAAAAAATAGAGGTTCTTTCCCATTATTTTTAGTAAGCCTTAATTCTATCTGGCCTTGCCAGAAAGATACCCTTCGCAATTTGGGTTGGGCTGCATGTGCACTGGGGGAGGTTTCAAGGTTTCCACAATGCTGCAGCCTTATTTGAGAACTCACGACGAACAAGTCTTGAAGAGAAACGACAACGCAGAAAGAATCACAACCCAAAAACATCACCCAAGGAGACCTTCTGCTGTGCTTTTTGCAACCGGACTTGTTTATCTCGGATTGGCCTTTTTAGTCATCAGCGCGCTTGCAGAAAGCGCGGGATGAGTCCTTCCTGAATCTTCGTTTGCGAAGAAAAGCCAGAGAGAGAGAGATGTTTTAGTTGCAGAATTCTTTGGGATCACTTCCTGAGGTGGTGCATCATGGGTGATTGATGCTCTTGGTTGGAGTACTGGTCCCTTGCAAGGTAAACATCGATGATGCAACTTCCAGGTTGATAGCTACTAGGTTATGTAGACTAGAATAGAGTCTGTGCTCTGACTCTGTTAATTCCACATCAGGAATTGCTTGTTCTTCAGCATACCTTCTTTTTCAGTGTTCCTGTGGTAGGTCAGAATGCTGTTTAGAAACAAAGTTAGAGGTTTATATGTGACAGGGAATCTCATATCTGTTTCTTTTAACAAAAATTAATAACCATAATCTAAGGAAGGAGGGTTTGACTCTGTGGGAAATCAGAGCATCGTATACGCTGATAAATTTTTTTAATGGATTTTCTCAAAACTCTGTGATGTTGTCTGAGTTCTAAATTCCTGTAGAATTACAGTATTAAAATAAAATTTTAAAAATGCTCTGCTATATTGCCTCTGAAAATTGCTGAAAGAAACATTTGTTACAGTAGTTTGTTTCATGGCAAATGGAAGCAGAGTATGTTCATATACACATTTTTCAGGGTACATTGTATTGAATATCTGGTTTACTGCTGAAAACTATAGTGTAACATGGATGTTTTCTACTATTATTGTACTGTATAGTGTTGTCCCTAGTAAGGGAATGTCTCTTATTGCAGCGTAGATATGCAGGCTTTTAAATTACATGGATCCTTATGTTTCATCTGCTCGTGCAAAGTGAATTGATCCAATTAAATCCTTTACAGTTGTTGATATATGTTATGGTCCTGCACTTTGGGTTCAACAATGCATTGACAGTTCATGTCTGCTCAGATGTTCAGTGAGACCCACTCCCTTCTCAGTGGGTATAAGATTGCTACCTAAGTCTTTAACCATGATTTAGCCAGATTGATTCTTTATGATATTGTTTGCATTACCTAGTTTCGGAGCCATTACACAATAGCCCACTGTCTGCAGAGGTACATTATCTTAGTACTGCTGTATATACTCGTGTATAAGTCAGAAAAAAGCATGCCAAAAATTGACCCCTCCAAACCCTGGGTTGACATACATGGGCCAATATAGTAATCGTGTTTGAAGAAATGGCAGTGGCAGCTCTCTGGGATTCCTCTGCAGCAGCAGGGACTGCAGAGGGAATCAGAAAACAAGTGTGACTCCCCCTTCTCCCCACTGCATGTGGGCAATCCTAAAAAGCACCAACCCCCCCCCCTCCATGCCTTGGCAGGTAGTGGCAGTGGTGGTAGCTAGCACTTCTTTGACAGGAGGCTCTCCCCAGGCAAGAGCTAAGTTTGTCCTCCCCTCTCCACTGCGGCAGGGTAATCCCGAAGAATCACTGACTTCACCCACTCTACCTGCCTTAGTGGGGGGACAGTATTGGTGCTTCTTTTACAGGAGGCTCTTCCTGGACGGAAGATGGACGGAGTATGGACGGAGTATGTCTGAGGAGAACCTCCTGTAAAAGAAGCACCGAGTACCACTAGTCTCCCCACCATGGTGTGGCTCTTTGAGATTTTCCTTCCGAGGCAGGGAGAGTGGGTGGGGTCATGCTTCTTTGAGATTTTCCTGCTCCTGCCATAGTCTGTCCAGGAAGAACCTAACAGAAGCATCCATCCACTCTACTTGTTCTTCGGCAGCTCTTTTGGGGTTCCCCGGCATGGCTGTTAGATCTGACAGGTAGGTGTTTCTTTCAGACTCTCTCCGTATGGACTAAGCTCCCAAGGGTGGGAGTTAGGAGTACCAGAGACAATTCCCGATTCCCGCCATTCTCACTACCACAGCAACAGCTCTTTGGTGCTAGCTCACTGGGGTAGGGAGATTAGCAGAAGTCAGGAGAGCCTGAAGGAAGCAACAGCCTCCTCTGCTCTCTATTTCTCTGGAAGCTCTTTTGGGAGTTCTCTGCCATGACAGACAGAGGTCACTTCTCTGCTGCAGCGGGGAAGTGCCAAAGAGCCACTGTCACTGCCAGTTTTCTGCCCTGGCATTACAAAATGCTGCCGGAGAGAGTAGAGGGGGTTGGTGCTTCTTTTGGAGTGGCAGAGTGGTGAAAGGCCTTGTTGAATTGAGTGTCTGAATGGGAAAGTGGTGACAACAGTGGCAGACATCAGTGGCCCCCTGAAGCAGCGCTGGTGCTTTCACCTCTTTGTGGAATGGATATGAGGAGTCCCATGTTGAACCCCAAGGTTTTACTATTGACTTATCCACAGGTCATATCAAAATCCACAATTTTGGCCCCCAAACCTGCTTTTGATTTATACATGAGGATGACATACACAAATATACCATATATCCCGGCATATAAGATGACTTTTTAACCTTCTCAAAATCTTTTAAAAAATTAGGGGGTCATCTTATACACTGGAATAGGGCTCCCCATTGCACCTTGGGAAGGACGGGTGGCTGGCTGGCTGGCTGGGGGGAGCCTTGCCAGCACCTGCCCTTTCCGAAGCCACGACGGGGAGCCCTATAAGAAGACACCCCACCCAGCCAGCCAGCCGTCCTCTGGGAGGGGTGGTGGTGGCTGGAAATCCCCCCCTCTGGCCACCCTTCCACCCTCCCCAAAGCCACGATCAGGTTCCCGATCGCGGCTTCGGGGAGAGGTGGTGGTGGCTGGAAATCCCCCCGAGCCACCCTTCCAACCTTCCCGAAGCCACGATTAGACTCCCGATCGCAGCTTTGAGGAGGGGTGGTGGTGGCTGGAAATCCCCCCCCCCAGCCACACTTCCACCCTCCCTGAAGCCACAATCGGACTCCCGATCACGGCTTCGGGGAGGGTGGTGGTGGCTGGAAATCTCTCCCCAGCTAGCCACCCTTACATTCACCCCTCTCCGCCTTCAATTCCTCCTCAAAGGGGGTGATGGCAGAGGAGAAGGGTGAATGTACCCACTTTGCCTCAGCCCCTGCCTGGTCTCCTGTGTCTTCGCTCCCTTTGTGAAAGGAGCGAAGACGTAGGAGATTTGTGGCGTGGGAGGCAAACCGCTACATTCGCCCCTCTCCTCCGCCTCGATTCCTTCGAGAAGGGTGGCTGGGTGGTGGCTGGAGGGAGGGAGGCTTTACAGCCAGCACCTGCCCTTCCCAAAGCCACGATTGGGGTTCCCATCGCGGCTTTGGGAAGGGTAGATGGGTGGTGGCTGGAGGGGGAAGTTTGGGATATACAGTTGTCCTGCTGTATCCATGGAGCTGGCATTCATGGATTTAAGTATTCATGACTTGAAAATATTCTTTAAAAAATAATAATCCAAAAAGCAAACCTTAATTTTGACATCTTATATAAGGGACACCATTTTGCTATGTCATTGCATATAATGGGACTTGAGTATTCATGGATTTAAGTATTCATGACTTGAAAATATTCTTTAAAAAATAATAATCCAAAAAGCAAACCTTGATTTTGCCATCTTATATAAGGGACACCATTTTGCTCTGCCATTGCATATAATGGGACTTGAGTATTCACGGATTTGGGTATTCACAGGGGGTCCTGGAACCAAACCCCAGTGAATGTGAAGGGACAACTGTATTCACCATATAAGAGAGGGAGGGGTAGTCTTATACGGCGAGTATATCCCAAACGCTATATTTTAACTTTAAAATGGGGGGGGGTGTCGTCTATACACCCAGTCATCTTATACACCAGAAATATATGGTAATTCCATCAACGTGGTTTTGATACGTACTGTGCAGTTTAGATGCCTAGTACTTTTGCCAGTAAGTACTGTCCAGTTTCAATAGCAAAGGTCCCACTGGCTCCAGGAAGAAATTCCTTCTGGGCAGGTATTAAGACATGCTGATAAAGGCCTAAACTGTAGCAGGTTCGAGGCCCTGTAGAATTACCAAAAATGTTCACTGTTCTAATGTAAAGGACAATAAAAATTGAGATGTTTTCCCTGTTTCCTTTATTTTTAACCTGCTTGTATAAAGCTTGAAATTTGAGGGGTAGTGGTTGTATTGTTTTGTATTTAGAGGCCTCAGGTAATCTGAGGTGCTGAACTGTAGTTTATCTAGTGTGGGTATACATTCCTCACCTAGATCTAGGCTTCATCTGCACTGGAGAAATAATCCTGTTTGACACCGCTTTAATTGTCATGGTTCAATGCTGTGGAATTCTGTGATATGTAGCTTTGCAAGATATTTAATCTTCTCTGTTAGAGAGCTCTGGTGCCACAACAAACTACAAAACCCAATATTCCATAGCATTGAGCCATGACAGTTTAAAAAGTTTCAAACTGGGCTATTTCTGCAGTGGAGATGCAGCCCTAGATAGCCAATTCACAAGTAAACTGTCTTAACCTGTGGAGCCTCTTTTTCCTTCCTTACCCCTCATTGACTGGATTTTAAAGAGATGAAAATGACCTTCTCATTGAGAGCTACCATGTGATGAAACTTCAAATGATTAAACAGGGGTGGGCAACTTTTTAACTATAATATAATTGCAGTCCCCATGGTGGTCCCATTTGATTAACTGGGACTGAAGTCGGTGTCTCTGTTTTGCTGTGGTCTTGTGCCTCTACACATAAAGTACTGTAGTTCAGAAAATAGCGAGAGAGCAGGTTGTCTGCAGAAAAACAGTATTTGTGTTTATATAGCCTTTGAGGTAAATTTAAAAGGGCACTGTTTAAGAGGTGCCCTTGGTTTTTCACTTCACTTAATAATAGTCTTTGGAGTTATGGGGATGCATTGGTTTAGCAGGCCTCTAATCATGTTATAGATTATTTGTTATGAGGAGGATCGAGGGACAAGATCTTTAAGTGTTTTCATTGCAGCTTAAGATCTTAGAAATTTTAGCTTTAAATGAAACTTCTGTTTGGAAGGCTATTATTGCTCTGTATCCATTGGAGAATACCTTCTGAGGTAATTTAAAAGACAGAGAAGAAAAGTCACTTAGAGATAGATATAAAGTGTTTTGGAGAGAGTCACATGTTGGCAGTTACTTAGGCATTGCTGTTCAGGGGCCTCGTCTATTAAATCATAAAGTGACAAACCATTTGTTCTGGTATGACAGCTATTTCCTAGCCTACTAAGCTAATAAGCCTTTGGTAGTGAACAAAACTGAGCTATAAATTAAAATTCTAGATAGTTTCATAGCTGGGGGTTTGGGGCTGTCTTCAGTTCATTATTGAGTAACCTTTTACTGTCTGCCACTGTGCATGTTAAAAGTTAAGATCTTGAAGACGGGCCAGCAATGGGTTTCATCTCTGATAAGCAGTACAGAAGAAGGGTTTTTGGTTTTTTTTTTTTAAAAAGAATTTGGGTTACATTCTTTCTGTCTATTAAACAAAGGTAGAAATTGTATTCCTTTACTAGGAAGTAAGTATTATTCAGTTCTGGCATTTGCTTCTCAGTAGATGTGGAGATTGATATTGATGATTGTCTGCAGTGGTTCCACTGTAACAAGCATAAATTCCACTGAATACAGTGGACAATAATCTATCAAGTAGAAGATACTGCTTTGCTCCTCCTGCCACTGTTTTTTGTATCTTTAATAATTCAGTTTATATAATAAAAGAACAAAAGACACAGAATATAAGAAACATACATCTGAATACATACAGTGCAAGGGGCCTTAGAGTTTCTAAATAAACACGTTCTCTTTTTTCATACTTCTGAAATCGGAAGAATCTGCACAAAGCAAGATGCTTAAAGAATAAGAGCCACTAAGGAGCCCTGGTGGCGCAGTGGTTAAATGCCAGTACTGCAAGTCACCACGTTGCAAGTTCGATTCCAGCGGGCTCCAAGGTTCACTCAGCCTTCCATCCTTTCGTAGATCGGTAAAATGAGGACCCAGCTTGTGGGGGCAGTTAGCTAACACACATTGGAAGCTGCTTAATGCATTGTAGATGTGTAAATGGCTATTGCTTAAAACAATTTGTAAGCCGCTCTGATAGCCTTGTGGCTGAAGAGTGGGGTATAAATAAATAAATAAAAATTATGGTGTAGTGGTTTGAGTCTTGGACTAGGACTCCAAGCAACTCAGCCATGGAAACCCACTACCAAACCCACCTTGGACAAGTCATACTCTCTCAGTCTCAGAGAAGGCAATAGCCTTCTGAACACATCTTGCCAAGAAGACCCTGTGGTAGGTTTTCCTGAGGGCCTCTATAAGTCAGAGACAGCATGAAGGCACACAATACCAACATCAAAGCAATACATAAGGAACAGTACTGTAATAATTCTAGCCATTATAAAGAGGCATACATAGCCATATACAAAGCTTCAAAAGATTGAAAGGCAGCATTCTAAATTCCCCAAAGCTTGTATTTTATGTTTCTTGGTGAAAGAATACATTTTGCAGAATTGTTCCAAAATTTCCAGTCTTGCCTGTTTTGTCACTTAAAGCTGTGAACCCAGTTGGAGCAACCGCTCCCCTGATTTTCTGACCCACCAAAAAAAGTATTATCTTAGGTTGAGTCCTGAATGTGTGTTTTTTTTTAAAAAAAATGCAATTAAAAAACATTCAAACTCAAAAATTGAATAAGCAAAGAAAACTATCTGGCTGATCCATGAAGTAGGAGACAATATTCTACGTGGATATGAGCAAGAAATATAGAGACCAGATCCCACAAACCTGCAGTTTAATTAGTATTCTCAAAGGGCACTTGCTGGTTCTGAGGTTTTCAGTAGTGTTACACTGGCAGGCGCAATGTTCCATGTAGGAAAGTAAAAACTACCTACTGTAGTACAGCTTCTGTAGCTACTAAATAACTTTGGAAAAATACCCTTGGAACATCGAGTTGAGGACATGGTTTGAAGTTAAGAGGATAGCAGGCAATCTTCCATGAATAGATTTGGAGAGAGTTCCTATTTTAAGGGGAATAGTTGTTTTCTTAACTAAACTTGATTAAATGTTTTGCAGGATGGATGTTTTCTTCCCAACCCACCCTTATTTGAAATAATATTATTTTTCAGGATCTGTTTTGGAAGCAAATTCATGAGTTCAGTTTGTCTTCTATGCAGTGCATCATACTCTAGCTAACTTTCTGGAAGGACAAGAAAAACTATGTGGAGTTGGAAGTTGGATGTTACAGCTGTTATTTTGAATAAATTGGTGATATACCACGGATCTCCACACTTAAAAACTTTCATTGGTTTATGTTGGGATTATAGCAGCAACTGAACTTCCATCATTTTGTCTTCTCTACTAATTTGAGAAGAAGGAAAAGGGAACAGGAAGATATACAGTTGTTTTGTAATGAAGCTTTCAAATTCTGGAGCTCTGAGATGTCTCAGTTCTAATATCCCTCTGGGTCAGTGGTCCTAAGTCCCTGGACCACTACATACAGCAACCTTGTGCCCTCCACACGTATAGGACTGTGATTTCCATTAGCCTCAGCTGACATACCTCTTGATGAAGGCTGGCATAAAGCAATTGGTTGTATCTCTCTGTGAAGATATCTACGCAGTGACTTACAGAACAGATGATTGGACATGAGTTCAGGAGAACACAGAAGACAGAGTTAGTTTTTAGAAGATGAGCCACAAATAATGGAATTCATTCAAAGTTCAGTAACTTCATTTTAACCCTCACTGCTCTGTAAAGACCAGCTAGATATCTCATGTGTCTAATACATGTAGCTGGCAAGGGTGGTAAATGTGCCATGGTTTATCCCTCACTTTCTGCTCTAGCCATAAACTAAAGCCATTATTGAATACGGACTTGCATTTTGGGGTTAAGCTTATGCTTGCTCTATAGCAAATCACAAGACCATAGAACGCAAGGCACTATTAAGATGCTGAAATAGCTAGTATTTATTGGTTCTATAAGACAAAATCACTTTCTGTTCTTTGTAGCTAGAAATAACTGTTAAGTTGAATCACTTTCTGGACTGATCAGTCACAGGCTCCTGTTGCCTCTCAAGTCATAAATAATCATAAAAACTAGCTGTAGTTCTTTCAAGAAAAATGTAGGCAGTAATACTAGATAAACAAATGGATATAAGTAAGCAGTATGCCTTATACCATTTTGGTTTGTGGGAACGGGATATTGCTTAGTTTGAGATGATTTATTAAATTTATATATACACCCATCAGCAAATATTCTGGGTGGCTTACAGAGCATGACAAATAAAATAAAATGTTAGACTAGAAATAAATAAATCAATACAGCAGCAGACAATAAAAATGCTGCATAAAAACTTTTTTCCCCTAATAGGAATAATATAAAAGAGCAGCTCAGCTGAAACACTATACCAAAACAGTGAAATCCCAATAATTGTTTAAAAGGCCCTACTGAATAAAAAGGCCTTTACCATAAATACCATAAAGAGGATAGTGGGCAAATCTTTCTAGTGATGCTATTCCTATAACTAGGGTAGGGTACCACCACTGAGAAGGCTATTCTCTTAGTGGTTCATCTAAACTGGAAACTCTGTAAGGTGAAAAATGGCAGTTGTCATTCACTTTGCAAAGGTCAGAACAAGAACAGAAGAGAGGTCCTGTGAAGAAGATGTACAGATGGGTGCGTACATTGATACTAAAATAGTATGGCAAATACGTCTACTGTCCTACTCTTGCACACATGGCACTCTTACTCTAAACCTCAGTTCATCTCTAGCATTCTTAGAGCAAATTGCTCACTTAGAGCTATTGTTGGTGCTGCACCTTCTTGCTGTTGCCTTGTGGGTACCATGGGCTCTCTGGATCAGGCTGAACAGGATACCAGGGAACAGGAGGACTTCTTGGATTGAACACAGGGACAATTGATCATGCAAAACCAACAAGAAGAAACTGCCAAGGAAAACGAAGAGGCCTGTAACAGTAAGGAAACACGCTGGAGGAAAGTCACTGTCAGGTGCAGACCATACAGAAGGGATTTAGAACATCTCCAACTAAGCAATCACTTCTTACATCTTCAGGAGGAAAGCAGCAGTGAAGCTCCTCAAACAAACCAGCAGCAAGGTATACCATATGCCAAGGAAGGAGTCAAGGTAACCACAAACCACCACAAGAAGAAAAGTGCTGGTGGTTGGGACTCATTGCTCAGGGGTATAGAGGCGCCTGTGTGCCAGTCTGACAAGATGAATTGGGAAATGTGCTGTTTTCCTGGTGCACACATCTGGGTTTTTACTGACAACTTGCCAAAGCTCATCAAGAAGACAGATCAGTATCCCCTTCTCCTTATTCATGGGGGTACCAGTTGCATGGCCAAGAACACCTTTGAGCAGGTCATATCTGACCATGCAACTTTGGACAGGACATTGAAGGGTTTTGAGGCACAGGTGGTATTCTTGTCAATTCTGCCAGTGAAGGATAGAGGACTACATGGAGACAGGAAGACGCTAAAAGTGAATGACTGGCTATGTAGATGGTGTAGATGGAAGAGGTTTGGCTTCTGGGAACCATGACCTTCATTTCTTAGAGGACTACTGGCTACAATTGTGCTGCACCTCACAAAGTTTGGGAAGATTGCCTTTGGTAGTGGCATGGCAAGTCTGATCAAGAGGGCTTAAACTAAATCATTGCAGGGTTGGAGATGATAGCTCAAACATCGGTCCAAAGGCAAGCTTTAAACACAAGAATGTGAATTCTAGAGGAGAAGCTGAGGGAGAGAATGAGATCCACAAAAAAACTGATAGTAAATTAATAGGTGAGAACAAGGAAAGCTTCAAATGTTTATACTAACACAGAGAGTTTGAGAAACAAACAAGATAGCAATAGCAATAGCATTGATATTTATATACTGGTTATCAGTGCTGAAGCTCTCCCTAAGCGGTTTACAATGTTTTTTAGCTAATTGCCCCCAACAAGCTGGGTACTCATTTTACCGACCTACAGAAGGATGGAAGGCTGAGTCAACCATGGAGATCTACACCATCTACATAGCCAGTCATCCACTTTTAGCGTCTTCCTGTCTTAGTGCTTGCTTGCTAAGGTGAAAATTCAACATGGCAACAGTGTGCTTGTCCAGCCAATCAGATTTGCACTTCCTCTCAAATGGACAAGCAAATCAAATCGCCTCACTTGTTCTAACAAGCAGGAATGCGCACCCCCCTCCCTGCTTTTTTTTTTTTTTAAATGAGGAAAGCCGCAAATACTTTTCTAGCAAGGTTTTTGGCCTTTGTATTCCCCTCCTTCACAATACAGTGAAATCGCATGGAATGCTGTAAGGATAGTAGGATTCATTTTTTTCACCATTTAGACAACCCCCAAGATACTTATCTAGGAGAAGGCTATTTCTGGCTTCCTCCTCCCCTTTCCACAAAGGGATTCTTGCAGAGGGAAAACATTTAATTGAAAATGTAGATTAATTTGGATTTTTCATTCAACATAGAAGAGGTTTTGTGCAAGCACTGTATGGGGGGTGGCGGAAATGATACATAATAAAGTGGATTCTTTGGATCTGTGAAATATTCTTTATACATGGTAATAGTAATTCTGTGGTATTAACATGGATGTCCCAAGAATAGTGACTAACCTTTCTCACATGACTGAGTGCATCAAGCCATTGTCAGATCTTGATGTGTTGGTCCTATGGTGTATTTGGCAGCAGACCAAAACTTGCTGAGGTAGCACAGGCTTGACTGATTTGATGATAGCATTTTATTCACATGGAGTGTAATTTTACTGTGCACAAGGTTGTATTCTTTGATCAAACTGGAGACATTTGAAAATGCAGAAGACCTGAGATGTCATCACTTTAGTTCACTGCACACTTTGTTTCTATCTGTTCTTGCTTTTATAATGACCTTTGTGTGTATGAAAGGACTTTTTTCCTCTTCTTGTTCTTCAAGAAAAGCTAGCATTTTAGCTAACCACAAAGCATAAAGTTTTGCTGTCTTTCTGAATACCAGCAGTATAGGGATTTCTTCTGGGCAGCCTTCCCCAACCAGAGAACCTCCATATCTGTTGGACTACAACTCCCATCACCCCCAACTAGCATGACCATGCTTGGTTGGGGATTTGAAGAAAATTTCAACACATTGTGGAAGCTAATGCAGGCCACACTGCACATGCTTACAAACAGAAAATCAGGGTTGCAATGCCTGCAAAGCACCCTGTAATGTTCATGGGGACATTTTTGCCATTTTCTCCCCTGGCCCAGTGGAGGCATTTTTTTAGTAGCAGGAATTGATCAGAAGTCATTTGCTGCTTACTTTCTATTTTAGAAAGGGCTTCTCCTGGGTCTAAATTGGCCTGGTGGGGGCAAAAATGCCTCCCATATCTACTAGATTGCATTCCGGAGGTGGGTTTGGAAAAAATGTTGACTTTTTTTTTAATCCTTGAGGGCTACAAAAATAGCTCTGGGGTCCCATTTTGCCTATCTTTGATGTACAGCATTCTCAGTTAAAACCAACGTCTTGAACTAAGTAAACTGGCAGTCAGTGTAGATCACACTTCAACTAATACAGCTGATGTGTGAAAGTACTGTATTAAGCACTCAGCTGGCAACCCATAGGCAACCTGGAACTGAATGTAAGTGAGTGCACAGGTTGGTGGACAAAGGGCAGATTGCTCCATCCTTCCACTGTGCCCTGCACAGGAATAACTTTCATTGTTTGCAAGCAAATTATTTTTGTGTATTTACTAATCTCCCCCCCCCCAGTTCGTATTTTTGCAGGGTTTGCTTAATAAGCATTCCGTGCAGTCCTGTTCCTGCTACTGTCTGCAAGTAAGTTGCATGCATGTTTGACCCAGTGCATGGATTAAAAAAACAACACACATTATATGTACAGCAGCAGAGTCAATAAGTTCTAAGCACATTTACGTGGCACAAATCTTATAAATACATCAACAGCAATCATATACATTTGCACCACTTTGTGGGGATTTGATTTAAAGAAAGTTCAGCTTCAGTTATTAATTTTTAATTTGCATTCTCTCTCCCTCTCTCTCTCAATCTCTCTGGCATTTCTTCTCAAACAAAGATTCAGGAAAGACTCATCTCGCGCTTTCTGCAAGTGTGCTGATGACTAAAAAGGCCAATCTAAGATAAACAAGTCCAGTTGCAGAAAGCACAGCAGAAGGTCTCCTTGGGTGATGTTTCCGGGTTGTGATTCTTTCTGTGTTGTCATTTCTCTTCAGGACTTGTTCGGCGTGAGTTCTCAAATAAGGCTGCAGCATTGTGGATAGTGCGTCTCCATATAAAACAAACAAATAAAACATTGTAAACCTAATCTCTTTTGTCAGCAAGATGATTGAAAATGTCTTGAATCTGGATGAAATAATATATTATTATATGGTTTGGCTTTTAAGCTTTTGCCCTACTGGTTTCTCCACAGCCAAATCCATCAGGTGTGGCAAAAGAGGAGAGAGAAAGAAAGGTAAACCCCTTCCATGGATTGGTTAGAACTGATAGTATCATATACCACATGTGTTAAATGCTTTAGCATGGTTTTTTTTTTGCAAAAGGAGTATCATTAAGAACATTAAATAATAGTAATAGTAATAGCTTTGCTTTTCATATGACTTGAACAAAGTGATTTGCATAGGTTTTACCTTCCATCATGGATGAGGTAACAGAGACAAGTTGGAATGGATGGATAAAGAAATAAGAAATTTCACCTTTTGGGTTTTCAGGCATATACACATAAATAAACATTAGTAATTGTGCACATGTAAATGTGTTGTAACTTTGTTGTGTTGTACAGGAGGTATGTTTTCAAGGAGAGGTAGTAAGACAGTACTTACCCATGCTCCAGGTATGTGGACACTTTCCACTTAGTTAGCTAGGAATGTTCAGCATAATACAGAAATTGAATTTTACTCTTTTATAGTGATGATGAGGTTCCAAAAACTATATATTTATTTTTGGTTTAAAGGGACCATTTTATGCATATATTGTAGTGTTTTCTCATTAAGCATTTAGCACCACGTTTTTAGTTCGCTTCTCTGGAGTATGATTTTTATATGCATTTTAACTGTTATTTAAGAGTCCCCGTATGCTTTAAAAAAAGCATCTGAATATATGTAGCGCTCTCTCTCCCTCCTTCTCTCTTAAATAAAGCTGCATCATAACCAGAGTGTTCCATCAATACAGAAGAACGAGAGGGAATCTGTGGCTGGAACAATATGTAAAAATACTGCTCGTAAAAAATTTCCTTTATTAACTGTCATCATCCCCAGAATATATGTTCAAATAAACGTTGTGTAATAACTAAATTTGAGATTAATAGGCCCCTTAAGAAATGGTGAAGTCATTCAGGATAGTCAGTGAAAAATAGGCTGTAAGACTGTAACATGCACATATTGTCCTGCTTACATGCTCTCTCTGGTGTCATTCCCATTTATCAATGTCGGCAAGCTCTGTTCTCATTAAAACACTCCTGCACAAAAGCAACTTAATTTTCTTAAGAGGAAAGGACACCTGATTCAATTTAGCACCCACAACCAATAACTTGAATATATATTCTTTTCCAGTCTGATGTCAAATGAATAGTTATGAGTAGCAACTGAGACAAAATACACAGCTTTTTTTTTTTAAAAAAAGAGAAAACACAATTGTTTGCAGCCTCAGATGCATCCGTGAATGTGCTTTTCTGCAAAACTAGAGCGTCCAGTTCATAGTAAGAGCAGTTAAGACTTAAGCTGGGCCAAATCATAAATTTGGTTGGCAAAGAAACACATCAGAAACAAAATACATTTGATAGTTTTTTTTAGGCAAAACTCCTGACTCATTCATAGGCTGACTTTTAGGACAAAATTAGATGTTATACTAAATGCAGAAGCGATGCCCAACAAGCTGGGTACTCATTTTACCGACCTATGGAAGGATGGAAGGCTCTGAGTCAACCTAGATCCCTGCAGGATTGAACTGACACCTTTGTGGCTGCAGTACCAGCATTTAACCACTGCACCACCAGGGCTCCAGAATGTCCCCAAATAGGGCAGCAATTTCATAGAATGCACTTCCCAATCACCTACCCCCAATTGCAGCTGCAATTACACTTCTAGTTACTTCTAGTTGCAATTTTCTGCTTATTTTCCACAATTCAGGGGCTAGTTGGAGAGATTGGAAAAGTTACTTTTTAAACCCACAACTCCCAGCATCCCCCTACTAGCATGGACACAAGCCACGTGGGCTAGGAGATTCCAGGAGCTGTAGTCCGAAAAAGTAACTCCCCAAAGCTTTAAGTAGAATTCGCCCATAACCTCACACTGCAACATACTGTGATTATGTGCTTCCCCTTCACATCCTTGTCTTCTGCAAGTGGAAGTGTTGCACATTTTAGCATTAGGGCATAAGCAAGGTTTGGTGGCCAGCAAGGTGTAGTGGTTTGTGTGTTGGACTAAGACACTGAGAGACCAGGGGTTGAATCCCTGCTTGGCCATAGAAATTCAGTGGGTGACCTTGGGCAAATAACACTCTCTCAGCCTCAGAGGAGGACAATGGCAACCCCCCTCTGAACAAATTCTGCCAAGAAAACCCTGTGATAGGGTCACCTTAGAGTTGCCATAAGTCAAAAACAAGATGAAGGCAACAACAACAAGCTTTCGTTGTAAAGGAAACAACAACAAGAACGTTTGAAGGCATGCTATGGACTGGGCCCCTGGAGAACTACAACGGTTCATCATAGCTCTTCCTTCTTTCTGCTCTTGTGGCTGAGTGCTCTCTGGAGTAGGAGGTCCCAATCCCAGGTCATCTTTGTTTGTTTTCCACCATAGATGTGTTGTAGTTATCAAGGCTTCTACAAGTTAGCTATTAGAGGCCACAGATTCATCGTTGAGGCTAGGGAATCTTCTGCTTGCCATTATATCTTGCTTTTTCATACTGAGCCTCAAGACAGTTCACAGTGCTTTTCCTAGCAACCATGCTCTTAGGGTGCACTGTTCCCAGTGGCTCATTTCCCTTGTAAAATGCTTATTCCTCTCACATAAACATAAACATCTGTATATATCTCTTATAGTTGCAAACACTGTTGATATGGAATCTTTGGTATCAAAATGTGGTTGAAGTTCTTCTTGGACCATGCAGGCCATGTTTGTGTACAGTGAATGGAATGGAAAGATAGGTGCATACCTGTACCTAGTAAAAGGATTGGTGGTAGGCAACTGAGTTTGAGGTGAACCCTGGTACTGATAGTTTCAGGTGTTGGTTATAGAATCATAGAATTGTAGAGTTGGAAGAGACCACGAGGGCCATCCAGTCCAACCCCCTGCCATGCAGGAAATCTTGATCAAAGCATCCCCGACAGATAGCCACCCAGCCTCTGTTTAAAGACCTCCAACGCAGGAGACCCCACCACGCTCTGAGGGAGTGTGTTCCAGTGCCGAACAGCTCTTACTGTCAAAAAGTTCCTCCTAATGTTGAGGTGGAATGTCTGTTCCTGGAGCTTGCATCCATTGCTCCGTGTTCTAGTCTCTGGAGCAGCAGAAAACAAGCTTGCTCCATCCTCAATATGACACCCCTTCAAATACTTAAACAGGGTTATCATATCGCCCCTTAACCGTCTTTTTTCCAGGCTAAACATACCCAGCTCCCTAAGTCTTTCCTCATAAGGCATGGTTTCCAGACCTTTCACCATTGGTTGCTATCTTCCTAACCAGTATATCACAGAGGTCTCTGGCCAGGGAGGTGCTATATAAAGGTGTGCTAGGACATAATGAGAGGGGTATGACACCATCATGGTGGCATACCTTGACATTTCTGCATTTTAACTGGTGGTTCCTCCCTGTTAGTGTGATCAACTTTCTGATATCAGGACATCACATTGACCCATCTAGAAACCATAGGGGACTGCTTGCTCCAGTTGCCACAAAAGTTCCCATTTGTGCTGCACCCCCCCTCCTGAATTTCTAACAAGAAAGCCTCCTGGAAACCCAGGAGGGCTGCAGAAATGGCCAGGGGGACACAAGCAACCTGTGGGCTACATGTTATCCCTCCCTTACGTGGATAATTTCATTCATGAACAGCGTGGCAACTGAAAAAGCCATAGCAATTAGGCTATCACCCACTAGAGTGGCTGTCATTACTTGTTATGTTTTCTAATTTTTACTGCTATTATTTGTCTACTGTGCTGTAGGGTGAACATAGGATTCTGAC
This sequence comes from Gambelia wislizenii, assembly GCA_030847615.1. Lineage (NCBI taxonomy): Eukaryota > Metazoa > Chordata > Lepidosauria > Squamata > Crotaphytidae > Gambelia > Gambelia wislizenii. The sequence goes on along the minus strand of JAUMIR010000005.1, from coordinate 61,540,046 downwards.
TATGTAACATCAGCCTGTAGACCCATGTGATGTTGACAAAGCAAGGCCATAGCATTGGTGTAGCCATTCATTCTGGTCTTATCTTCTTGCTGACTTTTAATGTTAGCTTAGAAATCCTTTATCCAGTTAGACTTCCAGATCTTGTCCTCTCTTTGTTGAAAGTTTAATCTAGTACTCATTATATCAGTGTACCCACCTTCTAGTTGGTGGTTGGTGCCTGCCAGTTCTCTTATCCCATGCTTAAACCAATAAGAATGTTGAACAGTAAGAACAGTGATAACAGTGCAATCCTTTGCATGCCTACTGAGAAGTAAGCCCCACTGATTTCAATAGGACTTCCTCAGTAGTAGCTGGTGACTTCTATGTCAATGGATTTGTGAATTTACTCTGGTTTGTATTCTTTACCTAAAAGGTGCTATCTAAGATGCTGAACCTATTCAGGGAAAGGGGTTCAGTAGCTTGAATAGGCTCCTTTAAATGTTGTACTAATGTTGTACTGCAACCGGACTTGTTTATCTCGAATTGGCCTTTTTAGTCATCAGCGCGCTTGCAGAAAGAGTGGAATGAGTCCTTCCTGAATATTCATTTGCGAAGAAAAGCCTGAGAGAAAGAACATCCAGAGCAGATACACCACCCTACTGACATGGAATCCCTCAGCCACTCTGGGCTCACTCCTGTATACCGTATATTCCTGCGTATAAGACTGCTTTTTAACACTTGAAAATCTCCTCAAAAGTGGGGGGTTGTCTTATATGCCCAGCAGATCTTTTCCCCTTGCTGTGAGAATGACTGCTTTGCCTTTGAAGTGTTAATTGCCCTCCATTTAGGGATTGTATTTTGGTAAACTTGCTAGGAAGATTTCCATTTGCATAGTTTTGGGGATTTCCTCTCCAGGAGTTTGCAAGTCTGCCAGTGTGGCTCTAAAATCATTAATGTGCTCATTCAAAAATTTGGGATTTGATAGCTTCATATTAATCAACTTCAATGAAACCTTACTTTCCAAACATTGAACACCACAGAGATTTTTCAAAGTATCCCATGCTTTTTAAGCTGTTCTCAGTCCTTTAATTTCACAGACTATTCCATCATCTACAGCCACTGAGCTGGCTGGCTGGTGGGGGACAGGCTTTCTAGCCAGGTGGCTGGCTGGAGGGGGGGGGGACAAAGTCTATATTTTAATTTAAAAATTGGGGGGGGGGTCGTCTTATGCGCCCAGTCGTCTTATACGCCGGAATATGTAAGTGGGCATAGGATTGCAGCCTCAACTGGTTGCATGTAGGTTAGTGTAAATTCAGTGAAATTTTATTTGCTGCTAACAACCGGCCCTGTTATGGCTAATGTCTAGTCTTAAATCTTGATAGAAATTGTGCAGAAAACAGAGATTTTAGTTGAAACTGCTGTCTCTTAAAACTTGAGTTACAGACATGAAAAGGTACTATATTACAAAGAACAGTGTGTGTCTGTGTGCAAGATCTAGAAGTCTAACTGGGTAAAGGATTTCATCAGCAGAATTAATTTATTATTCTGCAACATTTATAAGCACGTATTTTTAAAAGAAAGTAGAGCTGCATCCAGTGTAATTGATCTTCAGTCATAAATAAACATTTAGCTCTAATATTGACCACCCCAGAATTGATGATGTTGGTTTCTAAATACTTTAGGGCTTTTAAGAGAGAAAAGTTGCATGCTTATATAAGAGAATTCTTGCAAAAGTGTTTGGGGGATGGAGAGTGACAGAACTGGATACATTTTGGAAGCCAGCATGGTGTAGTGGTTTGAGTGTCAGACTATGACTCTGGAGACCAGGGCTCGAACCCGCGTTCGGCCATGGAAACCCATTTGGTGACCTTAGGGAAGTCACATCCTCTGAGCCTCAGAGGAAAGCAAAGGCAAACCCCCTCTTAATAAATCTTGCCAAGAAAACTCCATGCTAGGTTTCCTTAGGGTTGCTATAAGTTGAAAACGACTTGGAAGCTCACCACAACAATAAGCTTTCATTTTAAATGACGAGCTAAAGGTCTGTCAAGTTCAAATCAGAGCCTTTTCCCAACCTGGACTTTTCAAGCAGTGTAGACGGACTGACCTACTGGTTCTATCCACTGTAAGTAGCTGCAATAAGAGGTGGGAGGAATTAAAAACGGTGGCAGGTTTCCCTGGTCATGTCAGGCCTGTTGTCTGTTCATCCCAGGTGACCACAGCTTTTATGCCCATTCTGTGATGATGAGAAAATTTGTAAATATCATAGGGTCAAACAATATATGGAGTACTAGGGTGAAAGAAATAATTCTTTTGAACACCAAATATATAAAGAAAGATGGCTAAAATAATTTCCTCTTTGTGAGAGTGAGGCAGACAGAGAGAAAACCAATTGGCCCTATACCAATTGGTCGTTGGGCCCACACATTGTGCGGGTCATACCCTTGATGCAGTCTTCAGTACGGAACAGGAATATCCGTGAGCGGCGGTTATTAAAACCACCGCATTGTCATGGATGGATCATCTCCTGGTCAAGACTCTTCCTGCCGCACCGGGGGTGGTGGACCCATTAGAATGTTCCGCCCCTGAAGGCTAATGGAACCAATAAGATTCCAGAAAGCCTTGGAGGATTTAATGTTGGTAACACCGGTGACCCTGTCGAAGTTTTGGTTAATACTTGGAACACCAATCTTACCAAGGCTATCCACACAATCACTCCCAAGCATCCTTTCCAACACGCTCCTAACCTTAAGCTATGGTATACTTCAGAGCTTAGGAAAATGAAGCGGGTTGGACAACGACTAGAGCGCAACTGGAGGAAAACTCGACTCTAACCGACAGGACTCGTCATAGGAACTTTCTTTGGTCCTATGACGAGGCAATATGTGCAGCGCTGAGATCCTTCGCCTTTGCACGTATTGCGTCTGCAGAGTCCCGTCCAGCAGAGCTGTTTAGGGTGGTAAGGGTGATGATGCAGGTTATACCTGCGCAGAACCCATTGCTTAACTCAACAACAGCCTGCTGTGACGCATTTAACCACTACTTTGCAGATAAAATCTCTTGGATAAGAGCCGACTTAGATGCCGGTATTTTGACAGAAACAATTGACGAGGTGTCCAGCAACTCCGTTGATGTAAGTTTACTGGATCAGTTTCAATCTGTGAGTGCCGAGGACGTGGACAAGCTACATTGTAGAGTGAGGAAGATGACCTTCCCTCTTGATCCTTGCCCTTCATGGCTGGCCATCTGGGGTGTGTGTGCCTTGATGGTGTTCCTTAAGGACATCATTAATGCATCCCTCAGGGAAGGGTGTGTTCCATCCTGTCTAAAGGAAGCGGCGGTTAGGTCACTCCTGAAAAAAACCTCCCTGGACCCCTTAGACATGAACTACTATAGGCCGGTTTCTATGTTACCATTCTTGAGCAACGTGATCAAGAGGGCAGTTGCGCTTCAACTCCAAGTGGTCTTGGATGAAACCAATTATCTAGACCCATTTCAAACTGGTTTCAGGATGGGATTTGGAGTTGAGACTACCATGGTTGCCTAGATCTGTGTCTAAGCATCGACAGGGGTAATGTGTCCCTGTTGGTGCTTTTGGACATCTCAGCGGCTTTTGATACGATAGATCATAGCATCCTCCTGGATACCTGAGTGCGTTAGGAATCGGAGGCACTGTGCTCCAGTAGTTTTGGTCCTTCCTCTCGGGCAGGTCCCAGAGGGTGCTGCTTGGGGATAGCTGCTCCAGCAGAAAGGAGCTTGCTTGTGGAGTTCTGCAAGGCGCCATCCTCTCCCCGATGCTGTTTAACATCTATATGAAGCCGCTGGGTAAGATTATTCGGAGTTATGGGGCTGGGTGTTATCAGTACGCTGATGACAGCCAAATCTATTTCTCCTTGTCCAATCACCGGCCTCGAATTCCGATGGCTTCTCTCCTCTTAATGACTGTCTTAAAGCAGTAATGGGCTGGATGCGGAAAAACAGATTGAGACTAAATCCAGACAAAACAGAGGTGCTCACGGTAGCGGCCCCGAAACCAGGAGTTGGGCTGCAACCTCCAGTCCTGGACGGGGTCATGCTCTCTGTTAAGGACTGTGTTTGCAGTCTGGGGGTGCTCCTTGATTCATCGCTTCAGATTACAAGTCAGGTGAATGCAACAGTTAGGAGCGCTTGTTATCAGCTTCGGCTGATATGCCAGCTGTGCCCTTTCCTGGAAGTAAAGGACCTCGAGACTGTGGTGCTCACGCTGGTAACCTCTCATCTAGATTTCTGCAATGCGCTCTACATGGGGCTACCCTTGTGCTTGGTCCGGAAACTTCAGTTGGTACAAAATATGGCAGCCAGAGTGGTCTTGGGAACATCTCGGAGAGACCATATAACTCCAGTATTGAAATCTCTCCACTGGCTGCCTATCAGTTTCTGGGCCCAGTATAAGGTGTTGGTTATTACCTTTAAAGCCCTAAATGGCTTGGGTCCAACTTATCTTTGGAACCGCCTCCTCCCATACAATCCTCCCCGTGCACTCCGATCCTCTGGGAGGAATTTGCTTCAGCCACAAAAATCTAGGCTGTCTGCAACCTCCCAGAGGGCCTTTTTGGTAATCGCCCCCAATTTATGGAATGGCCTGCCAAACGAGATCCGTCAGATAACGAGCTTAAGTAGCTTTTAAAAAGCACTAAAGACGGATCTCTTTTGGCAGGCCTTTCCTGATTAGATCCCTGTCTCAGGAGCTGCGTCTCTTGGCCTTTTTAAAATCTTGTATATATTTGTTTTAAATGTGATTTTAGTTAGATGGTTTTAATTTTATATTGTTTAATATGTTTTTATGGGGGTGGGTGGGGTGGGTGGTGCTTTTAGTCATTATTACAATGTTTTAATTTTTGGAAGCTGCCCCAATTGTTTTTAGCAGAGGGACGGGGTATAAATAAATTTTATTATTTATTATATTATTATTAAAACACCTTTTAAAAATAGTATTTTTTAAAGTGCACATCTGGGGTCATTTCACCCTACACAATCATAGTATCACAATTTCATTTTAACTGCCAAGGGTACATCCTGTGGAAACCTGGAGTGTGTAGTTCAGTGTGGCTCTATAGCTTTCTGGCTAAGAATTCTAAATATCCCTCCATAAACTGCAAATCCCAGAATCCCACAGTATGGAGCCGGTGCGGCTGCAGTGGAATCATAGTGCGATAACTGCATAGTGGTTCTGGGAAAAAGTGGTGGGTGGAAATGACAGTCCTGCCACAGGTGCAAGTAGCAGAATGACACTTAAAGGCAAACAAACAAAAACAGCCAAAAAATAAAAAATAAATCTCTCAGGAAAGCGCCTTTAGCTGTAGATTTATATACAGTTGAATCATACAAAGGAAACAGGCATTCAGAGACATGTAAGGACCTCCAGCCTCCCTCCTCCTGTTGAGTGAAGTAAGACATGAGTCCTAAAAGTCAAGGCAGCTGGAGCACACTCATCTGCAGTCACTTGTATATAAAAACCTTCACAAGAAAGCCACTCAGTGTCTTTGCTCAGTTCTTTTATTGAATGTAATGGCAGCCCTGAACAAGTATCAGTTATAACGAACTCCCCACCAGGCCCCAAGGCCTCTCCATGCTGTGTAGCTTTGGAAGAGGTGCTTTGTGCATGCTGAATATCACAGACTCAGCCGCCAAGTGGCAGAGTTCACACTCAGCACATGCGGAGATACCAAGAGGACACTTCAGAGTCTACCCTAGATTCCATAGGGTCAGCGCCATGTGTGGCAGTTAACGTGTGTGTTTTATTTATTCAGTTGAAATAGTGTCTATCCCACTGCTAAGCTGTCTAAAAAATGTACTACATTTATATTAAGACAAAAACCAGCAAAGAAGCTTCAAATGATCAGAAACATAGAACTGTCTTCATATAATACCCACACAATATCACTATTTTAATACCTCTGGAGCTGCAGTAACCCACGATGTTTCGCTGTCTGAAGTAGATAGAGTCTAAGGCCCCGTCTACATGACGAAAAATAACACGTATTTATTCAAAAAATTGGCGATCTGTATAGACCACTGTTTGAATAAATAAGTGTTATTCGGGGGTGGGGGCTGTAAAACTCACCTTTTAATCTGTGTCCTGGGGATCTGGCTCTTCATCCAGATCCCAGGGTTTACTCTGGACAGCCATTAGAATGATTGGCTATCTGTACACTCCTATTCACATAGCTATGAACAGGAGTGTAACCTGATTGGCTGGCAGGATAGAGGGGGCAGGGCTTGGATAGAGAGAGAAAACAGTTGTGGCTGCCATTTTTTTTAAGTTATAGCAGAGCTGCAAGGTGGAGGAAGAGGGAGCCGTGGCAAGAGCAGCAAGAGGAGGAGGATGGCTCTTTGGTTCATTAATTGCTTGCCCAGCCCCAGCCTCCTCTCCTGCCTCCCTTGGCTGGCTAGCTGGCTGGCTGTGGGGAGCAGAGCACACGGCAGCAGCAGAAATGCCCAAACTCTCCCCACCTGCATGCCTTCGCTGCCCTCTCCTTCTCCTCTTCCTCCTCCTCTGGCTGAGGTGCTTAACAGGTACGACGTAGCAGAGGGCTCCGGCGTTGGGGAAGGGCCAGCAGGAGTGCATGCAAGGCCCAGCTGGAGCGCCAGACGCTGTTTGGGCGCAGGTAGCGGGATGGGGATGGGGAGCCTTTGGAGGGTTCTCTGTGGCCCTCTGTGGTTGGGAGGGTGGGGGAGAGGGAGGAGGAGGGCCCCCCTCCAGCCAAGCTCCAGACCCTCCCCAGTGCCGCCACTGCCCTCCTCCATCCGCTTCCAGCTAGGGCTCCAGACTCTCCCCGGTGCCGCCGCTGCCCTCCTCCGTCCTCCCTTCCCAGTCCCACCACCGTGGACTTTACAGGGGGTAAAAAAATCATCTAGGCAGAGCATTCACATTCAAACATCTGCCTTTTCGGATTTTTTTACCCCCGTTCGTATTTTTTGCCCCTTGTGTAGACGGAGCTTACGTTCCCTCTTTAGTCCAATAGTTGCTGTACCATTCAGACAGAAATCCCAGCTTTAATCTGTTGTGGTAGACAATATCACCACAACACAGGTCTCTTCACCTTTCTGTATTGCAGGTCTGCCCTGTTGTGGGATTTGATTTTGCAACAGGGTGCTGTTACCCACTCAATCTCTGAAGGTGGGGACACATGGAATTGGTCATCGTACAGGAGAAGGCAGTCCTTTAGATGTTCCAGCTTTTTAGAGCTCTATAGATGAAAAACACACTACTTGATATATTGTATATATATAATTCCCATGGGGTTGTGTCAGTCTCAGGGTTTAAAATTACGCTTTGAGATATGAGCTGAATTCCTACTTGTTATAGAATTTGTGTTCCTGCTTCAGTAGTGACTGCTGGCAAGGAAAGTATTTTGGACTAGTGCCTCCTCGTTATGTTCTAAAGCACAATGGTTATGAGGTAGACATGTTAAAATGTGTTGCTTTAGTATTACAACTGTCAACTATGATGTTTTATTTAGCCGTTTCTATTCAGAAGCTCCCTCTGCAACATGGAGTACCATATGCCCATTGTCCTTGCTATCTCGCAAAGTTAGCAAGCAAAGGCTAAACCTCCGCTTGCTTATGTGTTTGGGCCACTCAGAAGCTGTGGTCCAGTGCTATCTTTTATTGATAGGGCCAGCCGAGGATGACTCTAATGAAATTATCAAAGCTTTGAATTAATTATGAACTTGAATAAGAAAGCTAAGCTCTCTGGAACCAATCATCTCATTAGGCATTCATTTTCATCGCACTCTCTTTATGGAGCAGAAGGCAGGTTCTGCTGCAGCTTAGCCTGTGTTTTGGATTTGGTTCAAACTTGCCAAGCTGTTTTGAATATCCTTGCTCTATGGCTAGAAGATGTCCTTGGTGATTAATTTGATTTTGCCTCAGCTCTTCATGTACATGGCAGGTTCTCTCCCCCAATGCCACCCCAATGTTCCCCCTTTTCTCTACTCATGGTTCTGTATCATCGGAGTAGATGCCATACAAGAGTTTCTTCTTTCATAGGAAAGGGGAAGGCTTTGCAAGATTTAAATATTGTTTGTCTCATGGAATGTGATTGCTTATTCCTAATACTTGTTCCATCATTATTTCTCGGATATGTAGGTAAGCAAAACACTTTCTTCAAAACCAGTTCAATTATTTTTGAACTTTGGGTTTGTTTTGTTCTCTAGGTATCTCTTATTCAGAATGAATTTTTGTGTGTGTTTATACTGTATACAATGTAAATCATATTTCATATTGTTTAAGCATAACTTGGGTAAAATATGGTTTCGTTCAAGCTGAAATAGTGCAAAATTAAGAGGTAGCTGTTATATTCAATTGATGATTGCAATTTCCCCTTTAAATTGACCTTTGCAAGAATTACAGTGTAGCCTAAGCATGTTTACTCCGAAGTCCTATTGAGCTTACTGCCTAGTAAGTGTGCCTATGAGGTCAAATTTGGTCTGCTTGTTCTATTTCTATAAGCAGTTTCAAAATCGTGACTGGTACTGGTCTAATTTTCTCTCTCTTTTTAAGAACCTTCTTATTTAAACATTTGGAATATGAAAGATGCTTCATTATAGGCTGCTTGCAATTGTTATAAGCACTGGTAGTGGTCCTCTAGAAGCTTGTAAGAAAAGAGAAGATTCCCCCTCCCTATAAAATAGCAAGAATGATGCTGATGTATGTATTTTTTCTTTTATATTTCTAGGCAGCTGCTATATTTAACTCTGCATTTGGAAGCTTTTTGGTAAGTTATACTCTTTCTCCCCCCCCCCACTTTAATGCCATTGTTGTTTAATATCTTTATTGTTAACTAATTACTGGTTTAAAGGAGAGCCTAGTGAGTCCTTTTTATGCATCCTGCTACTCATTAAATACCCAAGCCACTATTTCTTATCACTGTCTCCTCCTCTGCAGAAAATTAGTGCAAGAATAATCTCTGATCAATATGATTTAATGATGTTTAAGTAGATGTTAATAGTCTCCTTAATGAGGAGACAATCCATTATTATTCAGATGTTTTGGAAGATTGTGTCAATATATTGATTTTCTAATGAGACTTATCACACAATCATTATTTTTTATCAAGGGGCCATGGATTTTGAAAGGAAACATGGCCCAGATGATGAGAGGCAATGCTAATTCACCCAGTGACTAGTAACATGATTAGCATATTTCTCTGCCAGAGAAAAAGCTTGTTTCCTGTCCCCAGGGAAAATGCTGGAAGAAGTAAAAGTAAGCATACAGGCGAAGGCTCTCAAAGTGTAATTTCTGTGTATGTTCTAGTGCTGCACTTCTAAGTAAAGTACTATGCTCTTTTTTATTTTTAATCTTTTAAAATTTTTTACATTATTTATTGTTTTAAGTTGATTTTATTGTAAGCCGCCTTGAGATCTTCAGATAAAGGGCAGGATATAAACATTTAAATAAACAAATAATACTCTGTAAAGCCTACAGAAAAAGAGGAGAATTTGGTAGTTCCTTTGCTCATTTTTACGTATTAAGCCAGTGAAACAGCTGGACCAGTCATTTTGCATAATTTTGTATCTTTATAATTCAAATTGCTAATTTCAAATATGGTGCACTGATGAAAAGTTAAATTGATGGCAAATACATAAATATTTTTTATACGTGAATAATTACCAGCAAATTAAATATGCATATACAGAAATACTGCAAGGAATGTGAGATGATATGTCTATATGGAAACACCTGAATGTTTAGGTGGGGTTTTCATGTTACTAGCTTAAGTACATAATACTTGAGATTTTTCAAAACTGTTTTAATTAATGTATTTATTTTACACTTGAATGAAACATAGACATGAGGTGTTAGGTCTCTATTAATCAACTTCAGAGGTGCATTTTGAAGCTGGATTCAGCTATAGAAGAACCTTTCATACCAGAAAACTGTTACCTTACCCTACTGTGTCTGCATTCGTATGTGCCTTCAACAACTAAGCAATATTGCACCACGAACTAGCTCCCAGAATTCGTGATCATTGGGCATGCTGGTGGGGCTGCATTTCTAGATAGAAGGTTGTCTTGTTAGTCGCTACCATAATCTTTGGTTGAAAGAGATGGGGGTGCTCTTTCTTGCTCTACCCTGGAGCTCATTGGGTGATCAAGTACCATTCATTCTCCCTTAACCTTATGCTACAAGTTCTCATAAGGATAAAACTTAGGGTGGGATTTTATCTTGGTTAAAACCTAAGAAGAAGAGTGAGCTTATAATGAAACTAACAGTCATCACAGTGACCACAACTTAGATGCAGCCACATATGAAGGCGGAGGAAAGCAGTATTTCTGTACTGTGCATTTGTTTAGATGCTTTATTCTTGCCACGTCGTCTTATTTTTTGAATATATACTCAACTATGAATATAGACATCTGCAACAGCCCCACTGTTGGCTACAGAAAGGCTTTGTATTTCCCATGTACAGTTGTCCCTCCATATTTGTAAGCTGAGCATTCACGGATTTCATTATTTGTGAATTACTAAATATGTTCCCTCTAGGCATTTTCTAGGTCCTCCAGCACACTTCTGTGGTATGCTTCTGCCAGAAGCTGACCATAGAGTCACTCCAGAGGACCTAGAGATTCCTAGAAAGAACACTAATCATTTGTAGGTCCTCCAGCGTGATTCAACTTTTATTTTTTAAATTAAAAAAAAAAGTGGGCCTATATTTGCAGTTTTCCCACTTTTGCAGGGATCCTCCACACCAACCCCTGCAAAATTGAAGGCTGACTATAAATACTGGATTGTGTCTACTGATTTTCACCCAGCCCTTTGCCTTTCTATTTGCTTGCTCACCTTGGGAAGTGTAGCACCTCCTCACGTCTTTCAAGAAAAACCTAGGGCAAACTCTCACTCCCACATGATTGCAGCGGTGTGTTTAGCCGCCATAGCTGTATCCAGGCTACATGGACCAGTCTTAATCCTTTTTTAAGTCTTGCTCTGTAGCAGCGTGAATTCATGCAACCTTCATAACCGATGTGGCTGTTAAAAGATACAAACCAGAAGGCTGTATTGTTGAGTACACAGCTTTATTCATACTGTAAATTGGGACACACTTGGACTGTGACTCTTGCACTTGAGAGAGAAAAGTGGACAGAAGCAGAGATATTGGTTCCATGAGGCAAAGTAAGAGAGAAGTCATGTAAGCCTGCACAGCGGAGTGAATAACTGCTTCCTTAAGCAGTTTGTTTTATTCTAATGCTACATCTCTTCCCATGCTCCCTCCCTGCTTTTCAGATTCTACAAAACTGCAAGAGAGCTTATGGACCACAATTGTGACAGAAAGACAAGTTCAATTTTGGCTAGATTTTATGTTGAAGATCTCATTAATCTCACCATTTTTCAGATTTTGGAAATTTGAATTTGGGAGTGAATTTTCCACCAGATTGTATTGTCTGATAACCTTTAGAGATTTTTACCTTGTTTGTTCATTAAGTCACAGAACACCCGCAGAAACTAGAAGTATCAGTTGTCCTACATACAATTAACCGTGTTGGTGTGCCTTATTATGTTCACTGTTTATGATCCACTGTAATTTGGACAACAAATGCTGATTTTCTAATAGGTGTTCCATTGCTTCACTGGGATGGAGAACCTGTGTCCTTCCACATATGATGGATATTAGTACCAATCAACATGGATTGTACTGAAGGATAATTGTAATTGGAGTCCAAACAACATCTGGAGGGCCCATCATTGTATGACTGCTAGAGAGAGTGTTCTAAATGCTTTTAAACATGGAGGTCTAATCACTTGGGGGCCGGTTCCACGACAGGAAAAAGTTCGCCAGATTCCGGATTACCGTCCTTTCGTATCAGGAGCGCATAAATCACACGGGTGCCTGGCATTTCGAATGATCCAGACACTTTCTGTTTTGCTTAATTCACACAGGCAAAGGTGGGGGGGAATCGCCTCCAGATGATTAAAGTCAGGCAGGAGGCGGGGAGGGAGCAAGGAGGGGGTCATGGAGACCATAAATAATGAGAGGAAAGAAAAAGGACAAACAAACAAGCAATCGAAAGAGCGATCTGACAAACTCCCCCGTCTTCCCCAGCCCTGAAAGGCTTTTGTAAAGAAAGGAGTCAATGAAAGCACGAACAAGCAAAAGCATAGTGGAGCAGATTGCATGCACACACAAACACACACCACAGAACTAGGGCTTGCCTCATTTGGTTTCCCTCCCTCCGAAGGCTTGAATAAAGGCAAGTGAATGGAAGGACAAACAAACAAAAGAACGAACATGCGATCGGCTGTTTTCCAGCACACACCCACACCCACACACCCCCACACACCCCAGCGAAGCAGCAAAGCATCTTCCCACCCACCCCACCCCTCAAAAGATAGACAGGAAGGGCTCCGTTTTCCAAAGTGAGTTGCAAGCAGAAGGAGGGCGAATTTCTTCTCTCCAACCCTTCAGTCTATTCGGATAAAGCACTCCAACCAATCAGGATTCAGCTCTGCTCACAGTAATTCGAAAAGGCAGATGCCAGTTTACACGATCGTTAGTTCCCACGGTAAAGTATGCGCATTTTCGCGAACTTAATCAAAAAAGTGCGGAAAACTAGCGAAAGCTGATACTGCGCAACTTATGGGTTTTTTGCACCCCCTCCTTTTGAAAAGGGCGCTGTTGCTTCGAGATGCGTGGGAACTATCAGGCTTCTTGTCGCATTCTTTGAGGATTTATTTTGCCATGGAAACGACCCCTCGGAAACCTAAAACTGAGAACAGAGTGGTTGATATATTAAACTAGTGAAATACAGGATTTTTTCCCAAGCAAATCGCTGTGGTTGTATGGGAATGCTGGGAATATGAATGTGGGTTAACCTAGATAAGAATTTGAATCCTGGTATTCAAATATATTAGCAGTTGATAGACTGCATTCTCAGGCAAGGACTGGATGTATGGATTTAAAACGGAAACTAAAACCTCAAACCAGTCTTAGCTTGGAAATAAATTCCTGTAGATCTACAGGCAGAAATATGTGCATATTTATAACTAGTGTAATAACATCATAGGTCTAATTAAAACATAGCATTTTAAAGAACTAATTGTTACAGAAAACTTTTTTTTTCCTGTAGCTAGCCTGGTAATAACTAATGATAGATGAATTCAATTTACATAATTTTCAGACCAAGAGAATATTTTAGAATTATACCACAGAGAATTGCTCTAAGTTAAGAAGTTAATATAGTTATCTCCTCCCCTCATTTAAAAGTTGGGTTTAGAATAATTGTGGAACATAAGTGATTTGAGTTTTTCCCCATGACAGTGACTTAATAAAATATGATAGCGTTTTAGTAATACAAAGCAGTGTGTTCTCTGCAATAGTAGTGTCTCTATAACAGCAGTCCTTTGAATGTTTGTTTGAGAATAAGTCAAGTGAACACAGTGGGACTTCCTTCTAAGTAGATATCTATAGATTCAGATTGAATAGCAGACAGTTACGTTGTGTACTGGTTATATCCAAATGAAGTTCTGGTAATGCTTTCTGTGCTGGTCTGTCTTTTGAAGATAGCTGAGAAACTTCAGCAGGTGCAAAATTCAACAGCCAGAATGCTGCTGGGGGGTGAAGTGGGTTGAGCTTATTATATCAATCTACATAAGTTATCTGAATGTCTTAGGAAGAGGTTATCTGAATGTTTGCTAGGCTTCCTATGAACTTGCCTGGGCCCTGCTTTCTTGCTCACTGCCAAAGTAATGCAGGTTGGCAATCACCATGAGCAGAGCCTTTTTAGGGGAAGCCTCACACCTGTAGAGTTCTTTCCCCTTAGAACATCTTTCATCTCCATTTGTTTTGTCTCCATAAATCATTATATTTATTTCATGAAACATTTTATTAATTTTATTCCTATTCCCAACTACGATTTTGTCTGATGCTGTTTTATTATACATATTTTTTGTTAACTTACAGTGTTTGTTTCAATATTTTTTGTAAGTTAACTTGTGAGGGTTTGCCTTAAAAGGTGGCATAGAAAGTATATCATCATCATCATCATCATCATCATCATCACTATTATCATACCACAAAGGTGCCTACAAAAATGTTACTAGCCAGTTGGGAGAACGGGTCAAATAGCTGTATAGATATACAGCTATTTGACCCGTTCTCCCAACTGGCTAGTAATGGCCTTAGTTGAGAAAACTTCTATCTTCTAATCTCCTGAGTTCTTTGATGGCCAAAAAACACTCCATCTCACCTCCACTGGCCCTTTTTCTCACCTACATGCTGTTTCTGTTCACTTGTGGCTACCATCCTGCTGCTTAAACACAAGACTGCTTCATGTTGTTGAGAGTTCACCTTCCAAAGGCAATTGAATAATCTTTTATATCTAGAGCAAGAATCAGGACTTTTTTTCCGCCTTGGGGGCTGGATTCCCCTCTCCCAGATCTGTCTGATGGACTGGATTACATCAGAGGACAAGTCTTCACATCCAGGTCTTTCCCTAGCGTCATCCGCCCTCCTCCCCAATACCCATTTCCACATTCTCTGTGCAGAGATATGCACAGAGCTCTGTTTCTGTCCCCTTGCATACCTCCTGCTGAGCCATTGGATGGCATAGAGAGTGTGTGAAGGAACTCCCTCCCCCTCTGCTGACCCACTCATCTTTTCAGCCTTCCATCCTGGAAAATGAGTGTGTGGGGCATGGGAGTACCACTCATATCTCTAGTCACTGATTAGAGATAGCAATGCTGCAGTACTTTTTTACAGTGAATGACTCCTAAATTTGAAACCATCTAGGCCTTGGGATGTTAGTGGATTAATCTGCCTATTTTGCAGAGAAAGAAAGAAAGAAGGATGCGGTAGCATTAGCAGGTTGTATATATTAAGCTGGGCCAGGTGTCTTCTATTAGGAAAGGCTGCATCTTCCAAGAAGACTTGAATCCATTTTTTTAAAAGAGTTTGATGAGAGCAAGGTGGCTGCATTTCAGCCTCTAGGCTAGATGCTGATATAATTTCACGTTTTAGTTTTCTTATAATGATACCTAAAATTAGTCTCTTACTGCAAATGCCATATTAATAAAAATGTATAGAATTCTTATTTATCCTGTTTCAGTAGGTGTAGCGCTTTATACAGCCTGACAGGATTTGTGTAAATGGATTAGGCGCAGTGTCCATTTTTCTTGCAAATTTGTGACATAGATTTAATTATGGGAATGACCAACAACTTACAAATCTAATTTTCATAGGCTGAGCCAACTTCTTTATTTTTTAATAATGATGGATTTTTTTAAAAAAACACCCAAAGATTTCATTATTATTTAAAGAAATTTCACGATGTGGAACTAACCAATTGATTAGCTTTTTATTTTATTATATTGTGCCAAATGCTGTTCTTGCTTTTTCCTGTTAACTGTTCTACATTGTAAAAATATCATACAGAAAGCTAAGGGGGAGGGAAGTTCCTTGTTCATGCATTTCTTTCCCCATTTGTAACCCCACATGCTTTTAAAAAAGAAAAGGACAGATGTACAGAGGATACTGGCCAAGCATATGTTTTCCACCTGCTTCCCTTTATTATTCCCTTTATATGTCGCTTAAAAGGAAGACATTGTATGAAAATGTGAAATTCAGTTGTGAAAGCAAAATATGAAAATACAAATATGCCATAAAATGGTAAAGTTGCAAAGGCTAGCTGTTGCTACTGCTTTATGGTATGCATTAATACTTTCAGAAACCTGTTTATTTTTAGAGATGTTTTTAAAATTGGACACACTGTTCTCAATTTAGTTTCAGATACTTTAATTTCATCATGTTTAGTTTTACTTAAAAGACCCTTCCTCTTTAGAAGATGCTTTCTTTTCTTTGTAGTAGACTGGGAAAGAGGGAAGTTTTCTGTGATAGCAGTTTTTTAATGAGTCAGTTTGTGGGATTATTCTAGACCTTTGTTAAACGTAAACTAGTTTAGGAAATGTTTTGACTGCATTCCTGTTTGTATATCTGTATATTTTGCTGTCTCGTATCTGGGAATACATTGGATTTTGTTTACTGGAGAGCCACCACTTTGACTTAGCTACTTGTCCTTGTATCTCACCTCATGGACAGCTGGAACAAGATTCAGCTTAATTTGTATGAGGAGAGCAACTGGAGATTATGCTGGGTTCAGGCTGTGTAAGGCCTTGTAAATTATCACCCACACCTAAAATTGTGGGCGTGTGCCTTCAAATCGCCTGTTGACTTAGGGTGACCATGAATTTCATAGGGTTTTCTTACACAAGGAATACTTGGGTTTTGCCAGTTCCTTCCTCTGAAATATAGCCCACAGCACCTGGTATTTATTGGTAGCCTCCCATCCAGGGACTAACCAGGGCTGACCCTGTTCAACTTCCAAGATCAGACAGGATCTGGTGCCTTTAGGGTAAAATTCTGCTGGACAGTGAACATGAAGTCTTGGTACTGAACCAATGTCTGTCAGTGATGGACTGTGTGAGTGCAAACAAATTGAAACTTAATCCAGACAAGACTGAAAGGTCGATCAGGGAATAGGGACCCTGCTTGTGCTGGATGGGGTTACTCTCCCCCTGAAATCTTAGGCTCACAAGTTGGGCGTTCTCCTGGACTCAGCTCTCTGAGCCTGGATGCCCAGGTTTCAGCAGTGGCCAGGAGTGCATTTGCACAGCTAAAACTAGTGCACCAGCTGCACCTGTTTCTTGACACATGTCTTGATTATATCCTGTTTGGACCATTGCAATGCATTCCAAGTGCAGGCTGCCTTTGGAAACTATTCAGAAACTCCAGTGGGTCCAGAGTGCTGAGGCCAGAGAGTGTTGACTAGGGCTAGTTATAGGGAGCAAAGACATTTTTATTCAAGCAGGCTTTTAATACATAGCTGTATTCACAGAGGCTTTTTTATTGGGGTGTATTTTTGTTTTTAACTTTTATATGTTTTATATAACTTTAGATTGTGATGATTTTAATTGTTTTCAATTGTATGGTGCATTTAATGTTTTTGTGAGCTGCCTTGGGTAACGTTCTGGGAGAAAGGTGGCATATAAATGAAACAAATAATAAATAAATAAAGGTGATAAGCTATTGCTTTGGCATTGTATTTGAGCAGATAAATAGAAGCTTTCCAAACTGTACTGTACTGGTCCCTCAGTGTCCTCAAAACTCTTTTCATGCTTCTACATTTTTTTGATTCTTGTTTTTTGATTCCACTGCAACACGTGAAGAAGATAGTTTGAATTGCCTTTTTTTAAGTAAAAATTTGAGAGAAAGTGACTGTCCTAAGCAAGGCTGCTTATCTATTTCCTGTTTGATATTCTTCACTGGTTGAGGCATACTTTTTATACATAAAAAGTATAAAAGTTGTTACATAAATAAGGGGAAAACATGACAATCAGGTTACAATAATTTGTAAGACCATCTTCCCTTGCTGTGCCAAATAATCGAGCTATATAAGTCTAAGTCCCCTAAATTAGAGTACATCCATCGTATGAATGTGTTTTAAATAAGTGTTACCATATTCCAGTTGATTCAGTGAGTCTTCTCTAGTTGCTACTGACAATTGGGCTCAGTCTTAGGCTTGAGTAGTCTCACGGGAGCTGCTAGGAATAATAAAATCACCACCACCATGGATTGAAGCCTCTTTTTCTTGGTTGCTGACTTTTATTCTATTGCAAACTTATGGTGACTTACTGTTTCAATGGACAAACCTGTTCAATGAAATAGGTTTTCCATCGTTTTTTCACAGCCCAGAAAAAAACCCACGGAAAACCTATGGATGCCGGCCCTGAAAGCCTTCGACTTCACAATGTTCAGTGAAACATTGGCTATGACATCATGCAACCATAAAATATCTCTCTTTTTTTAGGTCGATGATGTGCCTATTACTATAGTAACAAGTAATTCTGTGGTATGTACTAATGAGCCATTGGTGCACTTATGGAGTATTTGAAGTCTTCTTTCTTTTGGCCTCCTGCCTACCAATACACCTGAGGCATGTGGTTAATGGCCCATTAAGGTACACCCTGTTGTGCATTATTGCTTAATTGCACTTATATATTTTTATATTTTACTTTATTCTGTTACAATGTTTCTTGGTAGTATGTATAAATGCAATGCCAAGTGTTGTTTTTCTGAAGGCAAGATATACATTATATGCAATTAAGATCACAATAATAGAATTACTTTTTTAGGATCAGTTTTTAAGAAAATAAAATTTCACATACAAGGAAAGGTCTTTATCAAGCTATGATGAAAACACTGTGAATAGCTTCTTACCCTTGTAAAGCTAAATAATTGCCTGCCATTGTGCAATACCCTCTACTCCATTTTTATTTTTTATTTTTGGTCTGGAGAGTGCAAAGATGAAAGAAGATTTATAGAAAATTTTGCAATTCACAGCTCGCTGAAGCAGGTGTTAGAAATGTAGATTATATGTATTGACCAAAGACTGTACAAATTTGAAATGAAAATGCCACTGGTTGGCTTGCAGTGCTCTGCACATGTGATGTTTCAAATAGCTAAATTATTAATTTTGTTGTGCAAAATTGTTCAGCCGTTAGGGGAAAAGGTGCCTTTTGAAGATTCCCCCCCTCCTTTTATTTACATTTGACAACAGGCACTCTCTGTTTGTTTCATGTTTGTAGTATTTGATTGAAAGAATTACTTGCAATCCACAGCTAAATTCAGAATAGACTAAAATCTCCAGATTTATATATTTCACCAAGACAGATATCCTCTCACACTGTAACATCTGTTAAAGGGCTGGCTCAAGAAATATATGTATGTGTATTGGTGAGTGGGAGAATCATGTCAGCCATCAGTTGAAGCAGGGTATGGACTAGTCTGAGTAAAGGTCAGTACAACTGAAACCCCAAGTGTTTCATGCAGGGTGATTTGCCCATGGAGTAATCTTCAGCATTAGCAGGCTCTTATGAGAAAAGCCTTTTACTCCCCTATATGTTCACCCTTCCTCCAGTCATAGCTGTTTCCTTTTGCTGGATTAGGGCAACTGACTTAAATATGAACTGCACTTAAGCAAATGGGGTACGGATTGTTCTTAGGTATTTTTTCTCACCTGTAAAGTGGCACAATGTTTCTATGATATATATCATTAATATGGTGTAAAGGTCGACCCCTGTATCCATAGATTTGGTGTCCAGTGTTTCACTTACCTGTGAAGAGAAATATATCTTCTCTTTTAGGCATTTTTAGGTCCTCCAATGTGGATTCTGTGGTCAATGTCTGGCAATTTTCTCATTGAAAATAATAGGGTTCCCTATTAGCCACGCTTTCAGGTATCCACAGGGAAACTTGGAACGTATTCCCTGTGGCTATGGGTGTTGACCTATATATATAAGCCCTCATAATTATTATAAAGGTCACAAGGTAGCATACTAGATTATCTGGTTCTGCACCCCTCCCAAACAAGCTTTGGCCTCACAGTACCTCTTAATTTGGCTAGACCGAGAGGTAGACTAACCCTAGTCATCCAGTGGACTTTATGAGTGAGTAGGGATTGGACTCTGGCTCTCCCTCGTTTGAGTCATATGGATACTAACCCCTCCTGGCTACATTGTCACTGCTACCCAGATAGTCAAGACAACCATACATTCCTGAGGTGCGTGTTACTCGCTGATGGTGTGTGCCACCAGCCATACTGCAACAGACATAATTTACACATTGGACCTTAGGAGGAAAGTCCCTCTGATCAGTAACAACCTGCAAATAATTTGCAAGGAAATAATTTGCAAGAAAAGCTTTTCAGTGCAGAAAGTCTGTGTATCTGTGTATCTGCAAGGAATTCCTTTAGCAGGTTTATTCAAAAATTAGTCCCAGTCTACTTCAATGGAATTTCTTCCCTTGTGAGTAAGGTTAGGACTCAGTTCTGTATATTGCAAGTTATTGCTTGTTCATCCATTATGCTCTTTAATTAGGGTTCAGAATTTTTAATCTGCAGAAGAATCTTGTCTTTGTGTGGATATGCCTCAAGCTGATGGTGTCTTAACTTACTGTGGCATTTTTTTTCTTGGGTGCTTATGGGATTAAATTGACAATTGGACTGTTTACTTGTTAAAGCCAGAGGTACAAAACAGAGGTCTCTCTTCTCTCTCTGGCTTTTCTTCGCAAACGAAGATTCAGGAAGGACTCATCCCGCACTTTCTGCAAGCGCGCTGATGACTAAAAAGGCCAATCCGAGATAAACAAGTCCGGTTGCAAAAAGCACAGCAGAAGGTCTCCTTGGGTGATGTTTTTGGGTTGTGATTCTTTCTGCGTTGTCGTTTCTCTTCAAGACTTGTTCGTCGTGAGTTCTCAAATAAGGCTGCAGCATTGTGGATAGTGCGTCTCCATGCCTCCCGATGTGAGGCCAGGGCGGACCACTGTTGGTGATCAATTTGGCCAAGCCTGAGATGTTGTTTCAGGGAGTCTTTGTATCGCTTTTGTGGAGCGCCCCTCTTACGCTGACCTGTGGCGAGTTCACCGTAGAGTAGTATTTTTGGGATGCGATGGTCCTCCATCCTAGAAATGTGCCCTGCCCAGCGCAGCTGTGTTCTCAATATCATGGCCTCAATGCTGGTGATCCCTGCTTGCTCAAGGACAGCAACATTCGTCACATAGTCAGTCCAGTGTAAATTTAGGATTGTGCGTAGACAGCGCTGATGAAAGCGCTCGAGGAGTCGTAGGTGGTGGCGATAGGTGACCCATGTTTCAGATCCATAAAGGAGGATAGACAGTACGATGGCTCTATACACACTGATTTTTGTGCTTTGCTTCAGGTGTTTATTGCTCCAGACTCTTTTGTGAAGTCTTCCAAATGCACTATATGCCTTTGCTAATCTGTGATCGATCTCTTTGTCAATCTTGGCATCTGAGGAGATGATGCTTCCCAGGTAGGTGAACTGCTGAACGGACTTGAGCACTGATTTGCTGACGGCAATGTGGGGATGGTGGTGTTCGTCCTGTGGTGCAGGCTGGTAAAGAACTTCTGTTTTCTTCAGGTTGACTTCTAGCCCAAACAGCTCTGCAGCTGTTGCAAAGCAGGATGTTAGGCGCTGCAGAGCTGCTTCTGTGTGGGCAACAAGGGCAGCATCATCGGCGAAGAGCAGCTCACGGACTAGATAGTTTAGAGTCTTAGTGTGAGCCCTCAGACGGCTTAAGTTAAACAAGCTACCATCAGTACGGTAGCGTATATAGATGCCGTCGTCTTCTTCAAGCTCTGCCATAGCCCTTTGGAGCATCGTGCTGAAGAAGATTGTAAATAAAGTTGGTGCAAGAACACAACCTTGCTTCACTCCATTAGTTATTAGAAAGGGCTCTGAAAGAGCATCGTCATATCTGACTTGACCACGCTGTCCCTCGTGTAGCAAGATAATCATTTTAAGGAATTTGGGGGGACATCCTAGTCTTTCCAGGATCTGCCACAGACCTTTTCTACTTACAGTGTCAAAGGCTTTGGTGAGGTCGACAAATGTTACATAGAGACCCTTGTTCTGCTCCCTACATTTTTCTTGCAGTTGCCTAAGGGCAAATACCATGTCTGTAGTGCTCCTATTGGCTCTGAAGCCACATTGGCTTTCAGGGAGAAGTTCTTCTGCAATAGCAGGAACTAACCTGTTCAGGAGTATCCTTGCAAGGATTTTTCCAGCAATAGAGAGCAGTGTTATGCCTCGATAGTTTGAGCAATCGGATTTTGCTCCTTTTTTCTTATACAGGGTGATGATGACTGCATCTCGGAGGTCTGATGGCAGTTCCCCTTTTTCCCAGCAATTCACAAGGAATTCGTGGAATTTTTCGTGGAGTGCATGACCTCCGTGTTTCCAAACTTCAGGTGGGATTCCATCAATCCCAGCTGCCTTGCCGTTTTTCATCTGCTGTATGGCCTTAAGGGTCTCTTCCAAAGTGGGAGCTATGTCCAAAACAGAGGTACCAAACAATATAAGTAGAAGAAAACAAATGCATGCAAAGAACTTTAAAAGGAATCACCTTGAATAATCCCTTCTAGGGTAAAAGTGGCTCCTATCACAGTTTAGTTGGTACCTCAAGA
Organism: Gambelia wislizenii; assembly: GCA_030847615.1. Classification (NCBI taxonomy): domain Eukaryota; kingdom Metazoa; phylum Chordata; class Lepidosauria; order Squamata; family Crotaphytidae; genus Gambelia; species Gambelia wislizenii. The sequence continues at coordinate 61,518,054 of JAUMIR010000005.1, read as the reverse complement.
GAGCAGTTTCCATGGACATAAGTGAGGGTTTAGGTGAAATGATATGGCTTGCAAAAGACATAGTGTGGAAAAGTTACTTTGGGACAGAAACTTCCAGAACCCATCTCCCATTAGCCAGTATGCTTGGTATGAGATTTTGGGAGTTGTAGTGAGAAAAAAAAATCCTTGGTAAAAATCATTAGTCACTGTTTTCATCCTTCACAAGTAGATTGGGTTCATTTTATCCTTTTAGAAACCCTGTGGATTGTATTAGGCTCTGAAGTAACTGTGTGCTCCAAGCCAGATTTCATGGCTGACTGTGGATTTGTTCCATTTGTGATATGCAGATTTGAGTTTACTAGACTTAAAAATATGTAAATAAAGATGGAACAGCTAATTATGAATAAATGAAATTTACTTATTATTACTTACTTATTATTATTACTTACTTAATTATAAGTGAAACTTAACTTACTAGAAAAATTAATATACAAGGTCAGATAAGCAAGAGGACAAATTAAAGATATATTTGAAAAAAATTGGAGGTTTTTTAATTGGGTATGTTACTCCTGCAGACTCTTGACTTAAAGTGCCACTTGATAAAACACTTTGTTGGAAAAGTGTGTCTTAAAAATGGGTAATTGACACTCCTGGAAGTTTCCAGAAGTAGCAGATTTCTTCTAAAAAAAGTGTCAGGGCTTTGCTGTACTGCGGAGCCCTGGGCATCATTTACACAATGAAAATGTAGTGAGATGAATTTGTGTTGATCTCTGGTAGTTCACACATCCTGCGTGACAGTCTCGAGCTTTTCGGATGGGAGGCCACCTTTTATCCCTCAACCCGCGGTTTGTCCCGTATTTTAAAAAAAATCTCGGGAGGATGCGGAAAATCGGATATGTGAACAGGTTGGGACAAAATATCTCGGGAGTAGGTGATGGCTGGAAATTGAGGTGGGCAAGGGTGGGCACAGAGTTCAGAGAAGGAGGGCTCAGTCACTCGTCCTATAGATTCAGCCTCACAATGAAAGCAAAGGCTTCCCTCCAGGCAGCAGTAAGGTTTGTGTGTGTGTCTGTGCACCTTGTTCACCCCGTTCAGTGGATTTTTACACTGCAAACCCCTCGGCTCTAACCTGTTCCTCCCTTGCATGGAGGGTTTAATTTTTAAAGAGACAGTCACACTGCAAGCCTCTGGGCTCACGATCACCTCATTCATTCCCTCCTCTCCCCATCCCCTGCACTCAGCTTCCTGGCTGAAAGCAAAGCAGGTGCGCAGTGTGTGTGTGTGCCTCAGTAGATTGCAAACCACCCGGCTTCCCTGTTGAAAGCTCTGCTTGACTTCTCTCACCGTCCCCTGCACCAACTGAGGCTTGTGTTTTAAAATGCCTTGTGTGTCTGTACCGGCATTCTCCTTTTAAATGGATTTTAACATTTTTGGGGCATTAACCTCTGTGGCAAGCCCATCAGGTTTTTTTTTTTTTAAATGAAATTGTGCAGAGGGGATTGCCTTCATCCTCCTTCTCTGACCAATGCAGAAGCTTGAACAAACATTTGTGGCAGCCAATAGCATTGCTCGTGGCGGGAAACTCTAAAGGAAGTACGCCACTGAGGTTGTGAAAAAACGAGTAATCACATCCTTGACTGACAGCTAAAAAATAAATACATCCCGGAACCTTTTCCTGTGTAAACAAAAAAAACCCAGAGGATACTATGTCTCAGGATCTTGCTTTTGTCACAGGAAAGATTGTCATGTAAACAACAATCCCGGGATATTGTTCCTCCAGTGACAAATCATGTAAACAACAAGGGACGAACTCGGGATCAGGAGATCCCGTTTCTCCCCATGATAAAAAATGTTGTGTAACTGGTGCCCTGGTGGCGCAGTGGTTAAATGCTTGTACTACAGCCACAGCATTACAAGTTCAATCCCAAGGGTGCCAAGGTTCACTCAGCCTTCCATCATTTTGTAGGTCGGTAAAGTGAGTACCCATTTTGTGGGGGCAATTAGCTAACACACATTGGAAACGACTTGGAGAATGCCTGGCGTGCTATAAAAGTGGTGTAGATGTGTAGGTGCTATTGCTTAACAAGCTGTAAGCCGCTCTGAGAGCTTTCATGGTTAAAAATGCGGTGCATAAATACCTAGAATAAATAATAAAAATACTAGTGTGGGGTATGTGTCTTTTTTGGTGTTTTTGCTTTTCAAATCTAAAGGTGAATTTCCTGTCACTTCCAGCTTTGAAAAAACTTTTACTGTCCATACTGTTCAGGTAGGGATGTGAAAGTTTCTTCAGTCTCAGTTTTGTTGAATTTCAGTGACCCATGGCTGCATTTTTTCCCCTCTCCTTGTTTTGTATTAGGTTACAATACATTTTTCCTGCTCACATTGAAATGCATATGTACTTGGTACACTTTTATTATTGCAGCACTTTCTGATGCATTTTTCTTAAGCGTACAGGCTTAGGAATGCATTTTCTCAGTGACTAAAATTTCTTTGTATGCATTTTCCAGGGCTGTGTATTTTGAGCTTTTGTGCATTTGTTTACATATCATTCCAGAAGGGAAAAAAATGCCTCTCACAATTTCTTTTCCATGATGGGAAAGTGAAAGATATATGCTTTCTTCAGTAGACTCAGAGACCATAAATTGGATACGTTCATTAAGAAATAAGACTGGCAAATGTGTCCGTACCACCCCTAGGTCCAGGCAATATAAAAAAGGGGACAAACTTTCCACTAAGAATGAACTAGGAGGAATTTCTGCCTTTCTTCCACAATCCTGCAACATATGTTTTCCTAGGGCAGTGATGGGCAACCTTTTGAGCTTGCTGTGTCAAACTTCGCCAAAAAACTGAGCATAACTCGGGTGGTGTGTCACTTTGAGGGGAAAAAACATTATCTCTGCTGGCGGAAGTGAGGGCAAAGATCCCGGCTTAACCGGAAGTCCCAGAACTAGACGCTCTGCGCTGGACTTCTGTTGTTTTGGCCTACAGACCTCCGGCACAGAGTGTCTAATAGGGGAGGATGAAATATTTGCGACTATAGTTGTCCCTCCACACTCGCAGGTATCACATTCGCGGTTCTTCATATTCACGGATTCCCACTTTGGGGAGGGTGGGAGGGTGGAGGAAAGTGGTGACTGGGGCTTCAAAATCCCGATCGCCACTTTAGGGAGGGTGTGGGTGGAGGCAAATGGCAACCAGGGCTTTGGAAGCCCCGATCGCCACTTTAGGGAGCGTTGTGAGGTTGCGGGCGGGGGGGGGGGGAGGCCTACGGCCGCGTGTCATCAGAACTGGCTACGCATATAAGTGCTGACACACGTGTCATAGGTTCGCCATCACTGTCCTAGGGCCAAACTAGGCAATAAATGAAACCTGTGATTGTATTTTAACTTTGGATATTTCCTTCTTTTTAAACAACTGTGGTACAATTGAAGCTGCAGCATATGGGGATAGTATTCTTAAAAATCCTTCTGTCTGCCACAGTCCAGGCCAAAAACCTACCCTTTGAAATCTGCTGGGCAGGTAGTTGACATGAATAGCTTCCCTCCTAGGGCAACTGTAGTTGCCCTTTGAGGTGAGGTGATTGATGCCAGTTATCTAATAAATATTTCAATATACAGGAGGAGAGATTTTGTCACTTGACCAATAATATTGGGCTACATTCAGTAGATAGTCGCATTGCATCCTTGAGATTTGAGTACATGTAGATTTGTTGTTGTTGTTATTGTTGTGTGCCTTCAAATTGTTTCCAACATATAACAAGCTTGTCTTGGGGGTTCTTGGCAAGATTTGTTCAGAGGAGATTTGCCCTTGTGCTCTTCTATGACTGAGAAAGTGTGACTTGCCCAAGGTCAGCCAGTGGATTTTCATGGCTGATCAAAGATTCAAACCCATGTCTCCTTGACTCCTAAACTCCTAAACTCAGCAGTCAGACCACTACACCACACTGGCTCATATGTAGATTTACCATTAAGTAATGGAGTCAGTGAGACTTCCTTGGGCTATCAGATTTAATTCATTGTTACCATTCATTAGGGATCACTGCAGATTTAGGATTGTGGATAGATATTAATGCAGATAATGTGATGTACGCAGAACACAAACTCAGGGTTCTTCAATAAATCTCTTTATTGGAAGAGAAGCTTGTGTAAGGAACCATTGCAAAGCTGCTACTGAAGTAAATGTAAACTATCCAGAGATAATAAGGCATCAAGCGTGAGAACAGACACGGGGGAGCAAAAGTAGCTGGGGAGCGTGGCCTTGAGTTCCCGGTAGGACTTGCGTTACCATGCCAACCAGGAGGCCTGGCTCACTTCTCAGGCATTCCAAAATCCTGAGAAAATACTAGCTACATGTCAGGGCCTCCATGAATTCCACTCCAATGCCCAGAATTCAGGGATGAGCCTGACATACTGCCCCCCTGAAGACCAACCCTCCCCCTTTCTCAGCCCGGCTTATCGGGAAAGCGGGCATGAAACTTTCGCAATAAGCGTTTGGCATTGACATGCTCAGAAGCAACCCATTCCGCATGGCCCAAAGGCAGGTGTTTCCACTTTACCAAATACTGTAACCCTCCCCGGTGAAGTCTAGAGTCCAGAATCTCAGAAATTTCAAAATGTTGTTCCTGATCCACCAGGATCGGCTGAGGAGCAGGTTCTGGAACCGGATGGTGTTTGTCCGGAGGGTTCACGGGCTTGAGCAGGCTGGAATGAAACACAGGATGTACATGACGGTATAACTTAGGCAAAGACAGTTCAAAAGCCACAGGATTTACCATCCTAACAACACGAAAAGGCCCAATGTATTTGGCTCCCAACTTCTTAGAGGGTTGGGGACACTTAAGGAATTTGGTGGACAAATAAACCATATCTCCCACTGCATATTTGGGGGAAGGATCCCGTTTCTGATCAGCATAATGTTTGTAGCGTGCTTTGGCAAAGTCCAAGGCCGAGATTACATGAGGCCATGCATCCCTGACCTTTTGACTCCACTGGGAGACCGAAACGGGGTCAGAGTTGGGGGACCCCGCCAACAAGGGGAGGGGACCGAAATCATGCCCAGACACAACCTTGAACGGCGAGAGCCCAGTGCTCTGGTGAGTGGCATTATTGTAGGCCACTTCAGCGAAAGGTAGAAGATCAACCCAATCAGACTGTTGGAAGTTCACATAGCATCTTAGGTATTGTTCCAGAGTCTGATTCGTTCGTTCCGATTGTCCATCCGATTGGGGATGATGGGAGCTGCTGAGACCGAGCTCCACCCCCAGAAGGTTTGTGAAAGCCTTCCAAAACTGCGAGGTAAATTGTGCCCCCCGATCCGACACAATCTTGGCCGGAATGCCATGAATCCGATAAATATGCTGAATGAACAATTTGGCTAATTGGGAGGCCGTGGGGAGTTTCTTACAGGCTACAAAATGCGCTTGCTTTGAGAACAAATCAGTCACCACCCAAATAACCGTCTTTTTCCTACTCTCTGGTAATTCCACAATAAAATCCATGCTAATGACCTCCCAGGGCTTGTTTGGGGTAGGTAGAGGGTGGAGCAAACCTTTGGGCTTCCCTGACCCCCCTTTTGACACTGCACAAGTGGTACACCCCTTCACATATTCCTCCACCTCCTTCCTCATACGGGGCCACCAAAACTGTCTCCTGGCCAAATGTAAAGTTTTGAGATACCCAAAATGTCCCGCACTCTTGACATCATGGCACTGTTTGAGAATACCCGCTCTCAAGACTTCAGGAACATACAGGCGATCCCCTTTCCAGGCCACCCCATCCTTCACAGTCACCTCATTGGGGTGAGCCAGGAACCACTGGTCCAGGGGCAGTTCCGAGGCCAATTGAGAATGCCACCCACCTCCCTCCCCTTGAGAAACAGAGGGCGTGGCAGAGCCATCCGCCGTAGGGGCCACTGCTCGGGTCCCCGGATCGGGGGAAGGTGGTTTGGGGCTCAAGGGCTGGGGCACCGGTCCAGGTGCCAAGGGGGAATCACCGTCAATTTCTGTAGGACCCGGCACCTGAGCAGGGCTAGCAGTGGATTTCTGTTCCTTGACTTTGCTCCGAGTGAGGACAGCTAGCCCCAAGTGGGAAGGAGAAAAAACGGTATCAATGACCTCCTTGCGCTTACTCTCATGCTGTGGTAGCCTGGACAAAGCGTCAGCCAGAAAATTCCTCTTCCCCGGGATAAATTTCAAGGTGAAATTAAATCGGTAAAAGAAACTGGCCCACCTGACCTGCTTGGGGCTCAAACGCCTAGGGGTAGCCAATACTTCCAAATTTTTATGATCAGTCCAAACTTCGAATGGTTTGGGTGAGCCCTCCAGTAGGTGGCGCCACGTCTCTAGTGCCAACTTGATGGCACCTGCCTCTTTCTCCCACACCGGCCAATTTCGTTCCGTGTCATTGAACTTTCTGGATAAATAGGCACATGGCCTCAAATCCCCTTCCTCCCCCTTTTGCAACAGAACACCACCCATAGCCACATCAGATGCGTCCACTTGGACCACGAAAGGTTGGGAGGGGTCGGGGTGTTTGAGAATAGGCTCAGAAGTGAAAAGGGATTTCAATTTGTCAAATGCTTGTTGGCACTGTGGTGACCACACAATTTTTTGGGGAGGTTTGTTCCCTTTACCATGCTTGGAACCTTTGACTTTCCCTTCTTTGGTTTTTAACAAATCAGTCAGGGGAAGGGCTACCGACGCAAAGTCAGGGATGAAGGACCGATAAAAATTAGCAAACCCCAGGAAGCTCTGCAACTGTTTCCTGGTTCTAGGGGCTTCCCATGCCAAGACCCCCTTAACCTTTTCTGGGTCCATTTCAATCCCTTTGTTTGAGATGCGGTACCCTAAATAATCCAGACGGCTTTGGTGGAACTCACACTTGGACATTTTCGCATACAGATGATTTTCCCCCAACCTGGCAAGCACCTTTTTCACCAGTTTCACATGGGACGTGTAGTCCTCAGAATAAATCAACACATCATCAAGGTATACCAACACCCCTTTGTACAGAAATTCACGTAAAACATCATTAATTAAGTTCTGAAAAATGCCAGGGGCCCCTTTGAGGCCGAAAGGCATGACGAGGAACTCAAAAGCCCCTAGGGGGCAATTAAATGCAGTCTTCCACTCATCCCCCTCCCGAATCCGTACTCTGTAGTAGGCCTCTCGCAGATCCAGCTTCGTGAAAATCTTCCCTTTGGAGAGATGGGCTAATATGTCCTTCATCAAGGGCAGGGGGTACTGGTTGGAGACACTAATCGCGTTTAGCCCTCTGTAATCCTGAATCAAACGAAGCCCGCCATCAGCCTTGCGCCTAAACATCACCGGGGCCCCCACAGGCGAGGTTGAGGGCCTAATGAACCCTCGGGCTAAGTTTTTATCTATGAACTCTCGGAGCGCCTCCATTTCAGCTGGTGTCATGGAATAAATGCGAGGTTTGGGTAGGCTGGACTCCGAGAGTATCTCAATGGCACAGTCAAAAGCCCGGTGGGGTGGCAAAATGTCACATTCCCTCTCCTCAAACACATATTGCCACGCCTTGTACTCCACTGGCAGCCCTTTCAGCTCCCCTTTTACTAAGGCAGTTGTGAAATTCTGCGGCTCATCCACCAGGGGGCCCCCCTCCCCTGGGGATCCACCCCCCGCCCCGTGCTCCTTGATACACAATGGGTCTGTAAAAGTCAGTGTTTCTTTTATCCAGTCTATGGTAGGGTTGTGGTACTTTAGCCAGTTCAGACCCACAACTGCCGCGGGGACTAAACCTGGAGCAATCACAAACTGCAGTTCCTCCTGGTGGTTGCCCATCCTCATGTGCATGGGGCCAGTTATGCGCCGGGCGGGGCCCCCCTTCATCATCCCCCCATCCATCTGAGACAGCCACACAGGCTTGTCCAGCTTGACAGTATCAACGTTCAATTCACGGACTAAGGAGGGATGCATAAGTACTTGGGTACAACCAGAGTCAATCATTAACATAACTTTGCGGGTGGGGCCCTCCCCTCCAACCCCCACTCGAGCTTGGATAAAGAACGGGCCCTTCACTCCACTCACCACGGCATCCGGGCGCCCTTCCGGATTAGCCCGCCCTCGGGCGCTCAGTAGGGCGGGCTGGGCCCGTTTCCCGCCGGCTCAGCGTCGGAAGAGTAGGACCCACTATCCTCGGGATCATCTGAGGACTCCCCTGCCACCTGGCCCGCTGCCAGGGCCCTGGCCGTCGCCTTGGTCTTGGGTTTGGAGGGAGTCTTGGCAGACCCGGATCTCCCCTCGCTCCGCGCTGGCTTGGCGGCGGCGGGTTGCTCCCTTGGGCTCCTCTCCGGGCACTCCGCTATGCGGTGTCCGCTCCTCCCACAATGCAGGCACAGCCCCTTTCTCATCCTTCGCTCGCGTTCGGATTCCCCGGTGGTGCCTCCCCCCGAGCGAGCCGACTTGGTCTTCTTCCCGGGACCCCCAGCGGACTTCCCCTCCGTCCCGGCCTGGCGGCGCAACATCTTGATGCTGGCCTTCACCGACTCCACTTCCCCAGCTAGCCGTATCCACCCCATGAGGGTTTCGGGGTCTCCCTGGAACTTGGCCCACTCTAGAATGTCAGGGTTCAGGCCCTCCTGGAAAAACTGCACCTTGACCTCCTCTGGCCACTCCGGCACTTGGCTGGCTAGGCGGCGGAACTCAGCTGCGTACTCGGCCACTGGCATCGTGCCTTGCTTCAGGCTCCTAAGCTTGCTTCGAGCCCGCTTCCCTCTTAAGGGATCGTCAAACTGGGCCCTGAGAGCCATCAGGAACTCTTGGTAGTTACCCAGTTCAGGGGCTCCCATATCATACAGACCCACCAACCACTGAGCCGCCTCTCCCTCCAGTTGGTTGGACACATACTGCACTTTCTCAGCCTCAGACTGGAACTCCCCTTCCCACTGGGTCATGTAACTCACCACTTGAGTCATGAAGTAGGGTAGTTTTGCTGGATCCCCATCGAACTTCGCCTTCAGGTGCCGGTGTTTCCAGCCCCGGGGTCGCTCCTGCGGCTCAACCGGGCCAGCCCCCACCGGGGGAGCCGGTCCAGGAGCCGGCAGGCCAGGTACAGCAGGGGGCTGAGCGGGGACTCCATCCCCGGGTGCCTGGGCAGCCGCAGGTGGCACTGGGGGAGGCTGGGCCCCTCCAGGGGCTGGTGGAGCTGGAGGGGTTCTGTGCAGGAGTTCTAGGAGCACCTCCCGTATCTCACCCATTTGCTGTTTCAGTTGAAGAACCTCGGTTCCAACTTCTGCCAGGGAAAACTTCGCTTCTGGCTCTCTAGGCCCCTCACCCTGGGGTCTGTCCCACCGGGACCTGCGGTCTTCTCGGCGTCCGGCCCCTGCCCATGGCCAGGCAGGGCCCAAAACCTCTCGCACCGGAGTGCCGAAGCTTGGCAGGCTGCCCCTCCCTGGAGCCAGCTCCATCCCCAGCTCCCAGGGCTCAGTGGAGGGTCGAAATACTGCAGCCCTCCGGCGGTCTCGGTCTCGGCTGGCTCCTCCAGCTGCGGCAGCTACAGCACCCCCCTCTGCCCCAGCCTCCTGCTTCGAGGCCTCGGCTTCTCTGGCGCTGGCTGCAATCAGATCTTGGTCCGTCTGTGTGCCAGTCTCTGCGTCGTCAGACATTGCAGGCAAAGGCTCCACAGTTTCAGGACAGAGAAAAAAAATAAAAGTGAGGAGTAGCAGCTTTCTGTGATGTACGCAGAACACAAACTCAGGGTTCTTCAATAAATCTCTTTATTGGAAGAGAAGCTTGTGTAAGGAACCATTGCAAAGCTGCTACTGAAGTAAATGTAAACTATCCAGAGATAATAAGGCATCAAGCGTGAGAACAGACACGGGGGAGCAAAAGTAGCTGGGGAGCGTGGCCTTGAGTTCCCGGTAGGACTTGCGTTACCATGCCAACCAGGAGGCCTGGCTCACTTCTCAGGCATTCCAAAATCCTGAGAAAATACTAGCTACATGTCAGGGCCTCCATGAATTCCACTCCAATGCCCAGAATTCAGGGATGAGCCTGACAGATAATCAACCAGTCACTTTATTCATATGCCACATTTCCTCTCAAGAATGGGACTCAAGGCAGCTTACATAGTAAAATGAAATAAAAGTAAAACTACATATAACTAGAATATAAAAAAATATAAGGTTAGAATATTATTAAGCTGTCTATAGAATTAACCATATAAAACATTGATTTAAAAGCATGGATTACAAACAGTACAGAACTGAAACAGAAAAAAATATAAACATTAAAAAAAAAACATTTCAAAAAATTTAAAAATCAGTTCCCAAATGTGTCCTGGAACTGAAAGGTCCTCCCCTGACAAGGAGAGAACAGCAAGGAGGAAGTCAGCCTAGACTCCCTAGGAAGAGAGTTCCAGAATCTAGGAGCAGCCATGAAGAATGCTCTGTCCTGCATTCTCACCAAACATGCCTGTGAAGATGGTAGGATTGAGGGAATAACTTCCCATGGTGATCTTAGAGTTTGAGCTGGCTAATATGGAAAGATAAGTTCCTTCAGATAGACTGGACCTGAGCCATATAGTGCTTTATGGATCATAACCAACACATTGAATTGTGCCTAGAAACTGTGACCAAATATTGTCAGGAGGTTTTAAATACACCCCTGGTGCTTTTCACTAGCCAAATACAATGCCAGTGTTGTTTAGTGGTTTGGACTAAGAAACCCACTAGATGATCATAGGCAAGTCATACTCTCTCAGCCTAAGAGAAAGACAGACCACCTTCTGAATAAATCTTACCAGGAAAAGCCTGCAATAGGGTCATCGTAAGTTGAAGTCCACTTGAAGGTACATAACAACAAAGTGAAATATGCAAGTAAAAAAAAGAGACTCCACCTAAACATTAGGAAGAACTTCTTGACAGTGAGAGCTGTTTGGCAGTGGAATGCACTGCCTTGGAGTGTGGTGGAGTCTCCTTCTTTGGAGATTTTTAAACAGGGGCTGGACGGCCATCTTTTGGGAGTGCTTTGATTATGTATTCCTGCAGGACAGAGGGTTGGACTTGGATGGCCCTTATGATCTCTTCTAACTCTATGATTCTAGTATAAAAATAATAACATAGCAGTGATAAGGTCTACCCTTTGAAGTGCTTTTAATTTTGAATTGCAATTACAGTACATACTTTTAGCTTGCTTTTGCAGTCTGCTTTTGGCCATTCTGACAATAACCACATGGGTCTTTCCAGGTGCTGCAACATCAACTCAAAGCCAAATCCAAGGAAAGGCTTTTTTTAAAAAAAGCACGAATCCTTTTACTCTTTTCTCTTTGCTTCTAAATATCATGGAGCTAGTTTGGGCTCCTTTTTCATTATGGTTTGGAGGCCCTTGTGCCACTTCTTTCTCCCAAGCATGGCAAGGGCAGGGGAAAAGGCCTTCAGAAGAGCTAGAGGGTAGAGAAGCACCCACCTCTCTCCTGGTTGCCATATGGGTAAATGAAGGGAAAACTGTATTACAGAGTGCAAGATTTTATATTGCTCCATAGGGTTTAGGGGAAGCTACTGAGAACTGACCCTACCTTTTATGCCTGCCCTTTCCTCCGTAAGAAAGAGATTTTTTTAGTATTTCTCAGGCAACCTTTATAGAGAAGTCTCCTGCAACATTCACAGCCATCTCTCTTCTGCCTCTCTCTTTCACTTTTCCCTTTATCCTCCTCTCATTCCTATGAGTCTCTCTTCAGGCGAACTTCTCAAAACTCAAACTCATAATTAAAGAGGATACAGCATTGCTTGCATTGCCTCACTTTGGCTGAGTCTCTCAGTCTCACTGTGTGTGTGTGTAAATGTCTAGGAAGAATTTGAAGCAATACAGCAATTTCCTAAAGCCAGTTGATTTTTAAAAAAATTAATGAAATATGCAGAATCTTATTTCATGAGTATCAGTACAGAGTTTGTTGAAATTACTGAAGATTAAAAACCAGTAGCCACATGGCACAGATGGAAACTGCTTATGATACATACTGATTATGCTGTATAGTGAGGCTAAAGTAAATAATTAGGTAGCAAAACCATTGGTGGAGTGTGCAACAATCCAGCCTCTGCATTCTAAGAATTTTTAGATGGCTTTTGGGGTTCTCCCTGTGCACCTGTGGCCAGGAAACTTGTCTCCCCCCCCAAAAAAAAAAACCTTGGAAACATCTGTGAAAAAAGATGTGACTCTGGACAAAGATGAGCATGTTATACATAGAAATAGTAGCGCAAAGCATAGAACTACTGGGTGCAGGTCCAGCGATCTATCCACTAGGCTGCCATACCATGCCATGCTTTTGCTGAATGCGTTGATGAATTGGGTGAAAGCTGCAATATAAAGCGCACCAAACCTTCAGCCAATGCCTACAAAGAGTAATTGTAGCACAATCTTATGTATGTTTATTCAAAGCCCATTGTGTTCGGTAAGAGCTTTAATTGGTAAGAGCTTTACTCATTAGTAAGTCAAGAATCATAGCTTCAGATTTATTTCCTACTCTATCCTCACAGAATTTTTTTTTATAAAAGACTTTCTTTTACAAAGTTGCTTTTGTACAGTTTTTGTGACCTTTTTTTTAAAAAAAATTGCAAGGTGAAAAGGCATCTGTATGTAACAAAGTGCAACTGCAGTATATCATTGTTGTAAGCCTTCAAATTGACTCCCAACTTATGGCAACCTTAACCTAGGTTTTTCATGGCAAAATTTATTCAGAGGATGTTTGCTGTTGACCCTTTCTAAGGCTGAGAGAGTGTCACTTGTCCAAGATTACCCAGTGGTTTCTGTGGCTGAGTGGAGATTCAAATCTTGGTCTCCCAGGGGTTGTCCAAACGGTGAAAAAAAAAGCGGAATGTGAGGAGAATCCTACCTATCCTAATGGCATTCTGTGTGATTTTGCTGTATTGTGAAGGAGAGGGGGAAGGCCAAAAACCTCACCAGAAAAGTCTTTCCCATCTTTTTTAAAAACAACAATGGGGGGGGGGCAAATTTCTGCTTTAGGACAAGCGAGTTGATCTGATTCACTTGCCCAAATGAGAGGAAGCACAAATCTGATTGGCTGGACAAGCGCAGGGGTGGGGCTTGCTAACAAGGCAAGCACCTGCTGCTACCATGTTGGATTTTTGCCCTAGTGGACAAGCGCTAAGGCGAGAAAATGGTTTTTTTTGTTTTTTGTTTTTGCTTTTGTGTTCAAGTGAAAAACAGCTCAATTGTACCCTGGACATTGTATTTTTTTTTTTTTTTAACAAATTGAGCAAATTGAGGTACGTGCAAGAGCAAGTCATTACTGCGAGTACTCCTTTTTCGAGTACTCCTTTTTTTAGGGAATCATATAGACAAGCCCCCAGAGCCCTAGTTCAACACTGTAACCGCTATACCACATTGGGTCTCCTTCATATCCTGTAAACAGATTCATTAGGTTGCATCTAGCATTTTCTCAATTAAAACTACCACCCTTTCTTCGGTTCTAGCATTCTTATCACTTTGTATCCTGTTATATCATTTACAGTATATCATGTTGTATAGCCAGAACTTAGGCTATCCAGTTAGATCACTTTCTTTTCCTGTTGCATTGTATGCTGCCTGTATAATCACTGAGTTACCTGCTTGTGAAAAAGTGTAAGAACTAGAGATTGAGAGTACTGTACAGTATATACCTAGAGAAGCTCTCTCTCTGCTCTGTGTGTGTGTGTGTGTACCTTCAAGCCGCCTGTTGACTTATGGCGACCCCATGAATTTCATAGAGTTTTCTTAGGCAAGGAATACTCAGTAGTCATTTTTTAAAGCATGATTTAAATAGCAATATGTGCTTAAACTCTGGCATTTATTTTTTTAAAATGCTCAAGAGGTTTTATTGTGTAAACAAAAAAAAATCTTCTTAAAGACTATAAGTTGACGAAAGATAATGTTTTCCCTGCATCATGATGAATGTAGCAATTGTGCACATATGCTGGAATAGATCATATTGAACATCCCTTGAGCTCCGTTTGCAGACAAGTTGTAGCTCCACCATGACAAAATTCCCACAAGATGTTGCATTATTAATGCTTTGGAACCTGCGGGATTCAGCAGATAACGTTCAGAATTATTGATGGCAAACTTTATCCCTTTTATTTTCCGTGATGCATAATGAAATTAGGAGCCCATCAAGAAATTGCAGATAGTGTTTAGGCTAATTTTTGTAGGGCCCGATTGGCTTTTGCTCTAACATATGTAAATATAATAATACTCTTTCATGGTGGAGGGGAGGGGACTGATTTGGCACTAATTTATGAAGCCTTCTAGCATTCTCTGTGCACTGCATCCTGTGAGGGCATGATGCTCTAATTACCCTTGCTCTGCATAATGAGAGCTCTTAATGACAATTACTAATTATAGTTAGGATTGTTCAGGGATTCTTTTTCCTCATCTTGAGATGATACATTGACGTTCATACAAGACAGCTCGGTGCAGTTTGGGTCGAGGAGTTAAGAGCTCTACCTGTGCGAGCCTCTTTGGGAAGAGCTGGAAGTTGTACAGCAAGAAGGTGTGATGAATTGAGCCTTCTATGTCCATATTTATTCCCTTCCCATATTTATTTGAATGTCTTGCTGACGAACAAAACTCTCTTGGTGTGGATCTTGGATTCACTATTTTGTAAACAGCTTGTCCAAGTGAACAACATCTAGTTCTTACACCAGTTTAGCTCAAAAATGAGGCTGGAGCTAGACATCGTAAGAGAAACATTGGGGTTCCCAGCCCTATGATTTCCTTGTGAGTATAATGCAGAGTGAGGAGAGGGGCACTTACAGAGGAAAAAAAATAAGTGAAGTGGTAACGCATGCTTAATCCTTCTTTCTCCAACCAGTTATTTCATGAAAATACCTTCCAGGCTGCTTTTAATTGTTTTTCTTCCCTCTCCTTTAAATGAAGCCTGGCTTCAGGATCCAAAATAAGCTTGGTTGAGAGGAAGATACAGCTGGAGGGGGAGGGGCAGAATAACACGGAATAATTGATGGACATTGAATGGGTTGAGTACCCGTTCTCCTGCATCCCTATTATCTTGACAAATGTGGTCTGCAGAATTTGTCTGTGGAATGTCTAGTTTTTCCCTGAGGCTGGTTTAAGAATACAGCAAATGGAATTGTCTGTGCTTTTGAGCATCTGAACATTAACATAGATACTTTGTGTTCTTTGTGCTTATGCAAGTCATCTGAAGTTTTTGTTTAAATTAAAAGGTTGGATTGAATATCAGCTTTATAGATTTTCCTTGTTTTTTTTCTGGGCTGTGAGGCCATGTTCTGGAATAGTTTCTTTCTGATGTTTTGCCTGCATCTGTGGCTGGCATCTTCAGAGAATGGTTGGGTAGGGATGTGTGTGTGGAGTTTATATGCTGTGGACCCCTGTGGAGTATATGTAAATTTGTGTAATTGAATGGTTAGTTTTTGGGTATAGAAATGCAAGGCTCTTTAGTGTCTGTTTGGCTAATGGTTGGTTGATGGGCAGAAATTCTGGACCAGGCCAACAGCTATCATGTCAGAATGCACAGAGAAGCTATTGAAATCCACAGAAACCTGGACAGCTTCAACAGGAAAGAAGAAACCTTAAAAATAAACAAAATCTGGCTCCCAGTTTTGAAATACAATAGAATCAAAACTCAACACTTACAAAGGAATTCCACCCAGGGACAGGGGGATTCCCAGAGATAATTGCCCCTCAACCAACCATTAGCCCAACAAACGCTAATGATACTTTCAAGGTGTGGTTAGTTGAATCCATGAATGTAGAACCCATGGATATGAAGGGCTGGCTTTACTAACCCCAGTTTGTGCATCTGTGTATTGCTCTTACCTTTTCATTATGAACAGAACTGTCAAACCGGTTGCAATTATTCTGACCGTTTGAGCTCAGCTTTTATTGATAAAATAATGTATACATTCATGTTAGGTCTTTTAGGAGGGAGTATTCATGCTGCTGGGAGAAAAGGAACATGAGAGAAGTTGAAATTAGAACAAATACCTTCTTTCTCAAGCTTTCTTTATGGGCACCCAACTTCATTATGCACACAAAACACAAGCAATACAGTTTGCTGTTAAGGAATTCTGATTAAGCTAAGCTGTAGCAGTGATAAAAATATTTATGTTCATGTTGTGCTGCTATGTCAGAAATATTTGTATATAGAGCTTTATAGTTCTGAGTTTCTTTCCCTCTTTACAGCTATTTGCATGATTACAGCCCCTGGCACTAATTAGCATGTAGCTGTTGTGCATTTCCTGCTGCTAAATCTAAACATTGTTTAGTAACTGACTGAGCCTCACCTTAGACAATAGCAATACTGCCCAAACCCCAGCCAATTTTGCCAATACAAGGTAAACACATTTTCATCATTGCTATCTTAACCACAAATACAAATAATAACAGCAACATAAAAATTAAAAGAAATTGCTAACCAATATGAAAATTGATCAGGACAGGAGAAACAATGCTGATGCTTAGAAGGGTTCTAAGCAAGGGGCTGTGATTTCCATGCAGAAATTAAATGAGAACTAACAGGAACAAAAGTAGGCATATTGAGGCAACCATCATGATTCTGCAGTGTCACATCTGTTACATGCACACCAGCTGCACTTTCATTGACAGTACAGGTCGCCCTCCAGATTCGCAGGGGATACGTTCCTGGGCTTACCATGTATAAGTGAAACCATGGATAATAACAAACCCTATTCAAATAAAAGACTTCCTGTACAACCATCCGTTAGAGTTGTGTTGGAGGACCTAGCAATTACTAGAGAGGACACCTCTCTAGGCATTTTCCAGTGCAACTATATGGTATGTGTCCCCTATTTTGTGTCCCTCAGATAACTGGAACCGCAGATATTGGTTCCATGGATATGGAGGAGGGGGTGATTCCTGGCTAAAAGTAGTATTGATACTAAACATGGACTTCATGATTCCAGTTTTGCCCAAGAAGGTATGTTGCAACTGAAACGTGCCGGCAGAAGTTACTTTAAATTCATTGACAAGTGAATTAGAGAATCCTTTCATCTTAAATATAGCTTCAGCATTGATCTAACCATAGAGTCAGGCACTGGATGACAAATGTGGGTGTACCGATAAATCTTGAAGGATGAGCTCTATAATTATCCAACTGAAATGAAACCTGGTCTAAATAGCTCATTTTGAACACAGACTGTGACCAACAAAACTACAGGTTTACAGATTGGCTTTGGTGTGAAGCTGGGGATGGAATTTCTGGTGGATGCTATTGCATTCTGGCACTTTCCCCCACCGATTGTGCACATATCTTAATAAGCATATCTCCACTTATCCAGTAATACAGTACTCTGGAACAACATATATTTGCATGCACAAGTGAGGAGGTGAAAAATACTTGGAGCAGCCCCAGCCATGTGTCTGGAAACAGTATGATGTATAGGACCAGCCCTTTTACTCCGACAAAGATTACAGTGTGGTGGGGTACTCCGATCTACCATCAGACAAGCCCCAATGAATGTGGCATTTACGGGGCTGCTGAGGATCAAAAACATCCGCTGCAGCTATGAGGTAGTGTGGCATTTCCCACCAGTGTAGTCAAGCCCCTGGAGAGGTTAGGCTGGCATTTTCCTTGTTATCCTTTCATAAGCAGGTGAAGACTTTTTTTGTTTCAGCAGACCTTTGAGGGCTGACTGCTTAGGGGGAAAGGGCCTTTCATGTGCTTTCATGTTGTTTATATTTGTTGTTCTTTTTAAAAATGGTTTCCTATTAACTGGTTCTAATTTTATTGATAGTTTAATTATATTTTTTTACGTTTCATATGTTGTAAATTTTTAGCTATATCTGTTTTAACTTTTGTAAGCCACCTCGAGTCCCAGACTGGGGAAAAGGTAGGATAATAATAATGACAACAACAACAACAATAATAAAATGTCTTTATATACCACCCTTTGGTAACCCAATCAGGGTGGTTAACAACATTAAAACACCATACAAAGTAAAACAATATACTCCCCTCCCCCCTTAAAAATTATTAAATCAAATTACAAATTAAAACAACAATTAAAACACTTTATAAAACACATACATACTTTTAACAATAACAGTAGATCCCCAGCGACATTCAGTTCTGTTAACAAAGGAGGCTATGGGGACTCTCCTGAAGGAGGGAGGGTTCCTGAGGCCAGGATAATCTATTCTGGAAAGGCCTGCCGGAAGAGATCCGTCTTGACAGCCTTTTTGAAGCTGTCCAAAGATGTCAATTGATGGATCTCATCTGACAGGCCGTTCCATAGTCTAGGGGCGACAACAGAAAAAGCCCTCTGGGAGGTAGCCGAAAGCCTCGACTTTTGAGGCTGCAGCAAATTCCTCCCAGAGGACCAGAGTGCGTGGGGATGATTATATGGGAAGAGGCAGTCCCTGAGATAGCTTGGACCCAAGCCATTTAGGGCTTTAAAGGTGATAACCAACACCTTATACTGGGCCCAGAAACCAATAGGCAGCCAGGGGAGGGACCTCAGAACCGGAGTGATGTGGTCTCTCCTAGACATTCCTGAAACAAGCCTGGCCGCCATATTTTGTACTAACTGTAGTTTCTGAACCAAGCACAAGGGTAGCCCCATGTAGAGCGCATTACAGAAGTCTAGGCGTGAGGTGACCAGCACGTGAACAATGGTCTCGAGGTCCCTTACTTCCAGAAAAGGGCGCAGCTGGCATATCAGCTGAAGCTAATAACAGGCACTCCTGACTGTCTCATTTACCTGATTGATCATCAGGAGCAACATGTCAAGGAGCACCCTCAGACTGCGAACACAGTCACTGGAGGAGAGTGTGACCCCATCCAGGACTGGAGGTTGCAACCCAATTTTTGGTTTCGGGGCCGCTACCGTGAGCACCCCCGTCTTGTCTGGATTCAGTTTCAATCTGTTTTTCCTCATCCAGCCCATTACCGCCCGAAGAGATGCCATTGGAATTCGAGGCCGACGAACGAGACATGGAGAAATAGATCTGAGTGTCATCAGCACACTGATAACACCCAGCTCCATAACTCTGAATAATCTCACCCAGCGGCTTCATATAGATGTTAAATAACATTGGGGACAGGATAGCTCCCTGTGGAACTCCCCAGGTGAGCTCTCTTTTGCTCGAACAGCTGTCCCTGAGCAGCACCCTCTGGGACCTGCCTGAGAGGAAGGACCAGAACAACTGTAATGCAGTGCCCCCGATACCTAACCCCTTCAGGCGGTCCAAGAGGATGCTATGATCTATCGTCTAATGCTTAAAGGTATGCTAAATTTTAGCTATACTGATAGCTAGTTGTGTTATATTCCATCGCTGTTATGACCCTACCCCTAACTAATGATTCATTCTGCAATCATAATACTCTATAATTTGGATAAATATCTTCTCCCCTCACTTGTCCCTAATTGTGAGCTACTAATACAGACAACTATTTAGCCATGTTGGAAACTAGAAAATCATTAGCTAAGTCACCAACTTTTGCCACACACAGAAATGTGTAACAGAAAAAAAATTACACAGCACACTTGGAGTCTGGTTGACCAGGCAACAAAATGGCATATGCTAAGTTGTGTGACGGGTGGTTCGGTATGTGGGCAGTGTATACAATTAAATTTGTCACATGGTAAGCTGAGCCATCTCTTATTAGCTTACTCCTCAGTGTACATGACTCCATCCCCACCCTCCAAATATTACATCAGTGTCTGGTCCCAAGCCAGAAATATATACTATAGAAATATGAAGCTATTTAGTTAAATTATTTTATGAAATTATAATGGTTTCATTCTAAGCTCTTTTGATAACCTTATTCTAAGATGTGCTAGCAACCAAATGGATAGAGTGAGTCACACTTCAAAAATATAACATACTGGTGTAACCAGCTTTATTACTCTGATATCACAGGCTGATATGTCAGCACAAATTATGATGGTAGAAATCCAATTGTGTAACTATAGTGTTCATTTATTTTTGTTTTACTACATTTTATCGTGGAAGCTGTCACAGTCATAAACTTAATGTTCTTCTTCTTCCTTTACTTTCACTGCTATGACACATTTATTTATGAATTGGACATTTTTCTTTAGTCATGATTATGTTCTGGACAGTTCCACATTCCTGACAGTTTCCTAAGATCTGAAGTGTTGTTCTATTATTACAGTGGATGTAAAATTCTCTTCAGTAATTTAGCTGTTTGTCTTCCTTTTACAGAGAAACGGAGAGTGCATCAACTGTAAAATGGAAAATATTCCACTAGCAAATCTGTAACTCTGAAGTGTATAATTTGGCAACAGCTTAGGACCATTCCTCAAGCTATAGGGACTTTGATATCCCTTAGCCATCAGAGGAAGATAGTGATTCATTACATAATAGTGAAAGTATGCTTTGGGTTTTCTACAGCTTTAAAAAGAGCAGTGTCCATTACAATAACTTAACTCCATGTATTGGAACAATATGCAACAGAATGAAGAAGTGGATCAGTAAAAAGCGCACAGTTGCCTGCAGAGATGACATTTCTCAAGTAATCTTACAAATAAAGGTTGATCACCATATGTACTTATCCAGACTCATGCAAGCAGAGACTTTATTTACTCATTTCTTGTGCTAGCTTTCTATTTTACATTTTTCATTTTAATTCAGTTTTTTTTAAAAAAATATATTCATTTGGATTTAGTTGAATAATATTGAATAATATTGAATAATATTGCTTCTCTCCTTCTGTGGCAATAATTGTTTCCAGAGATCCTTTTTCTGTATGATTTTGTCACCTTCTGAGTGTCAAGTATGTGTTAACATTGCCTGCTCTCTGAAACAATGTGTAAAGTTTTTAAAATGTAAGAGCCTGTTGAATCAAACCATTAGCCTATACAGTTCAGTATCCTGTTCTCAACACTCAAAGCTAACTTAGGACATTTTGCTGCCTGTGGTGGAGCAACCAGTGATACCTCCCACATAAGCCTAAGTCAAGGTAAACAGTACTTAAACCTGGCCAAGCTATTTTGGCATTTGAAGCAGAAAATCCTAGAGGGGTCTTATCCCTTCCCAGATGGGGGGGGGGAAATACAACAATACCTAATTAAATTACAGTAGGACCCTTGTATCCGCTGATTCATTTTCCACTGATTCAATTATCCACAGGACACAAAACACTACACCTACCATGGAGTCTTCCTAAAAAATGTGTTCTCGCTAGCCATTTTTAAGTCCTCCAAGGCAACTCTATGATATTTTAAACCAGAAGTCCCATTATTTTTAATGACATTTGCTATTATCCACGGCTTTCAGTGTCCATGCCCCCCCCAGACCAATCCCCAGTGGATACGGGGATCCTATTGTACTAACAATTTCTTTGTCCTTTCATGGTCCCATAAACTTGTAGCTTGAGTTGGCTGCCTCATTTTGTCTAATGGTAGGGCCCTTCTAATGATGGCTACCCAGATACTTCCAGTGAAGCCTTCATGAAGGGCACATAGCCAATAGTACAATTCTGACATTAGCCCATCTCCAGAACTAGTTTTCAATGGCACAAAGCCTCTGAATCAGGACCCCTGCCTCCAGCTATCATAGCTAATAACTTTGGCTAGATCTGTCTTGATTGATTTACTTAGTTCCCTTTTCAGCCAGTGACCATCAGCATGCTGCATCACAGCACCTTCCATCATTCTTGTCTTGTATAAAGTCCTTTGTCTGCCTTGAATCCACTCAAGGTTTTAGAGGAGCTACCCAGGGGGCTGAACCTATTTGAGGGATAGCATTTCAGCACCCTGGATAGCTCCAGTGAAGCTCAGACAAAAAGCTAGAGCATATTCACTGATATGGGAGCTGCTACTGCATTGGATTGGAATCAGATTTGGATATGAGACTGGGAGACATCTATCCATCCATCAGCTTCCCCACACCTTCCTCTCCTCAGCAACCCCTCCAGCCCCCACCCCATGGTACACAGAGGATCATTAATGCAAGGTGAGGAGGAGATTCCTGGAAATCATGGCTAGATGTTGATTTGAAATCCTGTGTGTTAAATGCAAAGCTTCTTGTTTAGCTCTCCTGCTCTATGCAGATGTTTTTAGGCTGTGAACTACATATTGTGAAAGATTCTGCATTGGAAGCTTGTGAGGGTTCATCCTTTGCAAAAGCTTTGAACCTTATGTGCAAAAGTGCCAGCAAAACAGTGCTTTCAGGGAATGGCTCTGGGCTTGGTCCTCCAATTACAGTTCTAGATTTCGGCATGGCAAATACAGAATACCCTCTCTGAGGACTGCATTTCTCAGAGCTGCTACTGCTGCTGCTCCTCCTCCTCTTCATCTTCATTACTGATGGGAGGTTCAAATTAATTGTTTTTCCAGCCACTATCACTAAAGTAGCTTCTCCTTTAGAGGGAGTCTTAGGCCATTTTGCTGATCCTAGCTTAGTTGCCTATGAGGTGTCTGATCCTGAAATTGTGTATCTAGCTCTTGAAGCCACACTAGACAGTAAACACCCTTCAAACATACTGCCACATACTTAATATCTTTTACTTATAGAAAGTTAGATTTGTTGATTTGAAACACACACACAGCTGTCATGTTTTTCCATTGCCCCTCTAAATATTTTGGTACATGGACTATCACAGATGATACCAAATTAAAATTAAAAATGAAAACAACAGGCTTTTTTTCTTGATCAAGTTGATTATTCTTATGACTGAAAATTGAATGTAAGGACTGATTTGTAATCTGCTTTGATCTTTCTGTTTGGATGGAAAGGTGGGATATTAGAGTATTTTAAGATTGTTATTTCATTGATGTAGGTATTGTTCACCAGGCACTGTTCAAATATATTTCTGCTTTGCTTTCTATGTTGTGGGTTTCTTTGTCCTTAATGTTAATTCCTATGAATTGTTTGTTGTTTAGATCCAGTTAATGAGCTGTTCATTCAGAAAACTGTGTAAGGTGGAGATAACAGTTCTGCAGTTGCTTCAGTCTAGCATGTCCGAATCAGAGCTATTTTGCCTCTGAGTTTAACAGTTTGATTCCCACCTAATAGTTTTTATTAATGGTTATTATGAACTTGTCTAATCTACTGTATTTTTAAAGCCATCAATGCAACTGTAGCTCTCTATGCATACTCTCATTACCATCTTAAAGCTATTTGTGCATATTATCATAACACCAACCTTTACAGTGCTTGCTCTCTGTTCTTTCAAAGTGATTCCCTTTGTGTTTGATGCTTTTAATGCTTCCACCAGCTCAGTGGAATGCTCAGTTTGCCATTGAAGTGTTAGTGTAGAAGTGGTCTGTGTGTGTGTGTGTGTGGTGGGAGGAAGAAGAGCGAAAAAGAGACTTTAAATTGATAGTTTGAGTGTACCTGAAAAGGTTATCTTTTTCTTCTTCTTTGCATTTGTTCTGCACCGTTTATAACATAACAACAAAGTGAGATGAATCCTGATTTGACCTTAAGTGCCTTGCCATTCAGCTGAGTGGTTTCCCTGTAGGAATAAAAGCTGACACTGCTTTGCTTGAATTCCTTCAATCAATATTAGTGTGGGACAATACACATTATATAGATATGAAATAAAAGCATCTATATTGATACAGATGGATAGACAGACATATTCCTGGCTCAGATCTTAAAAGGTTATGGCAAAGAGCAGGACTGTGCTGGAGATGGGACTGAAGAATTTTCATCACTGGTGAGCTAACTGGAAACACTCAGGCATTAATTCCCACATTTTAAGGCATTTTGATTTGGCTTGGAATGTAGTTCTCTTACTAGATCTGGGGTTGTTTCTTTGTTTTTTGGAATGGCATTCTTTGAAATGGAGTCGTGTATGGCTATAAATCTGAGTTAGCCATGACTATGTTAAATTGAGTTTAGGTATATTAATTATATCATACAATACAAGTGCCAGGAATAATTATGAAGTGACTTCATCTTTATTAATCTCTTTTGTGTATTTTGATGCAGTGTTTATTAAAGAGTAGAAGAGAAATGGTTTTGAATATTTATCTCTGAAGATGTCCTTATTCCTTTATTTATGAGGCCTCTTTTCTTCACATAGCTTTGGGTAGATTCTCTGCCATATAACATGTATGCTAATAAAACCATTAAATAGCCTTTCATAATCTGGCACCCTCGAGATGTGATCATCCCCCAGCCACCATGCCCAGGGGGTAATAGAAGTTGCAGCCCAGCATCTCTTGAAGATGGTAGGCTTTGACAAGCTGAAAGAGAAGATTGAATTTAATTTATATTTTTAACCACAGCCTCCCTTTCTGAATGGTGTCCTTGTAGCGGGAACTGATTTTAAAAATGGTTGTAAACCACCTGTATACATCATGCAACTTAGGCAGTCAACCCATTTTCAATAAACTCTTCAAGATCTTCCAGTATGCATATGAAACTCTCCTTCCAGGTCATCCTGTTTTAATCCTGTGGCACATCCAGAATTATCCCTTCCACTCAATTTATTGAGCACAATCACATGGACAAGAGCTCTGAATACAACTATAGCACATATGACAGAATTCTGAACTGGACAGCACTCTTTAAGATTAATACCACAACAATTTCTCAAATGTTAAAAAAAGGAGAAGGTATTGTCATCACCCACTGAATCTCACCTGTATTAGGGTTTTTTTTTAAAAAAAGTATCTCTAATGTACACTCATTGTTGCAAAACTCTTAACAGATATGTTTGAAGTAGTCCATTTCCATGAACAAAAATACATCCTGGATAGAAATACTCAATTAATGTAGGAAGTAGTTTTCTTTCTGGCTTTGTTCAGCTTATTTTAGCAGTAGTGAGTTCACTCAGAGGCTGTTAGTTGAAATCACCGATATTTGAATTTGCATTGAACAAAAGAAGCAAACAAGGAGTCAAGAGGTGTGTGTGTGTATATGCTTTCAATGTTTTTATTTTAAAATCAACTTATAGGTACAGGCTAGACCAACCAACATTTTTATTGAAGGAGACTTACTCATTGCATTCACAGTTAACAGTTCAGTTCTTTCCCCCTAAAGTTCACACATGTAAGTGGCTTGCATATATTCTCCAAGTTGCATGTATTTATTCAGGAACCTCTCAAAAGTGATTGATGCAAACCAGGCTGTTCAGTGTTACCAACCGCCAAAACATTTCTTTGGTCATGGTGAGGTTTTGCTAGCTGCTATGATTACAGAAATAATTGTTAGCCTTTGAATGCTACATCTGCACACACTCTAAGTTAGGATTACATGGAGAAATCTCAGTCTATCTATAAGAGACATTGCTTAAGTAAAATGAGATACAGATTTACAAGTGTGAACACCCTCTGCTGTGTTTGAAGCATAAACAGCTTCCAATTCCAAAGGTAAGGGGAATTTGGTAGTACAGCTGTCCCTTCACATTTGCAGGGGTTGTGGCGGAGTACCACCACAAAAGTGAAAAAACTGCAAATAAGTTAAGCCCCACCCCCAACATGCATACTACACTACAGTATTGTAGACTCCTCTCCTGCCAACAGGACTGCCGATACCTGCTACCGTGATAGCAACACCTCCCCCCCGCACACAAACCATGCCCCTCACCCACACTCACCTCCCCCCAGCTCTCCTTCCCTCTGCCCTGTCAGCAACATGACATACTGAGCGTTTTAAACTGGCAGCGTTGTTTTGGTGCAAGGTAAGAAAGTGAGCTGGAGTTCTGTTGTTGGCAAGGCAGAGGGAGGGAGAGTTGGGGGGGTAGGTGAGTGTGGGTGAGGGGCATGGTTTGTGTGCCTGGGGGGTGGATGTTGCTACAGCTTCGGTTTGGGAAAGGAGTGACCTTACTGTTGTAAATGGGCAGTGCTGATTTGGTAATAGGTAAGAAAGCAATCTGGAATTCTTTTGTTGCCAGGACAGGAGGAGAGAGGAGGTGGGCGGCGGCAGAGGAGCGTGGGGTCTTGGAGTTTGAGCTAGTTGAACAGCAGCTACAAACCACGAATATGCAAAACTGCGAATGTGAAACACGCAAATGTAAAGGGACAACTGTATTTGTGCGTAGACATTTTAAGAATATGTGATCCACCTTTTTGGATCAGACCAGATGTCTGTCTGTCTAGGCCAGTATCTTCTCTGGCTGAATGAGACTACATGCGAAAGGGATCTAGGAGTCCTAGTAGACCACAAGTTGAACATGAGCCAACAGTGTGATGCGGCAGCTAAAAAGGCCAATGTGATTTTGGGCTGTATCAATAGAAGTATAGTGTCTAGATCAAGGGAAGTAATAGTGCCGCTCTATTCTGCCTTGGTCAGACCTCACTTAGAATACTGAGTCCAGTTCTGGGCACCACAATTAAAAAAGGATATTGACAAATTGGAGCGTGTCCAGAGAAGGGCAACTAAAGTGTGAAAGGTCTGGAAACGATGCCTTATGAGGAGAGACTTAGGGAGCTGGGTATGTTTAGCCTGGAAAAAAGATGGTTAAGAGGCGATATGATAGCCCTGTTTAAGTATTTGAGGGGATGTCACGCTGAGGATGGAGCAGGCTTGTTTTCTGCTGCTCCAGAGACTGGAACACGGAGCAATGGGTGCAAGCTCCAGGAACAGAGATTTCACCTCAACATGAGGAGGAACTGTTCGGCAGTGGAACACGCTCCCTCGGAGCGTGGTGGGGTCTTCTTCCTTGGAGGTCTTTAAACAGAGGCTGGATTGCCATCTGTCGGGGATGCTTTGATCAAGATTTCCTGCGTGGCAGGGGGGTTGGACTGGATGGCCCTCGTGGTCTCTTCCAACTCTGCAATTCTATGATTCTATGATTCTAGTGAGATTTTTCTGACTTGGCTACAACTGATTATTCACCCATGTTTGTATCCAGCACCCAGTCTTAGATATATCTCTGCTCAGAACCTGGAGGTTGTATTTAGGGCCAGAGCTTGGAAGAGTTACATTTCCCAGAATCGCCTAGCCAGGATTCCTTGTCCAGGATTTGTCTAATTCTCTTTAAAGTCGTTGCTGCATCTGGTGATGGTGAATTCATGATAAAAACTGTGGTGGTGAATTCCATATAAAAACATAAGAGCCACCACTTTTACAAGGTCTTGGGCAAAGACGTCCCCTAGTCCTTGTTGTTATGTGCCTTCAAGTTGACTCCTAGTTACAACAACCCTATCATAGGGCTTTCTTGGCAAGATTTATTCAGTGGAGGTTTGCCATTGTGTTTCCTCTAAGACTAAGGCAGTGTGATTAAATCAGCTATATGGTTTCCATGAGATATGATGGCGGGGTGGGAAGCTTCGAACTTTCCTGGTTATAAAGCAAATACTGTTCCATACCACTGAGCTGCAGGGCCTTCTCTTCTAAGGAAGAAGAGAAAATACATGGCAGTGTATAGGTAACACTATGATATAGCTCCCTCTCCTATCTCTCAGAGCTGCTAGAATTGTATGTTAGCATCACTACCATTCATGGTGGGGGAGGTTATGTGTGAGAATATTGCCCCTTCTTCTCAAAAGATACAGATGAGGCCTGTAGGACCTGTACGTTGGAGTGTCTGTATACAATTAGCCACTGTCAGTTACACCCAAATACTGTATCTAAGACCTTGACTAAATCAAACAGCATTAATGCAAATTATCATGCATATGTACTCTGTTTAGTTTAACCCTACATTAACATGAGAAAGCCCATGAGCTAATTGTTGCTTTTACAGTGTTTATGGTCATCTACTCTTGTTCCCATAGCATAATGGCCTATTGCATAGATGGTAGTCTTTTTGGGCCATGCACAGTTTTGCAATGTATCTGATGGATTTATGATCCAGTTCATAAGTGTTTGTACTCAGGGCAGGGAAGGCAGATAAATAATAAATACTTCCAGTATGTCTAGTTCATTGTACGGTTTTCCAGTTCTTACTGCCCTGGATGCATTCTTATGTACTGTATTATAATACAGACTGAATTGTTCTATAGAACAAAGTTCCAGTTAACTAAGACAATTTATACAGCCTGGGCAGGTTTCCAGATTTCTGTGTTTACTCTGTCTCCTTAAATTGTTCTCATTTTCAGAATCCAAGTTTCTTTCTGAATATTTTCGCTTCTTCAGTTTAGCTTGACATAGTCATGCTCATCATAATCACAACTTTTTTCAGTGATAAAGCTCTGTGTGTGAGAGAGTGTGTCTGTGTGTGTCGTTGACTGCCAGGAATTGTGAAGATGACTAGCAAATCGAATAAGAGGAATAATGTGTAACATTATCATTGATGGAACATTTCTTACCATTAAGCCTTCAAACTCTCTTCTTCAGCTGTCAACACATGGGCACTTTCTGGAGCCAAATTCTCTCACGCTGTGCACTGCCTGCAGCTTGCCTGAAGCTCAACTTTGACTGAAAATGTTGATTTCACTTCTTTTAGCCTTGTTCTCATTTAGCATTAAAACCTGCCTAGAGTCTGCCTTTTATTCTGTAATGTACACATGCATGTGTCAACTCCTCGCACACTTCTGATGTGAAGTTAAGGTGCTCAAAAGATATGCTAGTAATCTCTATGAATAATTGATTGGAGAGGAGTCTGGTGGTGTTAATTGTGAGGTGCAGCTGACTGAACGCCAAAACAAAAGCTCTTCGAAATATTTCCGGGAAAAAACTTGTAAAGTCTTTAGCATTGAGCAACAGGGTCAGTGCAGCCAAGTGGAATTTAAAGGACATTCTTGAATGTAATGGGTTTTGACTTGTTTTTGTCATGTGCCTCAGTGCATCATTGATTGAGCACTCATTTGTTAAATCAGCTATATTTTTGCTGTTTGTCAGACCATAGACAGTGGAATGCATTCTCCAAAAAACAGAAGCAGCAAAAATCCTTCCTTTCTTCTTAATGCATGGTTGTTGTTTTAAAATATCTTAAATTACAATCAAATTTCATTGACAAGAATGGCGTATGACTGTAATTGTGAAGGAACATATTGGAGACATCCATCAACTTACTGGGGAATGAAAGAAAGGAGTTGAGATTCATCTGAAATATTGATCAATCGTCTTCTTAAATGGTGCCTCAGCTCAAAGCTGAAGACTATTTCAGCTGGAAAAGGTCTTAAACAGTGTGCACTGAAAACATAGCTCAAGGTGTGCACAAGTGTACAGCATCTGCTTTGGGTAATATTCTTCCCAGCTTGAGGAAGTTTCTTTGAGTACTGGAAGAAGAAATGGCCTTAGTGAGCTGGAGTTTTCACGGTGCTGACATGTAGCTGATGGTAGTTACAGTTTTTTCGCTATATTAAAGAAGATTTTGAAAATGTATGAAAATATCTCTTTATAGAAATGGATGGTGTTATCTTTGGAATGAATATTCTCTTTTCCCCAGTGATGGTTGGTAGTTGGGACTAAGTGCTCACGGAGCCTTTTACAGTACTGTACATAGCACAGCTAGTATGTTTAATCAATTTCTTCTTACTTAAGGAAAAATAATTTGGTAATGGTTACTAGTGTGGAAGCAGAAAGGGGCTATTAGTTGAAACCACAAAATGATCTTATCTTACTCAACTTTGGGATGATTCTATCTTTCCCATGGTTCACTAGGAATGTTTCATGTTTCTTCGTGCATGTTACTTTTGCTTGAAGTGAAATTCAGCCTTTGGGGGAACCAGCACTAAACCTTAGAAAAATGGATCTTCTTCGTGGTCTCTGTGAATCACACAGCTGGGTTACTCCTGCACCTGCGCAGAGCATCGGAACCTTCTAGAATCGCTAGGCAGAATGTGCTTTGATACATTTTTGGCGGTAATTCCACCCACCCTAACGGTCCCTTATAAGGGCTTCCCGCCTAAATCCCCTCAGTTCCTTTCTTTCTGCCGTGTTAGCAGCTTGAAGGAACCTCTGTTCGCTAGGTGTTTTTTTTTCTCTGAGTGTTCTGGTTTGACTTGGCTTGACTTCTTGACGACGGTTTTCTCTTTCTCCTACTGGTTTTGGTGTTGGCTTCTGATCACTCTGTTTTTTGACCTATTTCTGGCTTTTGACTACGACTTTGGCTTTCCTCTTCTGCTTTGACATTACCTCAGATATCGTTACTGACCTTGGACTGGCTTTGACTACGATTCTTTCCTGGTGATTATTATTGTTGTTGTGGAGAACATGTCTGGCAAAGGAGCTTTCAAACGCTGTGTTATTTGCCAAGCAAAACTCCCTGCTGCGGATGGTCATTCCCACTGTCTAATCTGTTTGAGAGAGGCTCACAATGTCGACGCATGCATCCATTGCAAGGCGTTCACGCCACAGGCTTAAAAACACAGGCTCTCGCCCCTAAAGTCCTTTCTGTATGAGAAGGCCTTGCTCCCAGCTTCTGCTCCGGCCTCTGCCTCTGTGTTGGCTCTCCCTTCTGCAGTTTAATGGCTGGGTTGATGCCCTTATATGCCAAACCATATGGAAGTGTGGCTAATAAAATTGTGTCCTGTTGGATAAGGTCTGAATAATTGTGGGTATGAACTAAAAACAAGCTGTGCTTCAGAACAAGAATTATGGAAGCACATGAATTTGAAAACTCTATTATCACATATATATTTATGAAAAATGCATGCCACCTATATTTTTCAATTACACATGACATACATTCGCCCATAAAATATTATGAAAGGTGTTGCAGTTTGAAATGTGCTTGGGACAGAATAAAACTCTGTATCTTGTGAAATGAGTGAAAACTTGTACCCACTTTTACACTGATTGGAGAGAAGTTTCCTAAGTCTCTGGTGTCATGACAAGCAAATTGGTGTAATTGGTAGAAGGGCTGAGTAAAAATTACGCATTGACATAATCATGCCATAATATAAATGCGCTCAACCTGCTATCTAATACATTGTTATTCCACCCAATTTTGGCAGCTTTGCTTTGTTTAGCGAAATGTGGGTGTGGAAGTGCTTCATTTTATGATTTAGTCAGCTTCAGTTCATTCAGTCTACAAGCTCATCCTGTGTTTTGTTCATATGAATTGATCCCAAGTCTCTAATGAAAAAGTAAAATCTGAATGTGAAACCAGGTGGAACTGTCCTTCAATCCACATATTTTACAGAGAATTTGTAGTTCATTACGTTTGAAGTACATTTTTTTATTAATGTCACCAGAGATAGTATAAAAGCATTTCATTTAGTGTAAACTTAAAATGATCATCCAAACAATTTTCTCCTTTCTGAATTCATACAGCTGAACTTGTTGATGTTGTTGTTGTTGTTACTACTGCTGCTGCTACTACTGCTGGCTGATAGAATTGCCTGTCTGTATAACCCAGTTGCCATGGTATTTTACTTTTATGGCTAAGAAGAGAGAGTAAATGTTTTAAATTACAAAAATTCCCCTACTTTATGTAGTTCCACTCTTACTTTCTTTCTTAAGAGATCTGTTGGGTTTTCTTGAGTTTTCAGCAGTTGTTGGCAAGCAGCTACATTGATTGAGCATTTGGGGCTGCAAGAGAGAACATGCTTTTTACAGTTGAAAGAAATGCTAAAAACACTCAGCCAGCTTCTGCCAAAATGCTTACAGTCACCATCACCAACTTCTACCAGAATGCTGAGTCGGAAAAGAAAAATTCAATGTTCACAGTTAGAAAAACGTTACTTTTCCAGAATAATTTTAGAATCAATTCCAATTTAATTTTATTATTTGTTTGTTATGTTTATATCCTACTTTGCTTTCAATAAGCTCAGGGTGGTATGCATAGCTCTCCTCCTCCCCAGTTCTGTATGTGGGTGGGTGGGGGATTCTGCAAAATGGGTTAGGCCCAGAGAGAGTATCTGGCCAAAGGTCACCCTGTGAGTTCCATGGCTCAGTGGGCACAAAACCTGTGTCTGCTATGTCCCATCCAACACTCCAAACACTGCAGTTTCACAAAACTTACCTTTGTCCTTTTCTAGGGGGACTTAAAGCTCTCATATATAAATGTTTACAAGGCTAAAGATGCAACACTAAACATATTTACTAGGGAGTAAAAGAGACTGGACATAGTATATCTGCCAAATATAGTGATCATATCTGGGATAATCAGAAAAGAGATCTAAATCTATTGGCAGATCTGAATAATTAGATTGGCATAGATATCTGATTTCCAGTTGTTTAGCAGTAGAGGAAACAAAAGTGTTTTTTCTCTCAGTCTAAATTAGGCTGCTGAAATGAAGGTTAGGGGGAATGGAAGACCTGAGTGTTTTTTCTCTTTCTGTGGAAGGACTCTAAGCTCTGTTCAGTTCTTGTTCTCGCCTCAAAACAAATACTTAGGTTCAGAATTTGTTCATTCTAACTGTATGTCTTTTACATAGACCCTCAACACTTTAAGCCAGCCAGCCCTTGATCCAGATCCAAGAATTTTTAAAAACAGTATCACTCTGTTCTGTTTGAGTCAAACCTCTCCTGTAGTTTTGTATCCAGTTTTGGGTTCCACAGTTTAAGAATAATATTTCCGAACTGAAATATATCCATGGGGAAGGGTGACAAGGTTAGTCTTGAGTCCTATGAAGAAAGGTTCAAGGAGCTGAGTATACTGAGTCTGGAGAGCAGACTGTTAAGAGGTTGCACCATGACAGCTGTTTTCAGTTAACTGAAGGATTGTCAAATGGACCATAGAGCAAATTTGTTTTCTTTTCCTCCATAGGATAGGAAATTTAGGGTAGGTATTAGGAATTCCTCCAAGAAAGGGAATTGGGTGTAGGCATTAGGAAGAACTTCTTATGGATATGGGCTGAGTAGGACAGATGAGCTCTGAAGATGGCAAACTCTGTTTTATTAGAGGCTTTCAAGCAGAGTCAGGTCACCCACTGTTCTATTGTATTCTGTTCTTGTATAGGACTGCACAGAAAGGAATTGTTTGTGTGAATAAATGCATGTGGGAACATGTCTATATAGAAGAAAAGTGGGATAGTAAATAAAAGGGTGGCAATGTTACAGTATTGGGAAAGGCATTTGCTAATACATATTTTATGCAATCCTTACACACCTGGAAATTGATCAACTTCACTCCCCTGTGTACCGATCTTGTCAAGAATACCCCGTCATAGGTCAACCCTAGGGTCTCCATAAGTGAAAAACAACTTGAAGGCACACAACAACAACCAATAGGTAACACTATAACATTATTCTTTTGCTCATTTATATAGCCTTAGACTATGAAGTACTTTTCACAGTTGGTTTCTAACATTCAAATAGCTTTAAAAAATTAGTCAGGATGGATTGGCAAATCCCTTCTGTGAACAAAACTGAACTCTGTTCTCCTTTCATTGTAAATCTCTGTGAATATATGTCCTTGTAGATACATGATACAAGATTAGTTGTTGCCACTGCTGTATTCATGGGGTCGTTGTGGCCAGGAATGTTTTTGCCCATCTTAAGCTGTGTGATCCTTCCAAGGGAAGGTGTATAGAGCTAGAGTGGTTTATGTCTTATTTTATAGACTACTGTAATGCCCACTACAAAGCTTCCCTTGAAGTGTTTTTGGAAGTTACAGCATGTGAATATGCAGCAGTCAGACTGTTGTGTGGTGTGCCCTTTAGAGATGACGTATCAGCTCTGTCTTGTACCAACTTACACTGGCTTCCTATTTGTTTCCAAGCTCAATTCCAGCTGGTTTTGATATGCAAAACCCTAAGCACTTTGGGACTAGTATGGTGTATTTGAAAGACCACCTCCACCCATATGAGGTTGCTGAGGATATATGATCTTCAGCACAGGCTGTGTTGCATGTCTCCCTAGCCCAAGAGGCTAGGGGTGGCAAGTACACAAAACAAGGCTTTCTTTGTAGCAGTACCTCACTTGTGGAATTCTCTCCTGAGGTAAGTCAGACTGGATCCATTCTCACTGATCTTTGGGTGGGCAGACAGTTAAGACTGCATTGTTCCACATGGTCTTAGGTGCTTAAAACTAATTTTAAGGTTGGCTTTTGGGATTGTTTTAACTGTGGCTGTAAAAAAAAATTTAATGGTTTTAATCTGTTTTTATAGAATCATAGAATTATAGAATTGGATAATGTTTTGTCTGCTACAACACCTGGGGAGACTGGATGAGCTAGGAAGTGATAAGCAAATGCAACAAATCCATTATATTAAATTAATTTATAGTTATAAATCTTCAACTTTTTTGTAAATCAGCATGTACACATTGGGCTACAATTATTTTTATCATAAATATGGGCAATGTATTTATATTGTTCAGTCAGACACCTGTCTCCACAGAATCGATACCTGTGGTTTCAATTATCGTGGGGTGCAAAAAAAACAAAAACAAAAAAAAACCCACATACAATAGAGTCTTTCTAGAAAATGCCTAGAGAGGCATCCTCTCTGGACATCTTCTAGGTCCTCCAATACATCTCTATGATATTTTTAACCAGAAGTCCCATTATTTTAACAGCGTTGTCTGTTATCCGTGGTTTCTGATATCCGTGGTAAATCCAGGAATGAAACCTCTGTGGATATGGGGGTTTGGCTGTATTTGGTTTCATTTTAACCCCTCTTGAGTCTTAGTTTCAGGGGGAAGGAGGGATTGGGATGGTGATAGATCTAATGATGCATCAGTGGATGTACCACCTAGCGTGGTTGAACTTTCTTCTCCTTCCCCTTGCAATTCTCCATGCTCACAAAAAACTTGCTTTGGAAGCTGTAGCAGGTTCTAAGGATGCATAAGGATCTGCAAGTGAGAGAGGACCAGAGATTGCCCTTCTTCTGGTTCTGCTGTTGGAAACAATTCCTTCATCGGAAGGACCCCTTTTGCTCCTACCCCTTATACTGCAGGCAATACCATTTTGAAAATATCCTATATTAATTTTTCAGACTGAATACAAGCTCATAGTCTTATATGCTTTGTATTCTGTGGATAAAATGGTGCAGTGCCTTCAGTAGGCCTTACAAAGCTTACAACCTGCAACATGCTAGAACAAGATGTTTATGAATAGTGAGGAACAAGAGGATAGAAGCAAGTTGCTCTAGCTGGTTAGATAATTGCAGGAATCTTTTGTGAAATTACACTTTGCCCCGGAGTGCCTTAGGATGTGCATCACACATTCAGTGAAAGGAAATTCCTACAATGCTGTTTGTTATTCGCTTCATTCACAAGAAGGGTTACATTAAAAAGATGTGTCAATGCTAAATACATACAGGTTTATAGATTTCCTGTGAGTTGAACAGAGGACTTTATGTAGTTTTGTAGTATGAACACAGCAAATGAAATGACACAACCAAAGATGGCTATAGAACAGTATTGCATCCACATAATCTGATTTACACCTTATAGGGCTTAAAAGGCAAAAAGAGAAGCTATTGGTTTATAGAGATTGCCTAATAATAGTACTGTGGGACAATGGGGAATTGGCCAGTCAAGTTTGGAGTTTAACTTGAGCAGTTTTTCAGTTTGTAATGTGAGTTGTAAAGAAGACGTTGCACCAAAAAAAGAGCTGAAGTAATGAAATAAAATATAGGAATCATAGACCTTCCATTTCTGAATAACACAAACCTAAAGGCACTAGGTCCTATCTGATCTTAGAAGTCAAACACGATCAGCCCTGATTAGTATTTGGAAGGGAGACCACCAATGAATATCAGGTGCTGTAGGTTATATTTCAGAGCAAGGGGCTGGCAAAACCACCTCTGAGTATTCCTTACCTAAGAAAATCCTAAGAAATAGATGGGGTCGCCATAAGTTGACAAATGACTTGAAGGCACATAAACACACTAGATTTTATCCAGAGCAACCAAGCAGAACCTTATTCATGTAACAGGGCCTTGCTGCCCTCTTCTCCCTCTCACTTAACCCCTTGTACCTACCAAAAATATTTTCTTGAGGATTAAGGTAAAGATGACCTTTTTGTTTCCTTTGGCAATTGCTTCCATGGATGTTACAGTAGACCTGGTCTTAGTCCCTTACTTCTTGACTGCTCTTTTCCTGGTTTGCAAATGTGTCAAGAGAGCTCCTTTCTTTCAATAAAATTCCAGACATGATGTCTTGGATCATGAAGGTCAATGTGTAAGCAGAAGTCACTTTTGCTCATGGAAGGAGTCTCCCACCCTCCCTTTTCTTGTAGCCCTCTGCTCAGGCATCCCAAGTCATTTCAGAGAAGTCTATCCCTTTGGGGATGTTTTAAAGTGAGTTTGAGGAGAGGAGAATACACCAAAGCCCTATAGTGTGAGTAGAGTTTTGCTGTTATGTCTCTAGACTTAATCTACCATTTGTATATTTGGTTTATATATGTGTCTACAATTATACCAGTAATAGTGATTAATACCAGTACTTAAGTTCTTATGTCTCTTAGAAATTAACTTACAACTAGCTGGACCTGGCGTACCATACACGGTTAAAAAACTCCTGGTAGACCTCATGCCTGGTTGCCTGGGTCCCATTGCAGTGCCAGCAGTGGCATCCTGCTGTTGCCGCCAGTTGACTTCCTGGGTCCTGTTGCAGTGGCAGCAGCACAGCTTCCCACCACTACCACCACCAGTTGACTACATGGGTCCCGTCACAGCAGGAATAGAAATGATATTACTAAGTAGATTTAAATCATAAGTGAAAATTGTGCAGCCCTGAGACACTGGTGAACTGGAAAGGCCTGCAACCTTAGTAACTATAGCCCACACTGTAGCACATTGTTTGGTCACTCCCAGTATGCAGATTGGCCATGAGTGGCAGAAGTGGATTGTGAGGTGGAAAGGGAATTTGCATGAGATTTGCATCTGGGTGGTGATTGGCTGAGGGAGTGACAGGAGCGGCCAATCAGCACACTGAAAGAGGCAACATACCTACATACCTAAGGCTGTAGTGCATACCCAAGAGTTTTATACAGAGAGATTTTTTCTTTGTCTCGTCTGTGTGTGTGTGTGTGTTTTATATCTTGGACCTGCAGAAAGTGAATCTTCTCAGTAAACACAGAATTTGTGCAGTTATATCCATGCACACTTAAAGCAACCAGATGCAATTTGCTGACAGCATAAAGGGACGGGCTTGCAACATAGGATCAGGAAGTAGCCAGGTATAGCTTCCACTAAAAGAAATAGCAGATGAAATGAACAAGGAGTCCACTGAGGCTAAGTGAAGGAATGCATTGCCAAAAATCCTTTTTAAATAAAATCTTTAACAATGAAGGCAGAAGGGAGGGACAGTTTGCAGTAACAGAGACCAATAGGAGATGTTTTCCAAACCATTTGTACAAAATATCTCCTCCCTACCTCCCACCAGTACAAATGCTGACAGATCACTTGGTACACAACTTCATAATTTATGGGAGCTGATCACATCATATCAGGTTAATCATGTAATATGAATGTATGGGCAGTGCATGGGGCAAGCAGGGGACAGTACCTCCCTCCATCACTTTGGGATTAGGTGCTCCTCACTTCCTTCTCACCCACAGTGTCACTGTATGAATGCACATTTTGTATTGGATATGGTGTTGCTGAGGTACTTAACTCTGTCTTCGTGTTTTCACCTAGGAAATATAGCAAGATATAACAATCTGCAGTATTGTGTTGCATCCCATTATTTTAGTGTGCTTGTAAACATTCATTCTTTTTGAAATAATCATTTTGCAAGCCTTTTGAGGAGTAGATTGTTAGCTTTTATAGATAATCTGAAATCTCACAGGAAAGAGAACTGTTTGCCCTGCTAGCACAGTAGCTCTGGGACTACTAAAGATTAACATTATGAAAACATAGTATGAGATCTCTCTTGGAATTTACCAGCACAAAAAAAGCAGCAAAGGTTTTGGTTTACTCTGAGATTTCTGTAAGTTTGGTTTAAATGCTTGCTGTAGAAATTTAGTTATCTACAACTCTGCTTATTCCCAAAGGATATGGCTTTGTAAGGTACCAGCTGGTGCATTCTGTTTGTAAAACATGAAATAATCTCTCTTGTAATGCTAAAATTCTGCTACCTATGGAAATATGTTTAGGATAAAGAGAAGAAAGTGGGAAGAGACATATCTGTTGTTGTTGTCAGTAGTTAGATAGCTTCTAATTTTCCTGCTGTCTGATTCCTAATGATTTTACATTTATTATGTTGATTTTCAACAGATATTTTATTTAGAAAACATGTGACTTGGTTGTCTTTTGTACAAAAAAATTGTCTTCCTGCTTGCATGACTATGTTTATAAACATAATGAACTTTACTCTGATTTTCTAACAGTTGTGAGGCAATATTCTTTCCTTGAACTCAAAAAAGGTCTTATTGAACACAACATCTGTTAAATCACCACTTGGCTTCCTTATAACACAGTACCTCTTCATTTCTTGAAAAAAATTTACGCAAAAAGAAAAATTATGCAGTCTTTACAAGACTGAGTGATATTCTCATTTCCTCATTCTTCTATAATTTTGGTTTTTGTCTGCTTTCCTTTGCAGGGGAAATAGTGGTTGAAAACATTGTTCCTTTTTGTCAAAATAAAATAAAAATAAAACCCCAGTGTTATTTGATTTATTTGTGGGTTTTTTTACACGCCAGGCTTCTTCTTCTTTTCTTCTTCTTCCTAAGGAAGACACAATCAAATGGCAAACCTGTGTTTTTGTTCCTTTTCAGAAATCCCTGACAAGCTCACAACACTTGGTCCTGCTATAGCTGTACAGGTCTATCTATAATTGATGACTTGGGGCCAGACAGGCAGGCAGAGTGCACAAGCAATACACATATATACATTACCATGGTGTGAGGTTTGTTTTCTGATTTTAAAAATCAAAGCTGCTTAATTTCAAAAGCGGGTCTCAATTCACCTAGCTCTACCACCGTGCAATAGAAGTGGCATAGATGGTCCACATAAGCTAGCTATATTGAAATAAACCGTACTTACACAGTTTACCGAACTTGGTCCTTCTTCTTCTTTAACAAAAAAGCAATGTGACAGTTGGTTTCAGTGCTAATGCTAATGACTTAACTCATTGCCTTTTTTTACTTATAATTTTAATGATTTTTGTTTGGCAGGATTAAGGAAGATGATTATGTATTTTTTTTGTTTGTTTGTTTCAATGGCAATTTATAGTCCTTACCATTTCCCCCATTTTTCATATGTTGAGTAAAGACTGATAAGCAAAACAAATAGAACAGACACAACCTAGCAAAAATTAAATACTGCAATGTTCCGTTTGCTTTCAGTGGAAGTTTTAAACAGATGTTTAATAGAACAATTGTATACTTACGGTATGCTTACAGCTAAAGATACATCACTAGTGGAATGGCTGCCATGTCCAGTATATAAGCAGGACAAGGAGAAAGGGAAAACGTCATTAGAAAATACAGAAATGGTGGTAAAGGAACAGACTCCTCCACTTGGTATCAGCCCACAAATCACATCTGGTAGATTTGTGAAGACACCCACCTGCTTGTGCTGAGGACATAGAAGGAGCCAAACTGCACAAGCCATGTTGTGAGTGATTGGTTACGATGTAACAGCCCCACCATACAAGAAACATGGAGAATGAGGGAGCAGACACAGCCAAACGAGTCCTGCAGTACTGTCTCTCAGAGGAGCAACAGTCATGCTTGGGAGGCTGCTTGTATAAGCCACAAGCAAAACATTGTACACAAAGATGACCACTGCCCTCCTGGAGGAAAGACAACAATCAGGCTGCAGAAACAAGCCAAGAACTCTAGTCATCAAAAGTCACAAACTTGCTCTGGCAATTGCAGCTTGGAATTGACACAGTGAAGGGCTTTCCCAGTAGATATCATTAAATGAAAAGGAGATAGTTCATACAGCATGAGGTGCAGTGCTGAAGTAACGTTGTACCATTGACAGAAATGTTACTGTGGATTGAAGGGTATGAGATAATTCCCCCATCCTTCCCACAACCATGTCCTCTTCCAACCATTCCATCTCTGGTTACAGCCATTCCATTGGCAACTCTTCACAAGGACAGCAGCTCTACCGCTGTATCTTACGTGTTCCATGAGCATATATTTTGTGGTGGCGTAGTATCTTGTGTTGAGCATAGCAAGGCTTTTTGCTAAATCCTGTGGCTCGTTAGCTGGCATATACTGCATATAGAATTATATTCTACATTAATGAGACTTAGTATGAACTTTGGCTTGATTGTTGCCAATGTGTATTGATAATTTCTCTGCTCAGATTTCACTCAAATGATTTCATATAAAAATCTCACACATTCACATTACTAAAATTTTCTTAAAATTAAGAACAGAAGGGGTTTTACCTTATGGCAAGAAATGTCATGTGTGAATTTGTCTTGTAATGTATGTATGCAATCAAACAAAAAAAATTATATTTCTTTTGATTAAAAAAACGCCATCTGAACCTTGTAAAAACCTTCATTTTATTAGGTAGAGATAAAAAGAAAATCCCTTCCTAGTTGTAAATTAGAAATGAAATGGGGTATCATGACTGATTTGACAGTGAAAACTGTTTTGCTTGGAAAAGCTGAATACTTCACTTTGGAAACAGATGAGAAGTCATCTTGGAAGTGGGTTATATTTCACCATCTAGAAAAGGAATACCTGCCAAAATTAATTATCTTTCCATGGTGTATTATTTTTTATTTCTTGTATTGCTTTTGTCACCATTTGGAAATGGTTTAATGCGCTGATGTAAATTTCAGAATGTGGAATCAACATAATAAACCTTCCCTTTAGGCAGAAGTGGTTTTTCTCAAAAGTGACATAGCACCATCTAGTGTAAAAGGTACATTCATTCTGACATAATCCTAGGGATACCATAACACACAATTTAATTTGAGTAGTACATGGAAGGTAAACTGAATTAGCACACACAGCATCCAGATCCTAAATTTTTCATTGGCTGTCAGTCAACAAAATTAATTTAATACTAGCTTGGCGATATGATTTATGATGTAGTTCTAATACTGTCGTTAATGTCCAATTCTAAGTCTGTAGTTGCTCTAACTGAAAGTGTCGAGGAACTGCTAGTTATCAGACTGTCCCGTGTCAGACTTTATCAGTAGTTTTTACTTTAATGATTTAGTAATGAAAGAATGTCTGGGAGGAAGGGACTTCTGCATGTTCACAAATGTTTCTGTCTCTCTTACTCTGGAGCAACAAAATATTGGCTATGGCCAAATAACCATGCAACGAATTATGCATCCAAAGGGGAGTTTGCACTTGGATGTTTTTAAAAGCCCAACATAATTCTTTGAAATCTGATGAATGAAAACCCCAAATATGGGTCTGCAAACAAAGTGTATATCTCACATGCATTATTGCTTTGAAATCTTCAGTCAAGGTTCAGCAGAAATATAATTAAAGTAAATAGGAACAATAAATACAAACATTAATCCAATATACAAGTAAATATTCTGTTTTACCAGGAAGATTTAGGTTTTAGTCCATTAGTTAGTCCTAACTAGAATAGAACCATTGAATCAAAGGAACTTAATCAGAGTAGACTTACCAGGTTGCCATTGATTCATCAGTATTATATATTGATTTTAATTTGTACTAATTTAATAATGTTTTAAGGGGGGGAAGGGATTTTGAGTTGTTTTATACTGTGTGCTATTTTATTGTTGTAAGCCACCCCGATTGCTCGCAGAGGGGCAGGATATAAATAAATTTTATTATTATTATTTATTATTATTATTAGGTTTACTTTTTAGTAGGTCTACAGTTGTAGAGACTACAATTGGATTTAGGCCTTGATTCACAAGACATATAACTCAGTGATCATAGAAGAGAAAGATTTAACAGAAACACTGAGGAATAAAAAGGATTTTGCACATGTTTTCAGCCATAGGATTCCTCATTACATACACTGGGCCCTTCGTATCTGCTGGGGTTAGGTTCTGGGACCCCCGTGGATACCAAAATCCGTAGATGCTCAAAGCCCATTATATACAATGGTGTAGTAAAATGGTGTCCCTTATATAAAATGGAAAAATCAAGGTTTGCTTTTGGGATTTTTTTTTTAATATTTCCAAGCCATGGATGGTTGAATCTGTGGCTACGGAGAGCTGAATGTATATTACTAGTGTTGAGGAACCTCTGCTTTTTCATATGGGGAATTTGACTATGTGAGTCGACCCCTGTATCCATGGATTCAATATCCACAGTTTCACATATCCATGTCCAAAAATATGTTCTCTCTGTGTTCTAGGTTCTCCAGTGCAATGCAATGCGTTCATCTCATTGAGAATAATAGGGTTCCCTGTTATCCACGGTTTCTGGCATCCCTGTATGTCTTGGAACACATCCCGCATAGAAACAGGGGTCAGCCTGTACAAAGATTAAGAACCACATTGCTAGAAAAGATGTTTTTGAGTCTCCTGAATTTTAGATTCACAAACCTGACACCAGTTTGTGTCATACCCATTCAGGGTTCATTGTGCATTGCAGTGATATTAATAAACTAATAATAGATTATGACTCCAATTACTTTCAAAACTTCAACTGTATCTGGTCATTGAAGAAACAAATACATATTGGCCAGGATATAAGTAACCACATGCCTAGCTCTATATGTTCAAGGGAAATGTAGGCATGTAAAATTTACTCTGCATGTCATGTAACTTGTTGTTATTTGTTGTCAAGTTAGCTTTGGCTTATGGCAGATCTACAAATGAAAAGCCTCTAAGAGCCAGAGTCATTAACAGCCCTATTCAGATCTTGCAAATTCAGGAGGGATGGCTTCTGTTATTGAGGCTCTCCATCTGTAATGTGATCTTCCTTCTTGCCCCCACTTTTTTCTGAGCATTATAATCTTTGCCACTGAGTTATATCACATGATGTGTCCAAGCACAATAGCCCCAGTTTAATCATTTTGGCTTCTAGTGAGAGTTCGGGCTTGATTCACCTAGAATACTGTGTCCAGTTCTGGGCACCACAATTCCAAAAGGATATTGACAAATTGGAGCGTGTCCAGAGAAGGGTGACTAAAATGATGAAAGGTCTGGAAACGATGCCTTATGAGGAGAGACTTAGGGAGCTGGGTATGTTTAGCCTGGAAAAAAGACGGTTAAGAGGCGATATGATAGCCCTGTTTAAGTATTTGAAGGGGTGTCACATTGAGGATGGAGCAGGCTTGTTTTCTGCTGCTCCAGTGTTCCGAGACTGGAACACGGAGCAATGGATGCAAGCTCCAGGAACAGAGATTCCACCTCAACATTAGGAGGAACTTTCTGACAGTAAGAGCTGTTAGGCCGTGGAACACACTCCCTCGGAGCGTGGTGGTGTCTCCTTCCTTGGAGGTCTTTAAACAGAGGCTGGATGGCCATCTGTCAGGGTTGCTTTGATCATGATTTCCTCCATGGCAGGGGGTTGGACTGGATGGCCCTCGTGGTCTCTTCCAACTCTGCAATTCTATGATTTGCCCTAGGACCCATTTGTTTGTCTTTCTGACAGTCCAGGGTTCTTTCCTGTTAACATCTTCACTGTCCAGCTTTCACAACCATACCTAGAAATTGGAAATACTGTGGCACAGATGATTCTAGCTTTGGTATTTAGAGATACATCTTTACATTTGAGGATGTTACCTAGTTCCTTCATAGCTGTCCTCCCGAGTCTTAGTCTGTTTCCGATTTCTTGAGAACAGTCTTCATTGCGACTGATGGTTGAGCCAAGGTATAGAAAATCTTTAACTATTTTGGTGTCTACACCATCTACTTTGAAGTTACAAAAATCTAATGTGGTTATTGTTTTCGTTTTCTTAATAGTCTTCTCTAACCCTGCATTTTGCACTTTCTTCCTTAACTTTCATCAGTAGCCATTCCAAGTCTTTGTTATTTTCTGCTAGTTAATATGGTGTTATCTGCGTATTTAAATGGTTTATGTTCTTTCAGCCAATTTGCACCCCTCCTTGTTCTGAATCTTCTACTTGCAGTGTGATATCTTCTATATATAAATTAAACAGTGACCAGTAAAAAAAAAGGAGTGGGGAGGAAAAAGAGGTATGTGGATGCAGCTTTAAGATTAACTTGCTTTTTATTTTAGCATGAGCTTTCATGGGTATACAGTTGTCCCGTATCCACGGATTTAAGTATTCATGGCTTGAAAATATTCTTTAAAAAATAATAATCCAAAAAGCAAACCTTGATTTTGCTATCTTGTATAAGGGAAACCAATTTTCTATGCCACTGCATATAATGGGACTTGAGTATTCATGGATTTGGTGTATCCACGGGGCGGGGGGGGGGTGTCCTGGAACTAAACCCCAGTGAATATGAAGGGACAACTGTAAACCACTTCTTCAGATGCAGTACAGAGTGATATTGTATTATTATATTATTATAATAATTATAATAATAAATTATAAAGCCTCAGGTTATAAAGCATATTTATACAGTTGTGGGAACTCAGTAGAATGTAATAGGATCCAAAAAGATGCGCAAATCATGCCCTTTGCCCTAAATTTTCAAAG
Source organism: Gambelia wislizenii (assembly GCA_030847615.1). Classification (NCBI taxonomy): domain Eukaryota; kingdom Metazoa; phylum Chordata; class Lepidosauria; order Squamata; family Crotaphytidae; genus Gambelia; species Gambelia wislizenii. The sequence goes on along the minus strand of JAUMIR010000005.1, from coordinate 61,473,840 downwards.
GATTGGGCAAGGTGATACAGGTCTTTCTGATCTTTACAGTGGTCAGTTGGTGTTGATTCCCTTCCCCCCCCCCTCCGCCTTCCTCCTTTTTATGCTGCGAGAGACTAACGTCTTTGAAAACTCTTTACCGGAGTATAGGTTATAGATCAGAATAACCAGATGTTACGACACACCCATTTCTTTTAAAATGATCCATAATTTTACAGGATCTACCTAAATAAAGGTTATGCAACTTTGGGAGTTTCAAAGGAAGTTTGTTATAATGGTAAGAGGGTTTGCTTCTAAGGGGAAAAAGTGGAAATACAGTAGTTATGCTTTAGTCCTAATATAATTCTTTGGATTTTTGGCTATGACCTAGGTTTGTACCAACTGTAAGCCATCTCCTATACAGTATATGCAACAGACTGAGGTAATAGTATACTGTTGTTAGTACTGTTTTAACCTCAATTTTGTATATTTTAACTATATGTGTTTTTATTGTAATTTTCTATCTTTTGTGAGCCACCTCAAGTCCCAGTCTGGGAGAAAGGCAGGATATAAATAAATTGATGAGTGGATGGAATAGAATCCTGAAATGCACAAGAGATCTGAGATCACAGTCAAGGAATACCATACAAACACACACACTTCTACAAGGCTATTACAGCACCAGAAGGGAGGAATCCAGGAAGATGTGATTGACAACAAGAATCTTCTAGCCATCATGGCCAAAAAGTATCTTTTCCGAGCTCTGCATCTTTTTTGCAGACTTCATTTCTTTTGTAGCATCTTGTGTCCTGGCAGTAAACCCCCATTGATCCAGTTCTGTTGGGCAGTTCCTATTTCTGCTGCCCTTGAGCAAATTTATGTCCAAACTAGTAGGCAAACTGTGTACCGTACCTCTATGGTTGAATCAGGTCCTTCCTTCATTTTGTTAGTAACACAGCAGCCCCACTCTTTCATTAGGCAAGTGACCTTGACTTTTAGTCTTTATGTTTTTATGATTTTTTGTTAAGCCAGAAATTCAATGTGCTGTACCAATCATCTCATTCCAAATGCATAATTCACCACAAGTAACTTCTTCATAAATACTTTTGAAGCTTCTACACAGCACCTAGTCTTTCTGGAATTGCTGGAAGAGGAGAGGGTATTAGAGGACTGACCTTTGACTGTAGCAAAACACAGTTAAATACTATTTTCAAAACTGGACCTTACTTTAGAACCATCTGTATATTCAAATATTAATTTTCCTTCCAAGTGAGCCTCCGAATAACTGAAGAGAAAAATTTTCAAGTGTGCACAATGTGCCCTCTGCTGGAAGAGAAACATTCTCACATCTACATGTATGTGGTTATGTACCGTATGAGTGGTGTATTATAATGATGTGTATGGCTTTTTAATTTATAAAATGATACTTGAAACTGTTCCTCAGCTGTTTTAATTTTAAAAAGTCTATGTAACCTCCATTATCTGAACTAAATAATTATTGTGTGAATATTACCCTGCCATGTGGGTCGTATTTATCTTTTCTGATTTTACATTTAATATTTGTTAATATTATACACACACAAACACACACACACACACACACACACACACACACTATAATATATACCTAAGTAGTAGTACCCTTAAGTTTTGCTTTCTGTGGCATGGGAGTGCATCTAAAACAGAGATCCTGTTTAATGCTGGCAGAGCATAAAGATTTGCCTCAGTACTGACACAGAGGTCCAGGAGGGTAATGGCTGCTAGCAAGGTGACAGTGCAAGGGAAACTCTCCTGCCAGGTCCCCAGCCAATCAGTGGCTGTTTGAGCTGGGGCACCTGTTGGCTAATCTGAAGCCATTGCAAAGCCTAGGAAAACCTGTGGTCCAAAGAGGTATTGGATACCTTCTTGTACAATGCCAAAAATGTATGCTAGTATAAACCCCAGTTTATGAACTCCAAGAGGAGTTTAGGCTAAAGCTGTGATCTTATGCACATTTATCTGAACTGGGAGTAAATCCCACTGAGCACAGGGAAGCTTGTTTCTGAGTAAATAACCACGGAAGGCTGTCAGTTTCCTTAGGCTGGCAGAGACAACATCACAAAAATGCTTGCTTAGGGACACTTTTGCACCAGCAGGAGGTTAGCAATCAGGGATCTGTCCCATCTTCAACAGCTACCTACTCTTTGGAAACTTACATGGGCTATTGTTAGAATAATTAACCTATTCCTAGCGCACGCTGTGGGCTTGTCTAAATGATGCAAATAATCCTAACAGGATGCGAATGGAGGTGATCTGTTCATTTGAACATTCACATCAACACGTGTCATTCGGAAGGGGGCCAGCCAAATCCTCCTGAAAGTCCATGTGGGAAGCATCTGGGGCTTCAACCAGATTTTTTAAAAAGCTCCATATGACATGCAAATGTGTGATCGTTTGAATACTCGCATTCACATAGATATGAACAGGTAGCTTCATCTGATTGGCTGGATAAGCATAGGGGTGGAGCTAGCAAAGGGAAAGTGCCTGCTGCTGCCGTTTTGGATTTTTGGCTAAGCGAGGGTCCAGTAAATCGATAAAATGGCTATCTTATACTTTCTTTCTTTCTCTCTCTCTCTCTTTGTAAATATGAAGTATCACATGTGCACACCATGGTAAACTGTTTTTTAAAAAAATTGGTGGAGGCGGATTTAAAATCATGATAAATCACCACGCCATCTTGGCTAGGGGTCATGTGGAGTTTAGGGGGGCTGTTTTGACCATTAAGATAGGTCGCATCATTGCGAATGGCTGCTTTTTCAGAGGCATTCATATCTTCCCCCCTTGTATAGACAAGCCCTGTGTCTTTCCAAAGAACTTGCATATGGACAAGGTTAAATAGTTTTGTGAGCAAAAACAATGAGTTCTTTCACAACAGTAGAAGAGTTTTGGCCATGGATGGTAGACCTCATCCCATCAGTTATATTAAGTGCCCTAGGGATTTGGATTTGTACATTTGGTTTTAGGTTTGCTATTAAGGCGATCACTACTAAATGTTATTTTGTTTTGAGACAACATTTGTTTTAATGTTCAGATTTAAATTGGATTTAAAATTTTAGCTTTAAACATTTTAATGTTCTTAATTTATTAAAACATAGGGGTTGTTTAGACGATGAAAAAAAATCCTCAAGGAATGTGGGCAAAATACCGTTTGTCCAGATGAGCTCCTGCTGAGATTTGCCATATTGGGAAGGGGGGTGGCGAAAACTACAAGTAGTTTGTGATTACAGCTTCCAGTGTTTTTTGCAATCTTTTTTTTTAAAAAAATACACAAAAATGCCCATAACAACCCATTTGAACAACCGATTCAAATGGGGGCACATCCAGGAAGTCAAAACATGATTGGTCAGATGTGCACAGGGGTGGGCTTGCCAGCGATGAAGTAGCCAGAGCTGCCATTGTTGTTTTTCACAGACATGATCAAATGCTATTTTTGAGTGGCAGGGAAAAAATGTTTTTAAGCAGAAGATCACTCTTCTGCTTCTCTCATATAACAAGGCAAAAAAAAGGGGGATGGAGGGAGCTTTGGGGGAATAATAAGGCATGTAATTCACTCACGGCCACCATCCTTTCTCGCGGGCATGCTCCATGTGAACTTCAAACTTGGATAGCTTTCCATGCCATTGATCTTGCGAATGAATCATGGGGACAAATGAACACTGCTGCAATAGTGAGGTAATGCACTATTTTCCACAATTAATTCTCCTGTCTAACTGAGTGCATAGTTTTGGCTCAAGAGAAATATATTTGACATGTATTTTCTTTTCCTGCTTTCTGGAAAGCTGGTACCCTCCAGAGATTTTGCATTATACCTCTAAGACTAGTCAGCAAGACCAAGGATCAGAAATAGTGAGAATTGTAGTCAGAACATCTGGGAGGTATCAGATTGTCCCAGGTTTAACCACTAAGATCATGGAAGGGCAGATAATAGTGAAAGAATGCTATGTAAATTTGGCACGCAGATCACTGGAATTGTTGGCAGCTCCTGAACCTATTAAGTATTGATTCTTATTTTATTTTTTATTTTATTGACTGGTACAGGACTCAAGGTGTATATCCCCATGTCTCTCCATAAATTACCGTCCAACATATGTAGAATAGAGTAACTCCCCTACTTTCTAGTCCACAAGCAAAGACCTACAATGGAAATGGTAACCAGTGGGAAGCTGGTGTTTCCACTTGGTGTTTGCCACCTTTCTGTTCTTTGATAACTTCTGTGATTTTCCAAAGTGTATGAAGACAAGAATGTGAACAATAGCAGATAACCCAGCACTGAGTTACATTGTTGGGGACAGCTGTACTTGTTTCTCTGTGTGTCATGAGGCTTTCAAAGGTGTGTGTGTGATTGTGAGTGTGTGTATATAAAAGGTTGGCTACCCCATAACTTTGTGATGATTTGTGAAGGTTGTGTTGCTGCTTCTGTGGCAGACAGCAGAAAAATTCCACCCAGGCCTGCTTCTTATTCACTTTAGTTGTCTTTATGGAAGAATCCACAATGAAAGGGACAGTATATTCTGTACAATACATGGCCAAAGGGGGCAGAGAGTCTGCATCTTATTCATAGACTTGTTACATGAACACCACCTATACCAGGCTGGTTCCAGTTCCTCATTTTTCTCTTTACTCTCCCAGACTTGGTGGTATAACCAATCAGCTTTCATGCATTAAATATTAAAATTCATGGCATGGTGTGCCAGGAAAGTACTCACCTACTAGGAAGTAGCCAAATGCACACACACATGTGAGTATGTGACTAGAGGGCATAAAGTGGGTTGGCAAAATCACAGACATCCTGGGACTCTCCCTTGGGCTGACCATGGCAAAGGTTCTGTACTGTATTAAGTCTGTACACAACTTTCTTTGCATCTCTTTCCTGGGGATCTGTAGGCAAGGACTGAACTTGTGAATTCATTTGTGCGTCACCTTTACTGTAGAATCCTACTGTTACCTACCCCAATAGCCCCAATCTTGGAATATCTAATAACTGGCTATATTTAATAATTTGGCTTAACCACAGGGTTACAGGTAAACTAGGAACCCCCAAATACCAAGGTGGGATTCATGCAAGAGCAAGGGAAGGGCCTTTGGAAATTCCACAGAACAAACACTCAGATCAGGGTTTAACACCTGGAGATGAGTCATTCACAAATGAACTCAATGGTAGCAGAGACCTTAATGCTTGTAAAATGGGTCCTTTCTCTCCTGCTCCCCCCACAATAAAAGACCTTGTCTGTTTCCTATTCAGTTCTAAAAGCATCAACCATTAACTCTTCTGGGGTACTCTTTGTTTTGGCCTGGGAGCCCCTCCCCACCTAAGAACCATTGTATTTCACTCAAACTCCTATCCCTTCAGGGGAAATATTTCATATAAGTATCACCCTAAAACACCATCAGAGTGCACACAGATTGCCTTCCTGTTGACTCCGCGTCAGTCTGTCTAGCCAGGCACACAGTCCACTTCCATTTGACTCCACATCATATTGTAGCTAGTCTTTCATCCGGACCTCCTTGCTGTCAGTTTACTTCACGATCTCTGCTCTTCAGGATCGGTACAGTAGAACCCATCACCCCCTTACTCTTTTCCTCTATACAAATGCTTCCAACTGCTTTTGATAGCCCTGTGTGAGTGTCTGAAGCTGAGTGTTTGCTTGATTGCTATTGACGTTAATTTCCAATGAAGATCATTTAACTGTACCTTTTGGCTTAGAATCTCCTCCATTATTACTCCTATACATAGGTTAAAAGGTCCCACCGTTGCCTGACCTCTTGCATGCCAAGTTGAGTCAATTAAATTCACCAATTCAATATTAGGACATCAGAGGGTCCCCAGGGACCCCCTGCAATTTGGGTACACTACTCCCTTTAGTTTTAGCTTATATCACTTAATCAAAATGGGACTGAAAAAAGATCAAAAAGGGCATATTTTGGGCTAGGAGACTACAAAGGCACCATCTTTCCTTTGTCTACTGCTGTGGCTCTTTTTTGTACGGTTAGTACTGCATTTTAGTTCTACTGTGTCTCGTTTTCCATCCAAACATATAACAGGCAGATGGATGTCAGTAAATCATCTTTGCTCTTAGGAAGTCACCTTAAATTCATATCTGTTTCACTAGTGAACTATGGACACACCTCAGTTAAGGAAGCAGATGTGTTCCTGGGCGTTATTTCTTTAACAGAAAGTTTAGTACCATGGGCAAAAATAACATGGAAAGAATAGGTATAGGTTCCTACACTACAGAAAAGAACAGTTCAATATGTTTCAATGAACCTTTATTTCAAAATTAACAATACAGACATGTAAAATAAAACAGCTAGGTCAGATTAGCTAAGCAAACTAAGGAAAAACAGTTTGCACATTCTAGAGACCACCTGAAGGCTTCATCCAAAATGCAGGATGCTTTTTTTCTTTCGCCACCCTCCATTTTTCTTATGATTTCCATTTTGGTGACCAAACTTATAGATCTATTATTATTTTTTTAACATGCTGGAGTAACTGGTGAACAGGCCTATGGTCTCCCCTTTTTCACTGTTTTACTGTTCACACATGCTCAATAAGGTTTTTTTTTTGAGGCAACTGCTATTTAGCTTGCCTGTTGTAGACAGGCACACATCAGTTACAGTAGGATCAGCTAGAGTAGGATCCCATCCTTTTTCAGCGTAGTGCAGCCTGACACCAAAAGTCTGTGTTTTTCTAGACCTCCTTCACCACCCTTCCAATTCCAATGCTGCTAAAAAACTTTCAGCTAGATAGAGGACAAGGGGGAAAGGGGGACTAGGGAGGCATAATAAGACTTTTAAAAAAGCAGCTTCATCATCAGAGGCTTTGTTAGTGTTCCTGTAGTCATCTTAAAGACAAAGGCAGAATACAAGTGGGTAAACCATGGTGCTGCCTTTTGTACAGTAGTATGCTTTCCCCCCTCCTCCTTGTGCATCCTCTTGCAATGCAAAAAGCTTGTTATTTTAATACAGTATAATGTTCTGAATACAGTCTATGTGAAATCATTGGCACCCTATTGGGACTCCATCCTTAGCAGAGAGATCCCGATCCTTGGGCCACAGGGGAACTCTGTTCTAGGACGTACCATTGTCTAGAACAGAAATATGTTTGTGGATTGTGTGTGGAAGTGACATGTGCTGGACAGAAAAAAACTTATGCTGGTGTTTCTACTATTGCTGTGTGTAGATTTATTCTTTCCATATATGGCTGGAATTCATGGGGAAAGGGGGGATTTATAAGGATTCCATGGCAGTCTGCCAGAATTATTACATCAGCTGTTGTTTCTGCTACTATTCTTATGCAGTCTGTTCTCCAACTAGTAGTGTACAGGATCATGACTATATTATGATGCCTTTGGCATAACTGGGCCATAGGGCTGCTTTCCCTGGCCAGCAAACAAACATTCTAGTGTGCATATCTGTGTCTGGCTGGTGAAATTGTTCCCAAGGTGACTGTTTTGTAAATGGAAGAAACACTCTGTTTCTGACTTCTAATGCTCCTAACTGCATTTTGCATATGATGTGACTAGCTGTGTTAATGACCCAGGCCCTCCTCTTAAGACAGCACTAAATATGGCGTCTCAGGGGAAAGCAAAGAACGAAGCATCCGGTTGGGATTGGATGCCCAGGGCATAATCTTACTGTCTAAAATTAAAGTTGGCAGATTACGTCCCCTCTAATAAAATAATGGTTGTCTCACACTTGCATTTCTGATTTTATAATCCTGTCATTAAAATGCAAAGATTGGACCCTTTGGAGGGCTATTTTTACCTTTTGTCACATGTGTCATTTTTAATTGACTTGGAATATAGGAAGTTGCATTTATTTATGTAATTATAATTATGCACAACTTTTCATATTTGCATCCTTTGTCCAAAACATATATAAAATCAATAGATGGCTATATTTTAGTTTAAGAAAATCTAGCTAATAGGTCTTAGTTTGAAATTCTGTAGTTTATCACTAAATAATATCTTATAAATTATGTCACATGGAAATAAAGTGTTTTCCCTGTTTATTCTGCAAAGGTCTGTACTCTAAATTTTAAATAGCATTTATTTGCAAAAAGGAAAATAGAAAATACATGTAAGAGAAAGGTAAAGTATAGTAAGTAACATGGAAAATGTTCAAAATAGTAAACATGAAAAGAAACAAAGGAAGCGAATAGAGTAATTATTCATCATTTAAAAGCTTGTAAGTCAGAGATGCAAGGTGAAAAAGCATGAACTATTGCCTCTATTAACTATAAAATTACAGAGGCAAGAATAGAATAAAATTACAGAGGCAAGAATAAAAGCACTAGAAAGTTATTGCATTGTTATTGCTCAGTAGATATAAAGTACTTTTCATATTCTGGAATATTCCAGATGAAAATTACTCAAGAGCTCTTAAAGAACTGAACTGTGAAATTGCTATAGATTTTCCTTGGGGTTTTTCTGGGCTGTGAGGCCGTGTTCTTGAAGAGTTTACGTCTGATGTTTCGCCTGCATCTGTGGCTGGCATCTTCAGAGAATGGTTGGGTAGGAGTGTGTGTGGAGTTTATATACTATGAACCCCTGTTGGGGAGTATATGTAAATTTGTGTATTTGAATGGTTAGTTTCTGGGTGTAGATATGCAAGGAGGATTAGTGTCTATTTGGCTAATGGTTGGTTGATGGCCCATTATCTGCTGGAAATCCCCCTGTCCCTGGGTGGAATTCATTTGTAAGTGTTGAGTTTTTATTCTATTGTTTTTCAAAACTGGAAGCCAGATTTTGTTAACTTTTAGGGTTTCTTATTTCCTGTTGAAGTTGTCCAGGTGTTTGTGGATTTCAATAGCTTCTCTGTGCATTCTGACATGATCGTTGTTGGCCTAGTACAGAATTTCTGTGTTTTAAAATAACATTTTGTGTCCAGGTTCTATTAAAAATGTGGAATTTGTTCCTAAAAACGGGTTCAGTGTGAGAGGACTGGAAAACACCAAATTGTAACAGCAGTGTTTACAATGGGATCTGGGGTTTCAGGAAATTACAAGCTGTTAATATAACATCTTTTCTGGGAAAACTGGTGGAAAACATGATTAAAGATAGAATTATTGAGCATATGGAAGATTAGGTCTTAGTAAAGAGGAATCAATATGGCTTCTGGAAAGGTAACTGCTGTTTCACTAAACTTTTATTAGAGTTTTTTCAGTGCGTTACTAGGCTTGTGAATGTTGGTGATCTAGTAGATGTTATACAGTTGGGCATGCAAACTTCTGATTATGTATATATACAGATGGGATCTCAGTTAGCAGTAGACTACTCAGGAAGGTTGTGGTAGATATTTCACTGAAAACTTTAACTCAGTTTGTGACAACTGTGAAAAAGTACTGGGAAAAACAACCAAAATAATCAAGGGGCTATAGGGCAGGATTAAAATGTGGGAGGTGCTTTTTAGTTTTTGTGTTTTTTTTAAAGTAAGGGGATATGGTAAGAGCTTTATGAAATTATCCCTTTCTCAGAAGGCCTGTCTACACTGCAGAAATACACAGTTAGACACTGCTTTATCCACCATAGTTCAATCCTATGGAATTCTGGTATTAGTAGTTTGGTGAGGCACCAGAGTTATCTGAATACCTCACAAAACTACACATACCAGGATTCCATAGGATAGAACTATGGTGGATAAAGTTGTGTCAAACTTCTGTATTTCTGCAGCATAGACAGGCCGTTAAAACATAGTTTCATCCAATGAAGCTGGCAGATGAGAGGTTCAGGACAGACAAAAGTACTTTTTGATACAACACATATTTATCTTTCACACTATACAATTTGTAAGGTATTTAAAATTCTCTGCCAGAGCTCTAGTGCCTCACCAGACTTCAATTCCCAGGATTCCATAGGATATAATTAAAGGATGTGGTATAATTATGAAGCTTGAAAGAGTCCATAAGTAGTTACTATAGAAATCACTTGTGCAGGATGTGCCAATAGCTATCAATTTAAATAGCTTTAAGAGGGATGTTAAGATCTGATATTTTCTTCTCACTCGTACCATCCATCACATGTCACAACCTACTTATGATCCTACTGTGATAGCCACCATATGTGGACAATTAGAACTTCCAATCCCACCAACTTCCACCCAACATGAAAAATTAGTCCACCTCCTGGGAGACATTCTGTTGTCGCTGTATGTGTAATATTTGTAATTTTTAACAAACCTCACCACTGTGTAGTGAGTACAGCTGCTTATCATGCATGTGTGCATGTACAGATACATAATCTCTTAAGTAAATTCTGTAGATTAATATTCTACAGCAAAGATGAGGAACGCATGGCTGACAGAATGCATGTGGCCTCCACAGTTGTTTTTGCTACCCCAGAATAACTATACAACCAAATTTTGGTGGCAAACAGGAAATTTCCCTTTAAAATAAGCAGGAAATCCTAGTTGTAAACCCCCCCCCCCATTTTGCAGCTAAATTTCAGTGGGTCAGTGAGTAGGGATGCTGCCTTGTGGTGAGATCCAGAGGAGGGAAGTCGACTGCTACACTGAACAAAGTTGATAATCCCTTCACCACAGTGTTAAAAATGGGTTTTTCCCATTAAAAAATAAAATAAAACTGTACAATCTGTTAATGGCATATCTCTTTTTGTTGTTCTGATGGTATCGTACTGTGGAAAATGTGTTGGAGTCTTTTTCTTACCACAAAGAAAGAAAGCAATATGGAGGGTATGAGATCTTTTTCCTAGGTTGCTTGTTCTTACTGATGGCAGCTGGACTTCCTTGGGTAAGAATTGTAAATTCCCTTTCCTCAGATGTCCAGGGAGCATCATGTGTTGTCAGATGGGGGGAAAAGAGGTACATAGTCCAGCAAGATATAACAAACCAGTTATAAAGCTACTTGGTCATGTCAGAGGTAAATGAGTGATATCAGGCCCTCCTTGTTTGAAAGCATAGTGCAGGTTAGGGGGAAAGCAAGTGATTCTTTAGGCTTATGGCCCTCTGCATGTTTTAGTTGCTGAGGGATGGTGGCCTCAGAATCAAGAATGATGATAGCCAAAGAGACTTCAGTTTCTAGACAACTTACTATAGACCAGTGATTGTTCCTCCAGATCAGTGCTTCTCAAACTGATGTGATAGACTAGCATTTCCCCCACTCCTATATGCCTGGGATTAGTAGTACATTTGTGTTACTGGCAACAACTGGTTCTTTCTCTGATATTCATTGTGGACCATCTGTTACACAAAACCCTCATGTCCGTGGAAAAGATCCATACATGTTCTGGTCTTACAATGAGGAATTATAGCAACTTGGTTAGCATGCAAGAGGCGGCGTTACATATGAGATTTTTGACCTATGTATACCAGTGGAAGAAACACAGAGCCAGAGACCAAAAATAACCTGAAGAAACTTTATTGAAATGTTTTAAACTGCATTCACAGCACACACATTCCTCCTGCACACAAACAAGACAATTGAAGTAAAGCAGGAAGTAGTTAAAAGGGGATTAGGCTGAAGCTTTGGGGTTATACTGCACCTGAACCTCAAGCAGAGAACTCCTCATGAATAGCGGCAAGCGGATGCACCAAAAATGGGGTGGGAGGAGGGTTAGCATGGGGAGTTAAGGTTATAGGACCAAGGGAGGAAGCATCTGTCTCGGCAGAATGGCAGCCAGGGGTCGGGCAGCATTAAAGGGATTTGAGAAGGGGGGGAGGCAGTTCAGACTGACGTGGAGGATAGCGCAAGGGGGCAGAGTGTACTGAACTGAGTTTTCCAGTGGAGGTTATAGGAAAAATCCCTTTGAAGGTACAGTCTTGATGAAAGAAAAATGTGTTTTCAGATTGTTCCCATCAGTTAAAACAAAGGAATCCCAGGTAAGCCAGGAACTGGGAAATAGGTGTGTCTTTAGATCTGACAGACAGCCTCCCTTCTGATTTGTAGATGTGTAGATGCAAACCAGACTTAGCATAGCAATGAGAACCCCTAAATGTAGAGGTTTTCCTTCCCAGAGATGAAGCAGGAAGAGCTTTTTTGTACTTCTAAAAGAGCTTGTCTCCTGTTTATGCCAAAGGTGTGAATGTTGGAGAATTTGTTAGGTTTCTTCCATGCTAATACATGCTCCCCTGAGCCTGTTTTTTCTGTCAGCTCCAGAATGGCTCAGTTAGCCAAATTGATACCAAACTATTACCAATTATTAGTGAACCAAGGGAGAAGGGTGATGGGTCCTGTTTTAGGGGATGATGGGTCTAGTTACACATCCACTGATGGCTTGGTCCATGGACCACCACTTGGGTAACACTCCTCCAGATGTTTTGAAGTAAGAATTTCACTCTTAATTCTTGTGGTTTAAAATTACTTCATAGTATTTCTTATTGCAGTGGTTTGATAAACTGCATGTCTGTCATACATAAATGGAAAACTCATCTCACCTTTGAGCTCTCTCACTCAGAATAATATGGGAAACTGAAATAAGAAGTTAGTTTTATCTTTTAGAGAAGATAACAATAAAATCTATCCCTGGGTGCTAGTTTTGCTTTTAGAAAACCATAACTGGCTTTCTAAAATATGACATGTTAGATGATCCTCACTGTAAAGAAAGTGCATTTACAGGTTCTTGATGTGACTGCTTCTACCCAGAATCTTTCTTTGTATGGGCATTTTGGGTCAGGCTGTGAATTCTTTTTCCCCCTTCTCATTCCCACTAAAATCATTGAAATATATTCTGTCGGTTTCACATCAGAGGTGTAAATGGATTTCTTGAAAGTTTTTCTTCAGAATGGTAAAAGGCAATCACTTTACAAGTTTGACTCCATTACGGCTAGCATCATAAAGCTCAACATACCACCCTAACTTTGAGAATGCACTGCTGTTCAGTGACCTTGCTTCAGCAAGGGCATGGCTCAGTCTGGGCAAAGATTTGCTCAGCTACAATCTGTGTTGCACAAGAAGCACAGTAGAGGGAAGACCAGTCAAGTTTTGCCTTTTTAAGAATAGATTTGTTTTTGCTGTGGTGGTATGTGTGTGTCCAGTGATAGAAATCAGAGATGATCCCTTTAATTTCCTGACACCAGCACTGTAATGTCATTGTTCGTGTACTGTACAGATATCTTTATTTGCTTTGGAATTAAAGCATATCATACTGTAATAAGAGGATTGAGAGACAAATGGAGAAGTTCTGGATAACTCTTATGTTCACACTGGTGTTTTTCAATTACTGACAAAACAGACAAGCCCAGAGCTTAACAGTAACCTGCTAAAAGTAATAATGTCTGTCACAGTGTTACTTTGGGAGGTAACCAGGGCATAACAACCTTTTTGTAAAATAACTAATGTCTTTGTTGTTACTTTTTTTAGTGTAACAAAAAGTAGCATTTGCACTACTTCTAAAACATTACTGGGGAAGGGTTTTAGGGCCATTTCAATGCACGCTTTCATATGTGTGTGTGTATATATATATATATATATATATAAAACAAAAAGTAACATGTTAGTAACTTGTTACTCATAAAACAATGTGTAATGTATTACTTAGAAGAAAAAACAACATTCCAAACTCTTCAATTATCAGTGCAGCCTCTTCAACTTTTAAGTTTTTGCTTTGTGTTTTACAACGGGATAATACCATTAGACAATAAGACTGGGTGAAAAAATGCAGTTTTTCATCCTATATATAGTGCAACCGCTAGCATGCACAATGCAAGAATAAAACAACTTCCTAGATAATAAATTTAGTTGTCACAAAATCTCTAGTTTGGATTCTTCATAGTTTTTCTCCCATATATTTCCCCTGTATCTTCATATTCCTATATGTTTCTCTTTATTTCAAACCATATTGTGTTGTAGATTCAGATAATACAGACCCTCCCTTTTTCCCAACTGCCATTGCTGTGACCTTGGAGTGTGAGAGGAAAAAGCTGGCACAGCCCCATCATGTCTAGACCCAGAAGCAAATAAAAGGCCCTCCCTCCATCCCAAATGTCACTGCTGTGGCCTTGAAGGGACAGGCAGTATCTGCTGGACTTAATCCCTTCCCACACCACCATGCCCTTTTCTTTTTGTGTCATGTCTTAATTAGATTGTAAGCCTGAGGGCAGGGAACTGTTTTCTTGTTCTTTTACTTGTAAAGCGCTATGTAGCTATGTACAGTGCTGGTGCTGTATACATAAATGATAATAACCATAATAACTTTTTCCTTAGAATCTAAATATGGAGAACAGAGTTTGTACTTTAAAAGACCAATTTGCCCCTAAGATAGTTATAGGTGCCTCAACAGAACTTCAGTTTTAGGAAAGAATTAGCCCCTATAAATATTTTTAAAATAAAGTCAGGAATGAGCCAAGTTTATTAAAATTACTTTTGGGGACAACAACTTATCAAGGCTCTGGGGAGGTGGCTGTTAAGCCTGGCAAGCTGCATTGACCACCTACCTATACAAGGGAAAGGACATTTTCAAATTGGCCCTGCACTTCTGGAATCAGTTTCCACCAGGGATTCAGCACCCTCCTTTTATAGTGGGCTCTGGGAAAATTCTGAAAACCCATTTGTTTTAACTAGCCTGTTTAAAATGCTTGGGGTACTGGTCTCACTTTAATTATTGTTTTTATTTTATTGCATCCTTGCTGTTTCTGTTGTTTCTGTTACCTTTTATGCAGGCTTAAGGGGTGTCCTAAGCATTTAAAATAAATATTCAGTGTGAAGCATCATTTCAGTAAAACTGAAGCACATTCTTCTCAGTTCATCATTTCCTGAAGATGAAAGTTGGAATCATTTCCTGAAGATGGCAAAACGTGAATAGTTGTAGTCTGAACAATCAATAATAGTAATTAAAAGCAAAATGTCTATTTTGCTTTTAATTACTATTATGTCTATTCCCTCAATCCCTGAATCTTTCTTGTTGTGTGTCTTCAAATTGTTTCCAACTTATGGTGACCCTAATGCGAACCTATCACAGGGTTTTCTTGGAAAGATTTGTTCGGAGGTTTGCCTTTGCCTCCTTCTGAGGCTGAGAGAGTGTGACTTGCCCAAGGACATTCAGTGGGTTTTCATAGCTATGTGGGGATTTGAAACTTGGTCTCTAGAGTCATAGTCCAACACATAAATCACGACCTTTACACTTCAAAAATACAAGATGGCTGAGGAGGGGTTAACAGGGTCTTGCTTCATCTTCACTCGACTTGTAGGCCTAAATTTAACTGTTGGTCCCAACTTGAGTGAATCCGTTTAATTGAATTTACATAAGTGTTGACCTACAGAGTTCCCATTGATTCAGTGGATGTACTGTACTTGGAACTATCAATTAGATGTAGGTCAAACTGTCTTAGGTATGTCATTTTTAATCATACTAAATTGGATTTACTTAACCGTAGCTGGTAACCCATAGTGGTGTTCTGTAATGGCCAGTGTTTCAGAGCAAGAACAGGAAGATCCAGCTTCAATTCCCTCTCAGTCATGAAGCTTACTGGGTGACCTTGCTTTCTCAACCTAGTCCTCCCTCACAGGGTTGTTATAAGGGGGAAAAGTTAAAGAGGTGGAAGGTGGAAGAGGTTGAAGAGGTAAGGATTCTTGAGTTCCTTGGAGGAAAGGTGGAATAAAAAATCAGTAAATAAATAAACATTTAAATTGTTCTCAAAAGCGTAATAATGCTTTGCTCTCCAGCAGCGACAGAATGGATTTGAAAGAATCTATAGTTTATGGAGGAAACCTAAGCATCAAGAGCCTGTCTGGTCTACTGGTTAGAATGGCAGATAGAAACTGAAGAGACAAGAATTTAAATCCTCACTTAGAAATGAAGGTCACTGCTTAACATTGGATCAGTCACCATTTTAGAAGATTGTTGCGAGGTTAAGATGGAGAGGTGGGAACTGCATTTCCCACTGCATTTCTTCCTGAGCACCAAAGTAGTATGTTGTATCTTCACAAATAAAAGAGCTATACAGATTGGTCCCCTCCTCCATATTCACAGGGGATACATTCCTGGACTTACCATTTATAAGTGAAGCCACAGATAATAGCAAGCCCTATTAAAATAAAGGACTTCTGGTACAAATATGCCATAGAGTTACATTGGAGGACCGAGCAATTCCTAGAGAGGACACCTCTCTAGGCATTTTCCTGCATGACTCTATGGTGTGTGTTCCTATTTTTTCAGCCGTGAGTAATGGAAACCACAGATATTGGTTCTGTGGATACGGGGGTGGGCAACCTGCATTCTAGGAAAAGAGACTGGAATCTCCCTGAGCCGTCTAGGTTCGTACAGGCCCTCATAACTCAGGTGACTTGAAATCCAAATAAACATGCAATCCAAAATAAATTGAAAGCATCCATCTGGAATGGTATAAGGAGTTGAGAATTCTGTTTTCTTTCTTTGACTTTGTAACCTGATGTATCTCAAAAGTCCACAGTGGCTAACAGCCTGTATTTTTATATATATACTTCTTATCTTGCTATTCTTTACCAATAGTCCTGTGAACTGAGGTCATGAATATTCTCTCTCTACAATTGTGGAACCAGAATGGCATATCACAGTAACCCATAGAAAAAAAATGGTTGAGCTGGAATTTAAACCCAAATCCAAATAATATGGACCACTTTGAATTTTCTTCAAAACAAACTTTTTTTAAAAAAATGAGAGAGAGGGGGAGTAAAGATTAGCCTTTCTGTAATTTAGACATTATGCCTAACACATTTTGGGGGAGGGGGAATAAACTTAGTTTTGAATAGGTGGGCTATGTAGGGCTTGTGAATTAATATGCACTGAGCAGCAGACTGTTTTTATTAATTTATTATTAGGTATTGAAGTATGAAGCAGTGGGTGAAGTGAGAATTTCCATTTGCAGTTGTGAAGATAATGCTTGTCATGTTGTCCCAGTCCTAAAACCTCATCTTAAGCTTTTCTTCATTAGACTTAAAAATCTTGTCTTATGCTCAACAATCAGCCTTAAACCTCTTTGCTGTCACTGAAGAAAACAAATCTTTTGCCTTCCTTTGCCTGGGGGATGTGGTGAGCTGAAGTGGTCCTGTGTGACTAAATTAGATGAAAGACTTGCCTTCCCAGAACGGAGACATGGAGTCTAATCAAGTGAAATGAGTTCTGAGATCTCAACTCACTTCCTAGGGGATATCAGTTTACATTACAAAATCACACGACACCTAATTCATCACAGTTGATGCAGACTTTACTCAGGAGAGGGCCACAAGTCTGACAATATGATAGTAAGCCACCTGTCCCCTCAGTGGTAGGGGCTGTTTATTAAGACAGTAGAAGGCATTGGTGGGAAAGGGTCTACAAGGCATTGGGCCTGCATATTTATGGAGTATATGTAGAGCAAAAGGGAGATGTCAAAGTCAGAAATGGAACAATGGATCTAGAAGAGATAATTTGTACTCCTAATTACAGTGAATATAGATCATTCCTCACTCCTTAACCCACAAATGAAACTTAAACTTTCCTTCTTAACAAAGATTTTAAACAAAGCATGGCTTATATCTAGGTTATAAAACATGCTGATCAAGTAATTGAATGGTGGGTGTGTAGCAACCATTGAATTATACTCCATGAAAGTTCATGCTACGATACGTGTCACAAATATCTTTGTTGTGTTTTCACTGACACAGTAGCGTAAGTTATGAACTTACCCTACTGCTGAAGTGACAGTACACTGGTATTTTTCAAGCACATGCCCAAATATTTAGTAGCGGGATTTCTGGTGTCTTTACACATCAAGATTTGATATGACAATAAAAACATTCCATTTTCCAAACTAATATTTTTTTTCCCCAATTTCTTTCAGGGCATTGTTCTAACTCCCTTGCTCCTGCTGCTTTTCGTGAGTATCTTAATGTGATTTGATGATGATGTAGTAACAGTAGTAGCAGGTCAACTGTTAAATAGTATTATATTCTATATGATAAAGAGGCATTCTTAAAATTCCAGAGTAGATTTGTTAACTAAAGGCTTGTTGGTTAGTTTTCTAACAAGTTTCTAGTTGTTGCCTAAAAACATGGTATTCATTATACAGTATACTCATCTATGGTTTTATTAACTTGGTCTGTCTTCTGTATAGTAAATGAATAGGCTAGCTGGTATATTGTAGTGAAGAAAATACTGAAAAGCATGTATGTAAGCAGAAAACAATGAGGAGACAAGCTCCACATTGGATGGTCAACTGTTTATTCCTTTTTTAAAAGCCCTGTCCATTTCGGCCTGTATGTAAAAGGCCTTCTTCAGGGGCTAAAAACAAAACACAAATACAATCTATTATAAATATTAAAAAGACAGGACAACACTACATTAACCGTATCTCATAAAACCATAAGATTACTTTGTTTAACATATCAGAAACATAAATACCATTCAGTAGAAAATGCTGGAGTTAAAAATACTCCCCAAATTACAAGACCAATAAGTGTTGAAAGAACAGAGTCTACAGTTTTTGTTTTTTTGTTATTAATACATATTCCAGAGAGTCCTTGAAAAGGAAGCACCAATGATATGTGTTGAAATCAGTCCCATGCAGCTCTGATGCAGTCTATACAGGCAATTACTCAACTTATTGATGTTAATGCATTTTAATCATTCCATATAACTTTTATATTAAAGACTGTAGGTCCAAATCCACATTCAAATACTGTAGTGTATATTAGTAGGAAATTCAGATTTTGGGCTAGATATCTAGATGACATATTTTACATCTGGAGAGGTGATAATGATGATTTGAGACAATTTCATAACTCAATGCTGTGAATACAAACATACAAACATATCCTTAGGGTTTCGGTTCCCAGACTTACCATGGATACTGGAACCCATGAATAACAGCAAACCCTATTAAAATAAAGGACTTCTGGTAAAAACATACCATAGAGTTGCATTGGAGGACCTAAAAGATGCCTAGAGAGGATACCTCTCTAGGCATTCCCAGCGCAATCCTGGTATGCCTCCTATTTTGTGTCCTGCAGATAACTGAAACCGTGGATATTGGTTCTGTAGATACAGGGATCAGACTGTAGTGCAAATCTATAATCATTGATATGGCTGTTAATGGTTGGCATGGTTTTCATATTTTCTTCTTAGCCTTAGCCTGGCTAATGGAAGCTTTCCAACTATGTTGTTTGATTGCTTCTTTATGGTATTTATATGCCTCCCAATAATAAAAGGTGTCTGGGCAACTTATATGTATTAAAGGTTAGCAACACTCAAATATGAAGATAAACCGTGAAACCAATTAAAAATTGGTTCAGGTGATTGATTCCAGGCATCATGAGGAGATTTATTCACTCCCATTAGTCATTATGTTTGGTGATCATGGGCTTCGATAGCAACAGAAGCCTAGATGCTTTCCATTTTCCTATTGCTGCCTCCAAATCCTAACAGTTAAGAGAAGATGACAGAGTTCCTTTAGTAAGCCCTTCCACACATCCTGCTATATTTGGGAGGCAGAGACACTAGAATTTGTTGCCCAATGGTTGTTTTAGACACTTATTTATCCCAGCAAAGTTATCCACCTGCACACCATGGCCTGATTCCCTTGTACTATCAAAGACCTGCTAGAACAAGGAGAGGAAACTTTTTAAAGAGGAAAAATTTTCAGGTGCGCTGTTCTCCTTTGCGAATGTCTTCAAAATATGCATGCACATACCATGGTGCATTGTGAGGAAAATGAGAGGTATCAAGGAGCCTACTTAGAACTGAAAACTTGGGTTCATCTCCTTGCTAGGGAGAAAAGGGATACTTACAGTGGGTACATAGGTTTAGTTTAGTGATGTTCTGGACTGAGTTTTAAAAAAATATATATTTTTTTTAAAAAAATCAGATTTTAAACATTTTAAATCAGAGTTTTAAAATTCATTTTAATTTAAACTAGATATCAACATTTTCTTAAAACAATTAGCTTAGGTCAAAGATGTCAAAGGCATGAATGCTAGTTATACAATTCTTTATTATGTTCTATGAATGTGTTAGCAGTTAATGGTGAAGGGAGACATCCTGATTGGTTCTATCCTTCAGGTGGTGTCTATTAGGCAAACATTCTGTCTCTGCTTCTCTGTTTCATTTTTCTCTCAAGTCTTGCCTTTCTCTAAATTCAAAGATAGAGAAGGTCAATGAACACAGATGGGTTTAGGGAGATGAAATAGATCTGGAGAATGAGGAGGAGGAGTTTGGATATAATGTAAGGGAAATTTACTTTTTTTTTTTTTTGATGGGTTGAAAATTAACCTGAAAACAATGCAAAATAATTGCTTAGCATGAACCTATCTGATATGAAGAGAGCCGACTTGGTGCAGTGGTTTGAGTGTTGGACTAGGGCTTTGAGAGACCAGGATTTGAATCCTCACTCAGCCATGGAAACCCACTGGGTGACCTTGAACAAGTCAAACACTCTCAGCCTCAGAGGAGGGCAAGGGCAACCCCCCTCTGAATACATTTTGCCAAGAAAACCCCATGATAGGTTCACCTTAGGGGTTACTAAAAGTCAGACACGACTTGAAGACACACCACAACAAACCTTATAATGAAACATCTTTGAATAGGTATTAAAGTTATATTGAACAATGATGTACTTCTGCTTTTACAAAGATGCATCAACACAACTTCATAAATTTTCATGATAATAGTGACAACTATTTATTACTATCATTTAAACCTTGCTTCCTGCCTAGAATCAGGCCCAGGAGCCATGTCTTTTACTTCTGCTTCCTATTCTGTACTGCTCTCTCAAACCTCCAATGTAGCAACAATAATGAGTATATTAATCTATATGTATAATTTAATAAGACAAGATTTCCCCCTCAAGATAGTGTTACATGTATTGAACAGGGTTTACATTTTGCCCCAATTTGTACAAAATTAATTCCTGACAGCATTTAATGGTTTGAGCCTCTTTATTTTCACATGCTTGTTAATGTAAAATGAGTAATATTAACTAAGTTGCTAAAGAAATGTTGAAGTACACAAAGGGAAGAATGAATACTTATAATAAATTATACATTTTGCATAAATAATGTAATATCTTAAATGAATGACATTAAATGTAAGAACTATATTTTTTGAAAAGAAAACTGATTGAACTTAATATTGGATTGATTCCTTTTAAGAATTTTTCCCCTTCTAATTTCATGATGGAATTGTTGGGAGTACAGGTAATCATAGTTTTATTTAATAGACATTGTTTCCCAACCAGTTTAATTTTAAAAGCTAATTGCCAATGTCTCTGAGTATGCTTCTTCTAATAATATGTTACTGAACCTTTGTTCCCAACAACATTAAAACCAGTCATGTTTCTTTCATATACAGTACAGTCCCCATATCCATGTGGGATATGTTCGCAGACTTACCATGGATACTGGAAAAAGTGAATAATAGAGAACCATATTAAAATGAATGACTTCAAGACTGAGCATACCATAGAGTCACATAGGAGAACCTAGAAGATGCCTAGGGAGAACACCTCTCTGTGTATCTTCTAGGTCTTCCAGCATGACTCTGATCAGCTTCAGGCAAAAGCATACCACATTGCTATGCTGGAAGACCCTGAAGATGCCTAAAGAGAGACAATATGTTTTTGGTTGGGGGTAAGTGAATCCACAGATATGGGTCCCGCAGATACAGGAGTTGTACTGTACGCGTGCTGGAGTTGTGTTTTGTTTTTCTCTCTCTCAGTCAACTTGGCCCCATCTAGTGTTTAGTCTTGCATTTGCAAGCTAAAAAAAGACATTTCTATTTTTCAACTATATCCACTTTTTGACAGCGCCCTAGTTCCTAACCTGTCAAATAAGTAGGGGGATGCCTGTATGAGATTGGACATATAAGAAACCCTAGGAAGGTGTTGCCAGACACTCATATGGTAGAAAGTGAACATTTATACTTTAAAACACCACTTAGGAAAGGTTAAACAGCATTCTGTATACCTAGATTGGAAATAAATTTAGCTGATTTTGTCTTGTAATACAAAACGCCATGGTATTTAATTGGAGCCAGTGAGAATCAGTTCTGTCCTATTTGTATAACAAGAGGTAAATCCAAATTACCCTCTTCATGATTGATGGGTTTGGGAAGGCATGTCTCTGAATTTTTCATGGATGTAAAATTTTGCCACCATGTTCAGAAGGGGTAGCTTGCTCTAAGCTGTGGCAGATTTCTTCCTTTCCTCCTTTGCTGTGTCCCCCTCCCCACTTAGTTCCCTTCAGTGCAGGTGCTAACACTGGTGCCTTTCTTTTAGAGAGTGTGCCACAATTTTTTCTCCCATTATGCCTCAGAGGCAGTATCACTGTGTGAATGAAGGCATTGTGTGAATGAAGTTGGGGAGTGGCATTCATGGCAAAAAGTTCCTCAGAGGTTGTAACAGTTATTTTTGGGACTACAATTTCTTGACCCTGGGAGTTGTAGGCCCAAGAAATAATTGTTCCAAGCATTGCTTTTCCTTCACAGTGCCCTGGAACAAGACTATATTAGGAGAGTGGTGGAGGGAAAATGGCAACCAGGCCACTGGAACAAGTGCTTTGGAAGTGTTGCTGCATGGAACAGAAGCCAAAGAAGACTAGGAGCTGGAGATTTTTTTAAAAAAAGCTGCTAACAGTTACCTAAGAGTTACCTACCAATCTGAGTAAGAGAATTTATCCACTGCCTTCTGAGAAACTTAGAGAAATTGCCCTCTATTTGGGAGAGCTAACATTTTGCTGCCTTGCTCCAAATTTAGCCAGAAGTGTTCATAAGAAAACGTGTTTTCACCCAGCCCATCTTTCTGTTCCTTAGTCATGCTAATAATTATTTTAGTGTATGTGCTGCCGAAGCGAGCACAGTCATGCTATAATAAGGTAGAATCTTAGGGAAATTGTTATTAATATAAGTATATGCACACAACGACAATAGATCACATAGATAAAAGCAGCCAGGAAGCAAAACAACGGTACTGACTAAAAATCAGTAAAATGTCATGCTGAAAAGAAGCTTTCCCAAGCTAATGCCCCTTTAAAAAATGGTAATCTCTCTATAGTTATCATCTACTACTATTTTACTATTTGCTATCTTATGTAATGTACCCTAGCATTTATAGGCAGTTTCTGCTTCTTCAGCTTATTTCTTCTCCTTGATAATATTCAGTCACTTTTCTTCAAGTCCTTTAAATTCTATCAATCATTTTGACAGTAATGACAAGAACAGTGGGATTTTGCACTATTCTTGGAATGAAGACTTAGCTGCATTTGATTGCATGAAGTAAAGGGGATGATGAAAAGATGGAAGGGGGAAAGATGAGCTGTAAATATTGCACATTTGGTCAACATTTAGCACAGTGTAGCATTTGCCTGTTTTGAGTATGGTGTTAGATTTCTTAAATGTACAGAGAAATCATTGTAGAAGTTTCACTCTGGCTTTTCTTCGCAAACGAAGATTCAGGAAGGACTCATCCTGCGCTTTCTCCAAATGCGCTGATGACTGAAAAGGCCAATCCGAGATAAACATGTCCGGTTGCAGAAAGCACAGCAGAAGGTCTCCTTGGGTGATGATTCCGGGTTGTGATTCTTTCTGCGTTGTCGTTTCTCTTCAAGACTTGTTCGGCGTGAGTTCTCAAATAAGGCTGCAGCATTGTGGATAGTGCGTCTCCATGCTCCCGATGTGAGGCCAGGGTGGACCATTGTTGGTGATCAATTTGGCCAAACTTGAGATGTTGTTTCAGGGAATCCTTGTATCGCTTTTTTGGAGCGCCCCTCTTACGCTGACCCGTGGCGAGTTCACTGTAGAGTACTATTTTTGGGAGGTGATGGTCCTCCGTCCTAGAAACGTGCCCTGCCCAGCGCAGCTGTGTTCTCAATATCATGGCCTCAATGCTGGTGATCCCTGCTTGTTCAAGGACAACAACATTCATCACATAGTCAGTCCAGTGTATATTTAGGATTGTATGTATACAGCGCTGATGAAAGCGTTCGAGGAGTCATAAGTATTGGCGATGGGTGACCCATGTTTCAGACCTGTAAAGGAGAATAGACAGTACAATGGCTCTATACACACTGATTTTTGTGCTTCGCCTCAGGTGTTTGTTACTCCAGACTCTTTGTAAAGTCTTCCAAATCCGCTATATGGCTTTGCTGTGATTGATCTCTCTGTCAATCTTGGCATTTGAGGAGATGATGCTTCCCAGGTAGGTGAACTGCTGAACGGACTTAAGCACAGATTTGCCTATGGCAATATGAGGATGGTGGTGTTCATCCTGTGGTGCAGGCTGGTAGAGAACTTATGTTTTCTTCAGGTTCACTTCCAGCCCAAACAGTCCTGAAGCTGTTGTGAAGCAGGATGTTAGGCGCTGCAGAGCTGCTTCTGTGTGGGCAACAAAGGCATCAGCATCAGCGAAGAGCAGCTCACGGACTAGATAGTTTAGCATCTTAGTGCGAGTCCTCAGACGGCTTAAGTTAAACAATCTGCCATCAGTATGGTAACCTATATAGATGCCGTCTTCTTCTTCAAACTCTGCCATAGCCCTTTGAAGCATCATGCTGAGGAAGATTGTAAATAAAGTTGGAGCAAGACCACAACCTTGCTTCACTCCATTAGTTATTAGAAAAGGCTCTGAAAGAGCATCGCCATATCTGACTTGACCATGCTGGCCCTCGTGTAGCAGTATAATCATTTTAAGGAATTTGGGGGGACATCCTAGACTTTCCAGAATCTGCCACAGACCTTTTCTACTCACAGTGTCGAAGGCTTTGGTGAGGTCGACAAATGTTACATAGAGTCCCTTGTTCTGCTCTCTACATTTCTCTTGCAGTTGTCTAAGAGCAAATACCATATCTGTAGTACTTCTGTTGGCTCTGAAGCCACATTGGCTTTCAGGAGGAAGTTCTTCTGCAATAGCAGGAACTAATCTGTTTAGGCGTATCCTTGCAAGGATTTTTCCAGCAATAGAGAGCAGTGTTATACCTCGATAATTTGAGCAATCAGATTTTGCTCCTTTTTTCTTGTACAGGGTGATGATGACTGCATCTTGAAGATTTGATGGCAGTTCACCTTTTCCCCAGCAATTCACAAGGAGTTCGTGGAATTTATCATGAAGTACATGACCTCCATGTTTCCGGACTTCAGGTGGGATTCTATCAATCCCAGCTGCCTTGCCATTTTTCATCTGCCGTATGGCCTTAAGGGTCTCTTCCAAAGTGGGAGCTATGTCCAATTCATTTTTTCATCAGTTTTTGTATCATATGTTGGATAGCTAAGCCTTGGACTACTCGGTTGGCACTGAAGAGACTTTGAAAATGTACAGCCCATCGATTCAGGATGGAGGCTTTATCAATAATTAGTGTTTGACCATCTGTACTGTATAAGGAGCTTTGGACCTGATAAGTAGGTCCAAGCACTGCTTTAAGAGCTTCGTAAAATCTTCTAAGATCACCCAGATCTGCACAGCGTTGTGTCTTTTCTGCTATATTGATCCATCACTTGTTCTGAATGTCTCAGAGTTTTTGTTGAAGTTTACTACATGTGAAATGGAAAGCTGCTTTTCTTATATGGCAAGTTGGCTGGGTGAGGTATGCCTGGTGAGCAGTTCTCTTCTTTGCCAACAGCTCCTGGATCTCTTGGTTGTTTTCATCAAACCAATCTTGATTTTTCTTATGGGAGAACCTGAGGGATTCTTCCACAGACTAGAGGATACTGTTTTTGATATGTTGCCAAAGCACTGTAGGAGAAGGATCTGTAGGGTGCTCTTCAAGTTTTGTTTGCAGATTTGCCTGGAAGTTGTCTCTCATGGTAGCTTGTTGAAGATTGTTGGCTTGGAGTCTCCTCTTTAAGATGCCGCCCCTCTTAGGTTTGAGCTTAAGATGAAGATTTAGTTTACATCTTATGAGGCGATGATCTGTTTGGCATTCTGCACTGGGCATCACTCATGTATAACGGACATCGCAGATGTTTCTCTGGCAGACTAGAACATAGTTAATGAGGTGCCAGTGTTTGGATCTTGGATGCATCCAGGTTGTTTTCAAGCTATCTTTCTGCTGAAAGATAGTGTTTGTAATAGTCAGCTGTTGTTCTGCACAGAACTGTAGGAAGAGGCATCCGTTATCATTGCAATTTCCACCACCATGCTTGCCTAAGACACCTTCCAGGCTTTGGAGTTCTTTCCCACTCTGGCATCGAAATCACCAAGGATAATAATTTTATCTTCTACAGGGACTTTTTGTATGCGATAGCGTAGGTCTGTGTAGAATTTGTCTTTCTCAACAGGGTCGGCTTGCATAGTTGGGGCATATATACTAAAGAGAACAACATGAGGGAGGCGTAAGGAAATAATGCTATCAGAGTGTCCTGTTGGCAAGGCTTTGAGTTTGGCAGCAATGGAGTTTTTAATCATAAAGCCTATTCCTGAAAGATGTTTCTTGGGTTTGGGTTTGCCAGACCAGTAAAGTGTGTAGCCGGCGCCGTGTTCTTTAAGGCTGCCTTCCTCATGGAGACGAACTTCACTAAGAGCAGTGATGTCAATATTAAGTCGTGATAGTTCATGGGCTATTAGAGCAGAACAATGCGCAGGCCGTCCACTACCTGCAGAGTCTCGCATGGTTCTGATGTTCTAGCATGCAAGCGACAGTTTATTTACACCTTTGGGGGCTGGTGTGTGCCTTTGTTTCTTTGCCTTTGTTCATCCGCATCAGAAGATGCCCGTTGGCCGCTGCTAGCCAACCAGGTAGATGGGGTTGAGCTTTCATTAGGCCACCTTTTCTAGGTCCCTCTCCATATGGAGCAAGCAGTGTTCTCTTTTAAAAAAGGCTGCTTGGTCGTTCAGGATGCTGCGGAACAAGACTGTCATCTCCTGGGTCATCCTCAAGTGACCAAAGTCCTGAACCACCTACATGCAGGGTTGGGTCTGCAGCTTTCAGTACATCTTTACACCTGCCGTTCCGTCTCTCACCTATCACTACAGGACTTTTTCGGAATTGGATTTAGCCTTCGAGCCTGTGCAATGGATTTTTCTGGTGGAGCGCAGTGTGCACAGAACTGGCCTCACCCTTTAAACCAAAGGTTCATCTGCTGTAGCCTTGCAAGCATGGACTGTAGCAACGAGGTCCTCGGGTCGTAGGTTTGATTAGAGTTTCCTTCTCTTAGATGGTTGACCTTACAGGGTTGGATGAGCACCATCTGCCTGGGTTTGGAATCAGAGTTTTCCTTCTCCTAGGATGTTTGCCTTAAGGCTAGAGAGCCCATCCTGCCCTTTGACGCTCTTTGTCAGACCCTTCGGCTTTGACCTGTCTGGCATGGGAGGCCCTACCAATGGCTATTATGCCACCGCCAGCATAGCTCAAAATTTCATTAGGGTACGCAAGCTTCCCCCCCCCCCCCGACAAGGGGCATCAATGGAAAGGAGAAGTTTCAAATGTTATTTCTAATACTCTTGCACCTCACTGCAACTTTATTTAGGGTAAAAGCTTAGTAAGCAATTCATGGTGCATTCTTCAAAATTTACTTGTTGCACTGTATCTTATTTCTTCCTTCTTCTTATGTCTTTTTCTTTTTTGTTCTGAATTTTTTTTTTACAAGATTTATCTCAAAGAAGAAATAATATTACCGCATATTCTGGCGTATAAGGCAACTGGGCGTATAAGATGAAACCCCCCCCATTTTAAGTTAAAATATAGAGTTTGGGATATACTTACCATATAAGACTATCCCTCCTGCTCTACCTCTCAGATCTCCTACCCACCCACCCAGCCAGCCACTCCTCCACCCTTCCTGAAGCCGCGATGGGGTTCCCGATCGCGGCTTTGGAAAGGGTGGGTGGTGGCTGGAAAGCCTGCCCCCCACCAGCCAGCCAACTCAGAGGTTTGGCTGGCAAGGGTCTCCCCAGCCAGCCAGCCATCCAAAGCTCCACATTTCATCTTGGCTTTCATAACTTTGGCTGTAGATGATGGAATAGTCTGTGAAATTAAAGGACTGAGAACAGCTAAAGAAGCATGAGATACTTTGAAAAATCTCTGTGGTGTTCAATCTTTGGAAAGTAAGGTTGCATTAATAATGAAGTTGGTTAATATGAAGCTATCAAATCCCAAATTTTTGAATGAGCACATTAATGATTTTAGAGCCACATTGGCAGACTTGCAAACTCCTGGAGAGGAAATCCCAAAAGTTATGCAAATAGGAATCTTTCTGGCAAGTTTACAAAAATTCTATAATCCCATAATAAATACCTTGCAATTAAAGAATGATTTAACTCTACCAGAAGCTTTTATTCAGATAAGAGAATTTCACCATAGACAAAACTTGATGCAAAATGATAAATTTGAATACAGAAATTCTAATTTAAAGCAGCAGGCTAACTTGGCTGAAAAGAAACCTCATTTTAAACAGACTGCTTTTGTTCTTTCCTGAGCTAAATGGAGGGCAATTTAACACTTCAAAGGCAAGGCAGTCATTCTCACAGCAGGGGAAAGGATCTGCTGGGAAATCTGTCCAGCAATTTAACACTTCAAAGGCAAGGCAGTCATTCTCACAGCAGGGGAAAGGATCTGCTGGGAAAACTGCCCGGCATATAAGACGACCCCGGACTTTTGAGGAGATTTTTAAGGGTTAAAAGGTAGTCTTATATGCCGGAACATACGGTAGCTAGCAGGATCATATGATAAACCTATGAATATTTCATAAAAACAATATATTAGTCAGGATACCTGGTTGTAATTTACTTATTCAATTTATTAGCTACTTTCCTAGTGAAAAGGGTTCTCAAGATAACCTATGAGGCTTTAAAGAACCACATAGAATTACAGGAATTACTACAACCTGATGTATTCAATAGGATTTGGCAAAAGTGTTTGAGAACAAGGCTTTTTAACTTCCTGGTAGGAGCTAAATCAAGAGGAAAGAAATCTGGTCTTCCAGGAGAAGGGAGATCCATAAGTGGGCACGAAAATAGACAGATTGTAGGAAGTTGCTTTTTAAAAGGGACTAGTTACAATTAAATAGTTCCAAGGACACCCCCCAAGGTAGTTCATTATTTCTATAGTTAATTTTTAAAGTAACTCTTTAGTTTCTGGTTTCTCAAAAGTTCCTAAAGTAGCTACTTATCATTCCTTAACCACATTTGAATGCTGCAAGCAACTTGGCTGTGTTATAAAATTCTTTCCCCCTGTTCACATCTTGTTGCCTCTGCACTTAAGAGTATGAAGCAGCAGCATGAGCCAGTCCTTGATCCATGTGATATTCCTCCTGCAAAATTTAGTAAAAGCAACACATACTCTGTAACTATAAAGGCATACTCCTAACTGTCCAAGATGGCCATAGGTTAGTTAAGTTACCACTGGGGCCATTGAAACTGTGTTGATTCCAACCCCACCCACCCTGGGAATGCTGGAAATTATTTAGGTCCGCATGGCCTTGTGTTGTAGTTTCCCTAGGCTGGAGGAGGTTAAGATTGGTATAATTCAGCTCCTCTTTTACCCTGCCCCTTTATCATCTCTGTCTTGGATCTTCTGCCAGATCTGTCTTGGAACTTTAAGCCAGAAGAGCAGTTCTGCCAATGGATTGCTCTATAAAAAAAAAATGTTTTAGCAATAATGAAACAGTTGATCAAAATAAAATTAGGGCTTATAAAAAGGCACCCACCCTAAAGGATACAATGAATACTTGCTGAGTTACTGTAAATTCAGTTCTCTAATATATTATTAACCATGTCAAAACCCATCAATTAAAAAAAACAACAAGAAAAGAGTAGTACTAAAGGTATCTATACCTGTGGAGGTTATGCTCCTCTTCCATTTTTTTAATTTTAAAAAATTGGATTTTCAGTAATCTGAGAAAAGGCAGGTTTAACTATTATCATTCATTCCATATGTATATTCCTATCCCTTCCCCATGACGGTCATTATAAAGTCTACCTATACAAACATACTATCCATATGAGTAAATTATCAATACTGATATTCTGGTAAACACACATTTTACGTTGTGGGTTTTGTCCAATGACTCTAGGCTTTCTAGAAGATTTTCTTGGGGAAAAACAACACATTCCCTGTTTCGTTCCCAATGGCTCCCCAAGTAATCAAGGAAAAGAGGGACTCAGAAATATTAAGTGTGGAGAAGGAGTTATATGAATATCAGTTGTGCCATTGATTGCTGAGCTTGGAGAAGTTACTTTTTAAGACTACAGCTTCTATGCAGCCATGTTGGCTCAGAATTCTGGGAACTGTAGTCCAAAATTGTAAATCAGATAGAGTCTGATTTACATCATGCCAATATGCTTTAGGAGCTAGTTCCAATAGTAAAACAAATATATTTCTAGTGTACTGGGAGATACAAAGAGTAAGTTGTGAAGTCCTACAGGTTTCAAAATGATACACAGCAGTATTAACCTAGTCAATGGGTTCTTAACAGGCAATGTATGTAGTCATTTGTACCAACCAGTCAGTACTTCTTTGCAGTGGGAGTATCCCAGAGCAGTTGGTCTTTAAGATGTTTCTTGAGAATGATTATGTATGTTGGTTGTGCTGCTTTTGAGGATATTGTTATATATGCTAACAATGTAGAGCTTGCAAAATTAAGACAGATACTCATTTATTCCTACAACTGCATTGTGGTTTGTAGTTGATGCTACTTTATGGGTACACATAAATCAGATTTGAACTGTTTTATTTTTTATACCTCAAAATATTCAAAGCTGTTCAAGGTAGTTAAAATTCCATGTTAACATTGCACATTCATGTTCTGTTCCAGCTTGGATCCTCATCGTCTGTGCCTTTCTCATCTATATTCTCACAGCTGTTCATGACCGTTGTTGTTCCACTCATAATTGGACAGGTATGTTTTTAAAATATATATTTCCTATATTTCAACATCTTGTAGGTAGGCTGCAAAAGAGAGGAATCTACCACTATCACTGGATAGTGAAGTTTAATAACAGGGAGATGACACCATACTGCTCCCTGAAGCCACATTATTTTTGTTGAGACTGAGCTGTGGTCCCTCCCTCCCTCCCCCAAACATAATGCTTTTACATATCAGAAACAGAGTTGTGAACATAAATTAGGGAAGAAAAAGATATTCCAGTTGCAAGGGGTGAAGAGGGGGGAAAGGAGCTTGCTTTAAATAAACTGTCAAAACATCAGAAAGCTGTATGTGTGAGTTGTTTCTGAAAGGCTTCCTAAAAAAAAATATGTAGGCTAATTTAAAATATACACATTCAAAATATGACTTAATGTTAATCTCCCATTTGAGGAGCTGGATCCAGGTAAAGGCACATTCAACCTCTTCCCTACGCCAGTCTCCCAAAAATACTACACAGAAAGTTGGACAATGCTGCTGTCAATAGGGTAGACTTTGATGCTGGTGAGGGAGGGGTTGCTAAGGGAACCCTGAAATTTATGGAAGGTACTTCCACTTGATTTGGGGGACTCCTCTTACCCCTACACCACAGTCTACCCTATTCATCAGGATCCCCTAACCTTCTGTGTAGCATTTTGTGAGGGCCGGAGAAGCTGTTGTGGGGAAGAAGGGGGGATAGGGAAGTAATAGCTCACTCTTCACATTTTGAAGCAAAAGGACACATTAGGCACGTTCTGTCTAGCCAAAAGATATGACCGCAAGTTCCTAGCTCTGTGTTCTTGGGGCCAAGAGGGCAGAATTTTGTTTTCCATTATACAGTATTTAACGTACGTGATTTAAAAGCATTCCTAATACAGATGAGGAGACTAGTATCGAAAATAAGTATGAAAATTAGGCTTTTGAGTAGAACTGAACAAGCCCTGGAGGTGCAGGAGTCATTTTTTCCCATCCTCAAGACCTCTGGGGGAAGCACCAGACCTTCAACATGACAGTGGAAGTGACCAGCAAGTCATTCCTGGTTGTGGGAGAGGGAATCCACACTCAAACAAATATGGTTTTTTGACTAAAAGTGTGGGGAGCCACCTTATTTTACAGTAGAATCCATCCCCAGTAGGCACAATGCTCTTGCTTTTTAAGAAAAAATAAAATAAAAGGGGAGCCTTGAGGAGCCCCAAAATGCCATGGGCGCCACATGCTGCCCACCAAGCACACTTTGTCTTCCCCTTCTTTAGAGAGACACACAGAAAAGTCCTTTTGGGAAGAATTGCCTAAGTTCTTTTTCACATTTTTCATACACATTTGCAGTTCCAGTATCTCCTCACTTGAGCATCATTTTTATGACTTCTTTTTCTTTACTATGTGACCCTGATGCATTCAGAAGAGGTCATATGGGCACAGCTCAAGAATACTCAGATCTGGCTGTCTGATAGCATCACTGAAGGCAAGCAAAGTTCTCTTATTTCCCTCATTCTGGACGGAGAAATAGGAGAAGGGAATGCCTGATTTGAAAGGAGCTGAACAGGCTGCCAGTACACTTCTGGCCTGAGTACAGGGTGTTGGTGATGACATATAAAGACCTAAATGGCTTAGGACTTCAATGCTTGAATTAGTCCCTCATCCTGTATATAGTTGCTGAGCACAGAGATCTATTAAGGATGCCTTCCTCTGTGTCCCGCCATTGAGAACAATACATTATATGGAGAGGGCTTTCTCAGCTCTTAAATACATCCCCCCCTTAAATCCTGATTACTGCCAACATTGACCTCATTTTGGTGCCAAGTTCAACTTAAGGGTTTTACCCAAGCTTTTGGGGCCCATTGACCATAGCATTTCTCTGACTTGGTGGATTGTGGGATTTTGTACTTTTTAATTTTCTTCTGTTGAATTGCTTTAAATCAGTCTTAACATTTTCTTTATCAGGGTCCCCCTTTAAATATATTTTGTTGTCGTGGAGCCCCAAGACTTAACTGAAGATTTAAAACAACAACAACAATAATAGCAGCTGATTATAAGAATAATACAATTACACCATCTGTGAAACCTTCCCTCAGAAGCATTGGAGGGGGAGGGAAGATTTTTCTCCTGCTTCTTCCTGAAAGTTGGTGACTGAAGTGGCTTGAACGGCAATGCTCAGGCCAAGCTGGGCAGCCGGGCAGCCTTTGCCTTGGATCTTGTCATGTGTCTGCTCCACCGTTTGAAGCAGCCTTCAAACCTTTGCAGACCCCCTGTGAGGGCACACTGGTGCCCTGGCGGTCCATGGACCACGGGATAGAAACAACTGCTTTAAATAGTTTAATTGCTTTCAATTGTTTTTATTATCTATGCCTCATCCTGAAATTTTCAGAAATCAGGCAGGATAGAAACATTTTAATAAATAAATAATTGCCCAGGCAGCTAGATGTCATTCCTTGTCGTCTTGTGCTGTGTTGGTATTTCCATTTTTCATTATTGTTGTTTAGCAAGACTTTAGTCTGATTCAAGTCTAGTTAAGTTGTGGGTAGTGTAAGTTACCCATAGCTGTTTGTGGAGTAACGAAGGTAGGGATGTGCATTTGGATCTAGATACCCATACATAGTCTGCTCTAGGTAGGTAAGTGTGCACAGTTGGTTTAAGGAGTGGTAAATGGCGTAATGCTGATTTAGACTATTGTTCCATTTAGCCCAACCCAATCCCATCTACTCTTGACTGGCAGATGTCCTCCAGGATTTCAGATTGGAGTCTTTCACAACCCTATTTCAAGATGCCTGTTAGTAAACCTGCAGTGGTTTATGCTTTGTGCCTGAGGTATAACTCCTGTCCCTATGTTATTTCTCAGACTTGCCACCTGGCAAACAGTTTTGTGCCTTTTCTGGTTTGGGGAACAATTTTTATAGGGAGTGAAAAATATTTGAAATAGCCTTCCCATTTTGGATCAGCACTAAATAAATTATTGTATGGCAACACTTTAAAAATATTCACATGGGGAAGCTTTGCTATGGATTTGTTTTAATCTTTTATATTATTTCAGTGCAAGATAGATCTAGGTTACACTTTGCTTCTTGATGCTTGTTGATGCCATTTATTCATGAACCAACCAATATGTTGGGATAATTTTTTACATTTTGTACTTTGTGTGGCAAAATATTTTTGTACAGTATGAAGTACTGGTTTCATGCATCTCTAAGCCACATTGCCCTATTTTTTTTTAAAAAAAATACTGCGAGTCTGGACAAAGTTTGTGGTCTCCTTGTTTGCGTTTTCTCCTTTTAACAGAGAAGTGACAGGTAACAGAGAAACGAATAGCATGGCACGATTTCCCTTCCCTTGTCTGCTGTCCTTCTCCCTTCTCTAGGCTTAAGTGCTTGTGACAGACTTTTATTTTATGTTTTATTTTAAAGAGTGATTTATGATTAAAAGTTAATGAAATAGAATTTTCACAGTGCTTTTATTATATTCTACCAGTTTGAACATATTTCAAAGCAGCACACCAAAACCCACTGTTCTCTATGAATAAATAATAAAAGCCATGGCTGTACATTATCATTCATGCATTCTCTAGTTGTCCATTGGTGATTTGTTTGCCATCCTGAAGTGGGCGCTTCATATTAAATGGTCCTTAACTAAAACTCAAATTAGTTATTACAGCTACGCTTATTTAAAATAGAAATATATACACAGATTGACAAAGTTAAGCTGTACTGATTGGAGAGGGGATGAGATCCACAATCCAGTCATAAGTACATTGAGCTGTTCTGTTCAGATACAAAATTTCTTCCAGTGGACTAGACTATGGAAGCAAATTTTACAGGTGTCCTATGGGGAATCTGCCCCCATGTATTAGCCCCCAAGCAGTAAAGACAGGGAACATTTGATATACGGAAGAGTTATTTTTAAAGTGGCGTAGTGTTACTTAATGCCTGTCAGGGAAGCTAGAAATCATGGGTGTGGTTCTGTGAGTTTCTGTATTGGCATAAGGGGTGCTGTGATAAAGTTTTCAAAATTAGTCATCATTATACCACTCTCTGTCTCTCTCTCTCTCTGGCTTTTCTTCGCAAACGACGATTCAGGAAGGACTCATCCTGCACTTTCTGCAAGCACGGTGATGATTAAAAAGGCCAATCCAAGATAAACAAGTCTGGTTGCAAAAAGCACAGCAGAAGGTCTCCTTGGGTGATGTTTCCGGGTTGTGATTCTTTCTGTGTTGTAATTTCTCTTCAAGATTTGTTCGGCGTGAGTTCTTAAATAAGGCTGCAGCATTGTGGATAGTGCATCTCCATGCCTCCCAATGTGAGGCCAGGGCAGACCATTGTTGGTGATCAATTTGGCTGAGCCTGAGATGTTGTTTCAGGGAGTCCTTGTATCGTTTTTTTGGAGCGCCCCTCTTACGCTGACCCATGGCGAGTTCACCGTAGAGTACTATTTTTGGGAGGCAATGGTCCTCCATCCTAGAAACGTGCCCTGCCCAGCGCAGCTGTGTTCTCAATATCATGCCCTCAATGCTGGTGATCCCTGCTTGCTCAAGGACAGCAACATTCGTCACATAGTCAGTCCAGTGTATATTTAGGATTGTGCATATACAGCGCTGATAAAAGCGTTCAAGGAGTTGTAAGTGGTATTATACCTGTAAGGCTTAGCCAAAGCCTCACAATCCTAATAGGTAATACTCATGATTCCCACTCTCTCTCTCTCTGTGTGTGTGTCCTGTCCTGACCTTGACAAGAATTCCAGAGGAGATGATATGGCAAGTCATGCCAGTAGTTGCAGCACCATGGAAAGCTCCAAATGACTATGTTGCTTCAAATAAATCTAAGACTAAATTGGAGGCAGAATTCAAAGACATAGCCATTTTAGTCTGGAATATCAGTATGCAAAGGGATCTTGTTGTACTGAGACAACTGGGAGAAAGAAGTTGTAGCATAAGCTTTCGTAGACTTGGTCTACTTCTGAGAAAGTAGGCCAAGTCTATGAAAGCTTGTGCTACAGCTTCTTTCTCTCGGTTAGTCTCAAAGATACTACAAGATCCCTTTACATACTAAGATTAAACTGAAACTATTGTTGCTTCAGGTTCAGATCCCCCTTCCAAGACTGTGCTCCTTCCTTGAGGAGTTCAAGGCCTTAAAGCAAGGGTAGGGAGGTCTGATAGGCACATGATTGAGCAGCTGGGCCCACCATGGCTGGCACCCTCTCTCCCCAACCCTTGTATTTCTAATTCAGTGACTTTTAACCTTTGGACCTCAGTTTACAGAACACATGAACATAGGCTGTTTTGGCTGAGGTTTCTTTAAGTCAAAAGTCCAAAACATCTGGAGAACCAAAGTTTGAGAACCACTAAATGTTCAAACTGAGCTATAATTTGGCACTCAAAGATGAGAAAGGCACAACCATTCTTAAGAAATGCTTTTGACTCAGAGGTATTTATAACTTATCCATATAAAAGTGGTCCTGTTTATTGCTAAACTTCAGCTGAATTTCAGGAAGAAGCAGAAATCTTCTGGGAGACCAATACTGCTGAAAAGCTGTTTGGAAAAATTGAGATGACAGATTAACAGCATTCATGTCATAGTTCACTCTTATCTGACACTTGACTTTAACTACAGACAGATGAATTCTGGATAGGAAGGTAAACAAAGAAATATATAATATAGTGCACCCTAAAACTGTCAAGAAAGATTTTCTTTGTGATGTTGTATTATGGTGTTTTTAATGTTAGGGAAACTGAAGTTTTAAAATTGTCCTCAAATTATTTAGTGATTTCAGTGAAGGGCAAAAACATGGTTACCTCCCAGCTTAAGCTAAATAAATAAGGACATTCTGATTTGTGTCACAATTATTCTTAGTGTGAGATATAATTGATAAAAACACATGAATATAATGTGTACTATTTTAAATTATAATAAGTATGTAATGTGTAAAGACTAAAATTGAAGGAAGCAGTAAGCTTAGAAAGAGAGGGAGAGAGACAATGAATCAAACCATTCAAGAACTTTTGCTGTTTCAAGAAGGTTATGGATTTATTCATCTGTCTTTTGGATGTTGCATCAAAATATTAACTTCCAATAAAGGAATTTATATTTATAAAACCTTGCCTTTTTTTTTCACCCCCTCTTCTACTTTCCTTCAGAAAAAAGAGCACTAGAACTATGTTTTTGACATTTTCAGCTGGAGAGTGTTAAGTAGCATGAAGTGAGTTAACAATAAGAGCAAAGTTAGTAGTTGAAAAGCCAGATCTCTGCAAAGCCTAGAATCCAGCAAGCCCAGGCTATCCAACCCTATCCTGCCACTGAATCCATTTGTCAAGGTAGCTGAACCTCTACAACTTCCATGAATCTTCTTCTAGAGTCAGCATTTGATTTGCAGAATCGCCCCAGGTATTTTAGGGAGATAAGAGATTTGGGGTTTTCCTCACTGAAGTAGGCTGAATTTGCCTACTTCATCATGTTGGCTTCTTACTGGAACCAATTAATATATAAATGGTATTGTTAGCATGTATTGCATTGTACAGTAGCTGCACTCAAAACCAAATAGATATTGGGCACCACAGCAGAGCACAAGAGAAGTCTCTGCATCTGTGTTTTCAAATGAACTTGTGCGGGGGGGGGGGGGAATAAGAGTTGAAACGGACATATACGTACCAATGTTCTCATGTACACATTTTACCATTTAAGTGGTTGTGAGTTAAAGGATACAATATAGTACAGTTTCTGTATTCTTTGAGTGTGATGATTATGCAGCTCTGAAATTTGATTCATCTACATGGAATCTCTCTCCCCCCCCCTCTCTGTGTGTGTTTATGTATTTATCTTGCTACTGAAAGCACCAGTGCAGTTATTGCTACTGTTGTAGTTTTAATGAAAAGTAGGCAGTATTGCAAGAATCCCAATGGAACAAGCTTTCAATGAAGATACCCCTAGATTCAAAAGATTGCAAAATCTGGCTGTATGGTGTGTCTGTGTGTGTGTTGGCCTTTTATTTAAGGAAAAGCCAGTATATGGGGGGGGGGCTATCTGGAACAGAGAAAGGGGTAGCTATCCCCCCCATTTCTTTTCTCTAGAATGTCTCCTCTGAACTAGTTTTTTCCTCAAATACAAGGCTTATCATGGTTCAATTATATGTATTTGCATGTAACATGAAGTTAAGCTCTCCGGTAGAAACAGGTAGATAGAATGTCATTTCTGAATCAACTTGTTGGAAAGGTGGCATATAAATAATACAGATACATCAATAATACATAAATGCAGCAATCTTAACACTCCTTTGCTCAGTGGCCTCAGATGCCTTTGTACAATTGACCACATAT
The DNA here is from genome assembly GCA_030847615.1 of Gambelia wislizenii. Lineage (NCBI taxonomy): Eukaryota > Metazoa > Chordata > Lepidosauria > Squamata > Crotaphytidae > Gambelia > Gambelia wislizenii. Next base: position 61,435,806 of record JAUMIR010000005.1, on the reverse strand, counting down.
CCCACCTTTAGTTGCTGCAGGAATGTATGACAGGGATAACTTTGCTCTCGCAGTACAGAGTACATGGTGAACAAAACAAATGGAAAATAGATATAGCTGAATTCAAATATGGTTAAGGAGACGTTTGTCTTCTTTCTTGTCTCTTTTGCCTACAAGAGAAATTTGAGGAGACTTAACAGTTTGCTTTTCTTAATTGGGGGTGGGACTCTGTTGTTGTTGTTGTTAATTGCCTTCAGGTTGACTTCAACTCATAGTCACTCCATGAATGAGACATCTCTGACCCCCTGTGTTCTACCACCCTGCTCATGCCTTGCAGGTTCAGGCCTGTGGCCTCTCTGATTGAGTCTATCTATCTGGTGTGTGATCTTCCGTTCTTTTTCCATCACCTTTCCTATCATTATTGACTTTTTCAGTGAGCCATGTCTTCTCATGATGCAACTGAAGTATGACAGCCTCAAATTGCTGTGGCTTGATCTGTTCTAAGACCCATTTGTTTGTCATTTTGGCCATCCACGATATCCTCAGCACTCTTTTCCAATGCCACATTTCAATTGAGTTGATTCTCTTTCTATCGGCTTTCTTCATTGTCCAGTTCTCACATCTGTACATAGTGATGGGAAAGATGATGGCTTGAACGATCTTGACTTTAGTGATCAGTGTTACATCATTGCATTTTATGATCTTGTCTAGTTCTTTCATAGCTGCCATACCCAATCCCAGTCTTTTTATGATTTCATGGTGGCAATCTCTGCTCTGGTCTATGATTGATCCAAGGAATAGGAAGTCTTTTTTTTTTCCTTGGAATTTATTCTTTGGGGAATATTTTCTTTTTTTTTAATTATTTTTTATTCAGATCAGTCTTATTTTCACAGTTATACATACACCACTTATCCTCTTTGATTTTATAAATTAAAATATATAAAACATTCAACATACATAAAATAGAGTATAGACTATAAACTATAAACATAATGATCAAACATATCCCTCTCGAACATTTCCCTCACAACCTTTTAAGGATATTACTCTATTGTTTCTGTTTTCTTTATTCTACTCTTTCATTCTATCTCCTTTCGCTTCATCCACTCAACTGGCTTCCACCCACCCCCAGCATATCTTATTCTTTGAGTCAATGCTTAGTGCATCTTATTCACCAGTGATGTACCATGTATGCTTCAGTTATTTTCATATATTCATTTTTTTCTGTCTTTCTCAACCGATTACATTTATCTACCATATTTATACCAATTACCGTATTTATACCAAACTATATATCCCCCTTCTTCTCTAAACCCCTATAACATATACCCATTCTTCCTTTTCCTCTGATCCTACTTTATCCTTCTTTATTTTATTCTTTATCCATCTTTGTCTTATTCTTATGGGAGATCTATCTTCCCCCCCGCCTTGATATTTAATTATCTCTTTGTCCTCTTTGTCTCTATATCTTGATTGCCGCAATTTTGCCCTATCTGAGTTCCAAATATTTTGACACTTTATTCCAATCATCTATATGTTTTTCGATACTTTTCCCCTTTAAGAGCATTGTAAGCCTATCTAACCGAATTACATCGTAGGGTTTTTCCAGCCATTGATCAATCGTTGGGTGCTCTTTGTTCTTCCATAATCTTGCATATACCATCCTTGCCGTTGACAACATATAGAAAAGAAATTTACCATGCTCTTTCTCCACTTTTCTCTCTATCATTCTCAATAGGAATACCTCTGGTTTGAAAGGGATATGGACATTTAATATTTCTTCAATAGCTTTTTGAATTTCTTTCCAGTATTTTATAGCAGCCTTACAACTCCACCACAAATGATAGAATGTTCCGTTGATTTCATTACACTTCCAACAGTTGTTTGATACATTCTTATACATTTTGGACAATTGATGTGGTGAAAGATGCCACCTAAAATACATTTTATATAAGTTTTCTCTTATGTCTTGACAAGAGGTTTGTTTTATTTGCACAGTCCATATCCTTTCCCTTTGTTCTAATCCTATAACATGTCCTACATTCTGGGCCCATCGAACCATATTTTCTTTCACTGTTTCGTCTTGCGTACTCCATTTTAGTAATAATTTGTAAAATCTTGAGATCATCTTTTTATTACCGTATTGAGTTACATTCTCCCATTCTGACTTTTTTGTATTTATTGCCTGCAACTTAGAATCCATCTTATACCTTCCTTTTAATTGCTTATACAGATACCAATGACATAGTATTTCATCTTTCCTTCGCTCTTCCTGTGATTTCATCATGCAGTTCTCCCCTACCATTATTAATATATCTTTATACGTAGTCCACTTCTTAGATGGTAATCCTTCTCTACCGAAGAAGGCTTCGTGCACCGACGCCCATAATGGAATATTTGGACAGAGTCTATTCTTGTATTTTTTCCATACTTTTAGCAATGCTCTCCTTATGAAATGATTATTACATTCTCTATGAACTGTTTCTTTGTTATAGAACAGGTAAGCGTGCCATCCAAATCGGTTTGAGTCTCCTTCCAATTTCAATAATTTTTCATCTTCTAGTGTAACCCAATCTTTAATCCATGTTAAACAGGAAGCATCGTAATAAAGTTTTAGGTTTGGAACACTTAATCCTCCTCTCTCTTTCTCGTCTGTCAACACCTTCATTTTTACTCTTGGTTTCTTGCCCGACCATATGAATTTAGAAATATCTGTTTGCCATTGTTTGAAGACTAAGTCGTTATGGATAATGGGGAATCATTTGAAATAAAAATATGAATCTTGGGAGAGCATTCATTTTTATTGCTGCAATTTGACCTAAAAAGGAGAGTTTCAGATGATTCCAATTACTTAAATCTTTCTTTATTTTGGTCCATGTTTGTTTATAGTTGTTCTGGAATAAGTCAGAGTTTTTGTTAGAGATAATAACTCCCAAATATCTTGTTTTCTTAACCACTTTGAACCCTGATTTTTCTTCTATTTCTAATTCTTCTTTTTTATTCATGTTTTTGACAATTATGACCGTTTTTTCTTTATTAACTTTTAATCCAGTTAGTGTTTCAAATTCTTCCAGAATATTCATGAGGGTCACTATTTCCTTTGTTGGATCTCCTAATGAGATTACCACATCATCCGCATACATCTTTATTTTATATTTAAATTTACCGGCCTCTATCCCTTTGATTCCTGGTTCCTCATTGATTCTTTTACTAAGGATTTCCATAATTAACAAGAACAACAATGGCAACAATGGGCAGCCTTGTCTCGTACCATTTTGAATATGAATTTCCTTTGTTTTCTCCCCATTTATTAACAATTTTGCTGACTGTTTGTTGTAAATTGATTCTGTCCATCTTATAAAATTCTCCCCTACATCGATTATTCTCATCATCTCCAACATTGCTGACCATTTAACATTATCAAATGCTTTTTCAGCATCTAAGAACAGTAGTGCCAATTTTTTGTCTCTGTGATTTTCATGATATTCAATCAAATTTAACATGTGTCTTATATTATCCCTCATGTATCTGTCAGGTAAGAATCCTCTTTGATCTTCTCCAGTCCAATCTTTAAGTATTTTCTTCAACCTTGGTGCCAATATTGATACAAAAATCTTATAATCTGTGTTTAGTAGGGAAATTGGACGGTAGTTTTGGGGGGTTTGAGGGTCCTGGTTTTCTTTATGAATTAATATTATGTTAGCTTCCTCCCATGTTTTTGGGAATGAACCTTTACTAATAGTTTCCACCATTTGCTTGAATGGGAGAATTAACTGATCTTCTAAAACTTTATAATACTTCGGTGAGAACCCATTGGGACCCGGCACTTTACCTAATTTCAGATTCCTTATCGCTTCAATAATTTCCATCACTGTAATTGGGTAGTTTAGTCTCTGTCTTTGCTCCATTGTCAATTGTGGGAGTGAATAGTCATTTAAATTTTTTTGTATATTTCCTCTTAATTTCTCCTGTTTCCCACAGAGTAATGCATAATATTTTCTAAAGCAATTCTTAATTTTCTCTTGATCTATATATATCTGATCTCCTTCTTTTATCTTATCTATATAATTTCTCTCCTTCAGTTTTCTTAACTTGTATGCCAGCCATCTGCCTGGCTTGTTTGAATATTCAAAGTGGGATTGGCTTATATACTGCAATTTTTTCTGTATGTCCTCCATGGTATCTGCCATCCTGGATGGAATAGGAAGTCTTTCACTATTTCAATTTCCTCATCATCTATTTTGAATTTATGTAAATTCCCCATGGTCATTATGTTTGTTTTCTCAATGTTCAGCATTAAGCCTGCTTTTGCACTTTCTTCTTTGACTTTCTTTAGTAGTTGCTCCAAGTCTGTGCTGTTTTCAGTTGGCATTGTGATGTTGTCTGCATATCTCAGATTGTTAATGTTCCTTCCTCCAGTCTTCATTCCTCCTTCCTCTAACTTGAAACCTGCTCTGCGCATGATGTTTTCTGTGTACAAGTTGAACAAGTAGGGTGATAGAATGCAACCTTGCCTCGCTCCCTTTCTGACTGGGAACCATTATGTTTCTCTATTCTGTTCTTATGGTGGCCTCCTGTCCTGAGTAAAGGTTATGCAGTAGGACTATCAAGTGTGTTGGTACACCCATTTCTTTTAGAGCAATTCATAGTTTCTTCTGACCTGTGTAGTCAAAGGCTTTGCTGTAGTCTATAAAGCACGTACTGATTTTCTTGAATGTCCTGCTGCACTCCATTATCCAGCGTATATTTGCTGTGTGGTCCCTAGTGCCCTACCTTTTCTGAACCTGGCTTGCACCTCTGAAATATCTCTCTGTGTGTATGGTAGGAATCTTTGTTGCAGAATTTTGAGCATGACTTTGCTAGTGTGAGTGATTAATGCAATGGTCCTGTAATTGATACAATCTTTTGGGTCTCCATTTTGGGGTACAGGGATGTATACTGATCGTTTCCAATCTGTGGGCCACTGATTTGTCATATGGGTCCTATGGGACTCTGTTCCCCTCCCCAAAGAAGCCTGAAAGCTCTCACTTTGGGAGAACTCCTGTGCCAGATAGTCATAGTGTTTCTAGTACGTTCTCATCGCATCTGTGCCCTATGAAGTGATCTAAACATTTATCCTTGGTTTCATTGTGGAGATAGTAACAGTGGCCTACTTTACAAGCTTTTTTTAAGAATGAAAAAAATGTGCATGAAGATCTATATTGAATGTTTTTGTTTATAATCAAACATTTAAAGTCTCCAACCTTCTCTGAGAAGTTTCTACCATCTATCCTTCCTTCCTTCCTTCCTTCCTTATTTTAATTATTTGTTGATTGCCTTTCAGCCCAACAGGGTTCCTGAGATGATGTACAATGAGAGACTGAAATGAGAAACAACTTTATAAACACGCACAATTAAAATAGTCAGAAAAGCAACCCCTGGTTTTAAGGTTCAAAGGCCATATGAAAGAGTACAGTCTTGGATGAAAACAGCCTGACCTCCTTTGGGAGGGATCACCACAGCTGGAGTGCCACTACAGAAAAAGCCCTGTCTTGTATATTCACCCTGTGTTCTGTATTCTTGACATGATGGGATATGCAACAGGGCCTCTGCCGAAGGTCTCATATTCTAAGCAGGTTCATATGAGAGGAATGGTGTCCTGGCCCCAAGCTCTTTAGGGCTTTGTATATTGAGCTCAGAAACAGATTGGAAGCCAGTGCAGTTAGTATAAACCTAGTCATATGTGGTCTCCGAAGTGGACACCTGACAACAGTCTGGCAGATGCATTTTGCATTAGCTGTAGTTTCTGAACACTTTTCAAGGGCAGGCCGTGTAGAATGCCTTACGGTAATCTTGACAGGGAGATAATTAAGGCATGAGCCACTGCAGCCAGACCTGACCACCCTAGGAAGGGATGCAGACTGCACATCAACTGAAGCTAAGCAAAGGCAATCCTGGCCACAGCAGCCACCTAGAGCCCTTTTACACTACACAATTATAGTGCTGTGATTCCACTTTAACAGCCATGGTTCCATCCTATTGATTTGCCATTTAGAATTCTCTGTCAAGGAGGTCTTGTGCCTCATCAAACTACAAACCCTGGGATTCATAGGTTGAAGCCATAACAGTTAGTGGGATCAGAGAGAGCTACAGTTGTGTTGTGTAGTGTAAAAGAGCCCATGGCCTTCCAAGTGCAATGCTGGATCAAAGAGCACCTCCCAAGCTGCCTTCAGTTTTATTAACATTTGCAGATTTTCTTACTGTAATCATATTAATACTATTTCATATAAACCTAAATAGCTGTAGAATTTCAAACAGTTATTTTTAGGGATGTATTTTTCCCCACTTTTTCCCATCAACAGTTAAGATTCCTACATGAAAATAATTGTCAACAAATGTGTATTGTGTTAAAATGAAAAAAAAAACACAGTACTTTCCTCCAGCAACAGCATTAATAGCAAAAAAAACCCACACGCAAAACATTGGATTTTGCACAGTCTTTGCACACACAGTCTTTGCAGGCACAAAACACACAAAAACAACACTATAACAAAAAATACAAAAAGAAAAAGATGAGCAAAAGTATGGAAAAGCTCTTATCATCTCACCCACCAGGGAGAATATTTTTGTAATTTTGTTTTGTTTGCATGTGTGAAAAATGAAATAAGCAAAGGTTTACATGTTTAATTTTTTTTGGAGATGTAAAGTTTCCAGAAATTTCAATGCCATTTGAGGAAAAGAGGGGAGGGTCCATTTTCCCCCCAGGAAAAATTGGAAACATTGAGGGGGGGAAATGGGAAAACACTATTTTATTTATATGAAGAGTCACTTTGTTACTTTAGGAACAATAAAATACATTGGTTGGCATCCTGTTCAGTATTTGAACTTACAATCTTGTAACTTTTGGGATTCACATTTATAGTCATTAATGACTGACATGACCCCTCCCTCCACCCCAACTGTTTAAGCCAGGCATTGCCCTAAATAAAGTATTCCAAGGTGCTGCAGATTGGGGTGTTGAAAGATGATGACTGCAGCATGCTGAGACAAGCAGCTGCAGCAGGACTTAAGGGACTTAAGGGAGCTGCCCGTCTCAACACATAGGACAACTAGGAGAGCACGGCAGTCATAATTTCCCAGCATCCCAGACTTCAGCACCTTGGAGGAGGGTGTTTTGTTGTGTTTTTTGGAGGGGGGTGGCATTGGCAAAAGTAGCTACAAATTATGCAGGATGTTGGCCAGTATGCGTAACTTGGTTTGGCATGAAATTATCATGTTTGGCCTATTAAAAATAAATTTTCTTCAGAAAATATTTACCAATTGAATTAGTGTTTACAGTTGTTTTCTATTAAAACAGAGCTACAATGTCCTCAGCTGTAAGGAACCCCTGAACTATATGGATCTTCTTTGGTTTTGCCAGTTTATGATGAACAGGAAAAAAATCCAATAAAAACAAGCACTCAACATTGAGAGAGCAAAGAAAATTATTTTGTCTTCTCTCTAATCCTCCACAGTGTCAAGCGGACATGAAACACTCATTCCCATAAAAAGAGCTGGGGAAAGAAAACCAAAACCAAGAATGCACATAGTCTTACTTAAAGGTCTACCTGCTGCATACCTCTTAGAAATAATGTACAAGGAATAAATACAAGAATGCTTTGTCCTGGCTATTTTATTCATCATTCTGAAAGAAAATATCCTATAATCAATTTGTCGGGGGGGGGGGAATGGCTTTGGGGGAAAAACTAAGAGAACCCCCCCCCCGCCTCTGAATTTTTGTAGTTTTTTGCCAGGCCTTCACATCTCTAGTTATTTCACTGTTGAAATAGTTCTATCTAATGTTGAGTGATGAAGAGTTAGTAGGTTCAAATAAACTCTTTATTTTCCTCTGAAGCCTTATAAGCATGGAATTAGAGACATTCTAACTTTGGAGAATCTAGGTATGGTTTCTGCGCTGACTAAATTATATAAATGCTGGCATAACTTTTTATGCATCATTGTAGAAGGCAAAATGCTATTAATTGTGTGTGTTGTATGCCTTTAAGTCATTTCCAACTTATGGCGACCCTATGGCAAACCTATCACAGGGCTTTCTGAGGCCTGAGAGTGTGTGACTTGCCCAGGGTCACCCAGTGGTGATTAAATGGACAATATCCAGTGTTAAAAGTAAGCATGTACTAAAAAAAAATGTCACGTTCTGCCCAGCCCACCATTTCCCCAAAGCAATAATGACATCCACGCATATTACTTACAACTGATCATTAGCCATGGAAATATTATAGAGTTAATTCAATACAGAGCACTTGTATGCACCTGTGATGGATTAGGCTGCATCAATACATTGATTTGGACTAAATCAGTGAGGGAAGGCTGCCAGCCCTGGCAGAGACTATGTGAAAATCTCATGAAGTTGCTTTAATTTTGTTCTTGGGCAGCTAATCTAAGATGATTTAATTTGTGTCTCTCATGGCAATAATTTATCATTAATAGTATTGTTACTAGGAGGTAACATGACATCTCTAGCACCCTCAGATTAGTATCCAGCATGAAATTGCAGTGTTACTTCTAAAACACCACAGTAATACAGACTGTTGGGGCATCTCCAGAGAAGTCTTGAAACATCATGACTGAAAATTTAATGCCAAGTATCATTTCTTTCCAGTTAAATATGTTCTTCTAAATTTAAAAATGATAGAAAATAATCAGCTGTTCAAATAGAATTGTTTAAAACAGGCTTTTCTGCTCATAAAGCTTTTCAGGCAACTTAAAGTAAAACATTAGGAAAGCATAAAATGATATCAAAGTTGAATTTGAAAATATGTTTATTGCTTAGTCCAAAGACAATTGCAAAGAATAAAAATAAAATAGTACAAAACACCCAAGATTTCATATAATTATAAGATCATAAATAAAATTAACTAACTAAAATACCTGTATATGCCTAAACTTGAAGTAAATAGCATGTATTATAAAACATGTCACATTACAGTAACAAAGGAAGAGTAACATTTAACCTTTAGTGTCATACTTGTACAAAGACATTTTATACTCTCTTATCTTCTGGTTCCTATGACAATGAGCCAAAATGGACTCCAAGAATTTCTCTCTGCATTTGGCAGCCTTGGCCGCAAATGCAGCAACCCTCTGAATCCATGTTGATATCAAAAGTTAAAACTCACAAACCTGGAAACCAATGTCTTTTAAATTAGCTGTTTAAAAATCAACAAACACTTGAAGCCCCAGAAGGTTTGGTGGTAGATAAAAAAATTCAGTTACACATATAAAACTAGAGGGGGTCTGATTTATCATATTCACCAGGGACTTCCATAACAGTGGTGCCACCAATGAAAAGGCCAAGGTCTTAGCAAAAGATAACCTCACAGCTGACAGAAGTATCATATTAAAAACTATACCACCAAATTATCTTATGTATGGGGTGGGAAATATATTGGTGTAAGTATTCTGTACAGTATTGCTAGTGATCCAAGGCGTCAAAGGGGAAACCAAAAGCTTGAATGTAGGCCAGAAACAATCTGCTGGACAGCATAGATCATACAAGATGGTCTCATATATGCCTCTTGATTACCTCAACATAAGAGTTAGGCAGCATCATTCTGGACCAGTTGTAGCATCTAAACTGTCGTTAAGGGCAACATAATCACTGCAAGGCACAGTGATCCAGCTGAGACCACACATAAGAGACAGTGGCTAGGTCACTTGCTACCAGAAGATAGAAAGTGGATCTAGCCACGCTTCACCTCAGTGTCTAAGAACAATGCCAAATCCTGGAGCACACCCAAGCTCTAAGTCTGCTCCTCTAGAGCCAATGCGATCCCATCAAGAACATGCCTGTTTTCCAAATTAAGATATGTTAGGAGTATTCAGCATCTGCATCTTGTCTCTGTTCACTTTCATACTGTTTATTTCTGATTTCAAATAGTACCTCATAGAGGACTGTGCCACACCTGATGCAGAGAGAAGCAGAAATAAAACTGAATATCAGCAGCATGCTGGTGACACTGAACTGCAACCCTACATGTAGAGGGTGACAAACATTTCTAAAAGAGACAAAGATAGTATGCTTTCTCACCTTGTGTGTTTACTGTACTCACATTCTGAATGCCTTTCTAGAACTATAGTTTTATGCAGATGTTAAACAACATGAGAGACATGCTGAGTCATTCCTATGGGAAATAATTCTTCCAATACCATCTTCTGGACCATCTAGCACAGAGCTTGGAAAAGTTTCCTTTTTGGGCCACAACTCTGGCTATGACATCTGGAAGATTCTGGAAGTTGTAGTCCAAAAAAGTAACTTTTCCAAGCTATGGTCTCATAATTTCTAGCCCACTCGAGCCATCACAGAAAGGTACTAAAGCCTGCTGTCACAAGTGTCAGTGCTGTATTTCTGGAAGCATTCTGGGAATTAGCATAAACTAAGCATTCTTTGTTTCTTCTGCACCTAAAAGGAGAGTAAAATATGGATTAAAAACTAACTCAATTTTCAGATTCCTGAATGTGAAAACATGCATCAAACATTGTAGGCTCGCTCATCTTCTTGTGTTATTTCTAGTATTCTAGAAGCCTGCAACTGGCATTTGTCTTTGGATTTACAAAAACTCTAGATCTTCAGACTCTGAATTATTTAAGCTCCCACAACACATGCACTTTTGCTTTTCAAGCATGAGTTATAATTTAATTAAAAACTTCTGGTGCATCACTAGCTGTTTAAATATTTAAATGTTCCATGGATCACTTTCGATTATCTGCTCACATGAAATTCCTGAAGATGTCAGATTTTTAAGATTCCCAAAGTTACACTTGGAATTGTCTGTTGATGCAAAGGGGACTGTGATAATTACATACATCCATTAGTATCAGCAGAGGAGATAAACTTTGGGGAGGCTTAATGGGCATGTCTCAGTGACAGCTAGCAAAGAACATTTGGCATGATTAAGGACAGATTTGAATGTACTTGAAAATATACTCTCATTATGGACACCCAGTGGAAGTTGCACTACAAATGTTAAATTCCCCAGAAGAAGGGTTATGTGGCAGGGAAGCTTTGAAATCCACTGTGGCCATCATCCAAATTATTCTCTTCTCTTTATGTCTTTCCGCTGTCAGATTCATTTTGTGATGCCTAACTTGGCTCTGTGTGTGTGTTGAAAAGAGGCAACCTGTTGATTTCTTTTTTTTTTTCTCTCCTTGTGTTTCAGATTGTCCGAAGATACATCAAGGAATGGCTTGAGAGAAAGAAGCCTCCATTTGGTGCTATCAGCAGCTGTGTACTCCTGATGATCATCTATACAACTTTCTGTGATACATTCTCCAATCCAAATATTGACCTTGATAAATTTAGCCTGATCATAATAGTTTTCATAAGTAAGTGCAGCTTGGACATTGTTATTTCTTTAAACTGTTGGGGAATAATTCAAAAGAGCTGCCTATTCCTATTCAAGGGGTCAGAACCCGTAATGCTTTGTCATGTCTGTACTGAGCTTCTTTGTCTTGTGACTACCGTCTTATATACAATGAATTGTGGCTCAACAGCAGTGCTGTGCAGTTTGCATAGCTGAATGCATTTTTTAAATGTGGATGAATTAACACTTGGTTTTATTTCCTAACACAGACAGTGGTCTTAATATATCAATAATGTCTCAGTAGAATGGGATTCAGTTAAAATGTACGTTCCTGTTTAGAAATAATGTACTCCTTGATACTTGTGCGCATCAACAATATTTCCAGTTTTATTTGTTGTGCTCTTTACACAATGGAAGGCCACTGAGCCGTCTGTCTGATAATCAGTGAACTTACATGTTTACTTCAGCCACTCACTAGCAAAAGTTCTTTTAAGTGACATACAAATTGAAAACAAATGAACATCGCAATTACAATAGGACATGTTAAGACAAAACAAGAACATTAAAACAGCTGTACTACTAAGGGGAAAAAAACTGATTTCCTGATTGTTGTTTCCCAAACAACGATCATAAGTTTCTAATACCATTGCTGTTGATGGCTGGATACCGGAATCAGCATACAGTTTCAAGAGTGGCAGCTGTGCCATGGTAGCAGCTACAACACACACACACACACGCACACACACAGACACATACACACCTTATTTAACAAGAGTGTTTAATCAAGCTATGCTACCTTGGTGCAGAGAAGCAATGTTTGGAAAACATTGAAAAGAATGAATGCACCAACTTGCCAAAGCCATCCATAATTGAGCAGTGTTGGGATGATACCTGGACTCCCAAACTGTGAATCTACCTCTGCTCAGTTGTGGGTGGTTTCAGCATGTTATTATATTCACTTTCTTTATAAGTAACTTTCCAAGCTCTGCTGGGAGGGTAGTGCTGCCAAGAGCATGTTAACATTAAAAATGTTCTGTATTTGTTCATGCTGTAACTGTCCTTTTTAAGAGAATGGGGTTGCCAGAATGTAGGACCTCCCTGTAAGAAGAACTGAAGGAAACAAACTGAGGGACAAATTTTAAAGCATAGTCTGTCTACTAGGGGTGTGTTGGGAGATTTTCCTTTGACCTCTTCTGCTAAGAGTCTGCAATTACTGATACAGCAAGTGTCAGGTTTAAATCCTATTGTGCTTCAGTTAGTCCTTTAACCCTAGCAGAAAGTAGCAAAGCTGATGTTCTCTTCTGAACATAAGCCTTAAAATGACTTGTAATCTCCTGGAGCAATATAGACCTAAATCCAGTTCAGTTCAATGGACACTTGTAAGTTCTATTGATTCAGTTGGTGCATTTTAGTCCACTACCAATTGGATTTAGATCATAGATTTTACTAAGGATTTGTTCATAGTTTACTGACTAGCATTAATATTCTAGTTGTGAATTATTTTTGGAATAACTGTAACTAAAGAGCTAAATGTGGAAATGCTTCCTAATGGTAGTTTTGCATTTTGTAATCATAAAGCATGAACATTCTATTTGTTTTACGGTCAATATGTTCTATCCTTTTCACATGAAATTTGGCATGAAGACTGTTCTTGGTGGCATGTACAAACTATCCAAATGTCAGAGAAATGGGATTTGAAAAGGATTAGTCATAGTAGGGCTGGGCAGGTTTTCAGTAGTGGATGATTACACTGGACCTCTTCAATCCACTCAGGGCTGTACTGCCATACAAATTAAAAGACTGCTGCAAGGGCAATTTCAGCAGGCTCTGTATGATGCAGGAAAGTACTTGGATGTCCCACAGCCACCATTTTGCAGCTGCCCTGCCCTTGGGCAACTCACAGTTCCAGTAAAAATTCTATGAGCCTGCCCTAGCACTAGAACACATCATCTCATTTTATAAATTATCGTCCTGTGAAATCTCAACCTGCAATTACATACCATATGTAGTTGAGATAAATATTCGCTGCTGGTTTGTAAAAACGAAAACACCGCTGCTAATAGATGCTTCTTCCGCTGCTAATCCTTCCTTTTTATAGTTGCATGGTTGTAGATAATAAATAACTCTGTAGTACTTTGTTGTGAGAAATCTACAGACTATTTTCTAAAATTAAGACAGGAGCTCTCACACTATGCATCTGCCTCTGCCGCCATCTTCAACTCTCTCTCTCATACCATATGCAAGAATAAATTGTATGCATATGCTCTTTTTTCCTTAACATTTTCTCCCCCCCCCTTTTTTTTTTGCCTTTGTAACATACCTTGAAAATGTCTGCTTTGTTTTTTTCTCCATGTCAGCTATGAAGAATATAGTAACTTAAAAGTAATTTTCTCAAAAGAAGTAGATTTCTTCAGGTGAGGAAAAAAAATCCTATTTTTCAAGATCCTACAATTCATAAAAGTCTCCCCCACCAAAAAGTACAACTTATGCTATCATGTTTCGCATGCACTCAATCTTTTATGCAAAATGTAAGGGATTTCTAGTTCCTGCATTACTTTTCCTTCTCTGAGATCAGAATTTACGTATGAGGAAAGCTTGATGTTGTTTAATGCTATGGGCACATGAATACTAGAGCTGAACTATATCAGTTGCCTGATCATTATATTCACAACTGGAATTGAATAAATAAGTAAATGGCAGGCAAACAATTGCCTCTCTCTTAATACAGCTTGAATATATTATTGAATATATTATTATTTTTCTCTATGGGAAAGATGGATGTGTGTTTTAAATTTCACATTTGTATGGGTCTCTTCATGTTAACGTTAACATTAACGTTTCTCAAACTGATTTGCTTTTCAGTATTTTCGATTCAGCTGGGATTCATGCTGTTAACATTCTTCTTTTCTACAAGGTATGTAACAGTAGTAAAAGTTCTCTATATGACAAAATAGAATAGTTAGGTACAAAATGAAGTCGGGGGCATTCACCCTTCTTGTGCAGCCCATACTTTATAATTAGAATAGATCTTTTTCAGACACAGACCAGAATACACATAAACAATACAATTGGCAGTATCTTTACAACTTACTTATATTTAGGGTGGTATACTTCCAAATTTACCCTGCCAGAGTGCTGATGACAGAATATTAAATCTGGTCAAGGAGAAGGATTTCCTGAATTTAGGAATATCTAGCATGGACTCATTGGTATAAACACTCTCATGTTATCTTTAATTTGGGGGTACCTGGCCATTTCACTCAGGTGGCATTGCAACTCCACATTGCAGATAATGTACAGCCCATACTAAACATTCAAATTAGAAGAGACACATCCTTCTGAGAAAACAACAACAAAGCCCAGTGTCCGATAGTATATTCCTTTTGGATCTCTCTAGTTCCTCCAGAACCAGTGATTCCACCACCCTCCTGCACTTTAAAAACCTGTTCTAATATGGGCTGGGAAACTCCCTGAAGCAGGTTTTTGCTGCCATGGAGGGCTATAACAGGAACCATTGGAGAAGAAAGTCGAGATTCTGTTGTTATTGGATCCTGAAGTCCACTGCTGGACCTTGGCTAAAGATTGGAGTGTGCAGTACAATCTCCCATATCCACAGACCGGTACCTGCGTCAAAAAAGCTGATCTCTCTAGGCATTGTCTAGGTCTTGCAGCATGATTCTGTGGTATGCTTCTGCCAGAAATTGACCATAGAGTTGCACTAGAGGACCTAGAGATTCCTAGAGAGGTGTTCTCTCTAGGAATCTCTAGGTCCTCCAGTGTAACTCTGTGGCATGCTTGGGCCAGAAGTTGTTCATTTTAATAGGGTTCACTGTTATCCACAATCTTCTTCATGGTCTCTGTGAATCACACAGCTGGGGTTACTACTGCACCTGCGCAGAGCTTCGGAACCTTCTAGAATCACTAGACAGAACGTTATTTGATACATTTTTGGCGGTAACTCTACCCATCCTAACGGTCTCTTATAAGGGCTTCCTGCCTAAAATCCCCTCAGTTCCTTTCTTTCCGCCGCGTTAGCAGCTTAAGGAACCTCTGTGCGCTAGGTGTTTTTTGTCTTGCTACTGGTTTTGACTTGGCTTTGGCTCTTCGACTACGATTTTTGCTCTCTCCTACGGTTTTGGTATTTGACTCTGATTTCTGGCTTTGACTCGTTTCTTCTGGCTTTTGACTACCTCTGACCTCTGTTACTGACCTCGGACCGGCTTGACGACGATTCTTCTTTTCTAATTATTCTTATGGTTATTGTGATCTACGATGTCTGCTAAAGGAGCATTTAAATGGTGTGTGATATGCCAAGCTAAACTCCCAAGTGCGGATGGCCATTCCCACTGTGTGATTTGCTTGGGAGAATCTCACAATGTCGACGCATGCGTCCATTGTAAGGCATTTACTCCACAAGCCCGAAAACATAGGCTCTCATGCCTGAAATCCTTCCTATATGAAAGGGCTTTGCTCCCGGGCTCGGCTGCACCGTCAACCTCTGCTTCAGCTCCTCCATCGGAGTCTCGAGGCCGTGAACGTTCTCGGTCTCCCCCGATCTCTGGACAGAAGCGTCGTCGGTCCCGGAGTCCCTCCAGGTGCTGTTCCACTGCATCGGATCCCGAGGCTCTCCATTCCTCACATCGACATGCTCCCTCGGATTCGACTCGGGACCGTTCGACACTGGTTCGAGAACCAGTCCCCTCGACCTCTAAGCAGACCATGGGAGAAAGTGTGCCATCTATTACTGAGCCCCTTCCATCTGCTGCCGCTGCTGTATCCTCTGAGCCGCCAAAGAAAAAGGAAGGAGAAACATCTGTCCAAACATACTGATGGAAAAAAGGATAAGATAAAAAAAATCCAAACTGGCGGAGCATACTGCCCCAGAAGTCCCTCCCCGCCGATCAACTGAGTCTGATGGCAAGTTTCTGTGTCCACTGCCGGTATCTGTCACGGATGTTGATATCCATCATCCACGAACCCCACCCAGCTCTTTGGATGTGGTGACTGTGGAACTCTCCGCTGCTTTGGATGTTGCGAAACCCCCTGCACATATCGAGTCATCGCCGGCTCTGGTTGTGTCACGGGACCAGCTTCTAAGAAGCCACTCTTCGAACGTAGATGTGGAGATTGTTGAACCCGAAGAGTTGCCTCAGAGCCACGTACCTTCCATCAGGGATGATGTTCCGGCTTATTCAGCGTACAACTTGGCCCGGTCTATTTGTAGAGCCCGTCTTGGTTCTCCATCGGGATCACAGATCTTCACTCCCAGAGGCGACCTCATTGATATGTCCCAGCCTGGGCTCCCGAGACCTCGTTCTCCCTCTCCTGTACCTTTGGATGTTGTGCCAAAAAGAGATGTTCCTGTTCAGGTCTCGCTGCTTGAGCACCAGCCTCTGCCTCGAACCCCTCCAACTCCACAGCCTCGCTCCCCCATGCCTACGCGGCCCAGAAGCCCCTCACCGGATGCATCATCATCTTCATCAGCTGCCTCTTGGGGATCTCTACAGGCCCTATTTGCCTTTTCCGAAGTCCGAACTCATGGATGACGACTCCACCTCTCCGACCGACGACGTTCGTGCCTTCAGAGAGCAGATGGTGAGAATGTCTCATGCCTTAGATCTGAAGGTGGAAGACCGGCCGACAGACCCTGTAGATCCCATTTTCCAGAGGATTCAATCTAAGGCACCTCCGTCTGCTACCATCCTGGTGTTGCCCTCTTTGCTGAAACTGGCACAAGGGTCCTGGGAAAACCCGTCATCCATCCAGCCGACATCCAAGAAGATTGACAGGTTATACCGAGTTGGGGGAGATCATGTTGATTGGTTGCAGAACCACCCGAAACCGAATTCTGTGGTCGTCAAGGTGGCCCAGAATAGGAAGCAACGTCGGCCTCTGTCTTCCCCACCAGACTTGGAAGGCAGAAAGCTCGACATCATCAGTAAAAAGATCTACTCGGCAGCTGGTTTGAGCTTCCGTGTCGCTAACTATTCAGCGTGCATGGGAGCATATCAACAAGTATTGTGGGAAAGAATGAGCCTCCTGATTAAAGACCTCCCTGAAGAGCGGCACCGGATGGCAGAGGCCATTCAATCTGAAGCACAGTCCCTTGCGGGACTTCAGATGAATTCAGCCCGGCATGTAGCGGACTGCGTGGCAAAAACCATTGCTGGTTCGATAGCCCTGCATCAGCATGCGTGGCTACGCTCGTCCGGCCTCACACCTCAAGCGTCGGCCACTATTGAGGATCTTCCCTTTGATGAATCAGGCTTGTTCAATGGTTCGACTGATGACAAGCTCGAATTCACTCAAAAGATGAGGACCACTGCCAGGAAATATGGTATGGGCTCCACCTCCACTTACCAATACCATCCTAGAGGGAGATATTCCTGGCAGGCCCCATCCTATGGCCAACAGTTCCGGCGAGGGTGCTCTGGCCAAGCTTATCAGCAATCCCATTTTGCTCCCTCCACTTCTCTGGCCTCTTCGGTGAGGAGCCAGGGCTCGGGTTCCAGGCACCGACAACCGCCCAGACAATGATCCAGGGATCAGGGTCAGAAGAAATTCTAATCCCTCACTTTTGATGATTTCTGTTTCTCCCCAGACACCTCTCTTCGGAGATCAACTGTCCAACTTCCAAGATGCCTGGTCTTCCATAACGTCAGACCGATGGGTACTCCAGATCATCCGTACAGGCTATTGGATAGAGTTCAACACTCTGCCTCCGACGGGACGGGTTCGATCAACACCGCCCTCCCCTCCTCGAGGAGGTGGAGACTCTGTTGCAGAAAGGGGCCATCGAACCTGTCGACCCCGACCTTCACCACCTCTGCTTCTTCTCGAGGTACTTTCTGGTTACCAAGAAGGACGGCGGTCTGCGCCCAATTCTCAACCTCCGCGGGGTGAACAAGTACATAACCCCAAAGAAGTTCAGGATGGTCACCTTGGCATCGATCCTTCCACTTCTGCGGCAGGACGACTGGTTTGCATCCATAGATCTGAAGGACACCTATTTTCACATAGGGATCCACCCGGCCCACAGGCGCTTCCTTGCATTTCAAGTCAGGACCGAAGTCTTCCAGTTCAGAGTTCTCCCCTTCGGCCTCTCCACCACTCCTCATGTCTTCACGAAGTGCATGGCAGTAGTAGCGGCTTTTCTTCGGCAGCAGGGAGTAGAGCTCTTCCCTTATATTGACGACTGGCTGATTGTGGCACAGTCTCGAACTCGATATTGGCCTCACCTTAGATGTCTTAGACTACCTGGGACTTGTTGTCAACATCAAGAAGTCTCAACTCCTGCCGGCGCAAGTAATTCAATTTATTGGGGCTCATCTGAATTCCTCAACTGCAGCGGCTTACTTACCGCAGGACCGCTTCAACAACCTGCGATCCCTAATCCATGCCTGCCATCGATCCCGAAGACTTCCGGCTCATTCAATCCAAGTGCTTCTTGCCCACATGGCAGCTACAACGTACGTGACTCGGCTTGCCAGACTTCGATTCCATCCACTCCAGCAATGGTTCCTGCAAGTGTTCGACCCTCTCCACGATTCTCCAAACAAGATGCTCACGATGCCGAGAGCAGTTCAAAGGTCACTGGACTGGTGGCTGGTACCGGACAATGTCTTGTCGGGCATGCCTTCTGACCTTCCTCAACCGGACGTCTCTTTGACAACGGACGCTTTGATGCAGAGATGGGGAGCGCATCTTGACTCCTACGAAATCCGGGGTTCTTGGAGCACCGAGGAGCAAGCTCTCCATATCAACGTCCTGGAACTTCTCGCTGTCCAGAAAGTGTTGAAAGCCTTCGAATCCTTGGTGAGAGGCGGGACTGTACTAGTGCTGACGGACAACACGTCTGTCATGTACTACCTAAACAAGCAGGAAGGTACGAGGTCCCCTCAACTTCTCCAACTCACGCTGGACATATGGGAGTGGTGCATTGCAAGGAAGATGTTTCTCCAATCCATCCATCTTCCAGGGGACGAGAACACTCTTGCGGACGGACTCAGCTGTTCGAGTCTCTCCATCCATGAGTGGCATCTCCACAGATCGGTCACCCTGGACATGTTTCGAATCTGGAGTAACCCCAGCTGTGTGAACCTCAGGTGGATCTTTTCGCATCTCCCGAAAATGCTCAGTGTCCCCAGTTCTGCTCGAGGCAACGGGCTCCGGGATCGAGGGGAGACGCGTTCCTGTTCCAGTGGTCGGGTCCGCTACTCTACCTGTTCCCTCCATTTCCACTGCTGACAGGGGTGATCACCAAGCTTCGTCGAGACAGAGCAAACGCCATCCTCATCGCCCTGTGGTGGCCTCAACAACCGTGGTTTGTGACCCTACTTCGCTTGGCAGACCGGCGTTTCATCTGCCTTCCATCCCGTCCAGACCTGCTCACCATACACGGGGGCAAAGTCAGACATCCCGACCTGGACACTCTGTGTCTGACAGCCTGGAGGTTGACCCTGTAATTTTCCCTTCGGCTTCGGAACTCTCGGGTCCGTCCTCGGTGCTGGTGTGACCTGCACCGTTCCACCCAGACATCCAGGCCGTCATTGATGCTGCACGGAGGCCTTCCACCAAGGAATCGTATCACTATAAGTGGAAAAAGTATGAAGCATTTCTGGCATCCCGGGATCCGACCCTTGACCAATTCTCCATCCCAACGGTCCTGGAATTTCTTCTACAACTGTCTTCCGCAGGCCTGTCACTCTCTTCAATCCGGTGCTACTTGGCGGCCATCTCTGTCGAATTCCAGGTGAGAGGTCTTCCTTCTCCCTTCGTAGATGCCACGGTGAAGAAATTTTTGAGAGGCTTTGCAAACCTCCACCCTCCAGTGACTGAACCGACCCCGGCTTGGAGCCTCGAACTGGTCCTCTCACAGCTGGTCCGCTAACCGTTTGAACCAATGGCTTCCACCAATCTCCAACTGCTATCTTGGAAAACTGCGTTCCTCATGGCCATCACTTCGGCATGTCAGGCTGGAGAGCTCTGTGCCTTGAGGTCCGATCCTCCCTACACTGCTTTCCACAAACATAAGGTGGTCCTCCGTCCTGACATCTCCTTCCTACCGAAGGTGGTCTCCAGCTTTCATCTTAATCAATCCATCACTCTCCCAGCTTTGATGCAGGATCCGAAAGACGAATTCGAACGCACATGGACGTTAGAACAGCTCTGCTTTTCTACATTCAGCGGACTGTGTCCCACAGAAAGTCACCCAAACTGTTTGTTTCCTATGCTGACTCGAAACTCGGAGAGCCCATCTCCTCACAGAGACTATCAGAGTGAGTGACTTCGACCATCACTCTGCTACGAACTGGCAAAGAAGCCTGTGCCTTCTCGGATTCGAGGACACTCTACGAGGGCTATCTCCACTTCGATAGCTTTTCTCTCTGGAGTGCCTCTAGAGGACATTTGCAGAGCTGCAACCTGGTCATCACTTTTGACTTTTATTTCTCACTATAGACTTGACTCTCGTTCTAGGAACGAGTCTGCCTTTGGAAAGGCTGTACTGTTATCTTCTATTCAGTAAGTGAGTTTTCATGTTGCCAAGTCATTATTGTTATGTTTGCTTTGATACCTTTACTTAAGATTGTGTGTTTAATGGTTAAACTCTGGTGCATGCATAAGGGGTATATTTGGTGTAGGACATACCCGCCTCCATGAGTGAAGCTTGCCAGTCTACACCCAGCTGTGTGATTCACAGAGACCACGAAGAAGATGGACAGGTTGCTTACCTGTAACCATAGATCTTCGAGTGGTCTTCTGTGAATTCACACAGACCCGCCCATCCTCACCTCTATGTCCTATTACATCATTTAAACATGCTTAATGTTCCTGATGCTGCAAATTGCGGCGTCATTCAAGGAGCTGAGGGGATTTTAGGCAGGAAGCCCTTATAAGGGACCGTTAGGATGGGCAGAATTACCACCAAAAATGTATCAAAGCACGTTCTGCCTAGAGATTCTAGAAGGTTCCGAAGCTCTGCGCAGGCGCAGGAGTAACCCCAGCTGTGTGAATTCACAGAAGACCACTTGAAGATCTATGGATACAGGTAAGCAACCTGTCCTTTTCCAGTATCCATTGTAAGTCTCATATCCTCCATAGATATGGGGTTGTGCAGTACTTGTTTGTTTGAACATCTGTGATGAAATCACGTTAAAAGCATCTTACAATAAAAATATAAATTACAAGAAAACTAAAAAACAAACCCAAAGATAAAACAGCTGATACTTCTTGACAACTGCCTTGAAAGGTCTGCAAAAAGTCCAAAGAGATCCAGAGACATTCTCTTTAGCTAGCTGCAAATACAGTCAACTGCAGACTTAGAGAAGGTGGCTTTAACCAAGGTGGCATCTAACCAGGAATAAACAGCTCAGGATGAAGGGATAAAATGGTGGTGAAGGGGCTGTTGTAGGCACTCATATAGTTTAGAATAAGTACTCCTCTAAATTTGTATTATCCTTTTTTAATCACCCAGAAATCACATAACACCTCAGAGCCATATTTCTATAATCACAGAGAGTCCCTTATGTTCCTGTGCATTGCTTATTAACATAGGTCCGATCTAGCCTATTAGCAAATTTCTCTGCGATACAACCTGGCCTTTATCCCTAAAAGTTTTATAATGCAATTAATCTGTAAAGTGTTCAGTAGGATCTCGTGTGGGACTGAGACAGTTGTTGTCTGACCCACAGGAGGCTTTCCTTTAGCACCTTTGGGGTTTTTTTCTCATATGCCAGTCATCCTTTCTGGTAAGAAATCTGTCACCAAGTATGATTAGGGAACTTGATTGTGTGATGAAGCTGATTTGACCTGGTGACAGATAACTGCTCAGTATAGGGAAGCAGTGTAACAGTACAAAACACAATGTTTCCATGAGCCTAAAAATAAATTTTTACCAGTGTTATAAATTTCACATTAATGGGCTATTTATAATTTGATTATAAAAACATTAACAGACCTTTTTTTAAAGTTTGTACATCCTCTTTAATGTGGAGATTTACATATTTTAGAAGCATTCAGGCCTGAATCAACTGGTGCTCCAGAAGAAATTGTTTTGAATTTCAGTTTTCCCAATCAGGAGGTATTCATGAAGGACTTTGTGACAACAGAGAATAGACAGACATAACAAAAGCTGTTGAGTAAACTATTTTGTTGTGGAAGCTGATCAAAGTGTGATACATAAAATGGTATGTTTGATCAGTGAGAAGGCATGTATTACAAGGGACTTTTAAATCTTCTTTACATCTTTTCTAGGAAGAATTCTGGTTTTACACCAGCAGACACAGTGGCTATTATTTTCTGTTCTACACACAAATCTCTAACCTTGGGTAAGTCTGTATGAAAGATTGAAAAATTAAACTCAATCTGATAGCATTGCTCCTCATAGTTCACTTGTTTACAAAAGTGGTTTTCTGGTCCCCCCCCCCCCCTCAGCACTTATCAGTTCAGCAGTACTGCAAGATGTAGTAGAAAAGTGTAGCATTAATACTACTACAGTCGTGAGAACATTTTTGCAGTGGGCAAGTAAATGCTTTCTAAGAGGAAGACAACACAGTCTGCTTCTTTGGGAATTTAGTAACTCTATTGTAGTGCCATTGATTTGTTCCTTCTTTAGAGAAAGCGATTTGATATTTTTCTTTGTTTTTGATGTTCTGTTTCTCTAATCTAATATTGATAAAGTTTGTGGTTCGTTTCAGATTATGTTCTGAGTTATTACAACACATACAGCAAAATTATTATAGCTCAAAACTGTAACACACAAAGCATTTACAACAGAAAGGAACAGATTAATAAAGACAACAGTTTAATCAAATATCAGTGTATTTATCCCCAAAACATTCTGGACTATGTGTTTATTCATTACAGCCTAGTATTCAAATATCATTGACTTAACTATTTACATCCGCTTAACAGTAGCACTTGTTCTGGTAAGTACGTACAATAAATGTAATTAAAATATAGTGAGGGAACTGCCGGTGGCTTGCATGCCCGTGGGGCAGTGAATCTGCTTTGAGTTTTAGTTCAGATGTAAAAGGAGTTATCCAGGGTACCGAACTCTATCTCCAGACTAAACCTAGCACCTTGGATAGTTCCAGCAATGCAACCCCAAGTGGATTCACTACCCTACTGATACAGTATCCACCAGCTACCAGTATGTGGCAAGCAGTCCAAACTCTATTACCACTTCAGACAGGAGAAGGGTGCCGCTGCACTGCCAGTATACCACCAATGGATCCTACCTTCCATCCCTGAGGAGGAGGAGGAGGAGGAGACTGCACCCTTATTTGCTCCCCGGACAGCCAGCTGCCACGCAGCAGCCCCCAGGAAGAGGTGGAGGACAGTGGTGGTGGTGGCAACATGACCAGCAGAACTCACAGCTGAAAAGGAATGGTGGCTGGTGGGTCCCATGTCGTTCAGGCAGTGAATTTAGTCCATGTTTTGGGTAGTTTGATGGAGCTGTCCAAGGTCCTGAAGTGGTGACAGAGTTTGGACTGCCCCTTCCTGCCAGACACTGACAGCTGGTGGGTACCATACCTATATAAAGGACAGCTCCTTTAAAGTCTGACCTAAAAACTAGTGTGGATTCACTGCCTCACTGACATGGGACTGACCAGCCTCCACTGAGGTGGAGATGACAAAAGCTGAAGTGCCCATGATGCTGCCAGGAAGCTTCCAGAAAGCCTGGTTCTGGATCTTTAGATCCAGGTTCTGAAAGGTGGCAGAGATGCCTAGACAAATTGATATGTTAGATACCTTTGCTGTTCTCGCAAAATCTTCCTTTCAAGACTCAGAGACAGGCATTCAGAAAGCTTTTGGTTTGTACAGCCAGCAGTAACACAAGTATGTCAGCTGCTCCCATCTCCAGCTTGACCTCCTTAAGGTTCTGCTGCTCCTGTAGACAATCACTGTCCACCTCTGCCTTCCTAAATGTTGAGTGGCAGGTGGGGGATTGCTTGGGTGGAATGGGAAGGAGTAGGGCAAGGTGGCATGGACAGCTGTGTAGCTTAACAACTGCTCTCCAGAATAGCAAGGGCCCTGCTAGGATGCGTCAAGGAGCAGCTTTTATATTCCTTGTATCTTACCACCTGAAGTTCTCCTGACAGGCTCCCTTTGCTCCATTTTTCAGATACAACCTGGAGAATTACTTGTTTAGATGAGTTTCTAATGTTTAATAGAGCCAGCGTGGTATAGTGGTTTGAGTGTTAGACTAGGACTTTGAGAGACTGGGGTTTGAAGGCTCAGCCTTGGAAATGCACTGGATGACCTTGGGCAAGTCACACTCTCATTTTAAGAGGGAGACAGTGGCAAATCTCCTCTGAATAAATCTTGCCAAGCAAACCCTATAATAGGATCATCATAAGTCAAAATTAAGCTATAGGCACATAACTGATAATGGGTCTTTTAAATTGTTTTAGTTTTAACAATGCCACATTTAGTGTTTAGAGTTATATATTGTGTATTCAGTATTTTTGTTATTCATTTGGATTCTTGTACAGTCCTTTGAATACCACCAGTATTTATTTTATTTTATTTATAGCTCACCTTTCAAGCCAGCTTTCAATGATGTAGTAATGTGGGACAGAAATACGTCTTAACAGAGAGAAACCTTTGAACACATAAAGGTTTTGTACTAGCTAAAGATACAGCTGTTTGCATTTTAGCTCATTAGCAGCATCAGCTGATGCTGTGATCTCATTGGCTGGAATGATATGTTGTTGGAGCAGGTTAAGCAAGAGAAGGTGGGATCCCTGCCCTTACCTGTAAGGTCTATTATAGGTAGTGGGCTTTCTCACTAAGTGTGTAGCTGATGTATTGAGGTGGGTCTGCCCTAATCATTATTTGATTGCTTAAATTGTGGGAAAAAAGTAGAAGGATTAGGAGAGAGAAGAGGAGACTGTGACCGAGAGAAAGAGAAGCATAGAGATACATAAGTGAGAAATAAATAAAAGCAGGCCCCATTGTTGCAAGGTAGGTTGTAACACGGATCTGAAGAGCTTGAAGAATACTGTATACAGTTGTCCCTTCATATTAGCTGGGGTTTGGTTCCAGGACCCCCCGTGGATACCAAAATCCGTGAATACTCATGTCCCATTATATGCAATGGCATAGCAAAATGGTGTCCCTTATATA
Organism: Gambelia wislizenii; assembly: GCA_030847615.1. NCBI lineage: Eukaryota > Metazoa > Chordata > Lepidosauria > Squamata > Crotaphytidae > Gambelia > Gambelia wislizenii. Next base: position 61,410,355 of record JAUMIR010000005.1, on the reverse strand, counting down.
AGATGGCAAAATCAGGGTTTGCTTTTTGGATTATTATTTTTTTAAGAATATTTTAAAGCTGTGAATACTTACATCCATGGATACCAAATCTGTGGATACAGAGGGACAACTGTATTACAATTCACCAAAGTCCAGGACTGAACCAGGTTCTCTGCACAGAGAACACAGAGGTTCTCAGAAGCCAAAGCCAAGAAGCTTTTGAGTTGTTTGTGAAGGCATGTCTAGTCCACCTGCTTTTCAGAGAGGTTGCTTATTTGTGTGAATTTGTGTTGTATGTCTTTAAGTTTCAGGAAGTGTTCATATTAACTTTAAAGCCCATCGGTAAGTAGAAACTTTATAAGTTGTCTATGTGACAACTTCAAATTGCATATTAATTTTGGTCAAAAAAAAGTATGTCAGATGACTTTTAAGAATTATATCCTGAAATGTGAACAATCAGAGCACATGTAACCTTTTTACTCCAACCACAAGTCAGAGAAATTCTGAGATATTTATGTACACACTACCTGTTTTTCTTACTCCAGTCCAATTAGTTGTCACCTCTTCCCCCACCTTCCAAAAATAAAAATTTAAGCCGTGTGAAGTGAAGCAGAGGACTGCAGTTCAAAAATTACTCTAAAAATGTTTAAATGGCATTTTTAGATTAGGGCCTCTGGCAGCATTGGAGTGACATTTTTGTCTAAAGCCAGTATTCATGAACAGTTTGCACATCTGTTATAAGCTGCTCCCAAATCTTTCTCCCTGTGAAACCAGTGTGACTTTTGCTGTTGACTTCATAGAGAATGACAACTTGTCTGTTGTGTTATTCTACTGTAATTTACCTGAGCAGGTTTTAGGAGATGCAAGCAAGATCCCATTTAACACTTGTGTGTTTGAATATTTAAGGGCATCAGTGAACTTCAGGGCCTTCTTTTAAGTCTGCTGTGATGATGTTTTTATCTCCCTTCAAAACTTCAGCACCACTAAGCAAACAAGAGCACTTAGGGGCCTCCTGCAACAAAAGCTGTTTCATTTGGAGCTTAAACTGATTTTCCACATTCTGGCATGTGATGCCTCCACAGGGTGCCTTGCGTCCATTCCCTGGGGAGTGTAGCACAGCACCAGCAGAGGAGGAGGAAAGATGACAGCTTTGAAGCTTTAGAAGTGGTAATAAGAGAGGCATGAGAAGACTCTTGTAAGGCACTTCTCCCTCACCGTATTATGAAACCAGCTAATTCCCACATGCAGCATGCTCAGGAGGCCATCTGCCACTTCCTCTGCTTGGATCCATGGAGAAGCTCTCACTCCACTTGGAGACAAACACAGTACGCTCCCATATGTTGAGTTTTGTTCTATGGACAAAATAGTTGGCATATCTGCAGTTCCTCAAGGCTCAGAATGCATAGGCTCATTGTATAAGGCTCACGCTGCTCTCTCTCTTTCATTCATATATATATATATATGGCTTTTCTTCGCAAACGAAGATTCAGGAAGGACTCATCCCGCGCTTTCTGCAAGCGCGCTGATGACTGAAAAGGCCAATCCAAGATAAACATGTCCAGTTGCAGAAAGCGCAGCAGAAGGTCTCCTTGGGTGATGTTTCTGGGTTGTGATTCTTTCTGCATTGTCATTTCTCTTCAAGACTTGTTCAGCATGAGCTCTCAAGTAAGGCTGCAGCATTGTAGATAGTGCATCTCCATGCCTCCCGATGTGAGACCATGACAGACCATTGTTGGTGATCAATTTGGCCAAGCCTGAGATGTTGTTGTTTATATATATATATACACACACACACACACACACACACACACACAGAGTTGTCCCTCCACATTCATGGATTTGGCATTCACGGTTTTAGTTATTTATGGCTTGAAAATATTCTTTAAAAAATAATAATCCAAAAAGCAAACCTTGATTTTGCCATCTTATATAAGGGACACCATTTTGCTGTGCCACTGCATATAATGGGACTTGAGTATTCACACTGATTTGGGTATTCACGGGGGGTCCTGGAACCAAACCCCAGTGAATGTGAAGGGACAACTCTGTGTGTGTGTGTGTGTGTGTGTGAGAGAGAGAGAGAGAGAGAGAGAGAGAGAGAGAGAATGCATGCTTGCATCAGAGCCTGGAAATGTTACTTTTGAACTACAAATCCCCAAGCCATGGTGGCTGGGGTGTGTGTGTCTGGGGATTGTAGTCTGAAAAGTAACATTGCCAGGCTTGCGCTCTCTCGCTCTCTCACTGACTTTTCTGCCCATATGTGTATGTGTGCATCTGCGCGCACACACATGTGCATGTGTGCGCACGTACAAAAGCACACACATTTGACAGAGGTCTTTAATACTATTCATTTACTATCACATATTTTGATAAGCATCATTCCTAGAAATTGAACTTCTCTCAGTTTTTATAACAGGAATGTCTTAACTTACTGCCAAGACATCACTTTTATTTGTAACTTCATTTGACTAGATAATTAGAGATATAAACTCTCAGTAGTGAAGATAAATGTGGTACCTGAGAGTTCCTTCCCTCAGGCATCTTTACTTTCATTTTGTTCATTCTCTCCCTGCCTTTTTCAACATACATGCACACTACATGCAAGCACATGAAATACAGACATTTGATTCATGGCTTTTATTAGCGTCTTTGCCATTGATTGATTAGTGCTTGGTATTAGTACTTCTTCTATTGATTGATTGCAGATGAAGTGACTATTTGACCTTTAATTATAAGCTTGGCTATTGAAAATGACATTGAGCTATGGCTTCACATAATCCATCTGGAAAGCCCTATGTGATGTCACTCCCTCGGGTTAATTCTGCAGGAGAAAAGGAAGCCCCGAGGAAGCACTGCAGCTATCAGGATGGCTCATCTAGAACAATACTACAGTGTTTTTTGGCTTTATCTGTGTACAACCTCAGTCCATTTCAGGAATTAATTGCTTATGTTACAGAGAAGAAATTGCCTGCTACAAGTTGCCAGTTCGCAAAGAGTGCAGCAGACACCTGAAATTCACAACACCAAATAGCTACTTAGGCACTTTTAACTTACCATTTGCATCATTGTTCAGCCAAAGATTATAAGGATTAAATTAATATTTCCCCTCCTCCTTCCACATCCCTTATTCCCTGTGTGTTATGTCTTAAATTTTAGACTGTAAACCTGAGCACATGGACTGTCATATTACTGATCTTGTAAGCCTCTGTGAAAGCCTTTTTGGCTAAAAGAGCAAAATATAAATGCTTCAAACTAATATTTCAGTTTCAAAGCAGCTTCTAAATACTGGAATTAAACACATTTACATAGTGACTTGTGTATTTAAAAGCAGTGGAAATTAATGAGTCTTAAAAGTGTTTAGGTTTTGCTAGGCTGTTATCCCAGTGTCTTGTTTTAAAATAGTATGATGAGCACAGACTCCGTAATTGTGCATCCTACTAAATGAGGTATCTGAACTCATGTTCTCTCTTTTTTTAGATTTCAGTTGTGCAATGTCTTTTTGCCTCTTGATTTCTTTTTTTATTTCTGAAACTGATACACATATTAATTTGTTTTAATTTAGATGATTATATCTGTTTTCCAATAATAGAATACTATATAAAACAGAGGTTGAGATGTCGCAACTCTTCAGATGTTCTTAGACTGCAACTCTCAGAATTCTTCACCATTTGCTATGCTGACTAGGGCTTCTGGAACTTACAGTCTAACAAAATCTGGAAGGCCACATGATTCTTCACCTTCACGTAAATCTAAATCGATTGTACACCCGTTGAATTGCTGTGAAATCTATAAATCAACATTTTTGTAAGTACCATTGATTGAGTGGATGTACTCTATTTGGATTTAGGTTATAAAATCTTTAGGTCTTAACCAGGGAATTATTCATCTATGAGAGCTGGCAGCCTTCTGAGATCATGGCATCAGTTTATTTACTTATTTTGGATGTCTAAGTTTTCTTGTGTGCATGCTGCTGAAGCCATACGCATGCACACACCATTGTGCAGGCAGACAAAATGTTGTATGACATAATCTGGGGTGTTTTCTGATCCCAGTGAGAACTCTACTATATTGCTGGGTGTAAAAATAGTGTTTATGGGTGCAGAATTAAAGGGTATTCCATGATCCCCAGACACACAGGAGATTTTCACACGCCGAAAATATTGCCTCCAGAAACCGGGACAGAAATATTTCTGTCCCGGAAGCAGCGCCGCGGTTCGCACGCTCACCTCCCTCTTCCGTTTTTCCATCGTCCTCGCTTTGGGTTTTTCCCTCCCTCTTCTGGAATATTTTACTAACGGGAGTTTGCCGTTAATAAAATATTCCGGAAGAGAGAGGAAAAAACCCGAAGCGAGGACGACGGAAAAACGGAAGAGGGAGGTGAGCGTGCGAACCGCGGCGCTGCTTCCGGGACAGAAATATTTCTGTCCCGGTTTCTGGAGGCAATATTTTCGGCGTGTGAAAATCTCCACAGAGCTAGAAAGTACATGTTCACATAAAGTGGACTGTTTGTTTTTAGTAATTGTTAGTGCTTTTTGTTTGCCAAAAATATAACCACCCCAAATGCAATAGATTTGTTGGAACAATTTTGGTTTCATCCTTTATTTGTCTACTCGAAAAAAATGATACATGGTAGGAGGCTGAAATTCCGGGACATTGTTTACAGTTCTTCAGGTGACATACCTACCTCATAGATCTAGTTTTGTGTGAGTTCTGCAACAGGACAAGCGAACATGACTCGGGGGGGGGCGTGAATGCCCCCATTCATCTAGATGAGAGTTAAAAGAGAGATGTTTCCCTTCTCAGTTTAAGGAGCTTCGCTACGTAAGTAATCAGTAACATTCTGTTTCTTAGCAGATTAAATATTTCAGTCTCCCATAATTTTGTAACTTTACCTTCTTCTGATCAGAATTGTGCATCAAGCATAATGTGAAGAAAATTGGACTTTGTGTGAAGAAGCTCAAGTCTTTTACAAGAACTTAAAGTGGTAGCAAAGATGCTGAAGATCCTCTGTCTCTTCAACTTTGAAATCACCATTGAGATACAATTTTCAGACTGTGTGCAGCTCCTTACAGCCTTAGACCTTCTTGTAGTTGCTTGCAAATAACCAGCTCTTAGGTGGCCCTTGTGGTCTCTTCAAACTCTATGATTCTGTGATTCTATGAGCTTCATTCTAGGATGGATCTATACTGCTTAAAAAAAAGTTTGTGCTTCGATCAGCTCAAGCTTCTCTCCAACTCTAAACCACAATATTGAATCAGGTTTTTCACACCTTCTTTAATCCTTTTGGGGGGGCAGGGGAGAAAGTCTGACTTTTTACCTTTTATTTATGTGGTATGTTCCCTCTACTCAGAACCAGTTCAGTTTGTGCAGGCGTGACCTTGCCTTTTTGTGTCATTTTCCCAATACTTTCCCCTCATTCTGCTGGTTGAAGTGGCAACTAGAGGTGGGCCAAAGGAGTGGGCAGGGTGTCTGAGTAGCCACATATCTGCATAGCCATGTAACTACATATCTGTCTATGTGCTCTCTCACTCTCTCTCTTTCACTCACATCCACCTCTCAAAAAACCCATACGTGTGCACCAGAGTCACTCTGGCCAAATTCACACTACATGAATAATTCAGTTTGAAACTGGATTATTTGCCATAGTTCCTTACGATGGTATTCTGGGATTTGTAGTTTTACAAGGTCTTTAGCCTTCTATGCCAAAGAGTGCTGGTGCTTCACCAAACTACAGATCCCAGAATTCCATAGGAAGGAGCCATGGCAAATAATCTAGTTTCAAACTGAATTATTTCTGTAGTATGGATGCACCCATTCTTTGAAAAATACTTGTGCTCTGGTGAATCAAAGGAGATAGAAGGAAATAAAACTCCTCCCTTCTTACTCCCAATCCAATGCTAAGAAGCAGCTAGTGTGCTGCTATCAAGTGAATTAAAGGGTAGGAATACTTTGACTTTAACTACCCAGTGTGTGCCCATAGGAACTAATTCAGTAGCTGTATTAAATAGTCTTCTAGCTCCAAGGTGCAAATAGGGTTTAGGGGTATCAGTCCCATTGTGACTTCAGATTACATGTTCTTACCCTGTTGGATTAATCACTATTCTAGTTACTACAGCAGTGTGGAGTTAAAGAAAATGCATAAATTAGGAAGATGTTTCAAAGCAAAGAAGAATAGATACATGGTAGACTGAATATAGGATTAAGACTGTGATATTGCACACACTAATTGTTTGACCTGAAACATAGGCTCTCTTAATTAGACCTTTGATGTGGGCAAGAAAACCAGCGCCAAAGTGCTTCCCTGATGCTCTCACTTCAACTCCACAGTCTGCTTGTAGTAGGTTTTGAATTAATATTTAGAAAACTTGCCTGCAGCAGTACTAAAATGTGCATCAGAGAACAACAATTGTTTACTGTGTTTGAACTGAAGAATCTCACCCAGGAGATCCCATTCACTTGAAGTTTACATCTCTCAATCTCAACTTGCAAAAAGGGATCGATGAATAACAATTGTCATTTCAGAGTTACTCCTCTCCAATTATTTATTTGGTTGTGTGTCTTCCCAGATGTACACTTAATTGGATCAGACACTAAAAACCAGAGTGCAGGTTTTTCATGACAGCAGCAAGTTCATACCTCTTTATATAAATCTCTTTTAAAAAAAAACATATCCAGATGTACAATGATAATGGCTCAGGAGACTTTCCTACATTCTCTTCCACTAGAAGCATAGTTAAAGTTAAATTTGTCTACTTTACAAATTGCATTATACCTAGCACGTCATTGACATGTCACCTGTGGAGAATTCCCAGTTTGATCCCAACTGAAAATTTCTTTATCCCAAGCTGGTGTATACTATGGGTATTTCGTATAAACAGTCTGGAGAGCATTGAAGATGATGTTTGGAAACATATCTATGCAGTGAATGCTGAGGGTGTAGTCAGATGGAGTGGGGGGGGCACCCCACATCTTGCCAGGCAGACTTAAAACCACCCCACTTCTTTTCAGCAGACATAATCCATTCTGGAATTTCCCTTTTTCATTGACTTGGACCATGATATCTGCAAATGTTTCTGAGATGGATTTTCAACTTCCAACTTGTGAAATAGTGGGAATACTGAACTAAGAACCTTATAAAAAGCAATACCACTAAAAGCCCATTAGAGAAGGCTGATTATTGACCAGTAGCACTACAGCACTGCACATACAATACAGCCTAACTGATCACTAATGTAAAGAGCAGAGTTAATTATATGTGTAGTAAGAAAGAACACCACTACAGGAGGGTACTACAATAAGCTCAACGTTGAAAAGGGGGTAGACACTATGTCCTAACAAAGCATACACCATTCAATTATAGCAATTTATCCCATATACTTTTTGAGGATACACAAGATATTAACACATATAGAACATAGTCAAGTATACAACATCCAATGAAATAAACAATGCAACATCCAATGAAATAAACAATGAAATTACGCTAATTTTTAACAGTAACAAAACACTTACAAAATAAGAAGGAATTTGAACAACATCAAAGCAACAGTATTCTATGATAAAGATGATTAATATTAGAATATCATACTTATACAATTGCAAAGATACATACACTATAATCACTTCACAAATGGATTTTTTTTTTGGTACATATATGTATCTCAAAGCTGAGTCCCAAATGTGAACCCGTGCTAAGAATTTCTGGATCAGCCGCAGAGTCTTTGGCTGAAACACCTGTATGTCAAGAGGGATCCAGACGGCTCCTCCAGAGTTCCTGTTTTTACCTGTTTCGGTCAAAGACCTTTTTCAATGGATAGGAGGCTGTTTTTTATATAAAATAAAGCATACACTATTTTACAATGTCTTCAAATATCATTGTTCTACTTAGAATTGATTTTAAGCACTGAATTCTTAGCCTACCTTTTTTAATTATCTAGCCTGGAAAACATGGGGATCAACTTCTTTTTCTTTTTATGCTGCTATGCTGTAAAAGATTGCAGTTTTACAATTTTACTGTTATAAATAATGTATAATTTAAATTCTCAAGTTATAAAGTAAAATGGGAAAATCCATTACAAACTCACCTTAATGTGCACTTCTAAAGGTACTGCAAATGCTGACTTTTTTGCTTTGAGGTGAATTTAAGTCCACTGTTTATAGAGACCATTCATGAGGTAACTTAAATAAGTGAACTAGGAAACTCCATTCCTTAAATATCTATCAAGTGTCTACTTGTAGGTAATACCCTAACTCAGGCAGAGATATGGCTATTAATGAGAACCCTTGTTATTTGAATTATCCTGCATCTGACTCAGATTTCAACCATGCAGCACATAACATCAAACAAATCATACATCGTCATTGGCATTTGATTAATAATATTCCAGGATGTTCAGAACCTCCCCTGGTCCCATTTAAAGAACTAAAAATATTAAAGACATTATTGTTCATACAGATTTAATAAGGAGAAAGAGAAAAGCAAATCTGACAGGACATTTCAAATGTGAGCATTGCCTGTGTTGTCACCAGTCACTCAATATAAAAGTATTCATCCATCCACAGACTCAAGAACAGTATACTCTAAAGCAATTTTCAAATTGTAGCACTAAAAATGTGGTTTATGTAATATCTTGCCCATGTAACAAACGTTACGTAGGACAGAGTTTGAGACCTATTCGTCAGAGGATTTCTGAACATAAGAGTAGGATTAGAAATAACAATTTAGAAAGCCCCCTAGTAGAACACTTTATAGAGGCAAAATATTCACCAGAATCTCTCAGATTCTTCATTATTGAGGTAGCTGAACCAGTTCAGTATAATTATTATAATATAGCTATGAGATTATCACAAAGAGAATCATTTTGGATTTACAGACTAAAATCATTAAAACCTATTGGGTTAAATGAACAACTGGATTTATCATCTTTTCTTTAAAACCTCTCATCCTACTCACCTGTAGTCCTCTGTTCTACTCATGTGCAATACTAGATAGGTATCATCTTTTCTTTAAAACATTTCATCCTACTCACTTGTAGTCCTCTGTCTACTCACATGCAATAACTGGATAGGTAACTAGGTTAAAGGTTGTCCTCATTCACTGAGTCAGATACAGGATAATTCAAATAACCTGCGTCATCTCCCTTACCACCCTAAACAGCTCTGCTGGATGGGACTCTGCAGACGCAATGCATGCAGAGGAGAAGGATCTCTGTGCTGCATGTATTGCCTCTCGATAGGACCAAAGAAAGTTCCTATGACAAGTCCTGTCGGGTAAGAGTTGAGTTTTCCGCCAGTTGCGCTCTAGTCGTTGAAATAATAGCGAACACCATTGAAAATAATGGGACTTCCAGTTTAAAATACCATAGAGTTGCCTTGGAGGACCTATAAAATGCTAGAGATGACACATTTTATAGGAAGGCTCTGGTAGGTGTGCTGTTTTGTGTCCCATGTATAATTGAACCAGTGGATAATGAATCAGTGGATACGGTGATCCTACTGTAAAATGTTTATGCCCCTAGAAATATAGTAGGAATGTGACAGGCATTTGTTCAAAGAGCTTAGATCTGCAGCTTTTCTCCATTGAGAATACAATCATGATGAAACCAGTGTTTACCACCCAGCAGTATGTGAAATAGCCCTTTCATAGTCATCCATTGGCCACTGAGTCTGAAATCTTATTCACATCTATCATGGAAGTACTGCAGGGCTTCCATAGCAAGTGGCTTCTGTTCTGGCTGTATCCATAGAGTGGGTTTTTCCCCCACAATGGGTTTGCATTGCTTTCTTGTACTGCTTTAAAGCTGCTATCCAGCTTTATATGGGAAGGGATCTTTCCTGATGTCTCATGTATCCAGATAATTGTGAGACAGTTTTTAGTAATAGTGATGATTTCAAATACCTAAAACAGGACCCTACCTGCTTATACTCCAACACTCAGGACAGGGTCTCCCACAAGTACCACTAACCAAATCAAAAGCAGCCTCCAAATCAATGTATGCAAAATGCAAAAAACATTGCTTTATCCCAACACATTTTGTGATCATTTAGGAAAGTTCAAAACATTCAACTGTTGACTTTTTCTCTCTCTTTGGTTGTTAGTACATTTGCTCCCTCAACCCTTCAGCTTGAGCAGCAAATACTATGTATTTAATTACAACTGGCAGCAGGAAAATCAATCTGTAACTCATTTGTCTGACTTATCACCTTTGTTATGTATAGGAACCATGATTCCTTCTTTCGTCCTCTTAAATAACTGTCCTGTGTTGCTTCTTACTGTCACAAGAAGGCTGACAAGTCAGTGTAGGACTACTTAGGGTAGGACTTCAAAAACTACAGTGGGGTAAAATAATTTTCCTGATCATTATCATTACTAAAATTTTGTCAATTGTCCTACTTTTTCAGAAGAAAAAGGCAGAAAAGAGATCAACAGGGGCTATCATTGGCATTTTTCTTCAAGCCTGTGCAATGGATTTTTCTGGTGGAGCGCAGCATGCACAGAACTGGCCTCACCCTTTAAACCAAAGGTTCATCTGCTGGCCTTGCAAGCATGGATGGTAGCAGTGAGGTCCTCGGGCCGTAGGTTTGATTAGTTTCCTTCTCTTAGATGGTTGACCTTACAGGGTTGGACGAGCACCATCTGCCCAGGTTTGGGATTAGAGTTTTCCTTCTCCTAGGATGGTTGCCATAAGGCTGGAGAGCCCATCCTGCCCTTTGACGCTCTTTGTCAAACCCTTCAGTTTTGACCTGTCTGGCATGGGAGACCCTACCGGTGGCTATTGTGCCACCACCAGCATATCTCCAAACATCATTAGGGTATGCAAGCCTCTCTCCCACAACAAGGGGTCGTCAATGGAGAGGCATTTTTCTAGAACATGTTTATTAAATATTCTTTCAATGTAGGCCTCCAGGACCCACTTACAATAAGTTTCTGCAATTTAGGCCAAACTTCCCTTGCAATCAGTTTCCGAAAATCTAGGTTACCTCCCCACAATGGATATATGCATAAGATCTGCCCCAAACTATACGACAGCTACAAAACTGTTTAACAGCAACTGTTTAGCAGTCTCCTTAATCCAAGGTCTGCATAAGAAATGAAGAGCTATCCTTCCATAGGATAATCAATTACTGAAGTTGAGTATTGCCCTGAATTTGAATCTACAACAGATTTTGAAGGACATGCAATCAGTTGTATAACCCTTGAAATATTGCAATTAAGGGAATCTCCTGAAGAATTGTTCTCCTCTCTTGTGGTTTTCTCAGTGCAAGTTCCCTGAAAATGCTGTTTCTTCTAATGTTTAACAGTTTTTTTAGAGTAATATAAAATGCTCAAGATCCAATTGATCCCAGTTTGTATCAGTTTTGTTATTCTTGAAGAATTAAAACTGGAAGCCTTGCCATTTAAACATGTACCAAATGCATCACTTTTGCTGCTGCCCAAGACTGTGGCCTTATTAGGCTTCTGTAAACTAAATCACTCACTTGGCCATATCTCTTAGAGTTCCTTGGTGAATATAATTACTGTTCATTGACAGAGAAAGGCTTCATCAGGCAAAGCTGTTCTTGTCTTAAGTTAATATTACAAAGTGCTGATTGCTTCATTATTAGTGAGGAAGCAAAATACATGCTTGAGAAAGATGTGAGGCCTGCATACATAGTCACTTAATATTAACTGAAATAGTCACAGTCTAAGTAGTACTAAACCATACTCACCTAACACTCCATAAGTACATGTAATATGAACCCATTTTAGGGCCTACACAGTTTTTAAAATCAATCTCTTTCAGACTTGATTCATTTTTTAATTCTCTGTTAACTAATTGCTGGTACAACACGGTCAGACAGATGTAGGTGTTTTTGAATCAGAGGTGAGTGTCTTCAGATGCGTTGGCATTAAATGTTTCATAGTTAGCATGTGGAGAGATTGCTCAGGCTATCCATTAAATATTTCCAAGCTGTTGCAAGCCCATTTGAAGAGGGGGGGCACTCTTCTGTATTTTCCATTGTTTTTATTTACTAAGGAAGTGCTAAGTTTGTTTATTACACAGTGCATCTTTTCTGTAGTTATGTGAACATTGTAAACCAATGACCTGAATGACTGACACCCATTGTCAGTCAAAAACATAAGACGGTGTGTCTTCCCTTGTTTTTCCCAAGTGTTAAAACAGTCTTACAGTTAATCTGGGATTCAAAATCATTACTTTTAGAGAACCTCTCTGTGGGCAAAAGACAGTCACATCTCTCATACAGAATTCTCAGAGAAGAAAGGTCAAGGAGAACCTTTGAAGAAAGAAACAGAAAACACATTCTTTTTGTTCCTTTACTCCTAAAAACATCTATCATACTATATCAGTAGAAACAAAGTAAAAAATATATATATAGTTTTTTCTTTTACTGATCTTTTGGTATGTGAGGTATCTTTTTACCACAGACATATTAATTTTGAAACCCAGGTCGATTGTGAGGCCTCCATTATATAAGTTAATTTGGATGTTTCCCAATTGCAATCTTTTTCAGTTTTATCTGAGGACAGAAACTTTGTATGAAATTCAGGGTTCCTTCCATAAGCATTAGTCTTCATTTTGAGCTTTCCCATCCATGAAAATGTGATAAAACATGCTTGTGTCATCATGTGTGATGCCCTTAGACATACATTATGGCACATTATGCATTTTACAAGGGGTCAGAAATGTTCATGATATAGCTAGTGCATTAGCATTGATGTTAATTCAAAATTTAATTTGTTATTGTTAACCTTTGTGTGTTTCTTTTTTTACTTATGCAAGGCTTCCCTGACCTGGTTCTTTCATTTCACGTGTGCAAACTGTTAGTTTCAGATAAAACATTTGCTGAAAATTATTGCAGTGCTCTTCTCTTTTGTAGGGTAGGAACCTTTCCCTGTTCTTTCCATGTTATTTTTGCCTCTGATACCAAAGCTTCTGTTAAGGAAGTATTGTCAGAAGTAGTACCAGAAGCATTTCAGAAGCATTTCAGTATTCCAAGTTTTTTGTGCCTTCCTATGTCAACTTTTGAATGAAATGTATAGAACATTATAAAACATTACTTAACAAAAAGCAAACTCCTTTGGCATGGAGCCAACAAATGTCCTGTTATCCTAACTGTCTTTGATTTCTCATACTCATTCTAATCTAACAGGATCTGATAATGCTACTTTGATAGATTGGCACCTTAGAACCATCAACACAGGAGAAACACTCTCATTAATACTTAATGCTGTTAATGAATTTTGAGGTGTTTAGCTCTAGAAGTTTGTTGTTTTGTGCCTTCAAGTTGTTTCCAACTTATGGTGACTCTAAGGTGAACCTATCACAGGGGTTTCTTGGGAAGATTTGTTCAGCAGGAATTTGCCATTGCTTTCCTCTGAGGCTAAGAGAGTCTGACTTTCCTAAGGTCACCCAGTGGGTTTCCATGGCCAAATGGGGATTCAAACCCTGTTCTCCAGAATTGTAGTCCAGTGTTCAAACCACTACACCACACTGGCTCTCCTGCTGTTGCATAATACTGATGGGACTTTGCTGTGTTGCTTCTTGTGACCCCTTTCAAATTAAAGTAAAATCATTAATACTGAGTCCCTAAATACTATGGGTTGTCTTAACAGTCAAAATCATCCTTATAGAATTAATTGGGAATCCTACCTGTCCTAATGGCATTCCACATCGGATTCCATATTCGGAAGGAGGGGGCCAAATCCACTGTAAACTCTTCCAGGAAAGCCTTCATGGCTTTCTCCTAAGTTTTTAAAAAGCTCCTTAGAGAAGGTGCATTGTTGCTCATTTGAATAGTCGTATGTGCATTCATTCACATTCCTGATAAGAGCGGAAGTGGAAATTGATTGGTCGGGTATGGGCAGGGGGTGGAGCTTGCTAACAAGGCAAGCGCCTGGAACCACCATCTTGGATTTTAACGTTAGTGATCATGTGCTCAGGTAAAAAAGCAGCCTTTTTCTTTCCTTTTTTATTTAATTAGGAGGAATATCACACTTTTGCACCTTAGATATGTTTTTTTAAAAAAAACTATTCCATGGTAGCAACTGGTGACAATAAAAACACAAGTAATTCACTCATGGTGCCTTCTTGATTCGCAGGCGTGCCTGTTGGGACAGCAAAAGTGGATAACTTTGCATGCCTGTAGTTTTGCCAGAAAACTGTTAAAGACGAATAGAAGCTGCTTTGAATTGCCGTTAGTGTGCATTAATCCACATTTTTCCCCTTCATATAGATAGGCCTTCAGATTCCTTGCATGGATTTCAACACCTTTTAAATCATTTCATTTGAGCATATTTTCAAAACATATTATTTGGAGAAGTCATAAGTCAAAGTAGACTTAAATAGTAGGTGTGTAGACAAATTCTTTGTTTGGTGATATTTTCACAGACAGACACTTGAATCTGTAGAGTGGCTAGACTGGAGACTGATGTAGGCTGAACAACCTGGCTGTTTAGCAAGGCCATCATGCAGCGAAAGGCAGCCACTCTGTACCAACTAGACATGCTTGTCACTGTTACTTTAACTGGAATTAAGGCAATTAGTTTGCTGTGTGAAGAGCTGCCCCAATCAGTGATGTGCTAAAGTCCCATTCATCAACATGGCACATTCCAAATGTGTTCAACTGTACTTCCATTCATTCCCAGACAGCATAACCAATGTAATAGCTGTGAAAACCCCAAAAATCCTGTAGAGGATCTGTTTTTTAAGAAGTCTGTACATCTCTGGGGGAAGGTATTGGATTACACTTTCCAAACTTGAACATTTCTTTCTCTGTAGTATTTCCCTCATTGCTGTTGTTGTTGTTGTTGTTGTTGTGTGCCTTCAAGTCATTTCTGACTTATGGTGACCCAAAGGTGACTGTGTCACAGGGTTTTCTTAGGCTGAGAGTATATGACTTGCCCAAGGTCACCCAGTGGGTTTTCATGGCTGAGCGGGGATTTGGACCTTGGCCTCAAGAGTCATAGTCCAACACTCAAACCATTATGCAACTCTGGGGGGACATTTTACCACTTGCACACCCTGTTTTCCTCCTAATGTCCAAAGCCATTGTAGGTCAGTGCTGAGAAACTAGTAATTCTGCTCTTAGGTTTCAGTGTGCTGCCATGCAGCAACATAATCAAATATACTTATACAGTCTAGAGAAAGTGTCTGTACAAACTGCATGCAAAGAGATCTTGTAGCACCTTTGAGACTAACTTGGAAAAAGAAGTTGGTAACATAAGCTTTCATAGTTACATCTGATGAAGACTTAAGTCTACGAAAGCTTATGCTATCAACTTATTTTTCTCAGTCTCAAATGTGCTACAAGATCCAGGCTAACTCTGCAATGACTCTGAATTCTTTACAGAGTATTAGGAGAAACTTCCCTTCTTCTGCCCTTCCAACTGGGAAGCATATAGCAATTAGGGACAAGCCCAGTATCAACACAGTGCCAGACACTATAAAAATGCAGGCAAGGTCAAGTGTTCACACCAGCACTCATACTGCCCTATGGCTCAAATGAACAATAGTTTCTTGCTGCAGAGCAGAACTGTGTAGGTTGCATAGTTTTGTAACATAGCTTTCTTTGTACAGTCAATGTGAAACAAGCAGTGCAGCTGAAGAATGATGTCCTTATACTTTTTTTTTTAGTTCCAGTTTTCTAAATGGTTTGTGGGCCATTACAATCATGTACAATCCTGTCTGTACAAGTGACACTTTTCACTGCTACAGGCATGGGATTGTTGCAGTTTAGATAGCCCAATGGATCTCTTCTTCTAGTGAGATATAATACAAGAGGCAGCAAGGCAATAACTGTAAAAGAAACATTTTCAATGGGGTCACCTGCTTTTTCTATACACGGGGCAATACTATTTTAAGGGAGAAAAAGGATGACAAGATTATTCTTCCACAAGAAGGCCTTACATTCCCCCTCTCCCCGCCCCATGTGTTCATGTTGTAGACACATAACCATATCTCTTTCTCTTATGCTCAGTATATGTCTAGGATCTATATAGATATATATGCACACGCAGACACATGCACATATGTATGCACACACATACATGACTGTGCAGACACAACTGATTTTGAGTGTGATTCAGTAATATGCTTGCTTCTAAGATAAACTGTTCGTGAATGTTTACTTAAGGAAAAGAAATTTTAATGGTGACATTAGTTAAGAATGGCATCTGGCAATAATTTGAGGAATATGTGATTTGTGTGAGAGAGAACAAATATTTTGATATTAACAAAGAAAGGTTCTCTCAAAACATAGCTCTGCATGCAGCATATGAGAAATGCTGCCATGAGAAAAGTACAAAAACTCAGGGAATATAACATATTAAAACCCAGCAGCAGTGGGGGGGACCTGAGCTCCAGTTTTCACTGTTTTATCCTTTCCATCATGGGTATAGGATAAAAGAAAACTGTTGGTTCCTTGTTAGAAAAAGAAAGCTCTTACTTGAAGTTCTTGCTTGGCAGATGTCAGTTGAAAGCTCTGCAATGGAATAGGCTGCAATGTCAAACTCTGTTGGGTAATTTTAGACAAATGTGTCATGTGTGACATGGAAATATGGCGTGCTGTACATTAGTGATTTCCCAAGTGTTTGGATCAGGTAGTAATGTGCTGAGAAAGTGCTCTTTATCTATCCTCGCTGTGTACTTGTACAGCAGTGGGGAAATGCTTTTGGTAGAAATTACTTTAGTCAGAAAAAAGAATCCATTTACAATGTGTGCTTCCTAACATCTTTCAGACAATGCATTGTATTAAAGAGGCATTTTTGATTAATGTTTTATAAACATTTTTCAGCATGACAGCTTAAAGTCCCTGTAAAATTGTAAATGCGTGCAGAGTGCTCACTTCCATAAAGTCAAATGCCATCTCCTCAAACCTGCTTGGATCCTGTCAACCATGGTGACATAGAATCAGTACCTTGGAGCATTAAAATGTATTTGCTTCATTTTCTGCAGTTGCAGCAATGGCAAGATGGCAAGAGACCAAATTTTAATTTCTTTGAAAATGTTTCCATATCTTCCATGGTTTTGAAAAATATATTTTGTAGGTAACAATGTGTAGTGGGCTGTTTTCATAGATTCTTGCTTGAAAGTGAAAAAGAACGATTGCAAGAAAAGAAATGAGAGAAACATGTTGTTACCTCAGGTACCATCTGATAATTCTCCTTCAATGCAGCCTTCTTCAAGTGCTAGTAAATCAGCCTTGCTTGCTCTAGGGCTGCCCAAAATATGACCTTGTGGTAGAACTGGGATGTTATATTCAGGAAACTTGCTTTTTTTGAGACTGTTTGAACTAGAGGAGCCAACAGCCATTCCGAGCCAACCTTCTGTCATGGATGACCAGCCTATCTATAGGTGATTGTTGTTGTTGTGTGCCCTCAAGTCTTTTCTGACTTATAACGACCCTAAGGTGAGGTTTTCTGAGGCTGAGAGTATGTAACTTGTCCAAGGCCACCCAGTTGGTTCCATGGCTGAGTGTGGATTCAAATCCTGGTCTCCAGAGTCATAATCAAACACTCAAACCACTATGCCATGCTGGCTCCTCTAGCCATAGTGTTTTGCTTAAATGTAAAAGGAAGAGTCCCCTCACAGAGCGTAACCTATGTTCTGTGTATGAACAGCAGAGAGTAAGTGAACTAGAGAAAGTGCCTGCAAGAAAAACCAAAAACCAAACCCATAGTTTGCATTAGTTTCCTATTTGTTAGATACCCACTGGAACTGTGAGAGGATGTGGACACAGTGCAAACAGATTTGTACCTGTTCTCACACCACAGGGGTGGACAATGATTGGAGACTTGGGGCCACACCCGCTGCCTTCCCTGGCCTTCCTGCAGGGGCTCCGGGGCTTCTAAGCCCCGGAGTCCCCTCAGAAAGGCTGTGGAGAGATCGGGCAGCTTCCCTCACTCCTATCCGCTGCCTTCCCTGGCCTTCCTCAGGGGGCTCCGGGGCTTCTATGGCCCGGAGTCCCCTCAGGAAGGCAGGAGAGAGGCCGGGTAGCTTCCCTCCCTCCCTCCCGCTGCCTTCCCCAGCCTTCCAGAGGCGGCTCCGGGGCTTCTAAGCCCCAGAGTCCCATCAGAAAGGCCGGGGAGAGGCCGGGCAGCTTCAGTCCCTCCCGCACGTTGCCATACCCCGGACTTCGTGAGGGGGCTCCAGGGCTTCTAAGGTCCGGAGTCCCCTCGGGAAGGCCAGGCAGAGGCCAGGCAGCTTCCCTCCCTCCCTCC
Organism: Gambelia wislizenii; assembly: GCA_030847615.1. NCBI lineage: Eukaryota > Metazoa > Chordata > Lepidosauria > Squamata > Crotaphytidae > Gambelia > Gambelia wislizenii. The sequence goes on along the minus strand of JAUMIR010000005.1, from coordinate 61,392,156 downwards.
CTTCCCGCTGCCTTCCCCGGCCTTTCAGAGGCGGCTCCAGGGCTTCTAAGGCCCGGAGTCCCCTCAGGAAGGCCGGGGAGAGGCTGGCCAGACTCCCTCACGGGGGGGGGCACAGCAGGAGCCCTTTTTATTCGTGGTTTTTTCCTCATTCGCGGGGGTTTCAAGACCCTAACCCCTGCAAATGTGGAGGGACGACTTTATTTTTTAGTTGTCTTTGTTTCCAAATGTTATCCCATTCATGATCGCCATTTTTTTTCAAATCTTCCTCCCATATTCTCCTTAAATATTTTCCTCTGTCTTTTTTATCCTTATTTTTTATCAATATTTTATATAATTCACTTGTAATAAATACCTTTCAAACTTTCATTATTATCCATCTTTTCACCTTTTTCCACCAAATTTTCAAATTTTGTGAACTCCCTTGTTTCTTTATGATTCTTTTTTCAATTTTTAATCCATTGTTCTAACTGTATTCAATTAAACCATGACATTTTCATTCCATATAATTTCTCTCTTATACTCCCTTTCTCACTCATCCATCCTATCCATCTCTCTATTTTGTCTAGTCCTCTTTTCTTTAATTCTTTCCCATGTTTTCCTTCAAATTATTTGGGAATGTTTTTTCCATCATAACCGGTGTTAAAACTGAATCAATAGGCAAAAATTCTTTCTTATATTTATACCATATTTCCCATATATTTTGCAGAAATGGGTTCTCAATTCCTTTAATTTACTGTTTTGTAAAATTACCAAAAAATATATTCCATATTCTCTTATCTGTCCTCCCTATATCTATCTCTAACCATTATAAATCTCCCTGTCCTACAATTCCTTCTATAACATATCTCAATTGATTAGCTTCGTAATATCCTTTTATATTGGGAAGGCCAGGTCCTCCCTCCTTGTGTGATATATACCAAAATAATTTATTTAATCTTGTCCTTTTCCCTCCATTACAATATTTATCCAACATATTTTTCCATTTTTTCAGTTCTACTTCTGATATTTTTATTGGTAACGTTCTAAACAAAAAAATTATTTTAGGTAATATTTTCATTTTAACTAAAGCTACTCTAGCACTACAAAGCAAGTATGATATAATAGACATTACTGAAACCTGGTGGGATGAGTCTCATGATTGGAATGTAGGATTAGAGGGGTATAACCTTTATAAGAGAAACAGGCCAAACAGGAAAGGAGGAGGAATAGCATTATATGTCAGGGATATTTACACCAGTGAAGAAATCCATGACATCAATACTGGAAGCCAGGTGGAGAGCATCTGGATAAAAATTAAAGGGGAGGGAAACAACAGGGATGTTATTGTGGGACTCTACTGCAGACCCCCAAGTCAGACGGAAGAACTGGATGATGCCTTTCTAGAACAGATGAACACACACGCAGAAAGGAGAGATGTAGTAGTGATGGCTGACTTCAACTATCCTGATATTTGCTGGAAATCTAACTCAACTAAAACTTCAAGGTCTAGCAAATTCCTTACTTGCCTGGAAGACAATTTCATGGTCCAAAAGGTGGAAGAGGCAACAAGGGGGTCAGCTATTTTAGATCTGATCCTAACCAACAGGGATGACCTGGTTAATGGGGTGCAAGTGGTGGGATCCTTAGGTGAGAGTGATCATGTTCTCCTGGAGTTTGTTATACAATGGAAAGGAGAAGCCAGGCATAGTCAGACACGCATTCTCGACTTTAGGAGAGCTGATTTCAATAAACTCAGGGAAATACTGGGGGTGATCCCATGGTCAGAAATACTAAAAGAGAAGACACCTCAAGGTGGATGGGACTTTCTCAAAAGGGAGATACTGAAGACACAATTTCAAATAGTACCATTGAGGAAGAAAAATGGGAGGTGTCTCAAGAAACCAGGATGGATGACTAAAAAAATTTCAACGGAGCTAAGTTTTAAGCGGAACATGTATAGTAAATAGAAAAAGGGAGAAATCACCAAAGAAGAATTCAAACAGATAGCGAACACGTGTAGGAGTAAAGTCAGAAAAGCTAAAGTGCAGAATGAGCTCAGGCTTGCTAGAGAGGTTAAGAACAATAAAAAGGGGGGGTGGGGTTTGTCCGCAGCAAAAGGAGGAAGAAGGAAATGGTAGGGCCGCTATGCGCAGAAGATGGTAAAATGCTAACAGGGGACAGAGAAAAGGCAGAATTACTCAACACCTTCTTTGCCTCAGTGTTTTCAGAAAAGGAAAAGGGGAACCAACCTGAGGGTAAAGGAACAGAGGACACAATAGGGGAAATCCAGCACAGAATAAGCAAAGAGGTAGTACAGGAATACCTTCTTAAACTAAATGAATTTAAATCTCCAGGACCAGATGAACTACATCCAAGAGTATTAAAAGAGCAGGCAAATGTAATCTCAGAGCCATTGGCAATAATCTTTGAGAACTCCTGGAGAACAGGAGAAGTCCCAGCAGACTGGAGGAGGGCAAACGTTGTCCCCATCTTCAAAAAGGGGGGAAAAGAAGATCCCAACAATTATCGTCCAGTTAGTCTGACATCAATACCAGGGAAGGTTCTAGAGCAGATCATTAAACAGAGAGTCTGTGAACATTTAGAAGGCAATGCCATAATCACAAAAAGTCAACATGGGTTTCAGAGAAACAAGTCATGCCAGACTAATCTGATCTCTCTTTTTGATAAAATGACCAGCTTGGTAGATGAAGAGAACACTGTGGATATCGTATACCTTGATTTCAATAAGGCCTTTGACAAGATTCCCCATGACATTCTTGCAAACAAGCTTGTGAAATATGGGCTAGACAAGTTAACTGTTCAATGGATTTGTAACTGGTTGACCGGCCGAACCCAAAGGGTGCTCAGCAGTGGCTCCTTTTCGTCTTGGAAAGATGTGACCAGTGGGGTGCCACAAGGTTCGGTCCTGGGCCCAGTGCTATTCAACATCTTTATCAATGACTTGGATGAGGGAATTAGGGGCATACTTATCAAATTTGCAGATGACACCAAATTGGGAGGAGTAGCTAATACCCTAGAGGACAGGATCAAAATTCAAAATGAGCTGGATAGACTGGAGAGCTGGGCCAAAGCTAACAAAATGGAATTCAATACGGAGAAATGTAAAGTACTGCATTTAGGGCGGAAAAATGTAATGCATTGATACAGGATGGGGGAGACCTGGCTGAATGAGACTACATGCGAAAGGGATCTAGGAGTCCTTGTAGACCACAAGTTGAACATGAGTCAAAAGTCTAATGCGGCACCTAAAAAGGCCAATGCGATTTTGGGCTGCATTGATAGAAGTATTTTATTATTATTTATTTAATAATGTTTTAAGGGGGGGAAGGGATTTTGAGTTGTTTTATACTGTGTACTATCTTATTGTTGTAAGCTGCCCCAATTGCTCGCAGAGGGGCGGGATATAAATAAATTTTATTATTATTATTATTTATTATCAAGTATTGTGTCTAGATCAAGGGAAGTAACAGTGCTGCTCTATTCTGCCTTGGTCAGACCTCACCTAGAATACTGTGTCCAGTTCTGGGCACCACAATTCAAAAAGGATATTGACAAATTGGAGCGTGTCCAGAGAAGGGCAACTAAAATGGTGAAAGGTCTGGAAACCATGCCTTATGAAGAGAGACTTAGGGAGCTGGATATGTTTAGCCTGGAAAAAAGACGGTTAAGAGGCGATATGATAGCCCTGTTTAAGTATTTGAAGGGGTATCACATTGAGGATGGAGCAGGCATGTTTTCTGCTGCTCCAGAGACTGGAACACGGAGCAATGGATGCAAGCTCCAGGAACAGAGATTCCACCTCAACATTAGGAGGAACTTTTTGACAGTCAGAGCTGTTAGGCAGTGGAACACACTCCCTCAGAGCGTGGTGGGTCTCCTTCCTTGGAGGTCTTTAAACAGAGGCTGGATGGCCATCTGTCGGGGATGCTTTGATCAAGATTTCCTGCGTGGCAGGGGGTTGGACTGGATGGCCCTCGTGGTCTCTTCCAACTCTGCAATTCTGTGATTCTATGATTCCGAACCATGATAGTTGAATATATTTATATTCTTCCAACTTCTTTTTCCATTTCTATCCTTAATACCATAATATTTTTCTCTTCTAATTCTTTTAAATCTTTTGTAATATTTATTCCTAAATACTTAATATTACTTTTTAATCTTACTTCTAATTTTTTCTCTTTTACAAATAATGCCAAGCTGTCTTAACAAAATGTATTGAGTACATGATAAACATAAGGGATTAGGTATAGATTAGTATGTTGAATATTGGCAATAAAAGGCCGCAACTTGCTAATGGCTGCAAATGGTTGGCACTATCACATGGGTCCAGATCCCTTCATTGCCCAACCCTATTTTGGCAATGGACGGTTGTTGGTTGCTACCGACCCACTCTTAGAGGAGAGAGCCTTGGCCAAGCCGCCCTGCTTGACACTCTCTCCTCCCCTGCAAAGCAAGGTTGTTTAAAAAGGTGTCTCCATAAACTTGGACTTGAACTTGAACTTGACGGAGACCCCTTATTGCCTGCTTACCCAGATCAGGGCCCATGCCATCTGCCTAGCAAATTGCAACTAAATGATACATGCATAAGATACACAAAACCTGACTTCCCCTAATGGAGATTGGGTGGGTCTTCAGCTCCTCGGAGCCGACTGCGGAGTCTACACCAGGGGCCAGCTTTTATACCAGCCCCCTGATGCAGAGCCCGCATCAACCAGCCATGCCAGAAGCGTGGCTGGAAGTTCCTCCCCCCACCAGGCAACAACCATTCAGGGCAAGGGAAGTTCACCCTGATTGGCCAGCTGTTTCACATCCTTCCTCCTGGCCGCGAAGCATGCTGGGAAGAAGAAGCGAAGATGGCAGCCCCCATGCTGGGCCATGCAGCCGTGGAGGCTTCCGATGGGACTCGGGGCACTGGCTGGGCTACAAAAGGCCCAGCCGGGAAGGCTGGGAAGCCCCCTTGGCTTTAAGGTGCAACAATACACTTGGTTTTTCTGTTTACATTGGAGGACTTACCACAACAACCAGTAAATAGCTGTAGCATATTGAAAAGATTAGGGTTGTTATCTTGCACTCAAACTGTAGGAATCAGAACCGGGTGTGATTGTGCCTTAATTAGAAAGATTGAGGGGATCTGGCCACATGAAGGAAAGAAATCTCAGAAGGAAGAGGTTACACCAGAATAGCTTATTTTCAAATGAAAGAGCAGTTGTTAATTTCATATATACTGAACAAATGGGAGGTACTTTTAGGTGGAGATCCTGTTATCTCAGCATGGCGTAAATATTCACTAGTGGATTTAGGCTACGCTAGCACTACACAGTCCCTATGCTGAATACCACCATAGCACAATATATGAGAAATGGTGAATGTGCATAGCTATCACCTCATTGCACAATATGCAGTGGCTAATGCCCATTGACAGTCTAAGCTATGTGCATTATTGCATATCTGCAACAGCTCTGCATGCAAAAGTCCACTACCACCACCATCAGCTGGATACATCTGTTCTGCATTGTCCAAAAAAAGCCATTCTGCATGTATAGCACAACTTAGCATGTCACCAGCAGGATTCTCACTTTAGAACACAAGTTGTACCCGTCTTCTTTCTCTGTGGGCTCAGTCTTGTGTCACACAGTTTGGATGCCTTTTTTCTGTAGGACTTTGCACAAAAAACCACTCGACCAAATTTGCCCCAGTTTTGTTTGTATTTTAGTTATACTTTACCTTTATCAAATGATCCCATGGCAGTTTGCAATAATAAAAAATACATCATGGATCACTTTATGTGTGTGCAGCTTCAATATTGTATTAAAACAATGCCTTTCAACTGTGTATTTGTACCCTTATCATATATAGTATTTTTTTCCCAATAGATGCATGAATGAATCTGAGGCAAGACCCACCAGCAGCTTTAGAATATTTCATAATGTAGTTAACCTGGTGGCGCAGTGGTTAAATGCCAGTACCACAAATCACCACGTTGCAAGTTCGATTCCAGTGGGTTCCAAGGTTCACTCAGCCTTCCATCCTTTCGTAGGTCGGTAAAATGAGTACCCAGCTTCTGGGGGCAATTAGCTAACACACATTGGAAACTGTTTAATGCAGTGTAGATGTGTAAATAGCTATTGCTTAAGACAATTTGTAAGCCGCTTTGATAGCCTTGTGGCTGAAGAGCGGGGTATAAATAAATAAATAAATAATCCTGTGGTGATGATAAGCAGACTGAAGATCTACTATCTTCTTTAAAAACTAGAGGAAAATAGTTTAACTTGTGACTGTTAACTTGCATGTGAAGTCGAAGGCTTTCATGGCTGGCATCCATAGATTTTCCTTGGGTTTCTTTCCAGGCTGTGAGGCCATGTTCTGGAAGAGTTTACTTATGATGTTTCGCTTGCATCTGTGGCTGGCATCTTCAGAGAATGGTTGGGTAGGAGTGCGTGTAGAACCCCTGCTGGGGAGTATATGTAAATTTGTGTATTTGAATGCTTAGTTTCTGGGTATAGATATGCAAGGAGGATTAGTGTCTGTTTGGCTAATGGTGGTTCATGGCCCATTATTGGCTGGAAATCCCCCTGTCCCTGAGTAGAATTCATTTGCAGGTGAAACGGCAGAAGTAAACTCTTCAAGAACACAGCCTCACAGCCCGGAAAAAAAAAACAAGGAAAATCTGTTAACTTGCAACTTATTACATGGATGGCAATGGCAAAAACAGTGGCCGGAATTCACTTGGGTAGTTACAAATGCTTATACACCATAAATATATAGTTACACAGTGATTCCCAGCCCAGTCCTCACTTACCAGGGAGCAGCTGCTGTGAGCAGCAAGGGTCTGTTACCTGTCAATTAGGAAGCAGCTGACTGATAGTTTTACCCCACCCCATAAGTGATTTCCGGTGCAACGGGTAGAAGCAGTGATATCCCCATTTATGCCTGAGGTTGCTTATGCAAGGAGGGGTGGGAACATCAATCACCTGCTTCCTGATTGAGAGGGGAACAGGCCCCTGTTGATCACAACAGCTACTGCCCAGTAAATGGGGATTGGGGGGATTTCACAGTCCCTTTGTATCCCCTACACTAGGAAATCCGTAGGGATCATGAATATGAAACAGTCTCGTATGTGTAACTCTAGGTTACACATCCATAACTGTCTTTGTGGATTCTGACTGGCATAATTATTAAAGAATGGCTGACTTAACTACATGGGCTTATAACTGAATGAGTAGATGAAATCATATAATAATCAAAGAGGAATTAGGATTCTTTGCTACTTTCGGATAACTTAAATTAGCCTAGTAAAACCTGTTGCCTCAACATTTGTTACAGAGTTTGTTGTTCTCTAGATCTATCACTTTGATTCTCTATTCTGCAGAAGTTGGGAAGGCATTGAAACCTCCCAAACTCCTTGGGAAATGTAGGTTTAATTTCCCCAAGGTATAGATTCCCCTCTGCCCTTGGGTTGCTCACTGCTGCCCCCCTCCCTATGTAATCTCTTACTTGTAAAACTCAGAAAGAAGCCTTTGAAACCATCCACCACTCTATATACCTCTTCCTTTTCCTGGAGAGAGAGTGGATCATAGCTGTTGAGCTCAGCTATAAAAAGAGTTGGATTTCCCTTGGTAGTTAACACTACAGTATTAACCACATGTACACAGGCATCTTTCCTCAGAAAACAATCACCACCAGTCTCAGAAATGATCATATATTAAAAAGAAAACAAAAAATATATCCGTGAAATGTTCCCAGGTGATTGTTTCAAGCAGCCTTAAAGTATAAGGGAATCACACCCCTGGGAATCAGCTAAAATTGATAACACCATGGGAAACGTATCTGCATGGGCCAAGACTTCTCAAACACCAAAAAAAAAAAAAAAAAATTAAAAATCCATATCACATCTTAACTAGCATTCTAAGCTTCTTACACCTTTGTAGATTTCTGCCATTAGAACGTTAGAATCATAGAATCATAGAGGTGGAAGAGACCACAAGGGCCATCCAGTCCAACCCCTGCCATACAGGAATACACAATCAAACCATTCCTGACAGATGGCCATCCAGCCTCTGTTTAAAAACCTCCAAAGAAAGAAACTCCTCCACACTACGAGGCAGTGTGTTCCACTTCCAATCAGCTCTTACTGTCAGGACGTTCTTCCTAATGTTTAGGTGGAATCTCTTTTCCTGTAATTTGAACCCATTGCTCCGTGTCCTAGTCTCTGGAGCAGCAGAAAACAGCCTGCTCCATCCTCAGTATGACATCCCTTCAAATATTTAAACATGGCTATCATGTCCCCTCTCAACCTTCTCTTCTCCAGACTAAACATGCCCAGCTCCCTAAGCTTGTGAGCTTGGATTTCGTTTCGGCTGCTACGTCATCCCTCTTGCCTCCATAGAAAAGGAAGTCTTGTAATTTTGTAGAGTCAGTTTCTTCATTCTGTCAATAGTTTCCTCTTTCTAGGAAACACCCTCTATGATCTTAATCTCTTGTAGGCACTGAGCAGTTTTTGTTTTTTTGTTTTGTTTTATGTGAAGTCGAAGGCTTTCATGGCTGGCATCCATAGATTTTCCTTGGGTTTTTTCCAGGCTGTGAGGCCATGTTCTGGAATAGTTTCTTTCTGACGTTTCGCCTGCATCTGTGGCTGGCATCCTCAGAGAATGGTTGGGTAGGTGTGTGTGTGGAGTTTATATGCAGTGAGCATATGTAAATTTGTGTAATTGAATGGTTAGTTTCTGGGTATAGAAATGCAAGGCTCATTGGTGTCTGTTTGGCTAATGGTTGGTTGATGGATCATTATCTGCTGGGAATCCCCCTGTCCCTGGGTGGAATTCTTTTGTAAGTGTTGAGTTTTGATTCTATTGTATTTCAAAACTGGGAGCCAGATTTTGTTTACTTTTAAGGTTTCTTCTTTCCTGTTGAAGTTGTCCAGGTGTTTGTGGATTTCAATAGCTTCTCTGTGCATTCTGACATGATAGTTGTTGGCCTGGTGTCAACAAGTATCAAATACAACAGAATCAAAACTCAACACTTACAAAAGAATTCCACCCAGGGACAGGAGGATTCCCAGCAGATAATGGACCATCAACCACCCATTAGCCAAACAGACACTAATGAGCCTTGCATTTCTATACCCAGAAACTAACCATTCAATTACACAAATTTACATATACTCCCCAACAGGGGTTCACAGCATGTAAACTCCACACACACACTACCCAACCATTCTCTGAAGATGCCAGCCACAGATGCAGGCGAAACGTCAGAAACTATTCCAGAACACGGCCTCACAGACTGGAAAAAAACCAAGGAAAATCTTTGTTTTGTTTTGTTTGTCGCTGGTTGATTAATTCCACCCACCCTTTATTTCCAGTGTTTGCCTGGTGTCAGGTTGATACTATCTCTGAGAAATCCGGATTCAAATTCTTGCCTATTCATGAATGCACAGGTTGTGTTCTACCAGCCTCTAGTTCTCAATGTCATTAGAGAATACATTATTATATTATCAGCCTTGAAAGGTTCTAGAGGCTAAGGACAGTTACATGCTCACATACTGCAACTACAGTCCTAAACACATTTAGCTGGCAGTAAGTCCCACTGAATTTAGTGGAACTTACTTCTAAGCAAGTATTACATCAGGTGTGGAAATCATGTGGTCCTCAGATTTTGTTGAACTTCCATTGTCCTTCACCATTAGCTATGCTGGCTAGGACTGCTGGGAGTTGCTGTAAAATTGTTGAAGCCTCAGTTGAACTTCTCCTTCATTTCTCACACTTGACTTCTGTTGAACCACCAGACTACATTTGATTATACAGCTGCTGAAATCCAGTTTGAATAGCAGTTCCAACTGCTTTTCCCTTAAAACTGAAAGTAGCCCTCAAACACAGAAAATGGTGCCTGTATGGCTGATCTAGTGAAACAACATGAAATTTTAGGTTTCTAAAATTCAGGTTTTTTTAAAAAGCTGTCCTTAACTTATGACAACTCTGTATGTTTATGTGCATGTGTGTGTGTTAATTACATATGTGCTGAGATACTGTGCAAATTTATACTGAACACCTGTAATGTTGGTGTTCCTGTCATACTCCATTACAACAGAATGTGTGTACTTTAAGTGATGAAAGAAACTGGAGTGGACAGATCAAAATTGCAAGTCACCACATTGCAAGTTCGATTCCAGCGGGCTCCAAGGTTCACTCAGTCTTCCATCCTTTTGTAGGTCGGTAAAATGAGTACCCGGCTTGTGGGGGCAATTAGCTAACACACATTGGAAGCTGCTTATTGCAGTGTAGATGTGTAAACTGCTATTGCTTAAAACAATTTGTAAGCCACTCTGATAGCCTTGTGGCTGAAGAGTGAGGTATAAATAATAAATAAATAAATAGCCAGAACCTTTTAACTTAGCACCTTTGTTCTTTGTTACCCATCTTAATGATTTAATTTTATCTTCTACGCTTTACTATTTTTGCTATAGTGGCACCTACTCCTGTCACTGCAGTTTGAATCATAGTTCCTCTTCCAGAATTACATTAACAAAAACTGTGGACTGAAATATCCAGGAGGAGCTTGGGGTTTATTGAGCCCTTTGTTTCCTTGTTTGTATTAAAACAATCCACCATTATCTCTTGGATGAAAGCCAGCAAAATCAAAAGAACATGCAAATATTTGTGTTATTTCTCAAGTAATATCATTTTCCTAATTTAGAGCTTTGGCGTTTTTAATTTACAAGGCAGTCAGTTAAAAGGGCTTTAAACACGTGGTGCTTGATTCCAAATGTTTTGTAATTTTAGGGTTGTTGGTTTTTAAAGAGAGAATCGCTTAACTAATATAAAACACATTTTTGGCAAGAACAATAAATACTTTCCTTCCTAGCTCTATTGAAGAATGATTTATAAAAAGTGTATGGTACATTATTAAACTGGCAGCAGTGATTGAAGATTGATGTATAGCAAGCCTTTCTTAAAGTTCTTATCTTCCTAAATTGATTTCAGTCACTTCTTTTTATCAGCCTAGAAATGTAAGGATATTTTACTGAGAGAAGGCAACATAGCATAAATGCATTGATTGTAAATAGCTGAGGAGATAATCAGGTCAACCCCTGTATCCACAGATTCAGTATCCACAGTTTCACTTATCCACGTGCAAAAAAAAATATGTTCTCTCGGCATTTCTAGGTCCTGCAGTGAGATTCTATTATCAACTTCTGGCATTTGTCTCTGAAAATAATAGGGCTCCGTATTATCCACGGTTTCAGGTATCCAAGGGGGGTCTTGGAACATATGCCCCACGGATACAGGGGTCACCCTGTAATTTGGCACAAAGGTAATGGAAAGCTAGCATTGGAAGAATCTAGATCACCCTGCAGTTATCTGCACAGTTGTCCTTTAGTGGGGTACATGCTTCCATTGAGTCCCAAAGAATGGCACTTTCTCATTAGTAGGTGATTTGTATATAGAGTCTCTATAATATTCTTGTTCTCACTCCTTTTGGCTAAACAGACAGTGCTTTTCTTCACATGGAATTATTGTGTACTCATGTTCTCCTGCCTCTTACAAGACACTTCTGTGTCTTCAATCTTTGTGAACTGTCTTTTGGTAAGAAATGGGTGGCGAGGTCTTTTTCTTTGAAATCTTAGTGAAATGTTTAAAAAAGTAAAATGCTTTTCCTATGATCCTTGACACAGAAAATACATCAAAGCACTCTTAAATTTAGCTGTCTTTCTGCCCACAGGAATACCAATGCTGAAGATTGTCTTTGAAGGCTATGAACACTTGTCCTTAATTTCGGTCCCTTTACTTATCTATCACCCAGCTCAGATCCTCCTAGGCAGTGTCTTAGTGCCGACAATAAAATCTTGGATGATTTCTAGACAAAAGGTAAGAAATGGTGACTATAAGACCAAATGTGTTGGGCTACAATTCCCACTGGCCCCAGTCAGCATGGCCAGTGGCCAGGGATGATAGGAGTTGTAGTCCAAAGGTTCTAGAGAGCATCAAGTTTGGGAAGGCTGGGTTACAGTGTCAGAACTAGCCGCATTGTCATAACAACCCATAGGGTGGAAAATCAGGCTTGGCTTGGAAAAAATGTGGAGCACTGCTCATCGTGAGCATTTAAAGAATGCATCTGTTAATGGGGCCTGCAAGGATGCCCAGGGAGGCTCACCACACCCTACCACATTTCCCCACTGTTACATTGTGTTGCTTAATGTAGGCATAATTCCAGCCCAGTGCCCCTTGGTAAAGTACTTTGCAGATTAAAGTGTATGATCTTCCACAGCACAGATGTCATAAACAGTGAGGGCAATTTCCAAAAGCTTCAGTGCAGGAATACTGGGTGGGATGGTGGGGAGACTCTAAGGAAGGTAAACAAAATTAAAGGATGCCATATTTCTTCAAGTGGATCATTATTTCTGTGGCCTCAACATTCTCATATGGGGGCAGGGGTTCTGACAGGGCACATTTCCCTGTTTGTTTGTTTTAGCTACTCCTCTGTTTCTAAGGGTCTTGGAGTCTTTTCAGTTTCACTAATTTCCATCCTGGTTGCCACTAAAAAACATTTAATCAGAACAAAGTGATGGCAGGTTGCTATTATCTCCATCGAACAAGGATAACATCACTAGTGCCTCACTGTTGCTTACAGGCTTATCATTCCAGATATAAAACTTAATATCAGAATTGTGAGATCCAATGATCCAGCTGCAATGCAAGCTCAAAGAATATTTCCCAAGACAAAACTTTGTGAGACAAACCAAGTACCACAATGATCTTCCCAGTGGGAACTTCCCCTGCCAATGCCCGTCTTTTCATACACCCAGACATGCCTATCCAGGAAAATTTCAAAAGAACCAATATGGACTGCTTTATTCCCTCCCCTCAAACAGTAGGGGGTCTACTTCTTTTCTCTGAATGTACTCATGATCGGCCTCCAATCAGGGCTTTTTGAGTTTACTCAGTCTACAGTGCTTGGCAGGTTTATTTTGATCATTTGATCATTTGTCATTTTACCATGCAAATCTTCTTCTTCTGGTCTTCCAGGTTATTTTCCCGAGAATATTATTCTAATTATATGAGAATATTATTATTTTTGTAAATCAGGAAGATTTTTTTTGTTGCTATTTTTCAGTAGCAATAATTACAATAGATTTTGATGTAGTGCCTGAATAATGGTCTCCTGCTTTGAAAGTAAACATGTCATCTTCACCTTGATGTTTATTTTCTATCAACACTTTGGCTTCATGTTGGCATTTCTCTCATGGTGGAAAACTGTTATCCAGGCACTGCACTCTGTTCCACTGACATCCTTCCTTAATTATGATACCAATAGATGATATCTTCATGAAGTGGGATTTAAATATTTAGAGGTTGATCAACAAGAGGCAAGTAGTGCAGCAAAAACTGACACACACCGAAATAAAAGATTTTATTTGCCAAACAGTGCCTGAAAACTTGTACCGTCATTCCTAATATAAAGTACAATTAACCCCTATGCAGAAATGTTTCAAAGCCATTTTGCAGTTTTTACTAGGTCAACGGTGTCTATTCTGTTGGCCATCTGTTTTGCTTTTGTTGAAGAATCTGTATTGCCAGATTTTAAAAACAAGCAAATGGACATTACACGTTCTATATCTCGCTTCACAATGCATTGAGGATTTTGATAAGCCCACAATACATAACAGTTTTTCATTAGCATTGGGAGTTGTGGAAATCTCAAAAACCTGAAGGCAATAATGAATTTGGACAATAGGAAACTATCAAAAATTTGCACTAAAGTTGAAAGCCATCTAAGCGCTCTCTGATAAGAATTTTTAATAATATTGGAGTTACCAAATCTAACTCAGCTAACAAAGAAGAGGATGTTTAAGATACTGCGTTTGAACAAAAGAGTACTGCTATCTTCTTTTTCCATTTTCAAGAAAAAGCTTTCTCTACAAGTGCTGCCCTGCTGGCTATCCTCTCGAGAGAAGCTTCTGCCTGCCCTCAGCTAGTCTCCTATATCCTCATGAAGAGAAACCAGTTGTGCCACTAAAGCATTTGTAATGGGAAATGATAATCCAAGAGTGTTTTTTTTTCTCTAGAAGAATACAGCAAGTGGCTTCCAGTTGTACTTAAAAGTTACCAGACCTTTCTGTCTATGTTATGTCAGATGTATGATTCAGTTCCCTTTCAGTGGGAATTGCTGGGAGTGGAAGTGGAGTAGTGTGTATGCTCAGACAGTGGCAGAAAACAAGGCAATTCCATGTCTTCAGGCATGAGGGCAGGAGGAAAGGTCAAAATTATATGTTGCAGCTCAGGTTGGGAGTTGTGCTCCAAAAAGTAATTCTTTCAAGCTCTGTGAAGCAGTGATGTGGCCATTGGAAGAAACAAAAAAACTTCTTTGGGGTGTTCACACATTACATTCCACGTATATGTAGTCTATGTACATATCTTGATCTATAATCCATGCTCAGTTCATTAACATTCAGCATGTGTACGACACTGTGTACAGATTGCTGATGTGTATGTTCATACTGTCTTATGTACACAGGCACACAGACTGTCCCTGTTGAATGTAATATGTGAACATGCCTTTTGATATCTGCTTATACCAAGATTAAGTGCTTTCTTGGTGGTTATTTCATCAGAGAGAAGGTGTTGAAACTAACAACACTGCAGGGTGTTAGCCTTATGATTCAGTATCAGAAGGGCCCTGGAAGGAGGTCTGGCCTGAGCATGGTCCTTTCATGACTGCCCTGGAAAGTCTTTCAACACTTGATTGCAACAACTTTGAAAGTACATGATGGTGTTTAGCCGTGTCTTTTTGTACACAAACTGATGCTCTGTTTAATGTTTGCAGGCATTGAAATTAACAAAGCAGCCCAAGGCGCCAGTGAAAGTATAACAATGGAAGAGATCCAGCAAATGTATATATGTACTATTTTGTACATACATAGAGACAATTCAGAAGATGGGCATATGTGAATGTCGCTTCAGCACTTAACGTTATTTTTATAGACACATATCTATTTAAAATATCTATGGAAGTGCCTTAAAATATATTTGACAAACACATTGATTCCAAAATCAGATGACTGGTTACATTAAGAGGTTGCACACAAATGGTGTGCGGGGGCTGATATGATTCTGACTTTTTTTCCTGATTGAGTAGTGAAAGACGGGAGCTTCCATCACCACCTCAGAGGCAGTGGGCACAATTCCACCAAGTGTTCCTTTTGCACCAACCACCTGGAACTGAGCAAAGACTGAACAGGATTTGTGCTCTGTGGAGTGTGCAAATCATTCACAAACCTGTACATTGGTCCCAGACCAAAACAAACTGAGGACGATTCCCTTCTGGCTGACTGCAGGAAAGCAGTTTCTGAAGTTCTAATCAAGACTAACTTGAACTTCTGTGTGATTCCGTAATCCTCCCCGCCTGTATGATTGTGACATGCCTTTTTCTTCTGAGTTTGTGTACACTCAGCATGGGGCCATCCATTGGAAAGGAACTGAAAAGCATAAATTATTTGCATTTGTTGACACAGTTGTCTAGACATTCCTTCAAAGCTAACTGTTTCTCAATACAATTCTCTCAGTTCAATTTTTATGATATTGTGGCATTGTACGTCTTAAATGCACCATGAGTTTCTTCGAAGAAACGGCCTGGTGCTTCGGGTAGTAGGGAAAAATCTGATCTGAATGCGCTGCTATGAGGGTATTTTTTTAAATATATATATATTATTACTATTCTCTCAATCTGAGTAAAATGTTTCCCCCTCGTTTCCCAAAACACAATACATCATGCTCCCCAATGGCAGAAAAATACAAGAGGCATCGTCTTGCCATTTCCAGAATTTACAAAACCCTGTTGTTCACTGCCCAAACAAAAGCAAGTGACGGTGGTGGAATGATATTAAATTTTTTGCAACGATCAAGTATATTTATATTCTAAAAACTTAGTGAAGCACATTTATGAAGGACAATTGTTTCTGGTTAATTTGACAATCAGGTGTAGCTTGTGGGAATATTTTTTAAAATGTATTGATTTTCTTTACATGTTTATAAGAGGGATCAATAAACAACTAGTGTGTTAATGAATTCAGAGGAAAAAACAGGGGAAAGGGATTTCATTTAATACTTCAGTCAGCAGAATGCCTTATTTTTTTTAAAAAAAGTTGCCATTAGGGTTTGAGAAGCAGATACACAGTCACAATCTCAACAGTTTAAGGGGGTCATATGGTATCAGCTAGCAATTCCTTGTGAAGCTGGAAGCTTAGGCCAGGATGTCAAATTGCCCACACAGCAGATGAAAATGTGTGCCATCAGACACTTTCACTGCTCCAGCACCAAAATATCTACAACCTGGTGCAAGCAAAAGAACTGTGCTGAACTACAGTGGCAGCCCCAGCTACCTGCTGCATGCACACGTCCCAGTTCTCATCAGAGAAGGCAGTGGAGGCAACACAGTATGTACCTCCCACCAGAGGCCAACAGTCTATAGAGTGTTATTTTTTCAATGCTAAGGCACAGGAAATTTTTAAAGCTACCCCTTCAATAGTGCCTTGACTCCAAAAATCCCACTGAAGAAATATCCAGGGCAATGGCAGGAGGCTTAACTACACCAACCAGGCTTTTTGATCTGTCAGGAATGAATAGGATCTTGGCCTCAGAATACAAGCCCATCCAGAAGATCTTCCCTGGCCAATTCCATTGGGGTGTATGGAGAAGCCCGCTTTAACAAACACATATGTGCGCATTTGACTGTACGTGGAGTTCAGGGAATGAAGGCATTGATTTTAACATGGTCACCTTTGTCCATTTCAGCAGAAAGAAAGAACGTGTTCTTTGGGACTTGCATTCCGCTTTAATGTTAATTTTTAATTGTACACACAAGTTGAAAGACATTCCACTCCCCGTTACCTCACAGCTTAATCATGCTTTATTGGGATTAACTGTCCTGTTCAGATAATTTTATTTGGTGCCAAGCTGAGGTGCCTTATGTTAGCAACAAATTTGTATCAAATGGTCTCGTTGTACTGATGTCAAAATGATAGCCCACTTTTGTAAAGTAAAGAGATTAATCCTGAATGATCAAGATACACAATCTGGTAAAATTGTAAGCACCCATTAACAAGAAATAAGGTCAGTGGAATTTAACATGCCAGCAAAAAGCCTAGTACATTCGTCCAATTAGGTTGCCTCAATCATGTATAGGTGCAAATAGCCCATAATTGTAAAGCAGTTCTACCACAGAGACATTATTTTAATGGCAGAGCATAGAGAGATGCAGCCCAAACAAATCACAAGCAGGATCGTCTGTTTAAGTGGATAAATATGTTTTTACATGTAAATGACAAATTCATTTCATTTACTCTTGGTAGTTCACTATATACCAGTTGACTCATTGATTTAAAAATATGGGCAGGCAAAAAGAGGGGGGGGGGAAAGCAGAGGGTGTAGTTTATGTTTTGTTTTTTCTGAACCTACAAAATACATTGATCTAATCCAGAAATCTTCCGGCCATGGGCAAAAGAAGAAAATTGAACTCAAGAGTTTCTGCAAGTGCTGCTCATTTGCAAATCTGATTCACTTTTCCTATTTGTAACACAGTAAACATTCCTAGCCATTGCTGCTAACCTCATATCCATCTTTTCTGTTCTGTCATTTTGAGTCAAGTCTGTGCTTGAACAGTCACTACACTGCTACAGGTCCAACAGATCTACCTCAAATTACTTCAGTACCTTCAGCTCATTACTATAAATTATGAACATTTGTTGCAGCCATTTCATTGATATTTTACTGTATTTAAGACTGTTCTTGGGAGAGGCACTTTTGGCTATAATTGTTTGTGGATTGGAAAAGCCTAAATAGTGCTTCATTTCTTCCTCTTTTTGCAGAAGTGAATGTTGGACAGATTCTTCTGAATGGGGGGGGGGTTAAGGGTAAAATGAAACAGAAGTACGTCTTTTAAGTCCATGCTTAGTAAAACATTATTCATATCCAAAATGCTATGTTATGTTTAAAGACTATTAAGTTGCTCATTTCATGCCATCAACTATAAAAGGAACTCATTGAGTGTTACTTTAAAGGAGACAACAGGCTAGTTAATGCTGCAGATTATTTTTGTAACATGAGTCTTTCCTCCTACTTTTTGGGATAATGCATTCTGTTGGGTTTTTTAAAAGCTTATATAAACATTTTTTTTAAAATAAAAGCAACTGATTAAAAGGCATTCATCTGTTTTTCTTGTTGATTTCAATTACTAATTAAGCAAGATGCATAGGAAAATGTATTTACCATATTACCTTTGACTCTAAGGTTGCCCGTTAAGACTACCCCAGGCTCTAAGATTTCAGGGGCCAAACCTGAGACTTGGGGAATGAGCCTGTTAGCATTGCCCTACTACCCCTCCCCATGAGATTCCATAACTGGACATATTAGACACTTTTCAGGGTCACATTGGCTTAGGCAGACTGGAGGTCAGTCAAAGGTCACCATGAAATATAGAAATATAATGGGCGGAAAGCCCCCATAATGGGTTTATGCTACCTCCCCAGTCATTAAGGGGCATGTGCTAATACTTTCTCCCAGCCCTAGGTGTTTCAAGCAATAATACAATGAAGCAATCAAGTGACCATTCCTCATTCCATATCCTACAGAAATCTCTCCTCACACTTCCTCCTGTCCAACCTTATGGGGTTGTCACAAGCCCATCAATGCTCTGTCTCTCTGCAAATAAAGCAATCAGTTGAGTTTCATTTTCTTTTGTCTGTTCCGTGGGAAAGCCATCTGAGCTCTGTTATTATTAACTAACCCCTCCAAGGCACAGAATAGAGTATAAATATTAGAGCCCAAACAATAGCTACGTATGCCACAGTGTACAGACCCAACTGCTCTCTTTTCTTGGCATGCCACAGATCAGAACTTCCTATGCCACTCTCAGATGCCTATATGAGTATCTTCTCTGCACATAACTCTCTTCTCTTCAAGACTGGTAACTACCACCCTATCCCCCCAGACCTCCCTCTCTCTGTTCAACCTTTTTGCCTTACTCTGCTATAGCTTTGTATGGTTTGTAAGAATGTATGCTATGTATATTAGTTTTCTTTCTGTATTATTCCAATAAAATACTTTATTTTACTTTAACCAGAGCCTCCTCTACAGCTAGTATTGGCATACATAGGTGAAAAGATCCCCAAAGTTATCTTCTCACAGGCCTCCTGTTTGAACTAATACTTCCCCCAAATATTAAAGGAGATTTTGGCATCATGGGTGGAACTCTCACATACCCCTCCATATCTTGTGGTATCAGTAAGCACAGTACATTAACTATCTATCACAATTTTAGATAATCCTATTCAAATTAGAAACACAGTTTAATAGATCAGGAAATAACGCATAATCACACTTTCCAAGGCAATGCTTTAGGGCTGAAAGTTTTGTTTCCTATTTGGCATGGTCTATCACATCAAGAACAACATGGCCTATTTGCCATGGTCTATCATATCAGAGCTCCTTGTGCATAGGCAGGACAGAGAGATACCTGATGGGAATGCAAAGAACCATAAAACAGTGGAAACATACTCCCATATAAGCTAGGATTTGCAGACCCCTCAGTAAGTGTCTAATAGACTCACGATTGCAATTCCAGTGCAACTTTGGACAAATGTTACCAGAGCCTTAGAACACAGATTCAGAGATTCAATTCAAAGCCAATAATATTTGTTTTATATTCCATTCAATCCTAAAATATATGATTCTAGAGCCTGGTGAACTGGAAGAAGCTTTTAAATGTCAGCTTCGCAAGTATCCCACAGCCCTTTCTCAGAATTTTTCTCTTGAAATGTCACATCTGAAGAAAAATTATCACACTTACCTCCGCAAAGAATACGAACTATCATTACTTATAGTACTGAATGAGATTTATAAAACACATGCAACTAATTTTCAGTAAAGTGTGCGTAGCTCTACAGGTATTTGCATGCTACCAAAGATTGCAACAGAAGCTGGGGGAAATTTCAGAAAGTTAGCACTCACCCCCAACTGCAGGCATTCTATAAGGGGGCGAGAACAGTTAAGCTACTTGGGGGTTGGCAAAAAACAACAACACACCATGTACTCACCTGGTATTTGCAGCACAGTAGTCACACAATGTTTTTGACAATTTGCATCTTCACCAGGATTTCTGTAGGAAACCAGAGCTGGAAGATTCGTGGTTTGCTCCGCATTTGAGAGGAAAACCAGCGTTTTCGCCATGTGGTGGCCGTCAATTGGCTTTGGTGTGAAGCTGAGGGTGGGACTTCCAGTGGACAAGATTCCATTCTGTTGTTTTTTAAAAAAAAATTGTGATTGTGCACTTACAGTGGGCCCTTAGTATCCACTGAGGTTTGGTGCAAGGATCCACCATGGGTACCAAAATGTGTGGATGCTCAAGTCCCACTATATACAATGGCATAGTAGAATGGCATCCCTTCTATAAAATGGTGAACAGCAAGATTTGCTTTTTGCAATGTGTGTGTGTATTTTCAAGCCATAGTTGGTTGAATCCGTGGATAAAGAATCCATGGATATGGAGGGCTGACTGTAAATGTATCTCCACTTATCCAGTAATAAAGTACTCTGGGACAACGTATATTCACAGATTCACATGCACAAGTGAAGGGGGGGAATGGACCAGCTCCAGCAGTGTGGCCAGAAATAGTACATCATATAGGACACATGATCAGCATAGAGTCGCCCTTTTCCTCCGATGTGGATTGCAGTGTGGTGGGATACTCCTATCTACAGCTGGAGAAACCCAGTGTGTGTGTGTCATTTATGGGGTCACTGCAGATCAAAAACATATGCTACAGCTACGAGGTAGGTATGGCACCCAAATTCTCAGTATGAGTGGTCTCAGATTTCACTCTAATCCTCTTGCTGATTGGCTGAATGTGCTTTAAATTAAATGAATACATTTTAGATTCCCAGGGGTGGGGTAAGGATATGGAACTCATAATAGAGACCTGTAGCCAATATGATTTGCAGGACATATGCACACCTTTGTCTCTGTCTGCCAAGACAGATGGATACAATAATCCTCATGGCAATCCTCATGTGGTTTTCATGAGGGTTTTTTTCCACAAGGGCACTTTACTGACATGTGTAATGCTACTTCCCCAGGCCTAATATAGTCTCACCCTGCACACAGCTTCTGCTTCTAATCAGGTGTGTGTGTGTGTGTGTGTGTGTACGTGCACAAACACCTTGGTTGTATATGTTGGAAGTGAAGAAGCATCAATGCTTGTTTACAACTCTGTGTGTGTGTGTGTTCCTGATCTATATTTACTTCCTGCTAGTATGCAGAAATCACTTCCCCTCTTCTTGCTCCAAGTAGTTTAAGGAGATTATCACATGCACTTAATATCCCAGGACATGAACAACCAGAGATCGCTAAAAGGTTTCCTTTTCAGATGACGTTGTTCCTGTCCTATTGTGCTCCCATTCTGCTCCTGTCCCCATCCTGCTCCCTCTTATTAATGATATAAATTGTTAATAGATCACCGTTCCATCTCTGCAACGGAATCACGGGAGTCTGAAATGGAACTGAAATGGAATTATGCTGGCACAATGCCAGTCATGGTAGGCGGTCCCTGCTGAAGACTTCCAGGTGCGATCATGACAAGGAGGTAAGTGGCACTCTTCCCCCCTTCCCGGTTAATTGTAATTTTTAAAGTGTGTTTTGGGGCTTGGTTTTTTAATTTAACATTTGGTTTGGTTTTTCTTTTTAAATATCCCACGCAGCCGTTCTCATGCAAGAGCGGCCAGGATTTGCTTTATGGGATGTGAATGCAGTTTTGTGATGGCTGCATTCACTCCCAGCCTGCCAAGGGGAAGGGGAGCAGTTCTTATGACAGGATTAGGGTAGGTTTGAAAAGTTTTTACTTAAAGTGTAACAGGGATAGGAGTGGGGCGGGAGTGGGGCAGGTGGGCGGGTACCGAGACAGGGTTTTACAACCCTTTGTCATAGAAGCTAGAAGCTAGCATTCATGAGGCAGCTCTGTCTCAAGATGTTTTACACACATTTATGAGAGTCAGCTTTAGAGACTTCCATCCAAGTTAGGTAACTGTCTTCTATCTATCTACTTCTTTTATCCAAGATGTATTCTCTGCCATAATAAACATAAGTTCTGCTTTATAATTTTACTGGAGCATCCTGCATATTTTAGGTCCTGATTTGTACTAGAAGGCCATGATGCACTGGGGGTCTGCTGCAATCTGCTCAATATAAATAACAAAACAATCCTACAGTATATACAGATGCAAATCCAGCAGAGCATCTCCATAAGGCTCATCCATGCTCAAGGAGGATCATAATGTGTAAATTACAATTATTATAAAATCAGTATTTCCATAACATATGTCACAATGCCATGCAGTGGCTCCACAACGACATTATCATGGCTTGACAATATGCACAGAATACTTTATTTCCCTCATCCCCAACCCCAGACACTGTTTATATGTGCCCATACATCATGGGCATTCATCCATACACCACACATTCATGCACCAGGGAAAGTTAAGGATCAAATGATGCCCAAAAGGTGGGTTCCATGTCAGGAGTTGGAAACTGAACTCCAGAGAAAATGCCCAAACAACTGCAGTCATGCTGAGTCATGATGGCTGAGGCCAAGGAACTGCAAAGTCATGCTAGCCTTGGAGTCACAGCTGCTGAAGAGGTTTACTAGAGTGCATAGCTTCTAGAGTGCAAGATCTGATGTAACGCACCTATGTGGTTGAGTAAGCCAATGCCTGAAGTGTGTATAAAAGAAAGCTCAGTCCAGAGCTCATAATGTCTGTGCAAAAGGGTTAGAGAAACATGGATTGTATTACATGTTGCCTAAAGGGAAGGTAGCAAATCTGAACCCTGCAGATAATGTGCCCCTGCATGATAAGTGTGTCCATTATTATCACAGGGTAATGGGTCATGCTAGCTATAAAGGTTTAAAAGAGCTGGCAAAAGTTTGCCCTGGTTTAAACATGAAAAACTGCCCAAGATTTTTAGAATGTGCAGTGTGCATGAAAGTAATGGTAAAAACTTTCCCAATTGCTAAGAAGACCCAGTGTGTCACTAAGAAACCTTTTGAAGTTGTCCACGCAGATCTAGCTGGTCCCTACAAGACCACTGAAGGGGGAAACCGTTATTTCCTTGTGATTGTGGACAGACACACCAGGTACACCTATGTATACTTGTTAAAGGAGAAAAGTCAGGCTGTAGACAGGTTCCATGAGTGTGTGAACACAGTTAAAAGAGAATTTCCTTCTTACCGGGTTTCCAGCTTGGTGACGGATAGAGGAGGGAAATTCTTGTTTGACGGTCTGCAGACCTGGATGCGTAGGAGGTACATTAGACACAAAACCACAAACCCAGTGTCTCCAGAGGAAGATGGGCTTGCAGAAAGAAAAATTGGTATGTTGAAACAAATGCAGGAGTGCATGATGGAAGATGCACAAGCCCCAGCTGGGCTATGGGGGGAGGCAGTGGCGACTGCTGCTTACCACATGAATAGATTATGAATGTTTAGTGTCAACCAGACCCCATATTATCTATTATATGGTAGGGCACCAAATCTCAAACACCTGAGAATATTTGGACAGTATGCAAATGTACTGATACCCCCAAGCCTAAGGAAACCTGGACAGCCTAAAACCAGGAGGCTGCGTTTCCTTGGCTATGAGGGCAATACGTACAGGTTTTCTTTTCATCCTGGGAAGGTGGTGTACTCCAGGAGTGAAAATTTTGAATTGCACACAGGATGGGACAGATTGAATTGCAATCAGTGTTTGTTCCCTTGGGGAGGGATGTGCCAACAACTCCCAAAAGTCCCACAAATGGTGGAGTAGTAATGTCTGATGATGAAGGGGAGGCAGAAGAAGAAAAGCCTGACACTTCACATGCCACTCCAACATACACACCAACACGAACAAGCATTGAGCCTTACATGTTTCTGAAAAGAGCCTGATACAGAGAGAGATAGTAGCAGCAATGCAAGTGAAGATGAGTCAGGCAGAACTAGAGTGCTCATTCCCAGAAGGTCTAGGTGGGTTAGAAAGGCTCCTGACAGGTTTGTTGTCCAGGAAGCCAGATTGTGCAATGTCATGGCAGAGGAACCTGCAAGTTTTCAGGATCTCCTAAAGCTTCCCCAGGAAGAGCAGGAGAAGTGGAACTCAGCAATGGACTCTAAGTTCGAGTCATTGGTCGAGAAGAAAGTGTTCCACATGGTTGAGAGACCCAAAGACCAAAAGGTTGTTTGTTGTAGATGGGTGTACAAGCTTGAGGACATGCCTGATGGGACAGAAGTGTAAGGCATGCTTAGTTGTGAAAGGATTTTCGCAAGAGCGCTACACCAATTTTGACAAAACTTTTTCTCCCACAGCAAAGCCAGAGAGTCTGAGGATGGTGTTAGCTGTTGTAGCCAAAAGGCAAATGGTAGTGCAGCACTTTGATTTTGGGACAGCATATTTGAATGCTGATCTGGAGGAGACAGTGTTCATGGAGCAGGCCCCAGGGTATGATAGTGCAGGAGAGAGTAAGGTACACTTGTTGTGCAAAGTGCTTTATGTTTTGAAGCAAAGTGCCCGCTGTTGGAACAAGTGCATCCATCAAGTTTCACTTGGATATTCAAGAAGTGTCACTGATGCTTGTGTGTATACCAAGGGGGCAGGTGATAATGCTGTCATGTTAGTGATTTATGTGGATGACCTTTGTGTGGCGGCAAAGAGTGCCAATGATGTGAAGCAAGTGCAGGTGGAGTTAGAAAGACAGTTCAAGCTGAAGGACCTAGGCAGCCCAACGTGTTATTTAGGCATAGAATTTGAGAAAACCAGTCTTGGTGAGTTCTTCCTGAGCCAGAGGAAAAAGATAGATGATCTTGTAGCCAAGCGTGGGCTAAGCAAGGCCAAGGTAGTCAGAACCCCCATGACTACAGATTTTGTGAACTTGGAGGCAGAAAAGTGTTTTGTGAGGCCTGATCAGTACCACTCAGTGGTTGGTAATCTGTTGTTCATTGCCAACAACACAAGGCCTGACATACGTTTTGCTGTTGGGGTGCTTAGTAGGAGGGTCTCCAAGCCTAGGAGGGCAGATTGGAAAACCCTGAAGAGAGTAATTAGATATCTCAAGGGGACCAGGGAAATGTGTCTGAAGTTGGTGGGAAGTCAGATGACCCTTGAGTACTATGTAAACAGCTCTTGTGCAGCAGAGACGTCTGACAGGAAGTCTGTGACCAGGTTGGTGAGGTATGCAGAGAGCCCCATAGTATGGAAATCAAGAAAGCAGAACTGTGTGGCCATAAGTACAACTGAAGTTGAATTCGCTGCCTTGTCAGAGATGGCAAGTGAGGTACAATGGGTAAGGCAGATGCTTGCAGATCTTGAAGAGCCATGCCACATGCCTGTTGATGTGCATGAGGACTCCCAAGCCTACATAGCTATGGCAGAAGCAGAGAACTTGAAGTGTAGGACAAAATACATAGCGGTACACTACCAAAATGTGAGGCAGTTAATACAAAAAGGTGTCTTGTGTCTGCGTTATTGTCCATCTGAGGACAACATTGCAGACCTGCTCACAAAAGCCCTTCCAGCAGGAAGCCATGATGAGTTGGCAAAGAGGCTGGGCCTTGTCACTAGTGTGTAAAGTGAAAGGTGCCATAAGGGAAGGTCAACCAAAAGACAATTGATGTCTAACAGTGTATGTTGATGATTATGTTGTGATGATAACATGTGTCCTGCACAGTAGTTTGACCATTTTGGAGGGGATTGTCAGGAGTTGGAAACTGAACTCCAGAGAAAATGGCCAAACAACTGCAGAGTCATGCTGAGTCATGATGGCTGAGGCCAAGGAACTGCCACGTCACGCTAGCCTTTGAGCCACAGCTGCAGAAGAGGGATGCTAGAGGGCATAGCTTCTGGAGTGCAAGATCTGATGTAATGCACCCATGTGGTTGAGTAAGCCAATGCCTGTAAGTGTGTATAAAAGAAAGCTCAGTTCAGAGCTCATTTTCTTCTTATGATTCTTGGATGTCTGGCGAAGCAGTTTGTCTACCGAGTGTAAATATCTGTATTATATTGCAACTGCTTGAACTTGAAGATAAAGTGCCTCCTGTTTATTTGGATGTCTAAACACTCTGTGTGTGAGTATTCTTGGGAACGGGTTGCTACTAAGTCTGCTGAGATATTTTTTGACTTCTGCCGGGGATTGAGTGTCCTATCATCCCCTGACATTCCACTCAGTTCCACTCAGATAGAACTACACACTGTCTCTCTCCTAACCTCCCTCATAACTCACCTTCCTCCTGTGCCCCCCTCCAATATGGCCTTGTAGTAGTGGGCAGGGGGAAGCAGGGGTTGAAGGCAAAGGAGCTAGGAGTATCACATTGTGTGATTAGCTATCGGGACATAGCTTTCTGCTCCTTTACCACTACCCCTGTCCTCTCATGGCTGTGTTTGGGAGAGCCCTCAGGAGGAAGGTGCGTTTAGAGTGGGGACTGGGGTTATTGGTCAGGATAGATAATGAACTCCTCCATCCACAACCAAAAAAGTACATACACTAGTTAGTATATTCCATTCACAGGATGCCAACTAGTGTCTTTTAACTCCAGTTTTCAGTAATCAAGGACACCCAAATTTAAGCCAAACCTGAGCTGTGATTATTGAGAGTGTTTGGCATAGACATTATATAGTACATGGGGGTATAAGGTGTTGCTTCTACTCTTGAATAGGAAACCCTCCATGTCATATTTAAAACACCTTGTGGATGCCCTGTTAAATTTCAAAAAAGAAAATAGCTTGTTGGGCATCATGGAGGATTGCCATGTGCACAGAACTAGTAGCACAGTTCTTTTTATTCAGACCCTAGTGGGTAAGAAGGGCACATCCAAGCATGCCAATTTGGATCAGAGTGAATATCTATAGCCTATTACCCAGCAGGGTTTCCTGTTTTACTAAAAGACCCAAGACACAGTGTTAATAACAACAGTTGTCTAAGTTGCCTCTGCAGTGCTAGAGAAGTCATTCTGGGTTTATAGCTAGTTTGCCAATGAATAATAAAACACCTCCCAGATGAACAATGCTGGAGGTGTGACATGATTTCCAATAGGCAAAGATGCCTTTTCTGAGGAGGATTAACTTTAGATGAGTTCTCTATTTTGGCTCAGCAGTGACAGTGCTTGGGACTTGGGAGCAGTAATGCGTGACATTCTGGCACTGTAGTTTTAAACTCCCACATTTCACTGACACCACTTGAACCAATTTGGGAGACACTTGTCTTCCTCTTTTCAGTTGCACCAATTGTATTCAAACTCAAGTGTGATGACTGTGGTTCTAATTCAGAGAGTTTTCTTTGTCATCGACAAAGAAGGGATCACGACCAAATTTGGGAAATATATGGTTTAAATTTCAGATTTTACAATGCAAATGTATTTTGTGGATCACCCAGCATAAAATGCAACAAATAATTACTTTTAAGAGTCATATCAAATTGTAGGTAGGTAAGTAGGCAGACGGGCAGACAGATAGGCAGATAGGCAGGTAGACACTAATAGCAGGTAATTTTTCTTCTTCACACAAATACTTCACAGAAACCTTGTAAAAACTGGTTTCTACATAGTAAGTGCTATCATGTGCCCCAAAATCAGTAATTTAGTTAACTGTTAAACCTTCATATTCACAAGAAGCAATAGGAAAGAAAATGTAGATCTATATAATTAACAACTAAAGTCACTTAGATGTCAACTCCACTATTTTATTTGTTCTCTGCAGTAGTAGTACAATTTTCATGCATTTATAAGTTTAATGTAGGATTTTTAAAAGAAGAATGCAAAGAGTTGAGAAAGTCCCAGGTCTTTAACTGTGTTTCTAGCTCGGCTCTGTTGTTTTTAGGTTGCTTTTATCATTTTACTGTCCTTTTTTAAAAAAAAAAATCAGAATGATCTGGGGATGCATTTGAATTGAGAAATTGAATAGCACTGTCACATGAAATATCTGAGATTCTACAGAAGAAGGGGGAAGAAAACCCAGCAAAACCCTTTGCTAAACCATGGATTGGCACTATTGGGACCAGAGGACTAGTCTTGCTCATTCTTAGCTTCAGGGGGTTATTGTTTCGTGTACAAAGTGTTTGCTCAGAACTTGGAAAGTGCCATTTTACACCCTGAAGGTAAACAAGATTTTATAATTGACACTAATTCCTCTAGATGTTGTGATGAGTAAAAACAAAGCAAAGATTCCTTTGTAAAACTGAAAATGAGTTCATTCATGTGGGAATGAACACAAAAGCTCTCAAGTGATGGTAAAGTGACCAACACCTGTCTCTTTCCCTGTGTCAAACACAGCAATCTCTTTCTGGTTCAGATTTCCTTGGATATCACTTGAGAGGGTGAAATACCACTGGCCGCAGCTAGACAGGAGAATTAATAGCAAAAAATAGTGCCTTACCTCCCTATCGCAGAGGTGTTCATTTGTGCCCACAACTCGTTTGCAAGATTGCTGCCATGGAAACTTGGCCAAGTTTGAAGTTTACACAGAGCATGCTCCCGAAAAAAAGATGGTGGCCACGGGTGAATTCCCTGCTGAAAATCTCCCTCCATTCTCTCCCTAACTTTCCCCCACCCTTAGATGACAGATGCGGAAGAGCTATTTTCCTCTTTTAAAAAAACTTTTTTTTTTTTTTGCTCTACCACTTGAACAAATATGCACAATTGTTCATCCAACAAAAAAACACAATGGCGGCTCTGGCTGCTTCATCCCTTGTAAGCCCAGCCCCGCCAAGGTCTGACCAATCACATTTGAGTTCTTCTAAGTGCCCCTATTCAAATTGGTTGTTCAGGTGCCTGTTATGCACATTATTGCACATTTTTTAAAAAAGATCGTGGAAACAGCAAATGCTGTTATCATGATCCAGTGGGAGTTTTTAGTTCCCCTCCTTCCCAATATGGTGACTACCAGCAGGAGCTCATCTAAACAAAAGGTATTCTGCCTGCATTCTTTATGGGGGTTTTTGGGGGGGGTCATCTAAACAACCCCACTGTCTCCTCCTTCTGATCTGTAGCTGCTGGCTCATATGGAGTGGGCTTTGCCTCTGCCAGTACTATGGCAGCATCTTTTGGTTCCAGCTGGGGCTTTGCTCTTCCCCTTCTTCATTCACAGAGGCCTCTTCCAGGTAGGACATGACACTGGCAGCTAAATATGCAAACAGATTCCACTATTCCAGAACATGGCCTCACAGCCTGGGAAAAAACCCAAGGAAAATCTATGGATGCCGGCTGTGAAAGCCTTCGACTAGACATATTACACTCAGACATATACTTTCTCTATAGTCTCTCTCAACTGATTCACATACCTTTCGCTCAGCACAGTTCACTCCCCACTCTCTTTCACACCTGACTTGTCCAACTGCTTTCTCTCAACTGACATTCTCTCAGGCTCACTCTCACAGAAGCCCCTCCTATCACAGCTTCTTGTGATGGGATTGGCTGTTTCTTGTGCATACCTTCAAACATAGCTCTTCAAACATCCCAACCCTACTTTAAGAAGGCAAAAGCTGCAAGTAAGGCTGTGACAATCAGAAGCAGGATCCCTGTCACAATTCTTCATCGCTGGCTCACTCGCTGGCAGGAGGGGGCTGGAAATTTCTTCCTCCTTAACAATCTAATTACCACCTGAACAGACCCTGGTTGCTCAATGGGGCTGCTGGCTATTAAGAAGGGTTGTGGGGGGGGGTCCAGTCAGGAAACGTTGCTTAGTTACAAAGTCGCTACTTAGTTACACATTCATAATTAAGTAGATGATGCAGTCTATCAGTGTACAGTCATCCCTTCACATTTGTGGGGGTTAGGGACGGAAGACCCCCATGAATGTGAAAAAACGCAAATAATAATAGGCTTCCATTCACCCCTCCGCCACCCCCCCACCTTCCCCAAAGTGGCAATGGGGCTTTAGAAGCCCCATTGCCGCTTTTCCCCACTACCACCCTCCCTTTGCAAAGTAGTGACGGGGCTTCTCAAGCCCTGTCGCCACTTCCCCCCAGCCCTCCCCAAAGTGGCAACGGGGCTTGAGAAGCCCCATCACCACTTTCCCCCTCACTCTCCCCAAAGCAGCAACGGGGCATAAAGCCCCTTCGCTGCTTTCCCCCCACCTGCTTCAAAGTGGTAACGGGGCTTTAGAAGCCCCATTGCTGCTTCCCCACCCTCTCCAAAGTGGCAATCTGCGAATATGCAGAACTGTGAATGTGAAAGCCGCGAATGTGGAGGGATGACTGTATACTTCTAATGTGACCTAGCTTTGGATTTAATACTATGCCTGGCATTCGTTGATGAACAATGCAAAAGTCCAGCTTACACTTGTGTATGCATTTTAAAGGTCAGTGCAGATGGAGGGTGGCATTCAGCTCTATCATCTGTGTTGATCATATGTGTCCTTTTTACCTGGTGCTGAGATGATACTCCACTACACACACACACACACACACACACACACACACACACACTTGAGTGGTCAGGGACAACAGGAAGTGGCCAGGCAGTGGCTGGCTCTGCTTCAACAGCAAGATGGAGGAAGATGACATCACCCTCCCAGTCCTCCAGATGACCCCAGGAGATCCAATGGGATGCTTTTGTCTTCCTGCAGCCAACTGCTGAAGCAGAGCCAGCCACTGTCTGGCTGTTCTCCTTCACTAAATAGCCATGAGGCCTCAGCATAAATGGCCTCAGTACTAGGGGAGTAGGCAAGGGCATAGAGGAGAGGAAGGGTTTTATTCTCAACCAGTGCAATCCAGGAATCATGGCCTACTGTGTATCTTGGCCACTATCCATTAGAACTGTGCTGCTTGTCCCACTACCATTTTTCTTTACAGCCTTTTCTCCTGGCATCAGAATGATTTCAGAGGTCTGGCCATAATTTGCATCCCAAAGTCAGTATTATCTAGCTTCTGGTTTCAAAGAAAAGAAAATATGTATCCTACAATACAGCAGAGAGAACAGACTGCTGGACCTAATGCTACAGCTGTAGCGTTAGGTCCAGCAGAAATTTAGAGAGGGTTTTGGGGTTGGGGTTTTTTTTTTAATTGTGAAGGTGTGCATATTTCAAGCCAAGCAAATTACTGTTTAATGAGACTGAAGGGCGTGCTCTCCCCTCCATATCAGCATTGTCATGGCCAGAGAAATGTATGGACTGAAGTAATGTTTTTAACTGTATGACCCTGAGGCAATGGCTTTGCCCCATTTGGACTCTTTTCAAAAAAGGGAATCAATACCAGTCCATTATGCCCATAGATGAAGACCATCAATTAAGGAGAGACTAGCTGGAGGTGAGAAGGCAATTGGAGAGGATTTCACGGTTTTAACAAAGGGTTTTACAAGCGATTTTGCATATATAAAGCCCTAGCTGGAAATGGCATGAAACCATGTAGACAAATAAGAAAAGAGATTTTAAAAAATAGACCTTTATGTCAACCAACAGAATAATCCTGGCTCTTTTGATTGTTCTTTTGAATGACCAACAATAGGATTTATTTATTTATGAGGGTGGATTTATTAAGATATTCAAAACCTGTTTCTAAGCAGTATGCACTCTGTAGACAAAAGAAGATCTGGTGAAGATTCAGATAGCAGAAAGAGAGAGAGATTCTATGTAGATGAATCAAATTCCAGAGTTCAGCACTTTTAGAAACTTTTCTCTGGAAATATTAAAATATATAAAGTTGTGCCACATAAGCCACCATAGGATTCAAAATGACCTTAACAGATTGGAAAGCTGGGCCAAAACTAGCAAAATGAATTTCAACAAGGAGAAATATAGGATACTATACTTGGGCAGTAAAAATGAAATGCACAGGTATAGGATGGATGACAGCTGGCTTGATGGCAGTACATGCAAAAGGGATCGGGGAGTCTTAGTGGACCACAAGCTGAACATGAGTCAGCAGTGTGATGCAGCAGCTAAAAAAAGCCAATGTGATTCTAGGTCAAATTAATAGGAGTATAGTGTCTAGATCAAGAGAAGTAATAGTGCCACTCTATTCTGCTTTGGTCAGACCTCACCTGGAATCTGTGTCCAGTTCTGGGCACCACAATTCAGGAAGGATATTGACAAGCTGGAACATGTCCAGAGGAGGGCGACCAAAAGGGTTCAAGGTCTGGAAGCCATGCCCTATGAGGAGCGGCTTAGCTGGGTATGTTTAGCCTGGGGAAAAGGAGGTTAAGAGGGGATATGATAGCCATGTTAAAATATTTGAAGGAATGTCATGTTGAGGACGGAGCAAGCTTGTTTTCAGCTGCTCCAAAGACAAGGACACAGAGCAATGGGTTCAAACTACAGGAAAAGAGATTCCATCTAAACATTAGGAAACACCTCCTGACCGTAAGAGTTGTTGCCTTGTCATATAGTGGAGTCTCCTTCTTTGGAGGTTTTTAAACAGAGACTGGACGGGAATGCTTTGATTGTATATTCCTGCATGGCAGAGGATTATATTAAATGGGCCTTGTGGTCTCTTCTAACTCTATGATTCTATGATGTTCTGCCAATACAGAAATCCAATACAGTGAAAATAATAAGGTGTTTGGTAGTGTTGACGAAACACCCTGCTGCCCCCAATATAACATTCTGAAAAAAAAAGCAAAACATTGGAAATATTCCAGCTTTATATTTTAATGAATACTAATTACATTTATTTATTTTTTTAAGGGACATGTATGCATTGAACTAAACCATCCTTTTCTTGAAAGAATTGCTTGAGTAGGATAATAAATTTACCAATGGTGCCCTCTAGTGGGAAAAATACAGCCTGCAGCAAAACAAGGGCAAAGCAAGGATGAGCATATTGCCAGAATGGTCTCCCAAGTACAAATCCTGTGTTGCAGAGCCAACAGGAGCTCAACCCTGCTGAAGATTATCTCCTAGTGGCACTCTCCAATGACAGCTTGTAGTCATGGCAATTGGCATGGGGTTTATTTCCTTTAGCAGTTGCTGTTGTGTGCCTTTAA
This sequence comes from Gambelia wislizenii, assembly GCA_030847615.1. Classification (NCBI taxonomy): domain Eukaryota; kingdom Metazoa; phylum Chordata; class Lepidosauria; order Squamata; family Crotaphytidae; genus Gambelia; species Gambelia wislizenii. The sequence goes on along the minus strand of JAUMIR010000005.1, from coordinate 61,359,173 downwards.
GTCATTTCCAAATTATGGCAACCCTAAACCAACCCTATTGTGGAGTTTCCTTGGAAACATTTGTTCAGAGAGTGGTTCCATTGCCTTCCTCTGAGAATCAAAGAGTGTGACTTGCCCAAGGTCACCCAGTGAGTTTCCATGGCTGATCAAGGATTTGAATTCTGGTCTCCCAGAGTCATATGAAACCACGGCACCACACTGGCTCCCCTTTAGTAATAAAAAAATACTTTTGTTGTTGTTGTTTCTTAGTTTCCTAACAAAGGGATCTGTGCCCTGACCAAATGTACCTATTCTCCAGGCATGATGATTTAATGGTAGGGAAAGCTAAATCAGTTGAGCTTCCACCTCACATGTGGCTGTGAGAGGCTGTGAGCTTGGATTCGGAGGCCTCTTTTGAAATGAGCAATGCATCTGTGAAGGCCAGGATTTGGAAAAGTTCCTTTCTGCAAGTTGGGGGTTCTGAGAATTATAATCAATAAGTTATTGTCCCCCCCCCAAATATATGGAAAATCTAGGCACAATGATGATTGATTAATCTGCTCTGGGTTTTAGTCCAAACTTTAAAGAAATTTACCAAGGTGCTGAGCCCTATCCCAAATAGTTCATCACTTTGGATAGCTTCTTTTAAAGGTCAAACTGAAACATGGAGCAGATTTACCACTCCACTGACAATGGAAGCTTACAACCCTCCCCTAGGTGTGCAAACACATCCCACACAGGTAGTGGCTGTTGCTGCTATTGCTGTTGTTGTTTCTTACCCATCTCTCCCTGTGGATCGAGGTGGGGAACAATACATTAACATATAAACATAATATTAGTTAAAAACACATATCAGTTAAAACTTATCAATTTAAAAATAACTAAGACTAAGACATTTTAAAACAATCAGTACACAGTTTAAAATTCACAATTTACAATAATCTGGATAGGCCTGCTGGAAGAGACTGGTCTTTGATGCTACTCTAAATTCCAACAGTGTATTCATCTGTTGTATCTCTTCTGGCAGGCCATTCCAGAGTCTAGGGGCAGCTGAAGAAAAAGTTCTCTGAGTGACAGTTGCCAACCTAGTCCTAGCTGGCTGGAGCAAATGTCCTCCAGAGGACCTAAGTGTACAGGGCGGATTATATGGGAGAAGGTGATCTTGTAGGTAACCTGGATCCAAACCATGTAGGGCTTTAAAGGTAATAACCAACACTTTGTACCTTGCCCAGAAACTAATTGGCAGCTAGTGGAGTGATTTTCATATTGGTGTGATATGATCGCTCCTAGATCTGGCTGCCATGTTTTGAACCAACATGTAAAGGTACATATAGAAGTGTGAGGGAAGGAAGCATTACATGCATCTATGCAGATCATAGAATCTTAGAGCTGGAAGCATCCCCAGGGCCATCTAGTCCAACCCCCTGCCATGCAGGAATAAACAACTAAAGCACTCCCATAAGATGCCCATCCAATTTCTGTTTAAAGACCTCCAAGGAAGGACAGTACATTCCACTGTCTATTCCACTGCCAAAAAGGTTTTACAGTTAAAAAAAAAAGTTCTTCCTAATGTTTAGGTACAATCTCTTTTCTTGTAATTTGAAGCCATTGGTTTGTGTCCTGGTCTCTGGAGCAGGAGAAAACAAGCTTGCTCCATCATGTACGTGACATCTCTTCTATGTGGCATCAACTCCTTAAGTCATTCTTCCATATGTAGGTCCTACATGCATAACCCTTCCTCTCCAAAGCAGTGGCAGATGAAGACTACATGAATCAAGCCTACATTGGTACAGCTCAAGGAACGTAGTGCCTGCATCATATGATATACATCCATCCAATCAATCATCAATCCTTTTATTTATATCCCACCTTTTCCCAAGAGTGGGGCTCAAGGCATCTTAACAGAATAAAAAGAAATACAAATGAAAGATGAGCTCAACAAATCTGTAGAGTATCAAATTTGTTAAATTCATTTGGAGACACATCCATGGGTATCCCCACTCTTCCCCAGGTGTATAGGCTCAGGATTGTGACCCCAGTCAGTGAGTAGGTACAAGGCCAGAAGCCAAAGTGAGATAGTAGATTTAAGGGTGCACAACTTCCAGGAGTTGGGGAGCTAGGTTGGACCCCTTCAAAGCTCACCAGGGGCTGCCATGCCAGCACTAAAATCTGTCAGTAGCTCCCCATTTGGCAGTAGTGGTGGGAACAGTGGCAGCAACTGCTGCAGCTATGGTGTGGGAAAGTGCCAGATAGCCCTCCAGTAAAATAGAACAATAATAATATACAGGACAGAGTGTTTCCAGAAGGGAAGGGAAGGGAAGGGAAGGGAAGGGAAGGGAAGGGAAGGGAAGGGAAGGGAAGGGAAGGGAAGGGAAGGGCCTACAGAGATGGCATGGTTTAATAATAGTGGCAGTAGCAGACGAGGAAAGATGGTAATGAGAACCACAAAAAAATCCATGGGCCTGTTAGCCTTGTGCTGTCCACCCCATATGCAACACACATGGACAAACAAGACATGGATTCCCACACTGGCATGAACTTTACTGATTGATCATGGTCTAGCTACTCTTTCTCAGCCTGATCTATTTCAAAGGGTTGTTGAGGGAACCAGAGAAGACCATGTACTTGCCCTCCGTCAGGAAAAACAGAAAGTTACTCTTACTTCCTAATATGCTGGGCAGTCACTCCAGAGTTCTAGGGAACATCTAGGTACCAGATCTACTAACACTTTGCTATATACCGTAGATTTATTCGGAGTGATAGGTAATTGATTTCTGACTCTCAGTTATTTAACATTAGTAGAAATAAAACGATTCTTCTCCCATATATAGATAATGTTTGCAGTTAACAGGAATTGATCTATGTGTGGAAATTCTATGACCCTTATTCAGTACTAGTGATTCAGTTCTAGTAATCAAAACACATTCACATTCAAATCCTGTAGGGCACAGCATAATGTAATAGTTTCACGTGCAGAACTATGCTGTATATATCTCTACATTGTCAAAGTGTCTGGCTATGTCTCAGTAGCCAGACACAGAATAATTACATCATGCACTGAGATCTGCCAGGATCCTCCAGAGGTCTCAGTGGACAGTGCACTCATTCTACACCTCACTACAAGAGCATAGCCAGATGCTTCCCTGGTGCCTTGGTCTACACCAGCCATGGAGTGGCCATGGGAGGGGCTGCAGTGGCAGAAGGGTCAGCTGTGAGGGGGACATTGGTAATTGCAAAGGGTAGAGGACATTACCTATCTCCACAACTACCAAAGAATGACATAGGCGAGTGTAAGGTGGATTTACTCCTGCATATGTCACTAGCAGGATGCTAACCTCAGGCTCAGAAGTCTCCTGCTTTAAATGGATGCCTTTTGTACCAGGTTTCCTTTGGTGTATCTCAAATTGCTAGTTTAAAATAAAACCAAAACAAAATAGATCCTGAAAGCTGGAAGTCTGCCCACTCTTGTTTTGGTATGTGGGAGGGTGTATAGGATGAAGTCTTCAGCTGGGCATATAAAATGATGGAAGGTATATGTCTACCCTCTGTACAGGGAGATGGAAGTGTGGTAATTCTGTTCACAGGTAAGACATTACTTACATGGAAATATATGCCATTGAACTCACTTGGGCTTACTTCTGAGCAGACATGTATAGGGTTATACAGCACTTGCTCCAGCAGGCTTTATGACTGCACAATAAACACCAGCATGCCACATTTACATTTTTCTCCACATTGGCAATCAGCTAGCCTCAGCACCTATACCCCAGTACCTAATGTACATCAACACAGACTAATAAACACTGATTCTGATCTTTGACTTGCCTGCAAAACAGCAACTGTTTGTAAAGAATTAATTATGTGTTGACATGAGAAGGAGCTGAGCTGTAATGGATATTGCAATTCCCAGAGTCAAAGAGGCCATCTGGGATGTATGACCTTAACCTAGGGAGTGGAAGTTCTTCCCCTTGCTATCTTATTAGTAGAGCACCACCTTGAGAACCCATTTTGTGACTGGATTTGTTAAGCCCCCATTGCAAAATAATAATTATCATAATAAAGTGCCATTAAAAAGGGCGGATGGAAAAGAGGAGAGTACTGACATGGGAGCATACATGGTGCATTAGTCCTATGATACTCAAGCCTGATGATGAACAACCATCCCCAAGCTGGTGCCTTTGAAATGTGTTAAACTACAACTGCCATTATGCCACAGCCAACAGAGGAGTTTGCAACCCAACACATCTAGACGGCAACAGAATGAGGAAGGCTGAACTAAAAATATCATTTAGCAACAAGAGCACAAGAAGCACCCAGAAGTGTGCAAAAAGAAGCTTGAATCTGGTAATCACAATAAGACAGAGCTTGGAAATGTTCCTTTTGGGGACTACAAATCAAAGCCTGATGCACTGTGCAAGTGATATCTCTTTTTCCAGAATCACACAGCAGTGTCAAGGGAAGACAGACAAAATTTAATGGCTTTAAAGTAACCTATTTCTTCGATGCCTTTACTTTCTCAGAGGTGTTGTGCCAAAGCCTTTTTCCTTTTGCTTCTGCTGTATCAAATGGCCAATATAATGCACCAAAAGAATTCGAGCCCTAGAATCCCCCAGCCAGCATGACAGTAATTTCTCCAAGTTCTTTTCTGAAAATAGTTGGGATGTAATGAGAGGATGAACAATTTCCATAGTTTTCTCCTTTGTTGTTAACTGACATCAAGTCAACTTTGACTTATGGAGACCCTATGAATAAGAGACCTCCAAGTCACCCTGTCATCAACAGCCTTGTTCACTGCTCAGGTCTTGCAGACTCGGGGCTGTGGCTTCCTTGATTGAGTCTATCCACCTGGAGTGCAGTCTTCCTCATTTCCTGCTGCCTTCTACCTTATGAAGCATTGTTGCCTTATCTAGTTAACCATTATCTTCTCATGATATGTCTAAAATAACACAGTCTCAGTTTAGTCATCTTGGCTTCTAGGGAGAGTTTTGGTTTGATTTTGCTCAAAGACCCATTTTCTTTTCTTTTCTTTTGGTCTTTTTAGCAGTCCATGATATCCACAGAATTCTTCTCTGGCACCACATTTCAAATGAGTTGATTTTCTTCCTATCAGCTTTCTTCACTATCCAGCTTTCACAACCATACATAGAAATTGGAAATACAATCACATGGATCAGCCTTATGTACTTTAGTACAGTATTCAACAACATGTCTTAACAATCAGGATCTTGTCTACTTCCTTCATAGCTGCCCTTCCAAATTCTAGTCTTCTTCTGATTTCTTGACTGCAGTCTCCATTCTGATTAATGCCTGAGCCAAGGTATAGAAAATCTTGAACTAAAGTAGACTTCATCCTCTACTTTAAAGTTATGTAAATCATCTTTGGTCATTATTTTTGTTTTTTTAATGTTCAACTGTAAACCTGCCTTTGCACTTTCTTCCTTGACTTTCTTCAGTAATCGTTCCAAGTCTTTGTTATTTTCTGGCAGTAGACCCTTTTGTCAATTAGAAACCATTCTATTTCTCCATATTCTGTCCTGATGGTAACCTCTTATCTTGAGTACAGGTTATGCATTGGGACAATCAAATGCTGTGGCACACCCATTTCTTTAAGAGTAATCCAAAGTTTTTCATGATCTACACAATCAAAGGCTTTGGTATAATCTACAAAGCACAGACTTATTTTCTTCTGAAATTATTTGGTGAGCTCCATTATCCGATCAATGTATGTTTACAATATGAACCCTAGGGCCTCTTCCGCATGAACCCAGCTTGGACATCTGGCATTTCTCACTCCATATATGGTAAAAGTCATTGTTGTCAAATTTTGAGCAGCACTTTGCTTGCACGGGCAACTAATGCAATGATCCTGTGTTTATTACAATCCCTGGTGTCCCCTTTTTTGGGGACTGAAATGTATATTGAGCATTTCCATTCTGTGAGCCATTCTTTTGTTTTCTGTATTTGTTGAAAGATTTTAGTTAGAACTCGAGTAGCTTCTGTCTCTGTAGCCTGAAGCAGCTCTATTGGTATGCCTTTTGTTCCTGGTGATTTATTTCTCTGAAGTGTTCTGAGTGCAGCTTCCACTTCACTTTATAAAATTGTAGGTTCATCTTCAAATGGTTCTTGCTTGAATGAATCTGTAATCCTTTCATCTCTTTTATATAGTTCTTCAGTGTATTGTTTCCATCAGCTTTTTATTTGTACTTGGTCATGTAATGTGTTTCCCTCCTGGTCATAGAGCATCCCCACTCTTGGTTTAAATTTCCCTTTGATTTCTCAGAACTTGTGGAAGATGTCTCTTGTTCTTCCTTTTTTGTTGTCATCTTCTATTTCTTTGCATTGATTATTACAGTAGTTCTCCTTGTCCCTGTGCACAAGTCCCCGAACAGTTGCAATTAAGTTCTGACTCTATTTCTGTCCCCTTTTTCTTTTGCTTCTCATTTGTCCTTAACTGCTTGGAGAGTTTCATCCATCATCCATTGAGGGCTCTCTTTCTTTTTGACTGCAGATAGTGTCTTTTTGCATTCCTCCCTGACAATGTTCCTGGCTCCAGACCAGAGTTTTTCTGGCTCCCAGTAGGTTATGCTTAAATTCTATGGGAATGTTCTTCAGAGTGTATTTTGGCACAATGGTTCATTTAGTGTTCTTCTTTAGCTTTACTCTAATTTTTTATATTAGAAGTCCATGGTCTGTGCCACAATCTGCTCCTGGTCTTGTTTTTGCAGAGGAAATTGAGCTTCTCCATTTTTTTGCTTCCAATTATGTAGTCTATTGAATTTCTATATTGGCCACCAAGTGATGTCCATGTGTACAGTCACGTTTTTGGTTGCTTGAAGAAGGTGTTTGTAATGAACAAACTATTGGCCTTGCAAAGTTCAATTACTTGTTCTCTTGCTTCATTTCTTCATCCTAGGTCAAATTTTCCTACAATCTCTGATTCTACTGTTTCCTACTTTTCATTCCAACCACCTATGATCAACAACATGTCCTGTTTGGGTATGTGATCAATATCCTCCTGTACTCCAGTATAGACTCTTTCAATTTCTTCTTCTGCCTCTGTAGTTGGAGCTTTAACTGAGTATTCCTACATGGAAAAGGATTGGACTAAATAGCTCTTGTGATTCCTTCCAATTCTATGATTTATAGGTTGAAATTATTTGTTAAATGAGTCCAAATTGCTACTATGACGTGCAGGAGTAGAACAATATTAGTGTCTACACATTCTAGGAAATTCCTTGATTGTGTAACACAGTTCAGAATCCTGTTGTTTAATCCCACTTAGAGTAGACCCATTGAATCCATTGTTGAATAATGACTCAAGATGTAGGTAAATCCCACTGATTCAGTGGGTCTACTCCAGTTGGGACTAACAATACAACTTGGGCTGGGGCCATAGCCATAGTCTTCCCCTAGCCTCATACCCTTCAGATGTGTGGGAGTTCAGTTTCCTTCATCTCTGTGCCCTATTGGCTCACAGCAGACAAGGCAGGAGAGATGAAAACTGTTTTTCCTTTGTTCTTTTCCCTTGCAATTTCTCTCTACACTAGCCCTTCATTTAAAACCAAAGGGAAAGGGAAACTAACTACACTAGAGTCAAGGGCCCCATTTAGGGGCCTGCCTAGGGAACAAAGGAGCTTGAGGTCCAGTTGATTCAAGACCACTTCCAAGCCAAATTTTTTTTTTAAAAAAAAAGCTTTTTGGGGGGCGGGAGTGGGGGGTCTGCAACAACCAGAATCCCCCAGCCAGTATGGCCACATCCATACTTGGTGCGGCATTCTGGGTGATGTAAATCTTATTGTAATCTGCTTTTGGAATGAATTCAAGGTGCTGATGATAACATACAAAGCCCTACATGGCTTTGAGCCTTGATACTTGAAGGAGCATCTTTCCATCCATACACACAGATACACACATACCCGAGAATTGAGGTCTTCATGTGAGGCCCTATTCTATGTCCCACTTCTGGGGACAATGCAAGGTAGAAGGACATGGGAGAAGGACTTCTCACCTGTTACCCCTGACTGTGGAATGCCTTCCTTGTCAGGTTCCTGGCTTGGGCCTCTGAACTAGGCCTCACTTAACATGACTTCAGCCAGTCTCCTGTCATGCTCTGAAGGGCTGCAAATTGTTTATAGATTGGGAGGGGGCCTGGAATGTGAGTACCTTAAGCTTCCCAGGCCTGGAGAACCTGGTATCTCAGCTCCAAGGTCACAGCTGCTGAGAGCTTGCGAACAAAGTGGAGGGGGAATGGGTGAAGCCTCATTTTAAAACCTACACTTTTTCATGTGAATCAGTTCTGCCAATATTCCTGGACCTGTTTACTTCTTTACCTCTGCAATAAAACATTTTCACTAGTGCCTGTTGTCTGAGGAAATTGGAGTCTGACTGGATCCTTACATTCCTCTTGGAGGGCCAATATTGGTTTCTTTCCAGTGCCAAGTCAAGAGCATGGCTTTTTAATAATGCCTTTGGGACTTAATTTACTTTGAAATTGGCATGTACATGTTTTTTAATTGTTGTAGCCTTTTAGGTTGTCTTAGGGCACGTTTCTAGGATGGAGGACCATCGTCTCCCAAAAATAGTATTCTACGGTGAACTTGCCATGGGTCAGCGTAAGAGGGGTGCTCCAAAAAAATGATACAAGTACTCGCTGAAACAACATCTCAGGCCTGGCCAAATTGATCACCAACAATGGTCTGCCCTGGTCTCACATCGGGAGGCATGGAGACGCAGTATCCACAATGCTGCAGCCTTATTTGAGAACTCACGCCGAACAAGTCTTGAAGAGAAACAACAATGCAGAAAGAAGCACAACCCGGAAACATCACCCAAGTAGACCTTCTGCTGTGCTTTCTGCAACCGGACTTGTTTATCTCGGATTGGCCTTTTTAGTCATCAGCGTGCTTGCAGAAAGCGCGGGATGAGTCCTTCCTGAATCTTCGTTTGTGAAGAAAAGCCAGAGAGAGAGAGAGTTTGTTTTAATATATTTTTAGGCCGTTTAAACCATTTTATTGTTTTAAGATGGAATTGTTTTCAATTGGTTATTATTTTGTCTGTATGTCACCAAGAAATCCTACAATAAATGGTACAATATAAATATTTCAATTAAGTACTTAATTAATTTTTAAGAAATGTTTCTGCACTTCCAACATGCCCCTACCACATCCCCTGAATCACCCATTTAGTCTCCTACCCATCAAGGGTACTCCCATGAATATGAAGCTTTCCGTGAGCCTATGTATTTTATTACCTTGACATTCTAGCTTTCTACCATTGTCCTCAAAGTACATAAAACTTCTCAGGCACTGACCAGACTGATACTTGCTTACTTTCAAGATTGCTGCACTGTACATATGCCATCAGATGGTGCCTTGGACTAGGATTTTAGTCTAAGTCTGATAGATCCAACTCCCACAGCATCTTCTCTTTTAGAAAATTTTATTTTGCTCAGAAAACTGTTGCCTTGCCCTTTTTTTACCCACATAAACACAAAGTTTAGCAGGGAACAAGAGGATGCCCAGTAAGTGAGTGGTTCTATTAAAAATTGGGGAATAAATTTTACCATCTGGGCAAACACCAACTGCACACTCTTGCCCCATCTTTGCTAAACTTGGTTCTCACTGAATAGTCCTCAGAGGTGCCTAGATTAGCACAGTATGCCTGTTACATGACAAGCAGGAGCAAATGATAAGAAAATCTGCTTGATCAAGTCTCTGTTCTTCAGGTGGCATGTTTTTCCTTCTCTATATAAGATGAGAACAAGCAATGGTGATGGTTCCTTTTTAAAAAAGAGAAAATGAATCCCAAGTGATAACAATCTAGTATTATTAAATGCAGACAGACAGAGAAATAGTGCAGGAGGACATAAGAATTTGTGATTTATTCATAAACTCCTAAGCCATCATGGCAAACTTTTTAAATGAAATGTGATAGTTGTTTAAATATTTACCAGCTTGTTGACCTATTTTCTCAGTTAATTAGGGATTACATTAACAATGTATTGAATATAGGCAGCTTTTAAAATTAAGTAACAAAACTATTGTGGGTTACACAAAGTTTTTATTTTGTCCTATGAAATTAGAGGAGGAAAGCTCAACTGAAACTATGTCTCCTTCCACCCAACCTTTACCAAATATTTTATTAAAATATATATATCACTGGATTCATCACTTGTTCACTTGTTAAATGAATCAGTAAACAAATCTAAATCATCTCACTAAACTTGCATAATAAGACCATTTATTAATTAGTCCTTTCTATTTTTGTAAGCTTTTTGCTGACTTCTACTGCACAATACTACTGGTAGTTCATTAACGTCTTGGATTGTTTTCCAATGAACAATTTTGTAATACAGCAGTTGCCTTCTAATGAAAATGCAGGAGTAATTTATTGTACATTCTCAAGTTTTGCTGGTTTCTTTGTTTCCCTCTAAGGTAAATCCCTTACTGGGACCAAACTCTATATTTCTGCTACTAAAGATAATTTAGGCAAGATGCAATATCACATACTGTAAAACAAGCCATGTGAAACATTTGTTTCATGAACTTCCTGATGTACCCCATACTTTTCCTCATTGTTATCCTGCTGCTTTATGTTTAAATTCTCCATATAGTTTTACTTCATTTGGTTTTGAAAAATTGGCTCTTCTGAGTGTTTCACATTGAGATCCAAAGGCAGTACAAATGTTTTTAATAAATTAAACCTGTGGGGAAAGCATCATGGTAGATGTATTCTGTACTGCAACACTTCCATGGTCGTATCTGCAACAGAACTCTGCTTCACATTAGGTAAACAAAAGATATTGGCCAATATTTTGTATCAGCTGCTTAGTATACTTAACTAAGTAACTTCTCCTGGCCCAGTCTCCTTCCTAACCTGATGGAAACGTCACTCACTATGATCGCTGGCAGGAAGGACATCCTTCATCCCATGCAACTGGTGCCTGGTAGAGTAGGTTGGGGGGAGTTACGATCATGGTAGTAGTGTCACAAATCATGACTAAGTTGCGATTGTGAATACAGAACAGTTATGGATGAAAACTGTTCCATACTCACAATTGCTACTTAGTCATGATTATGATACTATTAGGTTGGGGTGGGGAGATCATAACTTCCTCTCTGGCATCAGCTGCATAGTGAGAGGTTTATTCTGTTGATGATAGGGGCATGGGCAAATGAAGTTTCCATCAGGGGTATGAGTGGGGGGTGTCAGGCCAGGAGAGGCTACTTAGTTAAGTAAACAGCCATACCTCTGTTAACAAAGTCTTTGACAAAGAAGTCTTTTTATGTCCACCCAGACCTCCACTTTCCTCCTTATCCTCTGTCCAGCTGGAAGTTTTCTTAGCAGCATTAGCACTGGAAGGATTGTGAAGGAGGGCTAGAGAAACACAGACTTTCAGCATCAAGTTGCAGCAGCTTGTCTGCAATAAACAGTGCTTGAGATGGAAAAGAGCAGGATTCTGCTTTAGCTGATCCTACTGTAGCTGTGTTTGCCTACCTACAACAGACAAGGTAAAAGCAGCTGCCTCCAGGATATGGAAATTTGGAACAGTGCAGAAAAATCAGAAAAATGGAGTCTGGAGAAAGAAAAAGTCATGATTCTATCCCTCGATGCACTTTGGAAGAAGCTTTCAAGTGGTCTCTAGAAGGTTCAAAATGTTTTTGTTTATTTATGCAAGGCTCACCTAACCTGGATGTTTCATTTCACATGTGCATATTTGTTAGTTTTGAATGAACAGTTCACTCAAACATGTTGAGCTACTCTACTTTTTTGTGGTACAGGAACCTATCCATATTCTTTCCATGTTATTCTGCCTCAGAGACCATATTTTCTGTTAAAGAATTAATGCCTAGGAACATACCCATTTCATTAAATGAGGTATAACAGTACTTAACTAAGTAGCTGATAGAGAATTTTGGTCAATATACAATGTTGTAGTGTGCAACGTTCCTGTTCAGGTTTCCAGCCAACCAATCAGCCAATCTATACCCTCTTCCAGGATACTCCATTTCATTCCACTTTCCCTTGGTATCCCCACCCCAGAAACAAGCATCCAGTATTCCACAGCCACTGTTCATACACATTCCTCATTGGATGGTGTGGAGAAACCCTCTATTTTCAGCTGTTTGGTTATTCTTTAAGATGTTTATATCTCCAACTGATGTTATAATGTAACAGGGTAATCCAAAAGGCTGTATTTGTTACTCTGTACTGGCCCAGCCAAAGTCAAATGTAACTGCCTTGGCTACAGTAGATATGAAGGGACCTGTCATGGCTAATTTGAACATGATGAGGCTGGAAGGGGTCAATAAATGTGATTAGCAGTTGGAAGTTTTAAAGGAACATGGTTGATCAGAGGTTTGGGGCAGAAGATTTGCAGTAGGGGGAGCCAGAAGTGTTTCAGAGACATCTGCTGCAAACTAACAGTGGTTGGTTGAGGAGAAAATGCTCCTCTGGAAGGAGAAAGCACTGCCTGAGGGAAACCAAGGTCTAAAGGCTGGGGTTGGTTGCTAAGGCAAGAGGGTGGGATAAAAATCATGCTTTGAGCTTGTGTTGAAACCTCAGCAGGCTGCAGAGCCCAGAAGACTTCAATCAGAAGTCTGACCAGAAATGGCTACAATAATTAGTCCTAATCTTGGAACAGAGCTATCCTAGAAGCCAGCAACAACAGGAGGAGCTGGGGGTGAAGCATCCATTCCTGACAGGAAGGGATTGGGCTGGAGCTTCAGAAAAGCTGATCTAAGGGGAAAGCTACTGAGGACTTATTTGATAAGGAAGTCTTCTTACTTGTTAGGAATGGTAACCAAAAAGATTTAATCTAATCAAATTTAATTAATCTCAAACTATTATTTCAAAAGCAACATTTTATTCCCTTATGTAAATAATTAATTGACCCCTTAGTTTTGTTCATCTTGACTCTAGTGATAGTGTCAATCCTCAACTGCAATGGTTCTTAACCTGTGGTCCATGGACCTCCAGGAGGCTGCAATGCCCATGAAGGTTTGAAGGCTGCTTGGCCCACCTCCTCTTCACAGTAGAGTGGCCACATGACAGGAGCCAAGGCAAAGGCTGGCTTGGCTTGCACATTGCCATTCAGTCTTCCCTCCCCTTCCAGTGAGGCAAGGTTGAATGGATGATGTAATTGTATTATTATTATCAGGTGGTATTATTATTTTTGTTGTTGTTAGGGTTTTAAATCTTGAGTTAAATCTTGGGGGTCCATGGCAACCAAAGATATTTAAAGGGGGTCCCTGGTAAAGAAAAGGTTAAGAGCCACTGCTCTACTGTGTTTCTAAAAGGTACAGAGAGTTGATTTCTGGTGACAGTGGCTAAAGGTTTTGTAACTGAAAAAGACTAGTGGCAAGAAGTTCCAGAGAGCCAAGTCTTAAAAGTTTTAAAAAGGGAACATAAATGAGGCAAAGCATAATGATGGTCTGATACAGGCTGTTTGCATCACACCACTCCCATTGCTTTAAGAAACTTTTAGAATTGTAGAATCATAGATATGGAAGAGACCACAAGGGCCATCTAATCAAAGTACTCCCAACAGATGGCCATCCAGCCCCTGTTTAAAAACCTCTAAGGAAGCAGACTCTACCACACTCTGAGGCAGTGTATTCCATTGTCAAACAGCTCTTACCGTCAGGACGTTCTTTCTCATGTTTAAGAGGAATCTATTTTCCTATAGTTTCAATCCATTATTCCATGTCTCAATCTCTGGAGCATCAGAAAACAAGCTTGCTCCATCCTCAGTGTGAGATCCCATCAAATATTTAAACAAGGCCATCATATCACCTCTTAACCTTCTCTTCTCCAAGGTAAACATATCCAGTTCCCTAAGCTGCTCCTCATAGGACATGGTTTCCAGACCTTTTACAATTCTGGTTGCCCTCCTCTGGATATGTTCCAGCTTGTCTGTTGGAAAATATAGTTTGCAATCCAATAAGTGGAAATGGTTTTGCTATTGAAGGGTTAACTAAGAAGCCATATAAGATGAGCTGATGTAACTTCCTATAGTTTTGCTATTGGTGAAACTGGGATGAAGGGGAGTGTCTGTGTTTCCTTCTTTGTTTCAGCAGCCATGATCCTTTAACAAACCACATGGCCTTTGAACTGAGAGGACTCAGCCAATGGAGTCCTGAATTTAGTTTTTGTAACAATGTAGTTTTTAAGCATTTATAAGTAGTTTTAGTATATTTTGATGGAGTTCCTTATTCCTGCCAAGAATGAGCTCACTAACTGTGAGTAAAGATGCTTTTGTACTTTTTAAACTAACTTTTGAGTCTTGAGTGGTTATTTTGCTAGTTAAACAACTTGGGAAAAGACAAAGGGTGTTTGGTTATTTACTAAGCTGAGGTTTTATATGTATGCTAACATTCTAACGCTACATTCTGCTGCGTTTGTTTTAAACTCTGCTAAATAGGCTGTATTCTCCACTAACGTGTGAAATACAGTGTGGATGTTTAAACAGGGACAACATACCCTGGTATTTTAAACAGTATATTATTATAATTCCAATATTGTCAATATCCTTCCTGAATTGTGGTGCCCAGAACTGGACACAGTATTCCAGGTGAGGTTTAACCAAAGCAGAATAGAGTGGCACTATTACTTCCCTTGATCGAGACACTATACTCCTATTGATGCAGCCTAGAATCACATTGGCTTTTTTAGCTTTTGCATCACACTGTTTTATTCCCTAGATTCCCTCAAATCTTTTGTCACTTCCCCCTTTGAGTGTTGAAAGGGCTATTTTGGCAACCAAAGGAGCAGAACACAGATAATCATGTTTGCTGTTAGTACATATGGTGCTTATTCAAAGCATAAAGGTAAATAACCTGCCATGATCAAACTGGGATCTTTACATTGCATCACACTGAGCCAACACCATTGAATTGGCTTCCTTTAACATGGCACCAATCTGAGTCAGATGAAGAAAGTTTCTTTGTGACATTGCAGAGTGCTAAAATGCTGCAAAAGTTGTCATAGGGCCACTGCTGGCCTTTCCTGAACTGACCTTAGGTCTTTCTGCTTTTCAATAAACTTTGTTTCCAATAGCTGTATGGAAGTGACCCAAAGTAGAAAACAAAGCAAATGCCAGCTGTGAGGATTAAACAAGCCAGTTTATCAAGGTGCAAATGGCTGGAGAAGCCTTCTCTCCATTTACACCTGATGAGGAGCCATGTTCCTCTCCCAAAAGGTGGCATTTGCTGTGTCTTTGTTTCTTTCCTACAGATCAATTCACAATACAGCCAGCCAGTGTTTGCATCCTATGGATCAATTCTTTTTAACTTCCCAGTGTTGTTCTATTCTGTTTTTTTAAACAGGAAAGTTAGCTCAAGTGGCAAACATTTGACTGATTTGAGAAATATCACACACCAAACCAAAGGCATCACCACCTAAGTGAGAAGTGAGGTGGAGGCTTCTGTTTGCCTGAAAAGAAGAACAGGAGAAGCAGAAACCTTTTTTTTTTCCCCTGCTGAGACTAAATAGGAGGTGACACACAATTGCAGAAGAAGGATTTCTATTTCTGACGGTACCTCAAGGCAACAAAGGAAATGTAATGGCTACAACAAGCCCATTTAATGAGCAGGTATACAATATTAATTGCACTAAGTGTAACACTTTGAACAAAATGTCTATTCATATTTTCATGATATCTGAAACTAAGAACATCTACATTTCAAAACATCTGTAGAGTAGTTAAGATGCATCTGTACTGCAACCAAAACATGCATACATTGAGTATATTTGCTTAGATGGTTATATGCATCTATTCTGTCTCCTGTGTTCTTGTTAATTTTTACCACTGGTGAAGCTATCTGATCTATAAGGGTGAGGGAGGGAGAAGCTGGCAGATACTCTAGAAACTAGATAATAGCTTTTTTCCCATTGCCTGATGGGCTGATCCAGTTGTACTCTGCCTGTACTAAGACAAAGCTGTTTTCTCGTATCTTTCTGAAATGCATCATCTCCCCACTCTCTTGGAGTGCACTGACATTGCTATCTGGCTCACTAAAGGAGACTTCAGTTCGCTTGTGACAATACTGGGAATGGATGCAGCGTAAAGTGATAGCTAGCACCATGCCAAAGACAGCAGAACATCCAAGGAGAACACCAAGTTGAGCTGCTACAAGCTGTGACGCTTTGCCTGTCCCTCCTCTGGAAACAGCCACTTTGGGCATCCTTGTTACCTTCCGGAGTGTGTGCCCAGAAATATCCTTTTTGCCCTTTTCCTGCTTTCCAGATGTTGTCACTTCTGCTTGAGGCAGGAATTTTGCTGATACTTTTGGTGTCATTGGTTGCTTCTCTGCCACCTGCATTGAAGCAGCTGATAGGCTTTGGTAGACATCTACATCCTCTTCACTAGGTGAAGACTCTGGTATTTTCCCCATGTCTGAAAGCAATGCAGGATCCCAAAGCTGGACCAACACTGAAGCTGTAATGGGTAGAGTAGACTTGCTTATACTTGCCTTAAGTATTCCAGAAGGCCCCTTAAAAACAAAGAGATTAAATGCATATTGAGAACAGAAGCCATATCTTGCTTGAAATTTACAAATGTCTTTTAGTTGGACTGGACCAAAGCTATTCTCAGCAGTGGGTATGGAACCCCTCATCACCCAAAGAAGATACTCATTAGTCTGCTGGAATTTGTCATTTCTATCCGGCAAATGTTTCTCATCACAACTGCATACTACTCCTTGAGAGCTGCTGAAAGTGAACTCACAGAACAATACTGAATGATATGGAGGAAAAAGCATAGAATTGGTTTTCTTGGGTTACCCACTGGTCTAACTAGCGATCAGCACCCGGAATTGTCATTTTAGTTAAACATCTTAGCTCGCAGAGGTAATGGCAGGATTACTCTGTATCCTCATATTTGTGGTCTTCCTAGCCAAGTAGCAGAGTCCACAGGAAGGGATAGCACAGAAGAATTCAGTTTACCCCACTTGCTTGCACTCACTCAGTAAACACCTAGACATATTTCCCATACCACCACAACCTAAACATAGACACCATGTCCACAGTTATTTCACACTCTCCCTACCCCATGCTTTTTACTGTCTTTAGCCTTATGAAAAAGCCAGTGAAGCTTCAAAAGCTAGTGTGATATATTTTGCACCTTTTGATTGACCCAAGAAAGGGTACAGAATAGATTTGTTGTTTCTTGCTATATGGTGAACACAGCTACCCTGAAACAGGATTATCTAGGTTATCCCTCCAAGAGCCTTCCCTATCATTGTGAGGTATGAGAAAAGGAAACTAAAGAACCATTGTGGTGTATTGGTTATACTGCAAGGCTGGAGTAACTCAGGTTCAAGTCCTCACTCAGCCAAAAAATTCACCAAGTATTGGCCACTCAATGAGTTTCATGGTTGAGTGAGCCATTCCAAACCCAAACTGCCAGAGGGTCCTAAAGAGGTCTTTCTGCCATGTTAAGTTTTGCTTTGGATTGCTTAGCTGCTGTTAGAAGGATGTTTAGAAATGGGAGGGGGTACAGGTGTAAGACTGATAGTGTGGGAACCAAGGTCACTGGAGCTGCCTGGTACTGTGTGGACAAGAATGCTGCTATATGGTTGGTGGGTGGGTAGGCGGGGGAATGGGTAACTGTGAACAATTTTCAAAGTGAAACTTGGGAGAGCATGCAGTGACCATCTACTGTGCTGATTCTATACGTCAATAAATCTTGCTTGGATTTATCCAGAGGCCTTTTCTTTGTGTAGGGAAAGACAAGGGCATTACACAAACCTAGGACGGGTTTGCAGACTGTTTATATTTGGCTTTGGCCTTCAAACTCCTACTCTTATTCCAAAATTCAGCAGTTAACATGTCTCAAAATGTTAGGGCATTCTACTGTAGATCACCATGCTGGTATTTATCACTTATGTTGAGTCTGGATTGACACAAGTGCTATTGTTGTGTGTCTTCACGTTGTTTTGGACTTATGGCACTCCTAAGGTGAACCTATCACAGGGTTTTCTTGGAAAAATTTGTTCAGTTGCCTTTGCCTTCTTCAGAGGCTGAGAGGGTGTGACTTGCCCAAGACCATCCTGTGGGTTTTCATGGCTGAGTGGGAATTCAAATTCTGGTTTCCAGAGTCCCAGCCCAAGACTCAAACCACTACACTACATTGGCTCACAGCACAAGTATGGGAGAGGAAATGATTTCATGTCACTGGCAGCATCCAATAGATATCTTTGGGCCTCATGCAATCATGTTCTGCACAACAATCACAATAGCCATATACCACCTAGGGAAAGAAAACTAGCTTATCAGGTTACAAATCCTTTTGGAGTTGCATTTACCGTAGACATGCAATATTGAAGTTCTAGACATGCAACATCTAAATTCTAGATATGTAATAACTAAATAGCTAGATGTAAATGCAGTATTGCATGGAGAAATGCAATATTGCAGCACTGAAAGAAACCACTCAACGGCATCCAAGAAAATGAACCAGTGTTAAGTCATCAGTGCGCTTATTGAAAAAACGTTCATTTCTGAAAGAAGGAAATAATGTACATGTCAGCATGAATTGCAGCAATAAAACAGAAAGAAGGTGAGATTATGTTGCATGGCACCTTCTTGGGTCCAGCAAATTTTGAAGCATATATCCTACCTTTCTGGACTCCAACTCCAAGATTACCCAGGTAGATGGCTTCTGGGAGTTGTAGTTAAAAACAGTAACTTTCCAAGTTATGTTGTCACCAATTATCCATGCTCACTGTTCACATGACATGACAATAGGTATCCTCTCTCTTATATCTCTTATTTCTCCCATGTGAATTGAAAATCCTCTGGGCAGGTTCAATATCACAAGCACAAAATACTGTAAATGATTACTCATAGCTACTGCTACTGACAACACTCTTGGTAGAAAGGGTCCTGGCTATTGCTCAGCAGAGTAAGAATTTTAATCTTCGTCTGCTGGAACTGTCAACAGCTAATATGCATAGGGATTTGTGTCCATACTATTTATTTAATTATTAAAATATTGATACCCTGCCCTATATCATAGAATCTCACGCCAGTGTGCAAATAAAACTATCTATCTATCTATGAATGAAACCATTCCAGATCTGAACAATAAAATAAATTAAACAGGATAAAAACATATTAAACAATTTAACAGGTTAAAAAAACTTAAAATGTTGAAAGAGTTAAAACCATGCACAACTACATTTGAAAAGTAAATTAGATACCAAAGCCTTATATTAACTTGGCACTAGAAAAAAACTAATGGTTTCCGGACCATTAGTTCTTCAAGGGTTTATGAAGTGGTTCTGGCTCTACAATTAGGTGGATGGCACAAGTGCTTATGGCAACAATGCTCAGAGGCAGCAGTAATCACCTGTCTTCTCTTTGCCCTAACCATTCCCCTCTGGTGGAAGACAGAGCTGTGTATTCCACAAGCCTCATCTTGACCCTGGATCTACACTCAGCTATCTCATCACTAGTACAGAAGTACGGTCCAGTTGACAAACCAGCCTGCATATACTGTATATATATATATATATATATATGGAAAATATATCTTGGGATAGTCCTGTTATGAAAACACTAAATAGCATTCTCTTTTCTATAAAATACTTCTGGAAAATCAAATGCACATTTAGAAGCCAACAAACTTTAGATGTCTGCATAATCAATTACCACAAACTCTATGCAAAAAGTTTAGTTTTAACTTCAGTAGAATTTCAGGGCATCTACTGCCCTCTAACTGATATAAGTGAGAACAGCACTCATGCCTCAAGATACTCAAGCAAGACAGATATAAATGGTCTACCTCAAAATCATTTCTTGAAAACCTAGTGTGAATTAGCCAGCCTTTTAGCTATCTAACCTACCATCAAGAATCCTACAGTCCTGTGCTCACATAGCTTTTTTCAGTGCTCAGTGAAGTTTTTTTCTTGAGACCATGCCAGTGTTTTATGCATTATGCATTATAGGTGGGACTCATCTTGCCTTCCAGGTGAAGCTGGACAACAAGTCCCAGCAGCCCCTAGTGAACATAGCCAGTGGTGAGAAATGCTGGGAGTTAAGTTCAACAGCATCTGGAAAGCTACATGATTCTTACCTCTGCATCAAATTCAGACATTTCAAGAGAAGAAAGTCAACATATATGCTTCTTTCTGATCTGTGGCTTGGAACATGACTCTGTTTGAGGGTTACTGCAGTGTGGATAGAATGAGAGGTTGAAACTCAATGTGAATGGTCATTCTAGTGAGGCAAAAGGAGGCCTTGGACTGGTTGGCACAAGGAATTATCCCATGCATTGTGGATTGTTCATGAGTTTTCTTCAGGGAAAAAGACTGGGGCCAACACCATTGTTGGGTTACATATCCATGTGCCAACCCAACTAAGCAGGAGTGCAGCCTAGTCTCCTGGCTGCAGTTACACGGCAGGTTTTATTATGATAAATTGCGCTTTAGTGCTTTTTTGCACCAGTGGTGGGTAGTTTACACAGTCTATGGAGGAAACAGCTGTATTTTGTTGCTCTTTAGGTTTTTTCGCTTTGAGATTTACACAGCCAAATGTGGTGGGGACGTGGCCAAGCTTGGAGAAAAGACAAAGGAATGCCATAGGAATGTCTGCCCTGGCCCCAACTCCGTGTGCTTAACAGGTGATGGACAAAGAATGTCACCCTTTGCCTCTCCCCCCCTCCCAGCTCCCTGCCCACAAATCAAACTCCAGATGGAAGGTTTTTTCTCCATGCTTAACAGCTGATCAACAAAAGGCCAGCTACATGACAGAATAAAGTGAGCGAAATTCCAGATTTCCATTCTTTTGGAGCAGGGGTGAATAGTTCTTATGATTTATGGCTAATTTGGATGATGGCTTTAGTTTACACAGACAAAGGTGGGGGGGATGGCCAGGCAGCTCTATCATTATCATTAAAGCCAGGCAGAAGATGGAGAGGAACGAAAGAGGAGGCAGTGCGAGAGGAAGGAAAGCAGCCAATAGTACACACACACAAGCAGCTGAGATTCCTTTCGCTCTGTCAGCTGTGCTTTTCCCTCTCTCTCCCACGTGAGCACACACACACTAAAGAAGGATTGATATCTCTCTGAAACAGTAATTATGCTAAAAGCAAGCTGGCTCATCTCTAAGCAGAAGAAAGGAAGGATTTTTAATTTCCCACTGCTACTGAGTCTCCCTCCTGGCTCCACATCTAGCCAGCCCATCCCTTCATCATAAGAACCAATCACAGTGCAGCTCTGCTGCAACTGTATCGGGAAGATTGCTGGTAATTCACACGGACTTGCCGTTCACACTACCAATAATGCACTAAGTCGTATTACTTTTCAAATAAACCGGCAAAGGTAGCGACATCCCCTGTCACGCTACAGTTGGGTATTTTGACTCCCCCCCCTTCTGAATACAGTTGGGTATTTTGACTTCCCCCCTTCTGAATAAGACGATACTGTGGCTTGATCTGTGGGAACAATGAGCAATCTTAGCGGTATATTTAGGGGAATATTTGCCCGTGTAAACATAGCCTTGGAAATTTCAGGAGCAGCAATGCACCTTTTAAATAGGTTGCAGCTCCTCTCCTACAGTTAGAAAAAAAAACTTTAGAAAAAAAATGTGTTTCAAAAACCAGGAGTGGAGCGCCAGCTACAGCGAGGGCTTTCTTCTTTTTAAATTTATGCCCACTCCTTTTTAAATTTAAATTCATGCCTACTCCTGCTTTAACCAAATGTTCCACAAAAAAGCTGTATGTTCCCTACATGGTCTGTCAGCATGGCTGAACTATGAAGCCAAGTCTGCGTATGCCCCATAAGAGGCAAGAAAAGAGAATGCAGTTATATTTTGTTTTAATGCCCACACCATTGCATTGTTATAATTCAAATGCAAATTAAATATGAACTCAATTAGTTCAGTGACATTTGGATTGCAGTGGTTACTTGTGATTCTTTCATTACTCTCTTCTTACAGAACCAGTCATTACCAGAGTCATTACGCTCATGATAGCCAGTAAAACAGCTTGTAAGTCACTGGAATTTAATTCTGATAAGAGGTTGTATTTATAGCTATAGGATGCTATGTGTGCAGTTTACCTATCAGCCCTGTCACACTATACAGTTATAGCATTATGATTCCATTTTAATTGCCTTGGTTCCATCCTAAGGAATCCTAGGATTTGCAGTTTCAGGAAGGTTATTTATGATTCTTATCCAGGGAACTCTAGTGCCTCACCAAACTACAAACCCCAGGCTGTTAAAGTGGAATCATAGTGCTATAATTGTGTGGCATGAAATGGTCCTGTGATCCTTATACTGGATCACAATTGTTCTTATTACACTGCAGCTGTTCTTATAATATCTTAAAATATGCAAACCTCTATAACGTTAGAGCCCAGTATCACCTCAAATAAATATTTCTATCAGATTAGGTTTTTGGCATGATCTAGAATGCATGATGGGGTTGCAGAGAAGTCATTACATTCTGTAAAACAAATCAAATATGATCCTACCTCCATGCCTTCCTTACACGTCAAGCACAGCAGTGACATGGGAGCAGCTGAAATATTTTCTGTCCTAAAATGTTAGGGAGAAAAGTGTAAATTAACTCTGTGCCATATAAGTACATTCAGTATGCCTGTTCCTAGCTGCCACTGGAAAATTCCTACAAGGCTTATTCAAGTTCCTACCACAACTGAAGGTAGGAAGGCTTCCACTGCATGACAGTCTTGTAAGTGCATTTTTGCACTTGTTCACTGTTGAATCTTGCCTTCTGTTGAAGCCAGATTCATGCCCCAAGTTGTGACAAATATAAATGTCTCCAGGTTTTTCATGGTTTTTTTTTCTGGTTGTGAGGCCGTGTTCTGGAAGAGTTTATTCCTGATGTTTTGCCTGCATCTGTGGCTGGCATCTTCAGAGAATGGTGGTGTATGGACAATGGCCCATTAGCCAAACAGACACTAATCCTCCTTGCATATCCTCCCACCCTAGGAACTAGTCATTCAAATACATAAATTTACATATCCTCTCCAATGGGGACTCACAGTATATAAACCCTACACACCCCTACGCCACCATTCTCTGAAGATGCTGCCCGTAGATGCAGGCGAAACATCAGGAATAAACTGTTCCCCAAAAAAAAAAACCATGAAAAACCTATGGATGCCTTCGACTTTACATAAATGTCTCTTTCAGTCTTGTCTTGTGGGCTATCTGTAGGGCCAGGCTTACCATTAGGCACAGTGAGGCAGCTGCATCAGGCAGCAGATTTTGAGTGTCATAAAAGGATAGCAGGTTGTTACTTAATCTGTGGTTATACCAGTTTTATGATTAGAGATGAAGGAGAGGTTTTGTGGGATTGTCTATATTTTAATAATTTGGCTGGTTTTTGAGTATTTCGCACTTAAATTAGATATATGGCAGCATTACTTGCTGCTCTACCTCATGCAGCAAAATGTCTAAAGCCAGTCCTGGCTATGTTAATGCAGATTTTTAATCTTTGGGATGATGTGAGATTACCTTAACTATTGGAGGGGGATACACTTAATCTCTTGTTGTTCATGTGATGAACAGATATCCTTTTTTCTATTGATCAGATATCTTGGCTAGTTTTGTATTAAATTTCAGGTTCTGAATGATGTATAAATTCCTTAATTATGAAGGGGTATCTGAGAATTTCAAACCATTTTGAGGACAGACGCACAGATTTTTGCAGTAATCAGGATGTCTCCTCAGTGCTAACATTCCATTCTTTCAGTCACAATTTTGACACCTTCATGAATCAATGAGCGAATGAGGCTTTCACAGCTCACCCACACATCTTTATAAATATAATGTAGTCACAGCATTTTAAGGAATCTTCATTCTCAAAAAACATTACTACTCGGCAAGTCGCTTTCCATAATGTCTAAGCATGACATGATTTTAAGTAAATATCAAATCCAATGAAACTATTTGTTATCTGAAGTGTACTTTCACAAGTATGAACCATGCCTTATTTCTTGTTTTGGGTATAATTACACACCAGGCTAATAATACAATAAGCAACCCCATTGTTGCTTTTTTAAAAATTGAATATCAGATACAGTCATCAACACTGTAGAATGAGTGGAGGGGATGTTTGGTCCTTTCTACTCCAGCCCAAATCTAGAATAAAAAAGACATCACCACCCTCAGTATCAGATGGGATAGCCACCACATGGAAGCCATTTGAAATTGGTTGGATGCCGTATGCTCTGGAGGCATCTGCTATTGAGAGGAATGTCACACATTCGTATGTAGATAAAGCACATGGGAATGGCTGACTTGTTCAGTAACCTGCTATCCTTGACCATACTATTTTGCTGCCAGACAGATGCCATTTCAGGTATCTTTCAGGTGGCAGCCATTTTGTGTTTAGCACAGGAGTGGGAATAATGCAGTCTTCTAAATTGTTTTATTGTGGCTCCCAACATTCCTTATCACTGGCTAGGGTTGCTGGGACTTGTAGTCCAACAACTGAAGGGCCACATAATTCCCAACCCTACTTTCGCCAATATCTCTATGCTTGGACAGTATCACAGATATTTGAAAGTGTTGTGCTACAATTAAACTAATATTAAAACTGACATCACATCTCTATATGTCTACTCAGAAGTAAGCCCTACTGAGTTCTATGGTTAGGCATATATATTATGATACATGTGAAATATTTATACACTTAAAATACAGAGTATAAGAGAGAAAGTTCAAGATATAGCACACAGAATCCCATAGGCCCATGTCATGTTTGGCAAATACAGTATTCCTAATTCTTTTTGAAAGAACTGTATGTACAACATGACATTTCATGCCAACACAGTACCCATTGTATGAGCTGTGGCTGGAAGAATAATCTTGTGCAATGTAGCTGAGATCCTGGAAATGAAGTGATGACTCCAGCATGAGATCACCATCTGTGACACTTCCATTAGTTTGTCTTTCTCCACTGTGACTGATGGCTTGTGGAGTAGCTGGGTCTGCAAGGAACTCAGACAGAAACTTTCTATTGTCAGGAGGCTCAGAGACTTGTTGTCTGCTATAAGCTGGATCCAAAATCAATGTTGCTGCATTCCAGGTCGGGCTGCTAGGTGTAAATGTTGACAACTGAATGTCAAGTACAGCACTTTCTAGAAGAGAAAAAGCAAATGGTAAAAATTTAACACTGGGGATATTTAAAAAAAACCAAGCATATGAATAAACATGTATAAACATGCATATTTTACACAAATCTTTCATAATGCAAATTATTACTGTATGTACGTATTAGGAGTATATATAAACAGGCTTACTGGATCAGACAAAAAATAAAGTCCAAAGCCAGCCAAATGCCCCTGCAGAAGCTTACAACCAGGGGATGATTATAATGATATTCAAATCATGCCATTGTACTAAGGAAATTGATTTCACATTTGTTGGACCAAATTACATCCTAGGAACATGGCACCCTGTCTTATACGATCAGCTCACTGGTCCATCTAAATCAGTACTGTCTGTCTTCAGCCTTCCTCAACCTGGAATCCTTCAGGTGTGCTGACATCAGCATCTGCAATTTTTCCCTCAACCTGGATTCCTTCAGATGAGTTGACATCTACATCTGCAACAGATGTGTTGACATCTACACCTACACCTTTCAACATCTTCATGTTGACTAGGGTTGATGTGTTAGTCCAAACAAATCTAGAGGAAGGCTAATTTCCCCTGAGGGACAGTACTTATGCACAACTTCAGTCAGAAGTGCTTCCCATATCTACCAGGAGATGCTGAAGTTTATCCCTAAAGCCTTCTACATGCTCTACCATTGATGTATGACCAGTCCATAAAATAGCCCTCAAGCGTAAACTGGTAGGTTGCCAATAAAACGGCCAAGAACTGGATCACTTATTTCTTTAAAGGTAGTTCTAGCATCAGAAATACTGGCATGTCTTCACTCTCCCTAACTACCTCTGTCATATGACCAAATTTGTGGTAGCAGCCAAACCCCAACTTGTTTTATAATGCACACACTTTATTTTTATACCAAATTATGCTTCCATGAAATATTTAGGAGTAACATTCATTTTGAAAACAAGGCACATACTTTCCAGACATCTTGTTCTAAAGAAGAAATTGTGCAGTTTTACACATACCACCTCAGTCTAGCTGGGATTTCAGTCTCAATGTATTGGCCCTCACCCAGTCTATTACTGGGCCTAACAACTGGTGTGGAATTTACATTGTTGCACCTTGATTCACCTGCAGCAGAGAATAGGAGCTAGACACCATAAGAACATCAGATCAGAACTAATTCAGTGCTATAAGCAAGAAAGCCCTTCTATTTCTGCCCAGACAGCCAAAAAAGGACTGATACATATTTCATCTATGAAGACATTTGACATTTGTCCAGAAGTCATTACAGCATCATGTGGCTCATGCTGTAGGTGTGATCCAAGAGCAGGTGATCTAAGGCAAAGCTGCATGATACCCAAAACTTATCAGTAAAAACAAAGGGCATGATCTAATAATGTTAAAATCCATTTACTCTAAAGTAGACTGTGAATGGAAACTGAAGGCAGCAGCATAAAGGATATTTACTAGGGACTAATGTGGAAGTCATGTGGATAATTTAAGCCATGTGATAACATGAGAGAACAGAAATACAAAACAATGTAGATATATGGAGCTTGAGAAAGTTACTTTTTGGATTACAACTTCCATAATCCCTCAGCAATCAAGACCACTTGCTTTTGGATGATTATCTAACCCCCTTCTATCTGAGTTCATGCCTAGATTTAGAACTGAATTGGCCTTCATCACCATGTTGGATTACCTTTTTCATGAGATGGACTGGCCATGTTGGCTGTGGGACTCTGGGAACTGTAGTCCATCAAAGCAAATTTTCCAAATTCTACTATTCACATGTCTGATGGGGATAAATATGTTTAAGAGGAAGACCTACCTTTGCCTGCAGTAAATGGTGCTTTTAGATCATTAGGCTCCTGAGGAAACACAGGCTTTACAGCAGAGGAGGCTGCCCTATTTTCAGTAGTGGTTTTGTTTTGTGTTTGTTGTGATACAGTGGAAGATTCAATCCGTGCCCAGTAAACAAAGTAAGACTGGACGACTGATAAACTGTTTTTTTCAAAAAGATAGAAGCAAGGGTTTAATCATTCTGTACCATTAATAAATCATCAGAACATTTGGTTAAATCAAAGGGAATTTTTAAAAATCTACAAACAGAATTAGTGCAAAGGACATTAAAGGATTAGCCCATAACACTTTTTTATTTTGAAATTACAACCAGTAAACAGCAGAAGCCTTAGCAAAAGGACTATAAGTAAAGTCACAGTTGGAGCTAAACAAAACACAATTTGGAGAGTGTGCTCTTTTAATTTAATCAGCTTTTTAAAAATTAATTTCTTACATTTGACAAAATAGTTCTGCTTGAAAAAACTCTGGGTAGGACTATAAGCCATCGTTAAGAGCAATAAGATAACAGAATCTTCACCTAATTTTTAATTAGAGAAGAAGTTTGTATACTTACACTTAATGCAATTTGTCTGAGCTGCATTAAGTACAACTATGTAATGCTTCTAAAAATATTTTTTAACACTCCACCTCCTGCCATGTCGATATTAGACCTCAGGCTCTTATCCCATCGTCCATGGGCCCTTAGGGAATCCATGGACAGGTTTCTGAGAGTCTGAGAACTGGGTACAAAATTATCCCCCCACCCATTTTTCATGTTATTTCCCCCCCCCATCGCAATTAATTTTAAGGTAACATTTTAGTCATTTCAAGGGTTCATTGTAATTCTTTCATTCAAGTTTAGGCTCCATGAAGGAAGTAAACTTCCAATGCAATAAAACAAATTCTATGAGAAATTTTTGTATGTTTAAGTTCATGGATGTTTTTCTGGGCAAAGTGGTTTGTAGGTTTTACCATGTTCACAGAATCATAGAGTTGGAAGAGACCACAAGGGCTCATAGGGGTCAGCAACACACACAGAGTTAAGAACTACTGTGTTAGACAGCCCCTTGCCCAGATAACATAACTTGTTCTGTGCTTTTGAGCAGTTTCTGGTTTATGCTAACCCTAAGCCAATCCTATAATGGGGTTTTCTTGGTAAGATTTGTTCAAGGGGGGGGGGGTTGCTATCGCCTTCCTCTGAGGCTGAGAGCATGTGACTTGACCAAGGCCACGCAGTGGGTTTCCATGGCTGAGCAGGGAAGAACCCTGGTCTCCCAGAGTCTTAGTCCAATATTCAAACCGCTACACCACACTGGCTCTTAAAATGCAGTCATTCTTGAGCATGTGTTCTCATCCTAGGCAGCTCTTCAAGAAATAATGAGAACAGAACAATTGTTGTTATGTGCTTTCAAGTTGACTCTGACTTATGGCAACCCTTTTCTTGGCAAGATTTATTCAGATGAGGTTTGCTATTGCCTTTCTCTGAGGCTGAGAGAGTGTGACTTGTCCAAGGTCACACAGTAGATTTCTTTGCCTGAGTGAGGACTTGAACCCTGGTCTCTTAGATTCCTAGTCCAATACTCAAATCATTATGCCACACTGGCTCCAACAAGTTTTTTTAATCTAATTATATAAATTATATACATAACAGTAACTGAAATCTCATCCTTGGCCACCTAACACATCAGTATGTCCACAGAAGTATATTATGTGTGTATACTTTAAAGTGTGGCCAGGGACTATAAAATGCTCTGTATACCAGGGTGCCTATTCAGGAAGGAGATGTGTTGCCACAAAGAGACAATACGGAAATAACCTCCCCCACATAGATACTGGCCACAGCACCATCATCTGAAGCACTCTATCAGAGATAGATATAAATCTATAATACTGACTTGTAGAACAGGAGCTGGTTATCATTCTGCCTCCTGAAATAAGAGCAGCCACTTTTTTCCCTGGCACAGCTCCTGGGTTTTTAACAATTGTCTAAGGAGCGTAAATTGAACAAATAAAGCTACTCTTGTCATTTGATTGCAATGCTAAGAAACAAAGAAAAAGTTGAACTGAAAGGTCAGGGAAAAGCTCCATGACAGCCTGTTGCTTTGTTTCAAACCTCCTGCTTAGCGCTATCTGGTGGCTTCTATGTCAATGGAGCAGTAAATCCATGTCAGGTTTTAGGTGACACTTAAAAGGAGTTATCCAAGGTGCTGAACTCCGTTCCTCCAAATAGATTGAGGAACTCCTTCAAGCCTGTTCGAAATCTAGAGTGGATTTGCTGCCTCACTGACATGAGATCTTAAGGTATGGGTTGAATGCAAATGTATCACAGCCTGCTTGCTAAAACAACATGTAATACAATCCTATACAAAAATTAACCCCAGTATCCCATGGGGCTAATGGTTTAGGATGTGTGTTTAGGACTGCAGCCTTAAACATGCACACAATCAAAGTAAATTCCTCCATAGATTTTGAGGTTCCACTTTATCAAGTACATTAACCAGAACAGTTCGACTAATGTCAAAATCCAGATTTCTCTTTAGTTTGTTTTCCCCAAATGCTTACTTAATTTCCAGGTCAGAAATAAATCATCATAATAATGGTTTCCTACTCTGCCTAACTGAACAAAAGCCCCAGCCAAACAAAACTTAGTCTGTAGGAGTACAACTTCAGTTCTGAAAGAAAAGAAAAGAAAATTATTAAATATCAGGCTTTTGGCATTTGAAATGGGATATTGTGGGAGTTCTGTTTAGCCACTGTAAAATAGCTCCTGGAAATAAAGCTCCATCAGCTTATTTGGTTGATCAATTTATTTATTATTTACAGTTCATTCAATTACTAGCACCTGCGATTTTAATCACGTAGAAAAACTTTCCCACTATTGGCAATCCCCATAATTTCCCTTTTTCTTTGTATAATTGTGTTCCTGCAAACAGTTAAAAAGACAAATTGTTTTGTATAAGGAAATCAATCAGGCATAATAATGATAATGATAATAATTTCAGACAAATAGGTATGTTAGTCTGTTTCTGTATAAAACAGAAAGAAAAAGATATTCTGGTCTCCTTTAAGCCTGAGGTGTGACAGAGTGCCTGTAGTTCATGAAAGTTTATGCTAAAATGAATTAGTCTCAAAGGTACTGCAAGACTACCTTTCATCATCAATCACCATCATCATCACCATCATCATCACCAATAACTACTAGTAATGTGAGGACACATGCACATAATCAGCTCTCAAGAACTGATACTGCAAGAGATGCAGACTGGAATCCAAAAGCTATTGGAACAGCAGAACAATAATTGAGCAGAACTTTAGGAAGCAGCTTGCCCATAATTAGCAGTGACAAAGGCTCACAGCCAGCTAATTAGGAATTAACTTCAGGCATGTGGAAGTTTCCTAGTAGATCAATATATTCAAGTGAGTGCCTTGAATACAAAGAAAAACTTTCAGAAGTATTATTTCTGTGTCAAGAACCCAAAAGATACTCACATTTTGTTTCAGAGTGAATACTATAAATAAAAAGCTAAACAACTTCCACTGTTGCCCTACTAAAAGTCTTCCTTCAAAAGAAATCTGCTATGATTAGCAATCAAAAACATCTTACAAGAATCTGATATCACCAATGGGCTGATCTGGTGCTTTCCACACAAAGGACAGGTTTCTTTTCAGTGACTTATCCGAATGGGTGACAGTGTCGCCATCTTCAAAACAAGTCAGCAGCTTGGAACCAGGAGGAATGTACACAAAAGTACCCGCAATTTGATCATTCAGTACTCTGCGAGCCTGAAGCATAAAGCCCATGAAATCACGTGTGCTCCTAACTGTGACTGGAGACAAAGAAGAAATAAAAAAAATCCATAAGCCTTTGGAAAGAAATTTTAGTATTTGCATTTTGCAAATAGGCATGCACATTCTGTCATAGAAAAGGCAGTTAGCATTACATTTTTCGTATATTTATATACTGGAGTAGGAGTTGTGTGAAGCTCCAGGTATTGTTGAATTGCAGTTCCCAGCATTCCTTACCACTGGCTGTGCTCACTGAGCATTCTGGGAGTTGCTGTTGAATAACATCTGGAGGACTGCAGAATTGCTAACAGAATCCTGTTAAATACAGTACATGCAATTGCCTTCAGTCAACATTTTATGCAGAACCAGAGTTATGATTAAGGGAAAGGGTCTAAAGACTCTTAAGCCCTTCGATTCTGGACCTCTTTAATGACCTTCATTTCCCTGATTCCCCCAGTTCATTTATGGTCTCACAGGATTCTGTTCTCTACTTAAGAGCCCAGCTTCCTAGTTTTCAGCAAACTCCCCTCCCCATTCCTGAACACCACATTATCCATTGTCTCCCTTCTAAGCCTTGATTCACTCTGATGTGTTTGTTCAGTACTGCGTTAAAGCCCCATTTTCTCCTCATAAACATAATAGCAGAGAAATCGGGATTAAAAAAAGATAAAGCTTCCATGATCTTACCTAAACCTTGTCTCTTCCCACTGGGAGGCTTAGAGATGCCTTGGAGAAAAAATTGGGACATTGCTTCATTTAAAGATGGACTTCATCTTTTCATGCTACCTCCTTCAACTCAGTTTTTGTACTTTGAAAAGAACATCTGTTCTGCATATTCATCGCACAGCCCTTTTTCCATTGGTGACAACACATTGCTTTGACAACCATTTGGTGGGAAAGTATGAAATACTTTTTGTTTATGTGGCAATTGGTATGCTTGCCTTAGAAGATGTTATGTTGCATCATCATAAAATTCAGTTTTAATTAACCTTAATCTTATAGGGGTTAGGGGATTATGGGGGTTATAGGGAAGCTATAGCTTCCCTATTAAAACAGCTTCACTTACTACTGGTTCATTTCCAGGCACATTTCAAAGTGCTTGTAATGGCCTATAAAGTTCTACACATCTTAGGCCCAGCCTATCTGAAAGACCTTATTTCCTGATATGAGTCTGCTTGAGTTTTAACATCCTCAGAGGAGGGCTATCTCTCAGTCCCACCACCATCGTATATATTAGGACATGGGAGGAAACCTTCTTGGTGCTGTTCCCAGGCTTCCCTCCCACAGAAAGCTAGGTTGGCCCCCTTTCTGCTCTCTTTCCATCAGAAAGGAAAGTCCTTCTTACTTGCCCAGGACTTTGACAGTTAACTTGCCATTGCAGAAGGTATTTTAATTAGGGTGAGCTCTGTTGTTGTTCTATCTTAACTGTCTTTTTAACTATTTTAAATTAATGTTTCTAATATGGATGTTTACTTAAATGCTTTTAAATTTTTTGTGTTAGCTATTTTTTTAACTGTACATTGTGAGCTACTTTGTGTCCCATACTGGGAGAAAGGTGGGATCTAAATTAAAATTAATCAATCAGTATTAAATCTGTATACATCAATACCATCTACGTTGTTCTTAATGGGGATTCCTAGTCCCATTTTACCTCTGACAAGATACTCAGTTCAGTTATTCTGCAGGATCAACTGTTCGTAATACAAAATACCTTTGCTATACGTGGAATTTTAACTCAAGAAGAAAAGGAATCCCTAAAGATGATATGAGGTTCTTTTAAACTGATATTGTGTGTTTTGATGTGTTTATGTATTTTTAACCAAGATTCATATTAATTGTTTTGTACAGATGTGTTGTTTCCTGCCTTGATCCACTAGGAGAAGCTGGTAAGAAATATTATTGTTGTTGTTGTTGTTGTTGTTGTTGTTGTTGCATTTGCTTTTTTAACTGCTGCATCACACTGCTGACTAATGTTCAGTTTGTGGTCCACTAAGACTCCTAAGTCCCTTTTGTATATACTGCCATCAAGCCAGGTGTCACCCATCTTATATCTGTGCATTTCATTTTTACTGCCCAAGTATAGGATCCTACATTTCTCCACATTTTTGTTAGTTTTGGCCCAGCTTTCTAACCTGTTAAGGTCATTTTGAATTCTGAGCCTGTCCTCTGGGGTATTAGCTACCCCTCCTAATTTGGTGTCATCTGCAACTTGATAAGAGTGCCCTCTATTCCATCATTCAAGTCATTGATAAAGATGTTGAATAGCACTAGGCCCAGGGGGACAGAACCCTGTGGCACCCCACTGGTCACTTCTCTCCAGGATGAAAAGGAGCCATTGGTGACTGCCCTTTGGATTCGGCCCATCAACCAATTACAAATCCACCTAACAGTTGCATTGTCTAGGCCACATGTTACAATTTTTTTTTGCAAGAATATTACGAGGGACCTTGTCAAAGGCCTTACTGAAATGAAGATACCCTACATTCACAGCATTTGCTTCATCTACCAAGTTTGTAACTCTGTCCAAAAGAGAGAGATAAGATTAGTTGGGCATTACTTGTTTTTCAGAAACTCATGTTGACTTTTAGTGATCATGGCATTCCTTTCTAAGTGCTTACAGACTGCCTGTTTAATGATCTGCTCTAGAAGCTTTCCTGGTATTGATGTCAGGCTGACTGGGTGGTAATTATTTGGGTCTTCTTTTTTTCCTTTTTGAAGTTGGAGACAACATTTGCCCTCCTCCAGGCTTCTGGGACCTATTGTGTTCTCCAGGAATTGTCAAAAATATTGCCAGTGGTTCTGAGATTACTTGTGCCAGTTATTTTAATACCCTTGGATGTAATTCATCTGGCCCTGGAGACTTGAATTCATTTATACTGGCCAGGTAGTCCTGAACTATCTCTTTACCTATGCAGCATTTCCCCTACTGCATCATCTGCTCCATTTTCCCCAGGGCCAAACAAAAACTGAAAATATATGCAAGTCCTAAGTAAGTGAAGAACATGATCTCAGTCACAGACTGTGCATCAATTTACAAAACTTGAATATATGTAGCATTTTATCAAATAATTCAGCATTTATGAAATAGGTAAAGTTTTCTACATTTTTAGAATGGAGACTGGAGGAAATGTCCATTTTATAGGCAGAGTACACTAGCTATTTTTCTAGTTATTTCTATTGTTTTTAGTCTAAGGTTGCAACTACAGTGTAGAAATAATGCAGTTTGACACCACTTTAAGTGCTTTAGGTTCACCCTATAGAATCCTTAGTTTTGTAGTTTTACAAGGTCTTTATCCTTCTCTGCCAAAGAGTTTTGGTGCGACACAATACTACAAATCCCAGGATTCTGTCGGATAGAGACACATCAGTTAAAGTGGTGTCAAACTGCATTATTTCTACAGTGTAGATGCAGCACAACATGAACCAAATATCACCACGATGTCATGGACTTTTTATGTAAAATGTTGTTTTATGTACAAGATATTATGGTAATAAGGTAAGGAACTGGGAGAAGGGGGTGAGAGAATGGAATGTTGGGAGTGAGTGTTGATTGATGGAATGTCTGAAGGGATTTGAATAAGGCTAGCAAATGACAGTTGGTGAATGACAGTTGGTACAGTTAAAGAGAGAGTTGTGGTGTGGTGACATGGGTGAATGAGTGAGGATTAGGGTTAAGAGAGTCGGGATAAAGAATTACTGAGTGAGGTTAAGGGTCTGAGTTAATTAGGAGATGAGTGTGTGAGAGAGGTGTTTTAAACATATTAAATAATTATTCTGTTTTGTTATTTTCAACTTCTGTAAATGAAGCTTTCTTTTTGTGTTATATGATTTTGGTCTCCAGGAATGTGATAGATAGATAGATAGATAGACAGACAGACAGGGCTGAGACACAGTATCTTTCACGGCAGCAGAGAATAGAGAGAGCTGGTGTCCAGTGAGAATAGACGTTGAATAATATCCTGCAGAGGAACCTTGAGGGCATCTACTTGGACCCACAGTTCATGGTCACAGCAGCAGAACAGGAGGAGGTCCTTACATGGGTGGCTGAGGCAGGGATAAGAGAAAGCCCTAACTCTTGATGATTACAGTGTTTGGTGGCAGTGGATGTTTAGAAGCTCACACCTGGTGGAAGAATAGTGGGATGAAGGGACAAAAGTCTCACAGCTACATACTTGGATCCTAAAATAGTAACAGCTAGGTAGGTTGGGTCCACCTTTTGAAATAACTAGGTAGGCTCTGTCTGCCCATCCCATAACCCATGCAGGCAACTTGTCTGAAGAAGAGCTGAAAGAATGCACAGCTTCTGGTGACATTTTAAAATAATAACATTTTTCTTATA
Organism: Gambelia wislizenii; assembly: GCA_030847615.1. Lineage (NCBI taxonomy): Eukaryota > Metazoa > Chordata > Lepidosauria > Squamata > Crotaphytidae > Gambelia > Gambelia wislizenii. The sequence continues at coordinate 61,324,139 of JAUMIR010000005.1, read as the reverse complement.
GCATGTTAAAGAGTAGTTGAGATGCTTTCACATACATCATCTCAGTAATCCATACCACCATGCCATATAGTAGCGTAAGAATGTTATCCTCACTCTCAGATCATAGAAAAGATTCTTTTCCAGACCACAATACCCACAATGCTCCAGCCATCAGATATGTTTTCAGACCATAATACCCCAAATATCCCAGCCATCACAGCTGCTTCACATCTCAGATTTTTAGCCATCATGCTGCAGTAGCTCTTACCTTAATCACCAGGAAACCACAAAAATGACTGTCAAAAAAGTCAGTGGCAGATAAACATTTATTTCCGCAGAACAGCAGGAAACACCACTACTATACTTTGCCACAGTTTAGTGGGTTTTATTAATCTAACAAGCAACTCAGGGAGGCAAAGTACCTCATTCAGGATCATGCCAGGCTGCTTCCTATGCCAAGATGCAGCACTGGTATTGTGGGCTTGAGGAAGGGGTTGCTACGTAAATACCCCACACACCATTTACAGCTCCTATTCTATTTTAACAAAAAAAACCAAACAAAACCCCAAACTAACTAGATAATACATTATAAAAGGAACACATTGTAGGCCCCTCATTCAATCTTTTCCAACACAAGCATAGTGAATGAGGTAGAAGCGAGACTTGCACCCACTGCCCCTGCCTCCAATGCCTCCATGCATAGTGGACCTGACTCCCTAGCTCCATAGGTCAGCATATCTGGATGTAAGACGGATGTTCTCCACATGCTCAGGAATGCTACACAAATGGAGTCCCTGACTACATGGAAAGTATACGTGCATACAGCTCTATACATATGGGCTTCCTCTGTGAGATGTTGCACAAACATGTGGCAGACAGAAGAAAATGAAGGCAAAGGCACAGTCCTGTTTCCTCCTACATGTGTTCCCTACCAGCATGGAGAAGAAATGAGTCACCAGACCCACTGCCTTTGTTGAGCAGGAAATAAGAAATCCAAGCCTCACTAGCTAGTAGAGAAAACAGTTGACTATGACACCTCATCAAAAAGTGTGGGCCCTGGCATACAATCTAAGGGATGGATTCTCTGTCTAACTTTAAATCAATACTTATAAAGAAAGAATGCATTTGTATTAGTAGCTTCCAATCTTTATTTATCCAGGGAACTAGCTATTCAATAAAGCTAACAGTCACAGTTCTTATAATTTTGCTGAGCAATTGTGTGTGATGTTTTATTGATGATGTTTTATGGAATTTTGTGCTCATATTTTCCCCGCTACACAACCTAAGGTTTTAAACATAAATCTGGGTGATATTTGTAAGAATGTCAGGAACCACTGAATTTTTCTGGCCCAATAGTACATAGCAACACATTTATATGAGGAGCTTTGCTCTCTCATTTTAGAGCCTTACAGTAAGCAAACTCTTTTCCCCCTTGCCCTCCTGCGAAAGTGATGGTCTGTTTGCTGAGACACCAGTTTTCACAGCAGGAGGCTAAGTCATCTCCTTTGGCAAGGGCCAACAAGAAACAGTCTGTAACTGGCAGAAGTCCATCCACTGTGTGTAAAAAAAAATGGGTGTTTTACTTAAAGCAACATGAAAGCTAGTTCCTCCTGTAACACATTTAACAGGGCTCTACAGTTCTCCCTTCATATTCGCTGGGGTTTAGTTCAAGGACCCCCCCCCATGGATACCAGAACCGTGAATACTCAGATCCCATTATATGCAATGGCATAGCAAAATGGTGTCCCTTATATAAGGTGGCAAAATCAAGGTGTGCTTTTTGGATTATTATTTTTTAAAGAATATTTTCAAGCCATGAATACTTAAACAGAAAATAAAATACAACCCTATTAAATGCATTACAGGAGAAAGTAGCTTGCATGTAGTATTGCTTTGAGTAAAATATCCATGTTTTTCACATACAGTCAATGGGCTGCTGCCAGTTACATATATGTAATCCTGTATAGAACTGACCTAAATACCCTAAAGGCACCAGATCTAGTCTGATTTTGGAAGCTAAGCAAGGTCAGCCCGGGCTAGTATTTGCATGGGATACAGCCAATAAAGACCAGGTGCTGTAGGCTATATTTCAGAGGAAGGGACTGACAAAACCACCATGCATAAGATATCCCTATGAAATTCATGGGGTCACCATAAGTCAACAGGCAACTTGAAGGCACATGCAGACACAATGCTGTATGGAGCTGTAATCCTGCATAAGCTGTATCTGAGAAGCCCCATCTATATGAGGGGGGAATGGAGTACCTTGCAGTAATGGAAATTTGCAGCACAAGTGCCTTGTCTTAACGGTGTTTTTGCTCACAAAATCCCCCATACGTTTCACATGCTAGATGGTGGCCGTGAGTGATTTATTTGCGTTTGAACTTTTCCATCACTGAACTTTTTTAAAATGATATCCAAGGTGCACTAGAGTGATTTTTTTGATTAAACAGATCAGAAAAAAAAATCCAACCTGTTTTATCACCTTAGCAATCACTCGCTAAGGCGAAAATCTAACATGGCGGCAGCGGGTGCTTGCACTGTTAGCAATCCCCACCCCCACGCTCTCCTGGCCAATCAGCTTTGTGCTTCTTCTTGTATGGGAAAGTAATTAAAAGCGAATCGCTTGTTCCAATGGTCAGGAATATGCACCCCCTCAGTGTTTTTTAAAAACTACAGGAAAAGCCACAAAGTCTTTTCCTGCAATGTTTTTGCCATTTTGGACACACACACCCTTATGAATACAGTGGATTGATGCGGGATCCCATTTGGACAGGCCATATTCCCAGTGAATTCCATGAGGGTATTTTCACGGTGAACTCGCCACAGGTCAGCGTAAGAGGGGCGCTCCAAAAAAGCGATACAAAGACTCCCTGAAACAACATCTCAAGCTTGGCCAAATTGATCACCAACAGTGGTCCGCCCTGGCCTCACATCGGGAGGCATGGAGACGCAGTATCCACAATGCTGCAGCCTTATTTGAGAACTCACGACGAACAAGTCTTGAAGAGAAACGACAACGCAGAAAGAATCACAACCCAAAAACATCACCCAAGGAGACCTTCTGCTGTGCTTTTTGCAACTGGACTTGTTTATCTCGGATTGGCCTTTTTAGTCATCAGCGCGCTTGCAGAAAGCACGGGATGAGTCCTTCCTGAATCTTCATTTGCGAAGAAAAGCCAGAGAGAGGGCAGATTAACTATCACATGCATTTTACAGAGGAAAATTTTCTTTTACGTTAGTGAAGGGCAAAATACAGGCTGAAGGCTTCATACAGCCCCAGTGAAGCCCCAAAGCTTCTCAAGACCCCAACCCCTCCTCTCATGACTCATTTCCTATTTTTAAGAAATCCCTTTGTGAATCTAGCACAGGCCACTGGGAGCCTGAAATAGCCCTTAAATGGTCAATCTGTACCTCTGGAGGCTTCTGAAGGTACAATTCACATTTAGGCCCACAATTTTTTTTTCCAATGTGTGTGTTGGGGAAGAGGATACATTCCAGTTCTAGAAGAAGGCAAAATGGATTCTGGAGTCTCAAAAATTGCCCACCCAGTCATAAGTAGCACATCTTCACAACTTGAAAGCTCAGAATTCTAAAGCATATCTCATGTAAGAATTGCCCCAACCATTTCAATTAGCATTACAAATCTCCTTGTGCTGATGCATCCTCTTAATTATTTTATTTTATTTTATTTTATTTTATTTTATTTTTGGGATTTCATTCTTCTCATTCCATTAATTTAGCCTCTTTAGAATTTAGAATTTAATTTCTAAATTCATTGCTAATTTAGAAAGCAATGAAACGTTGAGGAAATGTAGACTATTCTCCACAGCCAAAAACTTTATTGTTCCCAATAAAGTAAAAACATAAAAAACTGAGAAGAATTTGATGCATTGTATATAATAGCTTTCCCCAACCTGGCACCCTCCCAGTGTGCTGGACTACAACTCCCATTATGGTGGAATTTTGATAGTTGTAGTGCAGCCTAAGTAGGGGGTGGCAGGTTAGGGAACACAGGTCCTTGGCCTTCAAGTACTTATATACAGCCCTCTGACTTTTCCCAAAAATATAGCAATTAGCTGCCAATTCTTACCTGGTACTTTATCACCTGGAAAAAAAGACATATTGGTGTGGATGGTAATATAGTTATTTTGTGGATTCTGAAGGTGAGCTCTGATATGTTTGGGCCTCATGTCAGTGCAAGCTGAAAGACTGGCACCATGGGAAAATCCTGCAGCGTATGAAACCAAGCACAGGATCGTAAATGCCCACACAAGAAGAAGTGCTTGGACTTTCATCTCATCCTCTGTCTGTCACAGGGGAGAAAAGACATTTAGACTAGAAGCACAGTAATAATCTCTGTAAAAATATAGCCTGTATGAGGGGGACACTAATAACACCTTTGTATTCCAGATTTAGTTGAAACCAGGGTTTTCAAATAGTTTGGACTGCTAGAAAGGAGAGCTTAATCATCCATGGAGCTCTGCCCGGGTTAGTCCACAAAATAAAACATTTTGAGAACAAAGCAGGCTTTGACTTATCCAGGAACTGTTTTGTTTTTTTGTTTTTTTAAAAAACCAGCCAGGCTGGCAGGGTTATAACCTAAAGTGCTGTGCCAATATACTTCTGGCTCATGGCAAGCAGGCTGTCGCTGATACTGCAGCTGTGCTGTGAGAAATATAAGCCAGTAAGAAATGTCTCAGGACCTTTTCCAGTTAATTTTTAAAACACAGGAGATGGACAGAGACTGCTCTGGGGTTTTTTGTACATAGAGAATATTGCAATGACTAACATAATCCTCATTCTAATATTCAAGCCTTTTCTCCTTCCCTGCCTTACAATTACAGTTGCCTCTCACAAAACTAGTTTTTCACAGAATAGCTATGGCCATAATCTTTTACAGCTATCACTTCATTGTATGCATCTAGACAATCACAGCCATTTGCCATGTGAATTCTACCATCTTACAGCCCCTTAAATTCATACACAAGAGTGTTCCTGTGGGCCCAGTGAGGTCCTGCTGATATTGATGTTGCTAACACCTGTAAAGCTGACTGATCAAATGTCACTAAATAGTGAGGTTTCCCTTCTCAGCTTTAAGCAGAAAGTACATGGACAAAGGTTGATGTTTAGCTTAGTTTTGCTTCTTCAAAATTATTTCTGCAGCCATTTACATACTGAAGAGAACATTAAGGTCACATAAGGGCCCATTATCCAAAACCAAGCCCCCAAATTAGCAAAGGGTTTAAACCAAAATTTGGAAAAGTTTTTTTGACTACAACTCTCAAATCCCCCAGTCAAAATGACCTTTCAATATGCTAGCAGAGGGATTCTGAGAACTGTAGCCCCAAAGGTAACTTTTCCAAGATCTCGTTTGAACAATGGAGTAACCAACACCTTCCACTATTATCCCTCATTTCATCCAAGAAGTTAAATATGTACATCCACCAAAAATTGATTACCGCATACTAGGTTACATTCTTCTGCTGCATCTAGTTCTCAAACTCACTGTTACCCTATACAATTCCTTCCTGGTATCTGATGCTTTAGTTCCATTTAGATTTCCAGGCACTCACCTTGGGACACATGTTCCTTCAAACGCTCAGCAGTTTTCTCCTTCAGTCTTTCAAGCAAACATCCTTTAAAGAAAAAAGTCCTTTGCTTTTTCCACTAATGGGAAGTGCAGCAGCTGTTACGTTAATACTTAAAATCTACAGGAACTCTGTCAGTGCTCAAATCCCATTTTAATCATGTTAAGATTTCTTCACACACAACTCATCCTCTCTAAAAACAAAATACATAGCACCAGGTTTGTACAATGAAAACAAAATGTGGGCTACAATGTTACATATATTTCCTGGGGTGGGGGATTCCTACTCGTGCTACTTTAAGCAAACATAGAATTGGAACCATAACATTACTATAGAGGAATACAATGTTTCTGCCCATAAACCTTAGGCAGGTCTTTCCCCCCACCCCCAAGTCTTCTAGAACTAAGCCAGAATGGGTTTCTTAGCACACGGTTCAAGTCTTTGGTTTCTATAGGAATCATTAGAGGAAAAGATATAATCCATGAGCAGTGGAGAACCTAGACAAAAGTATTTTTAAAAAACCAAAAACCATAAATAGATTTTCCTTGGTTTTTTTCCTGGCTGTGAGGCTGTGTTCCGGAATAGTTTGTTTCTGACATTTCACCTGCATCTGTGGCTGGTATCTTCAGAGAATGGTTGGGTAGGAGTGTGTGTGGAGTTTATATGTTGTGAATCCCTGTTGAGGAGTATATGTAAATTTGGGTAATTGGTTAGTTTCTGGGTATAGAAATGCAAGGCTTGTTAGTGTCTGTTTGGCTAATGGCTGGTTGATGTGACATTATCTGCTGGAACTCCCTCTGTCCCTGGGTGGAATTATTTTGTAAGTGTTGAGTTTTGATTCTATTGTTCTTCAAAACTGGGAGCCAGATTTTGTTTGCTTTTAAGGTTTCTTCTTTCCTGTTGAAGTTGTCCAGGTGTTTGTGGATTTCGATAGCTTCTCTGTGCATTCTGACATGATAGTTGTTGGCCTGGTCCAGAATTTCTGTGTTTTTAATAAATAATAATAAATATAATATTTTTTTATTTTTAACCCGCCCGTCTGCTCGGCAACCGGGGCGGCGTACAGCAAGATTAAAACAACATCAAGTTAAAACAATCCATCCCCATCCTACCCTCCCACCCCTTAAAACTAAATTAAACTAATGGAGAGTTAAAACAAAGATAAAATACAATAAATAAATAAATAAATAAATAAAGGCAACGATGGCAAGGGGGTGGGTAGCAATCAGTCCACTTGAACCGGGAAGTTATTCCGGAAAGGCCTGCCGGAAGAGATCCGTCTTTAGCGCTTTCTTGAAGCTATCAAGAGTAGTGATAAGACGGATCTCATCCGGCAGGCCATTCCAAAGTCTGGGAGCCGTAGAAGAGAAGGCCCTCTGGGAGGTCTGCGACAGCCTAGTTTTCATAGGCTGCAGCAGGTTCCTCCCAGAGGACCGAAGTGCATGGGGGGGATCATAAGGGATGAGGCGGTCCGAGAGATAAGATGGACCCAAGCCATGTAGGGCTTTAAAGGTTAAAACCAACACCTTGTACTGTGCCCGGAAACTAATCGGCAGCCAGTGGAGAGATTTAAGCACAGGTGTTATATGCTGTCTCCTAGATGTACCCGTAATTAACCTGGCTGCCATATTTTGTACCAGTTGAAGTTTCCGGGTTAGGCACAAGGGTAGCCCCATGTAGAGTGCATTACAGTAATCCAAATGTGAGGTTACCAAAGCATGTACCACAGTTTCCAGATCCCTTGTATCCAGGTAAGGGCGCAGTTGGCGTATCAGCCGAAGCTGATAACAGGCACTTCTGGCCTTTTAAATAGCATTTTGTGTCCAGGTTGGTTTATAACGTGTTCTGCTACTGCTGATTTTTCTGGCTGGCCCAGCCTGCACTGTCTCTAATGTTCCTTGATTCTTGTTTGCACACTGCATTTGGTGGTCCCTATGTAAACCTGTCCAGCAGATAATGGCCCATCAACCACCCATTAGCCAAACAGACACTAACGAGCCTTGCATTTCTATACCCAGAAACTAACTATTCAGTTATACAAATTACATATATCCCCCAACAGGGGTTCACAGCATATAAACTCCACATACACTCCTACCCAACCATTCTCTGAAGATGCCAGCCACAGATGCAGGCAAAACGTCGGAAAGAAACTATTCCAGAACACAGCCTCACAGCCTGGAAAAAACTCAAGGAAAATCTATGGATGCCGGCCGTGAAAGCCTTCGACTTCACAAAACTATAAATATTTGACTTCAACATTAGATCAATACAAGGGGCAATGGCTATTGCCACCTGAATTTTAGATTTCATTGTCCTCTGTCATATCTATTTGGGCTGATATTATTGATTCTAGCCAAGGAGATGGGTCATGACCACAAAATCCTATTCTTAGCATGAGGAAAGACAATAAGGAATAACTGGTTGCCGAACAAGGTGGTGGAGCATGGGCAGTCTGAGGTTTTACACCACATTCCTTAAGCATAGTTCACTAAAGCAGAAGTCAACCATGAAAACAAAGACTAAGTATAATCTTGCTTAGCTGTATATGTTTAACAGCATTACATATTAATTAAAGCATTTGCCATTTGTCTCACAAATAAGCATCATCAAGGTGGCTAATAAGACACTTGATAAAAATAACACTTTTTAAAAACAAAATGAAAAGTAACAACAAAACAGCAGAAACAAGTGGTCCTAACCAAACACTCCATCTGGAATAAGGTCATCTTGATCTAGCATTTAAAAGCCGGTAAAGAAGGAACGAGGCAATCTTCTCCAGAAACTTCCACTGCTTTGGTGCCACCACAGAAAAGGCCCTGTCCTTCAGTACTATAGCCACTATACTTCAGACAGTTGAGGATATAGGCAACAGGCCCTCTAAGGCAGATTTCAACATATTTAAAATTCATACTTTTAACATTCTAGTATGAAAACATTTAACAATGGTTTTAAAATGCTTTTATATGGTTTTAAAAAGCTTCAAGCAGAATAAAAACAGAGCTACTGTATTGCTTTGGGAATTACTGCTCAGGGGAAATGCTGTTAGATGTTCACAAGAATAAATGGAGCGAGAGAGTTGGTCTTGACTTTCTGAAAGTGAAAGCATTGTTAAAGCTAGCTCCTATGTTAATTGGCAACTTAGAATTAAAAAAAAAGTACCAAACAGTTGTTTTCAGTAGGCTAATTGAAATAAGCTTCATCTTTGTAACTAGAAACTGCAGTGCTTTGAACATTTGAAGTGTGTTACAAAGCTGAAGTATACTCAGAGGGATTCAGTTACCTCATTTTATTTGGGAGAATTAAAAATGTAGATTATTTTGGTGAATTCATTTCCTACTGTTGGGTTTTCTACTCACTCTTGTTCAATATGCAAAGAGCCTGAAGGCAAACAATGAACATTCAACACACAAAGGGGCTTAACGCAAACACTGAATATGCGGCTCTCAGTATATGGATAGGAGCAGTAAGTCTATTTTGCTGTTTTTAATACCAAAAAACAATAAAAGAAACGTGTATCCCTAATACTTAGCCACTACGTTTTCCTTGAAGAGGAACTGTGTGCAAACAGGCCATGAAATGCACAGCTATATCAGTCTCTTGTAGTACATCTGTTGTCACCTACACTCGCACTACACAGTATGGCTAACACTGTGCTTCTCTATTAGTCACATTGCAATGGAGATGGAAATATGAACCCCCAACTGTTGTCTTGAGGTATATATGAATTGCAATGCATGTGTATCTGAGTCATAGCTCTTCAAACAAGCTTCTTTATAGCTGTGATAGGATTAAACAACTGTGGGTAAGATATAGTGAAATGAAGACGAGGTTGTACTTAGGAGAAACATTTTACTAATATACTGTACTTTTATGGACAACGGGAAATAAAACAGATTAATTACTTACAGGAGCCATTTGAGGAGGTGAAAGGACGAGCCTTGCCAGCTTTGTCTTTTTACAAAACAAGTTAAATATTAGACTTGGAGGGACATTCATTTTTTCTTAAAAAGATACTGATAGACCAAATGTGTGGTTTGTATTTATATGAGACATCTGTCAAGTCCTTGTCAAAAGTGTAAAATTATTGAAACATACTATAAAATAATCTTCTTCGTATACTATAAAATGTCTTCTCTTTGCATCCTGAGTAGAGACATGTGAAATATTTAATGTGAACAAGTTAAAAATTATTAATTGGTCTTCTTCAAGCACTGCTGTTCCCTACTTGTATTGGAAGCCTTTAGAAATTATAGGGATATGGGACAATGTTGTGTTCGCATAATTGTTAATGTTCATTCATGTATAACACTAATGTACATGCAGGTTCTAAAAGGCAGTAGTAACTGATTCCCAGAACGTCACAATGGATAAAATAATGCTTGCAGAGTATTTTTGAAATTTGAAATAAAAACATTTTAAACTGTATTGTGGTGCTCTTTTGGTTTACTTTAGCTTCTCTAGCAGCAAAAAATTACTCAGAAGTAAGCCCCACTGAGTTTAAGAATTATAGCCAGGTATATTGGTATATCAATGTACCCTAAAAGTATCTGAAAGGGGAGTAAGATGTTTTTCTAAATACTTCAGTAGCATCAAGTTACTTTCAGGAAGTTGCAAGCATTAAAGAGAGATTTCAATGGTTTAAGTATACAGTCTGCAGCAACTGAGTTTTCTAAATTTATATTGTTATATTGTTTATATTGTTATAAACCCTGACTACTGAAATCCTACAAAGACCACCTCTGTTTATATTGTAACAAAAAGGTCCAACATAGTTTTAAAAAATAAAGGAAAACATTCATGGGCTCAAGCTACTAATTTTTTTTATCATGAAACCTCCCAGTTCACCAATGGGGAGAAAGACAACAGAGTTAATGGCAATCAGGAAAGTAAAGTGCTGCCAGGATATGGAATGCTGGCACACAAAACAGAAAAGTTTCTCACTTGTAGTGCTTACTACAGCTGGCATAGTACTAACCCAAGGCATTTGCTTCCAGCCTGTTGCTGTTGTAGAATTGTCACTGCTATACCCCATAGTCAAGATTTTTGTGGGTTATCTTCAAGCAGCAATTTTACTCAATTAGTATAGCTAAAGACATTAGCATGTGTTTTTAAAATTGGACATGCAGTTTGTCTTACCTTACCAGTCATCCAAAAACTTGCAAGTCAGATTTTCACACCTTGGCAGCCCAAGAAAAGTTCCAGTGTGGTGTTATTCCCCAACTTGGAACTGTTCGTGAGAGTACCAGATGTTGCTTAAAATTAGATTTAAAGAATAAACAGATTATATTATTTTCCATTTTTATTTCATTTCAAATTATAACACAAAAGTGTTCCAAACTGAGAAAAAGTTCCATTTTGTTTTTACATATTAAAAAATATCCACTCTTTTATACAGACCATGTAACTTTACAGCACAATGTTACAATCTTGTTCACTGAAGGATTACAGGCAACAAACAAAACAACGTTTAAGAAACAAAAGTTGCAATACAAAATATTTCAGCTTCTGGTAGGCTCACATTCTTCTCTTCTGTGTACTTATATACAACACTGTTTAAAAGGAAGAGGAAATAAAATTAAGTTACTTTACAGAGGTCTAGCAGCATACAACAGATCAAAGATTGATATTACTACCAGAACCACCAATTGGATCAAACTGTGCCATTTTGCTCATTAAAAGACTATTTTAAACTTTACACTTGAGTACTATGTGAGAAAATTGAATTAAATACAAAAATACTCTGTTAGTACATCTTCTTATATAGAACTGCTATTGTTGTTGTGTGCTTTCAAGTCATTTCTGACTTATGACAACCCTAAGGAAAACCTATCACAGGGTTTTCTTGGCAGAATTTGTTCAGAGGGGGTTTGCCCTTACCTTCCTCTGAGGCTGACAATGTGACTTGCCCAAGGTCACCCAGTGGGTTTCCAGGACTAAGCAGGGATTCAAACCCTGGTCTCCCAGTGTCCTAGGACTTTTTCGGATGAGCTTTTATACCGCTAGCAGCCTCGTCCCCGTTGCGAGGCTGCAGCGCTGCAGGGCGTCCCTTTCGGATGACACCCTGCCCTGCCGATCCTCTTCCGAGACTGTTGCGTAACCTCTGTGACGCTGCTGCGTTATATTCGGCGGTTTTCTAATCACGATCAACTTTCGTGATTAGAAAACCGCCGAATACAACGCAGCAGCGTCACAGAGGTTACACAACAGTCTCGGAAGAGGATCGGCAGGGCAGGGCGTCATCCGAAAGGGACGCCCTGCAGCGCTGCAGCCTCGCAACGGGGACGAGGCTGCTAGCGGTATAAAAGCTCATCCGAAAAAGTCCCTAGTCTAACACTCAAATCACTACACCACACTGGCTATAGAACTGCTGTAGGGCCTATCTATTATGGCACTATGTCAGTTTTTCCATATTTGTGCAATAGCCAGTGTCCACTTTCTTCATGGCTCTATGATATTTTTGTTGTAAGTTCAGGAGAATGGAAAATCTCAGTAGGAAAATGTCCATCTTCTTTTGCACAAAGAGCAAGATCCAGAAAAACTATATACAGAAGTGTAAACATTCTCACCATCCTCTCCTTCATTTATCTTCCCTCAGTGGTACAACACTTAGGAAGACAGTCCCATTTTTCCACTTGAGTTTTTAGCAAGGAAAAAAAACCTAGTGGAAATTCCATCTCCATCTTTACAAAGACAGCGGAAATACTTATAAATTAAAAACACACATGCCTCATCACCACATGGGGGTTGAAGAGAAATAAAGAGAAGGAGGACTTAACCTCAAAATCTTTCCCCAGTAAAAAAACAAAAACATATCAACACATACACACAATAAAGTGCCACAAACTATATGCACAGTATCTTCCTCATCAATGTAAAATGTAAGGAGGCCAATTAGCAGGATTTCTAGGCAGACTTGTGTCTGAGCTTTTTTATGAAGGTGATTTCTCTGTAAGGGTGATTTGCATTACCTACTACTTTCCTTCCTGCAACAACTGGACCTTGCCTTTCCCTGAAATCCTTTTATGTGTGCTTGAAATGGGGGGGGATCATGGGGGGAAAGCCTTCGATTTTAATTTACATTGGGCTTTCACAGAGGTCTGACATTTGGGGATGCCTGCTTACAATGTCTATTTCACCATGAGATGTGCAATTAGCTAACTTATTCTTCACATGTTGTTCTTCAAAACATTTGAAATAAATATACCCAAAGCCAGTATCCATTAGTAAGCGTAAGTACCATTGTTTCCTCTGATGAAAGCATCTCCATATTTATTCTTCAGTTGTCCATTTACATATTCTTCTGTCTGTTCCAAAGCTATATTCATGTATCCATCCAAGCAAGCCAGCACTCCTAGAATAATTAAATATAGGACTACTCAGATTTGAGAACTACAGATGTTTTGAGTCCCATTTGGGAGAAAAACAGGATATAAATCAAATAAATAAATATTTTCTTAAGCAAATATTGTGTTAAAAATTGAACATAAATACTGCATCACAAAAAATGACAGGATAAACTGAAATATACAGATAATGAGAACATACACTTCCATCTACCCAATAAAGCAATAAAGTTGTTATATATCATTTGGCATATGAAATACAAAGTCACTATAGAGAACCTCTGTCACATGGCTAATCTTCTTTGAAAGCTAGAAAAGCTATTCTTTCATGATATGGATTATGTTAAGACTACTCTGTCCTGTGTGTGCATGTGCCTTCAAGTCACCTGTCAACTTATGGCAACCCCATGAATTTCATAGGCTTTTCTTAGGCAAGGAATAACCGATATGGTTATGCTAGTTCTTTCTTCTGAAATATAGCCTACAGCACCTGGTATTCACTGGCAGTCTCCCATCCAAGTATTTAACTAGGACTGACCCTATTCAGCTTCCAAGATCACACAGGATCTGGTACTTTTAGGATATTTAGGTCCTCATACTCTGTCTTACCATTCTACAATACACAGTCATGAATTTGAATGGACATAGATACAGTAGAAGGCAAGCATATACAGAGCCAAGTTTTCTATTTCAGTAGTAATAGGTCTGACAATCTGATCATAATACAAAATAGTATATATGTAAGATTTTTGTGTAATATACAAAGGAGGAAGGGAGGGAGAGGAAAAAAAAGATATGTGGCACACCTTTAAGACTAACTGGTTTTTAGTTTTGCTTGAGCCACTTCTTCAGATGCAGTACTAAGTGGTATTAAGGCCATTTAATGTTAATGTCTCCATTAACATCATCTAAGATTATAAATAGATGCAGACTGCCATAAAATACAGTCATATTCTGCAAACAGTTTTACGTTTTTTTTTTATTATTATGCTCCCAAGCACTTGAGTAAGACAACGTGTTACAGTCATCCCTTCACATTCGCGGGGGTTAGGTTCCCCAGACCCCCGCGAATGTGAAAAATCCACGAATAATGATTGCCCTCCCCTCCCCCGCGAAAGTGACCATGGGGCCTCCGGAGGCCCCATAGTCGCTTTCTCCAGACTCCCCAGTCCCTTCCTAGGCCTTCAAGGGGCCTCAGGAGACCATCCCGAGGCACCGTGGAGGCCTCCCCGGTCCTACCCCCTCCCTCGCAAGGCCTTCACGGGGCCTCGCAAGGTCCCGTGGAGGCCTCCTCGGCCATCCCCCCTCCCTCCCAAGGCCTTCACGGGGCCTCTGGTGGGTCTCCAAAGGCCCCGTGGAGGCCTCCCCGGCTCTTCACGGGGCCTCCGGAGGCCCCGTGTCATGGTTTTGGGAGGGCAGGGGGACCTCCCAAAATCGTGAATATCCAAAATCGTGAATGCTGAGTTCACGAATGTGGAGGGGCAACAGTATTTTCAAGTGAATATACTGAAAATCAGGGTGCTGGTGTTTAAAACAAAAAAGCAAGGGAATAAAAATTCTCATCTTAACAATCACAGTTAACATGTGTTTAACAACTGATAAAATACAATACACAAATTGAACATGAGTCAACAGTGTGATGCGGCAGCTAAAAAGGCCAATGCGATTTTGGGCTGTATCAATAGAAGTATAGTATCTAGATCAAGGGAAGTAATAGTGCTGCTCTATTCTGCCTTGGTCAGGCCTCACCTAGAATACTGTGTCCAGTTCTGGGCACCACAATTCAAAAAAGATATTGACAAATTGGAGCATGTCCAGAGAAGGGCAACTAAAATGGTGAAAGGTCTGGAAACGATGCCTTATGAGGAGAGACTTAGGGAGCTGGGTATGTTTAGCCTGGAAAAAAGACGGTTAAGAGGCGACATGATAGCCCTGTTTAAGTATTTGAAGGGGTGTCATGCTGAGGATGGAGTGGGCTTGTTTTCTGCTGCTCCAGAGACTGGAACATGGAGCAATGGATGCAAGCTCCAGGAACAGAGATTCCACCACACATTAGGAGGAACTTTTTGACAGTAAGAGCTGTTCGGCAGTGGAACACACTCCCTCGGGGCGTGGTGGTGTCTCCTTCCTTGGAGGTCTTTAAACAGAGGCTGGATTGCCATCTGTTGGGGATGCTTTGATCAAGATTTCCTGCGTGGCAGGGGGTTGGACTGGATGGCCCTCGTGGTCTCTTCTAACTCTACAGTTCTATGATTCTATGATTCTACAGAACTGAACTGTTATAGCTCATGTTCAATATTATTTTAAAATATTTTTTACAGCTGTGTTACCAAATAAAAAGTAGTCAAAACAGAAAGACAGAATTTAATCCAAATAAAAAGTAGTCAAAACAGAAAGACAGAATTTAGTCAAGTAAATTTGATCAGGGCCTAATACCCTAAAGGCAACAGATCCCATCTGATCTTGGAAGCTGAACAGGATCGGTTCTGGTTAGTAGTTGGATGGGACATCACCAAGGAATGTTAGGTACTATAGCCTATATTTCAGAGGAAGGAACTGGCAAAACCGCCTCAGAGTATTCCTTGCCTAATAAAACTTTATGAAAAATTCATGGGGGTCACCAAAAGTTGACAGGCAACTTGAAGGCACGCATATACACACACACACACTTGATACCCTCAGACTTATAGTTCTGAAAAACAAATAACCCTCAATCTGGGAAACTTGGCTTGGGTGATGAAAAGTTCCCAGGTCTATGGACTGGGTCAATCTCACACTTACTAATTGCTGCTACAGGAGTTAAATTTTACTGTTTTTGGCTCAGCATACCACATGGCCAAGAAGTAGGAGTGGCCTCTGCCTGCATGATATCCCTCACTTGAACAACAACAAAAGCAACATCTGAAACAATATGTAGCCCTGTGACTCTAACACCGTTACTTTTCCTTTTTTTTATTTTTAACAACTTTTGCTTGATGAAGAAGCCAGTAGAGCTTTGAAAGCTTGCATCATGTGTTTTGCAATTTGGTTGGCCAATAAAGTATTGCTTTTATGCAGATTCTGGATTTCGTTTTGCTACATGGCCAAAATGTCTACCCCTGAATGTATTTACTCCTATACTTGCTTAGGTACCCATGAGCCCAGGCAGTTGACTCTTTTTATGAACAGATTCTGCTGTACCATCAGAATTTATATTGTTTCTTTACTTTCTAACTAAAATATCACATAAATATATCAATGGCTAAAGGATGAGGAACAAAGAACTTACCTCGATAATCAACTCCAGAATTTAGCTTTACAACAACTGGTCTTCCTATGATTTGTTTCAAGAAATCACTTGGAGTTTGTTTCCGCAGGCTCATTCTGGCAGATTTCAAAACCTAAACAGATAAGGACAAGGAAAATGCTTTAACTTGAAGAACTCAAAACAAGTAGCAAACAGATGCTCAACAGTGTCATTGTGGTGGCACACACAAGAGTTTTCTAGGGAAATACGTATCAAAGAAAATGATTTTTTTTAAAAAAAATTAACAATTAATTTAAAACTGTGGTTCTAGTCATCATAAAATTATCCTCAGCTACAGAGTTTGATATTCTTATTAAGCAGGTTTGCACATGATTATATTAGATCTATTCACCACATACAACCGCTTGAAAACATTCAAAGCAGTCAGGTATAGCTTTTCTTTGCTGTTTAGCCTCAACTTTTTTCAGATGATCTTAAATTGTGATTTTAAACTGTGTACTGATTGTTTTAAAATGTCATGGGGGAATCCACACTATACAGTTGTCCCTCCGTATCCACAGATTTAAGTATTCACGACTTGAAAATATTCTTTAAAAAATAATACTCCAAAAAGCAAACCTTGATTTTGCCATCTTCTATACGGGACACCATTTTTGCCATGCCATTGCATATAATGGGACTTGAATATTCACGGATTCTGGTATCCACGAGGGGTCCTGGAACCAAACCCCAGCGAATATGAAGGGACAACGGTACAAATAATCCAGTCTGAAACTGGATTATTTGCATGGCTCCTTCCTATGGAATCCTGGGGTTTGTAGTTTGGTGAGGCAAACTACAAATCCCAAGATTCCATCGGAAGGAGCCATGCAAACAATCCAGTTTCAACCTGGATTATTTCTCTAGTGTGGATGCCCCCTAAATCTGTCTCGTTTTTTTTTTTCAACTGATAAGTTTTAACTGATTTGTGTTTTTAACTACTATTACCTTTGTGTGTTGGATGTGTTGTTCCCCGCCTCGATCCACAGGTAAGAAATTACCATGATTATCACTATTATGATTATTAATCCCACACACCCCGTGCCTCGGGAAAACCAGCACCACGGACCCGTACTGAGCTTCTCTCATCCCACCCATTATGATTACTGCTCAACGTTCAACTCATTTCATGGGCCGTCAACCCTTTTTAAGGGGCGAGAAAAAGCCCCTCAGACCCGCCAACCGGTCTCGCCTGTGTGGAGGACGAGGCCAGAGCTGAGCTCTCCTTTTGGGCCAACGGATGTAAATAAAGGGACCACTGGTACGAATTGGGAAACACTAGAAAAGCGGAAGCCGCTTGTCTTTAAATTCAGAAAAAGGGCTCTGAGGTGAATTAAAAGGAGGGAAAGCCGAGAAACGGCCCCATCCAAGGACCCCTCCATAAGCGGGGAGAGGCGCGGAGGAGAAGCAGCAGAAGCGTCCCCCCCCCTCGCCTCAGAAGCGGGTTAGAACCTTCCGCCGCGAGAGCAGAGCCGGGCGCGCGCACCCACCAACCGCCGCCCTTCAGCTTGAACGCTCCGCCGCCCTCAGTCACTCACCCTCGCCTCCTCACGTTCCTTAACTGTCTCGAGCGGTTTCCCCGACGAAGAAGAATGATGATGGGCTGCTCCCCTCACCAATCAGCGCTTTTCGGCTTCCTGTTGCAACTACGGTGGCCAGCCCCGGCCAAAACACTGTGGCTGTGGAATTTTAGCGGCTCCGATTTGAGGCGGTTCTGTGGAGATTTTCAGGCTACACTGTTACAGTGTTACTATTCCACTTTAACTGCTCCGGCTGCCTCCTGTGGAATTCTGGGGTTTGTAGTTTAGTGAGGCCTAAGATCTCTCTGGCTGAGAGGTGTAAATGCCCCTCTCTAAACTGCAAATCCCAGGATTCAACAGGAGGCAGCCATAGCAAATAAAGTGGAATAGTAACACTTTAACAGTATTGTCTGAAAATCTGGTGTGTGTGTGTGTGTGTGTGTGTGTGAGAGAGAGAGAGAGAGAGAGA
The DNA here is from genome assembly GCA_030847615.1 of Gambelia wislizenii. Lineage (NCBI taxonomy): Eukaryota > Metazoa > Chordata > Lepidosauria > Squamata > Crotaphytidae > Gambelia > Gambelia wislizenii. The sequence goes on along the minus strand of JAUMIR010000005.1, from coordinate 61,305,948 downwards.
GAGATGTGAAGTTGTCCCATTGAACGCCCCCGCGGTTTATTTCCCAGTAAAACAGGCACGCAGAGTATGGGACCCGCACAAAAAGACGTTAATAAGCAACCCCCTTTATTGAGTTAAAAGCAGTTCATTGCCTGCCTGCAAAGAAAAAAAAAACTAAAAAATAAACCTGTGTACCATAGGACCCCCCTATCCACTGATTCATTATCCACTGATTCAATTATCCACAGGACACACAACAGTACACCTACCATAGAGTCTTCCTAGAAAATGTGTCTTCTCTAGCCATTTTCTAGGTCTTCCACGGCAACTCTATGTTATTTTAAACCAGAAGTTCCATTATTTTCAATGGTGTTCGTTATTATCCACTGCCTTCAGTATCCACACACACCCAGAACCAATCCCCAGTGGATATGGGGGTCCTACTGTATGTTTTAAATCAAGACTTCCTTGCAGTGGCATAGCTAGAGCAGGGGCTCTTAGCTCTAGATTTCCAACTAAACTCTAGATTTCAAACAACAACGGTAATAAAACCTAATAGTAGTAGTAGTAATAATAATAATAATAATAATAATAATACAGTTACACCACCCATTAAACCTTCCCTCTGAGACACCAGAGGGACAGGGAAGACTTCTCCTGCTTCTTCCTGAAAGTTTGTGGCTGGAGTGGATTGAATGGCAATGTGCAGGTCAAGCCAGCCAGCCTTTGCCTTGGCTTCTATGACCTGGCCAATCCACTGCAGGGAGGAGGTGGGCCAAGCAGCCTTCAAGCCCTCATGGACCCCCTGTGAGGACATCACGGACCCCTGGGGGTCCCCAGACCCCAGGTTAAGAACCACTGAGATGGAGCTTTTGCCACTTGGGGCCATTCCTGAGTTTGCCGCCCCTTTCAGGACACAGCAAAAATGCTACAAAAAGTCAAAACAATGTATAGGGAAATGAATGGCATAAATAAATAAATAAGGAATGATATTGCACGCACTTCACGAGATCAAATTATCACAATCTAAGGCTTAGTCACCACCACCACTTGTCAGACTGCCGGATGTTTTTGCCACGGCTCCCTGATCTCCGTAAACGCACAGTAGCATGAGAGATTTGTTTAAATCATCAAAAAATAAAATTGTGTCTCACATAAAAAGTGCCACCCCAAAAAAGTGTCGCCTAGGGCAGACTGCCCCCTCCGCACAACACACTCCCAGCTATGCCACTGCTTCATTCTCTTCAGTACAGAATGCTCTAAAAGTTTGATGACTGATGTTAACAAAATTAGTGAAATAATAGTTGAAATGAGCGACTGTACTTTTAAAAAATGCCTTTTGTCGGTAGCCAGGAGGCACAGTGCAAGAACAGGACGATGTGCTGGTATTTTCTTCTTCCAGTATTCTGATGCTTATTTTTTTAACTTATACACTTACATGCTCTACAGTGGCTTGTTCAGAATTTTATCTTTTAGCAATTTGTCCCTAAACATATCAGAAATGTCATACTGATTCCAATAGTATTACTTGTATTAAGAAAAGTACATAGAGGATTTCATCCCTGTAGCACATTCCTATGTATGTTTACTGACAAGCAGAACCATGTCAACCAGTTGAGTTTTATATTTCTTACTCAAATGGTTTCATATTTCAAGGGGTAAAGTGCTTGTGGTATTTTCTGCCTCAATAGTCAAAATAATTAATACATGTAGTCTTTGCCACTCAGCACCTTGACTTCAGGCAGTCTTATTCACTATTACATGTGTTTAGGATTGCATACTCAAGTAGTATTCTACCTGAGTGAATAACTTGCGAACTGGTGAGATAGCTAACACCTAAAATAAACCATTCTGGTACTGATCTGGTCCTGAGGGCAGAGCACAATGCAAAAGCACACAGAATCATATGTTTGGGCACAATTCTACAGAAAAGAAGTGACAGAAACCACAGGTATATGCTATGAGAATGGAACAGTTGTTCAGCAAGAAATCTCTTTGCGTTAGAATCATTTCACTGTTAGTGCAAATAATACAGAACATACAATAATACTGTTATTTTAATTTTTCTTCAATTTTAAAAGGGAACAATTGTTTGAAAAATACTGTCTGTTTCTATTTTCAGACCTGGAGATAGCTGAAAAGGACTTCCGGCAGGGCTGGTGAAATTTCTCTCTTACACACACACAGTGGAGATTATCACACCAGCCTCCTTCTCGCAACAATAGGATTAGCGAAACAAATGGGCATATACCTATAGATTTTCCTTGGGTTTTTTTTTCCCTAAAGAAACTATTCCAGAACACAGCCTCACAGCCAAAAAACAAAAACAAAACAAAAACCCAAGGAAAATCTATGGATGCTGGCCGTGAAAGCCTTCGACTTCACATGGGAATATACCTGTTTGAAATCATTATCACACTATCTCTTCAATTATGCGAGTACACTGCAGTTATGGTGCTTTGCCAATCATCTGTCCTTCTGCACCGGCTCTGTAACCCCACGTTCAGTGCATGCATGCCTTTTAAAAAATTTGTTTGCCGCAATTGCACATTTATGGGGAATGCCTTGAAAATACAGGAAAACTGTTATACTTAATGGTATAACTACTATGTCTGGGGCATAGTAGGTCTGTTCCCTCATAGGCCTTGTCTCTTAGCAGTACCTGAAGTAGTGTGACCACTTCTATTTGAGAAGCAAAATGAAAGAGAGCATTTTCCTTCATTTAATGAAAAAATGGGACAAGCCACAGTTGCAGTCAGTCCTATTAGCACCCTGCAGGAGAAACTAGCACAGGTGAGAACTCCTAAAGTCATGATCACTTCAACCAATGGGAGAGCATTTTCTGCTCTGCCAGGTAAAGATGCATCTTTAAGGAAGATTTTTTAGAACAAAATACTTCGCACACAATCAAAAACACTGCAACAGTAGCTAACTATATGCTTAAGTCCAGGCTATTTAACAGGTTGAATCTCCTGATATAAGCCTGCCTGGCCCCTGAGATCCACACAGAGACCCTCCTCTCAGTCCTACCATCTTCACTAGTACGGGTGGTAGGAACACAACAGAGAGCTTTCTCGGTGGCTGTCTCTATATTTTGGAAATTCAGCTAGAACCGCACCTCCCTATTGTCCTTCCACGGGCAGGCAAATACTTTTTTATTATGGGCTTGTCTATACGAAGCAATAAAATGTAGATTGGTGTGTAGTAATGACAACTTGCAGCAGCTTCTATTTGTCTTAACGTGTTTTTTTTAAGATTATAGGCATGTGAAGCTATCCACTACCCAACCAATCAGCTTTCAACTCTGAGAAAGTGCAGTGATGTGAATTGATTGTCCTAACAGGTGATAGTGTGCATTTCCACACATTATTTTTAAAAATATGGGAAAAGCCACAAAGGCTTTTCCAGCAGAGTATTTGGCGTTTTTGGCCCCCCTCTTTCTGAATATGATGGATTGATGCAGGTGATTGCTAAGATGATGAAATGGAGGTTTGTGCTATCCTTTTCTCTCTTTCTTTTTTTGGAAAGGTGGAATATCGCTTGTGAGCACCATATACAGTTGTCCCTCCACATTCACGGATTTGGCATTCACGGTTTTAAGTATTCACGGTTTGAAAATATTCTTTAAAAAATAATAATCCAAATAGCAAACCTTGATTTTGCCATCTTATATAAGGGACACCATTTTGCTATGCCATTGCATATAATGGGACTTGAGTATTCGCGGATTTGGGTATTCACGGGGGGTCCTGGAACCAAACCCCAGCGAATGTGAAGGGACAACTGTAAATCATTTGGTTTTTTTTTTAAGTTTGAGGGTGGCAGATTTAAAAATGCGTGTAATCCACTCCACTCACAGCTACAGGTACTCATACCTGTCTCAGCTACAGGTATGCAAAGTTTATGGGGTTGTAAAACCATTAAGACAGGTCCCAGCTGCTGCAACATGCTATTATTGTGGAGCAGTCTGTTTTTTTTCTTTATGTAGACAACCCCTAAGGCAAATAGTATTCTCCTTAAATTCTATGAGGTGTATTTTTGCTGTATAGACAACCCCTCAGGCATTTAACAAAGGGTTGTAAGTACTGTGTTGTTCTAAACAGCATTGTGTAACTTTTAAAATTTTCTTATAGTATATGTTTTTAACATGGTTATAGTTTAATTTTGGTTTTAATGTAGACTTCTTTTATGTTTTTAATTGTAATCTGTAAGGTGTAAGCAGTCTTGAATCCCAGTCTTGGGGAAAAGGCAGGATATAAATAAAGTGAATAATAATAATAATATCTGCTTAAGGAATTAAAACTATAACATTGCAAGAAAAGAAGAGAAATCTCTCTTCTTGTAACATCAGTGCCAGTCTTGGCCACCAGCCATGTTTCATACTTTAATATGGATACCCAGAAACAGATATATTTTTTTTTCTTATGGAGGTGTTTTGTTTTGTTTTGTTTGGTGTGATTTAGACTCTACTTATTTTGGCACAGGTGGGCAACTGGAGGAGAGAAGCTACAGATAACCAGCTCAACACATAGCCACCAATGTAGAAGGAAGTGTGGTTAGGCAGCCTGTACTGTATTTAATTCCTACTCATCTGCTTAGCCTTTGTTCTCTATTACATAACTGGTTATCTCTTGATTCATCATCTGAAAGTATTTCTTGTTTAGTATGCAATTTCCATTAATTTATTTTTATTTTTTAGTTCCTCTGCCAAGCAAAGCAGGAAGCACACTCTGAGTGGTGGGATGGCTTGCAGCTATTCTCTCCAGAGGACTGATGTCAAGGGAAGATGAGAGTAAACACTCTAAAATGGCCCGCAGTTTCATGTCTGGCCAGAAGAGGAAGCAGAGACAATGCCTTTGGCATTGTTAAAATGATTTTAAAAGAAAATTGATCTTTAAACAAAAGGCACAAATGATTGAGAAAATCTTCTGCATAAGCTCCACTGAAAAGCTTTTGCACTCTTTCCATACATTTCAGTGGTGGTTGTGCAAGGGAAGGAGTGCCCCCTAGGAGAAATGCTGAAGAAAGGAAAGGCAAAGTGTGGCGAAATGCACTACAGTCAATGGGCAAAGGAGCTAAATGCACTATAGCCAATGGGACACTTAATATCATAGTCAATGTCATAGTCAATATCATATTAATTAAAACCCATTAAGTACATTTAAGGTTCATTTATGTGTAAATATAAATGTAACAATCAGATATGAGTGGGCATATGTTATTTTTAATGAGTGTTCAACTTAAATTACTTTAAATTTTGATTATATTTTAATAATTTATTAAATAATATTTTAACAATAATAATTTAAGAGTGATTAATTTAATTAATATTCTATTTGTTGTAAAATTTTAAATATATTTTATCCCTAGCCATTTTATGTATTTTATCTTAAAAGCATTAACTTTCCTCTCAGTTTCTCTTAAACAAAAGTGTGCCTCTTGATCACTTGGGCAGCCTGAAAAATCCCCCTATCTCCAAATGGCAGTTGTTCATGCTTGTACTAAGGACATATCTGCTTGGCAGGCGACAGAGCTGAGCTGGACCAATACATCCAGTCTCTGTTAATTACACTGTGTGCTTAAATGCAATATTTTGGTACAAATAAAAGCATAGTTCAAAATGGTATTTTGGGTTTTAATGAGTATTGCTTGTTACATTTCAGGCTGTACTAAAGTTTTTGTGGAGACATGCCCCCCACATACACAAATGCCAGCCCCTGACTTAGGCTATATCTGCATTGCAGAAACAATCCAGTTTGACACTGCTTTAATTGCCATGGCTCAATGCTATAGAATTCTGGGGTTTATAGTTTGTGGTGGCACCAGAGCTCTCTGCCAGAGAAGGCTAAATATCTCACAAAACTACAAATCCCAGAATTCCATAGCATTGAGCCATAGCTGTTAAAGCGGTGTCAAACTGGATTATTTCTACACTGCAGATATAGCCTAAGAGAAGACTCCAGCACTGCCCCTGTGTAACATGAAGATGTAGATCATATTGAGCCTTCCCCATCATGATGCGGCAGAGCTAGGGGGGGGGGGGAAACCCTAAAGCTGCTGAACATATTCCTAACAGATCACTGTGCTCTACAGGATGAAAAGGTCAGAAACTCATTTCAGTCTTATACATGAAAGACAGGTGTGAGAGCTGTGTATGGCTGCCATTATCTAATGAACAGGGCAGCACTTATCATTTTTTGATTTGATAATGTAATTTAATGATTAGAGCCCAGCTTTTATCATTTTTTGGATCACCTATTCTGTAATTTACATTTTAAAAAAGATATCCATATGAACGATTTCTTGGATCCTATCATCATTTTTGAAATATTTCTGTGAAAGTAAATGTACCACGTTTTCACATAAACAAATTCTCCCCCCGCCCCAATCTCACTGAAACACAATGTCATGAAATACTTGAGGAAAGCAAAGGAACAAAAAGAAGTGTCTTTATTCAACCATTTCTTTGTTTGCTTGTTTAATACATTTTAGGCATCTTTCACGATCACAGACTTGCCAAAACATGTTATAGTACAAAACAGTAAAATTCAGTGTTAACAAATGATAAAGCCACCTTAAATTTGGGCAATTTTAAAACAGAACAGTATAATATTATATTTAAAAAGACAATATTCAAATCTGTAGTAGCAGCAAATGTAATAAAACCATGTCAATTAAAAGGCAGTAAAAGCAGATTACTTTTAAAAGTCGTTACATACCCTGATAGCCCCCATCTTGGAATATCAAAATAATTGGCTGTATTTAATAATTTGGCTAAGGTGACCATCCATGTGGTTACAGGTAAACCAGGGACCCCCTAACACCAAGGTAGGATTCATGCAAGACCAAGGGAAGGGCCTGTGGAAATTTTCAAAAACAGGTACTCTTAGGTAAGACTCAACACCTGGAGGTGAGTCAATCACTAATCCACTCAACAATTGCTGGAAAACGTATTGCTTGTAAAATGGGATTTTCCTCTCTTGCATCCTCCAACAACAGACCTTGCCTGTTTCCAATTCAATTACAAAGTATAACTCTTCCAGAATACCCCTCCACGCCACGAGGATCGCCCCCTCTGCCAGGATCGCCTCCGCCACCAGGATCGCACCTCCTCCCCCTGCCAGGATTGCGCCCCTCCCCCTGCCAGGATCACCCCCACGCCCCCCCCCACGCTCAAGCAAACACCATGCTACACACACGCACACACCATGCCACATCACCCCATGCTACTCACACCCCCTCTGCCTCTGCCATGTATAGAAAAGAGTGAAACTTCCACATGGTCCCACCCCCATTGTGCTGATTGGCTGCCCAACAGAGCTTTGATTGGTTGGTCAGTTCCCTAAGCAGCCAATCAGCACAGTGGAAATGGCAACATACTTAAGAGCAATATATATTTAGATACCACACAAGAACACCACCAAATTGCACACGGTTCTGCTTCCTCCCTCCATGTTCTCAGTTTGCTGTGCACCTTCAGAATGCAATTCTGAGATCCTGCTGCTGCAGGAATCTCTGCTGTACAGGACAGGTGTCATATAATCCATCATCCCCTCACTCTATTCCTCTATCCAAATATTTCGTATTATTTCCGTTAGCCATGTGTGAGTGCTTGAAGCCTGAGCGTTTGCATGAATGCTATTGATATTTCCAGTAAAAAACATAAAATTGTACCTTTTGGCTTAGCGTCTCCTCCTTAGTATCAGTATACATAGGGCTGTTGCCCATCCTCTCGCTGCCATAATTGAGCTAATTAAATATTCCCCATTTTAATATTTGGACATTAGATTGTCCCCACAGACCCCATGCAAATTGGGTAACAAGTAGCCACAAAGGAAGCCAGCAACATATCTCTTATTACAGCAAGACTATTGCTTCCATAGTAATACCAATAACTGTGGAAGACGATGAGAATTCCACTGGGTAGGGGCTATGACTGAGAAGCTCCTCCTTCTAGTGCCACCAACCTTGCTGATTTTACTGTTGTGTGTGAGAGTGGAACCTCTGATGATGATATTAATTCATCAGCAGGTTAATTTGTACTGGAATAAACAATTTACACCCAAATAATATAGGTCAGGTTGGGAACTGTACAGCCACCTTTGACCCTTCCCAAATTTCAGACAATTTGTAGGGGGGAAAGCTCTTTAAAAAGTCTGAAGATACTTTATTGTTGTGGGGAGGGAGTTCCTCACCCCCAACCAGCAAGAAACCTTCACCAAAATAGCCCAAAAGACTACAAGGAGTGACATGACAACATTTCCAGTCACCATGGCATTGCACCACAGCCTGCCAGAGGGGCCCAAAATCAAGTGGTACAGACCTCTGGGCTCTGGAGTGTACTCACCCTTCATTTTGGTCATTTACAATTAAGCACCATGCATTGGATCTGGGCCCAGAAATGCACTGGTATCCTGTACAGCTGGTATAGAATAAGTATAACATGATCTGATAATGTAATCTCAACAGGGATGAGAATGGCCCCAATAATAATAATAATAATAATTATTATTATTATTATTATTATTATTTATATCTTGAGCCTCTACGAAACACAATCGGGGCAGCTTACAACGCAATCAGGGCGGCTTACAACCAGTTTACTACCAGTTTGAGTTTCTGAACAGTCTCATAGTTCAGCCCTACACGAAGAACATAGCAGTAGTCCAATCTGAAGGTGACCAGAATATGCAGAATTCAACCTCAACCTGTTACATGGTTTATCTTTGGAAACTGGTTGTGAGTATATGCCTTCAAGTCACCTATCTATGACCCAACAAATTCCATAGGGTTTTCTTAGGCAGGGAAAACTCAGAGGTGGTTTTGCCATTGCCTTCCTCTGAAATACAACCTTTAGCACCTAGCATTTTTTTTGGCTGCCTCCCATCCAAGTACTAACCTCTCAGCGGCCTTTGATACAATAGACCATTCCATCCTCTTGGGTCGCCTGAGGGAGTTAGGAATCGGAGGCACTGCCTTGCAGTGGTTCCGTTCCTTCCTCTCGGGCAGATCCCAGAGGGTGAGGCTTGGGGACAGTTGCTCTACTAGAATAGAGCTTAACTGTGGCGTTCCTCAGGGTGCCATCCTGTCCCCGATGCTATTTAACATCTATATGAAGCCACTGGGAGAGGTCATTCGGAGGCATGGAATGTGGTGTCATCAGTATGCGGATGACACCCAGATATACTTCTCCATGTCTCGGTCATCGGCTTCGACTTCAGATGGCGTCTCTCCTCTCAATGATTGTCTTAAAGCAGTAATGGACTGGATGAGGAAAAACAAATTGAGACTGAATCCAGACAAAACGGAGGTACTAACAGTTACAGGCCCAAAACCAGGTCTGGGAATACAAACTCCAATCCTGGATGGAACTACACTCTCCTCCAAGGATTGTGTTCGCAGTCTGGGGGTGCTCCTGGACCCGTCGCTCCAGATGACTAATCAGGTTAATGCGACGGTCAGGAGTGCCTGTTATCAACTTCGGCTGGTACGCCAGCTGCGCCCTTTCCTGGAAACTAGGGACCTTGAAACTGTGGTACATGCACTGGTAACCTCCCGTCTGGATTTCTGTAATGCGCTCTACATGGGGCTACCCTTGTGCTTGACTCAGAAACTTCAACTAGTCCAGAACATGGCAGCCAGGTTGATTTCTGGCATTTCCAGAAGAGAGCATATAACACCGGTGCTAAAAGCTCTCCACTGGCTGCCTATTAGTTTCTGGGCACAGTACAAGGTGTTGGTTATGACCTTTAAAGCCCTACATGGCTTGGGTCCAACTTACCTCTGGGACCGCCTCCTTCCGACGACCCTCCCCGCACACTTCAGTCCTCTGGGAGGAATCTGTTACAGCCTATGAAAACAAGGCTGTCGGTGACCTCCCAGAGGGCCTTCTCTGCTGCTGCTCCCAGATTATGGAATGGCCTGCCGGACGAGATCCATCTTATTACCACCTTAGACAGCTTTAAAAAAGCTGTCAAGACGGATCTTTTCCAGCAGGCCCTTCAATAATTATCCCGGCCCAAGACTCAGCTGCCCTTTCTAGGCTATGATTGTATGTTTTAATTTTTTTTCTTCTAATTTATATATATTTTAATTAATGCATGTTTTTAATCCTTCGTAATTTAATATTATTTTAAGGGGTGGGTGGGCTAGGGTATTGTGAGTATGGGGTTTTTATATTGTAAGCCGCCCCGATTGCGTTGCAGAGGGGCGGGATATAAATAAAATTTTATTATTATTATTATTATTATTATTATTATAACCACCCCTCACCCTCTTTGTTTAGCTAGCTGCCAGTTGTAAAGATGTGCTTATATTGTAATAAAAGGAATTGTTACCTACTCTGACACCCCCAGCCCCATATCTATAATAAATTGGCAATATTTAATATTTAGGTCAAATGTGGCCTTCCCTGTAGTGTGACTATTAAAACTGGGAAATTCCACTAAACCAGGAATCCCAAAGACAAACATTGCTCAATCAGGTATGCACTTAAGGAGGGGCTGACCAAATTCCAAAGAGATGTTAATTTGCAAGGCAACTATGTGCATGAACACCTGGCTAATCCTATCAGCTAAAGCTAGGATACTCAAACCTGTAAACAATCCTCATACCTTTACTCTTCCACAAATAAAGAAAGTTGCTTCCTCTAGTCAATAGCAAAGTATGCACACATTAAGACGCCATTAGCATATACTTTGCTATTGCCTATTGTCTCATCCTGAGCAACTCTGAGAAGCATTGTTTTTCACTCTAAATTCCATCCCCTGAAGGAAACTATTGGCTATTTAAACCCCTTCAAAACAACATTAAACTGTTTTTAGCTCCTCCTACATCCTTGCTGTCAGTTTGCTGACAGACTCTCACAGCGCAATCTAAGACTCCGTTGCTGCAGGAATTTCTGCTCTACAGGATAGGTGTTGTATCTCCCACAAACAACTCCCTTCGCTATTCCTCTATCCCAATATTTCCTACTTTATCCACTAGTCTTGTGTGAATGCTTGAAGCCTGAATGTGTGCATGAATATTGTTATTGTTTTCTCAAATAAAGACCAACTTATTGTACTATCTAGTTTAACGTCTCCTCCTGATTACCAGTATACAAAGGTTAAAAGACCCCGCTATCTGTTGCCCCCTCTTGCATAGCCAAGCTGAGTATATTAATTCTCCAAATTAATATTGATGTTTTGAGGGTCCTTAAGACTCCCAAGTGTTTATGGTAATAGAATCCAAGTGAGGCAAGCATGATTGGTGGGTTTCATTCCATAGAAGCTGATCAGTGTGGAATATTTAGCCAAGTGACAAAATGGAATTTTGGGGCCTTTGAAGGCAATTGATTGTTCATCTGGGAAGAAGAGATTGAATGGAAGAAGGCTGAAGGATGAATAAAGAAGCTGGAATGCAGGAACAAGACCTTGTGATCACTTAAAGTTGAGCTGAAGAGGAAGAGATGAGAACTCTTAACCATTTTTTGAGAAATTTGAGATTGGGGGTGAGTCATTGGCTGTCTGAAGGGGTCCTCTTTCTTGCTCAACCAATTGCATTTACAAATTCACTTCACCCAATGTTCTACACCTGTCACTCAGTCTTCATACACCCTCCTACTCATACTAACCATCTTATATTATGCTACAATATTATATAGCAGGGGAGGGCAAAGTGTGGCCCACAAACCCCATGAGGTTCCCAGAGGTCAAAATATTTGCGCTTTTTTGGCTTTAAAATGTCCCCAAATGACCTGTACGAGGTGCAGAGGGTCTTTTCACCACATTTAGAGGCTCCTGGAGCCCTGCCCCCCCCGGAGATCAACAAAGGCAAAATGTATCAAAAACATGTTTGCCTCAAAATGCTCTCTAGATGTTGTGGGGGCATTTCCACCTTGGGGTTTTTTTTTGGGGGGGGGGCTAGGCCAATGTATGCCCAGGATAGCCCTTTTATGAAACACAAAGTGATCAGGAAGTGACTTCTACTGACTTCCTGTTGTTTAAAAAAAGGGCTCTTCTGAGCTTAAAATGGCCCAGGAAGGCCAAAAACATGATGAGGAAGATCCCCATGCCCCCTAGAGGGCATTTGGGGCAAAACATTTGTTGTGGTTTTGTGGGATCTGATGCAGTAGGGGAGCAGAACCCTCCAAGGTCTCCTATGCGCCGATGCCCTTACCTCAAAGAAACATTTACGGTATTATAACTGAAAACCAAACTTCAAACCCTGCCGTTTAGTATCCAGGATACACAAGGATATAGAATACAGGTTATAGGTTTCAGATCCCCAAAATTCTTCTCTCTATCCTTCGGTTAAACAAGCTGGAAAGTATCCAGTACACTAGGACCACATGGTGTCCTAGCTGTGTGTACCCCTGATTGTTAAAAATGTGGCGACCTAGTTGGTGTGGCAGTGAACTCTTTTATCCATAATTTTATCTGATGCAATGCAAAGTGTCAATGCATCCTTGAAGGTTCTGTATTCTTGGCCCCAGTGGGCTTTGGAGGGTGTGGGACAGGCATGAGAGAAGGAGCAGCCCAGCCGGGGAAGATAAGATGCATCTATGCAAGGGATATCCTCATGGCACTATAGCCAAGACTTTACAACCTTCCTCTCCCCACCCCATATCTAGCAAAACATCTAGAGATACTATGTTCATGAATAAGCAGTACTCCCAGCTGCACCGAACCAAATAATCTTAATATGTCCCCTCCTCCATATATATGTATATATGTATATATTTACAAAAAAGAAGAAGCTAACGCGAGCCAAAAAAAGGCGAGAGGAAGAAGGTTGGGGAAAGACTGTGTGCGAGAGGAAGGGAGGGGAGGCCAGAAGGGGGGATGTAGGGAAAGGAGAAGAAAGTCCTGCATTTTAACTAGAATCAATGTGGTAGAAGATTCCTCCCCAGCATTTTCAAGACAACCTTCCTGGGCTGGTTTAGTCTCTCCTCCCCTTTCCCGTTGGGGAGCCCTCATTGTTGTCTCCAGGCTGTGGTTCCCTTTTGACAGTTTTTTTTTTTAAATAAAAGTTTTAAAAAGTACACGATGGCTAGTGCTTCTGGGTGCTTGATGGCAAGTCTGCGCCTGTGCATATCTGGCCCATCAGATGTACAGTACCACCCTCTCCGGACTGCACACTAAATCGCATTGGTTGTCCAAATGAGCAGGAATACACATTTCCTTCACCGCTTTTAAGAAAGCACAGGGAAAGCTGTGGAGGCTTTTCACAGAGTATGTGGTGTTTTTATACCCCTGCGCCATCCTTCACAATATGGTGAATGGGATCTCATTGGGACAAAAGGCATTCTCTTTGAATTCTATGAAGAGCATTTTCAACATTTAGACAAGCCCCAGCCTGTGTTGGACGCATAGCTAGCCTGTCCTCTGCCCATAGTTTGACTGTGAGTTACAGCTAGGCCAAAAATTAAAATCTGTCAGACATACACTCTCCTAGGTAGAATGTACTTTCTTGACTCTGGATGGTGTTTAAAATGAATTTTAGATATCACCAGGCTTATACTTCCAGATTCTGATAAGCACTTGCATATAAAAAGGATTTCTTTGACAACATGATATGTTCACAGAAAGAGCAGAGTAACAATAGATTCCTTCCCATAATGCCTCAGACTTTCACAGGAAGGACTATAATCTTCTACTTCCATTTAGCTTTTCATTTGGAAAGGAGGATTCTTTTTTAAATAATAAATAAATATTGTTTGGTAATATTTGTGATAGTGCTTTTAGTGCTGACATTTGTAAATAACATATCCTTTCATAATGCTTTCCTAAGACTTAATGTGTAGCACTGGAAAGGGCAAATGAATATCATGTTCTGACTGCATCTTCATTCAGCAAGCTTCTTCCTAACAATTGTATCAAAACTACTTGATCAAAACATCATATCAGTGCCAACTCAATAGGAAAGGTTCTATTAATGCTTGTATACCAAACCACCACTCACTGACAACATTTGAATATCATAACAAAGTGTCCAGTAGTTTCTTAAAATCTGGCTTGTTGTGATATGTGAACCCACCTCTGATGACAAGCCATGATTTGTTAGCCAGCCACAGAGAAAAATCAAAATCCATATTTCACTATTGACTCAAATTCTGGCTTGTTTAAACCATGGCTTGTCATGCTATTACAATCCACAACTATGGCATATTCCTGGCTTGTTTTCCCAGGTGCCCACCCTGAAAAGGGAGTGACAGAAAATATATATTCTGCAACAAACAAAGTGGAATACAGCAAATCACAGTTTATTTGATCTGCTGTCATTGAATTTAAGCAATAAATTACATATTTAATTTAAGCAATAAACTATAGTTAACACAAATCATGACTTACCTTGCTTGATGTGCAAACATAGCCTTGAGCTTTTTCCATTTTCCTGCTTCAGTTTAAAACTAGATGTGTAAATTTCCTTTGATTTGCTGCATAATATGTGCAGCAGAGGAGATGGATCTTTCCATTATCATCTGGAGCAAACTCATGACACTTAAATGTGAAAAAATATAATAAGAATCATCCAGCTCAAGGCCCATTTCTTCTGTATTTAGCTTTCCCTTACTTTTTTTCCACAGTAGGTTTTTTTTAAGATAAAAGAATTATGTAAAAATCAATATGGGAAAGGAAAAATGAAAAGCCTTATTGAACTGTTCTCCTTGCTGAAAGGACAACAAAGAACATGAATGAACAATAGTACAGAACTGCAGGGAATTCAGAAAATAAGTAGTTATCACAAGTAATACTTTTACTGTAAATTTTACTCACAATGATCTGAAGTTAAACAGGTGAACTGTGAAATGGTCATGTTTGCTGATGATGCTTATTTATTTAAGACAGTTGGAGGCTTACCACACTCCAATGAAAAGCGGCAGTGCAGCAGAACTTTCTGTCTTCTGTGCTTCCTTGCCACATGACACCATTATTCTTCCAGCATTCTTTCATTCTGGTCCCATGGGGGACAGGGGTAAAACTGCATCTTTTTTTTCTAATGGTTTTTTTCTGGTTAGCAAAAAGACATGGTTTTACCCCAGGCCGCCACAGAACTGGAATGAAAGAATGGCAACGTCATGCAGTAAGGCAACATGGAAGATGGAACATTCTTGCTACACTGCCACTTTTCTTTGGAGTGCAGTAAGCCGAGAACAGTGAAGGGCTCCCAAAGATCAAACAAAGCAGCAGGGCATTAAAATGCCAAAAGCAGTTAAATATAAACATGTGTAAGGTGGCACACATTGGAGCCATAATTATAATAATCACTACTACTACTACAATAAACCCTGAATTCATGTATATATTGACCAGGTTTCAGCTGGTGAGGAATAAACATAAAAAGGAATCTGGCATTTCTGGCCATTTGCTGAATGAAAATAAATGGAATGTTTGGTGGCTCTGGAAAATACTAAATTTATGGAGTGGGTCATTAAAAAAGGAATCAAAAATAAAACTTATTATAATGTTCAAATTTATGATGTGGCTATACTTGTAATATCATGTACAGTTCTGGTCACCATAACTCAAAAGGGATATTGTGGGGTTATTGTAGGCACTATATCCTGTCTGGTCTTAGAAACTGGTTAGTACTTGGATGGGGAACTACCAAAGAATACCAGGTGCTAGAGCCTTTATTTCAGAGGTAGGCTATGGTAAACCTAAGTATTCCTTGGCTAAGTAAATGCTATGAAAATTCATGAAGTTGCCACAAGTCAATAGGTGACTTGAAGACATGCAGACTTACAAAAGCACAGGGTTAGGGCAGCTAAAATTATCATGTAGCAAGAATAATTCACACATAAGGAAAGTGTATAATATTTTGAGCTTTTTAGATTAGAAAAAATGGCTAGTAAGGATGGGCATGAGAAAGATATATAAAATTATGCACGGTGCTGAGAAAGTGTTTGTAGACAGGAAGAAGTTCTTCTCCCTCATCATACTAAAACCTGGGATCATCTAACAGATATAAACATACTAGAACCTGGGATCATTTAACAGACCCATGGGACCATTAATCATGCCAGACTAATCTGATCTCTTTTTTTGATAAAATAACCAGCTTGGTAGATGAAGGGAATGCTGTGGATATCGCATACCTTGATTTCAGCAAGGCCTTTGACAAGATTCCCCATTATATTCTTGCAAACAAGCTTGTAAAATGTGGGCTAGACAAGTTAACTGTTAAATGGATTTGTAATTGGTTGACTAGCTAAACCCAAAGGGTGCTCCTCAGTGGCTTCTCTTCATCTTGGAAAGATGTGACCAGTGGGGTGCCACAGGGTTCTGTCCTGGGCCCACTGCTATTTAACATCTTTATGAATGACTTGGATAATGGAATTAGGGGCATACTTATCATATTTGCAGATGACACCAAATTAGGAGGAGTAGCTAATACCCTAGAGGACAGGATCAAAATTCAAAATGACCTGGATGGACTGGAGAGCTGGGCCAAAGCTAACAAAATGAAATTTAATATGGAGAAATGTAAGGTACTGCACTTAGGGTGGAAAAACAAAATGCATAGATATAGGATGGGGGAGACCTGGTTGAACGAGACTACGTGCAAAAGGGATCTAGGAGTCGTAGCAGACCACAAGTTGAACATGAGTTAACAGTATGATGCACTAGCTAAAAAGGCCAGTGCGATTTTGGGCTGCATCAATAGAACTATAGTGTCTAGATCAAGGGAAGTAATAGTGCCACTCTATTCTGCCTTGGTCAGGCCTCACATAGATTACTGTGTCCGGTTTTGGCCACCACAATTCAAAAAGGATATTGACAAATTGGAGCGTGTCCAGAGGAGGGCGACTAAAATGGTGAAAGGTCTGGAAACCATGCCTTATGAGGAAAGACTTAGGGAGCTGGGTATGTTTAGCCTGGAAAAAAGACAGTTAAGAGGTGATATGATAGCCCTGTTTAAATATTTGAAGGGGTGTCACATTGAGGATGGAGCAAGCTTGTTTTCTGCTGCTCCAGAGACTAGAACATGGAGCAATGGATGCAAGCTCCAGGAACAGAGATTCCACCTCAACATGAGGAGGAACTTTCTGACAGTAAGAGCTGTTCGGCAGTGGAACACACTCCCTCGGAGCGTGGTGGGGTCTCCTTCCTTGGAGGTCTTTAAACAGAGGCTGGATGGCCATCTGTCAGGAATGCTTTGATTGTGTATTCCTGCATGTCAGGGGGTTGGACTGGATGGCCCTTGTGGTCTCTTCCAACTCTACAATTCTATGATTCTAAATGTTAGGAGATTCAGAACAGACAAAAAACAAGTATGTCTTCACACAATATATACAAAATGTAACGATGACTGTCAACTTGCATGGCTTTAAAAGCGGATTAGAGACAGTCACAATGGATAAGGCTTGTAGGTATCAGAGACAGTAGTGGCTGGGGACATATGTGGGAGGGTGCTATTGTTCTAATGCCCTCCTTGTGAATTCCCCATAGACAGTTGGTTGGCCATGTGAGAACAGAAGTCTTTTTTGATCTGTCACAGAGATTTTTTTTTTTAAATCTTATTATAATTAGATCAGTTTACAAGTTCTTCAAACATTCATGAACTCTACACATTGGAGTTCAACTTGCCAGGTTCTGTTATCAACCACAGTTCCCCCTCTCCCATATTTGTGTGTCTCTGAGATAGAGGAATTTGCCTTATATACCCAGTGAGACTATTTGTCTCACTGTGTACTCTGACACAGCTTTCCAAGTCTCAGGCAGAACATTTTTCCTATCATCTTCTACCTAATCCTTTAAAGTAGAGATGCCAAGGACTGAAACTTATGCATGCCCATTTATTTCAGAACATAACATTCAGCTGTGAAGTCAAAGGCTTTCACGGCTGGCATCCATAGATTTTCCTTGGTTTTTTTCCTCACAGCCTGGAAAAGAATCCAAGGAAAATCTATATAACATTCAACTACTTCTACTACTCCCTAGGTTTCAGTATAGACGTTTTAAGAAGCTGTTCCTCGCCACTAATCTGGAGTAAACTTACAAAGAAGACAATTTCTGCATTTAAATCACAAATCTACATTTGCCCCTCTTCCTCATAGACGTTTCTAATATTTGCTTTTGCGAAGCTGTATTATTTTCAGGCAATTGCTGAGACATTGAATTACATTGCTGAGAATTTATTTGTAGTTCATGGGTGGGCATTTGAAATGAGCCTTTACAGCAATACCCTTTGGAGAAAAAGAAGAATAGCTTGGAAGTTAAAATGTATTTCTACGCATATTTACTTCAAAATAAATTCAACTGAATTCAATGAAGCTTACTTTTTAGTCAAGGTGTATAGGATTGCAGCCAAAGTTTATATCAGACTTCACAAAAATTATATCCTGTCTCATTTATCTCACTGGTTAGGTTAGAAGAAATCAGAATCTTCCACATAATACTCAAACAACACCTTAGGGGCACAGAATAAATCTGAACAGTTGAAAATGTTCATAGCTGAAGTTTCAGTTACCAGGGCTTTGCTGTATTTACGAAGCAATGGATGACGTAGATAATTTGCAGTTCTTTAGAATACTACAACTACAGTGAGTAAAATGACTACTGAATCATCTTAGAAAACACTGGGTCAGCAGACAAACTGGTATATGCCTTATCTCCCTTACCAGTCCAGTGGAGTAGATATTAATTATTAACAAATGAAGGATGGGAATAGCAGATGAAAATTAAAACCGCTAAGATGGTTGGATTCCATCATAACATATCCACAAAGATCTTGTAATCACATTTGTTAATGGGCAACTTAAGAATGCTACATTTCCTGAGTGATAAAATCTAAATGACCTCAAAGATATGGTCTTCAAAGAGCTTACATAATCCATAATTAAAGGACTTGTTTAAACAGTTCAAAACTCTGGAGGACAAATAAAGCCTAGTCTTTATGTTGGCTTACACAAGTGTGACTGCTGCAGCACTGAAGCAACTTAGTCACGAAGAGTATTGCATAAATTTGTCAGCAAATGTTTTGAGGATTGTAACCCAGTCTCTTTTCTGTGCGTTTAAGCCGTGAAAGCAGATTTAGACTAGATCAGATAAATTCCATTCAGCATTATATTACTTCATTTCTTCACAACGTAGTATGGTGATGCTCTGCCAGTCTTATTATTCATTGGAAACAGACAGAAGCTGCCCTTGTCTTTTAATCAAGATGAACTTCAAAGGTGAAGATTGTAAGTGGCAGAAATTATTTATAATTTGGTAATAAAAGTTTATGTCCAACATTCCAAATTTCATACATCTGCTCTGGTGCTGGCCTTGAGATATAAAACTGTGGAAGTTTCCTTTAGACTGGGCATGAGTTGAAAGGTCATAAATCAGAACGGGAGAGTTCATAGTCATTCCTAGCTCACTAAATTTCCATATTAACATTTTCACCTCAAACATAAATGGTTACAAAGTTACAATGGGAAGAGTTGTGTTGGCCTTTGTCAATTGAGCTTAATGATGGAAATCCAGACAATGGAACATTTACCTACTGCAGAGTGTTAAAAATGGGAACAATTTCAGAATCCTTGCACAGAGGACCCAATTAAAAATTTATGGTGAACTATAAAACATAAAGTGATATTTGACAGTCATTCTCTTGTTCTCTTTTTACTGAAGTACAAAACAATGAAACATAAGAAGTTCTTTTACTCTCAGCTACTTATAATAAAACCTTCCTATAGATCAACAGGAGCTGCACAGAGGATGAAAAGAAATGTGTCTTAGGATTATATTTATTTTATTTTATCATCAGTTCATCTCACGACAAGCGCTGGGAGAGGGTAGCCAGCAAGACAGTAAAGGCATCACTTTGTTACCTATATTAAAACTCAATCTCACACAACTCTATCAATGGCCTTCCAGATCCAATTGAAGTTAAAAAGTCTTCCATTACTTTTGAAAGACTCTCCAGGGTTTAAGAAATCTCTGGGGGACAAGAACACAACAGTTGAAGGACAGCCACCAGGAACACCTTTCTACAGCCTCCTACAGACTTACTCTGACATAGAAATGGTAACCTTGAGAGGATATACTGTCTGTCTTTCTTTGTATCTCTCTCTTACAGGTACTCAGGAAACAAAATAAATAAGGTAGGCACTGTAGTTCAAGGACGTTATCAGAAACACCAAATACAGCATCATAACAACACCACATAAACGCGAAAGGGTGCACATACCAGATGACATTGCCTTTTTGCATTTATGTACTGGCCAAAACCACTGTCTTATTTTATTGATGGCTGAAGCTGTCTATTGATTCCAGGGATGCTTTTCTGCCGGCATTGCTGGCATTTGAAATTTTGCACCATTGTACTCACATGGCTGCAGCTTCAATGGCTGGTCTGGCAAAAACACTTCCAGGTGAGAGTGCGACATCCGGGTAGGTGACATACTTTTTATGACCCTCCCTAGTTTACTTGTAAATTTTTTAGTGTGTTTCTGTGCTTTCTTTTACTTTTTGAGTGTTATTTTTTTGTTTTAAATTTTTTTCCTATGCTATGTGTCCTCGCAAGAATATGTGGGATTTCAAATGAGGAAGTGAATGGAGCTCTGTTCACTCCTCCATCATTGCTGGGGGAGCCTTTCCACTTAGGTTTCTCTGATCATTGAACTGAGCAGTGTATGATCCTGTGGATGTTGTCGGATCAGAGAGATGAAGGTAATCAAGGGGGTCCAGAATCAAAGGCTATAAGAGCTTTTAGATGGCTCCCTCCATCCTCATCCTAACTCTGGATCTGTGTAAGAAATTGACCAAAGGCAATCAGATTTATATGACACAGGGGTGGGCAACTGTGGAAGCTTGGGGGGCATATTACCTGTCTGGGAGACCTTGGAGGGCTGCACCTCCCATTGCACCCACTACAAATATATATATATATATATATATATATATATATATATATATTTGCCCCAAGTGCTTCCAAATGGCCCAAAGTGCTTCCAAATGGCCCAAAGTGCTTCCAAATGGCCCCAAATAGTGGGCATGGGGGCATTTCACCATGTTTTTAGGCCCAGGAGAAGCCTTATTTTTTAACAACAGGAAGTGAACACAAGTCACTTCCTGCTTCACAAAAGGCCTCTCTTAGGCCTAAATTGGCTCTCTCCTCACACAAACATGGTAGAAGTGCTCTCAACATCCCCTAGAGGATGTTTTGGGGCATTTGTGGGCCAAACATTTGACCTCCTGGGGGACCCTGGGGCTGTATGTGGCCTGTGGACTGCACTTGGAGGGAATTCCGAGGATCTCTAGATGTTATCACATCCTCCAACATTTCACAGATGAAAAATTAGGACACATATGGCAACATTAGAGTGTGGTGAAGATGGCAAAAGTTATTGAGGAAGAACACGCAAGCTAGGAGAGGCTGTAGTGGTTTGCTTTGTCTACAGAGAAGGGCAAGAACCTGTCCTCTCCTCTCCCCCTGTTGAGTTAACTGAATGCAAATTATTTTTGCACTTTTAACACAGTTTTCAACAGTTGAAGTAAGCTAAGCATAAAAGGGGAAAGTGTAAGGAGAGAGGAACTGGGTCATTTTAAAAGCACCTGGAAAACTGGGATAAAAGAGGATTAATCTGGACTGTCCCTTCCAAATTAGGACAGTTGGAGGCCATGTGTTATTGAATTGCAACTCCCATCAACCCTTGTCATCATAGCCAATTGTGAGGTATGATCGGAATTATGGCCCAACAATATTTGGAGACTAACAAGTTCCATTTGAGGTGTTTAAACTCTCTCAAACTCTGGATGAGGTTTAACTGAGGTTTTGCATAACAGCATGGAATAGTGTGAAGAAGTTTCATGACTGTCAGAACAATCAGCAAATCAGCCCACTGTAAATCATTTTTTTTTAAAAAAAGAAGTCAAAAGTTTCCATGCTTAATGCCCAAAGTTGCTCAAAATAATACAGTACATTACAAAAATCACTATACAATATCATAAAATTATGTTTCTCAGGTCACAATTAAAATCATAAGCATAGTCAGATTTTTCTTAAAGCACGAGGAACTAATGGTTGCTCTCAATGCCAATTCACTTTGAATCTTTGTTCAAGGTATTTCCCTTTATCTCTGGCCTTGGGCACAGTTATGATGGGACAATCTGGAATAATACTTTTATTCTCATAAAGAAAAACAAAACATGAGGTACCTGGGTAAATTACACTGTGGGAAGATTATGGTATTCCCCCTTCCATTTCATTGTGTCATCCATGAGATATATTGTGCAAGCATTCAGACTGCTTCTCTCATGGACAATGTAATAAAATAAAACACGGTATAAGCATCAACTGTGTAGGCATGGTAAGTGCCTAGCAAGCGCTGGGGGTTGTCAAAATGGTCAAAATACCCCTCATGGAATGTGTTGGGAATCCTACCTGTCTAAATGGGATCCTGCATCAATCCACACTATGCTGAAGGAGGGGGTGCCAAAATGGCAAAAACAACAAAGGAAAAGACTTCATGGCTTTCCTCATAGTTAAAAAACAAAAAAACAAAGAGGGGGTGCACATTCATGCTCATTGTAACAAGCAATTTGAGAGGAATCACAAAGCTGATTGGCCAGGTGAGCATAGGGGTGGGGCTTGCTAACAGGGCAAGTGCCCGCTGCTGCCATGTTGGATTTTTGCCTTAGCAAGCCATCGCAAAGGTGATAAAACAGGGTGAGGTTTTGTTGTTGTTGTTGTTTTGTTTTCCTGTTAAATCAAAAAAATGCTATATTGCTCCAGTGCACCTTAGACGAGGGTTTTGTTTTTGTTTTTTGTTTTATGTTTGACAGTGGTAAAGAACTAATGTGATTAAATCACTTGCAGCTGCCATCTGGCACGCGAAGCTTATGGGGGTTTCTGAGGCCAAAAACACCATTAAGACATGTTGCTGCTGCTGCGAAATGCCATTCCTATGAGGTACTCCCCCCTCGTATAGATGGCCCCCTAGAGTCCTTGCTCAGTACAGTGCAGCACGCGGCTAAGAAGTGAGCCTAAAGGGGAAACAGGAAGTAGGAGACCGCAGGATTCTAGAGAAATTAATAAGACTAGAATGTCTTTCTTCTAGAGGAGGGCTGAAAATTGTCCAGCCCACAGGCTGGATGCAGCCCTTGGGACCCAGACACAGGTTCCCCCAACCCATCCCCCAATTCAATGGTAAAGCACATGTTATACATGCAGAAGTTCCCATTTTCAATACTTCACAGGGAGGACTAGAAAAACTCCTTCCTGAAACTCTGGGGTGCTGCTGCCAGTCAGTGTTTGAATGGCCAATACTGGGCTAAGTGGACCAAAGGTCTAACTCAGTAGGAGGCAATGCCCTATGTTCAGATCCTGGACGCAGGGTTCCCACTCCTCTCCACTTGTTATTCTTTTTAGAAATTATCCTGAAATGGAAATCTGTTTCTGCTCAAGGATCACACTTTCCCGATCATGATGAATATATTATTATACACTCTGCTCTTAGTTCTTTGGATTGCAAGTGTTCTCCCACATTCTGTCACCTTGCAATGAGGTCACTGGAGACCAAAGCATGGCAAAATTGCTTTTTTTGGACAACAGCTTGGGCAATTGGCTTAGGCAGACTGGAGGTCAATCAATGGGCACAGAGACCTGAGAAATATAATGTCTAGAAATATAATGGTGGGAAAGCCCGAGTTAGGATTATGTGGAAAGCCCCCATAATGGGTTTATGCTAACAACCCAGTTGTTAAGGGGTATGTGCTAATCCTTCTCCCGTCCCTGGGTGTTTCAGGCAATAATTCAATCAAGCAATCAAGTGACCATTCCTCATTCCATACGCTACAGAAATTTTTCCTTGCACCCCCTCCTGTCCAGTCTTATGTGGTTGTCACAAGCCCAACAGTGTTGTATCTCTCTGCAATTAAAGCAACCAGTTGAATTTTGGTTGCTTTTGTCTATTGCATGGGAAAGCCATCCAAGCTTTGTTATTACTAACTCACTCCCTCAAGTCAAGGAATAGAGTATAAATATTAGGTCCTGTCTATATGGCAAAAAAATTCTGAACAGCATTCAAAAGATCGATGATCTGTACAGATGGCCATTTGAACACAGGTGAGTCGTTCAGAGGGGGTGCGGCAAAACTCATCCTAAAGTCCATGAGCGGCGGATCGGGGGCTTCATCCGGATCTCTGGGAAAAATCCGTATGATTATTGAATGAGTGATCATTTGGTACACCCCCATTTGTACAGATACGAACAGGCAGTGTAATCTGATTGGCTGGCTGAGCAGAGGGGGTGGGGCTAGCAAAGAGGGGAATCAGCAGCAGCTGCCATGTTGGATTCCCAGCTACACGAGCATCCATTAAGTCCGGTAAACAGAGATTTTTACTTTTATTCATTTTTATTTTATCTTGTAAAGACATAATAACAACCGTCCACATCACAGAGAGCTTTTTAAATTAAAAAAAAAAATCAGTCAGTGGGAGATTTTAAACCGCCGGGTAGATTGCTCGCTGCAGCCAGCTGGGCTGGGGGGTCATGCGGAGTTTAGGGGGGTCTAAAAAATTGTGTAGGCAAAAACTGTATGCTTGCAAATGGCTGCCTTTTCAGATTTTTAACCCCCTGTATGGATTTTTTACCCCTTGTGTAGGCGGGACCTTACAGCCCCAACAATAGCTAGTTGTGCCACAGCTTATGGACCTGGCCACTCTTTTTCTCAACATAGCATGGATGGGAAGCATCTGTGCCACCCTCAGATGCCTACCTGAGTATCTTTGCTGCACGGAACTCTCTTCTCCTTGAGACTGGTAACTATCACCCTATCTTCCCAGACCTCTCTCTTTCTCTAGCCAACCTTTCTGTCTTACTCTGCTACAGTGCTGTATCGTTCGTAAGAATGTATGCTGGGTATTTTAGTTTACTTTCTGTATTATTCCAATAAAATAGTTTGTTTTACTTCAGCTGGAGCCTCCTCTACAGTTAGTACTGGTATACAGAGATGAAAAGATCAAAAGTTACCCTCTTTTCATAGGCCTGCTATCTGAGCTAACAATTCCCACAAATATTAAAGGAGATTTTGGCATCACAGATGGGACTCTAACATACACCCCCCCCACTTCTTATGGTAACAGAATCACACTGGAGGACCTAGATATTCCTGGCAAGAACATCCCTCTAGGAATCCCTAGGTCCTCCAGCAAACTCTATGATCAACTTCTGGGGGAAATATACCATAGAATCATACTGAAGGAGTTAGAAAATGCCTAGATAGACCATATTTTTTCAGACATAGGTAAGTGAAACCATGGGTGCTGATCCCACTGATATGGGGGTTGTACTGTATTCACCAATTCCAATCCATTGACAGTGGTATGAACAAAGACAATGCCTTCATGGCACACTACATACATTCATTCAAGAGGTCTTACTGCTGCACCTATATCTAAAAGAATATTCTCAGAGATAGTTTTGAACCCAGGGAAACTGACTTTTGAGAAGCAGCTTGATTACTTTCATGCATCAACACTAACTGACCACTGACTGACCACTGAAAGATTCAAAAGACCTATATCACCTTACACAGCCTTTAGAAAAATTAGAGCAAGGGTCATAATATTTACATCTTTTTTGATCCTATTACATTCTATGACACTTTCACAATAGTATAAATATACTTTCTGCCTGAGGCCTTAATACCACTTGATACTGCATCCAAAGAAGTGTGTTTGCATCCATGAAAGTGCATGCAAAAATAAAATCCATTTAGTCTTAAAAGTACAGTACTGCCACATTTTCTTTTTTCTCCATCTTCCTTCCTCCTTTTTATACAGCAAGAGACTAGGGACTTTATGAGACTATCCCTCTAGAGCGTTCTTTTGCTGGCATTAAAAAATCCATTTTTATGTCAACAAAAAAATGCTCCCCCCCTACACTTACCTCTAATCCTGGCGTAGGCAGCTCTGTCAATGAAAGAGGAAGTAAATGGAGTTCTGTTCACTTCCTCCTTTGAAATCCTCTGAAATATTGTGAGATTTCATCACATGGTAAATTCAAAAACAAAACAAAAAATAACACTAAAAAAGTTTTTAAAAGCACACAAACACACTTTAAAATTTACAAGTAACCCGGGGAGGGTCATAAAAAATGCGTCACTTACCTGGATGTTGCGATCTCACCCAGAAGTGTTTGTGCTGGACCGGCCACTGATGGGGTAAGTACAGATTTTTTTAAAAGACGTAAGGTTTCACATGCCAGCTATGCTGGCAAAAAAAAAACACACACAAAAAACAGCATGGGGAGGAATCAATCGGTGGCTTAAGCCATCAATTAAAAAGTACAGGTTTGGTCAGGGATATAACTGCAAAAGGGTGATGTTGTCTGATATGTGCGCCCTTTCATGGTTATGTGGTGTTGTTATGATGGCGTAATTGATGCGTCTGATAAAGTCCTAAATGCAGGACTGGTTTAAGGAATTTTGGGGCCCTCTGCAATGCTTTATTTTGGGGGGCCCATTTGTTTATCTCAGGTCAATGTAACCTAACTCAACCTAAGCTATTCATAGTACAGGATATTCAGATTATTATTAATAATGTTTTTGCAGGAGGAGGGTTACTACGGGCCCGCCCAGAATGAAGGGGCCGCCTGCAGATGCTGACAACGCTGGTGCCTTAAACCGGCCCTGCCTAAATCTTCTTTGAAACTTTCCAAGATAGTCCATTATATCGCCAAACAGCTCTCACCACCAGGAATCAGAAAAACTGGTTCATATAAATGAGCAAGCCCTGCCACAGTAGTTAGCATTTTCTTGTCTTTGTTGCAATGTTTGCTTTCATTTTTAATTTTAATTTAGACTTGGTTTATGAAAAAATGTAGCAGTCATTTTTAAAAATCACATTGTTGCTTTATGTAGATAGTTTTGTCTACAACTGCTACATTTATACATAGGCTATGACAAATAAAATATAGTGCTATTATTTTGAACAAAGTTTCTGTCCAAACATTATGCTTATAGTGTAGCTTTCAGAAAGTCACAGATTTTCACCTTAATCCATTTTATAAATTTGTGTTCAGAGTAAAAAGATGTATTGTTGGAATAGGAAAAGAAAAGTATAATCAGTTCTAATCTACATAAATACACGTGGCTCAACAAACGGATTTTCTTGTGAGTGCCACTTGTGGTGAATTTAGCTCTACTCCTGGGCCCTTTCTTACTATGCAATTATAGCACTATATTGCACTTTAATTGGCATGGCTGCATCATATGGAACCCTGGGGTTTGTAGTTTGGTGAGGCACTTAAGCTGAGAATTCTAAACACCACTCCCTAAACTGCAAATCCCAGGTTTCCACAGGATGTTGCCATGGCAGTTAAAGTGCTACAATTATAGCAGTAACATTGTGTAGTATGAAAAGGTCCCCTGTTTAGAGTAGACCTATGCGATCATTTAGACTAGAAGAACATAAATCTGAATCATGTGGCACTCCAGATGTTGTTGGACTGCAGCTCTCAGCATGCCTCACATTGACTATAGTGTCAAGGGCTCCTGGGAGTCACAGTCTAGTGATACCCAGAGGGTTGCACAATCCTAACCCCTGACTTAAGATATCCAGATAACTTATTTCAGTGGTTCTCCTCTAAACATGACTTAGGCCCTGTCTAGGAAGGCTGTTACTCCACCTTGGGCCCATCTTGGAGCCCTGCAGTCCAGGTGATCTAGGGCTCCCCCCCCCGTTCCCCCCCCAGGCAGTCTCCACGATCTCTGGGGCAAAGATTGGGCCAAGATAGGATAAAGCCCATTACACCACTTTTTTTAAAAAAAAACCTGGGGTAAAATGCTTCAGCCAGCAAAAAACAGGCCGGGCCCCACATGACTGCAGGAGCCCACACCAACATACCGGCCTGTCACTGGAGCTGCTATTTGCCATCACCCTTCCGAAGCCAGGAAACAGGCACACATCATATGACCAGCCTGGTAACATGTAGGGGGCCTTGCTCATGTGCTGCAGGCTGGCTTTGAAGAGTGGGATGCAGGTGGCGGCAGCGGTGGTGGCACTGATGGGCTAGCATAGCGGTTTGGACTCCATCCCATTTTGTGCTGGCAGTGGGGGAGAAACAGGCCTGAACCAGGAAGTCAGCATATTCTGGCCTTTGTACATAAGCTCTAAGTCAGGATTCCCCAATCCTCCAAGATTTCAATGGGCATAGAGTCCTCTGATGTGTTCCATTTTTACTTCATCCAAGAATGCTGATCCATGCAGTAAAATTAATACAGGCTCTCCAACATTTTATCCAACAGACAAAAATAGGGACACCTGTGTGAAATTGTAAAGTATGTGGCTGAACGACATGAGGGTGTGATCAAAAGAGTGAGGTCAAGTGCAAAAGTTATTAATAAGGAAGAATACATAAAACTGTAGTATTTTATGCAGAAAACCTCTGTACTGAATTTAAGGGGGAGACCTGAAATCAATAAATTGTGTGTGCGCACGTGCATGTAACATGATTATATATATTATATTATTCATTAATGTGAAATTAATGTTCAGAATGGCAACTTTCTCTCAGAGTCACAATCACTGCATGAGCGCTACATTCACACCCACTCCATCTGCTCAACATACTTTATACATCATACTTCATATATATATATATATATATCCCAGCTTCCCCATAAAGCTCATGTGGTCACCTTCACAGCCTCTCAGTTTAACCTACTTCACAGGACTGTTAAGGTAAAAAAAAGGGGGTGGGAGTGAGGAAAAATAATGTACAATACCTTCTGCTTCAGAAAGAAAATGGACTATAACTAGTTCAAATACATACAGTTGGAAAACCACTATTATCAATAAAGAATTTGATGCATTCCAGTGGCCTTTTAGGATTTTACATAGGTTACAGTCTTGTAGACCTTTACTTAGGACTAAGTTCAATTGAATTCAATGGGGCTTGCTTCTGAGTAAGATATGTGTATGATTGCCTCGTTCATGTAAATGAATTGCTGCTCTGTAGAGGAAGCTGTGTTGTCCTCTCTCTCTCTCTCTCTCACACACACACACACAGACACACACACAGACACACACACGCTGTTTCCCTCACAAAGATACACTTCCTCTCCCTCACACAGATACCTGCAAATGCTTTCACACTCACACATGGATAGACAAACATCTCCTCATTTTCTTAAGATGTGCACAGAAGAAAAACTTTTGAACTACTCTTTGCCTCCTTCCCTTCTGTCCCTGCCTCTCCTTTCCTCCTTGCTCCATTAGGTTTTGCAACATGAAATAGAGATTCTATCTACACCCATTGACTTTTGATGGTTTTGTTAGGGCAGTCCACCAGGACTGTCTCCCACCCACTTTTTGATTGATTGATGGCTTGACCTAGGGAAAACATCAAGCACAAGTTGACCCCCATATCCACAGGGGATACATTTCAAGACACACACACACACACACGTGGATTCCTGAAACTGTGGATAATAGGAAACTCTATTCTTTTCAATGAGATGAACACCAGAAGGTGACCATAGAATCACATTGGAGGACTTAGAAATGTCTAGCAAAAACATATCAGACCTAGATAAGTAAAACCATGGATACCAACTTCAATACCAATTGAAGTCGACTTGACAGCAGTTAACCACAACAATGGCAACTAATTACATTTTGGGTCTATGATAGTAACTCATCATTGTGAAAAAGTAACTTCCCTGGATCTGTTTTCCATTCTTAGTAGGAAAGTCAGAAGAAGCAGTGAGGAGACACAGGATGGATACTGATAGGATGTCAGGAGCCACCTTTACCCTCTATGAACAAGGCAAGGCAATTGAGCAGCAGTCTCCTCAGGAAGACCTCCTCAGTTCCCTTA
Organism: Gambelia wislizenii; assembly: GCA_030847615.1. Lineage (NCBI taxonomy): Eukaryota > Metazoa > Chordata > Lepidosauria > Squamata > Crotaphytidae > Gambelia > Gambelia wislizenii. Next base: position 61,276,170 of record JAUMIR010000005.1, on the reverse strand, counting down.
CTATGGACTTCAGAGATGTCTTTTTGGTGGTGGTGGTGCAGTTTGATTGGCAGGAAATAGGTTTCCAGTTTTATGTCCTAACTCAAGCATGCATTACAATGCTGGACAAAAAAATCACAATCCTGCATTTTAAAAGTTAACCACTTCAAAATATGTTTGAATTCAATAGGATTAAACCTCTTGCATTAAAATCCATGTGACATAAAAGCATTTTAACTTTGGTGGGCCATGCCTTAAATTATTATCCAGGATAGCTATTGCCCCGTGTGTGTGTGTGTGTGTGTGTGTGTGTGTGTGTTACCCTTAAAGGAGATTGATTTACTGTTACTTTCCTTCCTTCCAACCTTAGTCACTTTTATTCCCATTGTACAGGTGGGGGACTGAGGCTAAAAGAATGGAATTGTAAAAAGTTAAGAAAATACCTCAGGTGGTGCTTTGAATCTTTCATTTTTCCTTTATAAATCCATTTCTAATCAATTTATTGGAAGCATGAAAGCGGGCGAGCTGTACTAAAAGCCTGACAATTCCATGAGACAAGAACAGATACATTATTTATATTTTTATTACTGCTCAGAAGAAATTTTGCTAGCAGATTCCTTAACAGCATGTGTAATGGTTGAATATTGTTACAGCCATTTCTTAGCTGCCACACAGGGTTTCTTTCTTTCTTTTTTTTTTTTTTGTATTGTTTTGTTTTATATGCGATTTTAAAATGGGGAGAAATAGGTTAAATTATTCTATACCATTTCTTTTGAGGCTGGAGGCCTAAAGTGAATGAGAAAAGCTAATGATTTACTGCATGGGCAAGTTTAAAATGTATGCGCTAGTACATTTTACTGCCCTGTATATTCATGCCTTTGTTCCCCTGGCTTTTAAACCCTGAATAGAGAGACAGATAATAACTTCCTAAATTCAGTGATATCTTATGAAAAATTGCCCTAACAGATAATGGCAGAGTTAAGAAAACACACAGCTATAAATACATAATTTTAGAGTAACCTCATTGCAGCTCGGCATCTTTCTGCTTATAACACGGAAGCTGAGTTCTTATCTTCATATTTTCATAATGAAAGCTCCCCAAGCACAGGCTACCGTGGCAGATTTACAGCATTTGAGCAAGAGAACTGACAGACAGTTTAATATGAAAGGAGATATGATGTCTTTAATGTACTGTGATGTTACATCTAGTGAGGTGGAATGTATACGTTTATGTGTGGGGGGTGGGGGTTAGCTTCGTTTGTTCCTTCTGTTACAACCACCAAAGCAAGTCGATCTTGCCCACTATATAAACAGCTGTTTCTAAAACCTGGGAAAGGTCACAAATTATTGATAAAGTGAGCTAAGAGATAGATTCTGCATACCTAGGTGGAAAGCACAGTCTGAGGTTAGAGGAACAGGCCCACCACAGGAAGCTAAAGCTGAAGACAGTCTAGATAAAACAAACCTTGGGACCATAAAAGGGGGAAGACATGATCCTGGACTGATAATGGATGTGCTAAAATGGCCATCTGATCAACTATTGGCTGTTCCCCCCCCCCTCTTGAATATCTTTGATAAGATCTAAGAACTTGAACGTTAGAGTACCTGGCATTTTTTCCCCCAAAGAAAGTCACCAATAAGCATTTGAAATAAAATATTGGATGTGTCATTTGCACAACATGTGCGAAAGGTCTACCATTATATCCAATCCTATGCATACAGACTTAATCCTATGCCTATATTGTATCCAGTCCTATGCATATTTATTCCGAAGCCTCTCTCTCCCTCTCTCTCTCTCTCTCTCTGGCTTTTCTTCACAAACAAAGATTCAGGAAGGACTCATCCTGCACTTTCTGCAAGTGAGTTAATGACTAAAAAGGCCAATCTGAGAAAAACATATCCATTTGCAGAAAGCACAGCAGAAGGTTTCCTTGGGTGATGATTTCAGGTTGTGATTCTTTCTGCGTTGTCGTTTCAAGACTTGTTTGGCGTGAGATCTCATATAAGGCTGTAGCATTGTGGATAGTGCGTCTCCAAGCCTCCCGATGTGAGGCCATGGCGGACCATTGTTGGTGATCAATTTGGCCGAGCCTGAGATGTTGTTTCAGGGAGTCCTTGTATCGCTTTTTCAGAGTGCCCCACTTACGCTGACCCGTGGCGAGTTCACCGTAGAGTACTATTTTTGGGAGGTGATGGTCCTCCATCCTAGAAATGTGCCCTGCCCAGCGCAGCTGTGTTTTCAATATCATGGCCTCAATGCTGGTGATCCCTGCTTGCTGAAGGATAGCAACATTCGTCACATAGTCAGTCCAGCCCACTGAATTCAGTGGAGTTTCCTCTTGGTTAGGTTAGGCAGTGATGAGGATTGTACTTGTAGCATGTTACCAGTCAGAGTATCGCACTACACAATTTGTAGTTTCATGAGGCATTTAGATCTGTCTGCCAGAGAGTTCTACTGCCTCACTAAACTACAAATCCCAGGATTCCATAGGACATAGCTAGTCAGTTAAAGTAGTATCAAAGTGTGGTGAGAAAGAAACTGAGGGAAAGTTTCATGCTGGGTAACAGAGGGCTCCTCTACACTGGCAGGAAACCCCAACCCCACCTTGTAGCCACTGCATATGTTTTTGATCCCCAGTGAATCTCATAAACACTACACTCACCAGGGATTGTCCAATTGGAGACAGGAGTATCCCGCCACACTGTAATTTTAGGCGAACACACGTCAGTGTAAAAGGGTGGTCCTACACTAATCATATGTCCTATATGTTGCATTATATATATATGTCCTATATGTTGCATTATATCTGGCCCCACAGCCAGGGCTTCTCCAGTTTTTTTTCTTTTTTCCCATTTGCTCATGCAAATGAATGAATATACATTGTCCCAGAGTACTGTATTACTGGATAAGCAGAGAACACTTATACAGATGTGTGTCAATTAAAAATTCTTTTTAATGTGCTTGCATGCTGGCAGAATGGAATCCCGTCCACTGGAAGCCCTGCCCCAGCTTTTCGCTGAAGCCAATCTTCGGCTGCCCCATGGCCAATAATTTGGTTTTTCCCTTGAAATGCAGAGCAAACTATGAATCTTTTAGACCCGGATATTCCTGCAAAACCCCTGATGAGGCTGCACAGTTGCCACACAATGTTCATGATGAAATCCTACAGTGTCCATCTGCCAGCAGAATGGGCATGAATGGGGAAATGTATTTCTTCTGCTCCCTGCATGGCTGCCCCAAATCTGCTCCTGATGAGCACCCTCCAGAGCAGATTTTGGGAGTACAGAGGGGTGCAGGGGAGGTGAGGGGAAGTTTTCTCGTTTAAGGTTTGATGTTACAGGCATACCTCACTAATATGGCAGGTTAGGTTCCAGACCACTGCTGTAAAGCAAATGGCACCTTAAAGTGAATCATAGCCCTTTTTTCCACTTGCCAGTGCACACTATATTAGCAAAGTGCTCTGAAGCTAAGCGCCTTAAAGCAAGGTAGGTGTGTATCAATACTTTAAGGTCAGTGAGAATCACAGCTTGGCAAAGCAACTTTTTTTGCACTAGACTTCCCAGAATTCCCTAGTCAGCATTATCACTGCCTGGGCAATTTTGGAAGTTGTAGTCCACAAAGGTTTGATCAGAACTTCAGCTCAGAGCTTTGTAAAGGTAGTGATGACTCACCTGTATCATAATGGGGCCACGTAGAAAAAAGTCAAGAAGGGCATCAAGCTAGAACCTGGCATGCTTTCTTTTTATGGACAGGGAAGATTTTTTTTTTAAAAAAACATGTATTTGGATGAAGCACTGAAAGCTTGTATACTGCTCCTTAATTTTGAGATATTCTTATTCTTATTTTATTCATTTATATCCCACCTGTTTCTCAACAATGGGACTCACGGTAGCTTATAAATTATTAAAACCAGTACAGATTAAAACCATGCAGAAACTTCAGTAAAAATATAAATATAACAGTTATTTTAAAAACAATCAATCTGTTAAACCCATTTTAAATTCATTAAAACAATATTTAAAAAAAAAACAGCACAAGACACCATTAAAGGTTCATCACAGTCAATTTCAAATCTTGAAAGTTTTACATGCCAGCAGAATGGGATCAAGGATGGAACCGTCCTGGTCTCCCTAGGAAGAAAGTTTCAAAGTCTAGGAGCAGTCACTGAGAAGGCCCTCTCCTTTGTTCCCACCAAACAAGCTTGAGGAGATAGTGGGACAGAGAGGAGGGCCTCTCTAGAAGATCTTAGAGCAATAAGAAGTTTATACTGGGAAATATGGTCCTTCAAATAGTCTGGACCTGAACCATATAGCCATGTTGTTATTCCTAAAAGGGTCAATGCAATATAAGGACTTCCAACTACCAGTTTGAGAGGGCCATTGAGCAAGGCACTCCTGGAGGACTCTTCCTGTTCAGTGCAGCCCTTTTTTTCTCCTTGTTGCTGCCAACATCACCAGCTGCTCTGTTCTACCATGCCGCTGTAGTGTGCTTACTTGCAAGGGAGATGAGGTGGCAGATGCTGCTCCTCATTCTTGTAATGTTGGGTCACCAGATCTGGAATAGAGAAAAAGGACAGGAAGGTGAACAGCTAGGAATGGTAAGGAAGAGCTGCATAAATGTGAGACAGACAACTTGGAGTAGGGGGTCCTCCTACAAAGTTGTGGACTTCTTCAGGTGCCCAGCCCTGCCAAGCTCTGGTGCTAGCTTTGGCCACATGAGTCTTTTGAAGCTGTAGATTAGCTCTGAATGAAATAAAGAGCCTGAAATCCTTATCTCTTTCCATATCTACTTTTAAACATCATGTTCATTATTAATATTTAATTAGTATTTCTAAATGTATCAATATATCTCCCCCAATAGGACTTGGAAGGGCAACTATGACGTAACTAGATAAGATCCTGAAGTGTAAAAATATATCACTGAATACTAAAGTTAAGATGGTCCATGCAATCAAATTTCCCATTACTATGTATGGTTGTGAAAGCTGGAGAGTGAAGAAAGATGATAAGAAAGAAAATCATCTCATTTGAAATTGTGCTGGAGAAGAGTACACAGATACTATGGACCAATAAATAAATAAAAAGACCAATAAATGGGTCCTAAAGCAAATCAAACTTGAACTCTCTCAAGAAGCCAAGATGGTTAAACAGACTGTGGTACTTTGGACCTATCATGAGAAGACATGACTCAATAGAAAATACAATAATGCTTGGTAAGGTAGACGTCAGTAGGAAATGAGGAGACCGCATTCCAGATGGATAGACTCAATCAAGGAAGCCAGGTTCCTGAGTCTGCAAGACCTGAACAGGACTGTTGGGGATAGGGTGACTTGGAGGTCTCTCACTCATAGGGTTAACAACACAACAGCTACAATATGTAGAAGGGCACTGTATCTGTGATCTTTCAGCCTGTCTCCAACTTTTTCTTTCAGTTAATGAATCATTGGCCATTTGGCCATTTGTGGGACACTCAGGTGCATGGCTGGCAGCTTTCTGGGCTCATATCATCATGTATTTCTCTTATGGTTATGGCTTCCAAAATGATACTTGTGATGTGTCCTCAGATGACAATCTGTCTTTCAAGACTGTTCGGTAAAATTATATAAGGTTGACTCTATTACCTCTTTCTGTGGCCTTGCTTGCGGGAACATATTAATCATGAAGTGTGAAGGTCATCATAGAGAGTTCTGACAGGCATTCACTTTTCAGTTGTTCCACATATTCTTGGAAGAGAAATTCCAAAAGTTAATTTTTTGCGGGGGGGGGGAGAGGGTTAATAGTGCAATATTTCTTTGGCATTTTCTCAGAAGATATTACCAAGTTTTCACTCCCTGCTTCACCTCCCTCCACAAAGAAATCTTAAACCTTTGTTTTATCACATATATTTTTCAAGGTGAACAGTCCATTCCTAAGCATGCTTACTAGCTAGGGATTAAGACTGAGTGAATATAGTGGGCATCATTTTCTGAGTAAAGAAGCATAGGATTGTGTTGTTAATAACTTGTCTCACAGGAGCAACATCTAGCTTTGCTAAGTTGGCGGTAACAGAGAAGGAATGAAGAGCTTCAGTGTCAATTTATTTTCTTTTTAAAAAAAAATATTGGAAAATGTCCAAGTACAGTACACAAAATACTATAACTATTTAAAAGAAATACAAATGGCTAAGACAATAAGAAAGACAAGAAAAAGCCAAAAGAAAACAGAAATAGAAAAAAGCACTGGAAATGTAGAAAGAACTACATAAGAATAGAAGAATGACTTCCGACTTTCTTTTCAGTGGTTATAAACATATTCATATAATATACTGTAGTCTTATCTCTCTGACTAAAAATTATCTCATACACTTCTTTTGATAGCCCAACCTTATTAATTGACAATTTAATTTTAAGTGGCTGCTTACTTTAGGCAACATTTACTGCACTGGATGATGTTGTGATATAATCTGGCCAGAGTATGAAAAAGATAATTTTTGGGGTGGAACAAAACTCCCAGAGTCCCCCAGCCAGCATGGCCAGAGAGAAAGGAATGGAGCTTGCATTAATTACTAATGTAGATCCCATTGATTTAAATGAATCCACTTGAAATAGAGCTAAATCTGCAACTCTGGATCCAACTCAATATTAATAGATTTCCTTAGGGAGAGTATTACTTTACTGTTCATAGACATTACTCAAAAAGGTAACTGTGTTAGCTTGTTGCAGCAAAAATGACAGTGGCCTGTGGCACATTAAATTCAAGATTAATAAATGTATTATGGTATGGGTTTGGTAGACTGTTGCAAATTTCCCATGAGCACTCATGCTATATAATTTTATTTGTCTTTCAGGTGCTATAGATTCTGTTGCTTTTACTAAATACTCACTCTGTCTTCAATTAGTTTTACATTTACTTAACAAACCTATACTTTCATTTTATATGGCTTCCCTTCCATAGTGATTTTTTAAATCACATTCAGTGCTGTCTGCATGTGTATAATATCTCTTTATTGCTGGAAAAATACATAGGTTCTGAGTAAAATATCCAGCTTTGAGTCAATACAATAAATTCTCCAGATATTAGAATAAACTCAAAGTACAAAATTAAAAGAATGACATCAGTATTTACATAGATTAACTAGCCTCACCCAGCCATATGCCCTCCAGATGTTTTATACTACAACACCCATCAGCATACAGCAGTGGGAAGATGGGGTCTATAGTCCCAAAACATCAAGAGACATCCATTGTGGGGAGATAGCTGGATTAGCTTGCACCTGCAGCCCTGTGTTCACTTAACCTGGAAATAAACTCCACTGAATGCAGTGGGGTTTATTTCTTCGTCAACATTCATAGAAATGTACTGTTAATCTATTTTTGCTTTTATTGCTTTCAGACATTATTAGTTTGGTCAAAATGGGTATCTATTCAGTTAAAAGCCACTCCTTGCAACTTCCTGTCTCACACCGACAATTACTAGTTCAGGAGATACTTAATGTGAACTTCTCTGTTTTTGGACTTTTTCAGACGCCTCTTACCACGCAAGCAGCCTCCGGAGCAGTAACGAGGCTGCTGCGTGGCAAGGGGTCCATTTTGGATGACGCCGTTTCTCTCTCGGTGTCGTCCATGACTGTTGCGGCTAGCATTGAAGGCGGACGCGCTATTTTTCACTCACGGAAGTTGTCTGTGAGTAAAAAATAGCGCAGCTGCCTTCAATGCTAGCCGCAACAGTCACGGACGACGCTGAGAAAGAAACGGCATCGTCCAAAATGGACCCCTTGCCGCGCAGCAGCCTTGTTACTGCTCTGGAGGCTGCTTGCATGGTAAGAGGCGTCTGAAAAAGTCCTTGGTGTCATGCATGAAAAAGTTCAGTGGGACCACAAGAACCTTTGAGGATGAATTTTACTCCTGGCATGACTGTGCTGATGGAAGCTTTTTGAGAAACTATAGCTCAATATGCTAAATATGTTTAGCAATTAGAATGCCTATGTTGACCAAAGGAGAAAAAAATCAGAGGGAGATAGTAATGAGAGACCATAGTCATGGCTCCAGTAGAACATATTATTAGCATTAACCTTAGCACTAGGTCATGCACTATCCCTTCTAATGAGTGATGTTAGGGCTTCTCTGACAGGCTTATTCCAAGCAGAAAAGTAACATAACCTTTACTATCTGATTATGCCAGGAGGCATATATGAACTGCAGTAGGCTAGACAAGCCTAGCCTTGTATTATAAAGAATAATTTGATTTCCATCCTCTTTCCTTCTCTGGCCTTTTAATTTCCTGGCAACAGAAGAGAGTCCAACAATCCAGCCCTCTGCCCATTTATTTGGCAGTCAGGTTTCATCAGATTCTATGAGACAGTGCAATCCTAAGCATGTTTACTCAGAAACCCCACACACAATACTCAATGGGATTTACTTCCATGTAGATGTGTGCACAGCAATGTAGCATAATTAAATGTAATTCAGGAATTACAGATAGCATTAGATTATATCCATGCTATATTGAAGAAGACAGCCAATGTGGTGTGGTGGTTTAAATGCTGGACTAGCTCTTTGGGAAATCACAGTTTGAATCACTGCTTAGCTATGGAAACCCACTGAGTAACTGTGGGCAAGCCCCTTCTGATCAACTGCTGCCAAGAAAACCCCAGTGCACTTTAGGGTCATCACAAATGTGAAATAACTTGAAGGCACACAACAACAGCAATTTTGTTCATTACTGGTAGAACAAGCAAAATCAAACCTTTATTTATTTGTTTGTTTATTTGCACAGTTGTGATTACTCCCATGTATATGGGCCCCACTTTCATAGAAAAGTGGGATATAAATCAAAGATAGATAGATCAACAGATATATATTCCCAATAAATAGCCTAAATAATGCAAAGGCACCAGATCCCGTCTGACCTTAGCAGCTAAACAGGGTCAGGGGTAGTTAGTACTTGTAAGTGGAATACCAGGTGCTTAGGCGATATTTCAGAAGAAGGCAATGGCAAACCACCCCTAAGTATTCTTTGCCTAAGAAAACCCTATGAAATTCACGGGGTCACCATTGGTCAACAGACGACCTCCAGACACATACATGCTTATTCCCAAGATGCTGTTTACCCATGGCATTGTTTTGTAAACCAGCCAAAGTGGGAGCAAATGTGATATTGATGGATTATATTATTATTTTATTCATTTATATCCCACCTTTCTCCCGATAATGGGATTCAAAGTGATGAACAACATATTTAATACAATGCAAAACAATGCAAAAGTAAAAATAGCAGCATAAATATAAAATTTTGAAAACAATTAAATAATATATAAGTTAAAACATTAAACGTTATAAATATTAAATGCATTTTAAAAACCCCATAAAGACCCTTTAAAAATCTTTAAAACAGCACTGCACAGCCTCAGAAGCCCAGCCCTTGTCAGTCTGTAAAAACCTGGTGGCACAAAAACATTTTAACCTGCTGCCAGAAGGAGAACAAGGATGGGGCCATCCTGGCCTCTCAGGGGAGGGAGTTCCAAAGTCTGGGAGCAGCCACCAAGAAGACCCTCACCCTTGTTCCCACCAAATGAGCCTGAGAAGTCAATGGGACAGAGAGAAGGGCTTCTCCAGATGATGTTAAAGCTCTACTGGGCTCATACAAGGAGGGATGCTCCTTCATATAACCTGGACCCAAGCCATACAGAGCTTTATAGGTCAAACCAGCACTTTGAATTGTGCCGGGAAATGGACCAGCAGCCAATGGAACTGTTACAACAAGGGAGTTGTGTGCTCCCTGTAGCTAGCCCCAGTTAACAACCTGACTGTAGCTCTTTGGGCCAACGGATGTTTCTGAGCACTTTTCAAAGGCAGCCCCACATACAGCGCATTACAGTAATCCAAACAGGGTCTAACCAAGGCATGTACCCCCTTCGCCAGATCTGACTTCCCAAGCTATGGGCGAAGTTATATATTCTTCAGCTGGCCCTCCTACCCACTGGAATAACTTCTAGGGCAGAGTTTGGAAACACTGCCATGCTAGTTCAGTAGTTCTGGGAGTTATACTTCAAAAAAGTAACCTTTCAAAGGTACACTGAGAACCAAGTGAGATCAGGAGTTAGCTCCTCATTATATAATCTTTTGTTTGTCACCAGCAATTGATTTCCTGTGCTAAAATTGTACAAGGATTTAGTTCTGCAGTGCTAGAATTGCTTTTGTTCTATGAATGAGTTGTTGTATTACAAATCACTACATATAAACCTCTCCATGCTGTCCAGGCAGTGATGGCTGCATTTCAGATGTCCTTCTTAATCAATCATAGCTGCAGGGAGGGAGGTGCCTTTGAACTGCCTGTGAGGGACAGTATGATTGGCAGAAAATACAGTGTAAGCCTGTATTCTGTTAGCTTTGGTGTTGTGTTCAGCAAGAAATCCACTCTGATCAATGCCACCCAAGCAAAACTATCAATAATCAGAGGAATGTACGACAGAAAAGAACCACTGTCTTCTATCACAAAGTAGGCCTTGTTAGCACTAACACTTAGCTTTTGGATGCTAGGCAAACAGGCTGATGAATTGAAGCAAGAACTGCTTTTTCAATGCCTGCTTTTAATGTAATTGCTTGATGTATTAAACCTTGTTTACTGTATGTTTGGTTAATTTAAAATATTGACTTAAGTATGTGCTTGTATAGCTCTGCTCTGTAATGCAGAAAACTATACATCTAAGTGAGCTTTTCTGCCTTAGACCTTCCTTTAGGAGACCCTCGGAGAGATGATCTCTCTTCTATTCCATATCAATACCCAATTTTCAGCCATATGCATGATGGCAATAATACATTGCTTCTTTTATACAAGGCAATAAAGGACTTTGATAACATAATATTTAAGAGGCAGCATGGCTCATTATAGTGGGGATTGAGATAAGATAAAAAATAATAATAATCCTGAGATGTAGATTTGGCTGTCTCTGCTATTCAGTGTCTTGACCCTACATTTATAGGTCTTGCATTCATAGAAATCTGTGTTATCTTCCATACAGTTCAAGATAAATATTTTCAAAGACTGGTCTGTAAATATCCAGTTTTAGATTTTTCTATAGGAGATTTTCAGATGGGCTATTTATTCCATGGGAGACACGGAACAGGATCAGGAAAAAGTCTTCCTTTCAGAAGATGCCGACCCTTTTCCATGTCTCCCACATCCTCATTCTGCATTTCCCCATGATATTTTCACTACGGGGAAACATCATTTTTGGACCACCCCTTCCATAGTAGTAACAAAATCACGGGTGGTCTGAAAGGTGTCCTGTTCCTCTCCTGCGATGGCAGCTGTGGGAAGGAGGTCCATTCTGGACACTTCCGGGCAGGAACAGGACACCCAGGTAAGTGGCACCCTTCCCCCCCCCCACTCCCCGGTTTACTTTTTAAAAATGTGTTTTTCTGCTTTGCTGTACATTTTGACAGCTGGTGGGGTATTTTTAAAATTTCCGCATGGCCATTCTCTCGCAAGAACGAGCGGGATTTCAGTTGCTGGTCCTAAAGGCAGCCTTACAACGGCTGCATTTATGACCAGCCAGCTTGGGGAGAGGGAGGACATTCCTGCTGCGGAATGAAGGTAACTGAAGATTTTCCCTCCATTCTGTGGCAAGAACGGGATTGGGGCTTGCAGGGCTGGAATGGGGCATTTGGCCCTGTCTGAAAAAGTCCTCAGTCTTGCAGAGCATCCTCAGTCCTCATTTCCAAACAAACAAAAAACAAAATAAAAAAACCAAGTGTCAGCAAATAATCCAATTGTCCAACTACCTTAGGAAATGTTCAAACATTTGGTTTAAGAGGAAGAAGTCTAGATAATTGAGAAAGTGTTACTAAGTCAAACATAATCATCAAGGCTTGTAAAATAAGGAATCTTGTAATATTAGGAACTGGGAGTCTTGGATGAGGTCATTGAAAATCTTAATGTGTTTCTGGTAAAAGGGAGTAAGTTTTTTTCCCCTGTTTCCGTTTTAATCACTTGTAAGATGGAGTTGAGCATACCAATGTGTATATATAAAATATATTACTGCCTTTTTCAGACTGTGAAGTGAAATGTTAACTGTTTTTTCAAGGTGATCCTCAGCCATTTTTTTGTTGGAAATGTTATCTACTTATTAAAAGAGGATTAGACAAATTCATGGATAATAAGGCTATTGTGACAGTTAATCATGGTGGTTATATGTTATCCTCCAGTATTGAAGACACTTTCCTTCTAAAGACTACTCCCTTGGGAATGCAAGTAGTGGGGAGATACTAAGGTCTTCTTGTGGACTTCCCGGTGGTCTCTGGCTAGCCATTGTAGGGATGTGGCCCTATATTAGATAGGTCTGATCTAGCAGGACTCTTCTTATGTTATCAACCTTCTTTGCTGGACCCGACTGCTTCCATTGTTTTTTGATCAATTATACACCATGACAGCAAACTTGAATGTGTAACCGTTCAAAGACCTGAATCTTACTGGTAGCCCCAACTACCAGTGTGTTCCTTCAAGTTGATACTGACTTATGATGACCTTATGATAGGGTTTTCTTGGCAATATTTATTCATAGGAGTTTGGCATTACGTTCCTCTAAGGCCGAGAGAGTGTGACTTGCCCAAGGTCATCCAATGCATTTCTGTGGCTGAGCGGGGAATCAAATCCTGATCTCACAGAGTCCTAGTCCAACACCCAAACCACTCCACCATGTTTTCTCCCCAGTCCCAACTAGTGTAGACCAACAGAACTGTTGAATGGTTAACATATAGATAAATCCCATTGATTCAAATAGTATACTCTAGCTGGAACTAACAAAAGGACTCAGGGTGATATCTACTTTATTTTCTGGGACACATTATTACCTAATGAAGAACCCACAGAGTCTCAATGTTGTATTAAGTGATTAAAATGGAAACAGGAAAAAAACTTACTAGCTGTTGATCCAATAAAAGATGAGTTTCTGTGACTCACAATCTGATGGGCAGTGTGTGTATGTGGAGCCCTTTTCTTCAGTGTCAGAAATGAACTATGGCCACATACTCAGTTACATGTGCCCTGTAGTGTTCTCCCATACACACTGCTGTTGCACCAATCCTTCAACTTCTTCTCAGCCTTTAAGTCTAAGCGCCTGCTCATGTGTGTGAGTTTTTTATTGACAGCTCATGTTTATTGAAATAGTCCAGTGTTGACAGAATATAACCAATAATGGCAGAAAAGAAATTAAACTGTAACAGTGCAGTAACCTTCCCCCTTTTAATCTCAATAATGAAGAAGGTGACAAAGAATAGTCAAAGATGTACATTCTGAAGACTTGAGTTTTTAACTAATTAGAGCTCTGGGGGGGGGATGGAATTGTCTCACCCCTTAGATACAATGACAAGATCAGTTCAAGATCAGTTTGTGCTTGTGAATCAACCATGGGTTTTTCCTTTCATATGTTCTATGGCCATTAGGTTTATGGCCACTGTTATTTTTGCTGCAGCAGGGTAACAGAGTTATCTTTTTGAGTGTTGTCTATTCACAGTACAGTAATACTCCCCTGCCCAAGGATATTTATTAATATTGAGTTGGATCCAGAGTTACAGATTTAGCTATACTTCAAGTGGATTCATTTAAATCAATGGGACCTACGTTAGTAATTAATGCAAGTTCCATTCCTTTCTCTCTGGCCACACTGGCTGGGGGATTCTGGAGGGTCATCTACATGACGGGGGAAAAATCTGGCAATAATGCGGGCAGAATACCTTTGGTTTACATGAGCTCCTGCTGGGATTTGCCATATTCAGAAGGAGAGGGCTGAAAACTCCACCCAGACCTCTCTTTTGCTGCAGTGTCCATTTGTGCCCACAGCTCATTCATGAGGTAGGTGTGAAAAGTTTTTCTTTTTTGGCATGACAGGGACGTGAGAGGGGTGGGAGAGGAGACTGCGGGACGGGAATGCTTTTTTAATTCCCATCTGATAATCTCCCAAGTCTAATTCCCTGATGATCAAAGATTTGTTGAAAAAAATTTAAAGTCAGCTCAACTATTAATAGCATAATATTGGAAAAAGCTGTAAGTGCCATCTTTGAAGGAATGGGGAAATAACATTTGGCATAGAGTGCATAGGATTTCATTTTATAAGAAGCTTTGAAGAGACCAAGTTCTGATGAGTCTTTAGAATGGAAGGATAAATGTATCCATTTTTGGAAGATAACCTCTTAGTTTAAGAATATTAATAAGAAAGTCAAAGAGGTAGTATCAAAAGAATAATAATTTCTATATCTAATTTGGTAACTAGGTAATTCCATTTGAATGAAATTGTATATATCTTTTGCTATGCTGTTTATTTTTGCTGTTAGAATCTTAGAGAGAAATATAATATATTTTTAAAATGTTTAATCAACAACATTTCTTAAAATCAATCTAAAGAGTTCTGGAGTGGTAGCCTATTTACCATGTTCCATGTCTGTGTATAAAGCCCATGCAGTTGTCACAGTATATTGTAAGCCATGTTCAAAAGAAATCCAGCATGCCAGTATGTAGTAGCATAGTGTATGGCAATTATCCTCTTCTTCTTCTTAAATTACAGGTGGGCAACTGCAAAGGATCCTGTGGCTCTTAAGACCTTATCAAACAAGGCTAGCAAAGCACTATTTCTGCCGGAAAGTGGCATCTTTGGTTGTTACTTACCACACAATGCCATGTCTGTCCTGTAGGACAGGGAGCTCTGGTGGCACAGTGGTTAAATGCCAGTACTGCAGCCACAACATTGTGGGTTTGATCCTGCAGGGCTCCAAGGTTCACTCAGCCTCCCATCCTTGTGTAGGTCAGTAAAATGAGTACCTGGCTTGTGGGGGCAATCAGCTAACACACATTGTAAACTGCTCAGAGAGTGCCTAGCGCATTATAAAGCGATATAGATGTGTAAGTGCTATTGTAAACTGCTCTGAGAGTCCTTGTGGCTGAAGAGCGAGGTATAAATATTGCAATAAATAAATAAAATAAATCACATGACCATGGTTCACCAAAGCAGCACTAATGAGAAAGTGTGATAAAAATTGATGCAAAACTGGTATGCTTCCATAATTAAAATATCATATTTGCAGCGGGACAGCAGGCTGGTGTGATAACGTCCTCAGAGCTGGCAACCTTTGCATGCTTAGGCTTGGTAATTGCTAGTTTGCATGTTTGCTGATTTGCTGCTTGTTTTACCCACTCTCTTCCTGCATCACTCTAACCTGAAGCTTTTTCTTGTTTCCCCTCTCTCCTGCTTTGGATCATGTAATTGACTATGCACAAGTAATTAGTAAATCTATTTTATATATGTTTTATCAAGAGGACTAAGTTTGTTTTCTTTCTCTGCTAGACTTTGGGAAGGGTATGGGATTGGTTGTTGTCCGACTTCTGTCCCTGCAACCTGACTAATTTGCTAGAGAGCTCCACTGCTGTTTCTCACATTTCCAGACACTGGCTATCTCCACTTTCCACAGCCTGTACCTGCCCCTTTAGCCAAAACCAGAAGTGACTACAGCATCAGTTCCCAGTTTTTAAAAGGCTATTTCAATGCTCACTCCTTGCAAAGGTGCAGGGGATTCTCCTTGAAACAGCATTTTAAAAGAATTGTTGCATTCCCAGGCAGCTTCTGGGGACACAATTGGCCATTTTTAGGCTTTAAAAAGTATTTGATTGGGAGAGGGCTTCATGGGTCACTCAGTTCCCAGTCTATCCTACAGCGTGCTCAGATCATTGTATTTCTGGGTAGGTGTGGCTGACTGCTCTTAAAATTCCAGCACTTCAGTCTTCTCCAGAGCCTTTAGGATGGCCTGCAGGAAGTGGTTGAATAGTTGAAGTTATAAGCTTAAGAACAGTAAACTAATCAGTTTGTTTTGTTTATAAGCTCCAGACTCATTGTGCTTTATTCCATTCACTGACAGGTATTAGCCACATTAACCAACAGAGACCACACTGACACATAATCTATCCACATAAGACTCAGGCCCCAGTCCAGAAAGAGAATGGAGGGGGGGTCTGAAGGAAGGGTGGCAGTGACAGGCGACCAGGCTGAGTAATTAGGTAAATTAGGTAAATTTGGCTAGAGGTTTCAAAGTTGTCATACTGTCTTCTTCAGACCATTGACAGCACTGGCTAGGGCTGATGGACTTGCAGTCCAAGAACATGAAGGGATGGGTGCAGACTCAACCTTCCCACTCTTTCTGTAGATAAGAATATAACAGTGGTGGAGACCTTCTGCTGTGCTTTCTGCAATTGGACTTGTTTATCTTGGATTGGCCTTTTTAGTCATCAGCGCACTTGCAGAAAGCGCAGGATGAGTCCTTCCTGAATCTTCGTTTGCAAAGAAAAGCCAGATATATATATATGTGTGTGTGTGTAGTGTTTTGATTAAAATATAATAAGTGAATAACTGAAACTGTGTTGTTTAAATTTTTTATTATTCTTTGTTAACCTAAGACAAACAAAATGTTAAATACCTCAGACCCCAGTATAACAACTAGGTAAATCATCATCATCATCATCATCATCATCATTTCTTACCTCTCCCCATGGATTGAGGTTGGGAGAACAGATTTAGGAAGAATGACTAATATAAATTAAAATACATATCAGTTAAAAATACATAAGCCCATTAAAACACATAATATCAGTTTAAAAGAACAAATAAAACCAATACATATTAAAACAGTTTTAAAATCACAGTTTAAAATTCATCTAGATAGGCCTGCTGAAAGAGACTGGTCTTTAATGCTATTTTCAATTCAGATGATGTATTCAACTGTCAAATCTCTTCCAGCAGGCCATTCCAGAGTCTAGGGGCTGAAGAAAAAGTCCTCTGGGTGACACTTGCCAGCCTAGTCCTGGCTGATGGAAGTAAATGTCCCCCAGAGGACCTGAATGTACAGGGCAGATTATGTGGGAGAAGGCAATCCCATAGGTAACCTGGACCCAAACCATGTAAGGCTTTAAAGGTAACAACCAACACTTGGTACCTTGCCCGGAAACTAATTGGTAGCTGGTGGAGTGATTTTAATATTGATGTAATGCGATAACTCCTAGGTGTACCAGTAACCAATCTGGCTGCTGTGTTTTGAACTAATTGCAGTTTCCAAACCTGATACACATGTAGCCCAGTGTACAGCACATTGCAGAAGTCCAGCCTTGAGGTTACCAGCCTTTCAACATCTCATTATCTGACAACTCTTTTGATGCCTGCTAATTGAAGACAAGCTCCATTTATTCAACAAGGAATCTACTCTTTTGACATTTCTTGCTTACAGAGGCTTGCCTATGGGCTCAAAAGCACTCCCCCACATCTTAGGGTAACACTGCTGCAGTCCCTAACCTGTCGGATAAGATGGGGCTTCCTGGATAGAGCAGGTAACATCTAGAGGTCTAGGAGACATCCTCCAATTGCAGGGCTACACTTGCCCCTTTAACTCCCCTGTACCCCAAACACCCTGAAAAAAATCCCCTCCCAAAAGGCCAATCACAAAAGGCCCAAAAGGCCAATCACATCCTCTGTGGGTCACAATTGGTATCACTACATTACCTCTTTCTTTGTGTTTTAGGCCCATTGACAGACCATACAGGAGCTACAGTGGGGGGCTGTAGTCCATGGGCCATACTTTGCCCACAGATGTTATAGGTCTTTGATGCAGAAAGGCTCTTAGGGTCTTTATAATTAGGGAGAGACAGAACTATAGTACTTTAATGTATTGAGGGGCAAGATTCTGTGTAGCATATATTTTTACCACTTGTATCTAAATGATGATGATCTATAATCTTGACCTTCGTATCTAGATATGGTAACTTCCTAGTTAGGGGGTGGTGGTGAAGGAGATAATTTATTGTCAATACTTTAAATAGTCTCTTCAGTTTCTTAACAGTTTTCTCCATTACAAAAAAATGTCCTAGGTCTTTCCAGCGATACTGGCATTGTTATTAGTTAAAGAGCAATCTAGAAAGTATGACAGTATGACAATTTCTCCTGGTATCATTAATTTGGGGCTTGACTAGATGGGAGCAAATACTGCAGAGGGGTGTGTATTAGCTCACCTTTGCAGCAACACCTGGCTGTCTTCATGATTTCCCTCCCAAACAAGTTGCCTGTGCAGTGATGTGCATTCACATTCACGTGGAGCCATCTCTCAAATCAAAATGGCAGCTGCGAGTATGGGATGCTATAATTCCCCATAGTCTCATTGCTGCTGCAGATTTTTTAAAAAAAATCTATCTTTAAACAGGCGGAAGGGAGACCTTCCACTTATAACCCCCTCTTTTTTTTTTCATCTCTGCACTGCAAAGCAGCACACATTCAGTCCTCTGGGATGCCAAAATGGCACTTCTGGACTAAGTTACAGGAAAATGTGGCCTCACTTGCACAACAGACCAATGAGCGGTCAACTTCCTCCTGGCCCAAAATGTGCAGTACTGCACAGTATAAAAAAACTTTGAAGAAAACTGCCAAGTCCCTAACACATGGTAAATGGGTTTCCCTCTCACTCCAAATATAGTGAATCTCCTGCGCAGCTCATTGGGATGAAAGGTATTCTCAGTAACTTCTATGAGGGGTATTTTCACTGTCTAGACAAGCCCCTGGTGATCTCACCTTTAAAATGTCTGTCTTTTGGGTTTATTCTCCTCTTTGGGCACTCTTCCAGCAGCGTTTTACTCTTTTTATCCTTTGTAAAAAAAATATAAGTGGGCGAAATAGGACACACACTAGTCCTTAGATTCATTTTAAGATTTTTTAGACGTAGAAGCAGAGTGAGATGTATATAAAAATACAAAGATCTTGATAGAATTAGGTAAAGCTCCCCAGTCAAAAAAGTATTCATCTGAATTTACATCCCACTGAAATTCATAGGATTTACCAGTTTGAAAACATGTTTTGAATCTGTCATGTATATCCACACACCAGTTTTCATGAATTGTTGATGGCTTTCATTACGTAATTCAGTAGCAAATCTAAAATACAACAAAATGAAAATATATACTAAGTGCTGAAACATCTGCATTACTTTTTAAAAATTTACACTGCGGCTAAATGGGTATTTTTAGAGAATGAGAGAACCAGCTCAGTGTAGTTTGAATATAGGACTAGGACTGCAAGAGTTCAGGGTTCAAATCCCAGCCACATAAACCCAGTGTGTTACTTTCGGCAAGTCACACTTTCTAAGACTAGGGGCTTGACTTCATGGGGGGAGGAGTTGCACAAATCTGATTGAAAATTACACTTCTAGGGCTTGGAATTGTGCCAGAGCTGCCCTGCATATTTGGACCATACCTACGTCCATATCTCCCCACTGCTGCAGGTCCACCACCGCTGCTTTGCTAGGCACCTCTTCCCAAAGAGTTTAATGCATACTCTTTAACAAGGCAGACCCACAGCATGTGGCTGCTCATTCTGAGGGTCAAAGGGAGCACATCTGTCCAGCACAGTTGCTCCCTCTGACCTCCGAACAAGTGGCCGTACACCAGGATGGCAGACCCTCAGTGTACAGCCATTCATTCTCAGGGTCAGAGCAAGTGACTCCGCCTGGCACAGGACAACAGGCAGCACCATTTCCCCCCTCCTCGGTAGCACCACTGCTGGCTCTGCCTTCCCAGTGCATAGTGAACAAGTGACTGTGCGCTGGGAAGGCAAAGCCAGTGGCAATGGCACGGAGGGGAGGAAATGGCAGCACCTGTCAGGCAGCACGTGCCCTGCCTCACCACACCCCAAATCCAGTGCAGATCCTTTGTCCACAGTACAGTTTTCCAAACCTGGGTTTTAGGTGGTATACCCCGAGTCTGGTGCTTGGAGTGGGCACTATTGCACCAGATTCGGATATAATGCTACTTGTTGTATGGTATTATCAGGCTAGATTCAGGGTGGATTCAGATTTTATCGCTAATGTAGACAAGGCCTAAAAGGGAGGCAATGGCGAACCTTATCTGAATAAATCTTGCCAGGAAATTCCCATAAGTTCACCTTAGGACTTAAACAACTTGAAGACATAGAACACCAAGGAGAACCAGAACACTGATGTTGAGCTCCACTAGATCTTCTTGTAACCAGCGGTGCTGACTTATTTTTTATAACATTTGTTTGAAACCTATGCAGTTAAAAAATAAAACAAAACTTTAATTTCTTACATAGTCAATGTCCTATTTAGATAGGGAAGAAGCTCCAACATACTCAAGATTCTGCTTAGACCTGGGAGCAAATGTAATGACTGTGGACTGAGCCTAAACACCTTTCATAGGCATCTCAAACAGCAGGAGAGGGAATTTTGTATCCCTCCAAATGCTGTTGAACAGCAACTCCCACCTACAGTAGCCAGCATCAGCAGTGGTGATGAATGATGGGAGATGCAGTCCAAAAGCATTGGGGGGTTGCACGATTCTCAACCCTGCCTGGAGTAGACTTCACAAAGCACCACGGCTGTGAATCAGGAAGATTTGTGCTCCTTGAAAGCCTTCTCTGAACCATTAGAATTACATAGGGCGTTAAACAACCCTAGTTCATGGTACATTTTCATCAACTATATCATTATTAAAGCCATTATTACAGAAATACTAGTCTTTCCCTATGCTTGTAGCCTGGCTCATTTATTGCCAAGTTTTATATCTGCCTAGCCCATATAAATATATAAAAGCATGAGAGAACTGCTTTGGCTGCAGATATAATAGATTTATTTAACTAGCCCATCAGTGTGACAGGTTTTATTTATTTTCATTTTCCTATTGTAATGATAATATAAATCAGCTGCAAGCCTGAGCAACCAGGATTGCCTGGATAGCAATAATAGAAGAAATGCTGAAGACCCTCCAGTGAGAGGCAGACTTGTGCTCAAACAGCATGGTCAGTGTGGTTAAACTGTTGGACTGAGAGTTGGAGATACATGTTTTGCTTGTGTTCCCCTGAGCCACAAAATTGCTGGGGAGCTTTGGGTCAGTTGTTGGCTCTCCTCTCCCCACCTGACAGAGAGTTGCCATAAAAATAAAGTGGTTTGCAGCAATCACAAGGACATGTTGCTAACAAGAGGGAGCTTAATAGGGAAAGGGTTTTTTTTCCAAAAAAGAAAGAAAGAAAGAAAATTTGCAGGGAGGGGCACACAATAACTGGAAATACATTAGCAGCACTGAGCAAGTATAAAGATGGGAGCATGTGATGTTGCGTCCAAATACGTAGTCCAGCTGATAAACAATGCCTTGGAAATGAGATCCATCTTCCAGGTGCTTCATAGTTGGGTGGGGGGAGGCTTAGTTAGTTGAATTTGAACATTTATTTACTTGTTTGTTTCATATTTTGCCTTTCTCCCCATATGGCAGTTTGCAATGTAAGTTAAAAAAAACCACAAGGCATAATGCAGAGTATAAAAAGAAGTAAATAAGCAACCATATTAAAAATATTGGGTGCAATTCTGCATCAGGAGATGTAGCTACAAGGCACCGTTACAGTAGCCTCCCATCTAATCCTCCACCCAAACCCATTTTTTTTCAACTGCATCTTCCCCCCGCCCCGCCAAATCTTACCATTTCTTGGTTGGTGGAAAGTGGGGGGGGGGAGCAGTAGATAAGCATCCTATAGCTACACACCCAGCAACAGCATACCTTCCAACAGTTCAGAGCTGAAGACTGGCATGCATGTGGTCAAGCAACATCAGAGTATGGTCAAGAGGGCAAAAGGTATTAATGAGAAAGAACACACAAGCTAGGAGAGGCTGCAGCAGTTGGCTTTTGCCTAAATCTACTGGGAAGGTCAAGGTTCAACCCCCTCCTCTCCTCTCCCCCTGCTGAGTTGAATACATGGCATAAATACAAGAGCTAGACCCTTGCAATTGGATTAAACTGGCCATGATTTTATTTGCATAAGCATTACATTGTCTAAAGACGAGGATGGGAGGTCTGTGCCTGCAAAGCTGGTGTAGCTGCACTTACATGTTCCCTGTGCATGGTGGACTAGCCTGTTCCATGCTTGATCCCAAGTCATCTATTTCCCAATTATGGGAGAAAGGAGCTAGCCCCAAGAGGCTGGCTGTGTTGACCAAATATGTAAGCTTTGGTAAGGTCCTCCTCTGTCCGTGCCCATATTCCTTAACATTTTAGTGTCCCCATCTCCCCTTACTCCCCTTAATCCCTGCCAGTCATGACAAAAGAGAACATCCAGAATAGTGTCTGATCATATTTAGTAACACTTATGCTGATATGCCCAAACATTCTCCCACCTGTCTCTATTCACCAGCAATAGCCTAGGAATATTCGAATTGAAGTGGTGAGTAGGAGGGTTTTAGAAAACCAACAGCCAAAAGAGGCTGGGCCTAGCTGAGCAGGCCAATACTATAGCCTGCTCAAATCCTACGAGAAGAGTCCCTTTCATGAGACTACCAAATCTCATGAGACTAACTGGTCTTGCAAGATTACACCTGCTGTGAGATCTCACAATGACTATATACTGCAGCTATTGCGAGATCTCCCTCATATGCAGAGTGCCTGGCTGAGCCAGCTGCTTGGCCAGGCATAGGGTACCAGCAAGTTCGCCACAATGGTCCCCCTTCTCTTGAGGTGTGTTCAGGGGGACAAACTAATTTTGCAGTTTGAACTCCGTTTGCACCAATGCAAGTAAAACAAGGAAAATGAGGAAAGTGGAAGCAGGACAGAGAAACTGGGACATTTTAAAAGCAACGTAAAGTGTGATGATAAAAGATTAATTGGGAGTGTCCCTGCCAAATTGGGATGTTTGGAGGGTATGCAACAGGCATCCACTCAGGACCTCTGGGGGGTCCTCTAGTGGTCCTTATGGATGATGTCCTTGCTCTGTGTCCATTTATAGGAAGACAGCTCGATGTTTCTTGTCTACTTTGGCTTGCCACCAACTAGGAAATGGTTGGGTTCAGGCAGTTGCAGTTGAGAAAAGATGGGTTCAGGGGTTGATGATTGTACAGTCAGTAGAGAATGATAAATAAGCCTCCACAATAACCAAAGAAGTGAATTGCAATGGTATAAGAGGATGCCAGCCAACAATTTACAATTTAGGAAGTAGTTAAAACATAATAGTCATACACCCATATCCATCGAACCAATATTCGCAGTTTCAGTTATTCATGGCTGAAAAAATAGACACACATACCATAGAGTCATGCTGGAAAATGTCTAGAGAGATGTCCTCTCTAGGCATCTTCTAGGCCCTCTAATACAATTCTATGGTATGTTTGTACTGGAATTCCTTTATTTTAATGGGGCTCACTATTATCTGTGGTTTCCAATATCCAGGGTAAGTCCAGAAACTGAACCTCTGTGGATACAGGGATCCAACTGTAATGTCAGGTATGGTCTCTGGAGATGAGAAACATTGCTTCTCTCAGGTTCACTCTCACATATACATTTACTTGGAAGTAAATACCACTGATCTCAGTGTGGTTTACTTCTGAGAAGACACATATAGGATTGTGCAATCCAATTCTGCCAATCACTACTGCTTGTAACAATATCAGTTAGGGTGAAATAAAGGAGCACTATGTAAAGGAGAACTGACTTCTGTTCATTTATTTGTTTTCTGGCATTTCCTTTACCATAGGTATAAACAACAATGCAGTTATCCATTATTAGTCTTTGTTCAGTGGCAGGTCTATGATTATTTTGAAGAGAAGGGAATGCCAATTTGATCATTACTTTCTAAATAATTTGTATCACTTTTAATAGTATTCTGCAAATTACTAACAGAGAGATCTCATCTAGGGCTAGAGTTCATTTTATACCACACATCTCACTGTATGTTCAATCTATGTTTCAGTTATTCACAACTGCTTTTTTAGAATTTTGCAACTGGACTAGAGATTCTCACATTGGCAATATCAATCACCAGTAATGACTGAATCAGCCTTTGGTATGCATATTGTGTCCCTTTCTTATTCTCCTTGATACCTACACTTGTGTAGATTTGAACTTTCATATCCTTTCTGTATTATGCAGTAGACCATAGGTCACACATGTTTCTCTACCTTGAATAATACATTTCTATGAAGTCTTAGTATATTAACTGTTGGAAAATTTGTTTCTATCATTTTAATATTTTATGATTTTTTTGTCCTATGTAGATGACCTTAACTGGTTGCAGTTCACTTCATTTCTTTTCAGCTTAAATATTTTAAAGGTTCCAAAGTACAAACATCAATCATATCATGTGTAAGAAAAATGTCAAACTCAATCTTTGGGGTATTTAATTGCAATTGTCAAGCTGTATTTAAATTATTTCTTTTCTTTTTCTTTCCTCCCTTTCATAGTTCTATTTTATTTTATTTTGCTACACACTCTTCAGCCATAAGGCTTTTTCCCTAGAATCTTTGAAAGCTGGATTGGTCGGACATCAGAGTGCTATGGCTGTGAATTCTAAATAAAATACAAATCCCAGTATTCCATAAAATGCAGCCATGACAGTTAAAATGGAATCAGAGTGCTACACTTTTGTAATGTGAAAGGACTCGTGGTCTCTCAGTCTTAGAGGAAGAAAATGGCAAACGTTTTCTTATTAAATTTTGCCAAGAAAACCCTATGATAGGAGCACCATAAATCTGAATCATCTTGAACGTACATATCATCAACAAAGTCCAGTGGTTCTTGATATCCTACATGGTGCAATAACATGTGTCAAAGCAGCAGGGTCACCCCCACTTTCTCTGACCTCACTGTTTCCAAAGGGGAAATCCATAGGATTGGCATTCACCATGAGTAGAAACTTTTGTACAATTGGGATCTCTAAAACTGGAGGCTTCTACTCATGTTCAAGCAAACACAAGTAGAAGTCCCTCTCTGAGCTCCCTATCCAACCCAGGGAGGCTAGGGAAACTGATTTGGGACTGGCACTTGTGAGTGCTATGCCCATCCCTCTTACATATTCTCCACAGGAAAGCAGGGAGGTGACACAGGGTAAGGACTAATTTGCAGGAGGTTTCTGACAATGGAGGATTCTTACAAGTGCTCCTGTACCTGTTTGAATAAGGCTAACGCAGTCTTCTGCAATCTAGTGCTCACCTGGTTTATTGCACTATAGTTACCATGATCCCCAGCCAGCGTAGCTGTGACCATGCTGGCTGGGAATATGAGAGTGGTAATCAAACACATCTGGAAGAGTCACTTTGAGCAAGGTGGGGCTAAAGCAGGGGTGGACAAGTATGGCCATCCAGGTCTTTTTGGCCTATAACTCACATCAGCCTTAGCCAAGATAGCCAACAAAGAGAGTATGGTAACTGCAGTCCATAACACTGGCAGCAGTACTCATTCTGCCACCCACCCCTCCAGCTAAAGGGAAAAAATGCAGGCATTGATGGATAAGGGTGGATTGCCACTCTGTGCCCTGCAGGCATCTTTGCTTCATTCATACTAGGTACTCCTTGCAAGGAATATTGAAAATATAAAGGGGATAGGAGACATCATCAAACATGTGCCTTGACAAAAAAACATTTAGGGGTAGCCATGTTGGTTATGCAGCAATATACAACAAAGTACAAAACCCACAAGCAGCAATACCTTTTTTGGTAGAACTCCTAAGCATAAAATACAATATGCAAGCTTTCAAAGCTTCACTGGCTCTTCACCAGACATAGATGTTAAAAAATCATACAGGAGAAAAATAGTCATGACGTTAGCATTACAGGCCTACATTCTCTCTGAGATATTGTCAGTTAAAATGATATTGAGAGATTTGAATATGATAAAATTTGAATATGATAAAAGGGTTAAATAAAAAAGAAGAAAACCAATACTGGAAGGTTATATTGTACATGACAACTATAGCCAGGATTATCATCGCAAGAAAATGGAAGTTAAAAGAGGCACCTACAATTGAAGAGTGGAAAGCAAAATGCTAGATATGATAGAAATGGATGAGCTAACTAATAGATTAAGAAATAAAAGCGGGAAGAATACGATGAGGGCCTGGACACCAGTATTAGAATACTGGGAAAATACAGAAGATCCTTATAAGAATATAAAGGCAGTAATGGAGAATTATAATTAAAGAGGTAAAGTTGAAGGATGACATTTTAATTTGATATATGGCACATAAGAATGGGTGACATAAATAAAAGTCGAGATTGTGACGAAGCTAGTATTTAAATGCAGTGTAATCATATATTAGATTAAGGGAACGGTATAATAATTCAAATACTGTAATAACAATATAGAGGATAATGAAGAGTGTATTATTCCCACTCTCGTTTAGAGGTAACAATCAATTCACAATGAGAAGAGAATTTCGCTATGGGTATAAATAAAGGAAGTTCTGGAAAGAAGCCTAGATGAGTAATAATCTAGAACAAATATATACTATAGCTATTACACTGGAATTTGTAAAAAAAATATGTATTATGGTCACTTGTTGTTCATTGTAAGAAAAGCAGTTATATATGTTAACATTTAATAAAAAATAAAATTAAAAAAAACTTTAAAATAAAAAAAAATGGTATTGAGAGATTTTAATGCAGACAGATGCCACTCCCCTTATTGGCCATGTGAGGACTAGAAACAAAAAGTAATAAAAGAAAGGTAATAACATTTCAGCTCCATTAGCAACAGAAAAGTGAAGTTACTTTTCTGTTGCTAAGTGAAGCTTTCAAAGCTTGCATGATGTATTTTATGCTTTGGAGTTGGCCCAAAAGAGGTGCAGTGTACCCTTGGTATCCTCTAGGGTTTGGTTCCAGGACACTCAATGGATATCAAAAATTGTGGATGCTCAAGTCCCATTACAAACAGTGTTATAGTAAACTGGTGTCCTTATATAAAATGGCCAAATCAAGGTTTGCTTCTTGGATTTTTTTTTGGGGGGGGGATATTTTCAAGCAGTGGATGGTGGAATCCATGGATACCAAATCCATGGATACAGATGGCTGACTGTATCGCAGCTTGTGCATTTTGGATTTTGTTGTAACATACTATGATGGTACAATGTCTCCTTGGTATCCACTGGGGTTTGGTTCCAGGACCTGCCATGGATACCAAAATCTGTGGATGCTCAAGTCCCTTTATATACAATGGCATAGAAAAATGGTGTCCCTATATGAAACGACAAACAGCAAGGTTTGCTTTTTGGATTTTTTTTAAAAACATTTTTGAGCCATGGTTGGTTGAATCTGTGGATGCAAAGCCCATGGATACAGAGGGTTGGTTGACTGTGCCACAAAACCATTCTTTGTCATGAATTTGGAACACGGTAAAATGCCCTCCAAAAGAGTTTTATGTGACCTGCTAATAAAAAGGATGAGTTTTTAAAATTAATGTATTTATTTATTTATTTATTTTGGTAAAACTCAAAAGCTTTTCCAGCCACTAATAATGGATGAGGAACTAGATGCTTCTGCTCTTCTTGCGATGTTTTCATAAACTCATGAATGTAACTTGGTTAAGATGGGAAACACAAATGAGATAAGTTCACTGAAATCTAATTCATTGCATTTTGGAATGACACATATTAATCAATATTGTTTTATGTACTGTAGTGCATAAGATGTTTATGTACACATTTTTAAAGAATATCTTACAATTTACTGCCTGAATCTTTTTACTATTTTGCTTGGGATTTTTTTTTTTTTGGTTTTTTTTTGGGACAGCAGGACCTGTACTCTTCCTAAGCAAAGTCAATATAAGCAGCACTCTTTCATAAACTAGTATTTTTATTCTGTCCTCCCTTATTCACTTACTTTCCAAAGTAAATAATTCCATAATCACTTCAATCTCAGAATAAATATTTGTGCTATCAATGTTTTCAAATAAGGCTTAAACGATCCTTTTGGTGTTTGCACAGTGAGAAATGGCTTTCAACATACTTGCTAGTATCTCCTGGGTTTTGGGAAGACTACCTTGTCTGGGCTACTCCATTTATTTATTTATTTGATACATTTATATGAGGGGTAGTAATCATGCAACCAGGTGTTGAACTGCAACTCCCATCAGCTCTAGCCAGCATAGCCAGTGATGAGGAGTGCTGGAAGTTGCAGTCCCACTACATCTGGAGAGTACTGTGATTCTGGCCCAATTTATACCCTTTCTTCTCCTTAATGTGTGGTGTATCTAGCCATGGCTACATTTGTACATCACCGTGAGACAAACATTCAGGATGAATAAACCAGGTTGTGAAGAAGCAGTGTGCTGGCAAATACAATCAGTTGTTATTATTATTCTGAATCAGTTGTTGTTGTTAAAATATTCATACCCCTATATCAAAGTTCTCAGAATGGCTTACAGAAAGCATTAAAACAAGTTACAAAGTTTAAAACAATAGAATAATTAAATAAACTAAAAACATATTAAACAGCAATAAGTTAAAAACAGATTTTAAAGATTTTAAAACTATGCACACTTCTATTTGGGTTAAATTAATGAGGCCCAAAAGCTTTGGTGAACAGCCAAGTTTAAACCTGGTGCCTAAATGACATTAGTGTTGGCAACAGTTGGGCCTCCAGGGGGAGGGAATCAACAGTTGGGGTGCCACGGCTGAGGAGGCCCTCTCTCGTGTGTCCCAACACAGTATATTGATCTCACTGGCAGAATATGGAGGAGGGCCACCAAAAGACTTTAATCCTTGGGCAGGCACCTATGGGGAGAGGCATTCCCTCAAATATTGAGGTCCCAATACATTTTCAGACTGGAAATGTCTTGGCAGCCAGTGTAATTCTTTTAAGACTGGCATGATATGCTGTCTATATGGCATTCCAGTCAGCAGGTGACCTGCTAGATTTTGCACTAGTAGCTTCTGAGTCTTCTTCAAAGGCAGCTGCACATAGAGTGCATTACAGTAGTCTAATTGGGAGGTTTACCAGCGCATGCACTACTGTGGCTATGTTATCTCTGTTATCTGTGGCTATGTTATCTATGTTATCCAGGAAAGGCTGTAGTTGGTGCACCAGTCAAACCTGGTGCAAAGCACTCCAAGTCACAGAGTCTACTT
The DNA here is from genome assembly GCA_030847615.1 of Gambelia wislizenii. NCBI lineage: Eukaryota > Metazoa > Chordata > Lepidosauria > Squamata > Crotaphytidae > Gambelia > Gambelia wislizenii. Next base: position 61,247,300 of record JAUMIR010000005.1, on the reverse strand, counting down.
GGGCCTTCAATGACAGGTCTAGATCTAAAAGTACTCCCAAGCCCCTAAAGGATCAGATGCATAGACTGGGAGTACACTTAGATCTATCCCTGTCACTGGAGGCCCAAGTGAAACCCCATCCAGCTGTTTATTCAGTTCCTGGACCTGAGAACCAGCAATCCACAGAGCCTTGCATCTTATTGGGATACACTTTCAGTGTATTTGCCCTTATCCAGCCCATTACAGCATCTGGGTGGACAAAGCTGGGAGAGATCAACTCCTCCAAGCTCATCCACCCTGGTTTCTGTGATGCACATCAGGTCAGCCCTTTCATCCACAATCAAGTCACAGATAGTAGTTGTTTGATTATGAGCTGACCTGGTGTTCAGGAGCAACACCAGTAGATCAAAAGGTGAGCTGACATGGCAACCTGGAACTTGGGGGATGGGGATAGGAATGAGGCAGATCTCAAATATCTGCCCTGTTTTTTCCTTACCTGGCATGTCCAACCCTCAGCACCACACCTCCCTCTGCCTAAGAGTACATCAACAGGGGCATCCCACTCCACCCTCTCCCTGGGATTCATCCAAACACAATATTAAACACACACACACACACACAGAGAGAGAGAGAGAGAGAGAGAATAAGGAACAAATACTGGTAAGAAGCCATTGCTGCATGTCAGAGCAGCGGTGCTATGTTACCTACCCTGATAGCCCCCATCTAGGAATATCAAATAATTTATTATATTTAATAATTTGCCTTAAGGTGGCCTTCCACATGGTTGCAGGTAAAGCAGGAACCCCCAAATACTAAGGCAGGATTCATGTAAGACCAAGGGAGGGGCCTTTGGAAATTCCCCAAACAAATAGTCAGGTCAGAGAATTAACATCTGGAAGTGAATCATTTACTAATCCACTCAATGGTAGCAGAGACCTTAATGCTTGTAAATGCTTCCCCTCTCCTGCTCCCCTTCAACAAAAGATCTTGTCTGTTCCTATTCAAATCCAAAGTATACTACCCATTAATGATAGTTAACTGTTCTGGAGCACCCACTGTCTAGCTATGGGAAACGTTGTATTCCACTCAAACTTCCATTCCTTCAGGGGAATTAGTTCATATAAATACCACCCTAAAACACCACCGAATTGTCCACAGTTCCTCCTCCTACATCCCTGCTGCCGGTTTGCTGTGAGACCCTCAGAATGTATTTCTGAGAACACTCTGCTCCTCTGAGAGAGATCATATCACCTGAGAACCCCCAACTCTATTCCTCTTTCCAAATACTTCCTACTATTTTCAATAGCCTTGTGTGTGTGTCTGAAGCCTGAGTGTTTTGCTTGAATGCTGGTGATATTAATTCCTAATAACAATAATTTATTCGTACCTTTTGGTTTAGTCTCTTCCATTATTACTTGTATACATATGTTACAAGGTCCTGCCATTGCCCAACCTCTCACATGCCAAGTTGAGTTGGCTAAATCCCCCAATTTAATATTAGGACATCAGAGGGTCCCCACAGACCCTAAGCAATTTGGGTAACAGCTAGGGCAGCTTCCCAATACTTTCTAATGCCTAACAGCTAAGCTGTATGCGAAACCAAGAGGTAGCCAAGAAGGCCAAAATAGTCAATTGGCAGGGCATTTTCCCCTCTCCTGAAAGCATGTGCCACATCTATCCTGGTGCACCTAAAGATCTTGTAGTCCCTGCCACTCATCCAGGGACTGTAAATTTGACTCCTAAGAGATTTAACCCACACTCTCGCTGTGAGTGATATTATTGCAAGACCCTGACTCTCACCCAAAGTATGCCCCTCTACAATCATCCAAGAAAAAGTGGTGCACCTGCCCCTATGTTTTTCCCAATGGTGATCCAAAGGGATGACCTCTTTGGGAATGATCCCACAAGAGGAAACCTGCTGCTGCTGGCAATCCAACACCAACGGTTGCCTCTGCTTTTATATACCCTTTCCACCCAGAAAGATGAAGGCCAGGGAGGTGAGGAACAGCTGTTTAAAACCAGCTGTTTTGATTTTCTCCAACAGGCAACACAGTCCCAATCCTGTGGGGAAAACAGTAACTCCATGGGAGCAGAGCAGTGGTGTCCAACCTTTGGCCCCACAGGGGTTTTGGACTACAGATCCCAGAATTTCTGACCATTGAACCAGCTGGCTCAGTCTTCTGGGAGCTGGAGTCCAAAACACCTGGAGGCCAAAGGTTGGACACTACTGGGGTAGAGGTAAGCAGAGACCTGATGCCAATGTCACTCTTCCAGCCCAGCTCCAGATAACCTGGCTACAGCACCCCACCATTAGTCAATTGTTTGCTTGAGATGCCAATGGTGCTTTTATATACGGTACCCTTCCCACCCAGGAAGCAAAGGTTATAGAAAACAGAAGATGGAAGCAGGCAGCAGAAAACTGATCACTAACATGGGCGGAGCTTTTTCACATGTTCCACTCTTCCCTGCCTCAAAGCTTTATTGAAGACATTCCTGTGGTAACAGTTGCTTCAGGGGAGAGATGCACCATCATGGGCAGAGATGCATCTGCTCAGTGTCTCCTTGCCTAGGAGCAGCTGTCCTGGAAAGTGGTTGCTTCAGCAGAAGATCATCACAGGCAAACCCTTTCCAGCAGGCTGCCATTCCTGCTGGACGTTATCTGTTCCCCCCGCCTTGCTTCCTCATCCCTTATTCCTTGTGTGCCATGTCTTAATTTAGATTGTAAGACTGAAGGCAAGGATGAACATACAGTAGACCCTTGGTATCCACTGGGGTTTGGTTCCAGGTCACCCTGTAGATACCAAAATCTATGGATGCTCAAGTCCCATTATGTACAATGGCATAGTAAAATGGTGTCCCTTATGTAATAGCAAAATCAAAGTTTGCTTCTTGGATATTTTCTTGGGGGGGGGGGTGTATTTTGAAGCCATAGATGATTGAATCCATGGATGACAGAATCTGTGGGCACAGAGGGCTGACTGTACTGCTTTTCCTCTAAGCCATTCTGGAAGGAAGTTTTTTTGTTTTTGTTTTTTAGCTAAAGGGTGGGGTATATGGGTTATAAATAAACAAATCTTTCATGGAGCTGGGTGGGAAGAGATTAGGAGCTTGCAGAGTGGTGACTCAGTTATCCTAGTGTGATCTCATGCTTTATTACATTACACATTATTTACAGATAGGAAAGTTACAAGTCCTCCTGCACTGTTAATTTGGTATATAGTGGTATCTATTGTTAGGATATTTCAGCATGGGTTTGGTCCCAGTGGTAAAACCAAGGCATTTAAGACAGCCTTTAAAGTTGGATTTCCTAGTGACCCCTGGACTGAAGGGTTAAAGCAGAGGTGGGAAATTTTTGCTCCTCCAGTTCTAGGTGAACTGTTGGTTCCATCATTGCACTGCAGTCAAGCTGGCTAGGAATGATGTGAACTGGAATGTGACAACTGGATCACCGCACACCACAGGTTCTCCATGTTTGAGTTAAATAAAGGAGATAAGGAACCCTTTCACACTACACATTTACAACACTATAATTCCACTTGAACTACCATGTGCCCATTCAGGACTTTATCAGATGAGCCCCTTTAAACGCTCTTTTGCTGGCATACAAAAAAATTCTATTTTTATGCCAGCAAAAGAACACTGTCCACCATACTTACCTTCTCTCCCAGCAAAGGCTTCCCTGGTAATGAAAGAGGAAGTGAACAGAGCTCCATTCACTTCCTCCTTTGAAATTCTGTGGATTCTCGCAAGAAGATGCTTGCATGGGAAATTCAAAAAACAAAACAAAAAGAACACTAAAAAAGTTACTTCAAGCACCTAAACTCACTAAAAATCTTTCAAGTAACCTGGTGGGGGGGTCATAAAAGGTGTGTCACTTACCTGGCTGTCGCGATCTCGCCTGGAAGTGGTCACACCGGACTGGCCATTCTCACTACATTCACGGGAGTATAATGGCATGAGGTTTCCCATGCCGGCAATGCCAGCACTAAAGTGCCATGGGGGATAAATTGATGGCTTCAGACATCAATTAAAAAGTACAGATTTTGCCCAGGACATAAACGCAAAAGGGCGGTGTCATGTGGTACACATGCCCTTTCGCGTTTATGTGGCATTGTTATGACACCGTATTTAGTGCATCTGATAAAGTTCTCAGAATACACAATTATAGCAATATTGTTCCACTTTAACTGACATGGTTCCATCCTACAGAATTCTGGGGGATTGTCCAGATGATGAAAATACACCTCATAGAATTCACAGAGAATACAAAACATCCCAATGTGATCCGAATGAGATTTGCAGTATTTGGAAGGAGGGGGGGGATGAAAACTCCACAAACTGCACAGTAAAAGGAATCACAGTTTCCCTTGAAGTTTCCATGAAAATGCGCATAGATGTGCATTTTCACACGTGGACATACCAATTCACATTACTGTGCATTTTTGCTCTATTGACCTTTATCAGAGCGTGTAGCTGCTCCATTCGGATATAAGCAAACAGATGCGAAAAGGCAAAATAATGGTGGAGACAAAACAGCGTTGCTGCGAATAAGCAAAAATGTGCACCCACTCACAGTATACCATCAAGGCTAGACAAGCCCCTGGGGATTCTAGTTTGGTGAGGTCATTAGACAGCTCTGGCTGAGAATGCTAAATGTCCCTTCCTAAACTGCAAATCCCAGAATTCCATAGGATGGAGCCATGACAATTAAAGTGGAATCATTTTGCTATAATTGTGTAGTGTGAAGGATCCCATGGTTCTATTCCATGGAATCCTGGAATTTACAGTTTATGGAAGGGCATTTAGAATTCTCTAAATCAGCTCCACTGCCTCAGCTAACGGAAAATCCAAGGATGCTACAGGATGCAGCCATGGCAATTGAAGTGGAATCATAGTGCTATATACGAGTGCAGTGTGAAAGTGCCCAAGGATTCTCTGGTGGACCATAGTGTACATTAAAGTTAGAATTAAAAGGAGCCCATTTTATATTTTGATTGAAAGCTCAGTGATAAGGTATATTAGTTTTATCCACCCACCCAAAAGCCCATTTCAGATCTGACCATGTGACCCTGGGCAAGTAGCTATTGGCCTCCTAACAGACTACTATTACTGGGAGTCAATTCTGTCTGTCATTTCATCTTAGCGGCTTATTGCACAAGGGATGGGAAGCAGAAGTGCAGTCCAATAATAGTTCCTTCCGTTCTACCTTATTGCTTGACATCAGGAAATGGTGGTAAACACAAGTCTTTTTTCTAATGGAAGAACAGCTGAAGGACGCTGGCATCATACGATAAGGCAGAATGGGAGGCGCTCTCATCGGGCTGTATTTCCACTTCCCTCATGGCAAAAACCTCTTAATCTACACAATATACAGTTTTACATTGAGAAAACATTCAATTAAATCTGTATATGAATAAAATCATTCTAAAGTCGGGGGGGAGGAGTATGATGTTAAGAAAGATGCCCCATCCTGTGTGTCACAGCATACACTATCTTAGAACACGGAACAATGGATGCAAGCTCCAGGAACAGAGATTCCACCTCAACATTAGGAGGAACTTTCTGACAGTAAGAGCTCTTTGGCAGTGGAACACACTCCCTCGGAGCGTGGTGGGGTCTCCTTCCTTGGAGGTCTTTAAACAGAGGCTGGATGGCCAACTGTCAGGGATGCTTTGATTGTGTATTCCTGCATGGCAGGGGGTTGGACTGGATGGCCCTCATGGTCTCTTCCAACTCTAGAATTCTATGATTCTACGATTCTAGAAGAAGAAACACTGCCTTCTTTGTAATAGAGCAAGAATGGCTGGTGTAATTTACAAAACTGCACCTGGCATCCTCAAATTATATAAGCATTTAAAATAATATATAATAAGGGCATCTTATTTAATTGACCAAAAGTGTTTTTTTTAAAAAATTGGGTAAGCTAACAAAATTAAATCAACAAATTGTTGCCACCCCACTGAGAGCCACAACCTAATGTGTGCAAAGTGCTCTAAATACTTGCAATGTGTTGTATAAATCCTAAGTATTATTGTTAGTGAAGGAGAATTGCAGGCCGAACAGTAAAAAATAATAATAATTAATTAAAAAAACAGGTGCAAAGTACTTCTGCTGGGTCTGTGGAGTCTGTTATTTTTCAGAAGCCTGCCCCACCCTTGACCTTAAAATTTCTGGAGTTATCTTGTGACAGCACAGTGCATGTAATCATGATTGCTCTGGACACCTGCTAGTCATTGATTAATGAGGCTGGGAAAGAATTTTATTCATGCAGGCCTGAAGTGACTTTTGGATTTCAGAGGTGAAGGAGAGTTGCCTTCTCTGTGAAGTCCATCTAGGGACCTTGGGATTTTTGCCAGTAGTGGGAAGTATGCTTTTGATACTGCATGTCTCTACATGTCTGTACAGCTGTTGGTACCTCAGGCCATGGGTATCTACATAGCAGAAGGAGAAAGAGGGCACTATATAGACCCCAGGTTGCTTTCTGTATGATTTAGCTTGTTGTTGATGATGTGTGCCTTCAAGTTGTTTCTGACTTATGGTGACCCGAAGGCAAACTTATCATGGAGTTTTTTTGGCAAGATTTGTTCATAGGGGGATTGATTTGCCTTCCTCTGAGGCTGAGAGAGTATGACTTGCCCAAGGTTACCCAATGGGTTTCCAAGGCTGAGTGGGGACTCAAACCCTGGTCTCCAGAGTCATAGTCTAATGCTCAAACCATTACACCACACTGGCTGATTTTGCTTAGGGATATACAAAAAAAGTAAGAAAAAAGTGGGGGATCTCAACCTGGTAAGGTAATTGGGAGCAAAGGGTACTTTTCTGTCTGAGGCAGATCATAAAATGACTTCCTTGCCCCACCCAAGTCAAGGTGCACAGTACCCCCAAAGTGCCAAGTTATTTAGTCCATGATTCAGCAAACTGTACAAACACTTTTTTCAAAACTTGACCAACACAATGATTAAAATTAAATGCTCTTCCATGACCCCCAAACACTGCTGCTTTAGGTATCCACTTTAGTCTGCCTATTGGTATGGCCAGCCCAGAATATGATCTTTGCAAGACAAGGACACTTTCAACTTAGCCACAGATTAGCTACAAAATTACTATGGCTTCTTCATTAAAGAGACCAAAAATCCATATGTTGGGTTTTTACTATTACAGTTGTCCCTTCATATTCACTGGGGGTTGGTTCCAGGACCCTCCGTGGATACCAAAATCCATGAATACTCAAGTCCCATTATATGCAATGGCATAGCCAAATTGTGTCCCTTATATAAGATGGGCAAATCAAGGTTTGCTTTTTGGAGTATATATATTTTAAAAAAAATCAAGCTGTGAATACTTAAATCCGTGGATACCAAATCCATGGATACGGCGGGACAACTGTATAGGCATTTCTGATGTGCCTCAGCCTTCTTTGGCAGACCTTGTGGACACAAGAGTACTGTTAGTTACAAATTCAAATCCCAGCCTTCAGTTGAAGGCACATGTACACAGTTGACATGGAACAATGGTGCTTGTGTATACACAGCTATGGATCATTACAGCAGGACAAGTCAATTAGCCTTTTGTGACACTCCATCATGAGCCAGTGAAATAATTTTTGAATACTTTAGGGACTATTGTCAAAAGGACAGTACTGGGGGTGGGGCAACAACAGCAAAACCAACCAATTTATAAACTCTGTTGCGCTCAGATATTTGAATCTTCTAAATCTGGTTGGTATTTGTTGTGATGGGGAAAGGGTTTTACAAAAAGTATAACAATTAACCTTTACTTATTACACACGATGAAAAAGCACAGGTTTTCCAAGGCTACATGTCTCATTTGGTCTGTCCATTGATGCCTGCAGGAGGTCATATTCTGTACATCAAGTCCTGTGGGGTGAAAACATATTACTGAATACATCTTGGTCTTTTTAAAAGTCTGACAAAGACATTGTTTCAAATTCATATGTGGAACATCACTATTAGCCAGATATTAAGACAGCACTACCCTTTAATCTTAAGCAGCATTATTTTTCACCTGCTTTATTATCTAACCAGCTATAATTTTGACTGGAGCAGCAGTGCTGGCAAAGGTAACATTTTAATACCTTCCTCACATACTTTCATCCCCAGTTTAGACCACCCACACCCCAAAGCTGCTTTTAGTCCAATCTGGGGGTGATTTTGACTAAGAAAATCGCATGGAGGAGAAGAGGAGTATTTACATCTGCAAAACTGCTTTCCTCTCAGGGCTTCTAAGTTTGAAGGTTAAAAACAAAACCTTACAGCAGGTCAGACTGCCTGCCTGTTTCCCCCTCCACACAACATTTTAGCCCCAAGTTGTACCAAAACTAAATATTAAACATTTCTAATCTGTTTTATTGCTAGAGGAGAGATGAAATGGCATCCTCCCAAATCAAGACCAAAATATCTCAGAATGGATTCTCTCATAGTAAGATTCCCATTAAAGTATTTGGTGTCAATGTATATAGAGCCATTGTACTGTCTATTCTCCTTTACGGGTCTGAAACATGGGTCATCTATTGCCAACACTTACAACTCCTCGAACGCTTTCATCAGCGCTGTATACGCACAATCCTAAATATACACTGGACTGACTATGTGACAAATGTTGCTGTCATTGAGCAAGCAGGGATCACCAACATTGAGGCCATGATATTGAGAACACAACTGCGCTGGGCAGGGCACGTTTCTAGGATGGAGGACCATCACCTCCCAAAAATAGTACTCTACAGTGAACGCACCACGGGTCAGCATAAGAGGGGCGCTCCAAAGCAATACAAGGACTCCCTGAAACAACATCTCAGGCTCGGCCAAATTGATCACCAACAATGGTCCGCCCTGGCCTCACATCAGGAGGCATGGAGATGCACTATCCACAATGTTGCAGCCTTTTATTTGAGAACTCACGCCGAACAAGTCTTGGAGAGAAACGACAACGCAGAAAGAATCACAACCCGGAATCATCACCCAAGGAGACCTTCTGCTGTGCTTTCTGCAACTGGACTTGTTTATCTCGGATTGGCCTTTTTAGTCATCAGCGCGCTTGCAGAAAGCACGGGATGAGTCCTTCCTGAATCTTCGTTTGCGAAGAAAAGCCAGAGAGATGAGAGGATTTAATGCTGATTCCTGCACATTAATGGAAAATTGCAGCAGACTTCTTTTGTGTCCACGGTCCTTTGGCAAAATCAATGGTATGCGAAGCTATCTGTGTTTGAAGTTCACACTCAGCCATGCCTACAAATCAAGATAGTGGCCTGGAGTGAATCACTCACTTTATTATTCTCCACAAGTTGTCACCATTGCACAGGTTTTTTTTTAAAAAAAAATGTATGGCCTTCTGCTTTAAAAAGCTGTTTGGTCACCTCAGTGCAGTGAAATAGGGCACAATCACTAACACAAAGCTTCAAAATGGCACTTGTGGCCACTTCATTGCCAGCAAGCCCATCCCCCCCCCATGCATATCCGACCAATCCGCTTTCCATTTCTGCACTGCACAGCAATGTGAATTAGTTGTCCAAACGAGTGGAAATGAATATGGCGAATCACCATAGGACCTCATTGGGACAAAAGGTATTCTCCTCAAATTCTATGAGGAGTTTTTTCAGCATCTAGACAACCTCTTTGTTTACCAGTTAAGTTACGCAGCCTTAGATCTCCTTTTCCTCTTTATAGTAATATTATCCTTAAAAATGGCTTGTCTGGATGTACAGCCTCAATTTGTTCCTCAGATGCCTGCCTCTTTAGATACCATTAAGAATCAGTCTCCTAAACTCCCTTCAGTTGCCTCCTTGGTACAGTCCTATTGATTTCTTAGGATCCCCTGCAGGATGCAGTCCTGGCTGTGACTTTTTCTTTGCTTTTCATCTGTAAGCTTTTGTCCACTTGCACTAGCTGAATAACAGCAGCTAGAAAAAATCCAGGTTAAGAGGTGCATGCAACAGAAAGGATACAGGAAGGTTGTGTTCCCATGTTATGCTGACCCAGAGAATTGTCATTCAGTAGTATTTTTTAAAAAAAACTGCCTTCCTCACTTTAGACAAGGGTGTCTTGTCAGTTAGACAGAATGATCTTGGGCACCATTATCAGTCTTTTGTTCTCCATAGGAATGTATTAAGGCTCTGCAGCTTTGGACACTTTTAGAACTTGACATCTTCTTTGGACAATGACTTGCAGGATGCAGGAGAACTATGAGGTCAGAACTCTAAACTGCCCCTCTCAAAGTCCGCTCAGTCAACTTGAATGTTCAGATCTTGAAACTAGACAACTACCAATTGTTTAGGAAGAATCAGAGACATTGATTTCTATCCACTGCATTATTTTGCACAAAGGCCAATCAAAGGATGTCTCATGAGGCATGACACTGATGTGACACACCCGCGTGGAAAACAAACACTGTGCCAAGTATGCCACATTCCTAACTTGTGCTTCAGTGATGCACACATGCTAAGATTCAGCAGTGATCCCAAACTTTGCAATATAGGAGAGCTTTTTTCTGAGTGCATATATTGCTTGAACTTGTAAATCAGCTGCCTGGTTTCAAACTGCAGTGGGATCAATCACTAATTTTGGAAGATTCTGGGGAGAACAGCTATGAAGAGAGGAGCATTGCCTGAGCTGGCACACCACTGGAAGATAGATACCCACCATCAATGGACTGGGATCACCCTCCTACTCCAATGCCAGCTCTTTTGAGTTTATATTTCCTTCCCTATTACTTTCCATTTTTTGCAGTATTAATTTTAGCAGAGCTTGGAAAAAAGTTCATTAAAATTAATTAACTAACCTAATTCATTACATCTTTCAATAACAAATGTTTAAAAAATTAATCATTTAAATACTAAACACAGCTATTTCACTATTTCTTATTTTAGCTAGTTACAGTCATTTTCAGCCATTCTAAATGGTATGTCTAAGTTTAACTAACTGATGACATAACTAATACATTTCTTAATGTTTTAAGATCAGTGAATTAGATCTCAACAATTTAAGGGCAATGTGTTAGTACTACCACTAATATTTCCAAACTCTGCTTTTATTTCACAGTGTCCCTTCTGGAATATTGAGACAAGAGCCTATAGGAGTAATGAGAAAGAATTTCAGGAACCTGATGAAACAGAGTTGAAATCTAGGAAAGGCACAATGTACTACTTATTGAGGTATGATGATAGTGTTTCAATCACCCTGGTTAAACATTCAGTTGTGGCCACTGAACTGTATAGAGCAACAATCTGACAAGGGAGGTATTGAATCACAATCTTAGGGTTAAAGGCTGGATGCAAAGGCTTAACTATCAGTGATGGCTCTTGAATAATTATACTGAACCCATACATTGCAGAGCAAAGAGGGTATCCTTTCCCCCTCCCCCACTTTTGAGGTCCTGCTCTACAGTAATGATTTTATGATTACATTTTAGAAGCTGCGGAGTTGTTGTGACCTGTAAGTTAATCAAGCAACTGTGACAGAGGACACCTGAACATTTGGTTTACATATCATGCATTTTAAAATTCTTCAAGTACACATTTACATGTACTTTAGCCTCTAGTGCAAACTTTTGGTCAACTGAAATGTGCTGGATCTTGCTAATTGTTGTGCTGGTGTATGTGTGGTTTTTAATGATATATATTTTTAATCAGGTTTTAATTTTTTGATTGTTTAATCTCATTGTATCTCTTTTGTATCTTGTGGATTTTTAACAAGTTGTTGTTGTTCCTGTTGTTGTTGTTGTTGTTGTTGTATACTGCTTTGAGTCCTAAGCTGGGAAAAAGGCAGAATAGAAATAAATATAACAACAACAACGGAAAACCTATTTGGGTAATGGCTCATGATGAGAAACCATCACAGAAAGGTAAACCAAAGACTGAAAGAACTGCATGTTAACAAATACACATGATACTGAAGCTGATTCCCAGTTGCCAGTCACCACAAAAAATGCAAAAGATACAGTTTAGTTGGAGAGAATAGCGGCAGCAGCCGGGGGGCGTGCAACGAGGCTGCAGGCCGCAGAGCACTGGGGTGGCATCGAGCTGCTGGGGCGAAGGCAAGGTGCCGCGGCGCAGCAGGTTAAATGCAATTCACTCAATAAAAGTTTGAAGAATTCAAACAATCAATGCAATTAGGAGGGGAGAGGGGGGGAAGGGGGGACCACGTGGCCAACCAAAGGAGTGCAAAAATCGATCAATAAACCCCCAGAAATTAATAAAACTATCCCAAATGCCTGAAGCTTACCAAGCGAATCAGAAAATGCCAAGTAAATTATCAGCTAATCAAATTGGAATGAAAAAAGGGGGGGAGGAATGGATAGACCACGTGGAGAACAAAGGGGGGGGACAGAGAACAAAGGACAGACCACCAAAACGCAGCATTAAAAGACAAAATCAGCAATCAGCAATCAGCAATCAATCAGCAATCACACTGAAATAAAACAACCACACTGCTGGGCTGCTACCAATCATACATAAAACCCCCAAGCACAGCCCAGCCAACTTAGCTCTCCCTCGTGGCTGAAGCAAGTAGGAAAGATGAACATTCCTCCTTCTTCGATCCAGTGGAAAAGAGGATGAAGCCAGGGGCGGCAAGGGGTAAAATAGGCCCTGCCTCAGCCCCGCCCCTGTCTCCTCCTGACCAGGGCATATCTACGCCCTGGCCAACCCCTGCGCTCATCTCCATGCTCATCATTAAAACACCTCCCCCGGATCTACCATTCTTCAAGATCCGGGGGGGGGGGTGTCTGTTATATTGAATCGGATAGACTCCTTCTTTCAGAAATATATACAATATGGGGTAATCTTAAACCTAGTTTGGAGTGAGGGGGCATATAAATGCTAGGTGAGCTTACTTTCTGTGAAAAACTGGAACTGGGAGCAAATAGGCAAGTTCAGCCTCATCAGAGAGGCCCACATTAACACCGTGGAGAGAAAGGACTTTATCAGATGCAGCAAATATGGCATCATCATGATGCCTAATTAATGCGAAAGGGTGCACATACCAGATGATGTTGTCCTTTCACATTAATATCTTGTCAATAAGGTGTACATTTTCATTGATGGGCCAAGCTGTCAATTGCTCTCCCGTGGCACTTTTGTGCCCGCATTGCTGGCTTTTGAATCCTCATGCCATTGTGCTCAACTGAATATAGTGTCAATGAGCAGAATGCTTCCAGGTGAGATCATGACAGCCAGGTAGGGAAGGTTCTTTTTATGAACCTCCCCCATTCACTTGGGCCTTTTAAAGTGTGTGTCTGTGCTTGTGTTTATGTTTTCTGTCTGTATTTTTGTTTAATTTTTTAATTTACCACACTCGCAACTTCTCACGAGAGTCAGCGAGATCTCAATCCCAGAAGCGAACGGAGCTCTGTTCGTGCTCTGTTCATGCTGAGAGGCTGCCTATTGATGCAACTAAAGGTAGGTCTGGTAGGAAGGGTTCTTTTGCCAGCAGAAAAACGTTTTAAAATATGCTGCAAAAGAATGATTTTAGAGGCTTGTCCGATAAAGCCCTAAATGTGACATTGCAGGCACAGTATGAGGTAGCCTTACACAGCACTCAATTCAAAATGTATCCCACCCCCACCTATAACAATGGAATGGTTTTGAACAACATGCATATTTATTTCACACCATATAAGTAAGCAGCCTAATTTAGATAGAGGACTTTTTTGGACATTGATTTACCATGCCAGAAAGCTCGTAACACTCACGATGCTGCTATACAGCAGGGGGCCGTTTCGTATGACGCCTTCCCCCTGCCGAAATCAACTGTTTCAGTTCTGCGAGAGATTGGAGGCAGCCGCACCATATTTGGCCATTTTTTACTCACAGAAGTTGCCTGTGAATAAAAAATGGCCAAATATGGCGCGGCTGCCTCCAATCTCTCGCGGTACTGAAACAGCGTCATATGAAATGGGCCCCCTGCCACGCAGCAGCATCGCAAGTGTTACGAGCTTTCTGGCACAGTAAATCAATGTCCGAAAAAGTCCAGGGTAAAAATTCTAAGGTGCCATTTACATGATGAAAATGTATTGGGACGAATTTGTGTTGATCTCTGCTTGTTTACACGTACAGCGTGACAGTCTCCAGCTTTTTGGAAGGGGAGGCACCTTTTATCCCTCAACCAGCAGGACTTTCCATCCTGCAGTTTGTCCCGTTTTTTAAAAAAGTCATGGGGGATTCAGAAAATCGGAAATGTAAATAGCCCATGACAAGATATGTCAGTACTAGATGATGACGGGAAATTGCTTGGGTCAAAGAGGGAGGGCTACCTTCCCCTTTTCAAATTCCTCCAAAAATTGAGGAGGCAATCCTCCATTGTTCTCCTGCCCATCACCTGTGCGGTCGCAGAGATGGATGGTGAAAGCACTCCTCATCCCAGGAAAGGTGGCCACTGTATCTCCTGGTCCTACAACGAGACCATAGACCTTTTAGCGATATGGGGTGAGCAGAAGGTGCAGGAACAGCTGAAGGAGTCCCATAGAAATATTGACCTCTTTGAAAAAATGGCGGCCGACATGAGACGAAAAGGGCATGATCGCACCACAGAAGAGTGTAGGACCAAGACGAAACTGATGCGTAAGAATTATCACCGGGTCATCGACCACAATTCAAAAAGGGGAAAAGATGCGGCTAGGATGCCCTTCTTTAAAGAGCTCCATAATATTCTTGGCGGTGATGCCAACTACCATCCAAAGCACCTGGGTGCCACCACCGACATACTTCGGGTGCTGTGTGGGTCAGTGACTGCCCATCACGCTTCCACCCCCAAAGAAGAGCTGAAAATGCCCCTCCATCCCAGGAGAACTTGGAGGGATACTCTGAGGAACTCTTCTCAACTCCTCAGGTAAGGGAAACCTTTTTTCTTTTTAAAAAGGGAGGTCGTGGTTTGTGAAAACTCGAATAAAAAAGTGCTCGGTTTTCAATCTTTAATCAATGCAAAGTGGCCGCATTCCATTATTTTATTTACTGCAGCTACACTGCAGAATGTGATGTTACTTCACTGCTAGAAAAAAAAAGTTTTTACTTATTTTTGTTCTAGTAAAGCCCTACAATACTACATTCCCATCTATGTGAAAACTCTTATTTTTAGCTTTTTGTTTCCCAAACTTAAACACAAGAGGACGAATTCTATTTATTGTTTTAAGCAGCTTTTAGGAATTTTGTTTCCCCCAAAGGTACTATAAACCTACAAATTGTTTACGTGTTTAGACTCCATAACGCTTTGGTATGCAAATGTTGGCAGTTAAAGCCAAGTGGGGTTTTCCGGTTTTTGTGGTGGGTGGTCATAAAAGGATATGTGCTTCTCTGCAGAATAAGGATGGAAGCCCTCAGGTATATTGTTCCCAAATCTACCTACCCACTGCACTGCGCTCTGATTGGGAAGATCCCAGTATAGATTTTAAATTACCTTTTAAGTGTTTTCGTTAGCACTAATATGTACTTTTCTGGTATGCTTTTTTCAGAGGGAAGTTCTTACCCAGGCTTCTGATGAAACAACCATCATTTTAGCCTTAGCCGAAGAACCTGGGACAAGCTTACATCTCACGCAAAGTGACGACATCAGTGCTTCTGCCCCGGTGGAGATTGATGCAGTGTGGACTACATTACCCATTCAAAATGGTATGGATGCAGGCATCATTAAAAATGTTTAAATTGCTTGCATTTTCCCTTATAAATAAGGCATTACAAATGACATTTTTTTGTTTTTCTTTTATAATGGCATCCCTTAGCAATTCGATTGCATCACTTTCCCCAGCAGAAAGGCTAGCAATGCACAGAAGGAAGAGGCGATCTGCCGAATCAGCAGAACTGATGGCTCACTCCAGATCCATTGCGGAGCTGTTCGTTAGAAATATGAACAGGAATGCTGACATGCAGGACCAGAGGGCTACAGCTTTTCAGGAATACCTTGAAAAGTTCTATCAACATGAAGTTGGAGAAAGTTAAAAAATGCTTGAAGCAATAGACAGCCAAACTAATTTGTTGGCAGATCTAATTTCTCACATAAAATTTTCTGAAAATAACCAAAGAAAAGTAGTAATTAGGAGAGGGCAAAGCAAAAAGATTTCTGGGTAATCTGAGAAGGAAAATGCACAGCCCTCTGAATTGCAGCACCATCCACCTGCTCTGTTACTGGAAAGTTGGGATTAAGTAGACCTGCTAGAAAAAATTAAAAACTTCTTCCACTAACATTATGGGGCATTAAATCTGGGTTCAGAAAGAGGTGGTTTGCCTAAGTTAGAAAAAAAACAACAACAACAGTTTTATAATAAAGAATACATTTATTTACATTGTGGTTTTTTATATCCTCTCCCTTGATGCCCCCTTGTCGTGGGAGAGAGGTTTGCGTACTCTAATGATGTTTTGAGCTATGCTGGTGGTGGCATAATAGCCACCAGTAGGGTCTCCCATGTCAGACAGGTCAAAACCGAAGGGTCTGACAAAGAGCGTCAAAGGTCAGGATGGGCTCTCTAGCCTTACGGCAACCATCCTAGGAGAAGGAAAACTCTAATCTCAAACCCGGGCAGATGGTGCTCATCCAACCCTTTAAGGTCAACCATCTAGGAGAAGGAAACTCTAATCAAACCTACGACCCAAGGACCTTGCTGCTACCATCCATGCTTGCAAGGCCACAGCAGATGAACCTCTGGTTTAAAGGGTGAGGCCAGTTCTGTGCACGCTGTGCTCCACCAGAAAAATCCATTGCACAGCCTTGAAGGAAAAATCCAATTCCGAAAAAGCCCTGTAGCGATAGGTGAGAGACAAAACGGCAGGTGTAAAGATGCACTTGGAAGCCGCAGACCCAATAGCGATAGGCGAGAGACAAAACGGCAGGTGTAAAGATGCACTTGGAAGCCGCAGACCCAACACTGCATGCAGGCGGTTCAGGTCTTTGGTTGCTTCAGGCTGACCAGGGAGATGACAGTCTTGTTCAGCAGCATCCTGAATGACCAAGCAGCCTTTTTAAAGGAGAGCACTGCTTGCTCCATATGGAGAGGGGCCTAGAAAAGGTGGCCTAACGAAAGCTCATTCCCATCTACCTGGTTGGCTAGCCGCAGCCAACGGGCATCTTCTGATGCAGTCAAACCAAAGCAAGGAAACAAAGGCACACACCGGCCTCCAAAAGTGTAAATAAACTGATGCTTGCATGCTGGAACATCAGAACCATGCGAGATTCTGTAGATAGTGGATGGCCTGAGCATCATTCTGCTCTAATAGCCCATGAACTATCATGATTTAATATTGACATTGCTGCTCGTAGTGAAGTTCGTCTCCATGAGGAAGGCAGTTTTAAAGGACATGGTGCCAGCTACACACTTTACTGGTCTGGCAAACCCAGAACCAAAAACATCTTTCAGGAGTAGGCTTTATGATTAAAAACTCCACTGCCTCCAAACTCCAAGTCAACAATCTTCAACAAGCTACCATGAGAGACAAGTTCCAGGCAAATCTGCAAACAAAACTTGAAGACCATCCTACAGATCCTTCTCCTACAGTACTTTGGCAACATATCAAAAACAGTATCCACCAGTCTGCGGAAGAATCCCTCGGGTTCTCCCACAAGAAAAATCAAGACTGGTTTGATGAAAACAACCAAGAGATCCAGGAGCTGTTGGCAAAGAAGAGAACTGCTCACCAGGCATACGTTGCCCAGCCAAGTTGCCACATAAGAAAAGCAGCTTCCCGTGTCGCATATAGTAAACTTCAACAAAAACTCTGAGACATGCAGAACAAGTGGTGGATCAATATAGCAGAAAAGACACAACACTGTGCAGATCTGGGTGATCTTAGAGGATTTTATGAAGCTCTTAAAATAGTGTTTGGACCTACTTATCAGGTCCAAAGCGCCTTATACAGTACAGATGGTCAAACACTAATAACTGATAAAGCATCCATCCTGAATTGATGGGCTGAATATTTTCAAAGTCTCTTTAGTGCCAACTGAGTAGTCCAAGGCTCAGCTATTCAACATATGATACAAAAACCAATGAAAAATAAATTAGACATAGCACCCACTTTGGAAGAGACCCTTAAGGCCATACAGCAGATAAAAAACAGCAAGGCAGCTAGGGTTGATGGAATCCCACCTGAAGTCTGGAAGCACGGAGGTCATGCACTCCACAATAAATTCCATGGACTTCCAGGCACGTTTCTAGGATGGAGGACCATCGCCTCACAAAAATAGTACTCTACGGTGAACTCGCCACGGGTCAACGTAGGAGGGGTGCTCCAAAAAAGCGATACAAGGACTCCCTGAAACAACACCTTAGGCTCAGCCAAATTGATCACCAACAATGGTCCACCCTGGCCTCACATTTGGAGGTATGGAGATGCACTATCCACAATGCTGCAGCCTTATTTGAGAACTCACACCAAACAAGTCTTGAAGAGAAATGACAACGCAGAAAGAATCACAACCCGGAAACATCACCCAAGGAGACCTTCTGCTGTGCTTTCTGCAACTGGACTTGTTTATCTCGGATTGGCCTTTTTAGTCATCAGTGCGCTTGCAGAAAGCGCGGGATGAGTCCTTCCTGAATCTTCGTTTGCGAAGAAAAGCCAGAGAGAGAGAGAGGGGTTTTTTTTATATTTATAGTTGATATTTACATATTTATATATATTCATTGTACAATAAGACCAATCTAGGAAATAAAAACACACAAAACATAATCATAAACACAATACAATATATTATATATTGATTTTAATTTGTATTAATTTAATAATGTTTTAAGGGGGGGAAGGGATTTTGAGCTGTTTTATACTGGGTTTATTTTATTGTTGTAAGCCGCCCCGATTGCTCGCAGAGGGGCGGGATATAAATAATTTTATTATTATTATTATTATTATTATTATATACTAAGTAAATAATACAGTACCCAAACAGATAATAACAGCAAAACATAAACAGCAGTAATATTAATAATAACACATTACAATATATACAAAAAAACCACACCATACAATATGCTCAGGAACATAGGAAACATAAGCATACCTCATAATGAACAAACAGTACATAAACACACAATATATTACAGTTTTTATACAAAAATAAATACAAAAGACACATTAACTATTTACAATAAATTATATCCCCAAACGCTTTTCTATATTTCCAACTCTTCCCACAAGAGCATTAATTGACGCTTGCAACATCCACCCTGAAACAAGAAGAAGAAAAAAAACAGGTTCTAAATTTGATGAAAGCTGCCATCAGTTATGACCCCCCCCCCTTCTAAATAAAATTAGTAAAAACAATTTTACTAAGCTCTTCTATACGGGCTATTTTATTGCACCCGGCCACTTGTGCAGCAGCCACTTGAGCAGCAGCAGCTTCTGAAATAACAATGTACATTTTAAGATAAAATTCCTAAATATTCCTGTACAGATACAATTAAGGGCATTGGGTATGTCAATTATTTAAATAAAATTAAAACACTATACCTGGTTGCAGTGCTGCTGTGGCAGGACTGGGCTCATTTCCTGCCTCATCTGATGAGGAATCAGAGACAGGCTGCCCTGCCGCCTGCCTCTGAATCCGGACCACTATTTAAAAACAAATAAAATGACATACATTAGAAATCAGTCTCGCAGTAACCCCCCCCCCCCACAAAACATCCGAGAGTATACCGTATATTCCAAGGTATAAGATGACTTTTTCAGCCTGTAAAATCAGCTGGAAAGTCAGGGGACTCAGAATGACAGAGCTGCCTGGCTGTGGGGGGGGGGAAGCTTGCTAGCCACCTTATCTCCCACCCACCCAGTGCAACTGCACAGTGGGGGAGCCTTGCTGGGTAGGACGGGGTCTTCAACATGACTCTGAGTCACGGAGAGGATCTCCTCCCAGCCTGCACGGGGGGGGGGGAAGAGCCTTGCTGGGTGGGAGGTGGCTAAGCCTCTCCCCAGCCAGCCACCCCCCGCGATTCCCCAACTCACGAGGAGGCTGGCCAGCCTCCTGGTGGGTTGGGGAATCATGGGAGGAGGTTGAACCTCTCCCCAGATGGCCAGCCATCCCCCGCGATTCCCCAACTCGCGAGGAGGCTAGCCAGCCTCCTCATGGGTTGGGGAATCATGGGAGGAGGTTGAACCTCTCCCCAGCCGGCCAGCCATCCCCCATGAAAGCCTCAACTTGAATGGCTTTCCTCATGTTGGTGTCCACTTTGGCTATCTCCGGACAGAGAATATCCACCAGTCTCATGTAAAGGAAGCACAGCATCCTGAAGTACTGTATCCAACATTAGTCGGACCAGATACACATTACAAATTCTCCCAACAAACTCAAGGTGGTATATGTGGTAATCCTCTGTATTTTTATCCTCATAAAAGACAGTGTGGTAGGCTAGGCTCAGAGAAGAGAGAGTGGCTCAATATTACTCAGGAAGCTTCATGGCCAAGGAGGGATTTGAACCAGGGCATTACCCACTCCTAATCCAGGAGTATAGCTACTAGACCACGCTGCTTGGGAATCCCAGAAACCTTCTGTATGCTGTTTTATTGCATCATCTTTCTTGCCACATTACATTTATTTCTTCTTATACACACTTGCTGTTCTGCACATGCGTTCCTTTTCCAAAATTGTAATCTTTGTTTTTCCCCCCTCTAATAAATTAAGCATTTGCAGCACTGAACATACATCCCAGACTTTCAAATATGATTTCTGCAGTGTAATAAAAGAACCAAATAAGAGGTTTGGGAAACTGAAGTCAGCATCTTGAAGTACTTGCTTGCCAAGACGATAGAATAAAGAGGTTCTAGATCATAGGCACTCAAGGTTTTATGTGGATCATAAGAATCCAAGGTAGTAGGAAACCAGAAAGGAAGGAAGGAAGGAAGGAAGGAAGGAAGGAAGGAAGGAAGGAAGGAGGGTGCAGAAGCTGCAATGGTGAAGGAGTGTAGGTGGAAAACAGTTTTGGAATGAAGGAACAAATAAATAAAGTATATGATTTGCCATGTGGAGAAGAAAGAATATCAAAATTGACACAGTAACAGTTCACAGATCCCAGTACGGACAGAAGAGAGCATGAAGAGCCACAGACAAAAACCTTAATCCATAGCTGAAAGCACTATCAAATTTGCTCATAAAACACATTTCATAATATTGGTATTTGATGCACTTACACTATTTTCCCCAGTAGAGCCAAATGACTTGTTTGTTTGTTTATGTAATTTAATTATTATCCCACCTTTCTCCCAAGATGGGACCCCAGGCTGCTCCCAAGTTAAAACAAAATACAGTTAAAACAATGGCTAGTATAAAGTTTAAAAACAATTAAACAAACAACCATATTGAAAACATTAATTTAAAACAGTTTTTAAAAGGCTGTTAAAATACTATAATGATGATGATAAAAATACAATGAACAATACAACACATCCCAATTAAAATACTTTCAGCAACAAACAGTTTACACAACTGTTATGATAAAACAACAAGCAGTGCCTTCTACATATTATTTTCTCTCACAGTGTGGAAACTGAATGAAATATTAACTGCCTCTTTATGGTGAATAACCGTTCAAGAAAAGAAAATACATACAAATATAAGAATCTTGTTAAATGTTCATGTTCAGTCAATGGTTCTAGATTACCTTCATTAACACTGACTGAGGACTGCATACCGCCCAGATATTGACATTGCGTCCATCAGTTCATTATTTCTTGCTTTATTCTCTTTTTAAAGAAACGTTTTATTTTTAAAATAATGAAATCTCTATAACCAGAGAATGAAAGAGATGCCAGCAAAGTCCCTAGTCCCTAAATTTGCTTATGGCCAAATTTGAAATAAATCTAACAAGCATTTCTGGAACTCTGCTTTTTAAAAGGCATCCTGCATGTGTATAGAATACTACCTGTATCACTGGCTGTATATTATATTGCTAAACAGATACAGAATTTGTCCTCCAAGGAACTAAATATATCTGGAAACAGAGAAGAATATTTAGGCCTCCCATTTCTGCCAAGAAAGGTTTGCATAATTTGCATCATCTATTAACTGAATGTAGTCTTACGCATACATATGCTCATACATGTGTGATTAATTAGTTACGGACGTGCTTCAGTCATGCAGTTATATTAGGCTACAGTGTTCATTTGTTATTCCATCTGCATTAAATAATAATAATAAATTTCAGGCATGATAAGACTGTATGGCTTCCAGACTCCATAACCAAAAGGGAATTCAAACTAGAACACTGTCAGGCCATTATATCTTCTTTTTGCCAGGGAGCTATTGTAGCATTAGGACTTTTTCTGACACATTGGACTAGACCTTCTTCAGGACCTGCCCTCATTATAATAATACCATATTTTGCAAGATATTTTCCAAGTGCTCTATTCTACTAAGGGAGAGCACTATACTAATCCATTGGTAGCTATAATAATATACTGGTGTAATTTATTATCAGAGAAAGATGAACAAATGATACAAGAAGTGTTACTGTTCTGAAAGGGAAGTCTCCATGAAAGTATTCTGTTTGGCTACTGAGGGTGCATCCAGAGTGATAAAAAAGTCCAGGAAGTCCCAGATTTTGTTCCTGTTCTTTCCAATTTTATTTTGGAGATCCATACACATTTGGTTTATCCCAGAATATTTTCTGTCAGTTCCCAAGACAATCAGAGACTCTTTACACCAGTTCCCTAGTTGAGTTTATTTTAACCCAGAAATATATATATATATATATATATATTGAAAGATCCGGTTGGGGGCGGGAATCTGACATTTTAAAGACAAACCAGCATTTTTTAGCCACTTTCTTCAGAAACACTATGGTAACTATTAGACTGTTTAACACTATTCTTCTAGACTTGAGAATCTCTAGTTTATCTGTCTCTTTTAAACCTTCATAAACATGCTCAGTGCAACTATCATTAACCCCAAGGTCACTGTGAAATGACTGGATACCATTGGATTGTTTCTACTTTATAGCTGTACAATTCTTACTTGTAACCATTTGGAACCTAGTAACATTGACCTCTGGATAGTCTGAAGAGCACACTGTATCTCATTATAATAATCTCAGCTCCGTTCTTTACTCAACATTAATTATTTTCCATTCTAAAACATTTTGCGAAGCAAGACAGCAGAACTTTAGCCTATCATTATCTGTGGGTCACTTTACCCTAGCCTCCTTACTCTCTGTTATGAAACACAGCTTTCTCACTACCCAGAACAAAGCCAATCTCGTTTACACCCCCCCTCTTCGGATGATGGTAATTAAATGTTTCTAAACACCTCCAAGGCATTGACAGTAACACAGAAAGATGGCATATGTTTTTCTCCTCTGTATTCCATGGGATCATAACAGTTTGATGAAAGAGTCTTCATGAAAGTTCAGAGTTCAAATACAGTATTTCATAACTGCCTCTTCTCTGTCCCAACTCAAATTGCAACCAAATTTCACCTAAAGCCCCATTTGAAGAGCCCTGCTCCAACAAACCATCTTGCAGAAGTTTCAGTGGGATTTTGCTAAGTCATTGTGAGCCAATCTCATTCTCATTACAACAGTGTTCTAGTACAGACATGAGGAACATTCTTTTTTTCCTGTTCAGGGCTGGATTTCCTCAGAGGTTATCTTTCAGGAGCAGCAAGCATGGCTGAGCCAGAGCAAAGCTAGAGATGAACGTAGGGGCATTTTCTTCCTCTTTTTGCACACATTTTCCTCTGCCCAGGAACTTGTACAGTGGGGGACAATGGTCTAAACTGCAAGCCTGGAGAGGGCTTTCAAAATCATACCAAAGACCATGTGGAATTAGGTGAAGGGCTTCAGATTGTCAACTCCTAGGCTTATATATCCTATAACCGAACTGTTGCTCTGCTGTCATTGCAACAAAATAGTGCAAGATGGCAGCACGAAATGCAAAAGCCCTGACAATTTTAAGTCTTAACTGCCTGTCTGAAAGGGTCAATAGCCTGGACTGGCTGAACTTCCCTCAGAAAAGGAGCCCTACCAAAAAAGAGGGGTCCATGACAAAGAAGACACTGTTTCTACTAGATAACAGCATTCAATTTAAGGTCATCGGGTCAGCACCAGCCTGCTCTCTATGCCAGCTGTGCCCCTTCCTAGAATTGGAAGACCTAAAGATGGTAGTGCATGCACTGGTAACCTCAAGGTTGGACTTCTGCAATGCGCTGTACATTGGGCTACCTCTGTACCAAGTTTAGAAACTCCAGTTAGTTCAAAAGATGGCTGCCAGATTGGTTACAGGTACATCCAGGAATGATCATATCACACCAATATTAAAGTCACTCCACTGGCTGCCAATTACTGTATATTCCAGCATATAAGATGACCTTTGAGCCCTGAAAAACATCCTCCAAAATTGGGGTCGTCTTATACGCCAGATACACTTTGCTTCGCCCGCCAACCGATATCCTGCCTCTTTGCTCCCTTTGCAAATGGAGCAAAGAGGCAGGAGATTGGGGGGGGGTGAGGCAAAGTGTTTAGTAGTTCATTTGCCCCCCTCCTCTGCTTTCTACCCCTTTGGGGAGCAACCGAAGACAGAGGAGGGAGGCGAACATTGCGGTTTGCCATGGCCGCCACTCGATCTCCTGTGTGTTCATTCCCCAAAGGGAAAAAACACACAGGAAATCGAGAAGGTGGAAGAAAGGGGCGAATCTAGCAGTTTGCAGCAGCCACCCCCACTTCCCCCCGTCTTCATTCCCTTCCAAAGAGAATGAAGATGGAGGGAGGGGGGCGGATGAGGCAAACCGAGCATTTTCACCCCTTTCCTCCACCTTCCTGGAAGGTGGAAGAAAGGGGAAAATCCCAGGGTTTGAAACGGCCACTGCCCATTCCCCCCATCTTCATATCTTAAGCCACCCTTCCACCCTCCCCAAAAGCGCAATCAGGCTCCCAATCACAGCCTCGGGGTGGGGGGTGGTGGCTGGGAAACCCCCCCCTTAAACCACCCTTACAGCGGCCAAGGCAAACCGGGTACGTTTGCTCCTTTCTTCCACCTTCCTAGAAGGTTTTTTATTTTATTTAGAAGGTTATTTATTTATTTTTATTTATTTTATATTTATATTTATTTATTTTATATTTATATTTATTTATTTTATTTAGAAGGTTTATTTATTTATTTATTTATACCCCGCTCTTCAGCCACAAGGCTATCAGAGAGGCTTACAAATTGTTTTAAGCAATAGCAAATTTACACATCTACACTGCATTAAGCAGTTTCCAATGTGTGTTAGCTAACTGCCCCCACAAGCTGGATACTCATTTTACCGACCTATGAAAGGATGGAAGGCTGAGTGAACCTTGGAGCCCACTGGAATCAAACTTGCAACATGGTGACTTGCAGTACTAGCATTTAACCAGTGCGTCACCAGGGCTCCAAGGTGGAAGAAGGGGGCGAATCTTGCAGTTTGCCACAGCCGCTGCCCATTCTCCGCATCTTCATTCCCTTCCAAAGAGAATGAAGATGGAGGGAAGGGGGGCGGATGAGGCAAACCAGGTATTTTCGCCCCTTTCATCCACCTTCGAGTCAAGTTTGACTGGAAGGTGGAAGAGAGGGGTGAATGCTGCGGTTTGCCATGGATGCTGCCCATCCCCTCCGTCTTCATTCCCTTCACAAAGGGAATGAAGACGGAGGGAATGGGAAGTGGCCGAGGCAAACTGAGTTCATTCGGCCCCCTCCTCTGCTTTCACCCCCTTTGGGGAGCAACCAAAGGTGGAAGAGAGGGGCGAATATAGTGGCTGGCTGGCTGGGAGAGCCCTGCCAGCTGATCCTGTTTGCTTTCCCAACTCACGAGGAGATCCTCGTGAGTTGGGAAACAAAGAGGATCAGCTGGCAAGGCTCTCCCAGCCAGCCAGCCAGCCAAATTGGGGGGTGTCTTATACGGCGAATATATGCCAAACTCTAGATTTTTACTTGAAAATTGGGGAGTCAATTTATATGGCCAGTCATCTTATATGCCAGAATATATGGTAGTTTCTGGGCAAAGTTAAAAGTGTTGGTTATTATGTGAAGTTGAAGGCTTTCACAGCCGGCATCCATAGATTTTCCTTGGTTTTTCTCGGGCTATGAGGCCGTGTTCTGGAATAGTTTCTTTCTGACATTTCTCCTGCATCTGTGGCATCCTCTCTGAGCCACAGCCTGGAAAAAACCCAAGGAAAATCTGTTGGTTATTACCTTTAAAGCCCTACATGGTTTGGGTCCAGGTTACCTTCAGGATTGCCTCCTCCCATACAATCCACCCTGTACACTCAGGAGATTTTCAGACAGGAACGAAAAAAGCATTCCTGTCCCAGAATCTCCACTCCCGCCCCTGTCCCGTCCCTGTCATGCCACAATCACCCTCCCCACTGCACTTACCTCCTCTCCCATCATTCCAGCTGCCCAGGAGTGAATGGAGCTCTAACAGACCTCCACTCATTTCCTTGGTCAAAATCCCACGGATTCTCGCGAGAAGACACAAGCATGGGGAATTCAAAAAGAAAAAGAACACCAAAAAAATTGACAGCAAGCACAAAAACACACTTTAAAAGGTAGAAGTAACTCGGGGGGGTAATAAAAAGTGTGTCACTTACCTGGATGTCCCAATCTTACCTGGAAGTGTTCTGGCGGGGACCTCCCAGCACCTTTTCACTCATAGGAACATCCATGACAGAAACAGAACAGGTGATCTATTGACGGCTTATCCCATCAATAAAAAACAGCGCTGGCGGAACGGCAGCAGGACAGATGCATAACAAGGGGGGTACAACATCATCTGAAAAGGGAGCCCTTTTGTGATCTCCTGGCGTTCATGTAACACCACTTGTAATGTGTCTGATAATCTCCTCAGTTCCTCTGGGGGACATTTACTTCAACCAGCCAGGACTAGACTGGCAATGGTCACCCAGAGGACCTTTTTTTGGCCACCTCCAGACTGTGGAATGACCTGCCAGAAGAGATTTGACAGCTAAACATGCTGACGGAATTTAAAACGTTACTAAAGACCTATCTCTTCCAGTAGGCCTACCCAGTTGATTTTAACCTCTGAATTTTAAATCTGTATGGATGATTTAAATGTAATGTTTATTTTAATCTTATGTGTTTTAAATCTGTATGGATGATTTTAATGTAATGTTTATTTTAATCTTATGTGTTTTTACTTGTGTATTTTAATAATTTTATGGTATATATTTAATTTTCATTCATAATGTACTCTGCCTCGAACTTTGGGGAGAGACAGGTAAGAAATAAATGGTTGTTGTTGTTGATGATGATGACCAAAACGTGAGACCCTTGTGATGTCACAGGGATGGGTGTTTATAATGAAAGAGAGGTGAGACAAGCAAGGTTTGGGAAGGAAGTAGGAACTACTTCTGGGCCAGCTGATAGTTAGAGGGCATGAGTGGAATCCAGTTAAGTGGGGCCGGAATCTGGTAAAACCCAGCTAACCGTGTAATGTGGCAACCCAGAGCTGTGGGGTGGACAGAATCTCCCCCCCCACATGCACACACACACACATACACACTGCTAATCAGATAACAAAACACATCTCCAGCTGCAAAGGCTGCTGCCATTCCTACTAGCGATCACACACCCCTACAAGCTCACATACAGCACATATGGCACATGGTGAGTTTTTCCAGAACCTATGCTGCTGTTAGGGCTTGTGACAGGCTCAAGTGCCAACTCACACAAAAAAGTCTAGGCCATGCACCTCCACTATCAATGATTGTGAACGAAGACAGCTCAAAAGTCATAATACTGGCTCCCCACTCCACGCCTTACTCCCAAAGGTGTGATGGGCCCAAGCACACATGCCCACCCTTTCATTGTTGTTGTTGTGTTTCTTCAAGTCATTTCTGACTTATGGAGAATCTAAGGTGAACCTATCATGGGGTTTTATTGGCAGAATTTGTTCAGAGGGGGTTTGCCGTTGCCCGTCTTCTGGTTTTTGGCATACTTGGAGCAAAACACAAATACATGCCCTTCATGCTGAGCCAGTGAGATAAGGCACCATCTGAGAACTGGGTGGAGAGGAGTGTCCAGTCTTTAAAACTAACTCATATTAAAAAGTCAAATTCTCTCCTTCTCCAGTTCAGTTTGCTCTGAGATTTGTCTCCCCTCCTAGACTCTTGAAGAAACACAGTAATTCCCTAGCACTTTAGCCTAGACCCTGAGATCTGGCAATCCTATGAAATGGTGGTAGCCAAACTTACCAGGATTACCAAACAACAATTAACTTTCTGTGGTGGAGAGAATTATATTGGTGATGGTGTTCCTTCAAAACTGCTAGACCTGTGCCATCATATAAGGTTGTCCCTTCATACTTATACAAGGTCACTAAGCCAGCTCTCTGTTTAAGCTCAGCTTCTTTAGCAACTTAATATGATTTTATTTCAAAAGGCTAAGGAGGTACCATTTGTTTGATACAGCCCTTTAACTATTCTCTCCTGATTTTGTAGATGGTGTGAGATATGTTATGTCCTTAGACTAATAAATGTAAATTTAATTTTATTTAATTAATTTTATCTCAGTACCTACCACAGATGGAGAGTCGAAAGTCATCTTAGTTTTTTTTTATCATATTCCTGGTTTTTGTTTTTGTAGAGTATTTATAGGTAAATGTGTTTGTGAATAGGTGTTTGATTTATGTTTAATCTTGTATTGTTGTAATTTTATTTTATTTTATTTTTAGTTGGGTTATTATTGTTTTTCCCCTACTTTGTATTGTTCTTTTTTTCTGTTCTGTTGATAATTTCAGCTATATTTAATAAACACACACACACACATATAGTATTAAAAAAAAAAGAATCAGCTAATAAATAAGAACTTCATTTAGGAAAAAGCAGAACTGCTTTGTTCTCATTCATTCTAACACAGACTCAATCCACACAGCAGAAATATTCCAGTTTGGCACCACTTTAACTATCATGACTCCATCCTATAGAATCCTGGGATATGTAGTTTGTTATGGCACCAGAGCTCTGACAGAAAAGTCTAAATATCTCACAAAATATATGAAATCCCAGAATTCCGTATCATTGAGCCATGGCAGTTAAAGCAGTCTCAAACTGGATTATTTCTGCAGTGTAGATGCAACCCCAGTTTCCTAATGGACCAAAAAAAAAAAAAGCAACACTTTTTTTTCTAGTTTTCAAGGCTTAATCTGTGCTATGGTTCAACCATGGAACCTGTTTTTAATGCCAGTACCTAGCCCTGGGGAGTATGAGATAATTATAAAGAAATGATATCTCGAGGGTGGGCTAAATGCTTTCCTTGTCATAAAGGTAGCAACTACAATAAGAACCCTACATATCTAGAATTAGATACCTCTAGATGCATTTCTATCTTCCCATATCTCTCTTTCCACTTTAGAAGCAAAACAGTGGCCACCTTAGAAACTCAGACAGGTTACTACAGCTCCCAGAACCCACCAGTCAACATATCTATTGGCTGGCAATTCTGGGAGCTGTACCCCCCAAAAATAACCTTTCCAGGCACTGCCTCTCCCCCCCCTCCACACACACACCATGTTTATAATTAACAGCACTCTGTATACAGATCTATGCAGTAATTGGGAAAGAATCTGATGCACTCTGGAGAGTGACCATCTGAGAAATCCAAGTTTTAGGAGAGAATTCCTCTCTTGAGACTATCCTCTTATACACAGTGAAGGAAAATGCATGAGTTGCTTCATCTTGGCTGCTCTGTCAGAGCCTGAATTGGGAGCCATGCATTTTTCCACACAGCCCAGACTCAGACTCAGCAGTTTGGTAAGAGGACTTTCTGGACTAGAGACATAAACTGATGCAAGGAAGGAGGCACCTCCACCCCCTCAGAACCAACCACAGATCATTCTAAACTTAATACACTGACTGGAAGAGACATGCCAAGGAGAGAATGGTGACACAGACACACGGCCCAGGGATTGTCAGAGGAACACGGCCAACACTCTCTGAGCTGACCAATCTTAAAGGGAAAACACATGCGTCTTGCTTAGCCCTGCCAGCACTCTGCTAACAGTCATTTATGGGCTTTGGCTCCCAATGGGAACAAAGCTAAAGAAATCTTACCTAAAAAGCCAGCTAAGAGCATGCAGTAGTTTGCAAGAAGAAGAAGAAGAAGAAGGAGGAGGAGGAGGAGGAGGAGGAGGAGGAGGAGGGGTTGAAGAAGAATCCTCCTTTCTTTATAAACAGAGTACAAGAGGAAACCACTTTTTGGAACGGCATTTGTGACCTACTAACTACAATACTTTGTAAATTCTAGCCAAATTAATTCGAGTCTGGAAAAGCATACTAGAGCAGGGCAAAATGCAGTCATCATATTCTTGAGTTTTTGTTTTTGCTAAAACCAAATATGAATGCCTCTACATGCAGTTCTAAGAAGCATGATGTTGTAGTAGTGAGTACTCACAGTACATTTCCCACATTAATCTCAAGCTTTAGGAATACTGTATAATTACAGATCTACCTTTTCCTGCATCAGATTTGTCTTACAGTGCCTGCTTACTTGTAAATAAGCCCCACTTGGCTGGTGGGGACAGGACTTACCTCCGAGCAAACATGTGGGGTGGGGAGGCTGTAACTATCATTGGCTAGTCAAAAAGATACACTAGTCTGAAAACAGCAAAGGTACTAAAAATGCTTCAACGTCTTCCTGTTAGTTTCTTATATAGCCCTGCCCTTTCTCCCAGAAAAGATATATGGAGAAAGTGGCAGCACATTTGTGTGTGTGTGTGTGTGTCTCTGTGTAGCTTCAGCCAGGCTGTTTAATTGGTTCCAGGTGCCTCATGAGTCAAACCAGAAAGTTTTTGGTTGGGCAAAAATGTGCCACAAATAAGAACTAGCTCTAGTGGCTTAGCCAGAAGGAAGTGAAATTTAGTTGCCAGTTTTCCTAGGATGAGGTTGGACTTAGAACAGCAGTGACAGTGTGTTACTTTTTGGCTGAAGAATATTATGAGAAATTGTTAAAGATGAAGGAATCCAACAGCAGCACAAAATGAAGAAACTTTGGAAACTTACCTTGCAGAACTCAGTTCCCAGAACCCCCCCCCCCCCCCAAATCAGCAGTCATGCTGCTTAGGAGGGTTACAAGAGCTGTAGCCCAAAACCAAAACAAACAAGCAATTAAAAAAAAACCCACACCTTCCCCATGCTCTGGAGACAGTTCAGTAGGCAAGTGATGGCAGACGGCAGGCTTTCTGACAAACCATTGTAACTATGCAACTTGGTGTACAGATATTAACAACTGATAAGGCTTCTATCCATACTGTGAAATGGTTTTGCCAATCAAGCTGGGTGGCTTCTTCTTTATCATCTTCTTCCTCATCTGACAATTATTGGCAGTGGTTTAGCCTTCGAGTTTTTAGAACTAAGCTTACATGTTGCACAAAGGACTGACTTGCTCTTGTGCTTTTTCACAGAGCTTTGGTAGACAGAAATCAGTACAGCAAACAATTTTTGTGGCTTGCTGATGACTATTACCACCAGTCAATTGCTGTATAGTGTGCTGCTCCTAACAGGCACAGCTACAAAGGATGGCTTAAAAAATGGGAACCAAAATATAATTGCATTGGCACTGCCTTTACAACTGTGTTTTGCTGAACTTAATCATTGGGATGTGCATGCTCCTTACATACACTGGTGGCTGGTACATCTCATATCAGTGGAGTGGTGAGTCTGCTTTGGGTTTTAGTCTGAACTTTAATCTTAGCTAAAGGAGCTATTCAAGGTGCTGAATCTACTTGGGGGATAGAAGTTAACATTTGGATACCTCATTTAAATTTCAAAATAAAAAACAGTGGATTTACAGCCCAGTGACATGGAAATCACTAGTTGCTGCTGCTCCCATACTTAAGTGTTCTTCAGTTAACTTGACTGCAGCACTTTCTCCCCTGTTTCTTCTTGTACTGTACATAGGTCTTGTCTATACAAATCGATTGCTCTGCAGTAATAGCAATTCGCAGCAGCTGTGACTTGTCTTAATGGTTTTACAGCCCCCATAACTATGCATGCCTTCTAGCCAAGATGGTGGCCATGTGTGAATTACTGGAGTTTTAAAAATCTGCCGCCCACTGATTTTTTTTAAAAAAAACACCTTTTTCCATGGTGCACACAAGCGATATTTCACGTTTACAAAAAAGAAAAAAAAGAGAGAAAGATAACACAAATTGCCGTTTTCTCGCCTTAGTGATCACTCACTAAGGTGAAAATCCAAAATGGCGGCAGTGGGTGCTTGCCCTTTTAGTAAGCCCCGTCCCCTGTGCTCATCCAGAGAATCAAGTTTGCACTTCCTCTTGAACGGGAAAGAGATTCAAATCATATTGCTTGTCCCAATGAATAGGAATGTTCTTTCCCTACGGAGCTTTTTTAAAACTCTGGGAAAAGCTGTGAAGTTTAGTTTTTTGCTGCCCTCCTTCCAAATATGATGCATTGAAGCAGGTTCCCATTTAGACAGATCGTGTTCCCACTGAATTCCATTTGCATTATTTTGACTGTTTAGATGACCTCATAGTCCTAAGCAGTAGGGTGACTCAGAAGTACCTCTGACAGAGTTCAGCAAAGTGGCATACTGGTATTTAGAAATTTTACTAAAATAAATAGGAGATTTACTTACTGAAATACATAGAAGATTTAATTGTACAGAAATAAATAGGATTCATTTCTGAGTACAATTGTATAGTGATCAATATTAACAAGCAAGCCAATTCTGATATGTACTTTATTGTGCTTTAGCTCATAGTGCCTTTGAGTTGCAACAAAATGGCTGTATAAACACTGCACAGGTGGAAAGAAATGATTGACCAAAGGCCATTGCTGTATTTTAGGTTCACACTCATGAAAGGTTGGCTGTAGCTCACTGTTGAGTATATGTACAGTTGGCAGAAAGCTTAAATTGATTCATAGATTGATTTCCAATCCCTCTCCTGCTATTGCTTTTTTAATTTGTTGTGTTAGTTTATATGCTTCATTTTATTATTATTTTTCTCTTCTTTCCAGCATGGTGTAGTTCAGGGGAGAACAATGTGGAAGACTAGGAGCCGTATTAGCCTGGAGAGCTGCAACTGCTCCTGTTAAACACACACACACACACACACACACACACACACAAAACACCTTCCCCTCCCCCAAAATGTCATCTAGGTGGCATAGAGGCATGTTTGGGGGCCTCCCTGGCAGGCATTTTGGGGGGGGGGATTGGAACATTTCATTTTGACCCCTGGGAAGTCCAGGGGGGCTTCAAATGTGGTGGAAATGCCCTCCACACTTCCTAGAGGTCCTTTTGGAGCCTTCTAGACCAAAAAAAGAAAGAAAGAAATTTCAATATTTTTTGACAAAAATATTTTTGACCCTTGGGGGGAGGGGTGACAAAATCACCTGGGGAGGGGGTTGCATGTGGCCCATGAGCTGTACTTCGCCTGCCTCTGATATGGAATTTGGGGGGGGTTAGGAATTTTTATTGGAATAAGACCATTCTACTGAAAAATACACCCGACCGCAAAAGGCCATAACAATAACACAAAAATAATATTGTTTTCCTCTTTTCTTACTAATACAAAAAATAAAACTATCTATCCTAACACTAATACATTTTTCCTCTTAATCTAAACGCACTGTAATCACATTATATTTACACAATACAATTATACTTATTTGGAAAAGAATAAAAAAAATAATAAAAGATTAATTAAATTTAAAATGATACAAAATTATACAAAAATACACTAATAATAATAAAATATTTATTTATCTGATATGGAGGTTTATGCATTGGAGTAGGACTCCAGTAGACCAGGGTTTGAATCCCCATTTAGCCATGAAAACCCACTGAGTGACCTTGGGGAAGTCTCTTGACCTCAGAGAAAGACAATGGCCCCTTTGAACAAAATTTGCCAGGAAACCCCATGACATGTTAGGGTCACCATGTATCAGAAACAATTGGAAGTACACAACAGCTTCTTTTAAGTCTATACAGTATTTTTTATTGTCCCTTACTACTTTGTTAGCTGGTCTGGGTACATCATTCTTTCTTGTTGTTAATACACACACATAGACACATATACTCCACTTATATACCACCTTTCCATGCTGGCTGAGTCTGATCGGGGATGTAGGCCAAAATACAGTGTTTACAGGAATTTTACAATAAACTAAACTCTTGATGCCATTGCATCCTCATCGACTCCTGGCAAACAATGTAGATGTGTAGTCGATCTACATATTGCAACAAAGGGTCAAAGAGTCAAGGTCAATTGCTGCTAGGCAACACTAGCAGTGGCTTCTGAAGTAGCACCAGCAATGCTATCAAGTGGGACATTCTGTGGGGACCAATGCATCAATTTACCAGTTTTACATCATACCAGTGGTTTGTATATTGGCTCCACAGGCAACAGTTAACAGAGCTTGGAAAAGTTCCTTTTTTGGACTAAAGTGGCTACAACATTAGCTATGGTGGTGGATTTTAGGAACTATCATCCCCCAAAGGACCTTTTCCAAGCTCTGAACAGGAAACATTGTTTACCTCCATGCTTCAAAAAGCTGCATTGGCTAGCTGCTGTTTTTCAAGTTACTATTAAAGGCATACAGTAGATACAGAGGACTTTATCACACAAGTCAAATACCGTGTACCAGACGACGTTGCCCTTTCATGATCGTATATTGTTTAAAACCCATCCTATTTTATTGACAGCCCAAGCTGTCAATTGATCCCCCATGGTGATTTTCTGGTGTTTGAATCTGTGCTCACGTGAATGCAGCATGAATGGGCAAACACCTCCAGGTGCGATCAAGACAGCCAGGTAGGGGACGCTCTTTTTATGACCCCCCCATTTACTTGGAACTGTATAAATGTGTTTTTGTGCTTGTGTTAACTTTTTCTGTCTTTATTTTGTTTTGCTTTTTTAATTTCCCACAATAGCATCTTCTTGTGCCGGCAAGAATGTGGGCAGAATACTTTTAGTTTAGATGAGCCCCTGCTGGGATGTGCCGTATTCAAAAGGAGGGGGGCTGAAAATTCCACATAGACCATGATAACACCTTTCACTGTTTCTCTGACTTTTTTTTTAAAAAGTGCACTAAAATGTGCATAATAGATCATCTGTACAACTAATTCAAAAAGAGGACACAGAAGAGCTGAAAGCTGATTGGTCAGACCTGAGAGGGGGTGGCCTTGCAAAGGAGAGCTTGCAATGCCGGAGCCGCCATTGTTGTTGTTTTTTGCTAGCTGGTCGTTCAAGCAGCAGAGCAGCAGAACAAAAGTATGAAGATTTTTTTCAAGTGGAAAGTAGCTCTTCTGTATCTGTTATTTAAAAAAAAAAAGGAGGGGAGAATGGGGGGAGATTTTCCAGATGCAACTTACTCGCAGCCACCATTTTTTTCCTGGCATGTAAACTGCGAACTATTTCCTTCCAGCAAGCTTCCGAATTAGCCATGGCCACGAATGAGCACTGCAGGGATAGGGAAGTAAGGTGATATTTTTCACTACAAATTCTCCCTGTCTAGCTGTGCCCCAGAGAGTGGTTGGAAAGATGGAAGTCCTTGTATACATCTGATCCTAAGTTTTCAGTGAATAACTGGCTTTAATCCAAGAACATCAGCCAAGCAGTGTCAAAATTTTACTATTAGCACCTCAACAACAGTTTGATAAAACAGCTAGTGACAGCCTATTTTCCTGTCTGAAGTATAAATAGCAAGTGGTGTTCTCCATCCAACCCAATCAAGGTACTCAAAGCCAACCAATCTAGACATTTAAAATTTGGCATGAATATTAAGTGGAGTATGGCGGGTGTGCATCTTGGGGTTATTTTGTTTGAAATGGATTAATGAATATGCATTAATTGAAATCTGTTTGTTGGATGCAGTACCATCTTTAGTAAATAAGTGGCAAACTTCCTCAACTTTCCTTAAGAAACAGACAAAACTGCAGACCTGGGATAGCCAGTTCTCTAGACAGGGTCATAAAACAGGTACTTCTCAACAATTTTGCTTTCTTTCTTTTTAAAAAAAGTTTCCAACCTTTTAATCAATTTTTGGCCTATAACAGCATTGCAGTTTGCACTGCATGACTGCTTAGTCTTTTCTTTTATACTAGCCTCTTGTGAGGAACTTGTCATATACTTTTTCAAAGTCCAAATAAGTTATGTTCTTCAGTCCCTTTTCTACTGAACACTTTGATCATATTTTCAAGTTCTAGCAGATGAATGATTCTCTTTTTGCCAGTTTTCTGCCATCTTTTTCTGAACATACTTCCTTGTACTTTATTTTCTCTTCTCTTGACAATCACCTGTACAATATAAAATGGCCACATGCAGTCTTTGCATTTAAAGTAAGTGAATGAGTTCCTACTCTGGTGCTTATGGAAAATAAGTGGGAATAAATTGGAAAGGAAGCCATGTCGGTCCGTTAAAAAAATTCAAAATCAATAGTCAAGTGACACATTTGTTCTGACCAATCAAATATAATAAAATATATGGTTTTGCAGTTCTCCAGAACTTTTCAAGAAGCTGGATTATTATTATTTTTATTATAGAAACTGGATATTAAACAAAACAGGGAACTGCGGGGAGGAGCTGCCTTGACGTTATTTGACCAGTAAAAGACAGCAAAGTCTTCACAGGTTTGTGCTGGAGTGTAGGAAGAGATAGCAGACTAAAGGCACATGCTATGTATGCTCATCAGGAGAAAATCAAACTTAACATAAGAGGACTTCTGAACAAAATATTATAGAATACAGTGGGACTATGATGAAAATGCTGACAATTTCTTTTTTCTTCTTTCATTTTTGAATACAACTGTAGTCAGATTTGACACAATGATTTGATAAGGTGGGAGGAATCTGAATAAAGCTATGCAAGAAAAGGAAATCAATTATACTTAGTTTCAGCAAAACACAAATATATCAGGAAGGAAGTTGGAAATACTTAAAGTGAAATGACCTAAATAAGCGAATATTTGATTGTATAGATATGTTTAATTATTCAATCAAATAATTATGTATAGTGCAGTTTTGTTTTTTGATTTTATAGAAGGGTAATTTCTTTTAAGAGAAGATATGTAAAAGTTACACATGAAACAAATGGATATATGTAATATTTGACTTAGTATGAAACTGTAACACAATAAAAATAAATTAGAAAAAAATACAGTAGGACTATTGGTTAGGCTCTACTAGATGCTTATACAGATTGTAGGTTACACCTGAAAGTTTGACCTTTAGCAGATATTAATCCAGCTGATTGAATTTAGAGTAGACCCTTAGAGCATCCTGCATACCCTGTCTGCTATCACTATAGTAGAATTAGGCATACAAGGGGTTAGGGTAAAAGGGGGCATGCACAATGATCCGTATCTGTTTCTCTGTGAAATGCCATGTTTGGAGCTTGTGTTGTCATCAGTCTAAGGGCTTGTCTAGACGAGACAATATAATGTGGAATGGTGTGCAGTAACACCAATTTGCAGCAGCGTTCATTGGTCTCCACAGTTTTTTTTGGCAAGACTGCTGGTATGCGAAGCTATCCATGTTTGATGTTCACATGGAGGCATGCCTATGAATCAAGATGGTAGCCGTGAATGAATTACTTGTGTTTTTATTCTCCAGAGGTTGCTGCCACCAAACAATATTTTTAACAGTAAATCTAAGGTGCAGAAGTGTGACCTTCCACTTAAATAAGCTTAAAAAAACTGTTTCATCATCTTAGTGCTGCGAAGAGGTGCACGATCACTACTGCAAAAATCCAATATGGCATTTCTAGCCACTTTGTTGCCAGCAAGCTCTGCCCCAAACACGTCCGACCAATCAGCTTTCCACCTCTGCTCTTATCAGGGAATGCACTGTGATCCAAATTAGTTGTTCCAATGAGCAAGAATGTGCACTTCCCTGAAGGCTTTTCCCGCACAGTATATGGCATCTTTGGCCCCTCTCCTTCCAAATACAATGACTCACTGCAGGATCCCATTTCGACAAAAAATATTCTCCTCGAATTCTATGAGGAGCATTCTCACTGTTTAGACCAGCCCTAAGTTCCCGCCCCTGATTGTTGTGATGGTAATGAGAAGATGTGAGTGTCACTCTTCCTGTCTCTATGTGGGTTTTTATAATTATTTTGTGGGGAGGGACACAAAAATGACTAGAAAATGCTTCTTCCTTAGGTCTGTTTCTGTCAGAAAAATTTGCATGTTCTATTTCCAGTAAACTAGTGTTTGGACAGTTGAATCTACAGTGAGGATGTCATGGAAATAAGAGGTTGTGAAAATCCTTTAGTCTCAATAATATGGCACTATCAAGCCATATTGGCATTTGAATCATTTTTGAATTTGAATCGTTGCTATACTGTGAAAAGGTAGGCATTTGAAAAGTTTTTTTCTTTAGTGTTACAGGGACGGGAGTGGGGCGGGAGTGGGTCAGGTAGGGGGGGTACCGGGACAGAGATGGTTTCCGGGGACTTGTGTGATAATCTTTATAGAGTTGGAAGAGACCACAAGAGCCATCTAGTCCAACCCCCTGCTCTGCAGAAATACATGATCAAAGCATTTCCAACAGATGGCCATCTAGCCTCTGTTTAAAAACCTTCAAAGAAGGAGATTGTACCACATTCCAAGGCAGTGCATTCCACCTGTCAGGAAGTTCTTCCTAATGTTTGTAATCTTGTTTGTAAATTGATTTATTTATTAATAATAGTGGTGACCTTTGTTTTCAGATCCGAACTCCAGATCAGAGTTGGCATACTTTGAGAAAATCTTGACAAAATTTGAGAAAGTCGAGGGGCAGTATGAATTGAGTTATAGAATTTTATCTCTACGATGTGGTGGTTAGAGTTTAAGATAGTGATTGTAAAATATTCCCTTCCGGTGCATCCTTGGTTAGCACACTCACTCATCCTCCTGGTTGTAATCTTCCTGTCCTCAGATCAGTACATAGGTAGGTTGTAGCAGCAACTCTGTTTATTAGTTAATTCAGAGGTGGGAAAACATATCTAAAAACATACACTATGAATGCAGCAGTCAACTTCTAGTTGACTTCTTGTTGCAGAGAAGGCATCTCAGGGTTGGGGGGGGTAACAACAACAAAATCGAGACAGGCGTACTGGAGAGCTATGGGCTACACTTTTCCTATCCCTGTACTAAAGTGATATGCCAAAGGTGACCCCTAGTCCTGGGCCTTTAATCACTATACTGCCTTTGTCACTATACCATGTTGCTCTAATAACTAACTAACAAACAACAACAACAACAAAAATCAATATCTATCTGCCAGCTGAGGACAACTCTTCATCCATCGAATGAAATGCACTCTAGTATTCTGAGGGATTTTCTAACCCCATAGAAATTCCAATACGTTGCTAGATATAAAAATGGTACAGAAGTATTGTGGGTGTAGAATAAAGGGTTGTCAACAATACCCAAACAACCTGAGTCAAAACACACACATTCACATGCCTGTTTTGAATAGCTGTCAGCCCTCCTTTTTTTAAGTAACCAATACAATTTCTGCTATTTTAAACAGGGTATTACTGTTATTTCCAAACAGAACAACAGAAACACTGTTTTGAACCCTCTAAATTAGGAAATAAATATAAACCCTGAAGGCAAACAGCTGCTATTTCCTATTTGCAGGAAGACCTAATTTTAATGGTGTCATGGGATGATTTTTTACCAATAACAAAATTGTTTCTGCTGAATTATATCCTTTGTGCCAGCCACACTAAAGTCAAGCAGAATGTCTAAGTGGTTCTTTGTGCACCATTTGATGGTTTTCTTATCTGCTGTCCCACTGCACAAATAATACAAGAGGAGGAGTGTATGGTTTGTTCCATCAAACGGTACCAGTGTACACCGGTCTTTGCTTAGTAGGTTCTAAGCTGCTGGTTCTAAACTGACAAAAATATGTCTCCCATCACATTTCATCCAGTGGTCAAGTATGATTCAACCAGTGCTGTTGCAACACTGTAATAAAACTGGGCTTCCTGTTGTGTACTAGGCTATCTGCCCAGGTAAATATCTCTCTTCAGAGGCTATGCTATATTTTCCTGGTTTGTTTGGCATATACTGCCAAAACTGACTTTACCTCTGAACTCTACCAGCTGTTCATCAATGGCCAGATCTCTCCCTGGTGTGTACTGCTTTCAAACCTGTTCAACAAACATAGTTCATTTGTCCCCCAATCAGCCAGTTTATCTGTGACTTCATGCATCACTCTTGTTTCTCTGTTGTACAACCACGGAAACCTTGTGAATGTACAAAATCTCATCCAGCCCAATGTTGCTCTGAAGTGGCAGTACCCTGAGACTACATATCTCCATAGTTTCACGGAGTCTTTCCTATACCTCTACAAGAGGCAAGAGGCCTGTGTGTACTTTCAGCTCAGTGATATGAAAGGACTTCCACACTTTGACCTTGGTAGGGTTCCTCTCATTCTATGCGCTGTGCACACGCTGCTTCCCTATTTGTTTAATGGATTCTGTCTGAAAGAATACTTTCAATGAGGAATAGTTCAAAGGTTTCTAGCATGGTTTCTTTGTCTGAATCCTCTTTGGCACTGAGCATTTAGAAATAATGTCACTGGCTCTGTAGTGAAATGTTGATGAATGTTGGTACCAAGTCCTTCCATCTTTGCCTTTCATGAAACATGTATCTCCACTTGCTCCTTCCTGGACAGGATCAGGTGAACAGTCACTTCCTGCTTCCCCCATCTTCTTCCTCTTGGACATCCATGGCCCCATCAAGAGGCATTTCAGGAGACTGTTTCTCAACTATGCTTATAATTTACAAATGATTTGAGCAAGCATTGCCTACAGATTCTAATCAGCTTTCAGCAAGTAGTACTGTGCATCTTCAGATGTAGGAGATTATCAGATGACCTAAAAAATGCAGGACAGGAATGACAGGAGATCACCAAAGGGCTCATTTATCAGACGTCATTGTCCCTGTCTCGTCCTGCTCCCATGCCCCCTCCGTTTTGTCAGAATTCCTTTTTATTGATGGCTTAAGCTGTCACTAGATTGCCTGTTCTGTTTCTGTAATGGAACCATGGGCTTGTGAAAAGGTGCCCGATTATGCTGGTGCAATGCCAGCCACAGTGGGCAGTCCCTGCTGAACCCTGCCAAGCACTTCCGGTTGAGATCAGGACATCCAGATAAACGACACCCTTTCCCCCCTCCTCGGGTTACTTGGGACTTTTTCGGACGTCTCTTATACAGCGCAAGCAGCCTCGTCGCATTGCGAGGCTGCTGCGCTGCAGGGCGTCCCTTTCGGATGACACTCTCCCCTGCCAGTACTGTTGCGGTACCGCAGGGACATTTGAGTGTTATATTTGGCTGTATTTTAATCACGATCAACTTTCGTGATTAAAATATGGCCAAATATAACGCTCAAATGTCCCCGCGGTACTGCAACAGTACCGGCAGGGGAGAGCGTCATCCAAAAGGGACGCCCTGCAGTGCAGCAGCCTCGCAACGCGACAAGGCTGCTTGTGCTGTATAAGAGACATCCGAAAAAGTCCTTGGAGTTTTTAAAGTGTGTTTTGTGCTTTGTATTACTTTTTTACTTCTATTTTTCATTTTATTTTTAAATTTCCCACGTGATCATTCTCTCATAAGAACGGCCAGGATTTTGTTTCCAGAAAGTGAATGGGGCTCGGCAAGAGCTCCATTCACTCCTAGGATGCTGGAGGGGAGGGGAGGACTTTTAATTGTGCAGCAAGGTAGGTGTATGATAATTTTTCATTTATCCAGTTATAGGAATGGGAGTGGGGTGGGAGGGGATGTAGCGAGACGGGGATGGGTTTTTTGGTCCCCATCTGATAATTTTTGTAGAGTGATCATTCTCAGAGTCACTCTGAAAGCCATTCCAGTGTTTTCTCTGAAACACAATATTTTTGTTTCATTGAAAGTTCAGTGATGACTACAGACCACAAAATAAAAAAAAAAGAGATAAGGCCACAGAGTTGTTGCTACTTTTCTCCATCTCTGTTTCCATCAGTGGATACTGAGTTCTTGCACTTACCCACCCTACTATGAAGCAACAATAATATGGAGTAAAATTTAACCTTCCCACTCACCCCCTTCTAGAACACAGCAAAATCATTTGGAAATTGAGAATCACAGACATGGTATTGATGGGTCAGCCATGGATTTAATCTCAGTGAAGTCTGGCTCTCTCAGAGAATCTTGAATGCTAACAGTGTGTTGGCTTCAAAGCAACAGGTTGCCCATTTTTGCCTGCATTATTTTAATGATCAACAGGCTGTTTATGCAGGTGGCAGGGTTTCAGGTGTCTTCTTGCTCTCTGCTTCAAGCAAGAGGGGAGTTTATTTCTCAACTGAGCAGTCACACCAGCTTCTCTAAATAACATTTTAACCACAAAACATCTTGGGTATCAATACATTACAATGGCTGGGACAAAAAAAAAAAATCCCAGTGGCAAAATGCAAAATATTTGTTGGGGATTTTTTTTTTTTTTTGCTCCCAGCTGATTTTTATCTTTAAAAAAAAAAACCTATGCATTGCAAGTGGCTGAAATAATATATAATGCTAATTCCTGTGCATTTTTGCAAATTCACAGCAGTGTTCTTTTATCTCTACAGTCTTTCAGCAAAAACAATAGGCTGAGAAGCTATCTGCACTTGAAGTTCACACACCTGCAAATTAAGATGTTGCTGCTGCTGCTGCATAGTATTTTTAAAAAATCTTTAAAGCAAAGGTGTGCAAGTGAAACCTTCTGCTTAAAAAAAATTATTTGGGTGCCTCGGTGCAGAAAAAAACACACAATTACTAATCTGAAAATCCAACAGGGTGCTCCTGGGTGCTGCCTTGTAGGCAAGCCTGCCCCCAACACACGTCCAACCAATTTGCTCTCCAGTTCCACCCTCTCTGAGAATGGACTGCAAAGTGAATCAGTTGTCCTAATGAGTGCTAATGCGCATTTCCTCACATTATTTTTAAACATTTGGGGAAAGCCGCAAAAAATTCAGTTTTTCATCCCCTCCTTCTGAAAATGGCGAATCACCACGGGATCTAGTCCAACCCCCTGCCCTTCAGGAATATACAGTCAAAGCATTCATGACAGATGGCCATCCAGCCTCTGTTTAAAAACCTCAAAAAATGGAGACTCCACCACACTGCCAGGCAGTGCATTCCACTGCCGAACAGCTCTTAACATTGGAAAGTTCTTCCTAATGTTTAGGTGGAATCTCTTTTCCTGTAGTTTATTGGAAGACGAAACAAATTCTGAGTCCCTTTCAGTTAAAATTCTGCAGCAGGTTAACCCATGCCACACTTTCTGGGTTGCATGTAAACTGTGCAGATGAATGGTGCATATTTGCATTAACATTTGTAAATGGCACTGTATATTTAGGGGGTTATAATGAGAAGGTTGAGGAGGAAGAAGAGGAGGTTACTACACAGCTGTCAATAAAATTGTCCCTGTAGAAATAGCTTAATTTCTAGTACTTTGCACCAAAGATTAAGATCACCCTAAATTTGGGATTTTTAACTGTTAAGGGACAAAGACATAGTTAGTACTTAAGATGATTTTACTTACTATACAAACACTGATGAGTCATTACAATTCCTGAAAGTTAGAAATGTGTGATTGTAGGATTGTGTTGTTGTTGTTGTTTTAAGAATAGTATGGTAAGGTCTATAAGGTGAGCAGCCACCTATATCATTAACTATGAATCCTCCTAAATCATAGTCCAAATAATCATGCTGACCTGGAAGTCATCCTGAAATCCAGTAGAGCTTGAGTTTGTATAACCATAAGCATGATTAGAATTGCACTGTGGAAGTTTAATAGAAGGGAATATTTTGGGATTACAGTTCTGTAGTGACGGGAGAAGCATTGCTATGTAGAGCATTCTTATCACTATGAACTCTCATAGGCACAGGAGCCCTTTCAGTTTCTGGGCCATTTAAGGCTACCAAAACAGACATCATTTCAAGACTATGTTCACAAGCATTCACTTCACTATATCACATTGGCTGAGTTAACAGTTGGGAACTGGACCCTGATCTGTGAATTGAATATCACTGCAGTATCAGCTATACATTTTACAATGGTTGCTTGCATATGTTATACACTTTCAATCAGCCTTAGCTTTACCTTTGAGTTCTTTCAAAAAAACTCAAACTCAAGTTTTATCATCAGAATAAGTATAACTGTCACCTAATTAAACAAGCAAAAACAAAAGCTAAATCCAGTTGTAAATCCCTTCTAGATTATACCCACTAATCACTGCAATTTACATAAGTTTTGATTTATGTAATTCACTGAGCCTGTTCTAGTGGGGATTTACATTGATTCAGTGGGCCTGTTCTAGTGGAGAAACTAACAGTGGGATTTAGGCCTGGCTCAATTAACAACATGATATAAATGATTATGATATTGCCTGAATTGGCATACAGATGTATATGAGAAAAATAGTTATTAAAACACACATATGTATCATAGCAGAAATAAACTTAGAAGAAACATTCAATTTGCTCTGACACATCACCGAATACACTGTGTACAAGGCTACCTATCAATGCAATTTTTGTGAGTATATGTAACATTGATGGTGGTAGTGGTGATGATGAAGTCTGTTGATCTATACATGAAAGAGGCTCAGTCCCTTGGGAGGGGAGGGAGTTTTAGCTTCACTCTAAA
Source organism: Gambelia wislizenii (assembly GCA_030847615.1). Lineage (NCBI taxonomy): Eukaryota > Metazoa > Chordata > Lepidosauria > Squamata > Crotaphytidae > Gambelia > Gambelia wislizenii. Next base: position 61,202,741 of record JAUMIR010000005.1, on the reverse strand, counting down.
ATGTTTGTTTTTAGGGATCCAAATGTTTTAAGATGTAGTCTTATGCTTATTTCCCTAACTGAACACAGTGACACTCACTTCTGTATAAAAATGCATAGGATTTTGCTTCACAGGGAATACAGTAATCTATTTGATTAAGTACTGAGCATTCCACTTACTATATTTGTTTTATTTTTAAAGCAAGCCATATCTACTAGGGCAAGGCACTGCATACAGATCTCCTGTGTGCCACAGGCCACTAATTTCTGCCTTATACCTCCATGATCCTACCATTTTTCAAGGAAGCTGTGACTCCTATGGTGTCTTTGACTGTTACAACTACCTTAACTCCCTGAAGGAGGTTTCAAATAGAGGAGAGGAAACCAGTGTGCTGTAAATGAGTACCGACAGTGTCAGCATTAATTTATTATAGAAAGCTGTGGGGAGTTGAAGGGAGAATGATGTTACAGAAAGCAAAAATCTGTATGGCCAGACTTCTGAATCACAGAGGGTCCTTTGTGGGGTTTACTTCAGGTTTTAGAAGTAAGGAACTGGTGCCATCTTACTGTTTCCACTTGAATGTATTACACTAAAGTCACACTTCCAATATAAAAGGTGAAAACATTTGTTTCAAGCAGCAGAATAAACTAAACAAAAGTATATTTCATTTTTCAGAATGCTCTATGGATTTTGTAAAGTGCAAAATGGGGATGTTCTAACAGGCTGCTTCTCCTGGGGACTTACTCAGTGCTTTCTTTTTGGATCAGAATTCCCAGAATCCATGCCAGCTGGGGGGATTCTGTGAGTTCTGGTCCAAAAAAGTAACTTTCCCACACTCTGCATTTCTTAGCAGCGCCATTTTGCCACCATTAAAAAGTGCTCTAAAGGTAGGGTCACTCTGGTAAATCATGGACAATTAAAAACTGGTGGTACCACCAGAGGTTATGGGTCCCTCAAGGATTTTATCAAACTTTTCCATAATGCCCTGAACAACACTATGACGAGGTACAGTAGGACCCCCATATTCACTGGAGATTGGTTCTGGGGAGCCCCATGGATACAAAAAAACATGGATAATAGCGAACACCATTGAAAATAATGGGACTTCTGGTTTAAAATACCATAGAGTTGCCTTGGAGGACCTAGAAAATGGCTAGAGAGGATGCATTTTCTAGGAAGACTTAATGGTAGGTGTGCTGTTTTGTGTCCCGTGGATCATTGAATCAGTGGATACAGGGGTCCAACTGTATTAAGGAAAATGTAACAAGCGGCTCCCAGGCCTAACTGCCTGATGGCATAGACATTCCGAAGCATTCTTGTACAGATTACAACTAGATAATACCCATAAAGTGCTTTCAACACCCGAATGTGCAGAACAATTGTGATTTATTTCTATTAATCTTGCAAATATTTGTCATGTTTTGTTTTACATTGTCCCTCTGTATCCACAGATTTGGTTTCCACAGATTTAAGTATTCCCGGTTTGAAAATATTCTTAAAAAAATAATAACCCAAAAAGCAAACTTTGATTTTGCCATCTTATATAAGGGACACCATTTTGCAATGCCATTGCATATAATAGGACTTGAGTATTCACGGATTTTGGTATCCACGGCGGGTCCTGGAACCAAACCCCAGCTAATATGAAGGGACAACTGTATTTTGTTGCGTTCCTATATTTAGCATGAGAAAGCAAAATAGCAGCAAGAAGGCATTTGGATCACCTAACTCAGATTGTTTAATGGACCATCAAGGAGCTAAGGGCCTTCCTTTTCTGAATAGGAGAAATATGACATAGCTCTATACACACTACGGTGGTTCATGCAAGAATGGAGGTGATCTCCATCCAAGGAAAGTCAAGTACACCCTTATCTTCTGAAATGTGTTTAAAGTATTTAGCTGTAAGTATACAAGTTATGTATAAGCTACAGTCTCTGAATCTACAATTGTATTTAAAAAAATGCTGTTCTATTTTTTCACATCGATCGCTCTATAAGTGTTTCTTTTCATAAAAATAATTTGTATGTAGTAAAAATATAATGTAAAAAATGGCTGCTGTAGGAAGAATGCACATTTATCTCATACAGTATTTCATGCAGTGTGTTATATGCATCATTATCACACCGGTATGTATTTTTCCAGACAACAAACACTGAACAATGAACTGATGGAATAGGACCTGTTCACTCTCCAAATTAGTTTATCTACACAAGCAGATAAAGTGATGCCACTTTAATAGCCATGGCTGCATCTTATAAAATCCTAGTATTTATACTTTGGTGAAGTACTGCAGAACTCCCTGCTAGAGAGCTGTAGTGCCGCGGTTCATGGGAGTATACTTGAGCTCTTCAGCACAGAATTTTAATCACCTTGCCAAACTACAAATTTCAAGATTCTACAAGATGGAGTCATGACAGTTAAACGGGGATGAAATTGATGTTACCTGAATTACAGGTGGTTCATGGAAACCCCACACATGTCCAGATATTAATATGTGAAATTTAATTAGCTCAATATGGCAGCAAGAGGCCGGGTAACGACAGGATCTTTTGACCTGTGTAAACAAGTACTAACTGATGAGACTCACAGCCAGGAAATAAAATAAAAATGGTTTTTACTGAAAAATAATCTTAGAAGCATTCACACCAACACTCAGGCCTTGAGCACTCACACTAGGCTATTGAAGGTAGAAGAATAGAGTTTGGGATGATAGACTATACTGTACCTATCCAAATAGCAGAGATTTGACGATGTTCTGAGGGTCACATAACAGATGGACAGAGTAACGGGAGGGATGAAGGCTGTGCATGTGGTGACGCAACACTGACAGAGAGATGAGATGAAGGAAGCTGTGCGTGCTTTGACAGTGTTTTGGGGTGATATTTATACTCGATATACATAACACCTCAAGTGGTCTTACGAGTGGAGTGCAATGTTTGCTGGAGTTTCCCATATTTGGACAATGGGAGCTCAGGTTGTGTTAACAATCTCTAATGGCTGAAAAATTAAGACTGATGGGTGTCAGGCAACCTTCTATTGTCCTAGGAGAGGTGGGAAGGAATGCCCGTTTTGTAAAGCAAAGAGTGTCAAGCCACTTTGATTGAATTAGTGAATTACTCACTTCCAGGTATGTCCAGGAGAATTAGCACCTTTCCATCCTAACTACCAGTCCAAGGGGGTCTGCCTAATTACTATCCAGGTGTGTGTTTTAGGATTTTGGGATGGCCTCTTCCTTAGGTTTTCTGAGCACGCCTTGTATTTGGGAAGACCTGGTCTACTATTAACCACGTGGAAGGCCAATAGATAAGCCAATTTATGAAATATAGCCAATTGATGAATTATTGGAAGGTTAGAGGTATCAGGGCAGGTAACACTGAGACAACTGTATTATATAAATACACTCTTAAATAAAGGCATGTGCATGTCTCAGATGTAGTGCCTGTTCCTAGTTTTGATGGAGCGGGTTGCCAAAATATTCTCAGTATACATACCTTTTCTTTCTCACAATTATTAACTACTGTCTGGCCATTTAGTTTCCTCTTTCTCTGGGTCTAATCCACATTATCACACCAAGAAGCGTGTGTTGAAGTTACAATCATTCTTCCTCTCACTGTCCACTTACTTGAAGGTCTTTCCAGATGAGGCTTTTATAAGTCAATGCCTTTCTCTATTCCCAGACTGCTATAAGGAGTGTATACAATGCCATTGTACACTTGTGACCACCCTGTTTTTTTTCTACTGTATCTTCGTAATTTTTGTTATTTCTTCTGAAAATCTGTTTAGGAAGAGATAGAATTTGTTATTTGCCATCAAGTTGACTTTAACTTATGGTGACCCTATGACCCTATGAACAAGAGTCTTCCAAGCCACCCTCAGGGCTTGCAAACTCATGGCTGTATCCACCTGTGAAGTGTTCTTCCTCTTTTCCTACTGTCTTTTGCCTTACTGAGCATTATAATATTTTCCAGTGAGTCATGTCTTCTCATGATATGTCCAAAGTATGACAATCTTGGTTTAGTCATCTTGATTTGCTCAAGACCCATTTGTTTGTCTTTATAGCAACTTTATAGCAACCCATAGCACTTTTTTCCAACACATTTCAAATGAGTTGGTTTTCTTTCTTTCTATCAGTTTTCTTCATTGTCCAGTTTTCATAACCACACACAGAAATTGGAAATACAATGGCACAGACAATCCTGATTGTCAATGCTGATTATTCAATGATATATCTTTAGAGCTGAGGATCTTATGGTTGTATAGCATTCTCACTCTTAGTTTAAATTTCCTTTCAATTCCTTGGATCTTGTGGAAGAGGTCTCTTGTTCTTCTTTTGGTTGTTATCTTCTATTTCTCTGCATTTGTTATTATAATAGTTCTCCTTGTCCCTGCACACAAGTTGTTGAATGGTTGCACTTAAGGTTCTAACTCTATTTCTGTCACCTTTTACTTTTGCTCCTTGTCTGTCCTTAACCACTTGAATAGTTTCATCTGTCATCCAATGAGACTTTTTTTCCCCCTGCAGATGGTGTCTTTTTGCATTCTTCCCTCACAATATCCCTGGCTTTGGTCCAAATTTCTTCTGGCTCCTGGCTGATTCAATTTAATAATACAAAACTTATTGTCCTTAAATTCTACAGGGATGTTCTTCAGGTTATATTTTGGCATGATGATTGATTTAGTGTTTCTCTTTAGCTTTATTCTTATTCTTATTTGATTGGCCATCAGCCGATATCCATGTGTATAGTCATCTTTGGTTGCCTGAAGAATGTGTTTGCAATGAACAAGCGTTTTGCCTCCCAATGTTCAATCAGTTGCTTTCCCACTTAATTTCTTGATCGTAGGCCAAATTCTAATACAATCCTTGGTTCTGCTCTGTTCCCTACTATTGTGTTCCAATTGCCTATGATTATCAACATGCGCTGTTTTGGTCTGTGATTAAATTCCTCATGAACTCTTGCATAGTATGTTTCAATTTCTTTCCCTTCTGCCTCTGTGGTTGAAACATAAATGTCGATTGTGGGTATATTGATGGGTTTTCCTTGAAGTCTTATTGATATTATTTATCAGGCTTTGCATTATATCCCTGGATTGCTTTTGCTACATCACTCCTCACTATTAATGACACTTCATTTCTTCTTAGGTTTTCATTTTGTGACAAAACACTGTGTAACTATCTGACTGAAAATGGCCCATTCCAATCCACTTTAGCTTACTCACCCCTAGTATTGCAATGTGTATACATTCCATTCCATTCCTTCCATGCCTTTCACCTCTGAGCACATCAACAGCTGAATGTCCTTTTGGCTTGAGCCCAGTTGCATTATTAGCCACAGTACTACGTGTACTTGTTTTCTGCTCTTCCTCAGTAGCTCATTGAGTGCCTTCTGACCTGGAAGTTTCATCTTCCAGCACTAGCTCTTGTTTCGTTTTGGATTGTCTCATCATAAGATTTCATGGTAAAAGATATTAAAAAGGGGTTTACAGTGCCTCCTTCTGTGCAGTACTGCTAGGCTATGGTGCCTCTGCCCATTGTCTCTGAAAGATCCTCTGCCAGTGTCACCCCTTCCCCGCAACTGCTGCTGCCACCCAGTAGCTGTTTGTCACATTTATTCTGGCTCCTTAGCAAAGCCTGCCTGACATGGGAGACCTTACCATCAGCACTGCAGCTGTCAGCATGTCCTCTTGCATCACAGAAGCACACAATCCCACCACCATGGAACAGTGTTGCTATGGTGGGAAAAGATGGAACAGTTGTACTATATATTTTGTGCTAAGAGCCTTCTGTCTGGAAGCATCTTTACAGTGGGTAAGTGGAGAAGTAACACAAGTGGGGTTCTTAAGCAAGGGGTGGGCAACTGTGGTGGGTGCAAGAGTGAAAAATAACATGGCCTCAAAAGCAGCCCAAATTCACCACCAGAATTGACTTTGGGATGCAATATCTGTGTTTTTCCTGGTGGTTGGGAGTGGTGGTGACAGTGCAGGGGTTGAGAGTCTTGGGAGATTATCACACCACACTGTTATAGTGCTATTGTTCCACTTTAACTGCTAGGGCTACCTCCTATGGAATCCTGGGATTTGCAGTTTAGGGAGGGGAATTAAAACTCCCAGTCAGAGAGCTCTTAGGCCTCACTAAACTACAAACCCCAGAATTCCACAGAAGGCAGCCATAGCAGTTAAAGTGGAATAATAGCACTATAACAGTGTAGTGCAGCGGTTCTCTTAGGTGAAGTGCTGTTCCCAGGGGTCTCTAAGAACAACTTTCATTTGGTTGCGGGGGGTAGATTTGATGGTCAAAAATGTACAGGGGTATCTGGGCATGCTTGATAGGTTACAAAAAAAAAAAAAGGCTGCAAGGACAAGGGATCAACCATTTGGGGCTAACTGAAGCTGTACTGTGACCACACACCCAGGAGATTTTCAGACTACACTGTTATAGTGTTACTATTCCACTTTAACTGCTCTGGCTTCCTCTTGTGGAATTCTGGGGTTTGTAGTTTAGTGAGGCCTAAGATCTCTGGCTGAGAGTTGTAAATGCCCCTCCCTAAACTGCAAATCCCAGGATTCAACAGGAGGCAGCCATAGCAAATAAAGTGGAATAGTAACACTATAACAGTGTTGTCTGAAAATCTCCCCAGTCTAGAGTGATGATATTAAAATATGTTTATTTACAAACAGGTCCCATTCACTTCAAATAAAGTTAACTCCCTGTCCCCCCACTCCCCGCTAAGCAGGCAGGCACAGGAATTGCAACCTAAGTATAAATTCAAAATGGAATAGTTCTGTGCAACAGTATATTCTGTCAAAACAGAATCGTTCTGTCAAAACAGTTTACCTTTCTATAACAGTCCATGGAGGCTTCAGCTGTATATGCACTATACTTTCTTGCTTGTTTTTAGTATAGACTGAACTCAGTGTGAGTTTGCTGAACTGAGATGTACTCTGGGAGTTTGACTAAACAAATGGATAATACACTTAATTCCTTCAGAAGAAAAACTGTATATACACATTTCAATACTGTTAAATGCTGATGAAATTATTTCTGATTGAAACCTAAAGGGCATGGGACTCAAAGAGTGTGTGTGCACGCCTTCAAGTCACCTGTTGACTTATGATGACCCATTAATTTCATAGGGTTTTTCTTAGGTAAGGAATACTCAAAGGTGGTTTTGCCAGTTGTCCTCTGAAATATAGCCTACAGAACCCAGTATTCCTTGGCAGTCTCCCATCCAAGTGCTAGCCAGGATTGACCCTACTTAGCTTCTAAGATCAGATGCAATATGGTGGCTTTAGGACATTTAGCCCTCCCTGCCCCTTACCCCCACTCAAGGCATACTTGCTAGTATTTCATTGTAAGTGAAGTCGATTTGATAGCAGCTTAAGAGAATTCTGCTAATGCTTAGAGAAGTTACCGTAATATGAGTATCCAAGGTTCTACCAGTGGCATGGAGTTTGTGAGTTTTATCTGATCTGCCAAATATGTCTAGAAAAGGTAGACCTTTTCTCATTCATACATGCCCATTATACCCAGATTTTACAAATACACCTTGTGTATTTCAGCTGATATTCTATGCAGCTGCTTGGAGTCTGTGGAAGCCCAGTAGTCAGAGCATCTGTACTGATATTTGCTACCTGTTTATTTCTGGGCCTAATTTAAAGTGTAGATGATCTCCTTTAAAGCCTTAAATGTTATGGGATAAGCTTATTTGAATGTCCCTCTGCACATATATGAAGCTGCCTAGGCTGTAAAACTCACTACATGGGCCCTGCTTGTGAATTCTCCATCAAGACTAGCATGCACTAGAGACCGAGTCATTTTAATGGTATCCCATTATCTTTGAAGGGAGGTATATAATAACTCCACCTAATTACCTTTAAATGGACTGTCCTTTTTATTTAAAACTGCTTTTGGTTAATATGCATGGGACTTCTCTCTCTCTCTCTTTTTTTTTTTTTCATTTGAGCTTCCCCCCGCAACACTTCAAGGTTTTAATGTTGTTTTTATAAAAAATGGTTGTGATTGATTGGCATAATAGGTATTTTATAGTGTTGGTTTATGTTTTATTTTGGTACGGACTTCCTTGCCTGTGCTAATTCCAAGGTATAGATGAGTTTACTAGGGTCCTGGATACCCGAAGAGCTATGACAACACTAATTTACTCATATAAAGATATCACATGCATTTAACATAAAGGGGGTGGGGGGAATCACACAATCAAGATTATCTTTTGCAATTGTATGATGAATTTATAAGAGGAGGGGCAATGAAACTAGTATCATGACAGACATCCTGCATGCAATAGACTCTGTTAACATAACACTCTTAAGACTGTTAAAGGAAACATCACAAGCATCAGATCTTTATCTGAACACATATTTTGGATCTCTGAACTTTGTTGGATCTTTGAACCTTGTTGCATCTCTCAAGGTTATTGTGGTTGTGCCTTTGCACAAACTATACAATATGACCTGGACTGAAGGGAAAATTTACAGAATACAGTCAGCGCTCTGTATCCACAGATTCTTTATCCATGGATTCAACCATCCATGGCTTGAAAATGTTTTTTAAAAAATCCAAAAAGCAAACCTTGCTGTTCCCCATTTTATATAAGGAACACCACTTTACTACACCATTGTATATAATGGGATTTGAGTATCCATGTGGGTCCTGGAACCAAACCCCAGTGGATACTGAGGGCCTACTGTACATCTTCCTGCAGGATCCCCAGCTAGTGAAAGCCAAGCTACCCAATATCAAGGGACTGAGAGTAGCTTTTGTCGTCATCACAATGTCCCACATGCAGTATTCATTTATATAGAGCCATTCATTTATATGGGAGAGAGTAAATTGGATTCCCTTAGGGATAAAACCCCATGTCTTAGGGTTTGTCTTAGGGTCACCATAAGTTGCAAATTTGAAGGCATATAACAATGGGATATAATGGGGTGATGCCTAAAGCTATTTGGTGCCTCTGGTGGCTTGAGCAGTTGAAAACTGAGCCATCTCCTATCTTTGGTACCCCATTATTTTTCTTTCTTATACTGGAATCTGATGGAATGTTGCAGTTTTGTATGCATGTTCTGATGCTAGGTCATTTAGAACCTGGGCCTCTGTGTATGGTTTTTGTTCTAAAACACACAACTAACACTTCTTTTCTCTTCCCATTGCTTTAGTCCAAACTGTCATGCCATGCTTTACAACCTCTGCAACATTCCTGATAGGATTTAGGATTTTGTGTATATATATATATATATATATATATACACACACACACACACCACCACCACCACCACCACCACCACCAAACTATTCAACAAACCTGATTTTTTTAAAAAACCCTCTCTCTGTGTGCAGCTTTACATTTTATACTCTTTCAAATCGCAGTACCATCATAACTACGGGGTGGGTGGGTGGAATGGAGTTTGCTTCTGTTGTCCTGACAGTGAACACATTTACGTGGGAACAAGCACCATATTATTATTTTGTTTGCCTTCTGCCTTCAAGTCATTTCTGACTTATGGCATCCCTAAGGCGAACCTATCATAGGGTTTTCTTGGCAAGGTTTATTCAGAGGTTTGCCATTGCCTTCCTCTGTGGCTGAGGATGCACGACTTGCCCAAGATGACTCAGTGGCTTTCCATGGCTGAGCGAGGATTGGAACCCTGATCTCCCAGTCTGGAACCCTGATCTCCCAGAGTCCTAGACCAACACTCAAACCACTGCATCATGCTGGCTCTCCCATTTTATTAGAGCAAAAGATAATATAGTTAATAAATAAAAGTAATACAATTAATATCGGTATACATCCGCCCAGCTGTCTTGTGGCTACAAAGTGTACTGTATTTAAAAATTAGAAATTATGCTATGACTTGCAGTATTCACTACTAATGACCCTGACATACCTATATGGTAATACTGGGCCAGTCTTGCCTCCGTCCCTATCACTTGCGGGTGTGTGGGTGGACACAGAGTAGGGGCCCATCTACACGAGGGGAAAAAAACCCAAATACCTCGTAGTATTGGCATCTTGCAGCAGCAGTGACATGTCCAAATGGTTTTTCTGGCCCCTGAAGCCCCCATAAGCCTCGCATTCCTGATGGTGGCCATGAGTGATTTACTTCACTCATTAGTTCTTCACCACCACCATTTTATTTTTTAAAAAAAGTCACCCCAAGGTGCACTGGTGAGATAGAGCGATTCTCCAAAGCAAAACAGAAAATACTGATCCTTTTTATTACCTTAGCGAGCAATTGCAAAGGCAAAAATCCAACATGGCGGCAGCGGACACTTGTCCTAACAAACCCCACCCCCGCTCTTACCCAGCAAATCAGTTTTGTGCTTCCCTTTGAGTTTTTTTATTTATTTATTTTTCTATAGTCCAAATGAGCAAAAATGCACACCCACCTCGCATTTTGTGAAAAAGTACGGGGAAATCTGTGAAGGCTTTTACCCTGTTGTTTTTGCCATTTTGGGCCCCCCTCCTTTTGAATAATGTAGATTGGCGCTGGATCCTGTTTAGACTGGTAGGATTCACATTGAATTCCATGAGGGGTATTTTCACCATTTAGACAGGCCCAATGAGCACTTGGCTGTAAGGTCCTGAAGTTGGCCTTTGAAACTCCAAACCTAGTTGCATCATTATATGGGAGTGCAAAAGCCTTATGGTTGGTGCTATACTTTCAGATAAAATGCTTATAGGTGCCTGTACTACTTCTGTTCAAGACTTCATTTAACTAAATCTGGGGGCTTGTCTATATCAGCCCATAAAAAATGGAGTCCCTCATAGTAATGACATTTCATAGCAGCTGCAACCTGTCCTTAAGTGGTTTTTCTGCCCACTTAAGTTCCGCATGCCCGCTAGGAAACATGGCAGCCATGAGTGATTTACTCGTGTTTGCACTTACTTGAATTTGCCAACCTTTAGAATTTGCCAATGACCTTAAAAAAAAAAAAAAGATATCCAAGGTGTGATTGAGTGATTTTTCACTTTAACACAAACACAGGGGGGAAAAAAAACTAGCACCCCATTTTCTTGCCTTAGCACTTGCCCACTAAGGCAAAAATCCAACATGACAGGAGTGGGCGCTTGCCTTGCTAGCAAGCCCCACCCCCTGTGCTCATCCGGGCAATCAGATTTGTGCTTTCTCTTGTTCAGGCAAGCGAATTAGATTGACTTGCTTGTCCTAATGACTTGAAATGCACATCCTCTTGTTTTTTAAAAAAAGATGGGGAAAGCTGCGGAGACTTTTATGGTGAGGTTTTGCTGGTTTTGGCCCCCTCACAATATTGCAAAATAATGCAGAATCCCATTAAGACAGGTAGGATTCTCCTCACATTCCGTGAGTTGGATTTTTGTAGCCTTTTGGACAACCCCTGGGTTTCCTTCACAAAAGATGAACTTCCTACATAGGTTACATTTCTGCATAGGAAAAAAAATAGGACAAGGGAGGAGAACTATGACCCTCCAGGAGTAATCGGACTGTGAAGTCGAAGGCTTTCACGGCTGGCATCCATAGATTTTCCTTGGGCTTTTTTTTCTGGGCTGTGAGGCCGTGTTCTGGAATAGTCTCTGACGTTTCGCCTGCATCTGTGGCTGGCATCTTCAGAGGATTTCTGTGAAAATGCCACCCGCAGATGCAGGCGAAACGTCAGAAAGAAACTATTCCAGAACACGGCCTCACAGCCCGGAAAAAAAATCAAGGAAAATTTAAGTAATTGGACTGCTCCTTCCAGCATCCCTCACCATTGGCTATGCTCCCCATACAAACCTGCAAGGATCTTCATTGGAAGGCTTTATCTTGGTCCTGCCACCATCACAGACTTGCTTGGTGGGGACAGTAGAAAGAACCTTCTCAGTGGCTGCTCCCACCCTCTGGAACTCCCTTCCATAGGAGGCTAGGCTGGCAAAAACCTTTCTGTTTAAGCAGACTTTTAATATGTAACTGTGCCCATGGATGCTTTTCTAATTGGGATGTGTGTTTTATTTATTTTATTTTTAAAAATTTCTGTATATTTTGTATAATTTTAAATTGTTTTAATTGTAATGATTTTAATTACTTTTAAAATTGCATTAAATTTTAATTTCCATTCTTTTGTGAGCTGCCTTAATTAATTAATTAAAATATGCAGGATGGGTTAGAGAGAACTTGTGGGCCTAAAACTTGTGGGCCCATCCCTGATATAGGAGGGTCTTTTCTTTCTTTCTTTTTTGCATTGTAGGGGGGAAAATTGGTAGGGATCTCCCAGTGAATGTACATATTATATAAAGCACAAGACATGTACAAAATAGTGAAATTTATCCTGGTACAAAGCCATACTGAATACAAACTACTGAAATGTAACTGTCAGTCTCTTTGCAGATGCAGAATTAATACAAAAAACTAAACCCTCTTTACATCTGTATGACAACAAACAGTTTTTTTAAAAAAAACAGCTGGTGGGAATAAATATAAAATAGTAAAATGATGAGTAAGATTGTCAAAAGCAAGGAAACAAAAAAGAGGAAGACAGCGGAAGAATACATTAAAAAACTTCTTTTACGTCTGAGTCATAATTCATGTTATGTCTCCTACAAAGTTCAAAGTTTTTGCTTCTTCTCGCAACAAAGGAAGAGCTCTGTGAAACAACTGTGCTTTAAATGATCCCACTTCAATTGCACTAACAGGTTTTAGAGTTTAAATGGCGAACAACCTCAGAGTGAACCTTTATCCAAATGACTGCAAGTTGCACACAAAAAGAGCACTTCTCTTTCACGGAGTACCTTTTGTGCTTTAGTGAGCCCCAGTCTTTTCCATTATTTCTCTCTCTACCCCCTCTTTTTTTTCTCCCCTCTTCATGTTTGTCTTTGGGGAAAAAAAGATGTATCCTTTTGTGCAATAATGAAAGCAGGTATCAGTTAATGACAACTGCTATTCTGGCTTCATAAAGTACGCTAGAAATTCAGAGAGAAAGCTTCTCCCAGACCTGCATTTTATGCAGGCATGAAGTACAAATTCAGAAGTCAGGGTGACTGTGAGCCCTGTAGGGGCATCATGTAGCACTTAAAACCAACCAGGAGGGGTGACCTAATCTTGCTCTCCCCTCCTCCTTCCATTCTTTTCACAAAAGAGTTTTGACTTTCCAGCTGATTGACCTCCCCCCGCATTTTTTCCCTCCTCTAAAAAAGTTCTTTTTTTTTTTTTGCTATTATACTATAGAGATATAGATATAGATATAGATATGTATGTGTGAAAAAAACCACACTCTGCTTTAACCAACAGAAGAGAACCCACCAAAAACTTTTCCTCTCAACTCCCCCATTAATACCCACAGTTGTTTTTAAAAATGTCATCACGGGAGGGGGAATAACCTTTCCTGACTCCATCCCATGGGGGAGAAAAAAAATCCCAACGAACTGAACTATAATAAAAAAAAAATAATGATAATAATAAAATCATTTTTTTAAAAAGGGGAAAAAAAAAAACCAGGACCCCCCAGTTTTACTGTCACTGTCGATGATGGTGGAAAGAAGTGCAAACTTCCTTCCCCTCTCTTTTATCTTTCTCCCTTCTTAAAAAAAAAAAAATCTTCTTGCGAGGCTTTTGGTTTCAAAGAAAAAGCAACCGGGTCTGCCTTCCCCGGCGGCTGCCCCACTGCCTTTGTCCCCCCTTGAACCTGGCTGTGAGGCGCGCTGGTCGCAATTCGGTGTGTAAAAGGCAGCCTAGGAGCCTGGGGGCACCTTCCTCTTTGCTCTGCCGTGTGTGTGTGTGTGTGTGTGTGTTGTGTGTGTGTCTGGTCTCTCTCCTCTCTCTCTCTCTGCTTCCCTCCCTCCCCTCCCGCCCGTGTGTGAGCTGTGAGTACTGCTGCCGCCACCGCCGCCGCTGCCCTTTGATCCCTGCATTAGTGTTAGTTAGGGGCTTGGAGACACCCAGGGAGCAGCCATCGCCACCGCCGCACCCGCCCTCCCTTATTGACACCGCATATGAGCCCCCACTCGCTCCCTCGCCCATTAGATCCATTTCCATTGAAGAATATTGCGACCGGGGACAAGCCAGGTGCACGACCGGGGGCGGCCGAGGAGGAGGAGGAGGACGGGGGGGCAGAGAAAGAAAGAAAAGGTGGAGGAGGAAGGGCAAAGGCAAAGCGAGGCGAGGGGGGAATCCCTTCTTCTTCTTCTTCCTCGCCTTGGCTCCGGGAAAACCAGCTCCTCGACCCCCCCTTCCACTGCCCAGGGAGAAGAAACCCAGCCTCTGCTGGGCAGCCACCCTTTGCCCCTGCGTGGTGCCTGGCCGTGTGCCCCCCCGCCACCTCTTCGGGGGTTTTTATTCCCTTCCTTCTTCTTAATTTGATCTCCCATTAAACCAAGGAGGAGAATGTGAAAAGGGGGGAAAATGCCCAGGAGGAAGCAGGAGCAACCCAAGCGCCTCTCTTCACGTAAGTGCTCCTTTCTCCCCCCCCCCACCTCTCTCTCTCGCTCTCTGAAAACCCCTATTTTCTCCCCCCTTTCTCTTCCTCGCTCTCCCTCCCTCCCTCCTCCCCTCCACCCCCCACCCCACCCCACCCGGTCCCTGCCTGCTTCCCTCCGCAGCCTCCTCCGTTGTTTTGTGCATTAGTTTAGGGTTACAGAGGTGAAACTGACAAAGACACAGCCTGGGTTATTCCTCTTTTAGGTCTGAGCCGAGGCAGCCATGTTGGTGATGAACAGCCTTGTGCCCTTTTAATTTTTTTCCCCTCCTCTCTCTGCCTCCTGTGTGAGTGTGTGTGTGTGAAAGAGAGCCAGCAAGAGCGGAGAGGGACCGAGTGTGTTATGTGTGTGTCTCCCTCCCTTCTCTTTCTTCGCTCTTCTCGCCCTCCCTCCCTTCCCTCCCCTTTCTTGTGATTGTGCATTTGTGTGTGTGTGTGTGTGAATGGCTTTCTCTTTGAAGGTGGGTGGGTGGGTGCGTGGGGGGAACAAGGGAAGAAGAGTCCTTTCTCGCCCTCTCTTTTTAATTGGGGTGGGGGGTTGTAATTGGAAAGGAAAGCGGTTCGCTGTGGCGTCTTGGGCCGAATCAGTGGCGAGGTCCGTCTCCGGCTAAAGGTTGCGGCTGGGCTGGTCGGCCCCGGAGCTGGGGAGGCGGAGGCGGCCGAGGGGAAGAGAGAGGCCGGGGAGGGCGAGGTAGGGAGCGGGGGCGCCGGGGCTGAGGTTGAGGCGAAGCGGGGTGCGGGGGGACGACGACGACGACGACGAAGACACACACCCGAGAGAGATCCGGGGCTGCCGCTTTGAGGGCGCCGCGGGGGAGAAGCTGAACCGGAGTGTGTGTGTGTTGTGTGTGTGTGTGTGTGTGTAGGGAGACGGTGGCATGCGAGGTCCCTGCAGAGCAAGAGGGGGAGGCGGCGGCGGCAGGCGAGCTCGGGGTTGCTGCTTTTCCAGGCTGCCATGAAACGAAGGGTCAGATGGAGAGGCGAGGCTGGCCCACTGCTTCGGCGCCGCTGCCCTGAGAGACTAGAAGCCGCCGAGCTCGGGAAGGACTCAAAGTGCCTCTTAGCCCTCCAAGCCCCCCTCCCCGGCTGGCCTCTTCCTCCGCCTCTTCCTCCTCTCTGCCCCAGCCTGCAGGCAAGGCGCTCTCTCGCTCTCCTTCTCTGTCACACACACACACCCCGCACATGGACACAACCAACCGCTCGACCCACCCACCCCCTCTCTTCCGCCCTCCCTCAGCCCCCAATTTCCCACCTCCTCCGCCTTCCCAGTTCTTCGCAAAGCGGCTAACTTTTCCCCTCCCTTCTTCCTGCTTCCCTCTGGTTTGAAGAAGCGCTCCTTCGGGGAGAAAGGGTGGGTGGTTGGCTGTGGGGCGGCGGGGCCCCTTCCCAACCGGAGCATGAGCGATAAATATAGGGTTGGAGCAAGGCAGCAGCGCCTTCAAGCTGCCACTTGGCCCCCGCTGCTTGGCCTCTCCAAAGAAAGGAGGCGGGCAGGCGACGGGAGGAGGGGGAAGGGGGGCTGGGGGGTTATTTTGTGGGGGTGGGGGTTAAGTGTCGTTTGCTTTCTCCCCCTGCCTCCTGCACATACGTGGAGCGCCCGCCCGCCTGCCGGCCCTCCCGCGCGGCCCCTCCCCGGCTGTGCCCCCGGGTTCAGTGTCGGCGGGCTGAACTGCTTATGTGTCAAAGCCATGGTCGGTCACCTGAAGTTCACCGGGGAGGAGGGGGAGGAAGGGGAGGCTGAGGTTGCGGAGGGGGTGGCGTGGGCCTTAGGAGGGGTGTGTGTGTGTAAGAGACTGTGGGGGGGGGGCGGCGGGTTAAGCTCCCTTCCAGTCGCAGAGAGCCATCCAACCCCTCCTCTTTCCAGATACAATTCTCGATACTTTACAGCCGGGTGTCTCAACCAGGGCTCCACAAGAGGTTGCCAGGCGGCCCGCGAAATATTGAGATGGAGGGGAAGATTAAACCTCTCTTTTAAAAAAAAAAAAAGCTGTAGAGATATAATCATTTTTAGGTAGGGGTTCCCAGAGATCTGAAAATGGTCCCAAGGGTTCTCCCAGGGGGGGAAAGGGTTGAGAAAGCCTGCTCGATAGGGATGTGGGAAGGGGAGAGGAAGGCTCTCCAAGCGACCAGTCTCCCCTTCCCACTCTCCTGCCACCCTTTCTCTGTCACTCCCCCCCTCATCCACTTATCAGCCTGGCCCTCATGAACCAAAGCAGAGGAGGAGACAGAAATGGCACTTCTGAGGTCACCCTCTCTCTCGCACACACCCCACACTCACAGCCCGCCCTGCGCCTTCTTCTCGCCTCCCCAACGGAGGCGGAGAGGGCTTCCGCTTTGACCCCTCCTCGTACACTTCTGGCCTCTCTCCACACGTCTCCCCCTCCTTCCCTCCCCCTATTATATATATATTGCGGGGGGGAGGCGTATCCATTTTTTTTTAAAAGCCCTCCTTCTGGAAGCTTGCATAAGTGAGTTTCCTGTGCGTGTAAAGGGCTTTCTTAACCCCCACCCTCACCACTCTTTCTCTAGGTCACTGATCTATCCCCCCATTTTTTTTTCCATCCAAGGCTTTTGGCTGCGGGAGGGTGTGTGTGTGTGTGGAAACCCGCAACTTTTCATTGGTTACGGTTTCTTTGTAAATTCCACAATCTCGGCGGGAGGGAGGAGGAGGAGGCGCTTTTTTTTTTGGTCTGGGTGGAAAAGGCGCCTAAAGGTCCTTCATATAGAAACGCGGAGATCAAAACTAGGAGCGGAGGAGAATTTTTTTGCAAGAGAAACTGTTTTCAAGAGTTTCGTTTAAAATGAATGACTCTCTGTGTGTACGTGTGCATGTGCCCGCGAGAAAGTCTGGATGGAGAATTTGGAAAGCTTCGTCGTGCAAGCGGTTGAGGAGAGCAAGGCGAGCAGCTGCAGACTGGCCCGCCAGTGACCTTGACCCGGACCTGGTGCTGTTGCCCTTTCTGTCTGTTTCTCTAGGGCAGGGATGAAATTCTCTGTCTCCATTTTAGTTCAGCTGGGGAAGGCCCTCTTTTGAGGACAGCTGCTTCTGGCCATACAGTGCTTGGTTTGGCTTGGTGTCCTTTTGGTTTTGCTTTGCTTAAAAACAACAACAGCGCGCACACACACACACAAACCACCCTCACCCCATATAATTGCAAGTTTTATTATCCATTTGCCCCAGCCGCTTGTAAGGACGTTCATGTTGATTAAACAAGATGTAGTGGGAAGGAGGCAGTGAAAAACCCAGCTTTTTCAAACTGTGGTGTCCTATTTCTTGAGCTTTGGGCTTATGTCTTTTTTATTTAAACGTTTTAAGGATCTGCTGGTGGCTATGCCTAGGCAGTGAAGGGGGTGTGTTGCACCACTGTAGATGGACTGTGAAGGGAGCCTCTTGGGTATTTCTTAAAATAATAATAAAAAAGTTCTTTTTTTTTTTAAAAAAAATCTGAACATGAAAATAAGGTCTATTTGACATCTAAGACCCTGTGACACTGTCTGAATTTCACAAGGTTGGTTTTGGTGGGATTGGGATCACCTTTTAAGAGAAAATAAGCATTAGTGCAATGTGAAAAGTTCAGACAATTAAAGTGTTGTGATGATATAGTGCAGTGTCAGTGTTATGTGTGTCCCTTCCCCCTTCCATGTAGTTTGTACAGAAAAGTCCATAGAATCATAGAATTGTAGAGTTGGAAGAGACCACGAGGGCCATCCAGTCCAACCCCCTGCCACGCAGGAAATCACGATCAAAGCATCCCCGACAGATGGCCATCCAGCCTCTGTTTAAAGACCTCCAATGAAGGAGACCCCACCATGATCCGAGGGAGTGTGTTCCACTGCCAAACAGCTCTTACTGTCAAAAAGTTCCTCCTAATGTTGAGGTGGAATCTCTGTTCCTGGAGCTTGCATCCATTGCTCTGTGTTCTAGTCTCTGGAGCAGCAGAAAACAAGCTTGCTCCATCCTCAATGTGACACCCCTTCAAATACTTAAACAGGGCTATCATATCGCCCCTTAACCATCTTTTTTCCAGGCCAAACATACCCAGCTCCCTAAGTCTTTCCTTCTAAAGCATGGTTTCCAGACCTTTCACCATTTTAGTCGCCCTCCTCTGGACACGCTCCAATTTGTCAATATCCTTTTTGAATTGTGGTGCCCAGAACGGGACACAGTATTCTAGGTGAGGCCTGACCAAGGCAGAATAGAGCGGCACTTATTACTTCCCCATAAATATCTTCTTAATTCTTAAGTGACACAGTATAATAGCGTGCAGCAGTGAACACCAACACATTACATCTTATAGTACTATTATACTAAAATAGTTGTTTTTTTTAACCATGTAAGCAGAATCCATTGCTTAAATAGAGTACATTGCATATTTTGACATTCTTAACAACTGACAGGTTTAGTATAACAGAATGAAAATGCAGTGGTTACTCAACATTCTGAGCTTGTTAAATGAAGGCTGCAATCTTGAACATGTTAAAAAAGATTAAGTTACATTGAACTTTAGTGTTTACTTATGAGTAAATGTGTAAGATTGGACAGCAATTCCCAACTTTTCACATGTGTAAATCAGTGTTTGTTTTTAAGGAGGAACCATTGAAAGACCTATCCAGTGCTAACATGTGTATATAAAAGTGTGACATGTCTTTGTCTCTACTTGTGAGTAAACTTATAGTATGCTCTACTGTATGTTTTATGTTGGGCTGTAAACATAAACTTGCTCTTGTGTTAATCCCAACAATTTGGATTTTTCTTAGCTATTTTGGTAACTTTTTTCTTTATTTGTTACATCTTAGAAATTTGAGACAGTTGCAAATGGAATAGTTTTAGACCTCTTACTGATTGTGGTGCTGGTCTGCAAATACTGAGAAAAGTTAGTCTTAATAAAAGGGCTTGCTTATTTTTTTAAACTTGACATAAATAAATAGGGAGAGTTTCACTTAAATATATACAGTACTTTGAGAGAAAAGTTATATGCGGGATGAAATGAACCATTGTGATAATTACAATAATCTTATTATAGAACTGGAGAAGAGTGGCTTTAAGTTGTAAGAAGTAACTTGGTACGTATTTGACATTACTGAAAAAAATTAGGTCAAGTGCGACTAAAATCAGGACCCAAAGATCTTTGTAGGCATGTGTAAGCACCTTCTCTTGTACATCAGGCCTGTCTAAAAGCCTCTGTGTGTTACAGTGGTCAGAGTGCTGGACAGTGAACATGAAGATTTAGATTGAAACCTCCTGGCCATAAAGCTGGCTGGCTGACCTTGGGCCAGTTACTGTCTCTGAGGTGAACCTGCCTCATAAGGTTCTTGCATTGTGAGGATAAAATGGAATGCAAAGATGTATATAATTGGAAAGGTATTGCATTACAGTTCTGATCAGCCCTAGCCAACATAGCCATAATTGAAGAAACTTGGAAGTTGGAGTTCAACAACATCTGGAGAGCCACACTGGGTTCATCCCTGTTATAGGAGTTGGGCAGGAAAGAAATGGTGAAGATGTACATCCAATGAAATTTGAGGGATTTGGATAAACACGTTCCCAGACATGCCATGTACAAACACACTCGTCAATGAACACTAAACTAGAGGGCTAAATTCAATTTTAGTCCCACTTAAAGTTGAAATTAATTAGGGTTGTTAATCACCATCTATATAAGTGTGATTAATTTTAACGAGTCTGCTCTAATTTAGGCTAGAAATAAAAGTTCACATTAGCTTCTCCATGTTTCCTGGATTATTTTCCATTGTCCAATATAGCTGGAGGTGATGGGCATTGTATTGCAACACATCTGGAATGCACCAGGGTGAGGAAGACTGGTTAATGCAACATAAAATGGTGGAAATGCAGATATGGAGGTGCAGAAGCAGACATCAGTGAGTGGAAGTGAGAAATCCTAAATGATTTGTTGATCACAGCCTACATTCCTAGTGGGAATACACAGGACATTTTTCAAATTTCAGTAATTCAGATCAGTCAGATTCTAATTTCTAAATGTTAAGAGTCTTCTATGGACTTGTAAAGGAAGAAACCCCATTGAGATCAAATGAGCAACTTAGCATAGGTTTGCAGCTATAAAGACTACATACCCACTGTGAAAGATATTTCTATGGCAAACTAAATTTGCTAACAATGCAATCCTAGTTATGTCTGTTCAGAAGCAAGTTCAATTGAGTTTGCTTGAGCTTACTTTCAGGAAAGAAGGTTTATAATGGTAACCTAACTTTGCTTAATGCTCTAGAGAACTTTGCGAAAAAATTGCAGTTCCATACACACACCTAGGCTGCGCTCCATATCTTTCATCTGTTGAGAAAATTTCCCTTCGGTCAGTGAAGTCTACACCAGCATAAAAGTTTGAAGAAGTTTTATATAGCTGAAAAGGAGAGTTCAAATTTTAAAAAAATGATCCTTGTTGCTTGAGTTAGAGTTTATGTTGAATTGTTTTATTGGAAGGGAGAGTATGCAGGTGCTAAGAGAGTCCATGCAGCCTTGTTACAAATAATACAGCATAGGGTTAGTGGAGCATTGCTCCTGGTTGTTTTAAATTTTATCTGTTTCAAGTTAGAGTTGAGAAAGCATGAACTATAATATTACAACATCAGATACTTCGGATATTGTAATTAAAATAATAAAAGCCAATGATTATGCAGAATATTAATCAAATTCTTCATTTAAAAAGATAAAAAGAAATTGAATGTCTAAACTGCCAAATAATTAGCTCTGATAATCATATTGACAACAAAGTTTATTCATTATGCCTCTAGTCTAGAAACCAGAATAAACAGAACAGAATATATTGTGAAATGTAGTGTAACTTACATATATATTTAACTATTAATCTGTATAGCTTTATTGCTATTTCCATATAAAGACCCCACCATGACCCAGCACGTTATACCTGAACACAGGGAAGAATATAAAATATGTGTGAAATAAGGTGATGTCTGCGGAAATTGGATTGTAGAAGATAACAAAGCATAGAATATTGTTACAATGGCAGCTAGGCGGAGACAAAAAAAGTTACTCAGAAAAAGGAAGGAGCCTTGTAAGGTAGATTTTACTATGGTGATTATTTCAATTATATGATGAAATTCAGCTTAAGGGTATGCATAGTAGGGAGTAAATCTCATTATACTCTTGAGACTTACATCCAACGCCATCTATTTTGATCAGGGTGGGAAAATTTTAGAATGAAAATTCTGAAATATTTTTGCAGTGAATTTCACGTATCTGTATATTTATAAGTTATTCAACTCTAATAGTCTGTCGCTGCTAACAAGTCAAATTAATAATAATAATAATAATAATAATAATAATAATATTTATTTATACCCCACCCCTCTGTTAAAACAATCGGGGCGGCTTACAAAATTTAAATTAATACAATTCTTGTTATTGTATGTTTGATGGGCTTTGGGGATGGTGGTTTGGCCTTGTGATCCATGTTGAGGTCACAGTGATCATATCCTGGGAAATGTTATAAATTTGGTATGTGAAGTACATGCTGTATTGTTGTCTCAGCATGACTCAGCTAGTTCATGGCAACTAGAATTCCTCTCCACCCTCCATCAGCTTATTGGGACTTTATCATTATGAAAATGATCTTGTCTGTGTGCGCAATTCACATGATAGGAACATTGCATTTAATTTTTCCAGCGGTGGGCAAGCTTACTACAGGGGGTGCCACAATCAAACGGAACTGATAAAAGGCAGCTCCATCAGATTCCTGCCCTCTTTTGGCTCGCGGAGCCGAAGACCCACCCACCCACCCTCTAGGGGAGTGCATTTCTTTGTCGCAATTTGCAGGGCGGCGGATGTCATGGGTCGTGATAGGGGATGAGGTCAAGGGGGTCTCCATCAAGTGCAAGTTCAAGCACTAGTTCAAGTTCAATGGAGACCCCACCCTCTAGTTGTTAACCAACATTTGTTTACAGGGGAGGAGAGAGAGTCGAGCGGACGGCTTGGCTAGCATCTCTCTCCTCCAGGGAATTGGGATTGACCAACTTGCGGTCTTGACCCACGTGGGTGGGATCAAGGGTAGATCACAACCCATGCATTGCCGCCAACCATTCAGCTTGCAAGTTGCGGCCATTTATTGCCAAAAAAAACATGTATTTACTAATGTGTATCGAACCCATGTTTTCTGAAGATGTAACCAAATATAATTGTAATCAAATACACTGTGTGTGAATATCATTCAGGAGGGCAGAGGGGCTGTACGGTCTGGCTCCACAAATATGTTTTGGAGCAGGGGCCCTCCATCTTAATAAGACATCTTGTTGCCTGAAATGGAGTGGCAAATGGCACCCTGGTCCCAAGGCATTGGACAGAGTGCTTAAGGCTGCCCAAATTCCTGGCACCTGAGGCAGAAAACATAACAAGCACATCCTACAGCATTCATAAGGCCAGTTCCTGATATCAAAATCCTGCCCCTTCCTTTGTCCCTTCCACTGGGGTTTTATCCTATGAAAGATGAAAAAGGATCTTGTCCATTGCATCAAAGTCAAAGAGTGAGCTGATCCACAGGAAGATCAGTAAATATCAGAATAATTCTAGGCTACCTTAGAGGAGTCTTGTAAGGCTTATTGAAATAATATATATAAAGTCTTTTAAGAACTGAAGGAAGCTCTTTTTAAATACTTGATAGTACTATAATATGAATAAAAAAGAATACTGTAAATGCTGTTCTTTTACTGTTGGTGACATGTAGTCATTATGGATGTGGTCAGTACAGTGCATACATTTTATTAAGTGTCTGTTTAACATGTTGGAGGGGAGGCTTAGAATGCCTGAGGTACACAACAAATCTATTCAGCTGAATAATCTAAATAAAAAAGTAATAATATGATGGTGGTATACAAAGGATAAGACCAAAATAAAATATTTGTAAGAACAAAACAAGTGAGTAACAACAGAGTCACTATCAGGGCGACATTTAAAATGCTTGGGCAAATAAAACTGTTTAACCTGGCACCAAAAAGACTATGAGCTATGACTGGTCCCAATGTCACAGTCTTTTTCCATAGACTGTGGAATATCCATAGGTGGCCACAGCAGAAAAGGTTGTTTCCATTGTTGCCATGTTACTGTCTCTCTCCTGGCAAAAGTGCTCAGAGGCCTTACCTGCAGATTTTAAAGTATGCCTGGTTGACTTGGAAAGAGGTCTTCTTCCAGGTATTTGAGTTCCAAGCCATTTGTGGCTTTAAAGGTAAGAGTCTGCATTCTGAATTGGGCCCTGAAGCAAAGAGGATATCAGGACACTCCTTTTAGAATTGGTACTGTATAATGAATTTCCATTTGAACATAGTAGTTAAACTTCTGGCCACTGCATTCTGCACTTGTTGCAGTTTCTTGGACATCAGCAATAGTGTTAACTATTGTTAACACTAGGAATGTTACAGGAGTGTTACAACAGGAGTGTTAACTCCTGCTAAGAGGTTATTATAATGTTCGTTTATATGTAATTATTGTTATAGCTACTGTACAATATGGAGAGCATATAAGTACTGATAATGGAACACCTAGAAAGAAAACATGTTACAAGGCAACAATAGGCAGGAAAGAAATGTATATAATGTTTTCTAAAACACATAATATTTATAAACAGTATCCATGAGTATTCCTGTGGTACACATCAAATCTTTGTTCAGAAGACTGCACAAAAATAATAAATAAACCAGGGATCCTTAAAATAAAGAATTCATCATGCACTTGAAAGTGTTTCTTCCTTTTGGCACTTATAAAGTACCAGCAGGAAGGGGGAAATGCAAAAACAGTTGATGCTATATGGTCATGTACAGATGCAACCTAATTTTGAAATAAATGGGTGGTAGATTTATATTACTATCTTAGTGGAACTGCTGCAGTCCAGCAGCTATATAGATCAGAACCTTTCTTAACTTTTTAGTGACTAACATCCAGTGTGTGTCACATAGGCACACAAAAGTCTTATGTGTCAACATGTTGGCATGGTAATCTCATTATGGCATGCTAACTCAGGAGGGCCTCTGCACATGCACATTGCAACTCTTAAGTGATGGAGCCTCTGGGATGGTCTGTATCTGTGTGTGTTTGGCCATGGTGCCATATTCTAGAATCCTGGAGAATTTCATTTTGGGGCAGTTAGCAGGATGAGTTTGGGACAAGAGGTTCCATGCCAGTCAGTCTTTTTCAATCAAGATATAAACTGGAGCTCAAGTCAAAATGTTCACTTATGGGAAGTTCTAGCACCAGTAGCACATCTCAGATAACTTGCTTGGAGATGGGATTTAAATATTCTTGTTAGGACCTATCCTTAGGCAGAATGAAGCACCTTCCTTGGGGCAAGCTACTAGTTCCATGTGAGGGTTAGCAATGGAAGCCATTCCCACTGTTTTGAGATACTATGCTGTATCCCTTATATTAGCCCTTCCAGTGCATTGGAAGATACTTGTGGCTTGTCAGTGCTGAAGTAAGATTGCTTGTCATTGAGTAAATGACGGCGAGGTACTGCATTGTCTTGTGCCTCCAACAGCGAAATGTCTTGATCTGGCTCTGATCATTCCTACAGTGCAGAATCCCAATCAGGCATGTTTAGGGCAATATAGGCCAATCACACAGCAGTAATTTTTGGCAATGAGCTATTATTGAATGTCTGCAACTGACTTGCAGCAGTGAAGAACTTGCAGCTTTTCTAACCATGAACTGCACCTCTTTAGGAAAATCTCTCTCATTCTCTTAAGACCTATGTTCCTGTGAAATTTCACTTCTGTTTTGGACTAACAAATATCACAAATGACCACAATGCATTGCAAATGGAATCTGTAAGTCACCCCTTTCAGAATACAGTATATCCCTGTACATTATAGTGCAGGCAGGTCAGTTCCTCCCCTCATCCAACCCTTTCCTTAAGCCTGGTTTTTAGTGACTTAACAGCCTTCAATAGACTAATTCCTCTTCTATTCTACTCCATTTTTCTTCATTCACTTTAACTGACATCTCAACTTTCTGTGATTTCTGGAAGAGCATAAATTTGTGTTAAGCTGTTTGGGTTTACTTCCCCCACTCCCACTGTAATTGTAAATTTAAATATTTCTTTGTACCCTGAGAATTCCCCAGGTTTGTAAAAACTACTACCCTATTTTTTGCTGTCCCTATTTTGCTTCCAAAATGATAGGTGTTCAATCACAAGTGATGTATTAAGCAAGGGGTGGCATATCTTTTAACTGTCCCAATTTGGCAGGAACGTTCCTAGTTAATCCTCTGTTGTATATCACTTTATTAGCTGCCTTTAAAATGTCCCAGTCTCTCTCTTTCTCCTCCTCTCTTTTTCTTACCTAAGTGGCTGCAAACTGAGTTCAAAGTGCAAAAGTAATTTGCACTCAGATGATTCAGTAAGGAGGCGTGGGGCAGAATCTTGCCCTTCCCAGTAAGTTCAGGCAAAAGCAGAATGCTGCAGCCTCTCCTAGCTTGTCTGTTCTTCCTCATTAATAATGTTTTCCATCTTGACCACACTCTGATGTTGCTTGGCAGCATGTGTCACAGTTTTCATCTGGGAAATGTTGGAGAGTATGGGGTGGGCAACCTCCAGATTTTTTTGGACCATAGGTCCCATAATACCTCCCTGTTCACTATGCTGGCTAGAGATGATGGGAGTTATAGTCAAAATCACCATGAAAGCCTCAGCTGCCTACCTTTTTGTTAGAAGAAATGACACAAGGGATTTTCTGAAGATTCTCCTAACTATGTTATTTGGGAGTCAGGGACTGTAGATTTACCAATGAAACTTGCAAGAGGAGAATCAGTTTATAATGGACTGCAGTACATTTGGTAAGAAATACTAAGCAGGGATCACCAGCATTGAGGCCATGATATTGAGAACACAGCTGTGCTGGGCGGGGCACGTTACTAGGATGGAGGACCATCACCTCCCCAAAATAGTACTTTACGGTGAACTCGCCATGGGTCAGCATAAGAGGGGCGCTCCAAAAAAGCAATACAAGGATTCCCTGAAACAACATCTCAGGCTTGGCCAAATGGATCACCAACAATGGTCCGCCATGGCCTCACATCGGGAGGCATGGAGACGCACTATTCACAATGCTGCAGCTTTATTTGAGAACTCGCGCCGAACAAGTCTTGAAGAGAAACGACAACACAGAAAGAATCACAACCCGGAAACATCACCCAAGAAGATGTTCTGCTGTGCTTTCTGCACAGATGTTCTGCTGTGCTTTCTGCAACCAGACTTGTTTATCTCGGATTGGCCTTTTCAGTCATCAGTGCGCTTGCAGAAAGCATGGGATGAGTCCTTCCTGAATCTTCATTTGCGAAGAAAAGCAGAGAGACTAAGATGCACAAGGGGAACATTTAATATCTATTATTTTTAATCTTGTACTGCTGTAGGGGGTCATGATATGGGTCATTGTTGACAAGAGCATCCATGTAGAGAAAATTGTTATTGTTAGTCTGGATTTGTTAATAATCATTACTGTCATCATTACTTTTGGTGCAGGAGTTTGGGTGATTTCTCCCCCTTTATGATTCAAA
The DNA here is from genome assembly GCA_030847615.1 of Gambelia wislizenii. Lineage (NCBI taxonomy): Eukaryota > Metazoa > Chordata > Lepidosauria > Squamata > Crotaphytidae > Gambelia > Gambelia wislizenii. The sequence goes on along the minus strand of JAUMIR010000005.1, from coordinate 61,175,790 downwards.
TAGTATGTGTTTATTGCCGTATGTAAAACAATTGGCTTTCCTTTCTCCATTCCTTTGCTTCTCCCCAGTTACTGAGGCTAGCAGAAAGGATGTGCATGTGGTTCAAGTCTGGATCTTTTACTCCTAGTTACGATTATTTCCCCCCCAAATTTCATACTTCTCTTTAGTATGTATACAGCGGTCCAAAGTCCTAATTGTTTTTTTATTCAGCAAGGCTTCAATAGTGTGTAATGCCTGTCAATTGTGAACAGGTTTTTTTATACTTTCCATTTCCTTTAAATGACATTTGGGACATGGTAGAGATGCAAATTGAAGCAAAGTTCAAGTGCTGACTCTATAAACAACCCCAATAAGAGGAGCAACTGTGTCCAGGGAAACAGAGAACACAATGTATTCTTTTAATGGATTACAAAATCAGCACCCAATTTGTAAAAGGATTCCCTCCCTAACATGTCAAAGGCAGGAATGGGAGGATAGAATAAGAAAAGATATAAAACAGAAGGGTTAGGAAGAGCTGGTCAGTTTGGAATGAACTATTAGTAATTTTCTGTAATTGAATCAAAACAGATCCCAGAACTAGATAATGAGAGCATGACCTACAAATGAGGACTTTTTGAAAGGCAAAAGGGCTTCTAGCATGAGGCTTCATAAAGCCATGCGATGTCAAAGTCTTCACTTGCTTTGTAAATAATGATGCTGGGTCTTGTTTCCAGTGTGCCCACTTTCTGTTGCCTGGTTTGCTGAATGCAATAATATAAAGTCTACAGTTAAGCTAAAATTGTTCAAAATATTTCATGACTGTAGACAGGCTATATTGTATATATTATCAGTAAATAGTGTGCTACACTTCCCCCCCACCCCCGATTTTAAACAATATACAGTGGGTAGTAGTTTGGTGCATATTTTCTTTCCTGTTGCTGCCCTCCCCATTAAAAATGTGGGCTTATATTTTCATCTTGAAGTTGCCTAATTGAATATTATGATGCCAAAGGGGAAGTGCCATAACTCAGTGGCAGACTGCTTTTTTCCCTATGGTCCTAGGTTCACTCCATGATATCTCCAAATAGGAGCTATCTCCAAATAGTGGAAGACCCCTGTCTGAAACTTTGATAGCTGAGGTCAGTTAGTACAGACCAGGGGTGGGCAATGTCTGAGAGTGCAGGGGCCAATTTTCTGTCACTAGGACTAGTATGGGCTGCACCAGTCCCCCCTCCCCCCCACAGCAAAACCAGTTTGCCCAAAAGTCAATTTCCAGTTTTGTAAAACTGCTTTTTTTTTCCCTTTTGGAGGGGGAGAGGGGGAAACAATGTCCTGCAGTTAGCACCTTGTTTTAAAGGAAAATCACTACTCACAGAGGCTTCTAGGAGCCTCAATCCTCTATTTTTGGGCTTTTGTAAAAAATATGTATCTAGGGTTGTATGAGAATGCCCCTACACAAAAGCCCCTCTTTAGTATTCTCCCTCCATTCCCCTCTCATGATGGCTTTTATATGAAGAAGAGACCAGGGATGAGCCTGTTCCTCCCTGCCATACCCCCAGTCACCAGCCTTGCAGCATATTGGGAAATGAATGTTTGAGGTGGAGAACATTTCTAATTGTGTAGGTTCCCCTTGTGATTTCAAAACAGTTTTTTCCAATGGGTCCACAGGTTGAGAATCAAGGTTCTAGACCACACAGACAGCCTATTAGTGCAGAGCAGGATCTCTTTTGAAGAAATTGTGGATATAATACATAAAGATGGAATTGCTAAGAGGAATTGATGGAGGGTTGGGGCCAACAGGTTCATTCTTGTTCTAATTGTGGGTGTTTGGGGTGGAATGCCTGGCAGTAGCTAAAGTGAGCTAGACTGAACAGTGCTTGAAAAACCACCTCTTTTTGTCCTAGTCCTTATAGGTATGAGCATACACCAGTGCCAGGCTGGGGCTGTGAGTCTAGATAAGAGAATCAATGTTTTTTTGGATTCCTTGCTGTATATTGGTAGGGATGGAGCTTTGGTCTATAATTTAGTAAGCAGAGTATACTGCTTTTCTAACCATTTAAAGTAGAAGGGTTATTTAGCTTAGACATCTAGTAGAGAGGTTTCATGTTGTGTATCAATTACAAGCATGGTGTAGTGTTTCATTGTTGGACTAGAACTTGGGGAGACCTGGTTTCGAATCTCCACTCAGCCATGGAAACCCACTGGGTATCAGTCTCTGATGATAAGTTCCATTCACCGTAAGTTGGAAATTACTTGAAGGCACACAACAAACAACAACAAACAGTTACAGGGCTAGTGTTGCAATTTTCTGCGAATGAAGAAAACCAAAATGCACACAGTCCTGGCTAGCCCATTCGATTAAGTCCCCAGCCCTTGAGTTCACAATGAAAAAGTTAGAGCAGATGTAATTCTCACCAGCCCTTAACTATGGTTCAGGAATTATGAGCAGAGTGTGGCTGCTGATGTTTCATCATGTGTACAAGTCAACCCCCACATCCACGATTTTGGTATCCATGGTTTCACTTATCCATGTGCAAAAATATATGTTCTCTCTAGGCATTTCTAGATCATCTAATGTGATTCTATGGTCAACTTCCAGTGTTCTTCTCATTGAATAGGGTTCCCTATAATCCATAGTTCCAAGTATCTACAGGGTGGGTGGGTGGGTTTTGGAAAGTATCATGCTTTTTTTCACTGTAGTGTAGTTTGGAAAGTATCCCCCATGGATATGGAGGTTGACCTGTACTCTCCCATTGCTTTTAAGCTTAGCTTGGTGTTCTGACTGCACTGATGTTAACCATGTTTAAACAAACCTAGGTGTACTCTTAACCACCATAAATAAGGTCAAACATAAATGTGGTATTAGGGCTGGTCCTGTTTGTAGGATGAGTGCAGATGGGATCAGAATATCATGACAGAGTAAATTTGTGAAAAAATTGCTGAAGTGCCTATAATTCTTAAAAATACACTTTTGTGTGGTGATTTTTAATCTTACGTCAAGATAAGACAGAAAATTTCCTGGAGGGGAAGCTTAAAGAAAGGATTTGGTCTTTATGCATAAGATCCAATCTACCACCCATTTCAAAATACTGTTTGTCTAGTGATTATTGTGCGACTAAGACTAGGAAAAGCCAGGTTAAAATCTCTATGCAGCTGTGGATTTCCCTAAGCAACCATCAGCCTCAATTTTTGAGGCTATTATCCTCTCCCACTAACTGTTGTGAGCGTAAATTGTTCGTCTGTGGAGTAGGGGGATACAACTGTGGATACCAGTGTTAGATCCTTGGAGGAAAGGCAGGGCACAAATATAATTTCTTAATATTAGAGGAGCTCCTGATATGATACCACTTGCTTTTTGTTTGGAACTCCCTAAGAGACTTTATGCCCCTTTCAGCTTTGAATGTCTAAGAAATTGCCTCATCTTGGCAAAACCAGTCCTAAATATATAGCAGCAATTTGTGTATCTCCAAAACAGAGGAAACATCATGAAAAAGAGAGCAAAGGTAGACACACATTTATATAGGTTCAGTTATAAAGGAAGATGGAAATATAGAAATGATTATTGTAATTTAAATAAAAATATAATGCTTTTTTCACTGTAGTGGGAAAGATTGTGAGATATGCCTACTTTACTCACCAAGTGGCATTAGTTAATGGACAACTTCCAAGACCCCTGCACTTCCTTCTTATGCATCTTTATCTTTAAACCAGACGTGTACTGAACAGCCTTTGACATAGAGGATGTGTTGCTAAAACTGGACAGCATTTCTGCATAATGATAAGAGCATTTAGAAAGTATGGTCTACATAAGACTTACTGTTATCTATCTAACTGTTCCCAATGTATTTCTCTATTATTCTATGTTAAGTTCACTTAAGAGACATCAATTAACTATAGGCTTCAGCAACCAGGGTGCCACCAACCAGAATGTGTTCAGTAAATATCCTTCTTTTCTGCTTGGCAAGGTTTACAAAAGCAGAGATGCTCAATGTAAGTTAAAATATGTGATAAAAGGCTCTGGACCTTTTGTCTTGCATACCTTTATGTAGGTTGCGCCCCATATCTGTGGGGGATATGTTCCTGGACATACCTTGTATAAGTGAAACCATAGGTAATAGCAAATCCCATTAAAATAAAGGACTTCCTGTACAAACATTCCACAGAGTTGAATTGGAGGACCTAGAAGATACCTAGAGAGGATCCCTCTAGGCATTTCCCAGTACAACTCTGTGGTAGGTGTCTCTTATTTTGTGTCCCTCAGATAACTGAAACCACAGATATTGTTTCCATGGATATGGGGGGCAACCTGTATTCTGTGCTATAAAGTATCTGTCTACCTGTCTATTTATTACTCTGTACAAATCCACATGTTCGATGCCTTGTTGAATGGGACCAAAGCAAATACCATAATTGGGTTTGGACCTGATCTGTCAACTATTTCAGGTATCTCCCAAACAATCTTCCCTCCAAACTCCTTGGATTTCTATATTTTTAGCTCTATAATGCATATAATCATCATCATCATTATTATATCCCACCTTTCTCCCAAAATTGGGACTCAGGGCAGCTTACAATTTTTTTAAAAAAAACTTACAATAGTGAACATTGAAATGTAAAATTAAACTATATGAACTGACTTTGTTGTTAATTGCCACCAAGTCAGCTTTGACTTATTATGGCGGCCCTATGAATGAGAGATCTTTTGACACCCTCTTATTCTTTTCTGTTTGCCCCCCAGTTTACCAAGCATTATCATCTTTCTAATGAGTCGTGTCATCTCATTACATGGCCAAAGTATGATAGCCTCAGTTTGGCCATTTTGCCTTCTAGGGAGATTTCAGGCTTGATTTGCTCTAGGACGCATTTTTTTTTTTGGTCATTTTGCATTCCCTGGTATCCATAGAACTCTGCTCAGCACCACATTTAAAAGGAGTCAATTCTCTTCCTGTCATCTTTATTTACTGTCCAGTTTTCACAACCATACATAGAAATATGAACAATGATGGCTTTGAGAACTGCCTTTGACCAGGCTTGATATTTAGACATAGATTGATGTCTTTAACATTTTTGTACAAATTTGGGGCTGATCAGCAAACTTTAGCTTTTTTTAAAAAAATGTTGGTTTTGGTTTATTTTGAATGGAATTGGGTGTGATTTTTAAAAACAGGATTATACATGCTACCAGTCAAACCTTTGTGTCATTCACATAAGTTAAATCGTCAACATCAACACATACAAGAGGATAAATTTCATAACATGTGATTATATATGTATATTTTTTTTCTCCAACAGACAAATACACATAGACACATACCAAATACACCTCCCAGAGAGTCTTGTGACACTTTAAAGAGTAATATAGTTATTTCACATAGGTTTTGGGGATTGAAAACCACTTAATCACCTCCATTGGATAAAACAGACACTTGAAATCCACAAAAGATGTATGGGCACTTATTTTTGCAATATCCTAGAGAGAAATTGTATTCTAAAATCTGAGCACCCCCCATCAAGTTGTGTATATGCTTTAACTCAAGATGACACTTTATGCACCTGATGAATTGCCCTGTAGTCCACAAAAGCTTGTGCTGTAATGGATTTCTTCATCTTTAAGGTCCACAAATGCTTTCTTGTTGTTACTGCTAGGAAATGCTCTCAAAATCTCATTGTGTCCATACCCCCTGTGCTTCCTAGAAAAAAGAGTTTGAGGAAGGCCTCTCATTCAACCTTACTACATTGATTGTATGACCTTTGACTCTGTCGTGGGTCATAAGCTGGGGCATTACTTTGAAAGGACACGTCTAAGAGTGAGCAATGCCTTATTCCACATGGAGTGTTCTGTTTTAGTGCATTAGCCTAGAAATACTAGTAGCTTCCTAAGCCTCTCTTGTTTGACTCTGCTTGTTAACCCCAAGCAATCCTCTCAGGGGCAGAGAAAGCCTGTCTTTGGTGAAGAAAACACAGCACTAAGCAAAACAAATACCTCTCAAAGCTTCCTTTTCGAAGCTGTATCATAATGTATTTTGGAAAAGGTAGGGGGGAAGAATTGTCAATACAGAGGAATATAATTTCTGGTAGGAGCATGAGAATTATTAAAAATGAGGTTCCTTTGGCATTGATACGATGGAGTATGCTTACAGTCTGAAGGCAGAAAGACAACTAAAAACCTTTTCCCTGAACCCCTGGGAACAGTGCCATATTTAAAGTACATTGAGTGAACAGAGGAGAGAAAGAGAGAGAGAGAGATCACATACGCATTGTAAATGGTCAATCAGGTGCACAATGCTTACTAAAAATAGCGGTGGACATTACAGCTCACAAAACTAAGTACAAAGCAATTAAAAGCAATAATAAATTGCCTTTGTTTCATTTTCTGTGGTCCTGTTGTGATGTCACCTTTTAAAGCTTGAGTACCTTCACTCTACTTGAGATGTGAAATCACCTTTTCATGTCTGACCCCTGATGTAAGCACAGTAAGCCTCAGTAAGGGTTGCAGAGCAGCTTGAACTCAGACTCACCCCCATCCTTCTTATGGTAACACAGATGTATTATGTAAGCTGCACATAGCCCTTGGGATGCCATGGGATAGAAACTGGTTGAACAAAAATCATGTTCCTGTTTACCTTGAAGTAAGCCCCACAGATGTCAACTGGGCTTACATACTTGTATAGCACTGTTGCTGAAAGGACTAGACATAAGTGATACTCAGAATTTATTCTTTTCCCACAGAAGTTATTTGACTAGCTGTTAGTCAATGTTCTCATCAGATTTTTGCCACTGAGAGGATGTGCCAGTGGAATGGAATCTTGCCATTGCTCAGGATATTCCATGCTAGAAAAGGGATCAAAAATAAAAATGCCAATATTACAGTGCCTTTATGCAAACCTACAATATGAGCAAACTTGGAATACTGTTCACAGTTTTATTTGCTTACTTCAAAAAGCACAATGTAGAATTGGGAAAGGTGCTCGAAATAATCGGGTATGGAACACTTCCCCTTGCGATTAAAGTACTGAAGCTTTTTAGTTTAGAATAAGGACAAATAAACAGGGACATGATGCCTTTTCACACTAACACAATCATAGTTCCATGGTTGCACTTTAACTGCCATGATTCCATCTTATGGAATACCAGGGTTTGTTGTTTGGGGAGTCACTGGAGCTCTCTGGCTGTGAATTTACCCCTTTCTAAACTGCAAATCCCGAGATTCCATAGGATGGGACCATGTGAATTAAAGTGGGATCATAGAGCTATAATTATGTAGCATGAAAGGGCCTATGGTTAAGATTTAACTTTAAGTGCTAAGGAAGTTTCTCGTGTGTGTGTGTGTGTGTGTTCTTCATTCCCGTGAAGCTGAATAGTGGAAGATTCAAGGTAAACAAAAAGAAGTACTTCTTTAGGCAACACATGAAATTATGAATTTGCTTCCACAAAATATAGTGACCCCCACACATAAATGGCTGTATAAGTCTAGACAAACCTATGGTGGGTAAGGCTGCCACTGGATACTAGCCATGATAGGGGGAGAGCAATAGAAGAAGGCTACTCCTTCATGTCCTTCTGGTGGATTTTTTCATTTGGCCACTGTGGGAGGCATGATGCTGGACTAGATAGGCTTTTAGTCTAATCTAGCAGGGCTCTCCTTATGTTCTTAAGCTTCCTCCCCTGTGTTCTCTGGTGTGGAAACCACACCTTTCCTTAATCTCTTGACAAACAATAGCTTTTCAGACATCATATTAATTGTATATACACTCAGTGTTTACATTTGTTTACTTTTGACCACAGTTCATTTGTTTGTTTTTTGTCTTTGGTCCACCTGATTATTCATACTGATGCAAGTAGGTTGCAAATCGTATTCCAGTCAGTATCACAGAGGGCATAAGGTTGGAAATAGGCATGAACAAAGTACTTAGAGCAAATTAACACATGCTGCTTAGGCAGATTTCGGTGACGATGCCATGTACGGTGCGGTAGTTCAAATGTGATTTGTTATAGTTACAAGGCCGTAAGTAGATAGAAAGGAATCCTGCTGCACCTTTGAAATGGAGTAAATGGGTTTGTACGAGGGGACAGAAATGTGGATTGATGCACACTGATGCCAATTCAAAGCAGCTTCGATTTGTCTTAATGGCTTTTAGACAAAATCACAGGCATGCGAAACTATCTCCTTTTGCTGCCCAACGGGCACGCCTGTGAATCAAGATGGCAGGTGTGAGTGAATTACTTGAGTTTTTATTTTCACCAGTTGCTGCCACAGCATATCTAAGGTGTGAAAGTGTGATATTCCACCTAAATAATTTTTTTAAGAAAAAAAAAGGCTGTTTCATCATCACAGCCCATGATCACTAAGGCGAAAACCCAGCATGGAGGTTCCAGGTGCTTGCCTTGGTAGCAAGGTCTGCCTCCTACACAGTCCAATCAATCAGCTTTCCAATTCCGTTCTTATTGAGAATGTGAATAAATGCAAATCAGATTGCACCAACGAGCGGGAATGTGCATTCCCCATGGAGCTTTTTAAAAAATACAGTATGGGAAAAACAGAGAGGGCTTTTCCTTCGGAGGTTTTGGTGAATTTGGCCCTCCTCCTCTTGAATACTGCGAATTGATGTGGGGTGGCATTTAAACAAATTGTATTCTCCTCAAATTCTATGAGTATTTTTGCTGTTTAGACAACCCCTCAGTCTCAAAGGTGGTACAGGATTCCTTTGTATCTTTTTTATGCTGAAACAGGCTAAAATGGCTATATCTTTGAATAAGGTCTTCTTATCATTATAATGGCATTAAAAACTATGTTCAGGTTATTCAGAAGTACTTTGGCTACTTTTTAATTATTAAAAAACATGAGGTTACAAAATATTGATCTATGCACAGGTACCTCTCAGTAGTGGGTCTAAACATATCCCCTTTAACTATAAAGGTAAGTAAAACAGTTGCAAGAGCCAGTGTGGGTGGTGGTTTGAGTGTTGGACTATGACTCTAGAGACCAGGGTTCAAATCACCACTCTACCATGGAAACCCACTGGATGACCTTCGGCAAGTCACACTCTCTCAGCCTCAGAGGAAGGCAAAGGCAAATCCCCTCTGAGCAAAGCTTGCCAAGATAACCCCATGATAGGTTTGCCATAAGTTAGAAATGATTTGAAGGTGCACATCAACAAAACAGTTGGAATTATTATTAGTGTAGAGTGAATGGAATTATTCCTCATTTTACAATATAATAAAACTTAGTTAGGTTTTTGTTATTGCCTGAAAAATGAATTTATTAGAAGTAATTCATAGTTTGAAACTACAGTAGTTACTGTCAAGCTTGTTGCAGATAAGCAGTTCTTTTGCATTCAACAGTAGTGTGCCTTTGCAAGTGAATACACAGTAAGTCCTCTTCTGCTAGATTTAAGTTTTTAGTGTGACTATGAATATGTGAATGCTCATTCTTCTGACTGTTTGGACACACATAAAAACACAGAGTGAACGCTTATATCATGTGATCTCTGCACAGGGTGATTGTCTTGTAGAACCATTGCCATCAGCTCCATGATTCATTCACAACCAGATCCCAATCCAACATTTGAGAGCCCCTGATTTGTAGCCAGGAGAGTGGTAGTGATCCAGAAGATCATGCATACCAGATGTAGGCCTGCAACAAATTCCTAGCTATTTCCTGTTCTGCAAATCCTCTGCCAAAACCCCAAATCCATTTTTAAATTTCTCAGAGTTTAAAAATTGCTGCGGTTTGTTGTTAGTGAGCTACAGAAAAGGAAATATCCAGAAAACCTTTTGACAGTGTATACAGTTTTTTACCTTCTGGGTTCATGGCCAGGCAGCTTAGAACTGTGAACAAAACACAAACCCCCATATTTTGGAATAAGAAGGCATTGTGAAAAATATGCATGTACTGTATGCATATCTCTAATAAATAATGCTTTATTGTACTGCAGAGTGTGGAATATGGATTTGCAGAATTTGAAATATATTCTGTTCCCCCACCCACCCCATCCATTGAGGAAGCGAAGACAAAACTCTTGAGTGCTGTAGAGGAACTGGTAGGTTAGCGGGGGGGGGGGAATTGGGGGTAGAGGGAGAAATGACAAGAATTTGTACTGAAGGAAGACACAGTTATACCCTGATGGCTAGACCCCCTTCTGGAATATGAAGTTCCATTTAGCTATACTCCCTTCTTCCTTTCTTTCGTTTCTATCTGGTGTATTAAATCTTCAACAGAAACTACCAGTAAACATTTTTGAAAATGATGGTTATGATATACTAAATGGCACTTCATATTCCAGTTGGTATTTTTGTGGCCTGAGTACCCTAAAGGCACCAGATCTCATCTGATCTTGGAAGCTAAGTCAGGTCAGCCCTGGTTAGTACTTGGATGGGAGAGCATCAATGAATACCAGGTCCTGTAGGCTATATTTCAGAGAAAGGAACTGGCAAAATCACCTCTGAATATTCCTTGTCCCCCCACAAAAACACCCTATAAAATTAATGGGGTCATCATAGGTCAACAGGTGATTTGAAAGCATGTACACACACATTTGTGTGGCCCAATGTGCTCCTTTCAACATGCAGTCAGAGAAGAGGAAGACTATTAGCAGCAATAAATAAAGCCAATTCTCCAAAATGTGGACAGCTTCATATGGTGAAAACTTGAACATTATTTTGTGAGAAGTATGAATTGTAACAAAATGTTTTAGTGTGGAGTGTTCTTGCTGGCAGTTTTAACCAATCAGCCATGCTCTTTTGTAGGATACTCTGTTCCATGCCAGCCAACCCTCATGTCTATTCTCCATTTCTTCCCCTCAGCACATAGTCAATACTGTATTCTGTAACTACTGAATTTACTCAGTCCCCTTCGGATTGTTTTTGGACTTCCCTCCAATCCTTAGATATTTCCCCCCTCAAGTATCTTTGTACTTCTACAAACCTCTGATTCTGGTGGTCTTTATGTCTTGTCAGTTTGGGTTCAAAAGGATCTACTTAAAAAATGGGTTCACTATTAATGTACAAGATGTTGGGAAATCTACTGAAAGTACTTCCTAACTTCACTGACTCATCCTGGCCACTGCTGATTCTGTACAAGTTTCATGCTTTATGGTTTATCCTTAGTTAGCTCTATTCTATTCTAGAGATCCACACAAAGTTGAGCTTCAATATTTTTTTCCCCAGAAGCATAGTAAAGCATTTTTATGTGAATTTCCCCCACTCCATTTTTTTAAAAAATTGTGGACTCTAGGAAAAGTAGCATTTGCTCAAGACAGGCAGACCAGCTATTCTCAGATTATAAACCACAACTGGACATAATAGGCTGGATGTAGGGTGTTGCAAGGTCACAAGGTGTGATGCTTTGGATGAAACATTGGAGAGGCATAAATAGTTGCTCTGTGTCCTTTACTTCTTCTGTCCAATGCTGATTGCTACACTTGTTCTGTACATTTCCTAATAAGTGACATTGATCTTAGGGGTAATGCTATGTAATTTTTTTCTCCCAAGAATATCTTCACTAAGATACAAAAATAAGAATTCATGATAGTGTAGCATCTAAATGGAGATCATCAAGATATGTTTTGTTTGTATATGTTCACAGTGTGAAAGGTAAAGCTTGAAAAATAAACACTACTTTAAACCAATATATATTTCTGGGGGAGTGAAGATTCTAGTCAAAAACTTCATCTGGTTCACAGGAATAGAGAGCTATTTTGACATGTTATATCAGATAAAAGCCTAGTAAGATACATTTCTTCTTGTGCTTGCCTCGGCAGCACACATTACTAAAATTGGAATGATACAGAGAAAATTAGTATGGTTCCTGTGTAAGGATGACATGCAAATTCAAGAAGATATGTTCCTTGTTGTGAAAAAATGATATTCTTTTTGTTTAAGTGGTCAGGTCATCCAGTGCAAATATGGTGTGCTTCATTTTTACTGTCCATCCATGATGCAAATACTGTATTGTAGAAACTTTAAAGCATACATTCTTCAAGTTAAAGCCCAATTCAAATGTCAATGAAGGATATTTCATCTTTTTGCTCTGCCTCACACAATGGGTCTTGTGCCCATGCAGAGCCACCTCTGGAATATTCTAGACCTGAATAGCATTGACAGGAGCCCTCCTCTCTTCTCTCTACCAAGCATCTCCTGCCCTCCAAAGCTAATATCTCTTAATGATCATTTATTTTTACACAACAATTGAGGAGAGGGAGCATGCAAAAGCAGCACCTCCTCCATCACCAGTCCACCTTTTCACACGTAGAATTCACCAGTCTGAATTCTAGAGTCTCCAATATTGGTGGAGATTCTTTGCTTGGGCTGAAACTTGATCAGTTCCCATGGACAGCCTCCATAGAAAGTGGAGGCTGTCAGCTTCAGACCAGTAGCAATCTAGGCATACTGGTGATTCTATCACAGGTCAATGTAACCTAACTCAACCTAAGCTATTCACAGTACAGGATATTCAGATTATTACTAATAATGTTTTTGCAGGAGGAGGGTTATGACGGGCCCCCCACAATGATGGGGCCCCCTGCGGATGCTGATGCCGCTGATGCCTTAAACCAACCCTGAGGAAGATGGACTAGGGCAGTCCCACTTCCTTTTGTGTTGACTAAGATTCTTCATTAATGCTCAAATAGGACTAATGTACAGAGTGGACACATTCTCTGAGGTGGTGGGGCAGATGTGACACTTTGAATTTTGTTTTCGTTATCATTCTATTGCCTGTTTGGCTGCTTCATCATATTTTCCCTTTTTTTGTTTCATTGAGGCCTTAGTGATGTGCCATTTTCTGTACATTTTCTCTAGATACATATTCAGTGTTAGTGGAGGCAAGGTTATACATATCATAGAATGATTCTATCCAGAGCTTTGGAGGATTGTTGTTTTGGACTAGAACTGCAAGCATCTCTCAGCTAGCCTGGCCACTGCTAGAGAATTTGGGGAGTGTTGGGCCAAAAAAGTAACTTTCCCAGGCACTGATTCTGTCCCTAAATCATATTTAGTGGACAGGGAGGAAATATTCCTGAACACATTGCTGTCAAAGCACAATACCTATGCTCATTACTGTACTCTCCAACATTTTGCAGATGAAAATTGGGACGTGTGTGGTCAGGAGGGCGAAAGTTATAAATGATGAAGCACACAAAAGCTAGGAGAGGCTGCAGCTGTTTGCTTTTGTCTGACCCTAACAGCTAAGGCAAGATTATACTCTTCTCCCCCCCTGCACCTGCCCTTGAGTTAATGGCGTTCAACTATTTTGTCCTCTTTGACTGAAGTTTTCAACAATTGAAATAAGCTGAGGGGAAAGTGCGGGAAAGTGGAGGAGGAGAGATAAACTGGGACATTTTAAAAGCAGCTGAAAAAGTGGGACAACAGAGGATAAACCAGGGCTGCCCCTGCCAAATCCAGTGCCTCAGAAGACAGGACCAAAGACTTGTCTATATGAGGCTATAAAGTGTGGATTGATGCACGCTGACACCAATTCGCGGCACCTTTCATTTGTCTCCACGAATTTTTGGCAGGATTACAGGCATATGCAATCGTTGTTCAAGCAGGCATGCCTGCACATCAAGATGACAGGTGTTAGATTCACACCAGAGTTTTTTTTCTATTAAACTTGGTTGATAAAGAAATCCCCAAAGAGCAGAGAAACCTGATATTCTTTATGACCACCATAGCGAGGATAGTCCTGGCTAGATATTGGATGTGGGAAGAAGTATCGAAGATAGAGGAATGGTAGTTAAAAATGGAGGAAATTGCAAGAATGGAAGAACTCACTGCGTGGATCAAATATAAATAAAAAAATAAATTTAGGAAAAAGTGGGAGAAATTGATAGATTTCTTGAAATCGGAATGGAATGAAATTGCAGCAATATGGCTCACTGACTAATCTAACAGGTGACAAAGGTTATTAATAGGTAATTAAGTAAGGAGAATGGAATCTAGAAATGTAGACACACAAATAAATACATTGATATATATATACTTATACGGAAGGGTTGCTTCCAATCCTTGGACAACTAAGTAAAGAGTTTTGGGAAAGGCAGATAGTAGTTCAAGTTGAAGGATTCCTGTAACTACATAGATACTGTACAGAAATAGATATGTGAAGGAATTTATGTTGTTCAGGATTAAGGAAAGGTTAAATGAGAAGAAATAGCAAGTTTATGATCCAGTATGGTAGGAAGTAATTTAATGTTTTGTAGTATATTTGACGTATTTTATTATTATGTCTGTATGCATGTGGTAGATGATAATGGTTATATATGTGGATTTGCATGGTATTTGTGGTAATGGACTGTTTGAAGGATATTAGGTGTAACTGTGCAAAAAAGTTTTAATCAAGATAATAATTAAAAAAAGATGGTAGGTGTGAGTGAATTACTCACGTTTTTATTGTCACTAGTTGCTGCTGCCAAATAGTATATTTTTTAAAAAAAAGTAAATCCAAGATATAGAAGTGTGATCTTCCGCTTACATAAACAGAAAAGAGAGGGGGAAAGGCTGTTTTGTCACCTTAGCACACTATTGCTATGGTGAACATCCAACGTGGCGGATTGCCAGCAAGCTCTACCCCCTACGCATCTCCAACCAATTAGCTTTCCACTTCCACTCTTATTAGGAATATGCACCAAAACGCTTGCTTGGAAATTGGTTTTCCAAGCAAGCGGACTTGCGTATTTCCTTTGGAGGTTTTTTTAAATACAGGAAAAGCTGCAAAGGCTTTTCGTATGGAGTATGTGGCATTTTTGCCCCCCTCCTTCTGAATACGGCAGATTGATCCCATTTAGACAAATTGTATTCTCCTCGAATTCTATGAGGAATGTTTTTGCCGTATAGACAAGCCCCAAGTCTGATGGTTTTAAGTTACATGAGAGCAGATTTCCATTGAACATTAGAAGGGCCTTCTTGGCAGTAAGAGCAGTTCGGCAATGGAACCAATTGCCTAGGGAGGTGGTGGCAGCTCCTTCTTTGCAGGGCCGGTTTAAGGAATTTTGGGCCCCCCTGCAGTGCTTTATTTTGGGGCCCCCATATGTTTATCTCAGGTCAATGTAACCTAACCTATTCACCGTACAGGATGTTCAGATCACAGTAGGGCCCCCGTATCCATGGATTCATTATCCATGGGACACAGAACAGCACACCTACCCTAGAGTCTTCCTAGTAAATGTGTCCTCCCTAGTGGTTTTCTAAGCCCTCCAAGGCAACTCTATGGTATTTTAAACCAGAAGTACCATTTTTTTCAATGGTGTTCACTATTATTCATGGTTTTCAGAATCCACCCCCCCGAACCAATCCCCAGTGGATAAGAGGGGCCTACTGTATTACATAATTTGACACCAATAATTTAGTTTAAAAACTATATTATAGGCACTAACATAATATTTTTAGTTTATTAGCAATTAATGTAATGATGCAGATTTCCTCAAAGAAAAGAAAGAGTGGACTACAAGCTAAACATGAGTTAGCAGTGTGATGCAGCAGCAAAAAATGCCAATGCAATTCTAGGCTGCATTAATAGTGTCTAGATCAAGGGAAGTAATAGTATCACTCCATTCTGCTTTGGTCAGACCTCACCTGGAATATTGTTTCCAGTTCTGGGCACAACAATTCAAGAAAGATACCGAGAAGGATGTTGGGAGGTCTGGAAGCCATTATGCCCTATGAGGAACGGCTTAGGGAGCTGGGCATGTTTAGCCCAGAGAAGAGAAAGTTAGGAGGGGACATGATAGCCATGTTTAAATATTTGAAGGGGTGTCATACTGAGGAAGGAGCAAGCTTGTTTTCTGCTGCTCCAGAGACTAGGACACGGAGCAATGGACTCAAACTATAGGAAAAGAGATTCTACCTAAACATTAGGAAGAAGTTCCTGACAGTAAGAGCTGTAAGGCAGTGGAATACTCTGCTGCCTGGGAGTGTGGTGCACTCACCTTCTTTGGAGGTTTTTAAGGAGAGGTTGGATGGGCATTTGTCAGGAATGCTTGGATTGTGTGTTCCTGCAGGGCAGAAGCCAATCGGATGGGATGGCTGTTGGGGTCCCTTCCAGCCCTATGATTCTAGGCTGCATTCAGAGCCTGGGAAAGTTACTCTTGGATTACACCTCCCAGAATCCCCCTGCCAGCACCCTTCTCAAGATCTGGTTGCATTGTTCCTTTTCCAGCATTCTCTAGCCCAGTGGTTCTTAACTTGGGGTCCGCAATGTCCTCACAGGGGGTCCACAAAGGCTTGAAGACTCTTGGCCCACCTCCTCCCTGTAGTGGAGTAGCCATGTGACAGGAACCAAGGCAAAGTCTGGCTGGCTTGGCCTGCACATTGCCATTCAATCCACTCCAGCCACAAACTTGCAGGAAGAAGCAAGAGTGTCTCTGAGGGAAAGTTTAATGGATGGTGTAATTGTATTGTTGTTGTTGTTAGCTATTATTATTAGGGTTTTAAATCTTGAGTTAAGTCTTGGGGCAACAAAAGATATTTAAAGGGGGTCCCTGGTAAAGAAAAGGTTAAGATCCACTGCTCTAGGCCAATGCCTCTCACATAACACTACTGGATATTGGTGTTTTAGTGACAACAATAAAACCATTGTTCCCAGTAATATTACTCCAAATTTTAATTTATATTCTTTATACAGTATTCTTCTGTTAAAAGAGTTAAGAGTGTTGTAAAAGTTTCAGCATTGCACTATGACTATGGAGACCAGGGTTTGAATCCTTACTCAGCCATGAATACCCCACTGGCTGACCTTGGGCAAGTCACACTCTCTCAGCCTCAAAGGAAGGCAAAGGCACACACCCTTTGAACAAACCTTGCCTAGAAAACCCCATGGTAGGTTTGCCTTAGCCAGAAATGACTTGAAGGCACATAGGCAAACACACACAAATGCAGGCTGAACTCAGTTGGCAAGGGAAGGGAAGGGAAGGGAAGGGAAAGAAAGAAAGAAAGAAAGAAAGAAAGAAAGGAGCCCTTTCCGAGACAACCCTCAAATTCCCTGTCTCTCTCATAAACACACACTCACCGTCTCCGCGGTAGCAGCAAACTCCCTCCAGCTTCTGCCACAGAGGGCTGCTGTTTCTTTCACTTTCTCTTTAGTTTTGGAGACATTTTTTTGGAGGAGGGCGGGAATGTGGTGGAGTCTCCTTCTTTAGAGGTTTTTAAACAGAGGCTGGATAGCCATCTGTCTTGACTCCAGCAACAAGTTAAAAAGTAAAATAACCACCCCACTGTGCATGGCAGCCCCCCCCCCCAAGATCCCCGTGGCCCCCTGAAGACAGTCACTCACTCACACGACCAGCTGCTCTGCCTTTCCTCCTTCACAGCAATGCAGCCAGGGACTGTCTCCAAATTACAACTTCCCAAGAGCAAACCCTTTCTCTATCTCCCGCACTAGCTCAGTGCTATTGCCATGCCCTGCCTGAGGAGGGAGGGGGAAGGGGCTCCAAAGGAGCGGAGGAGCCGGCTGCTGTCTCCTGGCTGTCTCCTTCATCAGATAAGGGCAACACTCACCAGGGGGCCCCCTTCACCCCCCCCGAGCCCCCCCCCCCCGCCAATGCGGATCTGGCAGACAGGTTAAACCGGCCCTGCTTCTTTGGATGTCTTCAAAAAGAGGCTGGACAGCTACCTGCTGGGAGAGTTAGAGGACATGGATTAACCCTTCAGACCAAATGCATGGAAATTGTGGGGGAGCCTTACAGGAATGTTGGCAGAGGTTGCAAGCAGATCTAGGAAACAAGTTTTCTCTCTCTTCTTTACTCATACATTAGCTGTTTAGATGGCTAGCATTTGAACAGAGCCCTATCCTATATACAGTCATGGCACACTGTTAGACATTTGTAGGCCTCCTCAAGGGTGGCCTCATATATTATGACATCTAGAACTGAGTTCCTTCACTCTTCCCACTTAGCAAAGAACCTGAAGCATGAAAGGAGAACTTTGGTGATGTGGCATTTCAAACAAAAGTAAGTGTTTTGTACAACCAAGGACTAACTGCTCAACAGTCAGGCAGAAGTACAGCACATCAAGGGTAGAAAATTTTTCTTTCTAGAATGTGGACCCCCAAGAAAAGAAATAGGTGTGCAGAGTGTTTAGATATCTATGGCCACAGAGTATTTCTGACCCATTCCACTGCATTTACTCATCACTGAATAGTTTGTAATGGTGTTTCCCACACAGATTATTTATGCGCTGTGTAGAAAGGGAGCCTCTGCTAGAATTTGACACCACACCCTAAAATGCAAGCAAATGAAGGCAATGGATAGCACAACCTCCATTTTTGGTTGAACACCAAGCATTCTTTGTTGTAGGTGATCAGACACTCATGATTATTATTTTTTTCTTTGAGAGGCTATAGACCAGGGCCTATGGAGTTTTCTAGCTTCCTGGGCTTTCCTTTTTCTACCTGAGTTTATTATTGCCTGGATTATGCTAATAGGATGTGCTGTGCCTTGAGAATCTGAAGTCTTCAGGATCTGACTCACAACCACAGCTTCTATTTTTCCCATTGCTCTTACCTTTCTCACTGAGAGACCAGTGAGGTTTGTGATTGTCAGTTTGTTCCGCCAGCTCCTGTACTTTTCCTGGGATGACTCTGGATTTTCTATGCTGGCCTTCTACCTTCAGCAACATGCATAGTAGGAACCACTGTGATTTCCTTCTGGTTGCTTGGTATGGTGTGCGTTGCATTCCGGAAGATGACACAGGGTTCATTGTCAACTACTGTGCATTATTTGGCCGCTTTGGTGCCTGGAATCTATGTGTAACATTGTAATTGGTGGGTGATAGTGAAATTTCTAAGGACATTGAGGAAGCGTAACTATATTAGTATTTGTTTCTTCAGCTATAGTTGTGCTCTTTTCTGTATTACAGATAGAGCATTAGGACAACATTATACCAGCATTAGCCCATGTATAGTGGCTGCTTAGTATATGAAGACTATAGAATGATCCTGTCAGTCACCTGCATGATTATAAAATGACAGCATTCTTCTGGTAACTAAAAAGTCCAGGTCATATGAATAGCCTTTCTAATGTGAAGGTATAGATTCATTTTTATAATCCTTCTGTTAATAAGCCCATTGTAATTGTGTTGCTGCTGTTGGGGTAATTTAAAACTGCCTTAATAATTTAAAGCAGTTGTTTTGGCACTGTCTTTGTGTAATAAGTATTGATAATGTTTAGATAAAAACAATCTACAGGAGAGAAATACAATTCTGGGAAGCAAGGAATTGGCTGATCTAACAGACTCAGACAACACCCCACCCACCCAAACCCAATAACACACAGTCTATGTAAAAGTTATTTCTGATTGCTCAAGGAGATAGCAGTATCTGCTGGGTAGAAAGGCATCGCTTTCAGATGAATAAATGAAGAAAAAGGTATTTGTCCTTTGCTCCTTGGATGACTTTCTGGCTTTTCCTACAAGGAGTACTTGGAATTGATTTGCTAATAGTAGAATCATAAGAATTGGGAATTATACCATCTTGTAAGAAGGAGGGGGGATGCCCACACAGCAATATATCACAGGGCAACCTTGAAAAAAGCCAATAGGTCAGAGGCTGGAATGTTGTTTTTTGGACTACGATTCTCAGTATCCCTCAGCCAGCATAGCATTCTTTTGGCCAGGTACTAGACCTGGGAAAGATACCTGTCTCATAGCTTGGAGTGCTTCTTTTAGTCAGAATTGACAATATTGGGCTGCATGGTCTGACTACACATATATTCTGCTTTTATGTGTTGGATTGTGCAGAGTAAACCACTGTGGTAGACATAAGCATTAGTCACACACAAGTGCCCATAGAACTAATTGTTCTAGGCAGCTCAAGTTAGCAGGGCTACCAAACTTTTGACCAGGGCTGCTGGAAGTGGGTTTGGGCCATGTGGATCCCCTCCAGGCTTCTCAGCTAGGGTTTCCAGGTTTTTCAAATAAATATAAGGGAGTTTTCTCTGTTGGCAGGCTATCTCAAGGCTGGCCAGTAAATGTGAGGCAGATCTATATAAAGGTCACCACAAGTCTTGCGAGAGGAGGGCCTCTTGTGAGCATTCTAGGCTCCTGTGAGATTAGAAGTCTCACAGGAGCCCAGAATTCTCATTGCAGGCCCTCCTCTTCTTAAACTTGGGGCAGACTTTATATAGGCCTGTCTCATGTTGTATTTCTCACCTCACTTGCCTGAGCCTGAAGAGGAGAGAGCAGGAAGAGTGCATACCAGGGGCACTTGCCACATATTGACATCCCTCTGCGTTTGGTATATAATTTGACCCAGTGGCAGCTCTAAGGGGTTGCGGAGAGGCCGAACTGCATCAGATGACACCGTCGGAGGGAGGGATGACACCAGCATTGGTAACACCATAGATTTGACTTATTTTGCTGCTTACCAAATGCCATGGGGTTGGTCTGTTGTGAGCACTGCTGGCACCTACTCTTCCTGCACTCACTGGATAACAAAATATGGGATTTAGGGCTGCTCTGCCCTTATGGCAAAAACATACTGGGCCCTGGTAATTTGGACTGGCCTGCCCACTTCTTGTCAATTCTGCATTTGACTATTGTTTCCCAGGTACATTTAAAAGAAATGATAGGCTTCATCCTCATCTTCTTTATCTTTCACTGAGTCTTTCATGGATTTTGCACAATAACTCTTCAACTTTACTGAAAAACTGCTTATGTATGATGGAACATGCTTATGCACTCTTCTTGCCAGTCAGTGCTCTCTGCACTGTCTTTCTCCCCTGAAGAGCAACTGCAATCTGGTTGCCTTGGCGACCTTGGCAAGTTTAAATGAGAAGCTGCACTAAAAAATTGTTGCTTGCATCAAAGTGCATTGATGTTTTAATCTGAGTGCCCTTAAGAAAAAGGGCATTGTAGTCTTTATGGCACAGAATTATTAGCAGGATGAAGTACTCTTGCACCCATGTGGAGAACCCACTGAGGTTTTTGATACAATTTTGAGAAGGTGGAGGAGGAAGTCCTTTGTTTTGCTTGGGAGACAAGGCAGTGTCAAGGGCAAGTTAGGTTCAGGCTTTAAAATTTACTCGAAGCTGTTGAATGTATGAAGCCAGTTTGGATTGCCAAGAGCCTAAGCTTAAATAGACTTTCAGCTCAAAGTTCAGCAATCTGTTTCTGTTGGGTTTGCTGCAAGTAGAAGCGACCAGGCAGCACATGTAAGCCAACAGAAACATGTAAGTCACCAGAAACCTGGTTTTCCATGATATCAAAACCCATCCGCCATGTTCATCAAGCCCAATATCATCTACTGTGACTAGCAGTGGCTCCCCAGTGTCTTAAGTCACCTGCTGTGACAAATTTGCTAACCAGTTCAAGGAGCCAATTGTTTGTATTCACTCAGAACACGATGCCACAGTCACTATAGAGTTGCGGCAGGTGTCCAATGTGCCATCTGGTCAAGTTTCTTGGGATCAGTTTCAGTTGTTGTGGCCTGATGATGTGGACATGATGTGTGTGAATCAGTCCATCTTACAGAATGTAAGCTTGACCCTTGCCCATCTTGGTTGATATCTAGCAGAGGTGGATATATTGGATAGATTCACTCTAGGGAGTGAAGTGGTAAATGCTTCTGCTGGTTACGAGAAGGCTATAGAGTGTCCTCTCTTGAACACAGCCTCCCTGGACCCAGAGATACATGAGAATTACCACCCTTGCTGTTTTGGAGAAAGGTGCTCAAGTATGTTGTGGCTGGCCAGCTTCAGATATTCTTGGAGGAAACAGATTATCCAGACCCACTTCATTCTGGTTTCAGATCCAGATGGGGTACTGAAACAGCCTTTGTTGATCTGATGATCTTCTCCAGTTCTTTTCTGTTGGAGACTCCTGCATCTCTCAATAGCTTTTGATACCATTGATCATGGTTTCTTACAAGCTGAGTACAACTTACTGTATTATGATGGTTCTGCTGCTGTTTGCAGGACTGGGTCCAGACAGAGGAACTGGAGGGTTCCTGTCCAGCCCCATGGCTATTAAGATGTGGAGTGCCATATGGTTCCATTTTATTCCTTATTCTCTTTAATATCTAACTGAAGTTTCTGGGTGAAGTCATTAGGAGGAGTTTGGGGGATGGATGCCCCCAGTAAACAAATGACAATCAGCTCTGCTTTTCTTTGGACTTTATCAGACGTCCCCCTTAAAAAGTTCTTTTGCCGGCATAAAAAACCCCATTTTTTATGCTGGCGAAACAACATCCGTCCCCCCGCACTTACCTCCTTTCCCGGCAAAGGCTCCTCCGGCAATAAAGAAGAAGTGAGTGGAGCTCCGTTCACACTTCCTCTTTTGAAATAGCACAGGAAACTCAAAAATGAAAATGAAAATAAACGTCAAAAAGACACACCAAGCACCTAAACATACTTTAAAATCCCCAGGTAACCTGGGGAAGGTAAAAAAAGGTTCGTCACTAACCTGGATGTTCTGATCTGACTCAGAAGTGTTTTGGCCAGTCCGGCCACTGATGGGGTAAATCCGAGATTTAAAGGGACAGAGGTATCGCATGCCAGCAATACCGGCAAAAAAGCAGTAGGAAGATCTATTGACGGCTTAAGCCATCAATTAAAAGCAACACAATTTTGGCTATTTTTAACCACAAAAGGGTAACATCATCTGATCCATGTACCCTTTCACAGTTATGTGGCATCGTGATGATGCCATATTTTCCGTGTGTGATAAAGTCCTTTGTCATTGGATCAGGCTGTGCAGGTGCTGGACTAGTGAATAGATACTGTAATGATATGGATGAGAGCCAATAAACACTGAATTTCAATAAGATGGAAACTGTGTGGTTTGGTGGTTCCTGGGTCTGGAAACTAAGTAACCTGCTCTAGATGATGTTGCTCTCCTCCTGAAGGAGCAGGTGCATAACTTGGGAGTATTTCTAGATCACTAGAGGCCCAAGTAGACTTTATAGCCCTGAGTGCTCGCGGTCAGCTTTGACTGGTCTGCTACCTGTGCCCTTTCACAGACAGGGATAAAATGGCCACAGTAGTTCAGGCACTGGTAATGTTCCGATTGGACTATTGCTATGGATTCTGTGTGGGGCTGCCCTTGAAAATGACACAGGTGGTGAACCTAGTGCAAAATGCAGCAGATAGATTAGTAACTATAACAGCTTTTAAAATCAGTTTTAAAGGAATTGCACTGGCTGTTAATACATTTGCTGTCTGAATTTGAGGAGATAGTGATGACATTTAAAGCCCTAAACAGCTTGAGACTTCAATATTTGAAGACGCACCTCTCCTAATATCTGCCAGCCCAAGGAGTGAGATCTGCTGGATGGACCGTCTTCTACGTACTACTGGTGGGAATAGTACACTGTGTGAGGAGATGGGAGAAGGCCTTCTCCACTGAGACATCCTGGTTGTCCCCTTGGTAGTCTGACGCTGGTTTCATTCTGGCACTAAGTGAAAACCTGGGTTTTTATTAAAGCCTTTGAGGCTTAATAATTTAATCCAAATCTGTTTATATTCATGGTTTTAGATTCAACTTTTAACATTATTCTGTTGTTTGATATGGTATTAGAGTGGCAAGTTTCTTTTAAGTTTTAAAATGCTTAAACTGATTTTATTGTAAACTGCCCAGCGATCTTACGATATAGGGTGGGATACAAATATCTTAAATAAATCAGTCAGGCCAAATCCACACTACACAAATAATCCAGTTTGAATCTGGGTTATTTGCCACGGCTCCCTCCTATGGAATCCTGGGATTGTAGTTTGGTGTGGTACCAGCACTTTGGCAGAGAAGGACTTGGTAAAACTACAAATCCCAGGATTCCATAGGCTAACAATATATGACATTTTCAGACAGCGCTAAACGGAGCTTATCGCGGGATGAGCTCCCGGGAGAGGAACAGCGATCTTGCATGGCGGGGGGTCATTTTCGGACGTCGCCGTCCCTCTTCCGAGATCATCAGTGTCACTTCTGTTAAGCTTTGGAAGTGCCCTCGCCATATTTTAAGCATGGAAGTTGCCTGTGCTTAAAATATGGCGCGGCCACTTCCAAAGCTTAATGGAAGTGACACTGATGATCTCGGAAGAGGGATGGCGGCGTCTGAAAACGACCACCCTCTGCGCAAGAGCACCGTTCCTCTCCTGGGAGCTTATCCCGTGGTAAGCTCTGTTTAGCGCTGTCTGAAAATGTCCCCAGTTTCAAACTGGATTATTTGTATAGTGTGGGTTTGACCTCAGTCAGTCACAGGTCACTCCCATCATCTTCTCACTGATACTTTTAACTGGATCTGTATGCAAAGCATATGCTCTGCTCCTGAGCTGTGGTCCTTCCTTCCTCTCTGCCTATTCCTTATCCAAAGGAAGTTTCCTTCCTGAGATCTAAACTCATGCACTGTTATCTCCCTCTTGTTCAATGGCTTCAGATTGCTTCCACTTGTAGACTAGAACTAGGGCCACTCTGTAATCTTGTGTTAGGAAAGTCTTAAAATGTTTTTTTTTTTTAATAACGTACTATCACAGTGTTCCTGCAGCTAGAACTGAAACCCCTCAGTGTTGTCTGGTTCATGCACTTGAAATATTGCTAAACAGATCTATTTCGAGTTGGAAGAACTGAATTTGTGTGAGCCAGACTGCATTTGATTGAGCCAAAGGTTTCAGTCCAGAAAGAGAAAAGGGGCATATTTCATGTGCTCCTCATCTATTATAGGTCATCACATTTTGCATTATGGCATTGGTGTCAAATTAGTAAAGATTTTTATGAAAATGTGGCTGAGGGGAGGGGATGACACAAGAACTTGCTGGTAAATATATATATATTAATGTGTAATTAGCATGTGTCATTGGGATTAGACAAGAAAAAAACCCACGAAGATCTATCTTTTTCAAACACAAGTAAGAGCAGGATGGCTAACCTTTACCTTGGTACTAATTCAAGATGCTTACTACCACCAGATCTTCTGATTTAATATCAGGCAAAAGTAAAGTTTCAACTGTATCTCAAGGAATTTTATATTTCTGGGTAACCCAGAAGGTTCTCCAAAAGAACCCCAACCTTTAAACCAATGTGTTATTTTTTCACAGCAGTTAACAGGCCCATACCACTGATCTGCCGATTCTGTAATGTGCCCACTTACACATTGCAGAAACAGATGTGCATAAAATTGGCTTTCTTGTTGTAAATGATGTGTGGCTTCTAAGTAATTTTAAACTTACGGCAACACTAAAATGAACCTGTCATGGGTTTTTTTGGGGGGGAGGGGGCTGGCAAGATTTCTTCAGAGGAGGTTTGCTAATGCTGTCCTCAGGCTGGAAGAGTGTGGTTTGACCAAGGTAACCCAGTGCCTTTCCATGTCTGAATGGGGATTCAATCTCTAGTCTCCTAGAGTCCTAGTCCAACACTCAAACCACTGCACCGTATTGGCTCTAAAATTTTATTTTTCTGTATATAAGTATAAATGCACATTTAAAAATAATGGCTACATTTAAACAGAAATATAATGCAATAGATGTCAATGAGTACCGGTCTTGTGGGGGCAATTAGCTAACACACATTGGAAACTGCTTAATGCAGTGTAGATGTGTAAATTGCTATTGCTTAAAACAGTTTGTAAGCTGCTCTGATAGCCTTGTGGCTGAAGAGTGGGATATAACTAACTAACTAACTAACAAATAAATAAATAAATTAAATAAAATGTTGTGGGAAAGTCTGTTGATTAAATGTCAGCTATAGCAAATCCTACTCAAAATGGTGGTCTGTGTATTGGTGGTGTTCCATTGAATGAACCCATGGCAGTTAAAGTACAGTAGTATGAAGCAGATATACAGTCGTCCCTTCACATTCGCGGGGGTTCCGTTCCGCGGACCCCCGCAAATGTGAAAAATCCACGAATAACGACTCCCCTCCCTCCCCAGGCCTTCACGGGGCCTTGCTAGGCCCCGCGGAGGTCTCCCTGGCCCTCCCTCCCTCCCTCCCCAGGCCTTCGCGGGGCCTTGCTAGGCCCTGCGGAGGTCTCCCCGGCCCTCCCTCCCTCCCTCCCCAGGCCTTTGCGGGGCCTCCGGAGGGCCTCCGGGGGTCCCTCGAAGGCCTCCCCACCCCTCCCCAGGCCTTCGCGGGGCCTCCGGGGGTCCCTCGAAGGCCTCCCCACCCCTCCCCAAGCCTTCGCGGGGCCTCCGGGGGGCCTCCGGGGGACCCGCGAAGGCCTCCCCACCCCTCCCCAGACCTTCGCGGGGCCTCCGGAGGGCCTCCGGGCGTCCCGCGAAGGCCTCCCCACCCCTCCCCAGGCCTTCGCGGGGCCTCCGGAGGGCCTCTGGGCGTCCCGCGAAGGCCTCCCCACCCCTCCCCAGGCCTTCATGGGGCCTACGGAGCGCCTCCGGGGGCCCCGTGGAGGCCTCCCCGGGCCTCCCCGCTCCCTCCGTATAGGATCAGGCTGCTTATGTGTTACAGTCAGAGACTAATTTGACGTACCTGTTAATTTTTCTTTTTCACTCAGAATAAACATGAAAAAGTATTGAAGACTCAAACTAGTTATTAATTCAGCAATACAGGTTGCCACCTGTATCCCCGGGACCAATATCTGCGGTTTCAGTTATCCTCGGCTGAAAAATAGGGACACGTACCATAGAGTCATGCTGGAAAATGCCTAGAGAGGTAACCTCTCTAGGAGTCACTAGGTCCTCCAGTATGTTTATACCAGAAGTCCTTTATTTTAATAGGGTTTGCTATTATCTGCAGTTTCTCTTGTAAACGGTAAATCCAGGAATGTATCACCTATGGATATGAGGGGGGGCAACATATAGTTAGATTTGTGTGTGTGTGTGTGTGTGCTTGGTAGAAGTAGATATATGTTCATGGAATAATTCTGTTTGAATGTTTCTTTCTTTAAATGATTTATAAGTCTGTCCATTCACTTACCAACTTCGATATTTTTAGTCACTTCATTTACTATATAAATCCAACCTCCATGTGATTAGATTTCCCCCCAGGTTTTTTTGGCAATGAACTGTAATATGGCATTTCTGTGACTCTTTTTTTTTATGCTGCAAGACATTCACTTCTCAAAGCAATCATCCTAAGAAAGATATCTGGCAAGAAGGGATAGCATCCATTTATTTTAACATTGCTATTGTTCTTGACTACATTTTGATTGGCTAGCCTGATGCACAAAAAAGTTCTTTGGTCATATCTGTGTCTCTCTGAATGCCTATTGTGAGCAAGAGCAATCCAGGGTCACTGCCCTTTAAACACTGCCAGTCAGGTCTCAGGAGAGAGAAGATATGTTAGAACTGCCAGTGATGAGAAAATGTGGTTAAGGAAGCAAACAGTTTTCAATTGAAAAATTACAATTTTACTGGAAATGCTCTTCATTTTTTACTTTTTACTTTAAAGTACCATCTTATGAAAGAGCTATTCCATTTCTGTCTGCAGAAATACCTGGCTGGCATTTTTGTTTCTAGAAGGAAAAAGTATACGTGATACAGTTATTAAAAATATGTGTATGAAATAGTCACGAATATTAGTGCTTTACAGATTTAGCATTATGCAAGACTGGCCTCCAAAAATGTGTGGGTGGAGTTGAAAAAGTGCCATGTTTGTGTGCAAGTAAAACACTTTCATATATGCAAGGGTGTGTTGTCCTTTGCTCAGCACTGAATATTACACTAGACTGGAGAAGGGTCAAGGAATGCTGATGGACTACAAACCCCATTACTCCCTGGCCATTAATCATTTTATTTATTTATTTTTATTTATTTATTTAGGTATTTATACCCCGCTCTTCAGCCCCAAGGCTATCAGAGCGGCTTACAAATTGTTTTTAAGCAATAGCTATTTACACATCTACACTGCAATAAGCAGTTTCCAATATGTGTTAGCTAATTGCCCCCACAAGCCGAGTACTCATTTTACCGACCTATGAAAGGATGGAAGGCTGAGTGAACCTTGGAGCCGGCTGGAATCGAACTTGCAACGTGGTGACTCGCAGTACTGGCATTTAACCACTGCGCCATCATGTTTATTAAGGAGTTGTAGTCTAGTTACATGGGAGGAGGGAGCCTGCATATTTCCGGCCCTAGTACTAGTGTGTGTGTGTGTGTGTGTGTGTGCGCCTGCCTGACTTTAAATCTCCTGTCGCCTTATGGTGGGCCCATGAATTTCATAGAGTTTTTCTTAGGCAAGGAATACTCAGAGGTGGTTTGCCATTGCCTTCCTGTGAAATGTAGCCTACAGCACTTGGTGTTCATTGGTAGTCTCCCATCCAAGAGATTCCACCTAAACATTAGGAAGAACTTCCTGAGGGTAAGAGCTGTTCAACAGTGGAACACGCTGCCTCGGAGTATGGTGGAATTTCCATCTTTGGAGGTTTTAAAACAGTCTGGATGGCCATTTGTCAGGTGTGCTTTGATTATATGTTCCTGCATGGCAAGAGGTTGGATTGGATGGCCCTTTCGGTCTCTTCCAACTCTATGATTCTGATTCTGTTAACCATAGCCAACCCTGCTTAGCTTCCAAGATCAGATGGGATCTGGTGTCTTTAGGGTATTTAGGCCATGTCCTAGTACTAGAGGGTCAGCCAACCTTTCAGAGCAGCTATCCAAAGCTTAACTTAAGACATTTTGCTGCCTGAGGTGGACAAGATTTCCTCCCCACCCCATTCCATGTATGGAGGTCAGTCAGACTGTTTTTCAGATCTTACTTGATAAAACAGCCTTTTCCACTGTACCCAGAAGAGCATGGAAATAATATTTTGAAAACTAGCATGTTAATGTTAACGGTCTCAAACGTATTCACATTGCATATTTCAGGGGTGTTACTTGTTAGTAACATGCTGGTTACTTTAGTGATTGAGGAGCTGAGGAATATTTCTTGTTATCTTAATAATATAGAAGTTTGTTGGCCCCCCCACCAAGAAAAACCCTTTTAATCAAGGATCCTGCCCTTTTAAACAAAGTTCCTTTTAGGCACCATGATTCTGCACTGTACAATTGTTTCATCTTCAGCACAGGAAGTCTGACTTGCTGATAGCCACACACTAACTGGAGAAGCTAAGCTGTGTGACATGATGTGCTAGTTCAGGACATACAGGGTAGGCACACACAGCTGTGCTTTCCTGGCACACACCTCAACCACAAGCATCTCCCACCAGAAGGAACTACCCTTTTCTGCATGGTTGGACTGATCTACTGAATTGTAGAAGATGTGGAGGGAAAAAATTCACAACATTTCACAAAAAGCCCTGGTCTACATTCAGAACACAGCCCCAGGCTCTTTGGAGCCTATTATTGGAGGCAACAATTTTAATATGAATGGTTTTAGTACTTCATGACCCTTATAAAAACACACCAGTATTCAGAGAGAAGTATATAATTCACTGTATTTTCAGTATCTCAGTCCCTTTTGATTTATTGATTTAAATATGATTACCAAGTAAATGGCTAGGTGTGATATACGTCAATATGTTGGAAAAACATATGTTGTTGTGATGCATCACATGTATAAATGGTTATGTCAAAATGCTAAAGGATAATCACTCTTTTTTATTGATATTTCATATGTTACAATTTTCCTAGAATTTTCTTGTATACTTCTAACTACCTTTAATAATAATAATAATTATAATAAAATGTATTTATATCCCGCCCCTCTGCGAGCAATCGGGGCGGCTTTGAAGTTTTACCAAGCTAATATTTGTGGAGAATTTTCTTCTTAATTTAATATGTCATGTTTTGAGACTATTGACCTCATATACACTGTGTGTATAATTTGAACAGAATTTGAAAGTGCTTCCTTTCATTCTCTACAGATGGTACTAGACAGGAAGAAGCTGAAGGTGAGCTTAGTGAGGAGGAGCCTTGGTTTGGAAACTCCTCAGAAAGCCCGTCGGAAGCATCCTATGGAGAAGTCCAGGAGAACTTCAAATTATCCTTTGAGGATAGGATCCAAGAACAGTCCACATCTCCAGATACTTCCTTGGGAAGTGCAACTCCTAGCAGCAATACACTGGAGCTGGCAACTGTGGAGAATGACGCTGTACGGGATGTGTTACAGAACAAAGAACACCTTTCTCCTGGTTTGTCTTCTGTGTGTGAAGATGACACTCCTGGTCCCAATAAGCCACTGAGTAGTAACCTGAGACGTCTGCTGGAGGCTGGTTCTCTCAAGCTAGACACTAGTATCAGAGTTAACGGCAGGGTTGAGTCCCCTGTAAATCTTAGCTCGAATATCTCCTTTTCTCCACCTACCCATCATGCTCAGCAGCTAAGTGTCCTTGCTAGAAAGCTGGCTGAAAAACAGGAACAAAATGACCAATACAGTGCAAGCAACCGGTTTATATGGAATCAAGGCAAATGGTTGCCTAACTCAACTCCCCCTTGCGGCTTGTCTCCAGACTCTGCAATCCTAAAACTGAAAGCAGCTGCCAATGCTGTCCTTCAGGACAAGTCGCTTTCTCGAACCGAAGATCCAATAAGGTTTGAAACCTTTTCTTCCCCATTTAGTTCACAGTCTGCCAGCTCCACCTTAGCTGCATTATCAAAGAAAGTCAGCGAAAGAAGCATGACTCCTGGGCAGGACCACCCACCTCCAGCTAGCTCTTTCCTTTCTCTCGCCTCAATGACTTCTTCAGCAGCTCTGCTCAAGGAGGTTGCTGCCAGAGCGGCAGGCAGTCTTTTGGCTGAGAAGAAAAAGTCACTGGTTGCAGAGGA
The DNA here is from genome assembly GCA_030847615.1 of Gambelia wislizenii. Classification (NCBI taxonomy): domain Eukaryota; kingdom Metazoa; phylum Chordata; class Lepidosauria; order Squamata; family Crotaphytidae; genus Gambelia; species Gambelia wislizenii. Next base: position 61,145,179 of record JAUMIR010000005.1, on the reverse strand, counting down.
TCCCCTGCAGCTTTCAGACATGAAGCAAGAGAAAGTAACTCCACCGCAGTCTTTGGAATTATTGTTACTCCCAGCCCCTAAAGGAAGAACTTCCAAAACCACTAACCCAGGTATGGGTTGTTGTTTTGCTGTAGGTTTAGGATGTCTTTACCCATCATCAGTTTTGAATTGTTTGCATGCATTAAGAAAGCACAACTCAATAGAAGTTAGTTAAAATACTTTATGTGATAAGCTAATGTCCAGATTTTTCCCGAGCTGGAGAGGAAATTTTGGGATGGAAAAAACACAATCTGGCTAGGATAAATCTTCCTCTCTGTGTTGTCATCATAAATACACTTTTTATATGACTTTTTTCCTTAACTGAATATATTATTTGAGTTTGTTGATTACATTTTTATCTCGCCTTTCTTCAGGCATATATAGTTCAACCTCATCCCCCATTTTATCAGGGCAGCAACAATGTAAGATAGATTCTGCTGAATGAGAATGACTGGCCCATTGTCGTTCAAGGCAATCGTTTGTTTCGTGAGTGGTGATTTGAACCTGGTGTAGCACTGTTAATTTTGATGCAGATTTTCTATTAAAATATCAATTTATTTAATAAATAAGTGATTTAAACAGAATTGGCTGTACTCAGTGAAGTGCCACACATAGAGCTTTGAATTGTTTTTCAGTTATATGTATATCCTCCTTTTTCCTCTGATGAGCTCTGAGCAACTAATTTTCCAGATGGTCTTCCATCCAAGCAGCTTACAGTGCCAGACCTGTTGAGCTTCAATAGTAGAGCCACATGCTGTGCCTTTCAACCAGGGATAAACAACCTAGTGCCCTCTAGATGCTTTGAATTAAAATTCCCATGATCAGCCCTAGACAGCATGGATAGTGGTCAGGGATTATAGCATCTGTAATCCAACACAAGGATAGGCACCAGGTGTTTATCCTTAGATTATATCTGCTCTCCAGACATTACTTATTCTACCTAGCTTCTTTACCTGTGTAATTAGATTCCATAAACTCTTACCTGCCTTTCCCTCTCTAGCTCTGTGAGTTTTTAAAATCTTATTAGACGTCTCAGATTATATTATTTCTTTCACACCTCCTTCCTTGACCTGTCTCTCTGTCTCTAGAACTAAGCCATAGAGAGGCCAGTGGTTATGAAAAGAGGTACACAGCAGCAGCCTGGTGGATGTTTCCTTTAATGGAACTGGGGTAAATGGATCATCCAGTCAATGAAAGAATTGCATCTGGTCTCCATTCTGTTGGACACTGGGGAGCTTTATCCGGAAATGAAAGAAGGGGATAGTAAGAGTTCATTGAATCAGCCAGTTGCACAACTCAGCAAGCACTGTTGCCACAATCCACATTTCCAAATCCTGACACATTAATCTGCATATTTTTTGCTAATTTATGCAGGTTAATCATATCTGCTATACTTCCAGCTATTTTGTCTTACTTTTGATAATTAACACAAAAAGGTAGAGAAGAAAGCATAGAGCACTCTGGAAGGGGCTGTACATGAGTGACAGAATGCTTCCTTTATACACCCCAGGTCCCCGGTTAAATCTCTGGAATCTCCAGATAAGGTTGTTACACTTGCCTTTTATGGCTGGGGTGAGAGGTGGTTTAATATCTCTTGCTTTTGCTGCTCTAATAGCAAATGGTGTCTTTTTTGCCACTGTTTTAATGACTTTTGAGAACCTTCTCTCTGTAGACTTTACCATTTTGCAGGGAAATAGTTCAGGCTGAAGTAGATTTGAGACATGTCTGATCTTTCTGGCTTTTGCTCTGTAAATAGCAGCCCACGGAAGTCTGAGCAGCCTTGGTATTAAGGGTATAGGGTAAGGGTGAGGAAGATGTGCCTATAGGCCATATGTGACACCAACCTGTTTTGGCAACCCCCTACTGACACTCCCCCAAGGTGCTTGCATACCTCTCCCCAAAAACAAAGAAAGGTTTGGGGGCAAAACAAAAAATGATCTCAAAGTGTAAGTTGCCATCATTGAAGGCTTCTGAAATGAAGTGGCTTCTGATCACTTCTTTGTCATGTTTATGTCTGATTTTTGGTCAATTTTGAGGTTGCTTTGTGGCCTAGTGGGGGAATTCCGGGGGGAAAATTAGTCTATACTCCTGCTGAGTTGCCTACCCCTTATGTAAGGGATTGGAATACTAACTCTTCCTTTCCCAAGAAAATATCTCTGAAGCTGTTGTTTGTATTCTAAGGAAATTCCCTTTTGCACCATCAGAAAGGTGGATTTCTTTGCAGATGTGGCACTGAGTAACAGATTTAAGCTTCCCATTCCTACCTAGTCCTCTATTGTCCCAAGGCTGCTCACTATCACAACTTTCCTTACAGATCATTCATTGCATTCATGACCACCAGTTGGATAGAATTCTAGAAGTCGAAGCAGGTTTGCTTTTAATTAACAATGGGAATACTCTCTGTGCATGTCCCATCATAACTCTGGAACTGCAAAAGCTGGAAATTCATTTAATAAAATAAGGGAGGGAGAGACAACAAAAGGAATAGACATACAAAGTTCAAGGTCACCTTGTGGCCTGCCTTGAATATGGGCAAAATCCAGCTATCCAGATTTTATGGCAACTCTGTCAGTAAGCTCTATTTTACCATCTGAACTATTGGCGTGCAGCATCTGGCCCACTTCCTTTGCAAATACTATTTCCAGACCCCTTTTTCTTTGCAGCTGTTTAGGTAGGGTTTTTTTCCAGATGGCTGAAACACCACATGACATTCCTTTTCTCACTCAGCCCCTAGTCCTGTTCAGGTGTTTGGAACTGATGCATCAAAAGGCAAGGTTTCCAGTTGTGTGTGAGAGGAACCTCTATGTGCTTGTTCAGTTTTGGCTCTGTTCACATTTCTGGATGAATGTGGAAGTCAGGGCAGGGATAGAAAGTGCAGTTCCGTTCCCACTTCATGTGTCAACAATATTCAGATTCCAAAATAACTGATTAGGATTTAAGTCTGTTGGCAAAGCTGGGGTATGTGTGTCTAATCCCATGTTTGTTGCTGCATTCTGACTTGCAGATTGATTATCTAAAGATGCTTCAAGGGGGGAACAGTGATAACCCTCAGAGACAATCTTCAGCTGTTATAGTCTAGTTGACCATGACTCTATGCAAAAGACAATGAACAATTTTTTCCTAATTAGTGTCTATAGTATCTGTTTATTTGCATGCTTGCCTATTTGCTTCAGTCATTATCTTTTTGCCAACAGATAATATTGCTAGCAAAACAGATTTAAAAAATTGAAAACCAGGAGAAGAAACATATAGAAATATGTATGAATGCTAATTTCTTCCATCGTGTATGGTCCTCATAATTTTGTTTCCATGACAATATTGTTGTAGTTCAAATGTTATTAATATTTAACATTGAATGTTTTAATATCATTCTCTTGGAATTTTCAATGTAAATATCATTTAGTATAAGGACTCATTCTGAAAAGGGAGAAAATTGCAGAAATTGTCATCAGGAGTCATTACTGAGTGAAATGTAGAACTTACATAAGAGGAGTGCCCTTTCACCATATCCGATATTGGTAGCTCATATGTTGGCTGTGTCATAGTGAACTTTCTAGTAACTTCAACTCTCTTTTTTATTTTAGCAAGCAGTGTTCAAAGGGAACAGTCCTGTGTAAAACTACATAGCAGAGAACTTTGGAAAGTTACTTTTCTGTAGGTGGTAGGTGGCAGGAACAATCCTGAATGATTGGGAAGCTAGGACCGCCCAGCCTAAGCAGGAAGAAGACCTTTGATCCGGAAGTTAGAGTCTTTGTTCTCCTCTCTCTCTTCCACGCGGTCTTCAGTTCTTCTTCCTGCTTCGCCCAGCAAGGACAGGATTTCATCTCCTCTGGAGCTAACTGCCCTTCTGGTCGGTTCTTTCCATATTTTTCTCACCCTTTTCCCGTCTAACCCCCCTCCTTAACTCTTTTACATACTTTAATAGATATTTTTTTTTAAAAAAAACTTTTTTCTTCCCTTCGGCTCCAACCCCCCCCCTGTCGGCTTTGGCTGCCCCAGCCAGCCCCCAGGCGGGCTTGGCCCACTCCCGGCTTGCGGTTTCCCGCCTCAACCATTCCGCGCCCCCACCTCCCCCCAACTATACTGCCCACCCTCCTCCCTGCTCCGGCAGCCCCCCGCTCCTCTCTATCCCCCTATAACTCCTTCGTTTCTGCTTCCCCTTGCTTAACCCCCCCCCCGCTCGATCCCCCCCCACCGCCGCAACCCCACCACCGGCCCCGTCGCCGCGCGCCCGCTCCTCAGCGAGGCTGCCCTCGCCAAGCTACGCGGCACCCCCCACCGCGCCGGACCCTTCCACTGAGAGCCGCCAGTCCCAGGCATGGGAGGCAGCAAGGGCCAAAGCGAGGCAGACCACGCCGGCGCGAGCGGCCAGCCACAACAGCCGCTAATCATGGAGGCCCCCAGCACCCGGGATGGTTGCCTGGGAAGTTCCTCCGGCTCCTCCTCCACCTCAGCCCCCTCAGACCAAGGAACCGTCCCACAGAGGAGGGCAGCGAAAGAGGCGGAGAAAGCCATCACCAGCGGCCGCTCCGGGAGCGGGCCCACGGTGAAGAGGCATAAGTCCCGACCCAAGGAGGTGGCGAGGGACCGGCACAGGACAAAGGGAGACGCGGGGCTTGAGGTCTCTTCCCAGCCCCTCCGCGCTCCGAACGGCGCAGCAAACCGAGATGAGGGCGACCCAGGGCAGGGGACGTCGGATCAGGTAAGAGGGCCCCTGGCGGGGGAGGAGCTGCGTCAAGTTCTCTTTGAATCTTACCATAAGGAGACCCTGGCAGAGGCTTCGGCCGCGGCGGCCTCAGTGAGGCGACGCCTGGAGGGGAACACAAGGCCCACCGCCCCCAGCGAGGAGGACAATGGGGAGAGTGAGGTCGAAATCATGGAAGAGAACTCCTCGGAGGACAACTCACGGGGTGGGGAGTCCACAGAGGAGGACGCCGAGGGGGAGGGGACCCAGGTGGTCACAAAGCCGCCTGCAAAACCTAAACGCAAGGGGAGGAAGGCTAACCCACGAGCCAGGAAGCTGAGCATCAAGTTGGCTCTGGATATGTTGAAGGAGGCCCTTCTTTCAGAACAGGAGGATGAGGAGGAAGAACCCTCGGGTTCTTCCAGCAAGAGCAAGGGTACTAGGCACAAGGCCAGCAGGCCTAAACGCCCCGGGAAGGCGGACCCAAACACCACCACCTCAGATAAGAGAAGGCTGAGGATCAACCCACACAAGGGGCGGGGGGAGAAAAGGAAAGACCCCCCATCGAGGCACTCGTCGGAGGAGTCCGGCGAGGCTTCTGAGGGGGAGGATCTTCTTAGGAGACTACAAATCCCCAATGACAACCTCGGCAACGAGGATGGCAGGGGGAATGACGACCAAAGGGGGGACTCAGATCGAGAGTCTGGAGAGCTGTCCGACTCAGAGGCATCTGAGCCAGAGGTTACGGACAGAATTTTCCATGGGGAGAAGTTTGCATACCTTCTGAACAAGGCTCTAGCGGCTTTGGAGATCCCCATTCCATCTCCTCAGGAGGATGAGGCAGGGGACCCAGAGTCCCCAAAGAGCCAAAAAGTGGTGGCTCTCATGCCCTCATTTAAACCCAAACGTCCGCTCTTCCCATTCCCCAAAGCCTTCTGGAAACTTGTGGCGGAGGAATGGGAAAAGCCAGCACTGGGGCGAAGAGGTCTGTCCGCAGCGCAGAAATTCTACAACTTCCCCGCGGACATCCGGGACAAGCTCAAGACCCCGGTCGTTGACCAGCCAGTGGTCTCCATGGTCTCCAATTCTCTCGCGCCAAAAGAGGGAGAAGGCTCCTTGAAAGACCTTGACGAAAAAAGGACAGACGCCGCCCTGAGGAAATCCTATGAAGCGTCGGCCCTGGGCATCAGGGTCTCCCTAGCGTCAGCACTAATCTCCAGAGCGGCAATCATATGGCTACAAGAGGTAATGGACAGACCGGACCTAGAGACAAGAGCCCTTCAGAAGGCATTTAACAGAATCCAATACGCCCTGCAGTTCATGGCGGATGCCTCGCAGGACTCCCTGTCATACGCAGCCAGGGCAACAGCAGCAGCTAACTTGGCGAGACGCTCACTGTGGGTCAAGCAGTGGGATGCGGACAATCAGTCGAAGAACGCGCTCGCTACAGCCCCCTTTAGAGGTGCCAAGGTATTTGGGGAAGATGCGCTCAAGGACATCCTAGTGGAAACCAAGGATAAGAAACAGGCAATGCCCTCAATGAACAGGAAAACCTCAAAGAAACCCTTTCGGCGTTCAAGCCAATACTCGAACTCCTTTCGCCAATACAGGAGCAACGGTAGGAGACCTGACCACCGACCCAATAGGCCGGCCTGGGCAAAAACAAACTACGTCATCCAACACGCGCCGTTCTCAAACCCATCCACCAGCCAAAAGGGAGGAACGCAGCCCCAGCGGAATCCTCCCCGTCAACAATCCTGACTCGGGGGCGACTCCAGTGGGGGGAAGGCTATCCCGGTTCCTAAGCTCCTGGTTGGACTCCACCACGGACAGGTGGGTCCTAAACACCATAGCAGAAGGCTACAGGGTGGAGTTCAACACAAGACCAAGGAACCGGTTCCTCCCAGCTCCCGTGCCCACCAACCCCCAAAAAGCAAGGAACCTCAGGATAGCCATAGATCACCTGCTGGAGATCGACGCAATAGAGCCAGTTCCAAACACACAACGTTTCTCAGGGGTGTACTCTTACTTCTTCACAGTTCCAAAAAAGGACGGGAGCCTTCGGTCAGTCTTAGATCTAAAATTTACAAACTCATTCGTTACATACAAGCGTTTCTGGATGGAAACCCTATCCTCGATAAGGGAAGCGATCAGGAAAGGGGATTTCCTTGCCTCCCTGGACCTATCAGAAGCCTATATGCACATCGGGATGCACGTAGACAGCCGTCAGTTCCTAAGATTCGCATTTGGCGAAGAACACTATCAGTTCAAGGCGCTACCCTTCGGACTCTCCACTGCCCCGAGGGTGTTCACCAAGGTGCTGGTGGTCCTGATTGCACATCTCCGTACCAAGGGCATACACCTGTACCCCTACCTAGACGACATCCTGCTGAGGGCATCGTCAAAGCCCAAGGCGCAAAAAGACATACAGGAGACAATCACTTGCCTACAGAGCCACGGCTTCCTAATAAACTTCAGGAAGAGCTCGCTCACTCCGTCCCAGCAACTGACACACTTGGGTGTCCACCTCGACACGGCGAACTACTCAGTCGCACTCTCAAGGGAGCGCCAAATAACCATTCAGACAGAAGCCAGTCTCGTAAGCAGAAAACGAAGAGCCTCACTGACAACACTAGCGCGGTTATTCGGCCTAATGATCTCAGCAATCCAAGTGGTCCCCTGGGCCAGGTTCCATTCGAGACACCTGCAGTCGGTCCTCCTGCCACACCAGGATCAAATAACAAGGAGGGAGAACGTCTCCCTGGAGGTCACGAGAACCCTGGCACTCTCCCTTCGTTGGTGGACACGCAAAGAGAACATAGCCAGGAGCTCCCCTATGACAATCCCGAACCAGGTGGTGGTTACCTCGGACGCAAGCCTGAGGGGATGGGGGGCCCACTGCCTAAACCAGGTGACACAGGGAATCTGGTCATCAGAGGAAAGAAGGCACAGCATAAACTGGCTGGAGCTCAGGGCAGCAAGACTGGCACTGAGCCACTTCTCCCCACTCCTACGGGACACACATGTCCTCCTATTGACGGACAATACAACAACACGCTCTTACATAGCGAGACAAGGAGGGTCGAGGTCGAAATCTCTCCATGCGGAGGCCGAGCTCCTCATGCTTTGGGCAGAGTCAACGGTCCTCTCCATCTCAGCCCAACATCTCCAAGGGGAGACGAACACGCAAGTGGACTTCCTGAGCAGACACACAGTATTACCAGGGGAGTGGGAACTCGACCAAGAGACGTTCCTCCAGATCACGGACACCTTCGGGGAGATGTCGGTGGACCTCTTTGCGTCAGCCTCGAACACAAAACTTCCAAGGTTCTTCTCAAGATTCCCCCAGCCGGGAGCGGAAGGGACAGATGCTCTCCGCTCGACTTGGCCAAAGGGACTCCTGTACCTGTTCCCCCCATTCCCACTCCTGGGGAAGGTCTGCAGGAAAATTCGCCAGGAGAGGGCACAAGTGGTGCTGGTGGCACCCCACTGGCCTCGCCGCCCATGGTTCTCAGAGCTATCAGAGATGGCGGTTCAACCTCTGTTGAGACTCACCCCACACCAGAACCTACTACACCAAGGTCCGGTAAAACACCCCGACGTCGAATGGCTGAAGCTAACGGCTTGGAGACTGAGCGGAATACCCTAAGGGAGTGCGGGTATGAAGAAAAGGTTATCGACACTCTACTCGCATCAAGACGCGCCTCGACCAAGAGGATATATCAGGCCACGTGGAGGGTGTTCTCACAATGGTGCTCTACAGAGAAGGTAGATCCGACTAAGGCCACACCACGACACATTTTGGCGTTCCTCCAGAAGGGACTCGACAGTGGCCTTCGCCCAAACACACTCAAGAGACAAATGGCGGCCCTAGCGGCCTTCATACCATGCCCTCAAGGGGGGAGGATCTCAGCTCACCCCCACGTCAAGAGGTTCCTGAGAGGGGTGACGCTACTCACCCCGCCAGTTGCTCACAGGTTTCCTTCCTGGAAACTGTCACTTGTACTCAAACAGCTCACGAGGGCTCCTTTTGAGCCCCTGAGGAAGGTCCCCCTGAGGATCTTATCACTCAAGGTGGCTTTCCTGGTGGCAATAACCTCTGCAAGGAGAGTGTCTGAGCTCACGGCCCTCTCAGTGAGAAAACACCTGTGCTCATTCGAGCCAGACTCAGTCTCCCTGCGGCCAGACCCGTCCTTCAAGCCAAAAGTGATTTCCGCCTTCCACGTTTCCCAGCAGATAATACTACCGTCCTTCTGCCCCAATCCGGTTCACCCCACGGAGAAAATGTGGCACAAGCTAGACGTAAGAAGAGCATTGAAGATATACATCAAGCGTACGGCTCCATTCAGGAGGTGTGACTCCCTATTTGTGTCTTTCAATCCTTCATCGCTGGGGTCCCGGATCTCAAGACAGACACTGGCGACCTGGATCAAAGCATGTATTTTCACAGCATACGACGCGGCAGGGATCCCTCGCCCATCAGGGGTCGTAGCACACTCGACACGAGCGGCAGCCACCTCGGCCGTGTTCTCAACGAATGCGCCCCTCGCAGAAATCTGCAGGGCAGCAACCTGGAGTAACCCATCCACCTTCACCAGACACTACAAGGTGGACAAATTCAAATCCGCGGAGGCCACCTTCGGCAGAAGGGTACTCCACGAAGTTGTACACTAATAGTACTCACGATTCACTCCTGCTAGCAGTCACCCCACCCGGGGAATAGCAGGGGCTTGGGTACGTCCCAATCATTCAGGATTGTTCCTGCCACCTACCACCTACAGAATGTTACATTGGGTACTCACCGTGAAGGTACTTTCTGTAGGGTAGGTGGCAGGAACAATCCGGCCCACCCAGTGACTGCCTTATGATACTTGTTTGTTGTACATTAACCTTTGTGCTTCTCTTAAGATATCCAACCGGAGGAATTATACAATCCAGTTTTTTTCTCATGGGCTTTGCTAGTCAGAGAACTGAAGACCGCGTGGAAGAGAGAGAGGAGAACAAAGACTCTAACTTCCGGATCAAAGGTCTTCTTCCTGCTTAGGCTGTGCGGTCCTAGCTTCCCAATCATTCAGGATTGTTCCTGCCACCTACCCTACAGAAAGTACCTTCACGGTGAGTACCCAATGTAACATTTTGGAGTGCAGCTTGCAGAATCTTTCAGCCAGCTTGGCCACTGAGAATTCAGAGTTGTCTTCTAAAGAAGTAACTTTTCCAAGCTCTGATGAAAGTAATAGGATGTCCTTTACTGATTTTTTAGACTCTTTAAGAGGCCAGCAGGCTGAGATACCATGCATAACATACAACGGGTTAAAGTCAGTTGTTAGTCCCTACTACAATTAATCCATTGAATCAGTGGAACTTAGATAGGCTTTGGTTTTGCAAGTTAACATTGATTCAGTGGATTTACAATAGCTGGGACTAGCAATACCATTATGTATTTTTAAAACTATTTCTTGCACTGTAAGATGATTTGTGTGTCATTCTTGAAAAAAGTGGAATAAAAATAAACATTTTAAAAATCAAACCAAATATGGGAAGAGACAAACAAAATGTAACTTACTTGAGGAAATATTTCTTGGTCTGCAAACATTAGTTGGAATAACTTTTTTGTGCATTTCCAAGAGAATTCTCTTTTGTGCAAGCTGATCACTCCTTTTACATGTTACTTGTCCCAAGGGGAAAACTGCATTTAGAGCTATAACAGCATTGTGGTTTACCTATGTTCCCAGGGTTCATCTCTAACATTTCACAGATGAAAATTGAGACACTTGTCGACAAGCAACATCAGAGTGTGGCTAAGATAGCAAAAGTTATTAATGCAGAAGACAAACTAGGAGAGGCTGCAGCAGTTTGCTTTTGCCTGAGCCTACTGAAAGGGACCAGATTGCGCTCATTCCTCTCTTCTCCCCTCTGCTGAGTTAATTGAGTACAAACTATTTTTCACTTTGAACTCAGTTTGCAGCAATTGAAATAAGCTGAGGGCACACAGGGGAAATGGGAGAGGAGAGAAAGACTGGGACATTTTGAAAGTAGCTGAAAAGGTGGGATAACAGAGAATAAATAAGGAGCATCCCTGCTGAATCAGAACAGTTGGAAGATAGGAAGGTTGAACTTCTCCTTCTGTCCATGTGTTTTCATAAACAATGGGGCCATGCCTGGGAAGATCCACCCTATATATATAACCCTGTTATTCTTTTGAATGCAGTTTGTCCATGTACATGAGTAACACATGAAGGAGTCTCATGCAATTCAGAATCGTATGTCCAGATCTACTGTGTTTTAGACCACTTAGAAAGCCCAAATTATTACTGTGTTATCATTTGTATTGTGTCATCAATGCACATGTCACTGTACAATAAAACAGCCAAAAACAGTAGGTCCTTTCAGACCATACAGTCTAAAATATACGTATATACACATACACATTCAGAGGGAAGGAAGAAATAATAAAATATAAAACTATACCATACAATTTCAGAACAAAGTATCCAGATAAAATTCGAAATATACAATATAATATAAAGCAAACTGACCAATACATGTAATCAAAATATACAAGATTATAAAACTATACAAGCTAAAATTCCAAAAGCTTTGGAAAGCAAACAACAACAAAAAAGTTAATTGAGTTTTTTAAAAAAAAATTAGGGAAGGAGCATTCCGCAAATGTTCAGGGAGGGAATTCCAAGAGTAAGGGGCAGCAAGTGAGAAAGGATGAAACTGAGCCAATGAAGAGGAAAGCCTTGGTTGGGTGAGCAGCCCAGAATTCCTAAAATGCAGATCTTGAGCAGGCTGGTAAAAAGAAATTAAGTCTGAAAGATAGAGGGTAGCTAGGTTGTGTAAGGTTTTGAACTTTAAAAGAAGAGGCTTATCCTGAATCCTAGAAGGAATGGGTAACCAATGAAGAGATATCAAAAGTAGGGTAACATGATCAAAACGGGCCAAAATCTTAACAGCTGAATGTTGAATGGAAATAAGAGGATTAAGGTGAGATAATGGAAGACCAGTTAAAGGAAGATTACAATTACAATAATCAAGGTGGGAACTGACTATGGCATAAACTAAGGTCTTAGCAGAGGAAGCAGAAAGGAAAGGTTTGAAAAAGTTAACAAAGAAAAAGTTAACATGACTTTGCTACAGTCTCAATGTGAAGGGGTAAACACAAAGAAGAGTCAAAAATAAAGCCAAGACTTCATGATTCTTTCACAGGATAAATAAGAACATTATTAATAGTAATGGATAATGTATGTTGTAAAGAAGATTTGGAGGAAAAATAAATAGTTCTGTCTTTGCCATGTTAAGTTTTAGGCAATTATGAAGCAATTGTGTTGAACTACCTGAAATACATGCTGTAATATGATGTTTGATGTCAGAAGAAAATTCTGGAGTGGAGAAATGCAGCTGAGTATCATCAGCAGAAAAATGATATTGAAAACCATATACACTTATGAGATTACCTAAAGATAGTGTATAAAGGGAAAACAACAAAGGATCCAGAACAGAGCCTTGTGGAACCCTAACCAAAAGGAGAAAAGAAAAAGATACATGCTTCCAGCTACCATGTTAAATGAGTGAGCTGAGAGATAAGATGTAAACCAACTGAGGACTGAATCAGTAAACTCTAGGTCATGAAGTGAATCCAGCAAAAGGATATGATTACCTGTATGAAAGGCTGCAGAGAGATCAAGGAGAATAAGGACTGAATATTGGCCATTTGACTTTGACTGAAGGAGATAATCTGTGATTTTTATAAGAGTTGTCTCCATAAGGTGCAAAGGGTGAAATCCAGATTGAAAGGGATCCATTATTTAAACATGGGAAAGAAAGTCAAGGCAACATACATTGAGAAGAAATGCAACAGTGAAAAGGGGAAATAATTAGAAAGAGAAGATGGATCAAGTGAAGGCTTCTTAGGACTGGAGAAAGAGCAGCATGTTTAAATTCAGAAGGAAATGAATCAGTAGAAAGGGACAGATTAATAATGTGGAGAAGAGAAGGAAGAATGGCAGGGACAACAGTAATTAAGAATATTAAATCTAATTGATTTAAATCTGAATCAAATTAAGATTATATTAATTTAAAATACGTATAGCTGGTGTTTCTTTTGAAGTATTCCACATGGATTTGAAACTTCATTGGACACATTTGTTTAGCTATTAGTCTTGAAAATAATTAGTTGAATAATAATAAGATGCCTATGAACATGACAACTTTCCATCTCCCCCATTTTAGGGAAAGGGTGTTAATTTAAGTACATGGTAACCTGCATATACTTATATCTGCAACAAAGGTGTACTGCTTGCAGAAGGAGGTCACTGTTATACAGTACATCTTTTGAGTGGAATCCCATTCTAAGAAATTGAGCTGAGTGTAGATGCTGATTTGTATTTGCTATGAAAATAAATCTAACACATTCCTTTGATTCTTTTCCTACCATATTTTATGACATTCAGAACATAGTATATTTCATTTTATGAAGTTTTAAATGTTATTTTTGTAGGCCTCTGGCTCATGTAAGCATGAGCCCTGTCCAGCTGCCAATAAGATAAATGTGAGGTTTTTAAAGAAATATTAGCAGTGTTTTTTGTAGGTACTGTAGGTGCAAAGAGTGGCTACAGTGTTGTCTAATCTGTAATAAATTACCCTTCCACCATCATTACTACTTATCCTTACACTCAGGGTTGCTTACACACCCTTATAGCAGCAAGAGAGGAAGCATGCCTTGACTTAACACTTCCTCTCCATCTGCTTGGAGGGCTGTGGATATTGAGCAAAGTCCAGAAGCACAGATTGACACAAGTGTTCATATGAGTTGCCTTGCCATATAGCACACAATGTTATATAGTGTAGATGTTTTCTACTAAATATTTGCTAAATAGAAAACATTATTGGTGGAGGCTGAAATAGAGACAACTTGTCCTGTAATGAAAAAATGTTTCAGGACTCGTCTACATTGACAGGAAAATCCAGCTTACCTTTGGGTTTCCCTGGTCTGCAGCGACCATCGGCTTGTCTACACGATCACCACACACACTGAGGTGAGTTTGGGGGCACTGTACACACAGTCCTCCCTTCCAAACTCACCCCAGTCTGATAATCTTATAATTCGCAGTATACCCCCCCCCATGCAAATGTATGTATGCTGTTCCCTATAGATCAGAGGGGCTTCAGACATCATATTAAGCAGAGGTACAGTACGCCCAGCTAATAACAATATTGGTATGCGCTTCTCCAAACAACTGCTGCATATGCAAAATAAATGGCAACAAAGGAACCGCTAAACTGAAACTGAGGAAGAGATTGCCTAGCCCAGGGAGCCTCCTCCCAGGCTCTTCCGCTGAGCCACTGAAACTCCTGCCTCCTGCCCCACACCAACATCGCTATGGAGCACAGTACACACACACACACAGGACTATATGGGTTTTCTGCTCAAATCCAGGGTAATTCCCCATTTTCTTTGGTGCAGATTAAAGCTCTGAGGCACTGAAAAGACCCAGATTCAAACTGCACATCGTGTGGGCAGCTCGCTGTGAACATGGGATGAGTTTATTTTATTTGGCCAGTGTAGATAAGCCTTCAGTCAGTCATGACAAAACGATGACCTTGGTGGCATCCTGTATCCCTGTAAAGAGGTAAAATGACATTATTATAACTAATAGGGACTTTACTCCACTTGCCTTTCATAGGACACCTCTGTCACTAGATGGCTTTCTCCTTGCCCTCCTATGTTAAGCACGAATGTTGACTCAGGCTGTTAACCATGATCTCTGTAGCAGCCCAGGATAAAAAGACTAAATTTCAGTGATGACAACTGGAAAATTCTGAAGTTACAGAACCTTACCTGTGGAAAGAGTAGGCTTTTGGAAAATTCAGGCAATTATATGTAGTATTTTTGTAAACTCTGCCTTAAAATCCATCTAGTTAAGCTTCACTTATTTGGGGGCAAGTTTCATTAACTGATGAAAAACCTCTGACAATTCACCTTGCTTACTGCTAAAAGAGGCTGGGAAAGAATGTTCAGAGGCAAGCCATTTTCCAAAATGGTTTTAGGGACCAATTAAAGCTGAAGATGATACTTGCATGAATGCCTTATTATTGAAAAGCTTTCTGTTTCGTGAATCCTGTCTTCGGTTTGCAGGGAAATAGCATTTTGTCTGCAGTTTGTGCTTCCTTTGTGTTTTACTAAGTCAGTGTTTATAGAATCATAGATTCGATTATTTCAACAGCATTAACTTCTGAATATGTACAAACATAAATCATACTTTTTCTGGTGAGTGTAGTCACACCTTTGGATACACTACCTTTTAATAGTTAAACTGAAATACAGGTGTATAAGGTGGGATATATCTTGTAGACCTCTTGCCCTCTACCTAGAAGTTGGATGGAATCATCCACTGGCAAGCATACTATATTTCTTTGGCATTTATAGTATTGCTTATGAGGAAAGCAACCTTTTAATCACATTTAGAACCTAGATATGATGAACAAAAAGAGTTGCCAATCTCAGGATGATCAGTTACATTTCTGTTCTCTGAAAACCTCTTGTGCACATCCTTTCTAAAGTGGATAGTTAGAATAAAATATCTAAACACATTGACTCTATTTCTTTAAAAAGTAAATTGTGGTTCATGTGGCCAGTTGTACATGTTTTATTGCAAGCCCCAGTGAATTCAGTGGAACTTGCCCCTAACTCTAACCTCAGGCAGCACTCTCTAGATTTTAGTCTACGTTTTAAAGGAGTTATATAAGGTCTTGAGCCCTAACTCCAGAGCAGGTTCACCATCTTGGATAGTTCAGACTAAAACCCAGAACAGATTTAATTCCACACTGGAGGGGCCATCAGCTGCCATTGCTCCCAAATCAGTGAAGATGGGATTGTAGTCTTAGCTTGTATAGTGTTAAAAAAGAGACATAGGCTGCAGTGATGTTTGGCAGGAGCTAGATCATGTCCTCTGACCTGGAAGTTCTTCCATGTCTCCCTGCAACAGATGTGAAATTGTAAAGGACTAGAATTCCATGATGATTCTGCTGTCTTTAATCCGAAAGACATCTCTTTAGGTGTAAAGCCACTGAACAAAGTAGACTTCTTACTATGTAAGCATACATAGGATTGATCTTCTTGGTGCGGAGGGGGAGTAGGGACTGAGCATGGATGTTGCATATAATATCTCTATTGCACCTTTTCCAATGTCCAATTATATTTGTATCTGTATTATCAAATGGAGGGCCTAAATACCCTAAAGACACCAGATCCAATCTGACCTTGGAAGTTAAACAGGGTCAGCCCAGGTTAGTACTTGGATAGGAGACTGCCAGCAAATACCAGGCTATATTTCAGAGTTGTAGGAACTGGTAAAACCACCTCTGAGTACTCCTTGCCTGGGTCACCATAAGTTGACAGGCGACTTGAAGGTGCTCATACACACACATATTATCAAATGGATTTAGCATTTCTGGAGTACCACTATTGCTGCTACTTGAGTCCCAACTCTGAGGAAAAATTAGCATATAAACAACAACAACTGCTAATATTTAACAACAGCAAAGCTTGCTCACTATTGTACAGCATACAGAAACGATGTAGTTCATAGTCATGTCACTCTTACTTAATTGTTGATAGCCAAAACATGATTAAAGGGAAATACAGGAATGTATGTAGGCAAAAGTTGGAGTGAGTAGGGAAAAGGGAAAGACAAGGGAAGAGTGGTTCTCAATAAAGGCAGTAGTGTTGGAGTAAAGGCTTTTAAAAGAGGGGGGAATTGTCCTAGTGAGCATAGAGGGAAGGTGTCCCTAATGTGTCTCACATTAGTATGTAAGGAAAAGAATAGGACAAAAAGCCTAGTGCTGAATTCAAACAGTTTAGTGGCTGTGTAAATAAACAGCTGCCACATTTTGGAGTGAAATGCTCCTTCATAAGTCCTCATGTGTTTTGGGAAATACATATTTTTAAAAATCACCAGATAGACAGAAATTTCTAAATATTTTTGCTGAATATCTCAAAATTCTTAACTCACGTAGGAGTGCTTCACTCCAAAATGCTGACTGATTCCCCTTCCCCAAACACACACTTGTCACTGAATAGCATGTAACAGGAGCAGAGCTTGGAATTACCTAACTAATCAATTGGTTAAACCATTAATTCCCCAGAATTTCCTAGCAATTTTTCCTAACTCACTGGATTTCCCAATTAACACTGTAATTTAAAATATGCTTTAATTAATTAAGTAACTAGAATCAGTTTGTATGTATTAGGATGGATGCATTTTCCACTCTCAGCTTCAGAAAAACAGGAAGGCCTGCTGCCTGAGGAGAAGTATTAGGTCTGGAGGATATGCATCATATGCCTCTTTTGTTAAGCAGGCTAGAAAGGGGGAAAGACCTTTCTGGAGCCCAGAGCAACAGAAGAAACAATAATTAAAGCATGGTGGTGAGAAGTGAGTCTTGGAATGGAGACTAAGGGCTTGTGTACACTGTCCAGTAGATGCTGGCTTCCTGCTGGTGTATTCTGGCCCCAGATCAAGCCCGTTCCTCCTCCCTCCATTACCATGATGAAATGGGAGAAAGTATGCAGCTGCCTCCATGTTGCTCTCTCTGAAACCAAGAAGGAAGCCCCCAGCACATAATCAAGGCCTCCTGCATGTGACCAGCCTTGTTCACATGCTATAGTCTGCCTTCCTTGCTTTAGAGAGTGCGACCCAGACAGCAGTGAAGGCGGCTGCAGATATGGGCTGGTGTGCTGGTATGGACTCCTGCATACCTGCAGGGCCCAATCTGGTTTTCCTCAAATGAGGCAGTTTTAAATGAGGGTATTAAAATATCATGGTTTAACAGGCTTTACCCAGTCTTCCCCGTCTTTGCCCTGGGCATTGTGAAGGCTGTCCGAAGGCAAAATGGGTCAAAAGCCCTGTGTCTTATGGACTACAGGGCTCCAAGATGGGGTAAATAACCTGTCTAGACAAGCCCTAAGGCTATCAAACATCCAAGACTCTTTCAGGACACTAGGTCTTTCATGCCTGAAAGGAAGGTGTCTCCCCATCCCCACAGGCCCGTATGGAAGGAAAGTGTTTGGCATCTATCTGGGGACTGGGGGTACATTGTGACTCTTTTCAGTAACTTCTCTGTTTATTATATTCTGCACAGGTTTCTATTGCATATTTTGGTATAATATACAATCTTGTTTAAATATTATTTGGGGTGAGCTGCAATGAATCCCATTGTAATCTTCCACAGAAGATTACACAGAAACCATTCCACAGAACCTTACTTTGCTCCTCTGCAATGCCAGGTCGGTTAAGAAAAAAACTCACATTATTTACGATCTTCTTTGGGATGAGGATGCTGACCTGGCTTGCTTCACAGAAACCTGGCTGGGAGAGGATAGCGCTGTCACGTGGACGCAGGCCCTCCCAGCCAGGTATTCTGTTAGTGAGCAAGGTGAGGGGAAGTGAGCGGGGTGTGTGTGGAGTGGCTCTGGTTTATAAGAACAATCTGACCTTGACCAGGATACCTGTCCAAAGCACAGTCCACTTTGGGTGTATGTACCTTAGCCTGAGGACCAGGGATAGTTTGGGGATTCTGCTAGTATACCAACCACCCCGTTGTCTAGCAGACTCCCTAACCAAGCTCACAGCTGGTCTCACAGTTGCTGTTGGAGTTGCCCAGACTTTTAGTTTTGGGCGACTTCAACATTACATTCAAGACCTGCTTGACAAATCTGACTGGTGCGGCTCAGGAGTTCATGGAGACCATGACAAATATGGGCCTATCCCAATTGGTCTTCGGGCCCACACATTGTATGGGTCATACCCTCGATGTGGCCTTCAGTACGGAACAGGAATATCCGTGGGCAGCGGTTATTAAAACCGCCGCATTGTCATGGACGGATCATTTCCTGGTCAAGACTGAACTAAGAGTCTCTTCCTGCCCCACCAGGGTTGGTGGACCCATTAGAATGGTCCGCCCCCAAAGGCTAATGAAGCCAATAGGATTCCAGAAAGCCTTGGAGGTTTTAATGGTTGGTAACACCGGTGACCCTGTCGAAGCTTTGGTTAATACTTGGAACACCAATCTTACCAAGGCTATTGACACGATTGCTCCCAAGCATCCTTTCCAACCCACTCCTAACCGTAAGCCATGGTATACTTCAAAACTTAGGAAAATGAAGCAGGTTCAACAACGACTAGAGCGCAACTGGCAAAAAACTCGACTCTTATCCGACAGGACTCATCATAGGAACTGTCTTTGGTCCTATGACGAGGCAATATGTGCAGCGCTGAGATCCTTCTCCTCTGCACATATTGCGTCTGCAGAGTCCCATCCAGCAGAGCTGTTTAGGGTGGTAAGGGAGATGACACAGGTTATACCTGCGCAGAACCCATTGCTTAACCCAACAACGGCCTGCTGTGATGCATTTAACAACTACTTTGCAGATAAAATCTCTTGGATAAGAGCCGATTTAGATGCCAGTATTTTGACAGAAACAGAAACAATTGATGAGGTGTCCAGCAACTCCGTTGATGTAAGTTTACTGGATCAGTTTCAATCCATGAGTACCCAGGATGTGGACAAGGTACTTGGTAGAGTGAGGAAGACGACCTGCCCTCTTGATCCTTGCCCTTCATGGCTGGCCATCCGGTGGGGGTGCCTTTATGGTGTTCCTTAAGGACATCATCAATGCATCCCTCAGGGAAGGGTGTGTTCCATCCTGTTTAAAGGAAGCGGGGGTTAGGCCATTCCTGAAAAAAACCTTCCCTGGACCCCCTGGACATGAACAACTATAGTCCGGTTTCTATGTTGCCATTCTTGAGCAAAATGATTGAGAGGGCAGTTTCTCTTCAACTCCAAGTGGTCTTAGATGAAACTGATTATCTAGACCCATTTCAAACTGGCTTCAGGACGGGATTTGGAGTTGAGACTGTCATGGTTTCCTTGACCGATGATCTGCGTCTAAGCATTAACAGGGGTAATGTGTCCCTGTTGGTGCTTCTAGACCTCTCAGCGGCTTTCGATACGATAGATCATAGCATCCTCCTGGATCGCCTGAGTGGGTTAGGAATCGGAGGCACTGCGCTCCAGTGGTTCCGGTCCTTCCTCTCAGACAGGTCCTAGAGGGTGTGGCTCGGGGACAGCTGCTCCAGCAGAAAGGAGCTTACTTGTGGCGTTCCACAAGGCGCCATCCTGTCCCCGATGCTGTTTAACATCTATATGAAGCCGCTGAGTGAGATTATTTGGAGTTATGGGGCTGGGTGTTATCAGTACGCTGATGACACCCAGATCTATTTCTCCTTGTCCCGATCATCGGCCTCAAATTCCGATGGCATCTCTCCTCTTAATGACTGTCTTAAAGCAGTAATGGGTTGGATGAGGAAAAACAGATTGAGATTAAATCCAGACAAAACGGAGGTGCTCATGGTAGTGGCCCCAAAACCAGGTTGCAACCTCCAGTCCTGGACGGGGTCACGCTTTCCGTTAAGGACTGTGTTCGCAGTCTGGGGGTGCTCCTTGATTCATCGCTTTAGATGATGAGTCAGGTGAATGCGACGATAAGGAGTACTTGTTATCAGCTTCGGCTGATATGCCAGCTGCTCCCTTTCCTGGAAGTAAGGGACCTCGAGACTGTGGTGCTCATGCTGGTAACCTCTCGTCTAGATTTCTGCAATGTGTTCTACATGGGGCTACCCTCGTGCTTGGTCCGGAAACTTCAGTTGGTACAAAACATGGCAGCCAGAGAGGTCTCGGGAACATCTTGGAGAGACCATATAGCTCCAGTATTGAAATCTCTCCACTGGCTGCCTATCAGTTTCCGGGACCAGTATAAGGTGTTGGTTATTACCTTGAAAACCCTAAATGGCTTGGGTCCAACTTATCTTCAGAACCACCTCCTCCCATATGATCCTCCCCGTGCACTCTGGTCCTCTGGGAGGAATTTGCTTCAGCCACAAAAATCTAGGCTGTCTGCAACCTCCCAGAGGGCCTTTTCGGCAATCGCCCCCAATTTATGGAATCGCCTGCCAAACGAGATCCGTCAGATGACGAGCTTAAGTAGCTTTAAAAAAGCACTAACGACGGATCTCTTTCAGTAGGCCTTTTCTGATTAGCTCCCAGCCTCAGGAGCTGCTTCTCCTGGCCTTTTAAATCTTGTGTATATTTGTTTTTAATGTGATTTTAGTTAGATGGTTTTAATTTTATATTGTTTAATGTCTTTTTATGGGGGTGGGTGGGGGTGGGTGGTGCTTTTAGTCGTTATTACAATGTTTTAATTGTTGGAAGCTGCCCCGATTGTTTTTAGCAGAGGGGCGGGATATAAATAATTTATTATTATTCTTATTATTGTTGTTATTATTATTATTATTATTATTATTATTATTATTATCTTGCTCAGATGTACTTGAATAATCAAGTGAAAAGTTCTCCTCAGACCCATCCCCCATTTTTTCCGTCTTGGCTTCTCTCTCCCTCCCTCCACAGCATTTTCTGTAAATCCCCTTTTCTCATCCAAGATTAATATTGAATCAACAAGTTAATTAACAATATTCCAACTAGTATGCAAAGAGATATTATAGCACCTTTGAGACTAAGAGAGAGAAAGAAGTCTGTAGTATTAGCTTTCGTACATGAGTACTTCATCCAATACATGGAGACTTCATGCAGCTGATGAAGTAGACTCAGTCTACAGAAGTTTATGCTACAGACTACGTTCTTTCTGTTAGTCTCAAAGATGCTACAATATCCCTTTGCATACTGATCCAGACTAACAAGGCTATGTCTTTGAATATTCCAAGTAGTTAAGCAATTCCCACTATTGGTGTTTATGATAGTGAATTAATTTTCCAGTTTCTAATACAGCAGTTAACATCAATTAATTTTCAAACCTAATGTTCTAAGGTCTGACCAGGAGATAAGGAGCAGGACTGGCCCAAGGGTTTTTGTTTCCTGAGGCAATGACCAAGATGTTACCTCTCTCCATTTTTTTGTACTGATGTTAACCAGAATGATAACAGAATCATACTTCAACATAGGAGAAAGGATGGTGTGCACTACCAATCTTGAGGGCAAGACACTCAAGAGGGGAGAGGGCAGGCCACTCTATTACCTTGGGCTTGTCTATACGAGGCAACAAAATATAGATTGATGTGCACTGGTGCCAATTCGCAGCAGCTTTCATTTGTCTTAACCATTTTTTTTTGCAAGATCGTAGGCATGCAAAGCTATCCATGTTCGTTGTTCAAATGGGCATTCCTGTGAATCAAGATGGTGGGTGTCAGTTAATTATTTGCATTTTTATTGTTTCTATTTGCCGCCGCTAAACAGTATTTTTTAAAGCATATCCAAGGAGCAGAAGTGCAATATTCCACTTGAAGAAACAGAAAAAAACGGGGAGGAGACTGTTTTGTTGCCTGAGCGCACAATTGCTACAGCGAAAATCCAACATGGTGGTGTCAGGTTCTTGCCTTGTTAGCAAGGTCGGCCCCTTGCACATCCGACCAATCAGCTTTCTACTTCCGCTCTTATCAGGAATGCGCACCAAAGCAAATCAGTTGTCCTAATGAGTGAGAATGCACATTCCTTGCTGAGGTTTTTAAAACTTTGGGAAAAGCCGTGAAGGCTTTTCCTGTGAAGTATTTGGCATTTTAGGCCCCTCTCCTTCTGAATATGGCAGACTGATGCAGGATCTCAATAAGACAAATTGTACTCTCCTCGAATTCTATGAAGAGTATTTTCACCATATAGACAACCCCCTAGTCGCCATTCTCCATCCCTCATGATCTGCCATCCTTCATTCTGCCTAATGATAGAGCCAGCCCTGACCAGGAGAAAGGCTTACTGTTCTGCCATTTTCTCTTTAGTGGGAAAGTAACAAATCTAGCCATGATTTCTGATGATAACTGATGGAGAGTTTTGTCACATATGAAATGTGATGGAACTTTTGCCTGCCTGGCTGCCTGCTTTCTCTCTCTCTTTCTCCAACTATCATGATTTGGCAGGGGCAGTCCTGAATAATCCTCTGTTATCCCACTGTTTCATCTACTTTTGGAATGTCCCAGTTCTTGCTTTCTCTCACTTTCCTCTTTTATCCTCAGTTTACTGTCATTGATGCAATTAACGATGCGGGGGGGGGCAGAATCTTTCACTTTCTTATAGACTCAGGCAAAAGCAAACTTCTGCAGCCTTTCCTAATGTGTGTGTTCTTCTTCATTCATAACTTTTGCCATCTTGACCACTCTCTGATGTTGCTTGACCACTTATGTCCGAGTTGTCATCTGTGAAATGTTGGAGACTATTTGCACATAAACCTAAAATGCATGTTCTCCTCTCAGACCTATTTATTAGGCTATTCAGCAGGGCTGTTTGTATCTTAAATTGTACCAGTGTTCCATATATTTGATGCAATTCAGTATCCAATGAAATCTAGGCTTAAAAAAAATTAAACTTTTAGTCCAATCTGAAAGTTTGAAATCTTAGAAAACAGATTTAGGAGCATTTCCATTTATTTGGCTTCTTTGCTTTGTACTGTAGATGCTTCCTCCACCCTGAGTCACAAAAATAAAAATAAAAATAAGGGAATGTATACAGATCTGTTTTAATTTGTGTATCTTATGCAGGTTTCTGAATTCACCAATTTACACTTGGCTGCAGGATTTATTTATTTAGAATGCACATGGCCCTTCAAATAAAGCTTGAGCAAAATCAGATACTTTGTATGTGTGTCTTTTAGAAGGTGATATACAGAAGGAAATTACAAAATGATGCAGGTTTCTTTTACTGTATTCCTCTTCACAAGAAATATTGACATTTGAATTCTTAAAGCTAGGAAACAACTAATGAATACATTAGGGAGTGAGCTGCAATATTCTGGAAGTAATTCCCAAATATCATGAGAAAATATGCCATAGACCTCTGCGATTTTCAAAATAATCAGATACCATTTTAGTAGTTATACAAATATTTACTGTTTCTGTGGTAACACTGTAAACTTTCTCATAAGAGCAGTAAAAATTGGTAAAGCAGTGTCAGGTGGCTGATTGTGTCAACTCAGTGGGCTGAATTGTCTCTTCTTCTTAGCAGTTAAGAGTTAAACTAATGATTATCCCATAAAATGATACATTCTGAACAGGTTCCATCTTCATCTTTCTTTGGTAACATTTACTTCAGGGATGTCTGATAGACATATTTATAAAAAGTAAAATTTAAAGAGCGTTTTGGATATAATGCTAAATCATAGTTTAGGGCAGGGATGCCTTATCCATTAGGCACTTCATGCGCCTAGGGCCTATGAAAATTTTAGGGCCTATGAAAACAAGGATTAACAAAAATTTTGTTAGGGTTAGGGTTACAAGAACAAGGTTGGGTAGACCTGGGGTCCATGTACTCTTTTCCCTCTTCTGTAGGTCTGTGAGGAAAAATGTGGAAGTGTTCAGTTTCATCTTTCAGCAACAATGGCTTATCTTGTTATTTGAACCTGAGAAATTGTAATTAATTTTAATTATGATTATTAGAAAGTCAATGGCAAAAGATTTTCCTTGGTTTTTTTCCTGGGCTGTGAGGCCGTGTTCTGGATAATGGCCCATCAACCAACCATTAGCCAAACAGACACTAATCATCCTTGCATTTCTATACCCAGAAACTAACCATTCAATTACACAAATTTACATATACTCCCCAACAGGGGTTCACAATATATAAACTCCACACATACTCCTACCCAACCATTCTCTGAATATGACAGCCACAGATGCAGGTGAAATGTCAGAACGAAACTATTCCAGAACGCAACCTCACAGCCCGGGGGGGGGGGCACAAGGAAAATCTATGGATGCCGGCCATAAAACCTTCGACTTCTCAATGTCAAAACATTATTTTCAGAGCTGGTTTGTTTGCACTAATCATATTTAGTTAGCCGTAGTCTAGCATTCAGATGACACATTAATCTGTGGTTTATCTAAGGTGGAAGCTTTTTATTTCTTCCTAAATGCTGGAGAACAAGGGAGAGTGGAGGGTACATGAGGCAGAGATTTACTGTGGCTTGCCCTTTCACATTATCTGCAAACCAGCTCATTTTGTGGGGAGGTAAAAGCCTGGTTACAAATGACATCTTTTGATACAGTGGCCTAAACTAGTGCAGCCTATCCTCCTTAGCATGTAATAGGAGAAAATCTAAAGCTTTCTGTCATGGTTTGTAACCAATTGCATATTATTCATATTAACTATAGTTAGTTAACAAGTCAGGATACCAGTAAACCAGAAAAAAAATACCTTGGTTGGTAAAAAAAACAAAAACAGTTCCCTGTGTATAGATTAATTGGAAATCTGTAATTTATTACAAAGTATTACTAGAAGTTTTACCTTTCCTCTTCTTGTATGTAACAGAGGGAGAAAGAGAAGTGCCTATGCTTTCTCATTTTTCTAACAACAAACCATGGCTTGTCATTAGTCAGGTTAGTCATTTAATTCAATATACTAAAAGTGATTTTGATGTTAATTTGATAAACACATGTTAAGTGACACTTTCTTCTTTGGCTAGCCAGCATGTCCAAAGAACAACAATTAGGGCTAATATATTATACTTTTTTAAAAAAATATCCAGAAATTAACATGGATAAAACCTGCTGCAACAGAGGTTGAATGTGAATTCTTGAATCAAACCCCAAATCATCTGTGAAAGTGTAATAAATAAACCGGGTTAGCTGAAGAAAATGCTTTGTCCATGCTAGGGGAGGACTGATCTGCAGGAGAAGATTATATTCTGTATTCTATTACACACACCCTAATAGTTTTCTTCTTCCAGCTAAAGAATTGTTTTGCCAACAGAGCTGCTTCCATAGGATGACAAAAACGTTTGGTTCCTTCCAACCTGTGGTCATGAAACAAGAACAAAAATTCATAGAAGAAAACATCAGCAAAAAACCTGTTCCCCTTTAGCAAGCAATGTCAAATTGAACTTTCTTAATTAAGTTGTACTGAAATCAATGTTTTTCAAGTTAGCTTTAACTGATTGCTAATGCTGGAAGCAGATTCTTGGACTGTGCTGCCTTTGGCTCAAATTAAGGCCATAGATTTAATGTGCTGACAACACTAAGAAATAGTTCTGAAACAAAAATTAAATGATGATGACCCTAGAGATGCCTCTGTATCTGAAGTGACAGCAGTGGACTTCTAAACTAAACAAGGTCTCTTAATCTTTCAGGATTGAGAAATGAAGTGTTGTCTATTCATAACTGCAGTATAGCTTCCATTCAGGAACTGTGGGTTATTCTGTCCTTATTTTTTCCCTTGGCATATTTCAGCTGCTAAAGTTGAGAAAGTAAGAGCTGAACACTTTATCTGTATTACATAGGTCAAGAGGAGGGGAATTAGCCACAGAATGATATTTTTGAGGCTAGATAAAGCACAGTAGCATCCTCTGCTGGTTGTCAAAAGTACAATTGGGATACTGTCCTGTAATCTTCATCATCATTTTCAGGATGACCATAGCATCCCTATTTCCACAGCAACATGTATTGGATATACAAAATGTTCTGTACCTGAAGACGTGCATGAGAACATGAAAGGAAAGGTTTTTGTGAGTGTTTCTTCAGTACAGTTAAAAATCTGCATATAGAATGGTAGAGCAGAACGTGCCCTATAGAACTTAATAAAGTTTTTTTTTCTTTTTTTAATGACTCCTTAATCTAAGCCTCAGAAGAAGAAGGTGGGAAACCTTTCCAGTGTCCAATATGTGGCCTAGTGATAAAAAGGAAGAGCTACTGGAAGAGACACATGGTGATTCATACAGGCTTGAAAAGTCATCAGTGCCCTTTGTGCCCATTTCGCTGTGCACGCAAGGACAATCTCAAATCACACATGAAGGTAAGGTCAGTGGATACTGGCAATGAAGAAGTATAATCCATAAGACTGTTGTCAGGGGTTTAATGTCCACTACTAATAAAATCCAGCATGCTTTTTTTAAAAATCACTTGTAGATCCATTGTTGTGAATTCTTTTTGTCAAGTAGAAGGCTTGGGTGGTGAAATAGCCTTATTGCTATCTGTAACAAATACTTGCTTGCTTTTGGCAATCGTCCAGTGAACCCATTTGTCTGCATGCAAGGGACTGTATGCATGCAACTAAGCACAGTAATATTTTTCCAGGCAGGTCCCTTGTGGCATGTGAGTTTTTATGTCCAAATAAATATTAAAAAGACTACCGTGTGAGGCTTTGTTTGATCGCTGTCTTTTGGCCTAATTTGGGAGGGGAGGCAGATTTCTCGACTGTGGGATCGTTGTTTTATTTTGACTAGAATGGTGAGAGTTACTAGCCAGAGCCTGGTGGAAGAGTTGTATACCAAGAATGAAAGCATTCTTAACCCAGAAATTTGTTTTGGGATTTAGAACTAAACAGAGCTCCCATTATATACACAAAACTCATTCTTGGTTATTTCAGACTTCTTTCATTTCAACACTATAATTTTGGGGAGGGTGCTATCTTTTTTGGTGATACTTTTATTAAACAGTTAGGAATCACAGATCCTTGCCAATCTACTATAAATCACTCAGATATCAGATCTGTCTTAAAATATAAATCTGCCTTTTGCCCAGTCTTGGTGTATTCAGTACACACAGCTGCCCATCTACAACACTATGCTATATGGAGAGGGAAATGTAATTATCTATAACATAAAGCAAAGAGAGGGCAGGCATAATGAAGGCACACTGTTCCAGAGCTGCTGTATCATATAGTTGCAGCTTGATTCAAAACTAACAATAAGAAACTTTTTGGGTTTTTTTTTTGTTTTTTGTTTTTTTGGTATATGCAATCCGTATCCTACAAGGGACAACAAAAGTTTCTAGTATCAACATGCAGCCACTTTATAGAGGGGAAAACAATACAAAATACAGGTTGACGGCTTATCCACAGAGGATGTGTTCCAAGATCCCCCCATGGATACCTGAAACCATGTATGATAGGGCACCCTATTATTTTCAGAGATGAATGCTGAAAGTTGACCATAGAATTGCATTGGAGGACCTAGAAATGCCTAGAGAGAACACATTTTTTAGATGTGGATAAGTGAAATTGTGGATACCGAATCCATGGATACAGGGGTCAGCCTGTACTTAGTAACAGTTATACTTAAAAGCCACCACTGCCCTCCATATATACTGTAGTAGACCACAGCCCTCATCTTTCCTAGGCAGCATGGACAAAAGGCACCAAATTGAGGAAGGCTGCTTTAAGCCATGAGCATGCAAGTAATAGAAATAGACTTTATATACCACATCAGATACACCTGGCTACCTAAGACAAAAATGACAATCCTGCTGTTTTCTCTGCCTTCCCTGTCGGGTGGTAGCGCGCACTGGGAACCTCTTCAAAAGGTCCAGGCAGCAATAAATGGTAGCAGAGTAAATGTTCCTTCAGGCATCATAAAGGCACAGACACAGGCTTATGTCTAAAATCTTCTTGTTCTTTACTAGAATATAATAAAAACTATTTACAATAATATTACAGCGTCCACAGAAGAAAAACCATCTTCATACTTCAGGATTCAAAATAGTACTACTCAGTCCAACTCCATAGGACAAACTAAGGCCCTGTCTACAGAATGGAAAAAAAAATCCATTTGGGGGGTAAAAAATCCGAAAAGGCAGCCATTCGTATGCGTATGATCCGCCTACATGATTGTTTACCCCCCCTAAACTCCATATGACGTCACCTTGCCCAGCTGGCTGGAGCGAGTGATCCAAGTGGCGGTTTTAAATCTCCCACCACTTTTTTTATTTTATTTTAAAAGGTGCCTGTTTTGTGGACAGTCGGTTTTCCCTATTTACAATGTAAAATAAAAATAAATATATGTAAAAATCTCCATTTCATGGGCTTACCGGACTCTCTCTTAGCTGGGAATCCAACATGGCAGCCGCTCCCAATTCCCCTCTTTGCTAGCCCCATCCCCTGTGCTTGGCCAGCCAATCAGATTACACTGCCTGTTCATATGTGTACAAACGGGATGTACAGACTGTCAACAAAACGAATGGCTGTACGGATTTTAGCTCAAAAGTCACTAATCCTCCTGAACACCGAATCCACGTAGTTTATAGGGGATTCACTAGCCTCCCTTCTGAAAGACATGTATGCATCAGAACGGCTGTGTGTACACATGATCCATCTTCCAAATGCTGTACGTATTTTTTTTACCATGTAGATGCCCCCCCCAAACACCCAGCTTTGCAGAGTTCTTAGCACCTCCCCCCCAGTGAGCTCAGCACCAGCTAGAGTTCATCAATATTGATACATATCCAACTGTCATGAGCTCTGCAGATTTGTGCAAACTAGTTGCTACATCAGAGCTATTCACAGAATAAATCTAACTATTGTGTGTCCCAGTATCCTGACATTCCCAGCTCCTAAAAATATGTGTATCTCATTTAGAATGATGATTGCCATTAACAGGAGAATCCCCACTCTCTAGTCAGTAGCCCAGAAGAACTGGAGATAAAGAGACTCTAAGATCAATAGACTTTCCTCCCGAGTAAATGTGCTGAGGATTTGTGTTCACTGCAGAGTATTAAGACTAGGAGGACTGATCCATTGGCACAAAATGTATAAATCTTCCAGGAAATTGTTGCTTTTGGAACTAAGTTGGGCAGCATTGTGCTTTATAGTCTGCTGTTGAATAATTCTGTGACTTTTAAATAGTGACCTCTGAACAAAAATCCATATAGTGAAATATCCACCATTAACATCTTGCATATATGGGGGGAGAGCCAATATGAGCTTGCAATACCAACTTCCCTGGTTAAGGTCACTGAGAATGGAAAATGAGAAATAGAAACCCACATAAAAGCTAAGTAGGCAGGGAAGGAACAAAGCCAGTAGAATGTAAGTACTGTATAGAATTTTTTTTTTCTTGAAAAGATGTATTACCATTGGTATGGTTGTTAATATTGCTGTTTCTATTCACATGCACTCAGGTTCACCAACACCAGGACCGGGGAGAGACATTTCAGTGTCAGCTATGTCCGTTTACTTCCTCTCGCCACTTCAGCCTGAAACTCCACATGCGTTGTCATCAACACTTCTTGAGGACAGAAGCCAAAGTGAAGGAGGAGATCTCAGAGATGGATGTCAAGGTGTCACCGCTGCTAAATGACAACTCCAGATTGGGGCAGCAGGGAGATGGGGGAACTGAACAAGCAGGGGCTGCCACCATGGCCTCAAAAACACCTGAGGCAGTTGGGCAAGCAGGAGGTGTCATTCCTCCTCTGCTGGTAAAGGAAGAGCCCAAAGACAACAACGCCTCTACCCCATCCTTTCCTCTCAGTGTTGTTGACAGAATCACCACCAACAGTACTAAGCTAAAAGACTCCATTGACTTTGTGACCAATACAGCGTCAGCACTTTTCAGTCAAGATATCTCTGTCAAGATGGCTTCTGATTTCCTCATGAAACTTTCAGGTAGGGATGGATGACACTGTTCATTTCCAACCTGTGTCACTTTCTCATTTTATAACATTCATAATTCCATTCTGATACATTTAAAATATACTCTTAAAATCTGTATTTAAATACATCTGTAGAGCACATTGAATTATTATGTGTTTAAAGGAATATTTTGATCTGTTCATTCTGCTGAGAACTACATCACAATCTTCAGTGAAGGGCAAAACCCAGAGAACAGCTAAGGTTCAGTCTTTGCATTCATCTAAGGAGTGTAGATCAGGCCATTTAATACAGGAGTTTGTGAAGATTGAATTCCTCAAGCATCTCCTAAGTAATTTAGAAATAGACTGCAATTCATCCTTTTCCCAAAATCATCTTGTGTCCTTGTTTTGTGGTTTGAACATAAGGGTCTCAGCTGTCTCACATCCTTTTCACAAAACAGACTGGTCTAGCTGCCTCTGCAGAAATAAATATAGTAAACGGTCCCAGTGTCTGGATCTGAGCATTTAAAAGGACATCTGAGTTTGCCATCAGTAGTTTATGCATTGGCCATATGGCTGGACTGATACCTAAGGTCTTCTGGACAAGAAGAGCAGGCAGGCAAATGCACACCCAGTTTGGGAGGGGGTGTCAACAATAGGATAGCCCACATTATGATGTTCTTGCTTATCAAGGTGCAGTATGACTTGCTCCTCTGCTTGTTGTCGTGTCCATGACAGATTTATCATTTTAAGTATCTACAATTATACGCTTGTGTTCAAAAAAAGACTGAACAGATCCGGAACCCCTTCAAAGTTCTCCTTGCCCCGATGTTTAGGGCTACAACCTGCAAGTATAAGATGGAAAGTAACTTTGTAAAGACAAGATGACAGTAAAACCTAAAATGATGGAGTTAGTATTTACTAGTTATATCAATATCTTGTCTTTCTTCCAGTGAGCTCAGAGCAGCATTCATGCCTTTCTTCCTCCCCATTTATTGCCATAACCACCTTGTGAGGTCGGTCAGGTTGAGAGAGGATGACTAGATTTCCAAGGCAGCAGTCCTGAACACATTGTAGGAATTATTTCTGAGCAAACTTGTGGCAGTCTTAAATTAGCCAATCCTAATTTCCATAGGATTGTATCACCATAAACTGACAGAAGAATTGATAGGATTTTACAGTTAGATATTATGGGAGACAGCCAAGGAATACCAGGTGCTGTAGGCTATATTTCAGAGGCAGGAACTGGCAAAACCATCTGTGAGTATTCCTTGCCTAAGAAAACCCTATGAAATTCATGGGGTTGCCATAAGTTGACAAGCAACTTGAAGGCACGCATGCATGCACGCACGCGTGCGCGCGTACACACGTCACACGTTTTTAGAATTCAGGTCACTCTCACTTTCCTTTAATAATTATTTGATTGGGGGAGGATATTATTACTATCAAGGATTTCAACATTTTAAGAGCCAAGCCTACTGTTGTCACGTATCTGAAATCTGTGTATGCTACTGCTGTAAACATTTAGATTTATGTTGCTTTCCATGTATGCTGCAGTTTAAATTAAATATATGCCATACCTTTGGGCCTTTGCATGTAGTAAATTAATAATAATACAGCCTGTGATACTGGAAAACAGGACAAAAAAAAGTATGTTTGTCGGTAATCAGAAGAGGGTCTAGAAACTGAATACTTCTCCACTCTTAATGTTGTTTTTTATTCAGAAATTGAAAAGTTACTCTTTAGTGTTTAGCAGACAGGAATACTAAGGACCCAGCCGTGCATTTTTCATGCAAAAAGCCCCTTGTGCTTATTTTATAGTGCCTTAACTAAAGGTCCTGAAGCCTGACTTGTGTGCAGTGTTACCTAGCAACATGTTATAAAGTCACTGAAGGAGTGAGATATATCTCTAAGATGAAAATGTAAACTTGGTAGATATGTCAATGCCACACAAGGGGAAAGATGTTATGTTAAGAGAAGAAATTAAACCCATTGATCAGAGCAATGTACTGTATATCTAAAATAATGTGTGGAGTTCTACGTTTGACCAGCACCATGATACTTAACAGGGTTCCAGCCCATGAAGCAGTAGGCAATTATGTTTTATTTAGTGGGGCTTGCAAAATTTACTACCAATGTTTTAAGAAAGCATTTCCATTTATTATAATATGAACAAGAACAATAACAACAAAGGAGAGGTAGCCTGAGAGTAGTTGTTACTCTTCCTTCCCCACCCCCTGAAAAATTGCTTGCTTTGGCCTGGATCAATAGACTGTAGGCTTCCATCCAAATGATCAAAATGGAAAGGGTAATTAAAGAAATGAAAAAGGGAAAGGTTCCAAGGCTAGGCAGTTGTATGTCAGATTGGTATAATTTGCTTGTACTGCCCCTACAGCAATGCTTTGCGGAATCCATTGGTGGCAAACTCCCTCTGTTACTCCACAGGACTCTTGTCTCTGTTGTCCTAGACAGATATCTAAAATAGTTAAAATAGTGTGTGTATGTGTGTGTGCTATTAAGAAGGACTCCAAAAGAAGTTTCAGACATTACTGTTCAGGATAGGTTGTGAGGTTTTGCAGTTCTGGTGTATTAGCTAAAGGGTGGAGTAGTGCTTCTTCCCCACAAATGTATATTTAAAACTGTAGAACAGTTTTAAAACTCTAGAACAGTGGCTTTTAACCTGTTCTTTACCAGGGATCCCATTTAAATATCTTTTGTTGCTGCTGACCCTGAAGACTGAACTCAAGATTTAAAACAACAATACAATTACACCTTCCATTAAACTTGCCCTTAGAGGCACTGGAGGGGGAAGGACAGACTTTTCTCCTGCTTCTTCTTGCAAGTTTGTGGCTGGAGTGGATTGAATGGCAATGCACAGGCCAAGCCTGCCAGCCAGCCTTTGCCTTGGTTCCTGTCCTGTGGCCACTCCACTGTAGGGAGGAGGTGGGCCGAATAGCTGTCAAGCCTTTGCGGATCCCCTATGAGGACATTGTGGCCCCCTGGGAGTCCCCAGACTACAAGTTAAGAACCATTGCTCTAAAAGCCAAAACTTGTATTCCTAAGCCACAGACGTGCTGGTTAGGTTACGGTAAGTGAACACATATGTTGGAGGACCTTGTGAGGAGGACACCTCTCCTCAATTTCTGAGAAAGAGTGGATGCTGTTGAAATGAATAGCCCATCTAAATCCATTAATGCCTTTAGGAGACTTTTAACGATAACCCACTCCCCCCAAATATTTTCTATTGTCTTTTGGCAGACATACAATAATGCCATTGTTTTCTTGAAATAGTAAGAATCCAGTATGAAGGCTTGTTGTTTTGTCTGGTGGTAAAGCAGTCTTCATGTTTAAGGAACATTAGCAATCTTGGGATGGAAGAAAAGAAAAACCAGCAAATCATTTCACAGTAGTGCCTCTATGTGTGCACATCCTCTTCATTTTCCCTTATGTCAAGAATATTGGGGATACAGTTGATGGCCTTCCACTTTTGTGAGGAACTGCGCCTTGTGGTGGACCATCAGTCTGCAGCCTGAAGCATTGTGTCAGTGGAGCACAAACCCGCCCTCCCTCTCCTGTCACTCTTTAGATGTTTTAAACTTCAAATCCAAACCAGCATGAATAATGGTCAGCAATTATAGCCAAAAACATCTAGAAGGCATCTAGTTTGGGAAAACTGGTGTAGACAGATTCTGCTCTGCTCTGGGATATTGACTGAGACAAATAGTCTCCCCAACTGTGTTTCTGTGTTTCTGTGAATCCTGTCTCCCAACTTGATTCTTTGGCCCCTACCTCCCTTGATCTGTCTGTCTGTCTATACCCTATATAAATATAAATAAACTCCCTATATAAATAAATGACAGTGATGATGATTATGATGATTATCATCATCATCATCAAGTCTTAGCCTTCTCCTGGCAGCTATCTGTGCCTCAGCTGATCATCCTGCCAATCACACTCTATTTTCCTGTCTTAATCTTTCACAAATCAGTAACACAGTTCCTTTGGATATCATTCCACCCCCTGCCACCCCATTTGCATCCTCATCCTGTCAGCAGCAAGTTTCATTACTTCTGTGGAGTTTACTCTTAGGTAAGCTAGCATAGAATCACAGTGTAAGTCTTCCACCTCTAATTGTAAACTGTACACTGAAGCAAATCCTTTATTGACTGTAATTAATAACAGTGCTTGAAAAGCATTTCTAGACTCCCCCCCCATTATTGCCTTGACCTCTTGACTCACATGATTGGTCATCTACAAGCCCTCAAACACGCACCCTGCTAGAGGATGAAAAGGCTTTGATGGTTTGAAGATGAAAAACTTAAGGCCCTTTCATCGTGAATGTGGGCATTGGAGCTCACTAAAAGAACAGTTGCTATTCAGTTGTCCTGGGAATCTGGACATTTTCTTTTAAGCAAGCTACATTCTAAGCATAAGCACATACTATTATTTTTTTGATCATGGCATTTGATTCCACACTTTAGGCTAGTGCATTCACTGCAGTAGTTTTAGTGATCTGGCCAGTTGCTGCCTTCCATGGGTGCCTATTTTCCTGTAACCACACCAATAATGAGCATCACAGTTCCATCCAGCTCCATCTAGTGCTGTCTGGTGCAATGGTTAGAGTGTTAGATTAGGACTTGGGAGATTCCCCATTCAAATGTCCATTGAACTGTGAAACTTAGGGCTTGTCTAGATGAGCAATTTACCCCATCTTGTCCCTGTCTTAGAGCCCTGCAATCCAGACGATGCAGGGCTTTTGCCCTGTTTTGTCCTCTGGCAATCTTCATGACCCCCTGGGGCCAAGACAGGCGGTGGGAAGATGGGATAAGGCCTGTTATACCATAAAAAAAAACCTGATAAAATCCATTTCAGCTGGCAAAAATGAGGTGGGTTGTAGATATAACACATAATTATCTATGCCTATGTTTTTGAGGCCTTTTAGTTTTTTTTTATTTTATAGTATGTGAGAGATAATGAGTTTTCTCATTGTACAGTGGAAGTGTATGAGCTCTCAAGAGTCTTCTAAAAAATTAAAAAACAAAAGAAGCGTTAAAACATATACATTCACTGCCCTAGGTCAATAGTCTATCATATTCAGAATCTTTTTTCTGCTCCATCATTTTTCTCATTCTCTCTTTATTTTTTCCATTTATGCAACTTCTCCGCCACTGCAGTCCTTCATGGTTTTTCTGTGATATGTTTTCACTTGGATATGTGGTAATTTTGTTAGAGAGATGGTGGTTTCTGCTTCAATAGTTTTATATTTATGTTTGCAATATTTTGCTGCAATATTTGGTGCATCTTCTAAGCACTGTCCTATGATTCCTTGTATAGTTTCTTTTGCAGCACCAATCCCAGGGGTTGTCCATGTTTTGTTTGCTCCTGTGAGCTTGCTGCCTTCACACACTTAATTACATCCCTTTCTCTCCTTCTCTTAACAGCTGCAAATCAAAAGGAACCCTTGACTACAACATTCAAAGTGAAAGATGAACCGAAAGATGAGGAAAATGCAAGCTCCACATTGCCTAAATCCAGTTATGTTTTCAGCCATGAACCTGAAACATCTGCTCCAAGCATTCCCGAGGAGAATCTCAAATCACAGGAAGTACCAGCAAATGTATTACAGCAGGACATGTCAGTCAAAGCAGCATCTGAACTTCTCATGAAGCTATCAGGTAGTTGATTAACTTAAATCTGTATACCTCTTTCTGCACTTGCATTTCGTTCTTTTCTGGCACTGACTGCTGTAAAATTGTTTGTTCTTTACTATTTACTATAAAGTTGCCATTGACTCCAGTATCTAATTCTTGTGGTACACAAATATTGGCTTTCTAACAACCATTGTGAAATCACTGTAAAATAATTTGGATTCTTTTTCAGGGTCTTTGGACAGTCTCATACTGAGCTAGTACTGCCTAGATGCAGGCTACAGCTGTTAGTTCTCTACAAAAACAAAGAAGCATTAACTCTACAACACATATGCATGTATGCTTTATTTGCATGATTCAGCAGTATTCCACTATATATTCATACCCAGCAAATCCCTATTTAAAAATCTGAATCTGCAAAAGTCCTTTAAAGATTTATGGGAATGGTATTCATGCACAACCAGAAGACATTTATGAGGAACTGCCTGTAGTTTATATTTACAATGAGCAAGCATCACAAGAAAACTAGTTCGAGTCGTAGCAACATGTGATATATACCTTTTTTTTTCTTTTAAGAAATTATTTTGAAATGGTCTTCTCCAAATTTAGGCTCAATTCAAATCAGAAAAATGTTATGACAATCTTTTTTTCTATTACTTTAGGATGTTGCAAAGTGAATGTGGTAATATAGCAGATACTCAAATGCTTGGTGATGTAACTTATTTTCTATTTTATAGTGATAGTTTCTTTTTTATAGTGATAGTTTTATGAAACTGACTGTATAATCTTAAAGAAGCAAGAAGAGATTCTGTGGCCACAGAATCTCTTCTTGCTTCTTTAAGATTATACAGAATCTCTTCTTGCTTCTGTGGCCACAGAATCTCTTCTTACTTCTTTAAGATTATACAGATTATACAAAATTTTAAGGGATGTCATACTGAGGATGGAGCAAGCTAGGAAGTGTGCTGGGCAAGAGGATCTCCAGAGCAAGGCATTGGTTAGTTCTGCAGGGATGCACCAGCTGCAATGACTTAAGAAAGAAACGTTCAACGTATGCTACCTCCATCAAGTCCATCAGGACCCAAATGCATTAGTGGTACAGATAGATTCCATAGCCAATCTGGTGCAGTATCTTGTGTCTAGAACAAATAGAACAAAGTAAGTGGTCGTGGGAGAATGTGCAGGAACAGGGCTGGTTTAAGGAATTTTGGGGCTCCCTGCAATGCTTTATTTTGGGGGGCCCAAATGTTTATCTCAGGTCAATGTAACCTAACATATTCACAGTACAGGATGTTCAGATTACAGTAGGATCCCTGTATCCATGGATTCATTATCCATGGGACACAAAACAGCACACCTACCATAGAGTCTTCCTGGAAAATGTGTCCTCTCTAGCCATTTTCTAGGTCCACCAAGGCAACTCTATGGTATTTTAAACCAGAAGTCCCATTATTTTCAATGGTGTTCGCTATTATCCACAGTTTTCGGTACCCACATACACCTCAGAACCAATCCCCAGTGGATACGGGGGCCCTACTGTATAGCTAACACTTGTTAGTATTGCACAGAAGGAGGCATGGTAAACCCCTTTTGAATATATTTTACCATGTAAACCCTATGATGAGACACAAAACAGCACACCTACCATAGAGGCTTCCTAGAAAATGTGTCCTCTCTAGCTATTTTCTAGGTCCTCCAAGGCAACTCTATGATATTTTAAACAAGAAGTCCCATTATTTTCAATGGTGTTCACTATTATCCATGATTTTCAGTATGCACGTCCCGTCCCCCCCAGAACCAATCCCCAGCATGTAAGGGGGCCTACTGTATTACATAATTTGCCACCAATGATTTAGTTTAAAAACTATATTATAGACACTAACGTAATATTTTTGTTTATTAGCAATTAATGTAATGGTGTAGATTTCCTCAAAGAAAAGAAAGAGTGGACTACAAGCTGAACATGAGCTAGCAGTGTGATGCAGCAGCAAAAAAAGTCCATGTGATTCTAGGCTGTATTAATAGTATAGTGTCTAGATCAAGGGAAGTAATAGTACCACTCCATTCTGCTTTGGTCAGACCTCACCTGGAATACTGTTTCCAGTTCTGGGCACCACAATTCAAGAAGGATACTGAGAAGGATGGTGGGAGGTCTGGAAGCCATGCCCTACGAGGAGTGGCTTAAGGAGCTGGGTATGTTTAGTGTGGAGAAGAGAAGGTTGAGAGGTGACATGATAACCATGTTTCAAAATTTTAAGGGATGTCATACTGAGGATGGAGCAAGCTTGTTTTCTGTTGCTCCAGAGACTAGGACACGGACCAATGGGTTCAAACTACAGGAAAAGAGATTCCACCTAAACATCAGGAAGAACTTCCTGACAGTAAGAGCTGCTCGGACCTGCCTTGGAATGTGGTGGAGTATCTTTGGAGGTTTTGAAGCAGAGGCTGGATGGCCATCTGTCGTGATGACTTTTATTGTGTGTTCCTGCAGGCACAAGCTGATTGGAAGGGATGGCTGATAGGGTTCCTTCCAGCTCTACGATTCTATGGTTCTAGGCTGCATTCAGAGCCTGGGAAAGTTACTTTTGGATTACACCTCCCAGAATTCCCCTGCCAGCACCCTTCTCGAGGTCTGGTTGCATTGTTCCTTTTCCAGCATTCTCTAGCCCAGTGGTTCTTAACCTGGGGTCCACGATGTCCTCATAGGGGGTCCACAAAGTCTCGAAGGCTGCTTGGCCCACCTTCTCCCTGTAGTGGAGCAGCCACATAACAGGAACCAAGGCAAAAGCTGGCTGGCTTGGCCTGTACATTGCCATTTGATCCACTCCAGCCACAAACTTGTAGGAAGATGCAAGAGTGCATCTGAGGGAAGGTTTAATGGATGGTGTAATTGTATTGTTGTTGTTGTTAGCTATTATTATTAGGGTTTTAAATCTTGAGTTAAGTCTTGGGGCAACAAAAGATATTTAAAGGAAGTCCCTGGTAAAGAAAACGTTAACAACCACTGCTCTAGCCCAATGGTTCTCACATGACACTAATGGGATACTAGTGTGTTTTAGTGACAACAATAAAACCATTGTTCCCAGTAATACTACTTCAAATTTTTATTTATATTCTTTATATTCTTCTGTTAAAAGAGCTAGAGTGTTGTAGAAGTTTCAGCATTGCCCTATGACTGTGGAGACCAGGGCTTGAATTCTTACTCAGCCATTAATACCCACTGGTTGACCTTGGGCAAGTCACACTCTCTCAGCCTCAAAGGAAGGCAAAGGCACACCCCCTTTGAACAAATCTTGCCTAGAAAACCCAATGATAGGTTCGCCTTAATAAGAAATGACTTGAAGGCACATAGGCAAACACACAAATTCCTTTTGCAGGTTGAACTCAGTTGGCAGCAAGGGGAGGAAGCTGAAGACCAAGGGGGGAAGGGAGGGAGGGGAGAGAACCCAGGACATTTTAAGAGCAGCTGGAAAGGTGGGCTGGAGGGGATCTATGTGGAGTGTGGCTGCCCAATGGGGACCCTTGGAGGGCAGAAGAAGGGGGCACCCTTCTTCCCAGTAGAGGCAGGAGAAGGAGAGAAGAGAGAACAGAGAAGAGAGAGACAGGAAGGAAGGAAAGGGAAGGAAGGAAGGAAGGAAGAAGCCCTTTCTGAAGAGAGAGCAGAGGAGAAAGAGAGGGAAGGATATGACCTTCACACTTCCCTTCCCCCCCCCCACACACACACTCAACCCTCTCTGACACAAATAGGAGCACACACCTGACTTGCGTTTTTGACAATCCCCTGGGAGGAGGGGGTGAGGGAGCAGCAATGGGAGGGCAGCTTGTCCTGCTCAGCAGGATTGGAGGAAGGAAGGAGGAAGGAAACACTGCTTTTTAAAAAAGGCCCTATAGTCACTTCTATATGCCTCAACCCAGCATGAGGTTTTGGGCTTGCTGTCTTGCTCATTCTTTCTCTCTTTCTCTTTCGATCTCCTGTTTTTGCAGGAGCCCCCCCACCCCCCGCAGCTTGTCCTGCTCAGAAGCACGGAAAGAAGGAAGGAGACAAGAGCTGCTGCTTTTTTTTAAAAAAAAAAAGGCCAGCGGGAGGTTTTTTGCTGCTCTCTTGCTTGTGCTCTCTCTCGCCCTCTCTCTCTTTTTGCAGGAGGAGGGTTAGGACTGGGCCCCCTGTGACTGTGCCCCCCCCCGGCAGATGTGGATGTGGTGGTATGCTTAAACCAGCCCTGTTGAGGAACATGGTTGAATCAGAGAAGGTCATATCAATGGTGAGAGCAGTGGGGAGCTGTTACATGTTCTCCTGCCTCAGGCAGTGGGACACTTTTCTTCAGTTTAATTCTACAGAAATTAGTAGGATAAATTAGCTTCTATAGTGACTGTTTATTGAGGAAATTTAATTGGA
This sequence comes from Gambelia wislizenii, assembly GCA_030847615.1. Classification (NCBI taxonomy): domain Eukaryota; kingdom Metazoa; phylum Chordata; class Lepidosauria; order Squamata; family Crotaphytidae; genus Gambelia; species Gambelia wislizenii. The sequence goes on along the minus strand of JAUMIR010000005.1, from coordinate 61,105,012 downwards.
AGGCAGTTTTACAAATACAGTACACAGGAAAGAGCCCTTTTGTAAGACCCAAAACACACAATGGGTGACTATACAGATGACCACATGAAGAATAACTTTTACAGGTATTTGTGGGGAGGGGGCTAATAAAACCTATCCTCATTAAGGCGTTGTTCCATCATTATAGTCCCTGAGATAGGCATGTGACAGCCCTACCAGAATTTGGCCATTATGACAGAAATGGGAAGATAAGTGTTTTTGGGCAAAACTCTTGGCAAGCCAGATAAGACCCATATGCTACACACCATCTAGCCTTACATATCTCTGGTCTGGGGGCGTATGTCCACAAATCAATTCATCCACATCTGTAATGCTGGGGTGAAGAAATATTTTTTTCCTGTTCTGGCACCACTTAATATATACATATTTTTTGGTTTCCATATGCCATAACCTGACAAGAATTTCAGTACCTTCATGGCTGTGCTTTCTATCTCTGAAAATAGTTATTGTGCCATAAATACAAGAAAAAGTTTGCAGTGACACACAGCTGCAAACTTCTGGTATTAAGCTGGAAGGTGACATTGGCCTCTCTGTGGATGCAAAGTTTAGTCACTGTATTCCGGCATCCCTGTGGTAAAAGCTGTATTTGTTGGGTCATGGTCATTGGCATGGCAACTGGTTCAATTCCATACTGAAAGTGTCAGAAAAGACTGCAGAGAAACTAATATACTAATACTAATAATAATAAAATGTATTTCTATCCCGCCCCTCTGCAATGCAATCGGGGTGGTTTACAATATAAAAACTCCATAATTGTAGTACCCTAGCCCAACCCCCTTAAAATAATATTAAATTAGAAGAGATTAAAAACATACAATAATTAAAAATATATTAAATTAGAATAAAAATTGAAGAACATACAATACTTTTTTTGAAAAATTCCAATGGTAGCTCAAAGGAAAAGGACAGCCGAGTCATCGGGCAGGGATAGTTATTCAGGAAAGGCCTGCTGGAAAAGATCCATCTTGACAGCTTTTTAAAAGCTGTCTAAGGTGGTAATAAGACGGATCTTGTCCGGCAGGCCATTCCATAATCTGGGAGCGGCAGCAGAGAAGGCCCTCTGGGAGGTCACCGACAGCCTTGTTTTCATAGGTTGTAACAGATTCCTCCCAGAGGACCGAAGTGCGGGGAGAGTCATACGGGAGGAGGCGGTCCCAGAAGTAAGTTGGACCCAAGCCATGTAGGGCTTTAAAGGTCATAACCAACACCTTGTACTGTGCCCAGAAACTAATAGGCAGCCAGTGGAGAGCTTTTAGCACAGGTGTTATGTGCTCTCTTCCAGAAACACCAGAAATCAACCTGGGTGCCATGATCTGAACTAGTTGAAGTTTCCGAGTCAAGCACAAGGGTAGCCCCATGTAGAGCGCATTACAGAAATTGAGATGAGAGGTTACCAGCGCATGTACCACAGTTTCGCAGTTCCTGGTTTCCAGGAAAGGGCACAGCTGGCGTATCAGCCGAAGTTGATAACAGGCACTCCTGACCGTCGCATTACCTGATTAGACATCAGGAGTGACGGGTCCAGGAGCACCCCCAGACTGCGAACACATTCCTTGGAGGAGAGTGTAGTTCAATCCAGGTTGGAAGTTGTATTCCCAGACCTGGTTTCGGGCCCGTAACTGTTAGTACCTCCATTTTGTCTGGATTCAGTCTCCATTTGTTTTCCTCATCTGGTCCATTACTGCTTTAAGACAATCATTGAGAGGAGAGACGCCATCTGAAGTCGAAGTTGATGATCGAGACAAATATTATTTATTGTTGTTGTTGGTTGTTGATAGTAATAATAATAATAATAATAATAATAATAATAATATCTCTTGGGTTTGAATGGTGGATAAGAGGAACCTAAACTCTACCCACATCCATATATCAGAACAAGACTCCACAACTCTACATTGAAGAGAGGAAAGAGGTTGTTCAGAGTGCAGATTTTCCTTTGGCAAGAATACATTTTAGGTAGGTCCATGCTCAGCAACTGTCTTGATTTGGCCAGGACAGTCCCATTTAATCCTCTGTCATCCCACTTTTCCTACTGCATTTAAAACGTCCGAGTTTCTCTCTCCTCCTTTCATTTCCCTCCTTTGTCCTCAGCTTACTTCAGTTATAACAAACTGAATAGTACTGAATAAAACTACTTAATAATAGTTTGCACTCAGTTATCTCAGCAGGGGTATTGGGGAGAAATAGTAGAATTTTGTCCTTCCAGTAGCCTCAGGCAAAAGCAACCTGCTGCAGCTTTCCCTAGCTTGCATGCCCTCATTAATAATTTTTGCCATCTTGACCACACAGGGCTCGGTTTTCATCTGTGAAATGTTGCAGAGTATGTAGGTGTGTCTGCTGTCTATCTAGCTTCTTCTTTTTCCTGTCATATTCCCCTGAGCACCCTGTTCCTATTTATCCATAAACCCTTGTTTGGTTGTACTGTGTATACTGAGTAGATCTATTATATTATAACATTTGTAAACAGCACACATGTATTGGAAAGCTCCTGATGACTGGACTGTCTCTCAGGCTATGCAGAAAAATGGGGTTGTAGCCTGCATAAAATATTCAGTATGCAATTATACTTAATAGGGATTTTGAGAAAATTTTCAAGAGCAGTCCTGGTGATGTGAAATTTATTTTTCACTCGTAAGGCACAAGTATTGGTGGGTAATGTTTTGAATATAAATATAGAAGCATGTGGTGTGAAGAAGCAAACATGCCTTCACTTCTTCTCATGAATATTAAGTGTGTGTTTCTGAGGAGGAAGGTTTTTGATGATGATGATTAATTATTGTGCATTCAGTTATGGAGAAATAAAAGGCCTTATTTATCACTCTAGTGATAAGATTAATTTTTATCTCGAGTAGTTTAAGAATTTGTGGAGAGGAGAGATAGTAGCTGTGTTAGTCAGATGCAGCAGAAATTAAAGAGTAACAAGTTTTATTCAGCAAGACTTTCAGGGAGTCCCGTCTACTGCATCAGATGCAATAGACCAGTGGTTCTTAACCTGTAGTCCAGGGGCCCCCAGGGGCCATGATGTCCTCACAAGGGGTACATGAAAGCTCGAAGGATGTTCAGCCCACCTCCTTCCTGCAGTAGAGTGGCCATGTGACAGGAGCCAAGGCAAAGGCCGGCTAGCTGCCTTGGCCTGCATATTGCCATTCAATCTGCTCCAACCACAAACTTGCATCAAGAAGCAGAAGAAAAGTCATCCCTCCCACCCCAGTGCCTCTGAGGGAAGGTTTAATGGATGGTGTAATTGTATTATTGTTGTTGTTGTTATTGTTGTTGTTTTAAATCTTTGTGTTACATGGGTGGGGGTGTCTGCAGCAATAAAAGATATTTAAAGGGGGTCCCTGGTAAAGAAAAGGTTAAGAGCTAAGTTGTTGGCAGTAGCAGAAGAGGCTGCCTACCAAACACGGCAGCCCACAAACCTCCTAGCTTAAGAAATACACTGTTGAAGAGTCTCCAAATATGATTGCCAGTAGTGATCAGAAATTTAATTGAGGCAATGACCAGAGAAAGCCTCTCTAGTTAGTATATTTCAACATGGGAGTAACATTAAAAAAAGAACAAACACTTACAACAGATGGAGGTAAAGGATGCCTCTTTCAAAATGGCTTAAAGCTACCCTTGTGCTGCTGAGATAGAGTTGCTACACATGTGCACTCACATACTCACATTCTTCCTGTTTCTCTGCTGTACAAACCACCAGGCAGGAAGTGCAGAAGGAACACATTGTAGAACTGTAAGCAGGAACACATCACATTGCTGCTTGGTAAACCAGTGGTGGGAATTTTATGACCCATTGGCTACATGCAGCCCTCAGGGGTGAGGTTCCTACCTGGCTCTTGAAAGCCGCCCCATCCTGTTTCAACCAAAACCAGCTCCATCCATCTTCTAAAAAACCTGATCGCTTATGGCCACTGCTGGGAATACAGAATGGTCCAGCAGAATCAAAGGTTCTGAAGCTCCAGAAGAACCAAATGTGGCCTTCCAACCCTGGGATCATGTCCACCCCTGTTACAGAAAATGGCTAGCCAGCAAGCCCAGCCAAAATGTGTGGGTTCTGCCACAGATATACTTGTCCACTGTGTGAGGTGAGCTGTCTGATTAGTGGACACACATTGCAAAAGTGGGAGGGCAAGCAGCATCTGTTCCCCTATCCATCCTACCTTAGGAGAGAACCACAAAGAGGATCCAGAGAAGGTGAGAAGGCAAGATCTTTTGGTTATTATCAACAGGGGCTAATGGCTAGCTAAGTTGTTGGCAGTAGCAGAAGAGGCTGCCTACCAAACACGGCAGCCCACAAACCTCCTATTGTTAAAAAAAAATGTAAGTTTTCAGTTCCCTCCATAAGATACCTCTAAATTAAACCTCCAGCTGAGGTGGTAGATTCTTCTTGTCTCCAGTGCACATCCATATTAGCTCTGTATGATGCACAGTTGGACAGTTTACGTGCTAAGCTTACTGTTTTACATGCTGTTTATAACATAATGGAAGACAATCATGTTTGTATATCCACATTCCTTTCCTGTCCCCCTTGTGGTGGGAATTGGGCTGTCCTCCAAATGTTGGACTACAGTTACCAGCAGCCTTAATCAGCATAGGCAATGGAGAGGCTTGTGGAAAGTTGCAATCCAACATCTGGAGGGCCTCACAATTCACATCCTTGAACTAGATGTAACAAAGATTTGAAATTTTACTTTTTAAAGGCTAAATCTTTTTTTTTTTCTATTGCAAGCATGCTGTAGTCGTTTGAGTGTTGGACTATGATTCTGGAGACCAGGGTTTGAATCTCTGCTTGGCTATGGAAACCCACTGGGTGACCCATTTGGCCAAGTCACACTCTTTCAGCCTCAGAGGAAGGCAAAGGCAAAACCCTTCTGAATAAATCTTGCCAAGAAAACCCCATGAAAGGGTCACCTTAGGGTTGCCATATGCCAGAAACAACTTGAAGGCACACAATACACACAAAACTTGATTAGATATACAGTAGATATAGATATAGATATAGATATAGATATAGATATAGATATAGATATAGACCATGCTGTCTGGCTCATTTTTAGAATTGTAGTAAAAACCCTATTTTTTCAAAGTTCATTTGTTTTATGAATGTGTGTACATGTGTGCATGAATAATATTTATATTCTACCTTTTATATAAAGGGGTGTGTGCATACTGTCTCCCCCTTCATTTTTATCCTTATATTAACTTGGGGTATATCCACATTCACAATTATAGAAGTAAGATTCCATATTAATTGCCATATGGTAATTTCTGTGGATATGTCATTTGGTGAGGTACTTGAGAGTTTCAAGTATACTCCCCTGAAGCTCTCTAGCATTGAAACCCTCTAGTAGAGAATTCCAAGTACTTTACAAGTTCCAGGATTCCATAGGATGGAGACATGGTAGTTAATGTGTTATCAGAATGCTATAATTATGTCATCTGGATACAACCCTGGTGAAGTAGGTCAGGTTGAAAGATTATGGAAAGGTCCATGGTTAGTGAAAAATGGGAGGTGGGGCAGTGTTATCTGTTGATCCCCCTCAGACAGCAACATGTATTGGTCTAGGCCTGTATAATTTGGTGGTAGTTTAAAAAAAAAGTTGGGCTCTAGTGTTTTCTTTGAATTAGCTACTCACCCAGTTATGGCTTATTGGTCTTCATTTGCAGTTCAAATGAAAATGTTGGAAAGCCACACATTAACTCTTCATTCCTTATTGAGTTTTGAACCCGTTGCCCTGAAGAAACATATGTTAGAAAGACATTAGCAAATCATTTGTCTTCTGCTTGTGTGTTTTAAGTAACTCAGTAGAAAAAAAGTTAATGGTGATGTTGTTTCTACTTCATCAATAATATAGAAAGGAAGGAATTAATAGGGATTTACTTACAGAAATTAACAGTTGATCTTTTTATGCTAGCCAGCTGGTGGTATTACAGTATATTAACCTTTAGTTTTATATACAGTATTACATATATAAACATTACATGTTTATGGTTATGTATTTTCAATTCCAGACTTTTTGGATGTGTTTCAAATAGCCTAGAACATAAGGATGATGAATAATATTTTTTTTCTGATTGAGAAAGGCCTTCTTTGCTGTATTTCTTATTAAATCCTCACTCCCAGAAATGTTGAAGTAGTATCACATTTAAATAAACACAGACATTCCGGTCATTTTTAAGAAAAATCACTTAAGACATTAGTTATAGGTACTTCCAGTAGCGTACTGTCCTGACTTTTGGTGTTTCCTGTGCAATTATCTTAGTAGAATAAATATTCATGTTTAAAAATACTTGGTAGTGACAATTTGCACTACAAATTGCTGAGTTCAGGCTGATTTTTGTTCAAAAAATCCAATTAAACAGCGCCCTAGTTTCTGGGTTTCTCTTGACTTTGTCTGCAAATACTTCTGAAGCCTCAGCAGCTGTCACATAACTGCTGATGTTTTATGTGGTCCAGAAAGTCTTTCCTTTCTCATCGGCTTTCATCTTCCTCTTATTGAGCTGAAACTAACTATTAGCACCATAGGCTTCTACTCTAGATTTCCTATTTCTAAGTAGAGTTGCCAGGTTGATAGCCTCTTAAGTCTTCATGATGTTACAAGGGAGGGGAGGGACTGGCAATCTCACATGGCTGCCTGTTCTTGAATGACCAATTTGTAAAAAAATCTGCAAAATTCTCAAACCAGAGTGGAGTCCTAGCACTAAGGACAGAGTCCAACGCTGCACAAATGTGACAATATCAGGGGGAAGTGGAAAGTTGAGCAGAAAGTGAAGCATCTCTTTTGCAATATTTAATAGTGTTTTAAAATAATGTTGTCATTCTCACAACTGCCAAACTCAAAGAAACAGGATTCATAGATAGTAATGTTAGTGGGGTTCTATCTATGTGGTAGAAAATGATGGGGAAATGGTACTGCAGGAACAGATTCTGTGCCAACCTGCAAGATATTTTTGAATGTCTGAAAAGAATCTATGCATGTAGACTTAGGTGCAGATCCTGCCACCATAGTGGCCCTGCTTCCCCAATGCACATTCATCACGTAAAGATAGAAGAAGACCTCCAAAGGACCATATCCAGAATAAAATCCTTAGATAAACATAAACACAGATCTTTGTACACTTCCCAAACAATCAGAAAAAGTTTACTGGGGTTGTTGTTTTGGTGCTAGTTGCCAAAAAAGAGCCATTGCAGTATTGTGGTTTGAGTGTTGAATTAGGACTCTGGGAAACCAGTGTTTGAATCCCTGCTCAGCCATGGAAACTGACTGTGTACCTTGGGCACTCCAAACTCTCCCATCCTAAGGAGACAGCAATGGCAAACTTTCCGCCACTAAATCTGACCAAGAAAGCCCTAGCACAGCATCACCATAAGTTACAGACAACTTAAAGGTACCGGTATGTAAAAACAAGAAGTTGTCAAAAAGAAGGAGCAAGGTCTCTTATATTGGTTGTTTTGTGCTGAGCTCCTTGGGCTACCAAAAGATTTTTGCATCTCCTCCTTGTGGGGGCAATTAGCTGACACACATTGGAACTGTTTAATGCAGTGTAGATGTGTAAATAGCTATTGCTTAAAAACAATTTGTAAGCCGCTCTGATAGCCTTGTGGCTGAACAGCGGGGTATAAATAACTAACTAAATAAAATAAATAAATATTGATTATGAATTTCAAGAGTTGGTAACTGCCAGACATTTAGAAATTGTAGGATGGATCATAACATTCTCTCTCACTCTCTCCCCCCACCTCTCCCATCCTTTACAGCATTGCAACAGTATCTGGTACCGTAGAGCAACACAAAAGAAACTCACATGGTAGCTACTAGAGGAATGTGTTTTGACTTTTCACCTCCTAGGCTGATCAGGTCACAGCTAATAATTGTCAGTGTTTCCCCCATAAAGTTCAAGACTACTAGCCCCAACACCTTGATGACCTTTTTCAAAATAATCTTGTTCCATCTATTTAAGAAGAAGAATTTTGGTAAATGCAAATGCCATTTTTTAAAAGAATATAAATATAAATTACATTAGGTGTGCCTAACTTCACATAATAAAGATGCCCCCCCCAAAGCAGGTGTGAGAGTTTTTGATTATGTTCTGTAAGGTACATACACTCATAGTTACATAAATGTTATACATACAGCAATGCTGCAGAGTACTTTAAAATAGCTATTTGTCACCAGCGGATATCCAGGTGCTATTGGACTAAAATACCCATAACCCTTGAGCATTGGCCGTGCAACCTGGGGCTCATGGGCATTGCAGCTTAACAATACCTTTAGGGCCACAGGTGTCCCCTCTGTGATGTAATGCATATTTGTGTAGAAATGATTCAGATTGCAATATTATGTAAGTATGGAAAGTTATTTCAGCTGCAATTTATTTATTAGGTTAACAAGGAAAATACACAATGACCAATAGTATTTATCCAGTAGTGTTTGGATTTCATCATTTTTGTTCAGCAGTATAACACAGCCATGTGTTTCTGTTATTGTATTTATGCAATAACACATTATAATGTATTTTTCTTTAATAATTTAGGATAGCAGAGCTGCTTGTTTCTCTAATCTCATCTGTACAAAACAAAACAATTTTTTTTTAAAAAAAGCAAGGAGCCTTCCCAAACTACATCATCTTCAGTTTGTGTGCACTGCATATACGTACTTGCCTAATGCAGTAATCCTCTTTAAGTCTATTTGCCTTGTCTGCCTGCCTGCCTGCCTGCCTATTTTTGGATGCTTTTTCTGTCTCCTAAGGAAAAAATATGAAAGTGCTTCAATAGTTTTATATTAAAAATGTGTTTTCCCCATAAGAAAAGTGTGAAATATGTATTCTTTCTGGATAATCCAATTCATAGAGCCATGAGCAGAACATGCTAGGAACCATTTTATTTAACATCCTTATTTTATTTATCTTTATATCTTGACAGAAAGCAGACATCTCTGTTGATTTATCTATAAGCAACTTTTGAATTAAAAAATGTTTATACGACTAACAAAACAATTAAAGGTCATCATTTTAGTTTAAAAATTGGATGAGTCTTTTAAACAGTTCTGGATCTGTTAGCCTCTGTTTTTAATTATAAACCCCAACTACCCATTGAATCAATGGGATCTGCATAAGTTGATAGGGGATGGATAGTATATTCAAAATTATTTGGAAAATATTTGAAAATCATGTTTTTTGAGTGTTGAGAAACCCTGACAGGAAGAACCCTGGACTGATGAGTATCTTTGTGTTTGGGACATACTCTGTGCTAAATAAATAAATAAATAAAAATCAAATAGATGTTTTATGCCAAAAACCACATGTCCATGCAGAAATATTATTATTCCTTGTGCAGAAAACACCATAATTGGGGACTTGTTCTGTGCAAAATTTGCATGGGGCCAATTTGCATAGAAGACACCATTTTCTGTACAGCACATAATCTTTCTGAATGGAAATATTCTGCTATTTTTTGTGCAGCAAATGATGTTTTCTGTGCAAAACAATCATATGAGAATTTTGCACAGAAGAAATCCCGAATCACAAATAGGCTTTGAAAACTGTGATTTTGAAGACTTTTCACCCAGCAGGAAGAAAATTGTTAAAATTACTAATTGCTTCTATAAGGAAGAAATTTAGGGTCCATACATACATACTGAGGAAAAAGCACAGAAAATCCCTGGTTTTATTCCTCTCCATACCATCCCCCTCCCTTTTTGGAGAGCTACATGAAGTTTTACCCCTCCTGAAGAAGAGTCAGCCCTCTGTATCTACGGATTTGGCATCCATGGATTCCATTATCCATGGCTTGAAAATATTCCATAAAAAATAAATTTCAAGAAGCAAACTTTGATTTTGCCATTTAATGTAAGGGATAACATTTTACTATGCCATTGTATATAATTAAACTTGAGTGTCCACGGATTTTGGTATCCACGGTGGGTCCTGGAACCAAACCCCTGTGGATATCAAGGGCCCACTGTATTACCAGGGAGCTCCCAGCATGTACAAGGACTTTTTATTTCCACTCCCCAGATCAGTGTAAATTAGCCCAGTATTTCCTGAAATGAAATGTACCTCTCCATGGCTATTTATCTGTTTTCTCCTGGAACTAGCTAAGATGGCTGCCACCAAGAAACATTCAGACTGTTTCCAGGTTAGAAGATTCAACAGAGATCAATCAAGGGAAAGAGGAATGCTAGGGGACAAAAATGATCCTAATGCTTAACTAGTGTATTATTGCTAACGCACTAACACTTTGACTGTAATGCCTGAATAATACAGTAGGACCCCAGTATCTGCAGGGGATTGGTTCCGGGGGCCTCCTGCGGACACTGAAATCCATGGATAACAGAGAACACAGGATGAGAGAAGGGAAGTGAGTTCTCTCCTCCTCCTCTTCCTTCCCCATTCACCCCTGCTGTCACTACTGTTGCCACCGGAGCCCTCGTGGGGGAAAGGAACTCCTCCTCTTCCTCCCCCTTTGCCCCCACTACCTACCGTTGCCACCAGAGCCCTCATGGGGGAAGGGAGAGGAGAAGGTGAGATCTCTCCTTCTCATCTCCCTTCACCCCCGCCATTGCCAACCACAGATAACTGTATCAGCAGATGGTGAATCAGTGGATACGTGGGTCCTACTGTAATCAAAAAGAGCTCAGTGGAAATTGGTGAAAATCAGTTTCTGAAATGTTGCCTGAGTCTAGATGTGATGCATGATTAGGGGGAGGGGGAGGAGGAAATACACAAGTGAGGAAACAGTGAGAGAAACCCGTGATATTTCAAGAAAGAGTTTGGATGCAAAATCATAAATATGCAGGTAAAATCAAAACAAAAAGACCCGGAAAGTCTTGATACTTTTTTCCTCTCTGGATAATCTCTTAGTGAAAATTTGCATCATTAGTGTTGATTTAACAAGTCCCATTCATTCAGTGGATCTACTCTAGTTGGGACTAACCATTGGTTTTAACTAACCCCTGGCATTTCCACTTCAGTTTTTTTAAAGCAGCCTTCTCCAACCCAGCTCCTTTCAGATATGATGGATTACAGCTACCAGAATCCCCTGTCCAGCTGTAGAAGAACAACAGGGATACAGTATCATGTATGCGATTTCAGATATAATCTTTCTTTGGAATTTAAAGTTATATGATCCCTGTGTGAGAATCATAAACCACAAGTGGTGCCAGGGATAAGGCAAGTCATGGGAGTCAAAACAGCACCTGTACTGCTCAAGAAACTGGCAGACAAATGGTCAATTTTCAAAGGCATAAACTTGAATATCAGACATCCCTGAAATACTGGCAAGTGTATTACAGTTGTCCCTTCACATTTGCTGGGGTTTGATTCCAGGACCCCCCCGTGAATACCCAAAGCCGTGAATTCTCAAGTCCCATTATATGCAATGGCATAGCAAAATGGTGTCCCTTATATAAGATGGCAAAATCAAGGTTTGCATTTTGGATTGTTGTTTTTAAAAAATATTTTCAAGCCGTGAATACTTAAATCCGTGAATGCCAAATCCGTGAATATGGAGAGACAACTGTAGTTGGTGTTGTTCATGAATCCTTGAACTTAAACATCCCTGCAATTAATTTCCAGAAATTAAAAAGATAGAAACATGGACAAGATTTCCAGAAATTAGAAGGTGGATCATAACATTCTCCTTTTCTCTCTCTCTTTCTCTGTTTTCCTCCCTCCCTCCCTTTCTCTTTCTCACACACAGCATTGCAAAAGTATCTGGCACTGAAAAATAGCACAAAAGAAACCAAAGAACCTACACAGCCTTTTGTATGGTAGTTACTAGAGGAATGCATTTTGACTTTTTGCCCTCCCCTCCCCCTGTTGATCAAGTCACAGAAGGTGACCTCATAGGGATCTACTTCATGCTGTGTTTCCAGTGAAGATGTAGTGCAGTGGGTTCTCTTTCTCCTCTTATCACTGGGGTGTTACATGAATTCCCATCTAAGTTCTTTAAAGGCAGGGGAGACATTGCTGACCTTCCATATTCATAAAGCATTTGGAATCTAATAATAAATTACAATAAAGTCAATTTATTATTTAAATTCCATAGCCTGTTGGTTGGAAGCAGTATGAAATGTTTTACAGTTGATCGTTTAATAGAGAGTGACTTGTGACTGGATGAGGTCATCTTTTGGAGAGAGTACACATGGATTCTAAAAATAAAAATAAAAAAAATGCTGGCTTATCTACTTAAGAATGTAATTGGTAAAAAGTGACTCCCAACATTTTTTTTGGCACATAAATGGCTGTACTGAAATGTATTGCAAAGCAATAAAAGAAATATGCTGATCTGATAAAATTAGAATGTTGTACTGGGCAACTGTGCTGAGTTCATCCCAAATAGAAAAAGGAATACAATTTATAGACCTCACGCATCCTGTAGTGTTGTAATTTCCAGTCCTTATGCAATCCAAACCACTCTTCCCCAGCCTGCTTCCCTCTATAGTTTTTGGCTCTCGGAACTAATCATTCACAGCCAACATTTTTTTCCCTGAAACCTACATGCATATTAGTGGAGCTTGAAAAAGTTATTTATAAACTAATAAATCCCAGAATCCCCAGTGTCCATGCCATTTTTGTAGTCCAAAATAACATCTGAGCTTTGCTTGGTAGAGAAGATTACATAAGTTTTAATAAAATAGGTAATGGTTCTTTGTAGTCTAGAATATACTAAATATACCAAAACACTAAACCCTAATTTTCTTTCTCTTTCTTTTAAATTACTTTGAAATGGTAAGGCAAAAATACCTATAAAAAGCAAAGCAGCATTTATTAATGATTATTCCCCCATGTAAGCAAATCATCTTGAACATATATGGAGATAATCTGTAACCAGTGCCAGCCTAAGGCTTTTTGCTGCCTGAGGTAAAAGACAAGTTGTCTTCCCCGTCCCCCAGCATTGCACGTACTGAAGCCTACCAACCTTACTTCAACACAGTGGCAGCTAGAGATTTGCGTATGAGTGGGGAGATAAATCCATTCTGCGTTTTTGATCTGAACTTTCAAGGAGTTATCCAAGGTGCTGAATTGTATCCCCAAAGTAAGTTCCCTGCTTCAACACTGGAGACAGGACGGCGATCCTGGCCATGCCTAAAGATGGCAGGCTAGCGTAGTGGGTGGCAGGGCAGGGGCAGGACCCAGGAGGAATGTCTTGCTGCCCGTGTTCAGCAGGGTGACTGCTTGATTCTGCCTAATGGTAGGGCTGGCCCTGCCTGTAACTGTAAATACCAGCTAACTGTGTATTAATAACAAAGTCAAAAAAAAGACCTCTGAACTACACTAAAGGCATTTGTCGAAAATGTGTTTGCTAACTTGGCTCAATTGATGGGTAGTCAGTATCTGATATTCCTTGCTACACTGTGCTTCTTCTGGAAGTTGTGAGCTGTGTCTAGAACTATTTGGCTTTTTAAAAATAACCTGACAGCACTGGAGAAAAGTATATTAGTTCAGGGCATTGGCAAATCTAGCATGTACGGATCCTTATAGCATACTTGCCTGTGACCATTACTGGATTAATTTTACTGTATTGCAGATGTCCTGACTTCTAAGGAGATAAATCTCTTTCTCCATCATTACTGTCCATGCCTTACCTTGCATTTTTTGTCTCCTCTATGAGAAACTGCTCTGCATCCCCACATATGCTAGTCACTCTCAAAAGTTACTTAGCTGTGATCCTGCTGTCACTTACTCAGGAGCAAGTTGCACAGCCCCAATGGGGCTTGTTTCTGATTTTTAAAAATAGCATTGCATTTTGAAATATCAAAAATATTGGTGAAAGATACCTAGAACTTGACAAAATTACGTCTTTCGACTATAACTCTCAGAATTCCTTAGCAAGCACACAGCAACAGCAGGTATGATACAAAATGCAAGATATTATATGAGGGTAATGTAAAATGTTAGATACTGACCTGGCGTAACAAACACTGTTATAGTAGATTTGAAAGGTTCACAAATATTGCATTGTTTTGCATGTTTGTGGTGAGTGGCTGAGGGAGTGAGAAGAGGGAGGGGCCCTTGTGAGGCTGGGGGTGTAGATGCAGATTGAGTGGCAGGAGTGGATTGTGAGGTAGAGAGGGAATTTGCATGTGGGTGGTGATTGCCTGAGGGAGTGAGAAGAGGGAAGGGATTGGTTGGGTAAGTGGCCAATCATCACACTGGGAAAGGAAACATACCCAAGAGTTTTATATAGATAGATAGATAATTAAAACAACATAAAGCATTTAAAATAACCACAACAGTAAAATCACTGTGGAAGAAGCTGAGTCTACATTTCATTAAAAGCAGTCTGGAACAACCAGGCCTGTTTATAAGCATTCAGACAGGAGCCATGGATATATCCTGGGTTAGTATAGTCTGTTATGATGGCACCACCACTGAAAATACCTTATCTCTAATCCTGTTGAGCTAACAGATTTAACAGAAGTGATATGAATGGAGTCTCTGTAGTCAGTATTAGAGTTTTGGCAGATTTGAATGTGTTCAGGTGTACTTCTGATAATCTGATTCCAAGGGCTTTGGGCTTAGGGTCAGCACTTTACATATGGCCCAGGAGTTATAGTCCAAAAAGGGGGAACTTTCCAAGATCTGTAAAGGAATAAAAAAAGGATCTCCCAAATGGATATTTAACTATTATACCTAAGTAACTGTTTTGTGACATCTCACTTGTTAACTGAACTGTTAGTTCAAACAAGAGCTTAGCTTGTCAACCATTTCCACACACCAATGGGATGATGTCTTTTAGGTTCTGGAGTAAACTCAGAAAACACTTCTGATGATGGTGTTAAAGATACAATAGATGGCAAAAATGAAAGGCCATCTGTACTACAGTGTTGGACTGTTCCTTTGAACTTGGCATCATGATTATGGACTTCTAAAAACAAAGTCCATCTTTTGAATACAAGCAGCATTCCTCTCTGAAATGTTCTTAATGGGATGGGAAATGGATGACAAAGGTGTTGGTCTGTCTGACTCTATGCAAATTTTCTTACCCAAGAGAGAAGCTTCAAATTTCTTAGCTCCCCAGACCAAACTCATAGCTTCCCAGTCTATCTGGGTACAGTTATGCTTTTCAGGGCTGAAGGACACAGGGGTTGAAGGATCTGGGTCACTCTTTCCCATGTATGGGAAATCACTGCTCCATTTCCATAAGCCAGGCATAGGAAAAGTGCAGCCTATGGGCTGTATGTAGTCCCAAGCCCCATTTATATGACACATGAAGCCCCATAGACACCAGGTTTTTATATGGGGGGGGCAATTTGGGCATGACCCTTAATCCTCAAAAAAAGTTTTGAAAACATCAAAAATTGGCCTAACATCAACACATCTCTTCAGGTGAGCCGAGACATGTGGGTGCAGTTCATGGGGGTGGAGACTAAAATTTCCCCCCAGCTCCCAAGCAGTTGCTGTCCACTCTTGCCATAAGGCAAAGTATTACATGCCAGATCAATTGCCTAGTCTGGCTTGTAGCATACCCTCCAACTGTCTTGATTTGGCAAGGGACAGTCCTAGTTAATCCTCTGACATCTCAATTTTTTCAGCTGCTTTTAAAAAATTTTCTCCCCTCCCACTTTTCCCCTTTGTCCCCAGCTTACTTCAGTTGGTACAAACTGAGTTAAAAGTACAAAAGTATTTTGTACTCATTTAACTCAGTGGAGAGAGGACAGGAGGGGATAGAGTTTGTCCTTTCCAGTAAGCTCAGGCAAACAAACTGCTGCAGCCTTGTGTGTTCTCCCTCATTAATAACTTTTGCCATCTTGATCATACTCTGATCTTACTTGGCCACACATGTTCTGGTTTTGTCTTTGAAATGTTGAAGGGTTGTTGTAGTGTGTTACCGCTTGTTCTAGAGTTGCATGCAACTGGAAGGCAAGATCACATTGCTTAGTCCTTTCCCAGCATTATGTTCTCTGAAGCAATTTCTACAGTAAGTATAGCATGGTCACTAAATTTGGCAGAAAACTTACTTAGTAGTTAATAAACGCAATCAGTGAACAAACTTGTGAAATAGTCTCTGTGTAAGGTACCCTCATGAAAGCTTTTTAGTTTTTCGGGTGACTTGTGTCATTCTTTGGCATTATCAGGGCTTGTCTAAGTGGTGAAAATAATCCTAACAGGATGCAAATGGAAGGCGATCTGTACAAACAGATATTCGCATAGATATGTGCCATTCAGAACAGGAGGCAGCCAGATCCACCACAAACTCCATGTGGGAAGTTTCTGGGGCTTCTTCTGGATTTTTTACAAAAACTCTGTACGGCATGCGAATGTGTGATCGTTTGGACACTCACATTCACGTTGGTGCGACCAGACAGTGTAAGCTGATTGGCTGGATGAGCATGAGGATGGGGCTAGCAAATAGGGAAAGCACCTGGTGCCGCCATGTTGGATTTTTGGATAAGTGAGGATCTGGTAAGTCGATCAAATGGTGATCTTATACAGGGCCAGTTTAAGGGCCCTGTAGAACCTGCAGCAGCAGGAGGCCCCATCATTGTAGGAGCCTCATCATAACCCTCCTCCTGCAAAAACATTATTACCGGTAGTAATAATCTGAATATCCTGTACTGGGAATAGGTTAGGTTAGGTTACATTGACCTGAGATAAACATATTGGTCTCCCAAAATAAAGCATTGCAGGGGCTCCCAAAATTCCTTAAACCGGTCCTGATCTTATACTCTCTCTTTTTTCTTTTTCTTTCTTTCTTTTTTTTTTTCTTTCTTTTCTTTTTTTCCCCCCTGTAAATATGAAATATTGCACATGTGCTCTTTGGTAAACTGTTTTTTATATTAAAAAATTGGTGGTGGCAGATTTAAAAGTGTGAGTAAATCACTCATGGCTGCCATCTTGGCTAGGGGTCATGTGAAGTTTTGGGGGGGCTCTTTTGACCATTTAGACAGCAAGAAGCGCTGCAAATGGCTGCTTTTTCGGACATGCTTATATTTTCCCCCCTCATATAGATGGGACCTTGGTGTGTCCCCAGTGTGACTGATTGCTTTACCAGACCAGGTTCTTCTCCCGCCGTTTCTAAAAATGCTAGACAGTTGGGATTCCTCTGTTTCCTTTCACACCTTGGGAACCTTTCCAGGATTGCAACCTTTGTTTGTGCTAAAACCTTAACGCACACAGTACCTCCTCCAAGACATTATCCCCAACCTTTCCCTTGTTTGGCTTCATTTGGCCATTTCCCTGAAGGCCACCGTCACTTTTCCCCTTTCTGACCTGAATCTTTTCTCTTTTTACAATTAATCAACAGACACTCTCACACATACTCTTTTGCAGCCATAGCTGTGGAATTCCTGTTTCAGTTTCACACAGAGAGATTCCCCCCCCCGCCCCAAAATATAAATGAAAATAGTCATGTTTAAAAAGGCATTTATTTAATCACAAGTACAGAAGAATAAGCCTCCCAGCATTTTGCCTTTTTTTTGCCGGGGGGGTGCTTCCTAATTCAGGATAGATCAGACTAAAGTAGCTGCTGGATTTCGCCTGTCAGCGATTAATTAAGTCTGAAGTTCTAAGCAACAACGAGAGGCAGAAGTCAGGGTTAATGAAATAAATGATTTTTAAACTGTAAGACTCTTACCCGCTTACATTTCCAGATGTGTGTGTGAGTGAGAGAGAGAAAGAGAGAGAGAGAAACTCCTGAATTGTGCCATTCCAGTTGGAAAAGGAGGCAGGCGGGAGGGGCAGTTACAAAATTTTGCCTTCTTGGCTTCTCTGACATGCCACAGTTGGGGAGGTGGTCATTTGCTACTGGATTTTTTTTTCTATAGACAAAAAAAAAAGTTTAAAAGTATCTCAAATTGAGAAGAAATCAAATTGAAATTTCCACTCCTTCTCCTTCTCACCTGATCACTGGAGGTAGACAGAAATTTCCCATGTAAGCAAAAGGCACCTAAGCCAAACACAAAGCACATCCACTGAACACCCCCTTGGTCACCCCATGTCAGTTTAAAGTAGAATTGAAATTTCACACTACAAATTGTAGCAGAACAATAGCAGGAACGGAGGTCATTAATGGATTTTTTGTGTTAATAAAAGAAACACTCTCAAAATGATCTCCCACCAGGAGAACAACAGAAAAAATGATGTCATGTGATAAGTCCCAGCCAAAGATGCTGTTATCTTGTCATAATTGCAATTTACCTGCCTCATTTGATAAAGCCCTGATTATTTTAAGTTCTCTCTTTTATTGCAGTTTAACTAGAAGTCCACATTCTTCCGGTCTTTTGAGAACTTGTGTCACATTCTTTGGATGGTCCTTATCACTAGATCTTGTAATAATGTTGATTTAATAACAATAATTTAATTGTTTTTAATTGTTTTTATTATAATTGGGTTTTAGCTGTATTTTATTTTAATTTATGTTGTGAGCTACCTTGGGTCCCATACTGGGAGCAAAGCATTATATAAATTAAATAGGTATATAAAAGTAATAAATGAGGGTGTCACTTATTATGGACCACACTACAACTACATATACTTTGTAGTACCTGGTTTGTGGTCTCTTGCCAAATTGCAGGTGTAGATGGAACTCCAAACCCTATCTGATTATACTCCAGCAATCCTTTTTCAGTGTTGATGGTCAGAAACTTCCTTAACTCTTACATTTGGGGATAAGCCTGTGCCAGATCCAGTTTGCTGAATTTCTTTTCTCTGTTCTGATATTAGCACTTGATGGGCACTTGGAAACCACAAAAAATGAGTAGAGATTTTTTTTTCTTAATAGGAACAATAGGCATTGGCCTTGCACAACATTGAAGTTTAGTCAGCATGCTTATTTTCCCCCATCTAATTCTTAGTCACTGCACCTCTAATAGCAAGTGGGAACTCTTAGGATTTCAAGAATTTGTGTTTTATGTAGGCTGTAGTATTCTTCCATCATCCAATGCCTTGCTCAGAAATGGGATTGTCCCTAGGCAAGAGTTCTGTCATATCTTGTGAGCTGATCTATTTCAACTGAAGAAACCTGATAGCTTTCATTTAAATTAATATTGTTTATCCAGCTTTGATCCCTTTATTAATGCACCTACAGATCTAGCTTATGATTCCGATCATTTTTGTGCTCTATCACTGTGCACATTCCTAGTGGAGTTACTGTTTCACCTGTATATATTTTCTTTTCAGTATTTCATTCAACTGCACATCACTGGGTTATTATTATTTTGGGTGAACACTTTGTGAGAAATAACAGAAACTACTGAGCCCGTATCTAGCTCCATCTTGAGCATTTTCATCTCTTGTTTGGGCTGTTACCCATATGAATTCTTTATCTTCCAATAAGACAGGCATGCACATGAAATGCTTAATGTGTAGTTGTCTTCTTTGATATAAACGGAGCCACCTAAAGGCATGACAGGGAACAGCAAGACAGTTCAATTTGCCTGAAATTTTAGATATACAATGACAAATAATAAAATGTTTAAACAAAAGGAAAGCACAAGGAAATTCTTGAGGAATACAATAATGTTTCTTGCATGTTAAGTGAGATTTGCTTCATTTAAATTTAAGTGTAGCTTTAACTTCAACGAGATAGCAAACTTGAAATAATGTTTGTACCTTTAAACATTTCTGTTATTACATACCTTGCTACAGTGTTCTAAAAGAGAGTGAAAAGGCCATTCTGTTCCAACTTACCAAAGTTTGTTCAAAGCAGGGTGCATTGCTAAAGCAATTGAATAGAGCTGCTTCCTTATCAAGTGAAGAATTCCTTGGCAGGGGGTGTGACCTTCCACATTCTTGAAAAGGGGAACTGTCTTGAGGCAGTTATGAAGTCCTCACCTAACACTGGGTGTTTCTGAAGTTTACAGAAACCTCAGGATAGGAAAAAAATATCTTTAAAATCGATTATCATCTGGTAATTTGATTAGGACCAATTAAAATGCATAAAATTACAGGCAACTGTTCAAAATCACAGGATCTTTTTATCAAGATGTTTATAGAAAGCAGCAAAGGGTAGGGAAGGAGAAAGAGAAAAAAGTTGACTTTATGTTGAAGCCACAAATTTTGCCTGAAGTCTTAAGACAAGAAAAACCATTAAAATGTAAACCTCTGCCCATGAAGACTTAGTGACTTCAGCATCAGGTAACATTATCTTACTCTCTTGTTACCTCCAACCCCACAACTCTTTGAAGTATGGTGCTTAATGACCAGAGTCTAAGGTCTCCAGTGCTTTTGGCCAGTGGTAAAGGCATTGACTGAGCATAGGTACTGGACTTTTTTTTCCTCACGGACCAACACAGCATGTTTGTTTTACCAAAAAAAAAAAAAAAAAAACCCACATTGTTAGGAATTTTATTAACACAATTAGACACTGTTGGTATAGTTTCCTAACAGAGATGTGTCTGAGAATAAACTCCACAAGGGTTCAAAGAAAAGTTAGAAAAAAGATTAGAACTTTTCCAGAACACATCTGGGATCAAAAGGTAGCTGTTTTGAGAGGCTACAACCTCCCCCCGCCCTGTTTTTTTTAAAATGCTGGAAGTGGATGCAGAAGTTACACTGTATATTGCTATTGCCATATGTATGTGACATGCATATAAAGAACAACCTGTTTTCAACCTTTTTCTTGCTAAGCTCAGAGTACCAATGAGCACTAGACAGTTCTCATGTGGATTTACATTGTGGCAGAGGGAGACCCTATTAAAAATAGAAACATAACAATGCAGTAGAAAAATGTAAATATAAAATACAGATTTGATTAGTTATCTTGTTATATTGCAACTGACATCTGGTGACAATTAAGTGCTGCTATATGGCATATCCTGTTTTCCCATTTACTTACAGAGATTTAATTAACCTGTTGGTGAGCTACATCTATTGAAGAGTATGCCAATTTAGATTTTTTTGTGTGTGCTTTTGTTTTATCAAAAGTATACTGCAGAAAGTTTATTTCAGGCATTCAGTTTAATAGCTCTTTCCATGACATTCACAGAAACCTAAAGTAACATGAATGCTAGAGTACGTCAAAGCAGGGGTGGGGTAGTGTTGAACTTGGAGCAGAAAAACCTAGGTTCAAATACAAGTTGACCCCCATATCCACATATTTGGTATCCATGGTTTCACTTATCCACATCCAGAAAGAAATTCTCTCTAGGCATTTCTAGGTCCTCCAATATGATTCTATGGTCAATGTCTGGTGTTCATATCATTGAAAATAATACAGTTTGCTATTATCCATGGTTTCAGGTATCTACAGGGGTTGGGGTATGTGTGTCTTGGAACATATCCTTCACAGATTCAGGAGCCAACCTGTATCTGCAAATAGCTACTCAGCCATAAAGGTCACAAGCTGACTTTGGTCCATCTACCATGTTTTGGCCTAATCCAGCCAACAAAGTTTCTATGACAATAAATGATGGTGGGAATAGGAAAGAGTGTGTATGTCTCTCTGAACATATTAGATGAAGGGTAATACATAACAGCAGGGGGAAAATAACAGTGGTAATGCAGTAATAAAAACAGAAAGGTAGCTGGAACAAAACAAAACCAAAAATCACAGATGGACTATACCCAGCTGAAATTCTACGAGTATATGCAAGCTTTCAAACTCTCCAGAACTTTCATCAATCATTGCTCTTGTTACATGCCTTCAGATAGACTCTGTAGGGTTTATCACAGGGTTTTCTTGGCAAGATATATTCAAAGAATATCCCATTGCCTTAGTCTTAGACCAAAAGAGTGTGACTTGCAAAAGTTCACTCAAATGGATTTGTGTGGGTGGCTCAGAGTCCTAGTCCAACACTCTCTTTCATCAGATTATCTGGTAGAAAAAAGTATGGGGGGAGTGTTTGCAGAGAGTAGAACCTGGGAAATATGAAAATTTTCCAAGATATTGTAGCCATTAAGTCTGCTGTTAAATTCATTTCCAAAATGGAGGCTGTAGACTGAATCAGTCACTGGTAGACATGCAGCTATCAGATTATACCAACTGATGAACACTAAGATGAAGAAGAAATACTTAATACTTAAATCCATGGATACCAAATATGTGGATACAGAGGGACAACTGTACTTCTTTGGGAGCTACAGAGAAACATTGTACTTTAAAAATGAGGGAGGGGAAAGAAAAAAAGGAATGTGGCAACACCTTTAAGACTAACTGGTTTTTATTTTAGCATGCTAAAATAAAAACCAGTTAGTCTTAAAGGTGCTGCCACATTCCTCCCTTCCCCCCATTCCTTCCTAACTTCTCATCTTGAGCCTGGTACCCTTCACATTACACATTACTGTATAGCACTATGGCTCCACTTTAACTGCCGTGGTTGCATTCTGTGCAATCCTGGAATTTGTATTTGGTGAGGCACTAGAGCTCTCCAGCAGAGAATTCTAAATACCCATCCCTAAACTGAAAATCACAGGATCGAGCCATGGCAGTTAAAGTGGAATCATAATGCTCTAATTATGCAGTGTGAAAAGGCCCCAGGTGTTTCCTGAGGTTCTGTCTGTTTTGGCCTCAGTTGATGGGACAGCACTATATACAGGATGTTTGATAGCAAGTGGAATGCTCACATGACTTGGAGGTGGCCTCCTTCCTCACTAATATCAGAGGTTGTTGTGGTAGTCTTGGCCTCAACAGTGGGCACTCTTCCAGTAAACCAGAGGTGGGAGCAGAGTAGATAACACCAGTTAGATCAGGAGAGCTATTCCTGGCGTTAAGGCTGAGTCTACCAACAGGTAGAGTGAGACAGTTTTATCAAGTGTCAGCTTATGTCTGTGGAATGGAAGGGAACATCATCTTGTCCTTTATATCAGACAGCAAAATATACAGCCAGCCTCCTTGCCACACACTTTCCTAGAGACAAAAAGCTTGATCAGACAAGAAATGAACTGCTCAGTTAGTATTTAAAATCCTGCATAGTCATGAGCCCCAATGAAGAAAATGGCCTGGGGGGAAAGTGGTAATTTATCAGCAATTTTCTGTGTGTGCATGGATGTGTATATTTCAATACAGAGACAAAAACTAATTTGCTATATTTATCATAGTCAATATTCGCTGACTAGGAATTTTCAAAATATAAACTAGCAATAAAAGATACTCCACCATGAATCATTGAAAAGTAGTTGCATTTTCACTTGCATGAAGGGAATCTACCTGTGAGGTCCTTTGAGTCTTATTCTTTGCTCTGCTGTGCCCTGAAGAGAAGTTGTAACACAGAGAGCAGCTCATATGTAGTAGAACAGCACTGTGCCAGTGGGTTTCTCAGAACATGGTGTCTCTCTTTTAAACTCACGCCATTTGAAGAGCAAACAGAATAATTCCAGCTCTGGCTTCCAGAGCAGCTTAATCAGTAGGCTTGATAACTCTTGAAAGACAACATTATGGTATTCTGGCAGGAACAAGACTAAAATTTCACCTAATGAAGAAGGACCATCACTTAGTGGTTGAGCACATTAAAAAATCCCAAGTTCAATTATCAGCTTGAAAGTCTAGGATGAAAGATACTCAGTTTGAGACCCTGGAGAACTACCGGACTAAATGAAAAGGTTGTTTGATGCAGTTTAAGACATATTCCCATGTTCCCTTTTACAATTTTGCATGGTGCCCCATACACACAATCATTTCTCAACATCTTACTTCTGCCTTGCTTGGTAGTAGTGTATGCATATGAAATACAGACATCATGATCAACATCATTATCGCTGTCATGAACTGACTTTTCCTTTCTTCTAACTGAGGTGACCCAATTAGGTGACCCAAACCACCAGGGCTATTTTTGCAATCTAAAAACCCTGTAATTCCACGATTGAGGAAAGTGGAAACATAGTGGCATGATTACAGTACGTATTGCACATTGCTGTAATTGCACAATACTCACTGGCTTTTCTTTGCAAACGAAGATTCAGGAAGGACTCTTCCCATGCTTTCTGCAAACGTGCTGATGACTAAAAAGGCCAATCTGAGATAAACAAGTCCGGTTGCAGAAAGCACAGCAGAAGGTCTCCTGGGTAATGTTTCCGGGTTGTGATTCTTTCTGCGTTGTCGTTTCTCTTCAAGACTTGTTTGGCGTGAGTTCTCAAATAAGGCTGCAGCATTATTTGAGAACTCCCGATGTGAGGCCAGGGCGGACCATTGTTGGTGATCAATTTGGCCAAGCCTGAGATGTTGTTTCAGGGAGTCCTTGTATCGCTTTTTGGTAGTGCCCCTCTTACACTGACCCGTGGCAAGTTCACCGTAGAGTACTATTTTTGGGAGGTGATGGTCCTCCATCCTAGAGACGTGCCCTGCCCAGCGCAGCTGTGTTTTCAATATCATGGCCTCAATGCTGGTGATCCCTGCTTGCTGAAGGATAGCAACATTCGTCACATAGTCAGTCCAGTGTATATTTAGGATTGTGCATATAAAGCACTGATGAAAGTGTTCAAGGAGTTGTAAGTGGTGGCGATAGGTGTCCCATGTTTGAGACCCGTAAAGGAGAATAGACAGTACAATGGCTCTATACATATGGATATTTGTGCTTCACCTCAAGTATTTATTACTCCAGACTCTTTCGTAAAGTCTTCCAAATGCGCTATATGCCTTTGCTAATCTGTGATTGATCTCTTTGTCAATCTTGGCATCTGAGGAGATGATGCTTCCCAGGTAGGTGAACTGCTGAATGGACTTGAGCACAGTTTTGCTGACAGCAATGTGGGGATGGTGGTGTTCGTCCTGTGGTGCAGGCTGGTAAAGAACTTCCATTTTCTGCAGGTTGACTTCCAGCCCAAACAGCTTTGCAGCTGTTGCAAAGCAGGATGTTAGGCGCTGCAGAGCTGCTTGTGTGTGGGCAACAAGGGCAGCATCATCAGCGAAGAGCAGCTCACGGACTAGATAGTTTAGAGTCTTCGTGCAAGCCCTCAGACGGCTTAAAGTTAAAGAAGCTACCATCAGTACGGTAACATATATAGATGCTGTCTTCTATATAACATCAATGGAGAGGCACACTACTACCGCCATGGAATTATCACACGACTACCACTTGCTGTTTAAGAATAGGATTTTAGCTCATGCTATAGCAACACTTGTATTTGTATTGCCTTCTAATGACAGAGTATTAACAGCTCCTGCTGGCCAGCGCATAAGCCTCTAAGAACAAAATTCTCTTCTGCAGTTTTGCATGGGTGAGATTTTGGCTGTTCTTGTGAGAATTTGCTCTAAAACACTAAAAACAAATAAATAACCAAAGAAATTCACAAACAAACACTTAAACAAACATAAAAAGGTACCAAGAAAAGTGACAGTTGATCAAAAGAGTGTCCTGTAGGTCCTCTTCACCTTCTTCTCTGGAACTTAATGCGTTCTTGTTGGGAAAGGGGAGGGGGAGAAGAGGACTGCACATTCACGCTGGAATCGCACAATTACAGTGGGACATGATTATTGCATGTTCATCAATACCGCAAAAAGAGTGATATTGAGGGCTATTGACAGTGTCATGCCCTGCCTCTCAGAGGACAGTGAGGAGAAATTTGAAAGCTTGGATAGCATGCCTGAGCTAGAGCAGAGTGACCAACAGCCACCACATGCAGAGGAACAGAGTGTCCAACAGCTACAAGTCTCTGAGGTACAGAGTGTCCAGCAGGCTCACTCATTTGAACAACAGAATATTCCACAGCCACAAACCCTGGAGGAACAGGATACAGACTTACCCAGTTTCACTCAGTGTCGTCAAAAGGATTTTTTCCGATGCTCAGAGAGATTTAATAGGAAGCATGATGTAATTAGGAGCCACCTACAAGACTCAGTTGGACCATATATAGCCAGCATTTCCTCCAGAAGAGCATGACTGACAACCGACATTTTTGGATGAAAGCCATGCTGGATTGCGATCCTTGACTGACTACCTGCTATCATGAACCCTGTTTTTGCTTTCATCTCCAGATTACCCCTTTGAACTTCATCTCCAGATTGCCCCTTTGAACTATTTGCTTGGCTTCCTGTCTCTCAGTGTTTGACTCTTGGACTGGATTGCGCTTACTGTCTATGCCAGTAAACTGAATAGACTTGGCTACTCCGTTTGAACTGTGAAAGCTGATTTATTGGGTCTCTGCAGCCTGCCCCGAGAAATATAGGACAGATGGTTTTGCCCATCAAATAAAATTTATGTCTAATTAATGGGTGGAGCAAGCGTGGACCACAGGAGGATGACAACATCATGCGATAATGGGAAGCTGTTTCTTATACTATTGCATCATAATTCCGCTATTTCAGTCCCATCTGATAAAATCCTTAATCAGACACACTAAATATCATCCTGAGCAGATATGTGTGTGTGTGTGTGTGTGTGTGTGTGTGTGTGTTGTTTCTGTTCTGTCTGCAGGCTTGGAAATGTGAGGCTTCTTCTTTCAAAAAAAATTAACTTCTAGGACACTTCCAGTTGGAAAAAAGGCTTCTTGTTATGTGACTTCAAGTTGACTCAGACTTACAGTGACCCTCTCATAGGGTTTTATTGGCAAGATTTATTCAGAGGAGGTTTGCCATTGCCATAGGCTGAGAGAGTGTAATTTGCCCAGGGTCATCCAGTGGATTTCCATGTCTGAATTGATTTGACCCCTGGACTCCCAGAGTCCTACTCCAACAGTCAAATCAGTACACCACACAGGCCCCTCCTGAAATGGCCCAGAAGGCCCAAAACATGGCAGAATTTCCTAGTAGTAACTGGGTGGCATTTGTGAGAAAAAATTGGGACTATAGCTCCCTTGTTATTGACTCAAGTCAGGGTGTTAGGTCAGTCAAATATTGTGGCATCCCCATTTCTTTAAAAGCGATCCAAAGTTTTTCATGGTCAACATAGTCAAAGGTTTTGCTATAATCTATAACACACAAGCTGATCCCCCCCCCCAAATTCTTTGGTGCTCTCCATTAACCAACATATGTTTGCAGTATGATCCCTAATGCCTCTTCCTTTCCTGAACTCAGATTGGACAGCTGGCATTTCTCACTCCATATATGGTAAAAGTCGTTGTTGGAGAATTTTGAGCATCATTTTGCTTGCATAGGTGATTAATGGTGGTCCTGTGGTTACTGCAATCCCTGGTGTCCCCTTGGAGACTAGAATGTGTATTGAGTGTTTCCAATCCAATCTGTGGGCCATTGTTTTGTTTTCCATATTTGTTGATAGCATTGGAATTGGTATACTAGCTGTTCCTGTTGATTAATTTCTTCCAAGTGCCCTGAGTGCAACTTCTACTCCACCTTATAAAATTATGAGATCATCTTCAAATGGTTCTGCTTTGAATGAATCTCTCGTCTTTTCCTCCCTTGTATGTAGTTCTTCAGAGTATTGTTTCCATCAGCTTTTTATTTGTACTTGGTCATGTAATGTGTTCCCCTGCCAGTCATGTACCATCCCCACTGTTGGTTTGAATTTCCCTTTGATTTCTCAAATCTTGCGGAAGTCTCTTGTTCTGCCTTTTTTGTTGTCATCTTCTATTTTTCTACATTGATTATCATAGCAGTTCTCTTTGTCCCTGCACACAAACCACTAAACAATTTCCTACCTTTGCATTCTAATTGTCTATGATTAACAGTAAGTCCTGTTTGGGTGTGTGGTTTCCTTCTTTGAGTTTCTTCTTCTTCTGCATCGGTAGTTGGAGCATAAACTTCGATTCTGGTTATATTGATAATTTTCCCCCCAAGTCTTATTGATATTATTCAGTCAGACTTTGCATTATATCTCTTGACTGTTTTTGCTACATCTCTCCTCACTATTAATGCCACCTCATTTCTTCTTAGATTTTCATTTCCTGAGTAAAACACTGTGTAATTATCTGACTGAAAATGTCACATTCTTCTCTAGTTTAGCTCACTCAACCCAAATATTGCAATGTTTATACATTCCATTTCTTGTTTGACTATGGGCCCATTTACATCAGGGTGGAAAATCCAGAGTACCTCATAGTATTGGCATCTTACAGCAGCAGTGACATGTCTAAATGGTTTTTCTGCCCTCAGAAGCCCTCCATAAGCCTTGTATTCCTGATGGTGTTCTCAAGTGATTTACTTGTTAGTCTTTCACCACCACCGTGTTTTTTTTAATAGTCCCAAGGTGCGCTGGTGTGATAGAGCAATTTTCCAATTGTATAGGACAGCAAAACAGAAAATATTCATCCTGTTTTATCCCCATGGCAACAGCAGGTGCTTGCCCTGCTAGCAAGCCCTGCCCCCACTCTTGCTTTGCCCTTCCTTTTGAATTTTTTGTTGTTCGATAGTCCAAATCAGCAGGAATGTGCACCCCTCTCATGGTTTTTGGAAAAGTACAGGAAAATCTGTGAAGGCTTTTTACCCCATTGTTTTTGCTGTTTTGGGCCCCCCTCCTTCTGAATAGTGTGGATTGGCACTGGATCCTGTTTAGACAGGTAGGATTCCCAGTAAATTCCATGAGAAGTATTTTCGCCATTTAGATGGGCCCTAAGTCTGGCTCCCCCTGATTCATGCTCCTCACATTCAATGTTTCTATAATATGTGCTATGCAGCTTCAGACTTTCCTTTGACCTCTGCACACGTCAACAGCTGAACGTCCCTTTGGCTTGAGTCTATTTGCATCATTATCCACTGTACTACTCATAGTTGTCTTCTGCTGTATCCCAATAGCATGTTGAGGACCTTCCAACCTAGAAGTCTCATCTTAAGGCACTAGCTTTTGTTTCATTTTGGATTGTCTCATCATAGGATTTTCATGGTAAAATATATTCAAAAGGGGTTTACCATGCCTCCTTCTGTGCAATACTAACAAGTGTTAGCTATACAGTAGGACCCCCGTATCCACTGGGGATTGGTTCAGGGGGCGCTGTGGATACCGAAAACTGTGGATAATAGCGAACACCATTGAAAATAATGGGACTTCTGGTTTAAAATACCATACGGTTGCCTTGGAGGACCTAGAGAGTGGCTAGAGAGGACACATTTTCTAGGAAGACTCTATGGTAGGTGTGCTGTTTTATGTCCCATGGATAATTGATTCAGTGGATACAGAGGTCCTACTGTAATGCTGTTGCTGTCTCTGAGAGATTCTCTGCCAGTATCACCCCTTGCTACTGCTTCCACCTAGTAGCTGTTAGACACATTTAGTCTGGCTCCTCAGCAAAAGCTTGTCTGACACAGGAGACCATAATAGTAGTACTGCTACCATTAGCATAGCCTCTTGCTTCACAGGAGGATGCATTCCCAAAACCACAGAAAGGTAGTGCCTCCTAACCCCTGACATTTGCCTACCCCTGATATACATATTAGGGAGGAAGAAACGGGATAGTGGTGAGATCAGAGTGGGACAACATGGAAAAAATAAATACAACAATAACATTGAAACTTAGATTATAAAAAATCATGGTAGTGATCATTCACAAAATATGGAAAAGAGGGGATTCACAGCTCCAGAGGCTAATTTATTGCCATTAACATCCATTCTCTAGTGCAGAGGTTGGCAGAGCACAGCCAATGGGCTGCATACAGCCCCCCAAAGTCTTTTGTGCAAACTGCCCGAGCAGCAAAAATCCTCCCTCCATGGGTTCTAGCAGACTTGTTTGCTGCTGTTTTATGGTGACATAGTTGGGGCAGAGGAAGCCTGTCTCTTTCCTTCCAAAGCCAAAAATCAAACCAAGAAGTAAACTTCAAGGAATTGTACTTTTGATTTCTTCAAAGAGGGCAGCTGTTTGGTGGCTGGATGCCCTGTGCTGGATGCTGGGGGTGAAAATTTGACAACGTGCCCCCCCAGCCCTGCCAAATTTGCCCACCCCTGCTTTAGTGGAAAGGAATGCAGCCCTCGGACGTTGTGGCATCTGATTTGTTTTTGACTAGGAGATTGGGGACCATCAACTAGACCCTGTTGCAAAATCAGTAGAATCAAGAATTCAGAGTCCTGGAACTTGTTTAGAGTGTCAAAGATGGATGAAGCTCACAGCCCTTCCAAGCACAAATCTACCCCTGGTCACTCCAGAAGCTAAAACATATTCTTTTTCCAGTAGTATAATTTAGAATTAGGGGCAGGGATGTAGCTACAGTGGAATTCTATTTTTCCTTCACTTTCCAAATTCCTAGTATTGCAAAGAGTGAGGTGCTGACAATCATTCACACCTAGAAGTCTAGTATCTGCTGTGTACGCATTCCTTTGGGGTTTGTCTATCCGAGGCAATAAAATGTGGATTGATGTGCATTAATGCCAATTCGCAGCAGCTTTCATTTGTCTTAATGATTTTTTGGCAAGATCGCAGGCACGTGAAGCTATCCACATTCATTGCTCAAATGGGCATGCCTGTGAATCAAGATGGCAGGCGTGAGTGAATTACTTGTGTTTTTATTGTCACTAGTTGCTGCCACCAAACAGTATTTTTTTTAAAAGCATATCGAAGGTGCAGGAGTGCAATATCCCTCTTAAATAAATAGAAAAAGAGAGAAAAACAGGCTGTTTTGTCACTTGAGCACAAAATTGCTATGGCGAAAATCCAACATGATGGTTTTGGGCGCTTGCCTTATTAGCAAACTCCACCCCCCTGCATATGTCTGACCAATCAGCTTTCCACTTCCACTCTTATTGGGAACGTGCATCAAAGTGAATCAGTTGTCCCAATAATCACATTCCCCATGGAGCTTTTAAAGAACTTTGGGAAAAGCTGCGAAGGCTTTTCCTGTGAAGTTTTTGGCCCCCTCCTCCTTCTGAATACAGTGACTTGATGCATAATTGTATTGATGACGATACGTATTCTCCTCGAATTCTATGAGGAATATTTTTGTCGTATAGACAACCCCAAGGTAACTTTGCCTGTCCCTTTCCTTTTAATGCCTAACTTGTATTTCTAAATGTGCAACTGATGTCTAAGGTTACCGCAGTGCTAGAAATTTGGAGGCAGAAGGAAATTTCAGTTAGAGAGGCAAAATTCTTATTTTGTGGTGGGCCGTGCTCTCATTTTGCCCCCCCCCCATGGCTATGCCCCTGGGGGAATTTTTTTTGTTGCTGATCTTGTTAAAGGACAGATAATCATAAATCCTTGCTGATCTCCTGCATACCATCCAGATCAGTAGATCCCAATCTACCTTCTTTCTGTTCCTGCTTACATATCATGGTTTCTTTTTCCTCCCAGAGACTGCTGTGATATCATAGTTAATCTGCTAATAACAGTTGCTTTTACCTTTTGCCCTCAGTTTACAGTGAAATGGAGGAGAAGGTGAGTTTTCAGCACAGCAGTGTGAAACAGTAGTCAATTTTCCATTTGTCCAAAGGGGACATTTTCCCAAGCTTGTGAGTGCTTTTTTTCTTGACTAAATATCCTGCTAGGTAGTAGTCAGTGGGAAATGTTCATATTCATACAGAGGTAGCATATTAATCACAATGCAATGTACTTTAAAGTTTATTAGATTCTGGTGGATAATCTGCCTTCAAATAGCTTTGAGATTACATCAAATATTTCAGATGACCTTTTCTCTTTTTCTGCATGTGTATCTAATGAAAAACATGTTAATTTGAAAGATGAGATCATTTAAAATAATGTTAAAGTGCAGCAGTTTAAAATGTGCTCAACAAACTTTCAGTGAGAACTTTAAACTAAAAGCAATGACCTAGTACACAATGCTTTGCCTTTACAGCTCTTTGCTTCAGCCTGTAAATGCTTTCAAAGCTCTCAGAATGTCTAGACTGGAGAGGCTATTTTGCACAAGTCACTTCCTGCAAAGAGAGGTTGGGAATTATATTACCATAATGTAGTATTGTGGAATTATGCTGCCATAATGTGCTGACTTGCTGGCTCACTGTAGGCACTGGGTTCCGGTGTGAAATGGGATCTTGTATCTCAAGAATCTAAAAACCGTTCCTTGCTCACCTTATTTAACCCTAAGGTTGCCAGATCTCAGGGCCTGACTCTCCAGTTTTTGTGGCTCATCTCCAGACAGAAGACGGGTACAAATTTTTTTCCAGTTTTGATGGTCTCTGCTTTAGGCAAGAGGAAAGGACAGTATGCAAATCTCTAGTTCAGTTAGTAGAGCAGCAGCCTGCTGCTACAATTTTCAGGGTTTATTTGATTTGTTGCTGCAGCATGCAAAGACTCTCCAGGAAGGCTATGGATTTGCTTAGTTAACTCCTCCTTCCCTCCTTGTTGTGGCACCAGGGCTCACCCTCTACTCTGCTCTTCATCCACATTCTGGCTAGAAGCAAGTAGGCTAGGTTAAATGTTGCTCCTCCCATTTCCCTAAATAAGTGAAAAGCAATGATCTCCTCATTTTACCTTAAACTGGGAATAAACAAGAATCATAGAATCATAGAATTGCAGAGTTGGAAGAGACCACAAGGGCCATCCAGTCTAACCCCTGCCATGCAGGAAATCACGATCAAAGCATCCCCGACAGATGGCCATCCAGCCTCTGTTTAAAGACCTCCAAGGAAGGAGACCCCACCACGCTCCGAGGGAGTGCGTTCCACTGCCGAACAGCTCTTACTGTCAAAAAGTTCCTCCTAATGTTGAGGTGGAATCTCTGTTCCTGGAGCTTGCATCCATTGCTCCGTGTTCCAATCTCTGGAGCAGCAGAAAACAAGCTTGCTCCATCCTCAACGTGACACCCCTTCAAATACTTAAACAGGGCTATCATATCACCTCTTAACCGTCTTTTTTCCAGGCTAAACATACCCAGCTCCCTAAGTCTCTCCTCATAAGGCATGGTTTCCAGACCATTCACCATTTTAGTCGCCCTCCTCTGGACACGCTCCAATTTGTCAATATCCTTTTTGAATTGTGGTGCCCAGAACTGGACACAGTATTCTAGGTGAGGTCTGACCAAGGCAGAATAGAGCGGCACTATTACTTCCCTTGATCTGGACACTATATTTCTATTGATGCAGCCCAAAATTGCATTGGCCTTTTTAGCTGCCGCATCACACTGTTGACTCATGTTCAACTTGTGGTCTACTAGGACTCCTAGATCCCTTTCGCACGTACTCTCATTCAGCCAGGTCTCCCCCATCCTATATCTATGCATTTCATTTTTTAACCGTAAGTGCAATACCTTATATTTCTCCGTATTGAATTTCATTTTGTTAGCTTTGGCCCAGCTCTCATGCTTTGGAAGCTTTGGTACCTTACATTTCTCCATATTGAATTTCATTTTGTTAGCTTTGGCGCAGCTCTCATGCTTTGGAAGCTTGGGGGTTGTCTAGATGGTGAAAATAATTCTCATATAATTCACTGAGGATACCTTTTGCCCAGATGAACTGCGCAAGAGATTCGCGGTATTCGGAAGGAGGGAGGGGAAATGCCATATACTGCATGACAAATGACTTCATGGTTTTCTGTGAGTTTTTAAAAAACACAGCGGGGGATGCGCATTACTGTCATTTGAACAACTGATTCACAGCGCTGCGCATTCTTGGCAAAGGCAGGTGTGGACAGCTAATTGGTCCGTCATGGAAGTGGGAGTGGGCTTTCCAGCAGTGAAGTCCAGAAGCACCATTTTAGCATTCCGGATGAGCAAGCGTGCACATTTTCGCTGCACTAGGGTGAAAAAAACTATATTTTTTTTAACAAGTGGAAGGAAGTTTTTGAAAAGACTGTGCAGCAGGGATAACATTGGGAGGAATAATAGTGCCCCGTACTTGTGGTCACCATCTTGATTTGCAGCATGGCTCCATCTGAATCTCAACACAAATAGCTTCGCAGACAGTTTATGATGCCAGAAAATCATAGAGACAAAAGAGAGCTGCTGCGAATTGCTGATAATGTGTATCCCCATGCAGTTTTTTTTCCTGTCTAGATTCACCCCTGGAAATCCTATGTAAAGCCATTTCCGATGCTCTTTTGCAGGTGCCTGCACTGTCTGTGATAACACATAGTATTCAGATGGGGAGAGAGATCTAGAGCAGGGCCTTTTTTGGTTATGGTACCCCACTTCTGGCACTCTTCAGCTGGTTGTTTCCACTGTCTTTTTCCTCCAGTGCGTGAACAGTTGTTTTTTAAATTCACACAGGCTTTTCAGGACATCTAGTTTTGACCACCAGTTTTATTTGGCTTCTAAGGGTCTATCTGTTGCAACATTAACGTTATGTTGTACAGTCATCCCTTCACATTCGCGGGGGTTAGGTTCCCCAGACCCCAGCGAATGTGAAAAATCCGCGAATAACAATTGCCCTCCCCCTCCCCTGCCAAAGCAACCACAGGGCCTCCGAAGGCCCTATAGTCGCTTTCCCCCGCCTCCCCACCCCTTCCCCAGGCCTTCATGGGGCCTCCGGAGCGTCTCCGGGGGCCCTGTGAAGGCCTCCCCGGCCCTCCCCACCCCTTTCCCAGGCCTTCGCGGGGCCTACGGAGGGTCTCCAAAGGCCCCGCGCAGGCCTCCCCAGACCTCCCCGCTCCCTCCCAAGACCTTCGCGGGGCCTCGCAGGGCCCCGTGGAGGCCTCCCCGGTGCTCCCCAAGACCTTCGTGGGGCCTCGCAAGGCCCCGCGGAGGCCTCCCCGGCCCTCCACCCTCACTCCCAAGGCCTTCGCGGGGCCTCCAGAGGGTCTCCGAAGGCCCCACGGAGGCCTTCCCAGCCCTCCCCCTCCCTCCCAAGGCCTTCGCGGGGCCTCCGGAGGGTCTCCGAAGTCCCCGTGGAGGCCTCCCCGTGCCCTCCCAGGGCTTTCACGGGGCCTCCGGAGGCCCCGTGTCACGGTTTTGGGGGGGGCCTGGGGGGGCCTCCCAAAACCGCGAATAATCAAAACCGCGAATGTCAAGTTTGCGAATGTGGAGGGACAACTGTATAAATTTTCACTGATGTTATATCATTTTTAACATTCTGTAAACTACTGGGGAGGTCTTATACCACAAAAGCAGGATAGGAATGCTGTTAATTAAATTGCTATGTGCCTCATTCAAATACACCTTTCCATGAAGCTGTCCCTTTCTGTAACTAAGTCAAAGCACGTGTAACTAAACCAGACATACTGTATATGGCTTCATTTATCTATGTTGTTGCTTTCCTTCCTTTCACCTTTCATCAACCTTTGACAAATTTTAGATTGTAAGCTCTTGGGAGAGGGGCCTGATCCCACTTGTAGACTGTGAACTACCATGCATACAGATGGTGGTAGGAGGAGGAGGAAGAGGCGGGGGAGGTATTGTTACTGTTTTCAGTACAGCCAACCAGCAGGCTCATCACCTGTTTACCTCAACATCAGAAATGGAGTCTACGGGCTAGA
Source organism: Gambelia wislizenii (assembly GCA_030847615.1). Lineage (NCBI taxonomy): Eukaryota > Metazoa > Chordata > Lepidosauria > Squamata > Crotaphytidae > Gambelia > Gambelia wislizenii. The sequence continues at coordinate 61,069,849 of JAUMIR010000005.1, read as the reverse complement.
TGTCAGCTGTGTCGATCCTATCCATAAACCCATACAACCCTGAGTCCTCTCCCTCTTGCTGGCTTTCTTTGGGTACTGCCTAATCCTCCATTTTTCCTGATAAAATCAGGTCCTACTCTTCTCTTGGCCCCTGGTATTCCTAATACCATTTCACCAAAGTACGATTAGAAAACAATATTTTATTTATTAAATTATTGAATGTGTTTTTTAGCCACCTTCCAAGATGGCCCCAAGGTGGCTTACATTATCAGCCATACAATGTTACATCAGTATAACAAGCTCATCAAATCATAACTTAATCATTTTTTTAATTACTTAATTCAAAATTAAGCATTTCTCTCAAAACTGGGCCTGGACAAATGAAAGAGTAGGCAAGCATCTATAATAAAAACCTTTCAGTTAAAGGAATACAGCAGCACCCCCGCATTTGTGGGGGATTGGTTCCAGGAGCACCTGCGGATGGTGAATTTCGTGGATAATAGTGAATGCCATCCCAGGGGACCATCCCAGGGGAAAGAGGGGACAGGTTCACTCCTCTGCCCCCTTCCCAATTCGCCCCCGCCATGGCCCTGTGGTGGCAGGGATCATGGAGATAAAAGGGGAAGGGGACAAGGCCAGTTTGCTTCTCCTCCCCCTTTGCCCATGGCCCCACCGTGGCAGTGATCATGCGGGCAAAGCGGGAAGGGGACGAGGCCAGTCCACGTCTTTGCCCCCTTCTCCCTTCGCCCCTGCCATGGCCCCGCTGCAGCGGCGATCACGGGGGGAAAGGGGACAAGGCTAGTTTGCTCTTCTGCTCCCTTTGCCTGTGCCATGACCCCGCTGTGGTGGCGATCGCGGGAACAAACGGGGAAGGGGAGGAGGCCCCCTCCCTTCGCCCCTTCGATCACCGCCACAGCAAAAGAGCCCTCCCAGGGGAAGGGACGGGGGAGGTAAGATCCCTTCCCCTCGCCATGTCCAACTGCGGATAATTGAATCCGTGGTTGGCAAATCAGTGGATGTGGGGGTGCTACTGTATTTATTAAAAATAAAGCCTCTCACAGTTGTTTTGTAAGACACTTAGGAGATTTTCACACGGGGCCAAAATGCCCCGTTACTACCCCGCCACCTCCTCTCCTGTTCCTGCCACAGAATAAGGTAAATCTTTCACACACTTACCTTAATTCCCCAGCAGGAACGGGCTCCCCTCCCCTTGCTGGCCAGCTGTAATGCAGCCATCATAAGGCTGCATTTACGACCGGCCAGCTGAAATCCTGGCCATTCTCACGAGAGAATGGCCAGGCAGTAAATTCAAAAATAAAAAGCCTCCCAAACATAAAATCAGTTCACCAAGCACAAAAACACACTTTAAAGTACACAATCAAAACAGGGAGGGTAAAATAGAGGGTGCCACTTACCTGGATGTCCATATCGTGCCAGAATGCTTGGCACGGACCTCCCCGCCACAGCTGTCATTTCAAAACAGGAATGGGGCTCCTGTTCACACACCCGTGATTTCATGACAGACATGGAATGGGTGGTCTATTCATGATGAAACATCATGAATACATTATTCCAGAACAGGCACGGGAGCAGGACGGATGCAGGACAGAACGGGATCGATGTCGTCTGAAAGGGAAAACCTTTCCCGACCCCGTTCTGTTCCTTCCACGGGATATGTAGCCCGTGTGAAAATATCCTTACTGTCAGCAACCTGTAAAGCAAACCCTGTACTTTAAATCAAGCCATCCAGCGATGAAAACATCATGTCATTGGCATGTGGTCAATTTATTTCTGAAAAACATTTCCTGATTTCTGGCCATAATATCTAACAGGTGTGTAAATCCAATGGTGTAGCTATGGGGGATGGGGATGAGAGCATTGCTCCCCCCAATAAGAATGTTGCCTCCCAGTGAAATTTTCCTTCAGTTCCCAGTTTTTTAGCATTGCAGTAACTTAAAACTTATGTTGAGCATTTAGATATACTCTTTAGATATCCAAAGAAATGGACAGGCAGGGAAATGCAAACACAGCAAGTATAAGAGTTCTAGGTATAAATGATTTTCAGTGTCTCTTTGTAGTGCTAGAAATCTAGAGACCCAAGGAAAACTTCATGGAAGGGCGACAGAATTCTTATTTGAAGGGGTTGTATCAATCCATTGCCACTCCCTCCATTTATTCCCCCCCCCCACTTTATCTGCCATCTATATGAATAGGATTTATTAAGGCTGGTTTGTGAATTGCAGGATTCCTGCATAGATGTGTACATTCTCTCTTCACACCTGGGTAGGAAAACATTCCATGTATGAAGTGGAAAAGGAATGATCAGAAAATGCTCAGTGGTTAAGCACTTGCTTTGCCTGCAAAAGGTCCTCAGTTTTACTTTCTGCCATCTCTAAGAATTTTATGCGGCAAATATGGCATCATAATGATGCCTAATGAATGTGAAAGGGCATGCATATCAGATGACATCATCTTTTGCAATTTTGTCCAGTCAAAAAGCTGTTCTTTTTTATTGACGGGCCAGGCTGTCAATAGATCTCCCATGGTGCTTTTTTGCCAGTATTTCTGGTGTTTGAAACCTTGCACCATTGTTCTCACGTGAATATAGCGTCGATGGGTACAGCACTTCTGGGTGAAATCGTGGAAACCAGGTAGGGGGTGCTCTTTATATGAACCTCCCCAGTTCACTTTTAAGTTGTACAGTGTGTTTTTGTGCTTGTGTGTACCTTTTTTGTCTTTGTGTGTGTGTGTGTGTGTGTGTGTATTTTTTAAATTTACCATACTTGCGTCTTTTCACGAGAATCAGTGAGATCATGAGAGCGGAAGTGAACGGAGCTCCATTCGTGCTCCGTTCAGGCTGAGGGACTGCTTATTGACGCTGCTTAAGGTAGGTCTAGTAGAAAGGTTCTTTTGCTAGCAGTAGAACATTTTAAAGTATGCCAGCAAAAGAATGCTTGGAGAGGCTTGTCTGATAAGGTCCTAAGTAGGGTTAGAAAAGACTCCTGTCTGAAATTCTGGAGAGTTGCTACCAATCTGTGTAGGCCAAGAGTGATGAATAATGGGAGTTGTAGTCCAGCAACGTCTGGGAACCTATGATTGAGAATCACTGGTGTAGGCAAAACTGAGCTACATGGACCAATGATCTCACTTGTTCTATAAGACAGCTTTGTATGTTCCTAAGTGACTACATGGTTACATTGTTTGTGAAACAATGACTACAGTTGTCCCTCCACATTCACGGATTTGGCATTCACGGTTTTAATTATTCACGGCTTGAAAATATTCTTTAAAAAACAATAATCCAAAAAGCAAACCTTGATTTTGCCATCTTATATAAGGGACACCATTTTGCTATGCCATTGCATATAATGGGACTTGAGTATTCACGGATTTGGGTATTCACGGGGGGTCCTGGAACCAAACCCCAGCGAATGTGAAGGGACAACTGTATATCCTTAGCATGTCTGTATAGATAGTAACAGTACATACAGTATATAGATTTCTTTCACAACCTTAGCCTGTATTTTATGAAAAACAAGGAATTCTTCAGAATCAGACTGAATGTCTCTGGTATCCATTCCTCACCATTTTAAGCTCTAGTTGTAAATGAATTTATTATAATAGAAATACAGATTCTCAGTCAAACCATATAGTTTAGTGAACTATATCAGGCATTTTGAGTTTTCAAGGAGACACCATATATATAAAAATGAAGGAACTGGGGGTGAGTAGTCTAGTAGAACCTAGAGGACTAACCAATTTATTTATTTTAGCATGTGCTTTCAGGATTAAAAATCCATTTCCACAGATGCAGTACAGCATTTATTTGTAGGCATTTTCAGGCATGTTTATGTCTAGAAAATCATTATTACAAAATCCCATTCCATCCTTTAAGAACTTTTAGGGAGTCAAAAAGGAGTATGAGTTGCAAATTACTTTCACCTAATTGATAGTGATTAAAAAATGATTGAGTAGTTCCATTTTCTTGCACAGTAAAGGTAGACCCCCATCTCCTAAAGCTGGGAATATTGATGGAAGTTAATACTTTTTGCTGTAATTGATGGCTACAAAATTCTTTGAAACTTTGTCATTTTTCCATGCAAGGAGGGGAGCAGCTTGTGCGGCTCTCCATACAATTTAGGATCCTGATTTCCTAGACTTCTGAGTCTTGGAGAGAGTCTCAATGAATAAAGGATGCTCTTCACTGCAGAGAGTCTGGCTCTGTACACCTGAAGGTTTGTGGAAGGAGGATCAGAGCTATTGAGCTCTCTTCTTTCATGTGTAGGGCCAGTGCATTTTTCAGATGCCTAAAGAGAGTTTTAGGTGGGAAAGTATGACTGTCATTAGGTGATAGTTACCCCTAAAAGTAAAGAACTTGATCTTGAACTTGCTGTTCTTAGGTTTAAATAAAAAATACGGTAACTGTCATCTTAAGTTATTACACATGAAATTTAAAAAGAGGGAGAACTGAGTAGTATGCAGCTGTACTGGGATGTTAAATATACTGAAAATGCCACACTTCATGGTCTTTCATCATTAGGAGTTTTGTTTGGACAAGGAGGGAACTTCATGTTCACTTTTCCATCTACCCATTCCAAACAGCAAGGCAACTGTTTTTCAGTATATCCTTTTGTCTGCCTTGCAGAGGAAGTCCCTCCAGGAAATCCAAGACAAGGCAGAAATGGAGCAAAAGAGAAAGCCTAGGGGGAATGGGAAGGAAATAATAGGTTTCTATTTTTATATGCAAGGATGTCAGAAACAGGACAATTATTTAGGATTCAAAACCAAAAGAACTTAGGGTTGGGGAACTAGTATAATGTAAGTATAACTATATTGTAAAGAAAGCTATTGCTAAAATAGTTTCAAAGTACAGTAGTCTAGCTGCAATAGTTCATGCTCTGGCAGCCTATAGGTTAGATCACTGTAGGCTGAGGCAGTTGTGTGAAAGAGTAGACAGGAAGCTTCCATTAATGTCCTGAATTTATTTTAGGATTCAGGCCTGATTTGGGTGATTACATCTTACTCTGTTAATCCCCAATATCCCTCCCATTCCACCCAATTCATGAGAAGTCTCGGCCCATGAGATTGACCAGAGGAAGGAGGGCAACAGGCAACTACAGAATAGTTTTTCCTTCTGTGAAAATTCTGAAGTCAAGCCCTGTTTGTTCCTGTGTGGGCGGGGCTATAAAGTATAAGTGAAAACTAGGACACTTGTTGACATTGTTATATTATCAACCTTCTTTCGAAAAATAAGAACCCGGTTGGAGACCTCAGACAATCATCTATCATCCTCGTATCTAATGAGGATTTTGTGTGACATATTTTCCACTACTGATATTTTCAGAATATTGTAAATTACCAAATAAGTAAATGTTTTCCAGAGTTTGGAAAAGTTCAGTTCCGAACTATAAATGGAAGAATCCCCTGCTACATGGAATGGCCATGCTGGGTAGGGGAGTCTGGAAGCTGTGATTGAAAAAGAGAACTTTTCCAAGCTCTTACATTTTCATAGTAGAGATCGTACAGGTAAAAATGGAATGGCTGGAATCATTAGGTGCCTCCAAAATGATGTCTCTAGTGATCACTAACTCTAACAAGTGTCTTGCTTGCTTGTATTAGAGTGGGCTTTCAATATCTGTGGATTTGAGCAACTGCAGATTGAAATGAAAAAGATATTTTATTTTTTTTAAACCTCTGATCGACTGCAGCCAGGGCGAGAAGCTCTCCCAGGGCAGTAGTGGCAGCAGGAAGCAGGAAAAATGTGAGCTTGGCCTTCATAAATTGCCACCATTGCCTCCTCCCCCACCACTTTGAATGACTGAAGTCAATCCCAGCAAGGGGTTAGCAGGGGAGGCAGAAGAGGCAAGCTCATGGACCCTTGGAAATTGCCACCGCTGCCGTCTCCTTCCCTCTTGGCTGAAGGAAGTCAATCCCAGGAAGGTTTTTACCAAAGAGGCGGGAAAGGTGCCAGAAGAAAAAAAAAAAAGCTTCCATTCAGAGAGTACAACTGCTTATCCATTGCTGCATTGTGGAAAGTTGTGGGGGCAGGGGTCTCTCTGGCTTCTCTTCACAAACGAAGATTCAGGAAGGACTCGCCCCGCGCTTTCTGCAAGTGCACGGATGACTAAAAAGGCCAATCAGAGATAGACAAGTCCGGTTGCAGAAAGCACAGCAAAGGTTTCCTTGGGTGATGTTTCCTGGCTGTGATTTTTTCTACGTTGTCGTTTCTCTTCAAGACTTGTTCGGCATGAGTTCTCAAATAAGGCTGCGGCATTGTGGATAGTGCGTCTCCATGCCTCCCGATGTGAGGCCAGGGCGGACCATTGTTGGTGATCAATTTGGCTGATCCTGAGGTGTTGTTTCAGGGAGTCCTTGTATCGCTTTTTTGGAGCGCCCCTCTTACGCTGACCTGTGGTGAGTTCACCGTAGAGTACTATTTTTGGGAGGCGATGGTCCTCCATCCTAGAAATGTGCCCTGCGCAGCACAGCTGTGTTCTCAATATCATGGCCTCAAAGCTGGTGATCCCTGCTTGCTCAAGGACAGCAACATTTGTCACATAGTCAGTCCAGTGTATATCTAGGATTGTGTGTAAACAGCACTGATGGAAGCGTTCGAGGAGTCGTAAGTGGTGGCGATAGGTGATCCATGTTTCAGACCCATAAAGGAGAATAGACAGTACAATGGCTCTATACACACTGATTTTTGTGTTTTGCCTCAGGTGTTTATTACTCCAGACTCTTTTGTAAAGTCTTCCAAATGCGCTATATGCCTTTGCTAATCTGTGATCGATCTCTTTGTCAATCTTGGCATCTGAGGAGATGATGCTTCCCAGGTAGGTGAACTGCTGAACGGACTTAAGCACAGAGTTGCCGACGGCAATGTGGGGATGGTGGTGTTCGTCCTGTGGTGCAGGCTGGTAAAGAATTTCCGTTTTCTTCGGGTTGAGTTCCAGCCCAAACAGCTCTGCAGCTGTTGCAAAGCAGGATGTTAGGCGCTGCAGAGCTGCTTCTGTGTGGGCAACAAGGGCAGCATCATCAGCGAAGCGCAGCTCATGGACTAGATAGTTTAGAGTCTTAGTGCAAGCCCTCAGGCGGCTTAAGTTAAACAAGCTACCATCAGTACGGTAACGTATATAGATGCCGTCATCTTCTTCGAGCTCTGCCGTAGCCCTTTGGAGCATCATGCTGAAGAAGATTGTAAATAAAGTTGGCGCAAGAACACAACCTTGCTTCACTCCATTAGTTATTAGAAAGGGCTCTGAAAGAGCATCGCCATATCTGACTTGACCGCGCTGGCCCTCGTGTAGCAAGATAATCATTTTAAGGAATTTGGGGGGACATCCTAATCTTTCCAGGATCTGCCACAGAACTTTCCTACTCACGGTGTCGAAGGCTTTGGTGAGGTCGACAAATGTTACATAGAGACCCTTGTTCTGCTCTCTACATTTCTTTTGCAGTTGTCTAAGGGCAAATACCATATCTGTAGTACTCCTATTGGCTCTGAAGCCACATTGGCTTTCAGGAAGACGTTCTTCTGCAATGGCAGGAACTAATCTGTTCAGGAGTATCCTTGCAAGGATTTTTCCAGCAATAGAGAGCAGTGTTATGCCTCGATAGTTTGAGCAATCGGATTTTGCTCCTTTTTTCTTGTACAGGGTGATGATGACTGCATCTCGGAGATCTGATGGCAGTTCCCCCTTTTCCCAGCAATTCACAAGGAGTTCGTGGAATTTTCATGGAGTACATGACCTCTGTGTTTCCAAACTTCAGGTGGGATTCCATCAATTCCAGCGGCCTTGCTGTTTTTCAGCTGCTGTATGGGCTTAAGGGTCTCTTCCAAAATGGGTGCTATGTCCAATTCATTTTTCATTGGTTTTTGTATCATATGTTGGATAGCTGAGCCTTGGACTACTCGGCTGGCACTTAAGAGACTTTGAAAGTGTTCAGCCCATCGATTCAGGATGGAGGCTTTATCAGTAATTAATGTTTGACCATCTGTACTGTATAAGGAGCCTTGGACCTGATAAGTTGGTCCAAACACTGCCTTAAGAGCTTCATAAAATCCTCTAGAATCCCCCAGAGCTGCACAGTGTTGTGTCTTTTCTGCTATCTTGATCCACCACTTGTTCTGCATGTCTCAGAGTTTTTGTTGAAGTTTACTACATGTGAGACGGAAAGCTGCTTTTCTTACATGGCAAGTTGGCTGGGTGAGGTATGCCTGGTGAGCAGTACTCTTCTTTGCCAACAGCTCCTGGATCTCTTGGTTGTTTTCATCAAACCAGTCTTGATTTTTCTTGTGGGAGAACCCAAGGGATTCTTCCACAGACTGGAGGATACTGTTTTTGATATGTTGCCAAAGCACTGTAGTAGAAGGATCTATAGGATGGTCTTCAAGTTTTGTTTGCAGGTTTGCCTGGAAGTTGTCTCTCATGGTAGCTTGTTGAAGATTGTTGACTTGGAGTCTCTTCTTTAACATGCCACCCCTCTTAGGTTTGAATTTAAGATGAAGATTTAGTTTACATCTGACGAGGTGATGATCCGTCTGGCATTCTGCACTGGGCATCACTCGAGTATGGCAGACATCACGAATGTTTCTCTGGCGGACTAGAACATCGTCAATGAGGTGCCAGTGTTTGGATCAGGGATGCATCCAGGTTGTCTTCAAGCTGTCTTTCTGCTGAAAGATAGTGTTTGTAATAGTCAGCTGTTGTTCTGCACAGAACTCTAGCAAGAGGCGTCAGTTATCATTGCAATTTCCAACACCATGCTTGCCTAAGACACCTTTCCAGGCTTCAGAGTTCTTTCCTACTCTGACATTGAAGTCACCAAGGATAGTAATTTTATCTTCTACAGGGACTTTTTGTATGAGGTAGCATAGGTCTGTGTAGAATTTGTCTTTCTCTACAGGGTCGGCTTGCATAGTTGGGGCATATATACTAAAGAGAACAACATGTGGGAGGCGTAAGGAAATAATGCGATCAGAGTGTCCTGTTGGCAAGGTTTCGAGTTTGGAGGCAATGGAGTTTTTAATCGTGAAGCCTACTCCTGAAAGATGTTTTTCACTTTTCGGTTTGCCAGACCAGTAAAGTGTGTAGCCGGCACCGTGTTCTTTAAGGCTGCCTTCCTCATGGAGATGAACTTCACTAAGAGCAGCGATGTCACTATTAAGTCGTGATAGTTCATGGGCTATTAGAGCAGAACAACGCTCAGGCTGTCCACTATCTTCAGAGTCTCGCATGGTTCTGATGTTCCAGCATGCAAGCGTCAGTTTATTTACACCTTTGGAGGCTGGTGTGTGCCTTTGTTTCTTTGCCTTGGTTTGACCGCATCAGAAGATTCCCGTAGGCCACGGCTAGCCAACCAGGTAGTTGGGGATGAGCTTTCGTTAGGCCACCTTTTCTAGGCCCCTCTCCATATGGAGCAAGCAGTGGTCTCCTTAAAAAAGGCTGCTTAGTCATTCAGGATGCTGCCGAACAAGACTGTCATCTCCCAGGTCAGCCTCAAGCGACCAAAGTCCTGAACCTTCTGCATGCAGGGTTGGGTCTGTGGCTTCCAGTGCATCTTTATACCTGCCGTTTCGTCCCTTGCCTATTTCTACAGGGCTTTTTTTTTTTTTTTTTGGAATTGGATTTGTCCTTCGAGCCTGTGCAGTGGATTTTTCTGGTGGAGTGCAGCATGCACAGACCTGGCCTCACCCTTTAAACCAAAGGTTCATCTGCTGGCCTTGCAAGCATGGATGGTAGCAGTGAGGTCCTTGGGTCGTAGGTTTGTTTAGAGTTTCCTTCTCTTAGATGGTTGACCTTACAGGGTTGGACGAGCACCATCTGCACGGGTTTGGGATTGGAGTTTTCCTTCTCCTAGGACGATTGCCATAAGGCTAGAGAGCCCATCCTGCCCTTTGGCGCACTTTGTCAGACCCTTCAGTTTTGACCTGTCTGGCATGGGAGACCCTACCGGTGGCTATTGTGCCACCGCCAGCATAGCTCAAAACATCATTAGGGTACGCAAGCCTCTCTCCCACAACAAGGGGGCGTCAATGGAGAGGCGGGGGCGGGGATAATGTCCCTAAAAACAAGATACAGTTTGCAGTTTGTTAGGGGGCATGGAAAACTTGTTTTAGCTTGGGGAAACCCTTCACCAAAATCAATTTGTAAGATTTCCTTTCTTTAATTTTGTGAGACTGGGTATCATTGTCTCTCTATAGGGAATAGATGTCCTTTAATATCTTCCCATTTGTCTGCCATACATGGCAGATGCCTTTTCTGGGCATAACCTCCTTCACTGCACCATGTGGTCTTTGGCCAGCTATACATGAGGGAGGCATGGGCTCCGCCTTCTCTCCCTGGCTTTCCCAGGGATGAACTCATCCTAGGAATTGGAGCTTGACAGGCACCTTTGAAAGGTGCTATGTGTGCCAGTGCATGACCTGCTGTACCCACCCAGAAGGGGTTAGCAGGGGAGGCAGAAGTGGCATTCTTGGAATTCTTTAAATGCAGGTGGGGAAGAAGGTGTATGAAGCATATTTGTACCTATAGGTTTTCTGTGGGGTTTTTACAGGCTGTGAAGCAGTGTTCTGGAAGAGTTTATTCTCATTCCTGATGTTTCACCTGCATCTGTGGCTGGCATCTTCAGAGAATGGTTGTGTAGGTGTGTGTGGGTGTATACTGTGAGTCCCTGTTGTAGAGGATATGTAAATTTGTGTATTTGAATGGCTAGTTCCTGCGGGGAGATATGCAAGGAGGATTAGTGTCTCTTTGGCTAATGGCCCATTATCTGCTGGAAATCCCCCTGTCCCTGGGTGGAGTTCATTTGCATGTGTTGAGTTTTGATTTTGGTGTTTTTCAAGACTGGTAGCCAGATTTTGTTTACTTTTAGGATTTCTTCTTTTCTGTTGAAGTTGTCCAGCTGTTTGTGGGTTTCAATAGCTTCTCTGTGTATTCTGACATGATAGTTGTTGGCCTGGTCCATTTTTGTATGGTCTACCAATGTTTTTATTGTGCTTCTTTTTTATCTTGGGTGACGATTAGAGTTCTAATGTGTTTTTACATAACATTTTGTGTCCAGGTTGGTTTATAATGTGTTTTGCTACTGCTGATTTTTCTGGCTGGCCTAGTCTGCAGTGTCTCTTGTGTTCCTTGATACGTGTTTGCACACTGTGTTTAGTGGTCTCTATGTAAACTTGAGCACAGCTGCATGGTATGTGGTCAACTCCTGCGGCTGTGAGAGGGTCTCTTTTATCCTTCGCTGAGCATAGCATTTCTTGGATTTCTTGGTTGGTCTGTAGATCATTTGGAAGTTGTGTTTCCTCATCAGTTCCTCATCAACCCTATTCTGTCTATGACTCCTTTGATGTATGGTAAAAATACTTTCCCTTTGAGTGGCTGTTTTTCTTCATTCCTGTGGTGTTTTCTGGGTCTGGTTGCTCTTGTGATGTCTGATCTGGAGTAACCATTGGCCTGTAGAGCCCAGTTTAGGTGCTTCAGTTCATCCTTCAGATAATGGGGTTCACAGATCATTTTTGCATGGTCTACCAATGTTTTTATTGTGCTTCTTTTTTGTCTTGGGTGATGATTAGAGTTCTAATGTAGGTATCTGTCTGTATGTGGGGGGTTTCTGTATAACTTATGTCCCAACCAGTGGTTTGGTTTGCAGATGACTAGGACATCCAAGGATGGCAGTGTTACTTACTTTTCTTTTTCTATCATGAATTGGATATTCGGGTGGATGCAGTTCAGGTGGTTCAGAAATATGACCAAATCTTCTTCTTCCTGGCTCCAAATGGTGAAAGTGTCATCCACATATCAGAACCATGCTGTGGACTTTTTTGGTGCTGTTTCCAGGGCTTGCTTTTCAAAATGTTCCATGTAAAAGTTTGCTATCATGGGGCTCAGAGGGCTGCCCATGCCTACCCCATCTATCTGTTGGTAGAATTTGTTATCCCACTGGAAGTAGCTTGTGGTGAGGCAATGTTTGAACAGGGCTGTGATGTCTTATGGAAATAAACTCTTCTAGAACATGACCTCACAGCCCAGAAAAAAACCCATAGAAAAACTATGGATGCCGGCTGTGAAAGTCTTTGACTTCACATTGTATCTGTACCCCTGCCTGCCCCCTCTCCCCCGATGGGGTATCTTACATCAACACAAAGACTCACTATGGCGTAGCACTTGGGTGTCAGAAATTTCCTTCAAGTCTTCCCTACAAGTCTTTCCCTACAAAAGACCACTCTGCAGCTCCTTTACTTGAGGTGCTATAAGGGAACAGATGGTCCAAGAGTAACACCATGTCCATTTTTATCTCATAGCAGAACTACTGAACAGCTCTACAAGGGCCCAGAGCCCAAGACTCCATAGGATGGAGCCATGACATTTAACATGGGATTAGACTTCTATAATTGTGTAGTGTGACTAGAGCTAAGGGAAGGCAGACAAGGGCCTAAATCTAATTATTCATCCCAACTAGAATAGACCCATTAAATAAATGGGATTTATTTATGGGTTGATACACCATACGACAGTTGATTCAGTAGGCCAGTATTTGGACTAATCAATAGGGTTCAGGCCAAGGTCTGCCAGAGCTGAGCGGCCTATTTCTCTAGTGCTTTATTCACAGCCACTGTGCTCACAGCTTTTTACCTCCTGCTGTCGCTGCTTATGCCAGCATAGTTATGCCAATATAAAACACCAACAATATTTTACTGTCTTGTTTGATGGTGGGAAAGCAGTTCCAGTTACTGAACATTTGTTATGAAATGTTGTATACCTGGCTTTTGGAAGCCCAGTTTTTTGTTTAATTGTCATGAAGGGACTAAAGTATGGCAGGTATTTATTTTTATTGACTGAAATTGACACTTGAGTCACTAGGGTACCGAAACAAAATAAACACAAAGCTGATGTTAGAGTTCTGAGGTAGCAGAATGACGGGTACCACTTTGTAAATGGCATACTTACCTGCTGTTACACATCCCACAAGATTCTACCATCTTATACCAACTTCATTCTGCCACATGAACAGATGAGATTTGAGATGTGCAGAAGTGGTTCTTGGTGTAAAAAATCTTGATCGGACCCAAGAAAAGAAACAAGCGATATTATGATAGGGTTCCTTATATCCTGGTCCTGTCCGGGTATGCTAGCTAGAAGTGTTAGCAGAGGAGAGGATTAAACTGTGCATGGAGCAGAAACAGAAATAGAAAGAATGTTTTGAAAGAAAGGCTGAGCAGCGAAGGTCATCTTGACTCCTGCACCTAAATTTGGAGTCTAGTGCCGGAACTCTAGAGGTCAGACATCTGAGGAACACATTTGTTCTCTCTGTTATCTGAGATTTTCATAGATAAAGATAAACAGCACATACCTCCAAGGAGCCAAGTTCACTGGCAATGCACAGCATTTGGGAGGTTTACCCTTCACCCTCAGTGCTGCTGAGAGAGAATTGTAGGAAAAGGTAATTTAAGAAAAGGATCAGGAGAAAGAAATGTATGGCCATGCTCCTGACTGGAAAATTCAAAATTAAAAAAAGCTGCTTTCGTTTGAAATAAAACAAACAGCTTGGAAATGTGTTAGTTATATCAGGGTTTTTTTTTTAAAGAGTATTTTAAAGGGAAGAATTGTTATAACAAAGGACATACAAAAGACCAGGATTGTTTTGTTTGTTTATTTGTTACTAGTAGCTGTTGTTTTGAATGCTGAATACAGTAGAGAGGCCTCTTGCCTTTGACCTCACATGTATGCCTAAGTCTGCAAAATAAAAAAACAAAATGTTTAAATGAATAGGGCTGAAATCCTATAGCATACACATTTATCTAGATGAAAGGCCAATTGTACCCAGTGGGTCTTGTTTCTGAGTCAACAAGTACTGTATACAGGATTATAGCCTGGCACATCATTTGGAGTTATTAGGTTTATGGTGGCTTCTGTATGCACCTCATTCCTTTATGTCTGAAAAGGTTAGGTTTATATTGTGAAGCTACATGCTAAGGCTGTTAGGTGAAACTACTTTTTTTCACAAGACATGTAATAAAAACCACATCCTTCATAGCAAAATAGTGTGCCTTAGCTTGACATTTAGCATATGAGGGGGGATAAAAATTGAAGTAAATGAAAATCCTGTGTTAGTATGTTACTGGCTTCACTGAGACAGAGGTGAAATTATGGGAGAGCTGAAGTTCAAACAAGGAAAACAGTAGGGTTCCAAAACTGTACAAATGTCTTATTATTTCAAAGGTAGGATTATTCAAAGGCTGTTTCATGCATCACTACTTCCTCTGTTTATTTCTTCTGTATAGGAAATCCATACATAGAGACTATGTGTATATTGTTACATATCATGTATCTATTTAGTTACATGTGCATATACCATATGTAGATGTTAATGTTATAAGCTGCCCCGGTTGTATTTTGTAGAGGGGCGGGATATAAATAAATATTATTATTATTATTACAGTGAGCCCTCAGTATCCACTGGGATTTGGTTCCAGGACCACCACCACTCCAGTGGATGCCAAAATCTGTGGATGCTCAAGTCCCATTATATTCAATGGCATAATAAAGTGGCATCCCTTATATAAAATGGCAGACAGCAAGGTGGATTTTCCCCCCGGAATATTTTTGAGCCATGGATGGTTGAATCCCCCTTGAAGCACAGGTTGAATTCGTGGATATGGAGGGCTGACTGTAAATGTATTGGAAAGCTATAGCCATTCAAGCTTCCTTCCATTTGTATACTTGGTTGAGTAGACAAATCTGTCACTGTTTGCAGGTATGTTTCCTTCATGGAAGTAACATGTATGTAGGAAAGTCTCTAGTTTTTGTAGGAGCCAGGAAATGGGTCAAAAATTATAGTCACTCATTTTTCTGCAAGAAACAAGTCTGCCCCTGTCTTTCAGGTGTTAAGGAAGGAAGAGTGAGGGTGGGATACATTGTGAGAACTCATAGCAATGTGAAGTATGGAATAGGAGGGAAGCAAACATGAGCAGGGCGATCATTGGTGTGCAAGAATCATGTGAGCAGTGGAGTGCATTGCAAGAGTGGGAAGTGATCTAAGAGATGAAGCAGGAGGGAAGGGGGAGTCAGCGGTGCAAACAGAGGAGTGCAAGAAGCAAAGAAGAGACAGATTGTGAGGGCAGGAGGCAAGGGAAGGAGTAGGAGAGCAGGGAGAGTGACTGGTGTGAGCAGCAAAGTATAAAAAGCAAGGGTAAGATTATTGGAAAGGCACAAGTTGAGGGTGTGAGTAGGTGGAAAAGCAAAAGGAAGGAAAGGGGTATGAGGAGTTACAGTGCCAGGGTGCAAGAGAGGTAGGCATGAGGTAACGTCACCCCACCATGGCTGCTTTCCCCCCTCTGGCCACTTTCAGTTCTCCCCAAGGGACTACAAGACCCAGTATGCCCTGTGACAGCAGGATGGAAGTGGTGCTTTGCTTGGGTTCCTTAGACCACAGAGATGGGAATATAGACTGAAACATCAGCTTGGGACCAGCAATGTAAAATATTTGCAGTTTTTCCACTTTTGCAGGGATCCTGTTCCCCTAACCGCCACAAATGTGAAGGACTGGCAGTATTAGAAATACCATTTACTTCTATCATGTATACTCTGTTAGGGACACAAAACAGCAACTACAAGAGTGAGGATGTAGAAACAATTTATAATGAGGAGAAGTGGTATTAATGGTGGAAAGCCACATTGAATTAGCAGTTGCTTTGAATTTTTTTTCTTAAT
The DNA here is from genome assembly GCA_030847615.1 of Gambelia wislizenii. Lineage (NCBI taxonomy): Eukaryota > Metazoa > Chordata > Lepidosauria > Squamata > Crotaphytidae > Gambelia > Gambelia wislizenii. The sequence continues at coordinate 61,054,157 of JAUMIR010000005.1, read as the reverse complement.
GCAAAGGGGTAGCTTTCAAAGTTTTCAAGGGGGAAGCTATGCTAGTCTCTGGCAGGAAAAGCAACAGCATCTAGAACCTTCCCTTATCTATCCAACAGTATCTAATCTTAAAGACTAGCAAAGGGGGCTGGGGTCTTGGAACGTAGTCTCCCCTAGGATACAGGGGTCAACCTGTATAATTAGTTGTACAGGTAATGAGAGGGACTGAAACTGTAAAAAGTACAAACATTTATCATTACCTTAACTGGCATTAACAAAGAATAATTGGGTAGGAGCATAGTCATCCTAGTATAGATGAACTGATTAGCCTGTGCAACCCTGTAAGGTAGGTTTGATGAAAGGTAGTCATGGCCCAAGGTCACATGGTAAATTTTATGACCAAGCAGAGATTTGATCCAAAGGGTAGTCACCAATGGCTCCTCATCACCCTGGAGAGAAGTGACTACTGGGGCGCCACAGGGTTCTGTCCTGGGCCCAGTGTTATTCAACGTCTTTATCAATGACTTGGATGAGGGAATAAAGGGCATGCTTATCAAGTTTGCAGATGACACCACATTTGAAGGGGTAGCTAATACCCCAGAGGACAGGATCAGAATTCAGAATGACCTGAACAGATTAGAAAGCTGGGCCAGAACTAACAAAATGAATTTCAACAGGAAGAAATGTAGGATATTATACTTGGGCAGTAAAAGTGAAATGCACAGATATAGGATGGGTGACACATGGCTTGAGGCAGTACATGTGAAAGGGATCTAAGAGTCTTAGTGGACCACAAGCTGAACATGAGTCAGCAGTGTGATGCGTCAGCTTAAAAAGCCAATGCGATTCTAGGCTGCATCAATAGGAGTATAGTGTCTAGATCAAGGGAAGTAATAGTGCCGCTCTATTCTGTTTTAGTCAGATCTCACCCAGAATACTGTGTCCAGTTCTGGGCACCACAATTCCAGAAGGATATGGACAAGCTGGAACGTGTCCAGAGGAGGATGACCAAAATGGTGGGAGGTCTGGAAGCCATGCCCTATGAAAAGTGGCTTAGGGAGCTGGACACGTTTAGCCTGGGGAAGAGAAGGTTAAGAGGGGACAGGATAGCCATGTTTAAATATTTGAAGGAATGTCATATTGAGGATGGAGCAAGCTTGTTTTCTGCTGCTCCAGAGACAAGGACATGGAGCAATGGACTTAAACTACAGGAAAAGAGATTCCATCTAAACATTAGGAAGAACTTCCTGACGGTAAGAGCTGTTTGGCAGTGAAATTCACTGCCTCAGAGTGTGGTGGAGTCTCCTTCTTTGGAGGTTTTTAAGCAGAGGCTGGATGACCATCTGTTGGGAATGGCTTGGTTGTTTATTCCTGCATGGCAGGGGGTTGGACTGGATGGCCCTTGTGGTCTCTTCCAACTCTTATGATTCTATGATCTTGAATCTCGAAGTCCAGCACTTTAAAAATTACTCTATACTTGTTCTCTCAGATCAGTTGTAACTGTAAAAAGTGACATGAAGGCTGAAGCATAGTGGAAGAAAAATACAACAATTAATGTCTGAATTTGCACAGTTAGAATGCAAGTTAGAGTAATTTGCATAATTGGAATAAATTAGATCCCTAAATTTGAGGAGGTAGAATATGGCAGCCACTCCCTTCAGGATGTGACTACAGCGTCTCCTTAGGGATCTGGCTGTGGAAGCTATTGTTATGAGCCCCTGTACTTCAAAATTTGTCAATATATCCTTAGAGGGTAGAGCTGGAACACACTTGTTGCCTTGCACTTTATCACATCCCTGTCACCTGGCCCTGCTGCTCTCCACACTAGAGAGTGAAGGTTTATAGTAGATTACCCTGCTCTACATGTGGAGGTTCCCTGTGCAATGTGACAAAGATGGCAGGACCAACAAGCAAGTCCATCCTCTCCACTAGAATACTTGAACAGGGTTTACCTGTGTGTACAAATCACCTGATTATCCTGATATATCTTGCCAGTACTAAACAAACCTGTTCTTCTTCACTATGCTTAGAAAACCAAGGTTTCCATCATCTTGTAATGCCACTTACTACACCTTCCTTCACAACCAATCTTCTGCTTCTCCAGTACATGGACACTTTTCCATTTTGTTTTCCTCTGGCTGCATGTCTCACCAGGATGAGATTGGGATGGTCTTTTGAGCCAGTGGTGCTTGAAGCCAGTGAGATTAATTGGCTGCTTCACAGCCTATCACCCGTTCTGTGGGAAGCACAGGGAACTGATCCGTTAGCATTTAACCTCTCCCATTCAGCCCTGAAACCGGGCCAGAAGGCTGTAAAGTGTTGGCAACATGGATGGACAACTTCATGGCACAAGCAAGAGTAAAACAAATGAAGGTGCATCTGTCAGCTGCTTTTAACATAATAATGTTCAAGTGGCTCCCCAAGCTGAAATAATTATTCTTTTCCCACCATTTCTAAAAAAAAAATGGCACGACAGGTAGTCCCTTGCCTCTCTAAACTGCTGTTGCTGGCATTAAAATTTCTACAAGTATATGCCCATCACCACCATCTGTCACTCCACAACTTTGCAGAATGATCACAGGGCTTCATGACATAGCATAACTTATCCTGTCAGCAATAAGAACAATAGATGGGATATTCTTCTGAGTGTTAGTAGGCTGGTCTCACAGGTACTTCAGCAGGCACAAGAAATGGGTGGCTTAAAAACGGAAGGCAAAAACAAAAGCCTCAGAACAAATGGATAAAATCCCTAATTGGAGGAGAAAGATTCATAAGCAACTGGTGAATGCCATTTCCTTACCATCTGTCCTCTGGCATTTAAAGCATTCTGCATGTTCAAATCATGTTACACTCTTTACTAAGATTTGATGCTGGAAACAAGACAACCATCTTTTTTGAATTTAACCTTAAAGTAACTTTCCCAAGCTTTACATTAGTTTATACATGGATATCCATAGCGCATTCATTGTAAGCTTTAAATGGATGTGTAAATTATCCCCCACAGATTAATGCCCACTGATAGAGCTTTTATTTCACTAAGGTCAGCTCAAACAATATGTTTCATTGGAGATCATTTATACAATTGGCTGAAAATCATCTGTACAAACTGGTCCTTAATTTGTACCATTTGAGTAATGGCCAGATGGCAGTGTGACTCTATGGTATCTCAAGTTCTGAATGTTGTACAGTAATTCATTTTGTCTGACTTTGAAACTAGAGTGATGAATGCCTTTCTAAAGAGACTTGGACAGACTAAATGATGTTTTCTTTTTTAAAATACAGAACTTGTGTGAAGTGTTAGTTTTTTCTTTTGTGTTTATTCCTATTGGTGTTAGTAGCTTTAATTGTGCACTGGGATTATTCGAAATACAGTTAAAACAATTTTTGAGCAATGAGGGCTGGTGGAGAGCCCAGTTAGAATCCTATACCTTGCTTAACTTGTTAACAAGCCCCATTGAATGCAAAAGGACATATTTCTGAGTTAATATATGTAGGATTGTTCTGTACTGGTCTCTGAGAAGAATGTATTCCTTGCTGAAGTTTCATTGATATCATTGGGACATAAGTATTCTCAGTGTGCTCAAGGGCGCATTGAGAGTTGAGAATAATGTCATAACAACGAATGAAATAGATAACCGCATACTGCCTTCTTTGTGGTTGGCAAATCCAAATTAGATTTTTTTTCTTGTTGAGCAGTGAACACTATTATGGATGCCTTCCTGAACTAGTGGTGGCAGCTGACGCTGCTAAAAGCTTATAAACACATGAGTGCACGCACACACCAAAGATGCTAATTAAAATCCTTATCAGTAGTGGATGTTAAATTCTAGAACTGCTTAGTGGCAATAATTAGGCATAGGTTTGAGACAAGGTATCAGCTCTCCTCTCCCAGTGATGTTCTGTTCATAATCTTCCTGGAACAGCAGAGCTGTTCAGTTTGGACTCCGCTGCAAAATAAACATTGCAGCACAGAACTAATAATAGATATTTAGCCCCACTACCATTTCAAGAGACCAACTCTCTCTCCTGAAGAGAGAGATATACAAATCCATAAAAGACATAGGGGTTGTCTAAATGGCAAAAATACTCCTTACGGAATGCAAGGAGAATCCTACCTGTCTTAATGGCATTCTGCATTGTTCCTCCATATTGTGAAGGAGGGGGGCCCAAACGCCAAAAACTACACAGGAAAAACCTTTGCAGCTTTCCCCAGAGTTTAAAAAAAAAAAATGGGGGGGAGCACATTCCCTCTTGTTTGGGACAAGCGATTCAATATGAATCGCTTTCCCATATGAAAGCAAGTGCAAAGATGATTTGATGGATGATAGATGGCTTGCTAACAGGGCAGGTGCACGGTGCCACCATGTTGGATTTTCATCTTAGCAAGTGAGCACTATGGTGAGAAAACAGCGTGTTGTTTTTTCTTTTCTTTTTTGTCTTCTTATAAAGGCAAAACGTTGCACCAGTACACATTGGAAATAGTGTTTTTTTAAAAAGTTCGGCAGTAGGAAATTAAGGTAGGTAAAAAAGGGGGGGGGGAATCGCTCGCAGCAACCATGTTGACTTGTAGGCATGCAAAACTTCTGGCTGCCCAAAAACCATTAAGACAAGTTGCAGCTGCTGCGATTTGTCATTACTGCGGAGCAATCAGGGTTTTTTTGGTTCATATAGACCAGCCCATAGATCAGGAACAAACGCCTGTTCAAAAGAAGCTGCTAGGCCCACCTGGAAAGTTGTGAAAGTTGCATATTCCTTTATATGTTGATTGTTTTTAATTGACGTTCTACGGGGTTCTTGAACCAGATCATAGATCAGTTTCTAAAAGCAAAGTTGAATTTCAGCGTGGACCACCTGCCTTACAAGCGATTTCTTTTTCAGAGGTGAGTGTCATGGTCAAGTTTCCTTGAAGTACAACCTTTGACACCACTTTGAAGTGAAGGAGAGCTAATACTTCAAAAGGGAATGGTCACTTCACCTGCACTCAAAACTAAAGAATGTTTCACCCACAGATAATAGTTCAAGAACTGCAGTGGGAGTGATAAAAAAGCTGTTCCTTTAGTCTTCTGTGTCCTTTTCTCAAATGAAAGACAGCAAGGTCTTATAATGTATGTGTACGCAATGGGGGAGGGGTACAGTAAAGAAGGAACAAAGCCTGGTGTGACCCAATAAGATTTTTTTCAGGATAGGTAGAATTTTTTTAAAAAAAATTATGTTTCCTTCTATTATCCATAATTCTGTGTACCACCTTACAGAGTTTTGTAGCAAACAAGGTAGATTTATTTAGATTATTATACCTGCCTGTGCTCTTGGTGTGTGTATGTGAGGGAAGGAGAGAGAGAAAGAGAGAGAGAGCGATTCTCTGTTATTATCTGAAATATGAGCCAAAGCCATCCTGTGTACTGTGGCTGAAAATCAACAAATAACTTTAGCAAATAAATACAATACATTTCGAACCGGGTGTGTGTCTTTGAAATGATTACTTTTCTAATAGATGTTCTGTCTAAGTATATGTGTTTTGTAAAACTAAATATTATCTTCAGTTATCAGTTTCTGTGAATAAAACATTTCCTCATTAAGAATCAAGACATTCCTGCAGTCATAATTTTCACTTTGTCTTACCCAAATTGCAGTGTGTGTGTGTGTGTGTGTGTGTGTGTAGGTTTGTGTGCTCTGTACAACAGATTATTATGTTTAAAAAAATAAGTAAAAGCATCTTCCAAGGGAACAAAACAAAATGAAAGCAACTCTGAAGTGACATTGCTATTTGATTTCGCTGAGTTATTTTATTTAGATACTCACCGGATACATATTGCTGATACTGTCACATAATTATATTGTACAGGAAAAATATATAAAACTAGTATATGCTACTTTTAATTTTTAAATTAAAGTTTTAATTAGATAAACCATTAAGTCATTTCCTGTGTTTCCCTTCCCCCATTCCATATTTACAGCGGAAAGTTCCAAGGAATCCCAGACGATAAAGATTAAAGAAGAGCCAATGGAAGTTGATATTCATGATTCCCAAGCCTCAGTTTCACCCAGCCAAAACATCAGTTATAGCACTTTACTCAGGCAAGAGATAACTGAACACATACAAAAGATACCAGAAGGCCGAGTACTCCCTGAGAGAAACCTCTTCAGCCAGGATATATCAGTAAAGATGGCTTCGGAGCTACTTTTTCAGTTGTCAGGTAAATAAAATAGCTTTAGGCTCACAGTATACCTCTCAGATTTTGTTACATTCTGAATTTGTATGTGTTGGACTATGGTTACAGTTCTTATAAGAACATTAAGCTTACCTGGAAGTACGTTCCATTCAACTAGTGGATCTTACTTCTAAGCAGACAAGTACAGTACGGATAGGCAATCTGTTGCCCTACAGATGTTTTGGATGACAAGTCTCAAAGTCTCATGAAAGCTGTAGTCCAAAACATCTAGAGGACACCAGGTTTGCTATCCCTAATGTATAGGATTGCACTGTTAAACACACTGGAATATTTCTGAGTCATTGTGCTTAGGATCATGCTGTGAAGTTGAGAAAAGAAACTTTCTTAGCATTAAAACAGCAAAAAGTGAAAAATCATATTGCATACTAGAGATTAACTAGACCCAGAGTGCAGTCCTGTTAACTTGCTTGCAAGTAAGCCCTTTTGTGTTGAGGTTATTTTGGGTCTGCAGTACAGACAATCAGTGTAACATGCTGGTCCAAGACATTGTGTTTCCTGAGGCAGAACAGCAAATGGTGTTCTGTATCTGCAGAAATAAAAGTATATAGTATTTAAAGCAGCTCCCCCTTTCAGATTAGTAAAAGTGCAATAATAACCCCTTAAATCATTTACAATTTGCTGCCTTTATATAACACCCAAATTCTCCTGCCTGAGGTATCTGCCTTTACTCTGTCTAACAGGTAAGGCAGCTGGCCATTACAGTGGTAGAACCAGCATCTGTGGTGCTGGTTCATTCCATGCCATGCTGTTCCATCTTACAGCAGTTCATTGGCATTCTCTCTGCCTCTTCCTGATATGCTGAATCTATGGCTCCTGAGGGAAGGAAAAGGAGATGGCTGTAGAAACTCTTTGTCTTGTTCCTTCAAGGTTTTGAACAAGCAAGTTTCAGTTATGATCAGACTGGAACATTTGAATTGTGTGTAGAGCTAAAAATTATTTGCTAAAAGCATAATAAAATATTTTATGTCATCTTCTAGGAGGCAGTTAAGAACAAAATAGGGGAGGGCTACATCCTGTTCAGCCATGGAAACCCACTGGGTGACCTTGGGCAAGTCACACACTCTCCGCCTCAGAAAACCTCATGGTAGGTTTTCCTTAGGGCTGCCATAAGTCGAAAACAACTCGAAGGAACATAACAACAACACATTCCTATCAGAGTAGTTATTTATCTGAGTAAAATCCTATGCATGTACTACCTAGAAGCATGAAACCGTGAAATGCTGTGCTTTCTTCCTTCCACTTTTGCAGCCACGTATGAGGTATGATTTTAGGATGTTACCTGCAGTGAGAGCCATGAGCCACAGATGGCTCCTTGTGTTCCTTATTCTTTCTCTCATGACTTTAAATTAATCGTTCCCAACCAGGTGCTTTTGAAATGCAGCTCACAACAACTCCCTGGCTAGTGGCTATGCTCGCTAGAAGAAATGCAAGTTGTAGTCCAACAGACAGAGAGTGACAGATAGCAGAAAGCTGCTCTCAAATACATATAGATAGATTCTTAACATTTATTTCTTCTACCACTTCATCCTGATTTCCCAGCTTTCCCCAATTCCTGTACCACAAGGGCACGTAACTTCATTCAGCCCAAGAGCTGGATTTAACCCCAAGTTCAGGGGTGGCTACATTCCAGAAGTGTACAGGTCCAAAGTAAAAAAAGATGGGACTAATAATCCTTTGTTGTTGTTTGCCATCAAGTTAGCTTTGACCTTTGGCAACCCTATGATGAGAGACCTCCATGAGTCCTGGTCAGAACAGCTCTGCTCAGATCTTTTAACCAAAGAGCCATGGCTTCCTTTATTGAATCAATCCATCTGTGATGTGGTTTTCCTCTTCTACTATTGTGTCCCACATTACCAAGCATTATCACCTTTTCCAGTGAGTCATGTTTTCTCATGATATGGCTAAAGTATGATAATCACAGTTTAGTCATTTGGGCTTCTAGTATGAGTTTAGACTTGATTTGCTCTAGGATCCATTTAGTGGTCATTTTGGCAGTCCATGGTATCGACAGAGCCCACCTCCAGCACCACTTTTCAAATGAGTTGGTTTTCTTCAGAGATTTTCACATGGGGGAAATAACCCCACTGAGATTGGGAGAGAAATGGAGCTGTTCCGACACCAGCACTCCATTTCGCACAACCCCTTCCTTCTCCCGATCTTCATTTGTTCTCCCTCCATCCTGCTTCCATTTTTCTTCCGATATTTTCCACTATTTTTTTACTAACGAAGAACTATTGGAAGGAAAATGGAAGCAGGACAGAGGGAGAACAAATGAAGATCAGGAGAAGGAAGGATGTGTGCAAAATGGAGTGCTGGCAGCGGAACAGCCCTGTTTCTCTCCCTATCTCTGCGGGGGTTATTTCCTTCCTATCAGTTTTCTTCACTGACCAGCTTTCACACCCATACATAGAAATTGGAAATATGATGACATGGATAATCCTGATTTTGATGTTCAGTGATACATATTTACACTTGAGGATCTTATCTACTTCCTTTATAGCTGCCTTTCCAAAACTTAGCCTTCTTCAGATTTTTTGACTACAGCTTAAAGCACTTACTGCTGGTGATTAAACCTGTAGAGAGGCATTTCAAACTGTAAGAAGAATAAAAAAATACAAAAGATGTAAATGCCGAAACTGTGGGGTCATGGGGAAAAGGCTGTGGCCATATAGGGAAATTGAGAAGACCACATTTGTACTAGAAAAGAGTTTAATTTCCTTCCAGGGCGGAGGTTCCCCCACCATTGCTATAGCATATAAGAACATCTTTAAGGAGAGGACATAGGCTGCATCTGCACTGCAGAAATAATCCAGTTTGACGTTGCTTTAACTGTCATGGCTCAGTGCTATGGAATTCTGGGATCTGTAGTTTTGTGAGGTATTTAGCCTTCTCTGTCACAGAGCTCTGATACCACAACACCCTTCAAATCCCGGGATTCCATAGCATTGAGCCATGACAGTTAAAGCAGTGTCAAACTGGATTATTTCTGCAGCACAGATGCAGCCATAGAGAGATCATGATTCAGACCCCCCCCCCAAAAAAAATCACTGAAATTCAACTGGGGAGCTACAGCAAGAGATTGATGTATGCTTCTATCATTTAAATAAGAGGCTAGAGGGAAAAGTTATATAAGTTAGTAAATGTGTACAAATAAAGTTTTCCCTTTCAAAAATGGACAAAGCTAAAACTTCCAAAGTAGTGTGTTTTATTGGTTTTGACTTTTTTAAAAATACGTTTTTTTCTACAGAAAAAGTGAGCAAAGAGCACAATCACTGTAAAGATAACACCCTTGCAGCTACAACCAGGTAAGATGTATCAGTGGTAATGCAAACTAGAACATAAATATAATGCACATATAAAGTGACAACAGTGTCATAGAAGCTTGGTAGTGATGTATTTTGAATTATTTTCCATCTGTAAAATGAAAACTTATGTGCTGCATGATGTAACCAAAGTGAACCATTTTTAAGTTACATCAATTTAAGGATGAACTTTTAATGAGAATGAAAAGTGCTTAACTTTGGCTGGATCATGCCCTCCATATTTTTGTGATCAGTTGATAATATTTCAGTTTGACATGTGATTAAAAGGGCAATCAATAGGCTCACTGTGTTGGGTAAGCTGTAGAAATAAATCAGTAAGATTGGCATTTGTACATTTGTGATATACTTATAAATCATAGGATTTTAATGGTACAACTTGGAAAAAATAGATCATGCTTCTGTAACACAAAGTGACAGTAGTATGAAAACTTCTCTTAGAGTTTAATGATGCAAAATAGTTAATCTATAGCATGCAGCTATCTCTCTCCTTTTCCCTTTGTTTAATACAGGTGTGGGAGGGATTGTTACTGGGACCATTCCACACATGGAGGAGAGGTTACTCTCCTATTTTCAGCTGCAGTCCAAGCAAAATCACCCTCCATCTCTCCTGGTGTGGCCTTAGGAAAAAGTTCCTTTAATGCCTATGGAAACCTTTCCCCTTGAAGTTCCTAGGCAGGTGCATGGGGTGTTAGATAACAGCTAGGGGGAGATAAGATAACCTTCCCCTCCCTGCATGAGATGGTCTTAATAACAATCACCCTATAACTTTTTAAAGGAAAAAAACAGGTGTGTAGTATTATGCTACAGATTGAGCCAATGTGTAGTTTAAGCTTTAAGTCAGGGGTAGGATTCATATAGCCTTTCAGATGTTGTTGGATGGCAACTTCCAGCATTCCTCACCATTAGTTTTACCGGCTAGGGCTTCTGGAAGACTGCATCTAGAAGGCTGTATGATTCCCACCCCTGCTGAAAATTCTTCCTTTATTGAATCACACATGATCATTGTTGAGACCAGACATCATTGTTCTGAAGCAGGGTGATTTCTCTGGCCACATGTCTCTCCTTGAAACCTTGCTTTGGTTCACTGATGATTATCCTAGATGACAAAATTAGCTAACACACATTGGAAACTGCTTAGTGCAGTTTTAACTAACACACATTGGAAACTGCTTAATGCAGTGTAGATGTGTAAATTGCTATTGCTTAAAATAATTTGTAAGCCACTCTGATAGCCTTGTGGCTGAAGAGTGGGGTATAAATAACTAATAAAATAAAAAAACAAAAGCTGGGAAATGTGAAAAACAAGCCCTGGTCCTTAAGGATGTTCAGCAGAACAAGGTAACATGACCCTTTCCCAGGGGATGTTAAGAAATCTAGCTGAAGCTTGGAAAAGCTACTTTTGGACTACATCTTCCAGAATCCCCTCATCTAGAAAATTCTGGGAGTTGTAGTCTAAGTGAATAACTTTCCCAGGCTTTGACCATGAATTGCTAAGCAGCTGCTGCAACCTAAACACAAACCACTTCAAGATGTGTCCTCTTGTAAGCCTGCTCAGTGACGCCGGTGAAATATTCTTCTGAAAGTGGAAGGGGAAAGAGGTTCATCAGACTCACTTATTCTAGAAAACCCAAAAAGCTTCCGGTTCCCAGAAAACAAGTGGCACAGCACTACTTCTTTAGCAACTGTACATAGGACACATCCACACTGTTTGAAAAGTCCCAGTTTTTGTTCCTGTTCTTTCCAGTTTTATACTGGGGTAAAATAAGTGAACCTGGGGAGCAGATATAAAAGTCTCTGGTTGTACTTAAAGCTGACAGAAAATATTCTGATATAAACAAAACATTTGTGGCTCTCAAAATGAAATCAGAAAAAAGAAGAACAAAATGTGGGACTTTCTTGTCTTTTTAATCGGTCTGGGTGCACCCTAGACTCATGGTTACAACATGGATGTTTCTGTTTCCTGAGTTCAAAAAACTCTCCAATTTTATTAGCTCAGTTAAATCTGGTAACAAATTCAGGCTACATCTTCACTGCAGAAACAATCCAGTTTGACACAGTTTTAACTGCCATGACTCAATGCTATGGAATTCTAGGATTTGTAGTTTGTTGTGACACCAGAGCTCTTTGACAAAGAAGGCCACATATCTCACAACACTACAGATCCCAGAATTCCATCGCATTGAGCAATGGCAATTAAAGTAGTGTCACACTGGATTATTTCTGCAGTGCAGATACAACCTCAGTCTTTCTCCTAGGGCTCATCCTTACAAGCCAGGATGCACTGGCTTCCCACTGATGTATCTTACCCACAGATCAGGCCCGTTCCTCCCCCGTTACCTCCACGAAACAGGAGGAAGTCCAGACGGACACACTGACTCATTGCTATAGCCACCACCGCCTCCCTCCGTCTCTCTGCAGCTAGGAAGCCAGCCCGCAACATGTGACCAGCCTTGGTCACATGCTGCGGGCCTGCTTTCTGTTGCAAAAGAGCAACAACAGAGGCCAGCTACAGCAACGAGCTAGCTGGAACTTACTTTAACAGGTATTTTCTTACAACATTTTGTCAGGTCCTACCCTGTCTTCCCCCCATCTTAGCTCCTTCTTTGCCCCAGGGGTTGTGAGGACTGCCTGGAGAGAAAATGGGGCAAAAGCCCTGCATCGTCAGGACTGCAGGGCTCCAAGATGGGAACAAGATGGGGCAAATTGCCCATGTAGATAAGGCCCTACTTGCAGGCAGGCAGCCATCTAAGTAATGAACTTATACACTCAAGATTAGTGGGCAATGGTGAGGCAGCTAATATGTACCATGTTATGGATGTGATATGCTCAGATTATTTTATTATACTGGTGCCATCATTTTACAAAATTATTGTGTTTGAATCTGTAGTCAGGTTGATATGTAGAGACAGAGGATGGAATCCTGTTAGTTAGTCTCAACTAGAGTAGACCCATTCAGTGGATTATTTAGTAAGTCAATATATAGGTAAATCCCATTAATTCAGCAGGTCTACTTTAGGTAGGACTAGCAATAGAATTCAGGCCATTGTCCTCCCAGTTCCTCAAAACTAGTATTCTGAAAAATCATGAAAACTAATCTACCTGTTGAACATTCCAAAGAGTTTTATGCAGTAACTGGGTGAAAATATGTAGTAGCTAGGCCATTTATGTTCAGATTCTGCTGTGAAATCTTTTTCAAGTCTTATTCCGATTATTTTAACTCATAATTAAAGATACAGTTCATGTGCAGCATATCCGTCAAGCAACTAGCTTGGAGAATGTCAAAAAAGCCATCAAAACGGATCTCTTCCGGCAGGCCTTCCCTGAATAGAACAGACCATTTTAATGGATGCTTCTCACTCTTTTTATGTTTATGTTTTTATGTTTTGATTCTATAGTTCTAAAGTTTTAGGGTAGTTATTTTATGTCACTGGTGAATTTGCCAGTTATTTTAAATATATGCACTATTATATGTAATTTTAAGGGGGGTAATTTGTTTTAAGTTATTACTGTTGTTATGGATTTGTTTTTATATGCAATTGTTGTGAGCCGCCTTGATTGCCTAGTAGGCAAAAGGTGGTGTACAAAAATAAAGTTATTATTATTATTATTATTACAAAATTTTCATCATGCATATGCCAAAATTTACTTGTCCTATCTATGAATCCCCCCTCCTTTTTGGTCTAAGAAGAAATTAGCTCAATAAATAAGCAGTGTAAAAAGGCATACAAACTGCTCAGTTAGTAATGCTTTTGCTCCCATACCTTCCTGTTGCTCCATAAATGGTTTCCTTGAATAACAGACAAAAAGTATTGGCTCAGCCAAAGATGTGGGAAATAACTGTGATGAGAACACTTAGCTTCAAAAGGTTCCCCAATGTTAAATACATTTTACCTGACCATATCAGCATCTCACTACTGTAGACAGAGGAGAATATTTTTTTTCACAGAGTTTGGAAAAGTAATTTATCCAGTCTTTCATTCTCCATATAGAAAAATATTTGAGCAGAATGTATTTGTCTTCAAATAAGTGACATTATCCTCACCAATTGAAATGACTTGGCTTGAACCTGATGCTGGCGCATATGTCTGAAGCCTGAGCGCTTTTTGTAACGTGGCACTCCATAAAATCTGATATATTGCACCATGTGCCGAAATTTCTTTGCCCAAGCATTGCTGGGCTTCAGAAATATTCATGTCTCCTTAAAATCTCTGGTAATACTATTTTTCTAAACTTAAGTATAGACAGTGGAAAACAATATTTGTTCAAAACTGGTGCCTAGGAAAACTATGGTGTCCATGCAACAAAATTACATTGTTATATTGTTGTTACCTTTTAAAAAAAAATACCTATGGGCTGGATCTAGATTTAATCATATTTAGAGCAGACCCATTAAAATCAATGTTAGTTAAGTTAGTGACAATTAATTTAACCTCCACATGGCTCTGCTCTAAATATGACTAACCTTTTGTTTCTTTCCAATTGTTTTTGGCAAAAGTCTTGAGTTTTTCCATTCTGTTCCATAGCTTCATGAATAGACACCAGCTAAGAATTCACTGATGATGATTTAGAGTCATTTTGCAAAAGACTAAAAAAATTGATCTAAATCTTTATTTATAAAGAATTTTAACATTTTCTAGGCTGTGCATGTCTTGGCAGTGAAATTATCATCAGAAGCAGTGACTGTATTTAACTGTGCATTAGTATAATCAATAGCATAATTAGTATTTTGTCTACTTACTAGAAAAAAAATATATTTTTTTCCCCTTCAGCTCTTTTTTTTCTGAAGATACATTTAGACAATCACCGTTCACTTCCAATTCAAAAGATCTCCTGTCTAATGAGGCTGCTGTTCCTGGAAAGATGACAGTAACAGGTATGGAACATTATTATTATTACATTATAGTAACAAGAAGATTCAAGCACTGCAATGCAACTCATGTTCTGATAACCTCAAGAGGAAACAGCTCAGATGCTGGAATTAATTTTATAAGGCCATGACTAATAAAACAAATCTAACAACATAAATTATTCTTATTTAAAATCAGATGTGATTGGAGGCTTCAGTTAGAGAAAACAGACAATAATAACTGTTTTATGGGTTTTATAGGTTGCAGAAAGTAGCAATGCACATTATTGTAGTTGTAGATGGTGGCGAAGCATTGAGCCTGGAATAAATGTGGTAGAATGGGATGTTGATTAGAAATTCCTCAGCACATAATGTCTGGTGTTCGTGTATAACATTTACTTTATCCCGCTGACTTCAGCGGGCTGCTTTTCTACTTACAGTTGGAATTGTGTCATGACAGGCTAAAGACTGCCTGTTGTTGGTTTCATTCATATATCATGCACAACAGTTAAGCACAGTGTGCATGAGTGGCAAAAGGCTGCAGTGAGTCTCAGACTTTTATGCTCTCTTGCTTTTCCCACACACTGAAAGGAGTTCAGAAGCTTTTCCTTTCATGTTTGATTAATCACAACTTGCCATGTCATCTGGCATGAACTTCCCCTCTCTATCTTACACAAAAGGAATTGGGGAAACAGTTATAACTTCTCCAAGCTCTGTGCTAAACTGTGTTTTAGCGTACCATGTGTATGTGAAAGTTAAACTTCAAGGCATCAGGAGACTCTTTTAAAAAGAAGTTTTAGCATTTAAACTCACCCTTACACGCTCCCAGGAAACCCATGACCTTGAAAAAGACATTTCATTATTTTCAGGTTTCTAGTCAAAAGTTCTAGTTTTGTAAATGGCCTTTTCGGTTTTAGAGCAGTTCACCACAGAATGGCCAAATATTTTGAAAATCATCTACTAAACTGGAACTGAGATTTCAGGTGTTTTTACCAAAACTATATAGCTTACATGCCCTGTGTACAGATAGGTGCTTCACTGTTGCTGCCCACTTGTGCAATTTAAATCTTTCCAGCTCTTTAAAAGTGCATTTGGCTATGGCCGTTAGCTCTGAAGTTAAGTAGCAGTGTGAAAAGTGGCAAATCTGGCTGATGCTTCAGCTAAAAGTAGCCAGCAGCTGAAATATTTCTGATTAATCTGAAAATGAGGTGACTTGGTTAGAGTGACTTTTCTTGGTGCTTTCCTATCTGCACTAGGTTCTAGCATGTGGTTTTAAAGAAGAAGAAAAAGGGATGCTGGCTGTGGTGGGCCATATTGGGCCCTAGCATTTATCTAGCCATAGCACACATGGGCATCAAGTCTGACCAGAGCTACAAAACCAAGTCCTCCTTCCTCCATTATACTTCTATTTTCTTTCTGAATGTTTGGTTAATATTAATTTAGTGTGGCTGCTTAAAAAAATAATTCATGTTTCTTGCAATAGTGGAAGGTTAATACATGATAACCAAGCCCAGAAAATACACAAACAGAGCCTTATAATATTATCCAAGGAAGATCAAATAACAATCACCAGACAAGGTTATAGAGTGATATTATCAGAACTGCAAGATTTCCAGCTTTTATCTGCTTGTCATATGTTGGGATTAATGAACTGATTTATATCCCACTCTACATCAAAAGCTCTCAAGGCAGCATACAAGTAAGATCTATGCAGACAATTTAAAACAATAAAAATATTTTTTTAATAAAATATATTTCTTTATGGTGGGTGGGGGTGGAGGTGTTTTTTTTTAAACTTTCCCTAAAATTTGGAAAGAGTAACCTGCCTTGGATCAAAGATATTCCTCCATAGTTCCAAAATATGCTGCCAAGGTTTTTTTTAAAGGATAGGTTTCATAAGATCAAATGTCATGCTCAGAATATACTGTGCATGTTTTTCATGTCACACACTGTCAGAGAACAGTAATTTCTCACCTCAAGTTAGCCTCATATTTCTGCTAAGTTTTCTGCAATGTGGGTAAGTCTGATTGTAGGTCTAGACAGCCATTATGAATGACAATTTTAAGCTAGATGGATAGATAGATAGATAGATAGATAGATAGATAGATAGACAGACAGACAGACAGACAGATAGGAAAAAAATAAGCAAGATAATGCCAAAAAGCACCCCAGGTGGAAGAGAAAGGTGCAAAAAGGGAGAATCTGGGGTAGGCTGTGTTCTACATAAAATAATATTTAAAGGAGAACAAGAAGAACTTAGTAAATGGAGACAGAGGTTCTTAATAGAAGAGGATACATGCCATTTATCCTCACTAGTGAATGCATGCAGACCTTACAAACAAATCTTAATAGACAGGGCCGGTTTAAGGCACCAGCGGCATCAGCATTCACAGGGGGGCATCATTGTGGGGGCCCCCGTAGTAACCTTCCTCCTGCAAAAACATTATTAGTAATAATCTGAATATCGTGTACTGTGAATATCCTAGGTTGAGTTAGGTTACACTGACCTGAGATAAACGTATGGGGCCCCCAAAATAAAGCATTGCGGGGGGGGCAAAATTCCTTAAACCGCTCCTGTTAATAGACACCAATGAGCACCAAAGTTTCTTGCAGAAAATGCACAGGAGACGGAAGTAACAGCTGTTGGAATGTCTATCCAGGGCATCAACTCAGATCGTTAACACTACCAACAGTGGCCAGCTAGATACCTTAGCAAAGTTCATAGAAGGAGATGCCAACATTGAAACTCGGAGTGGGCCCAGCACAGCTGACTTTACCTAGTTCTTTTAAAAAGCCAGCCTAGCCTCTCTAGTTATATGAACTCCAAGTACTTAGTCTTTTACTTGTGTTAGGTTAACAGAAGAAGAAATGTTTAAAAAATTAAATTCCAGTTCATTATTAATTTCATTACTATCAAAGGATTACACACTATTAAACAGACTATAGCAGGCTTCACAGTACCTTCAATTTTTATCTATACGTTTATTTGGCTTACTTCTTGGTCTGCATGCTTAATACAGAAAGATGGTGTGTCGGGATCCTACAGTATGACATAATGTTTTGGATGTAATTTCTGAATTGGCAGTATATTCACTTAGATGAAGAGTAGCCAAGTGAATCATTTAATGGTGAGGGAAGAAGGGGATATCATATACTTTGTGGAGCTTGCCTTCTTTGGAAGTAAGAATTCTAGCCCTCCATATAAAACTAAGCTAGTAAAACTAATTGATGGAGGTTTTTCTGTTAATGGAAAGGTAGCATTTGCTTATGGAAATAATTGCTAGTAACCATTGGTAATGGTATGGCCCATATATTTGTCTAATCCTGTAAGTTCAAAAAAGCTTCAAAAATCCTGTAAATTCAAAAAAGCGGTCAAGACGGATCTTTTCCGGCAGGCCTTTCCTGAGTAGCTATTCCAGCCCGAAGATTCGACTGTTTTTCTCCCTTTGAGCTGCCATTGAATTATTCTATGCTGCTGTGATTAGTTGTTGTATGTTTTTTTTTAATTATTGTATGTTTTTAATCTTTTCTAGTTTAATATTATTTTAAGGGGTGGATGGGTTAGGGTATTGAGGTAATTATGGAGTTTTTATACTGTAAGCAGCCCCGATTGCGTTGCAGAGGGGTGGGACAGAAATTATTATTATTATTGTTAAGTTCCATTGTTTGATTATTAAATTTAGTAAATTGCAAATATTTATAAATCACTTATAGGTTTCAAAGTGATGTACAACCATAACAAAACTTACTCTATATGCAGTACCTGTACACAAAATTAAAATACTGTATTTATGTAGTCAATGGAATAGTTAGTAGGTTGAACTAATAGAGTTAGTTGGCAGGGTAGTACTAATAGAGGGGTATAGCCTATTTCAGAAAAATAGACCAAACAGGAAGGGTGGTAGAGTAGCATTTTATGTTAAGGATGTGTACACCTGTGAACAGATCCATGACTTAAATCCTGGGAGCCAGGTTGAGAGCATCTGGGTAAAAATTACGGGATAGAGAAACAGCAGGGATATCATTCTGGGAGTCTACTACAGGCCTCCAAACCAAACCGAGGATTTGGATGATGCCTTCCTGGAACAGATGACCTCACATTCATAAAGGAGAGATGTAGTAGTAATGGGGGATTTTAACTATCGTGGATATTTGTTGGAAGTCCAACTCTGCCAAGAATTTAAGGTCCAACAAATTCCTCACTTGCCTTGCAGACAATTTCATTGTCCAGAAGATGGAAGAGGCAAAAAGGGGATCAGCTATTTTAGATCTGATCCTAACCAATGGGTATGACCTGGTTAATGGTGTGGAAGTGGCAGGATCCCTTGGGGGGGGGAGTGACAATGTTCCCCTGGAGTTTGTTATACAGAGGAAAGGGGAAGCCAAGCATAGTCAGACATGCATTCTAGACTTTAAGAAAGCTGATTTCAGAAAACTTAGGGAATTACTGGGGGTGATCCCATGGTCAGAAATACTAAAAGAAAAAGGAGTTCATGAAGGATGGGACTTTCTAAAAAGTGAGATATTGAAGGGACAACTTCAAACAGTTCCAGTGAGGAGGAAAGGTGTCTAAAGAAACCAGAATGGATGTCGAAAGAACTGTCAACTGAGCTAAAACATAAGAAGGACATGTACAAGAAACTGAAAAAGGGGGAAATCACCAAAGAAGAATTCAAACAAATAGCCAGCTCATGTAGGGGGAAAGTCAGAAAAGCCAAAGCTCGAATGGAGCTCAGGCTTGATAGAGAGGTTAAAAACAATAACAAGGGCTTTGGGGGGTATGTCTGTAGCAAAAGGAAGAACATGGAAATAGTAGGGTCACTGCATAGAGAAGATGGTGAAAGGCTAACAGGGGACAGAGAAAAGGCAGAATTACTTAACACCTTCTTTGCTTCAGTCTTCTCCCAAAGGTGGAACAGTGCTCAACCTGGGGAAGATGGAACAGATGATGCAGTAGGGGAAATACAGCACAAAATTGGTAAAAAGGTAGTTCAGGAATACCTGGCCAGTATAAATGAGTTCAAGTCTCCAGGCCAGATGAACTTCATCCAAGGGTATTAAAAGAACCACTGTCAATAATCTTTGAGAATTCCTTGAGAACAGGAGAGGTCCCAGCAGACTGGAGGAGGGCAAATGTTGTTTCCGTCTTTAAAAAAAAAAAGGGGGGGGGAGAAGATCCAAATAATTACTGCCAGTCCGCCTGACATCAATACTAGGAAAGATTCTAGAGCAGATCATTAAACAGGCAGTCTGTAAGTGCTTAGAAAGGAATGCCATGATCACAAAAAGTCAACATGGATTTCTCAAAAACAAGTCATGCCAGACTAATCTCATCTCTTTTTTTCGATAGAGTTACAAACTTGATAGATGAAGGTAACACAGTGGATGTAGTGTATCTTGATTTCAGTAAGGCTTTTGACAAGGTCCCCCATGACATTCTTGCAAAAAAGTTAATAATCTGTGGGCTAGACAATGCAACTGTTAGGTGGATTTGTAATTGGTTGACTAACCGAACCCAAAGCGTAGTCACCAATGGCTCCTCTTCATCCTGGAGAGAAGTGACCAATGGGGTGCCACAGGGTTCTGTCCTGGGCTCAGTGCTATTCAACATCTTTATCAATGACTTGGATGAGGGAATAGAGGGTATGCTTATCAAGTTTGCAGATGACACCAAATTAGGACGGGTAGCTAATATCCTGGAGGACAGGATCAGAATCCAAAATGACCTCAACAGATTAGAAAGCTGGGCCAAAATTAACAAAATGAATTTCAACAAGGAGAAATGTAGGATACTATACTTGGGAACTAAAAATGAAATACACAGATATAGGATGGGTGACACATGGCTTGAGGACAGTACATGCAAAAAGGATCTAGGAGTCTTAGTGGACCACAAGCTGAACATGAGTCAGCAGTGTGATGCAGCAGCTAAAAAAGCCAATACAATTCTAGGCTGCATTAATAGGAGTATAGTGTCTAGATCAAGGGAAGTAATAGTGCCACTCTATTCTGCTTTGGTCAGACCTCACCTGGAATACTGTGTCCAATTCTGGGCACCACAATTCAGGAAGGATATTGAGAAGCTGGAACGTGTCCAGAGGAGGACGACTAGGATGGTGGGAGGTCTGGAAGCCATGCCCTATGAGGAGAGACTTTTTGAGCTGAGCTGGAGAAGAGAAGGTTGAGAGGGGACATGATAGCCATGTTTAAATATTTGAAGGGGTGTCATACTGAGGATGGGGCAAGCTTGTTTTCTGCTCCAGAGACTAAGACATGGAGCAATGGGTTCAAATTACAGGAAAAGAGATTCCACCTAAACATTAGGAAGAACTTCCTGACAGTAAGAGCTGTTCGGCAGTGGAATACACTGCCTCGGAGTATGGTGGAGAGTCCTTCTTTGGAGGTTTTTAAACAGAGGCTGGTTGGCCATCTGTCAGGAACAATTTGATTGTGTATTTCTGCATGGCAGGGGGTTGGACTGGATGGCCCTTGAGGTCTCTTCCAACTCTATGATTCGATGATGATGATTATGATGATGTATGTGGTGAAAGATTCTGAATGGAATCCTGTTGCTGCAGTACCCTAGCAGTTGTACTTTCCCAGCATTGTGCAGTGCTGGCAAGAGAAGGCAGACAGTGTAGACCTACTCTATGATTTCTCAAAAACAAGTCATGCCAGACTAATCTCATCTCTTTTTTTCGATTCCACCTACAGTAAGAGCTGTTTAGAATTGGAATACACTGCCTCGTAGTGTGGTGAAGTCTCCTTCTTTGATGGTTTTTAAAGAGAGGCTGGATGGTCATCTGTCAGGAATGATTTGATTGTGTATTCCTGCATGGCAGGGGGTTGGACTACATGGCCCTTGAGGTCTCTTCCAACTCTATGATTCTATGAACTACACAAGGAAGGCTTCAAACATGCTTTGTTGTATACGTTGTGGTTATGTCATGATGTGAAGGAATACTTTATTTATTTTTGCTGCTAATCGAAGTATTCAGTGAGGACCTGCTTTTATTGTTCATGCTTTTACTGATTACTTTCAATACTAATTATTGTTCTTTCATTATATTCTGCTTTGTCAATTTTGCCTGGTATCCTGTTCAGTAGTTATGAGATTGTAAACTGGCCTTTTGTAAAATCTCGTAACTTCTGGAGATTCATGTTTACCAGTCGTGAATGACTGAATGTGATCCCAAAAACCTACCTTCACAACCTGGCAGCACCCAGACCAAAGCATTTCTGAGGTGCTGCAAATCAAAGTGCTGTGAAGTGACGTCTCAGTACTTTCCCAGTTGCAGGCTGCAGTGAGAGAGTAGTTGTAGAAGGACCCCAAGACCTTTTCCAACTCCCTGTTCTTGATGCCCCCCCCCGCCGACTGGGAGAGCACTGCAGACATCATTCCCAGCACCCCAATCTGCAATACTTCAAAAAAAAATCATTTGGGGTGCTGCCTGTCTGCAAAGGTAGGTTTGGGGGTGGGGTAGCATCATCAGACCTAAGTATGACAATGGAGCTGTCTTGTCATAGTTATGTTGGTGATGCAGAATCTTGGCTATCTTGACTAAAGACTAAAGACAGGTCATATCCATTTTTAAAAATGAGATATAGGCTCTGCCCCTCCCCCAGGCTGATAAAAGACAAGGTCTCTCTCTGTATATAAAATGCTTGGGTATGTTTCCTTTCCGAGTGTGCTGATTGGCCGCTTAGGAAACATACCCAACCAATCCCCTCCCTATCCTCACTCCGCCAATCACCACCTACATGCAAATTCCGTCTCCACCTCACAATCCACTCCTGCCACTCAATCTGCATCTTTACCCCCAGCCTCACAGTGGCCCCTCCCTCCTCTCACTCCCTCAGCCACTCACCACTCACATGTAAAACAATGTAATATTTTCCCCTAAAATAATAGCATGTAGCTGAACCGTGTGAACCTTTCAAATATACTATAATGGCAACAGCGGATATTATGCTGGGTACAGCTAGTACAAGAGAAAAAAGAGTAAAGTGAAAAGGTACCAGAGGGCTTGGGCATTGGGGGTGGGTGGGGGTGCAGTTGCTGCCAGTGGATGAACCATAGTCCCCAGATTTCATTTAAAAACCCCAGATTCCCCAACTTTCAGAAAAGAAAGCAAACCACTCAAGCCCTGGTAAAATTGAAGCTATCCAGCCACTATTCTACCCATTTGTGTGTGAGAGAGAAACCATCCTGCTCCTGTCTTTCAGACTTCTTCACCAACAAATGAAGTCATAGCAGTGACTGACAGATAGAAAAGAAATTAAGAAATTCAGTGAAGTTTTGGTGGCATTCATTCTTCCTCTTGTGGCAAGATTGACTGTAATACTGTTCTGCATTAATGTAGTCAAATTCTCAGGGTTTTCTGCTACTCTGTGTAGTAGCATTCTAAATGTCATGGAACATGTAGAACAAAAAGCACAGGTGTGTCATAGCAATACGCACTGGACACGCAAACTACAATCATATAGTACTGTGCAGCTTTGTGCCCACACATACCCCATAGAATTTTGCAGACTCTAATGAAGAAGGGAAGTCAATTTGATAACACCAGAATAAAGAAGTTAGTTGTAAAGAGGCATTTATATGCAGACTGATCTTGTGGCAGCCAGATTAATACATAATTTCGGGCAGGGGGGGTGTTTCTGTGTGTCTGGCTTGGATTAGCAGGACTGAAACTGAACCAAGAGTCCTTGTTCCCTTGGTAGGTACCAGAATTAACTACACTGTCCAAAATCCCTCAGCCAGCAATACCACTAGGAGATCAGTGTGTTGTGGACCACTTGACTATGTTGACTAGGGCATTCTGGCTGTTGTAGTTTAAAAAAGAACTTTTCCACAGTCTGGGGCTGGAAAGGTGAAATAAATCCTCATGGAATTCCTATGGAATGCTACCCGTCTTAATGGCAACCAGTATCAAGGCACCTTAAGTGAGGGGACCAAAAATTTCCAAAAACAACACTGGGAAAGCCTCCATGGCTTTTCCCAGAGTTTTTTAAAAAAACAGCAAAGAGGGTGCACATTCACCCTTGTTAGGACAGCAATTCGATAGGAATTGCTGTCTGATACTACAGGAAGCACCAGTCTGATTGGCTAGACAAGTGCAGGGGGGGCAGGGCTTGCTAACAGGTCAAGCGCATGCAGCCACCATTTTCCCCCACTTTAGCGATCAGGGCTTGGGGAAGAGAAGAGGGCAGCTGTCATCTTCTTCCCTGGTCCCCCCCCCCCGCACATGCCTCCTCAGGGATCGGGGAAGGGAGGAGGGTGGCTGTCATCTTAGATGCAAAGCTTATGGAAGCTGCTAGGGGTAAAAACACCATTAAGACAAGTTGCAACTGCTGCAACTTGCTATTACTGCAGGGCACTATGGTTTTTCCCCCTCGTATAGATGGGGCCAGGGTTATAGTAGACATTGGGCTCATCTCCACAAGCCAGGATACCCTGGCTCCCTGCTGGCATATCCTGTTGCAGATCGGGCCCATTGCTCCCCTGTTACCGCTTCCAAATGGGCTGGAGCCCAGACATGCATGCTGGTCCATCACTGCTGATGCCACTGCTATTAGAGAAAATAATAATCACATTCACATACACATTCAGGCATCAAGCATTCATGCAAGTCTGGCGGAATAAAGTGGGGGAAATAGAGATACGGGGATAACAAAAGGGATTCCAGTGGGCAATACAACACCTTTTCCTGAAGAGATGAGGTCACAGAGGAAACCAGCAGGCTGGGGGTCCGGATCTGGAATGGCTACATAGTTTGACATGCAGTCGAGAGGAAGATGGACTGAATGTGTATATGCGCTTGGCTACACAGACAGAGTGTCCTCAGGAAGGAGATCTGTGCGCATTTGAGTGCAATTTTCAGGGGGTTAAAACAGGAAATATTTGCTTTCTGGGGATGTGGTTTTGAATGGAAGACAATAACTTAAGCTGTTGCTCAGAGAATACAGTAGTGTGCTGGATATGCTAATAGTGTTTGATGAGTTTATATATTTTGTGAATTAAGGAGCGGAAGCAACATTCCTTTGTTTAGGTGAGGTACAGGGATAGAGGATTGTTGGCAAGTTTTGGTTGTGCCAGCCTTTGAAAATAGGATTAGCCAGGGGCTTTGGCAAGATGTTGCCTTCAGTTGATTTGCGAATTAACAATTCTTTGGAATTTAGTCTCGACCCCTCCTTTAGTGCATACCTGACTTAATCAACGTGTCTTCGGGTTTTACTCAATGGACAGATAGTTCCTAGCAGCCACAGTAGGTGAGAGTGGCAACTCATGACTTCCATGTCAGTAAGATGGTAAATCCACTCCGAGCTTATCTGTGAACTTGAAATGAACTATCCAGGGTGCTGACCCCTACATTCCTTTAAAGTTCAGTCTACAACCCATGGTGGATTCAACACCTCACGGATGTGGCTATACTATGTGGAAGACTGTGTGTTTGACCAAATTATTAAATATTATCAATTATTATCAATTATTACCAATTGTTATCCTGATGAAGGAACTTGAAGAAATCCGCAAGTGTGGAATGAAGAACTTCCGAAATATCCAAGCTGATGAAGCTAACTTATTGACTTGGCAAGGTCTTATTGTTCCTGTGAGTTTAAAAGTGACCTGTTACCATTTTGAAAGTACTATATGACTCATTTATATTTGGTGATTAATTTTCCAAAGAAACTAATGAATGTACTTGGTAATTAACTTTTGAAACACCTACTTTGATCTACAATTCTATGATTCTATGATTATACTGGGGGCCCCCAGAGAAAAGGGAAGAGGGGGTGTCATGGCTAGTAACAACATAATGCATCCGTGGCAGTTAAGATGGAATTATGGTGCAATAATTGCGTCATGTGAAAGAGTTTGAGGTGAGGAAATCTACCCCTTCTTTGTTGAATGGAGGGGGGAAGTTTTATGTACCCCTTGCTTTGATGCTGGACAAAAAGTAGAAATCCCCAATGGTGTTTAATTCCCCGGTTGATGGCTTTGTAGGAACATTAGAATGTTGGCTTTGCAGAGCCAAGTTACTGGATGCAGTGTTGAT
Organism: Gambelia wislizenii; assembly: GCA_030847615.1. NCBI lineage: Eukaryota > Metazoa > Chordata > Lepidosauria > Squamata > Crotaphytidae > Gambelia > Gambelia wislizenii. The sequence goes on along the minus strand of JAUMIR010000005.1, from coordinate 61,028,719 downwards.
GCTTAATTTTGTGAGAGTGAGCAGCACAGGTGATCTCATCCCAGTGATAAATCTACTAACTGACAGCACCTCCAGCTGCTAGTGCTTAGTCTGAGAGGAGAAGTAAGTAAACTGCATGCAAACAGAGGCAGAAGTACCCTTTCTCTCTCCCTGAGACATTATCTTGAGTACAGCATAGAGGAAGCTGTCAGTGCCAATAGACATATAATGCCTAACATCCTGTGAGTGATGGCATACGTGTGTCCTTACATTTGAGACAGCTGATGATCTGTGTAGCTGAGAGTCCTGCCTGGTTTCCTGCTTGGGTTAGCTGGGTGTGCAGATTAGCTAAGAATAGTAGGATGGGGGAAATAAGCAGAGCTAAGAATAGTAAGGTGGGGAAAAGAACAGGTTCACCTGAGCAGGAACCAAACAATAGGGTGAGTTGTGCAAGAATCCTGTACAAGTCCAACAATGTCTTCTACACTTCATAAAAAATACTGATGAGATCATCTGGGGTCATAGCTAGAATCTAGATGGGTTCAGTTTTCACTTTACAGCGTTTTAGTTCTCATGGTGGCAGAGAACAACTTTGAATGTGAATTTGTCATATGCCTTTGTCTTGGTGACATCATTCTCTGAATGCCAAAGCATTAACGCAGTTTCCCCACCCTTCTGTAACTTTTTGTATCTCTTGTCCTTTTTGTGACTAAGACACTTATATACCTGTGTCTAAAGGCATGCTCTTCGACTTTCTAACTGTTTCTGTATCTGTCATTTGAGTATGGTCTAAATCTAGTGCAACATTAGCTGAGGAAAACAGTGTGGCAGCAGAATTACATTTCCCCCTGCCCCCACTGCACACTTCCTCCTGTGCTCCCTAAGCATGTCATGACACAAGCAATAGCTTCTGCAAGCTGCTATGCAGTTTTGCAACTGGGTCTACAACTGCACAACTGGAAACTTTTGCACACACACCCCTTGTGCTTAGTATGTAAGCATATCATCATTTGTGCTGATAGAATGGCACCATTGGGTGCTGGATTACATATTCCTGACACTTTCTGTAGTGGGCTTCTGTGGGAATTGTGTGAAGGTCTTGTAAGTTCACAAAGCAGAGATCTCAAAAATGTTGACATTAATAAAGGAGTTAGTAAAAAGTGAAAAGTAGAAATGAGGAGACTAGTGCTTTGTTTTTTCACTAGACCCCTGATATCCACCCAGCAAAACCTGGTGCCAAAGATGTCTACTCAGCTTTAAAGAATCCTTGAACCCAAGAATTTGTTTTGAGTACCAGAATTACACTCATAGTCCTATCACACAAAAATCCTCTAAGAAAATGCCCAGCATTTTCTTCATTTCAGCAACCTAATTTATCAGAGGCAGAGAAAAGTTGTTCTATTGCTAGTGTTGTTAAAACAATTGGGAGTCACAAATCCTTCTTATGAAAAAGTATCTGGGGGATCAGCTAGATAGGAGGAAATACTATGCGGTGACGTGCATTACCTACAATTTGCAGCAGCTCCTTTTGTCTCCACGATTTCTGGACAAAAAAAGTTGTCTGCGAAGTGGTGCTCATTAATGTGCACATGGATCCCTTCATGAATCAAGATGGTGGCCATGAGTAGGGAGCGTTACTATTCCCCTCAACAATAAACCTCTCTGCACATTTATTTTAAACCTTTAACTTTAAATGGGCGGAAGGGAAACCTTCTGCTTGTAAAAAGGGGGGGGGTGCCTCAGGACAGTGAAAAAGCACTCTGGTGCTTCTGGACTCTGCAACAGGAAAGCCTGTTCCCACTTGCATGACGGACCAATCAGCTTTCAGTTTCTGCTTTTGCCCAGAATGTGCAGCACTGCGAATCAGTTGTCCAAACGACCAGCAATGCTAATCTCCGTGCAGTATATCAAAAACTTCACAGAAAACTGTGAAGTTTCTTGGTGCACTGTAAATGGAGTTTTTGTCTGCCTCCTTCCAAATACGGCGAATCTCCTGCGCACCTCACTGGGACAAAAGGTATTCTCTGTTAGGAGTTTTTTCATCATGTAGACCACCGTGGATCGCTATTGCCAGCAAGAAACAAATACTATTGGGCTCAATGGACAGATAGTTCCTAGCAGCCACAGTAAGTGAGAGTGGCAACTCATGATTTCCATGTCAGTAAGGTGGTAAATCCACTCCGAGCTTATCTGTGAACTTGAAATGAACTATCCAGGGTGCTGACCCCTACATTCCTTTAAAGTTCAGTCTACAACCCATGGTGGATTCAACACCTCACTGATGTGGGAGCCACCAACTGCCGCTGCCATCTCATCTTATAAGTAATTCAGCTTATAATTATTTGGTGAAAAAGGTGGATCTCTTGCGATCCCAAGTAACTGGGGAAATGTCAGCATGAGCTTATGTGAGGGAAAAGCTGGGAACCACTACAAGCACAAAGCAACCTTTAATAAAATAATGTCAAAGAATTAAACAAAGCAAAGAGTCAGAGTCAGGAGGTTTTAACAGAAATGAAATAAAGAAGAAGCAATGAAATGAAGAAGAAGTTAAAAGAATTACTTTGAAAAACAAAGGTCAGCAATAACATCACAACAGACTCACATTGGTGAGGAAACCCATGATATGTGATTAAATTGTTAACGGTTGCCTGAAATGAATCTTTAGATTTGAAAGTCAAAAGGATGACTCTCACTTCCTAGTATGGATACTGCAACCCAAGCATATTGATAGTTTGTGCTGAGGTCTTGTATATTCATCTGAAGGAGAAAAGAATCACATGTTAGTATTAGATATACAATGCCACTGCACAGGTGCTTGAGATTATCACTGCATATATCAGCAACTGATGCAAAACATTGGTGGCCTGATGTTAAGATGGATGGCTTTCTTCCATTCACACTATGTTATAGTAGCATCTACAGCAGAGCACATAGCTAGGATCCAGTTTACAAGTAGTTGGTTTTTGTTAGCCCAACCTTGTGAGTAAGCCCACGAAAGCAACTAACTAGTCTTCAGATAATTTTTTAAGCAATCCTTTTAAGAGGCTAGTACTCCTCATTCTGACTAAAAAAAAAGAAAAAATTCTGGTTACCTATCGCTTACAGGCAAGCTATTACGTACAAGGCTGAAGTAAACATTTGCAAAATTTTTGCAGTATTCATTCCCCTCATTTACATCTGCCTGTACAGATAAGTATGGATGTGCATGTAGAATCATAGACTAGTAGAGCTGGAAAGGACCGGAAGGGCCCTCTAATCCAACTTCCTACCATGTAGGAATACATAACTAAAGCACTCCCAAAAGATGGTCATCCAACTCTGTTTAAAGACCTCCATACAAGGAGAGTTGACCATACTCTGAGGCAGTCTATTCCACTATTGAACAGCTGTTTACAATCAGTAAGTTCTTCCTAATGTTTAGAAATCTTTTTTCATATGAGTCCATTGGTTCATGTCCTAGTCCCTGGAGCAGCAGAAAACAAGCATGCTCCATATTCTACAAGTTGTTGTTGCTGTGTGTCTCCAAGTAGTTTCTGACTTATGGTGACCCTCCAGTGAACCTATCACAGGGTTTCTGCAAGCTGAAAGTGTGTGACTTGCCGAGGGTTATGCAGTGGGTTTTCATGGCGGAGCAGTGATTTGAACCCTGGTCTTCAGAATCGTAGTCCAACACTCAAGCCATTACACCACGTTATCTCCTATATTCTACATGACATTCCTTCAAATATTTAAAGACGGCTATCATATCAACTCTCAATCTTCTCCAAGCTAAACATACTTAGCTCCCTAAGCTGTTCATCATATGGCTTGGATTCCAAACTCTTTACCGTCTTCAGGTCATCCTCTGAATACATTCCTATTTGATAATAGCCTTCTTGAATAGTTGTGCCCAGAACTGGTCACAGTATTCTAGGGGAGGTATGACCAAAGCAGAATAGCAGCTCTTCATTTTAATCAGAACTGTGTGAATAGAAACATATAGATAGCACTGTTTCTCTCTGTGTGAATGTGAGTAGAACTTTGCCTCAGGAAAATCCAAAATGGGAAACCCTTGATGTCCTGAAACAGTGGGCCTATCTACATGAGGGGGGGGGGAATCCAAAGTACCTCATAGTATTGGCATCTCACAGTAGCAGCAGCAGCAGCGACATGTCTAAATGTTTTTTCTGGCCTCGGAAGCCCCCATAAGCCTCGCATTCCTGATGGTGGCCACAATTGATTTACTCACATTAGTTCCTCACCGCCACCATGTGTTTTTTTTTAAAGAAAAAGTCATCCCAGGGTGCACTGGTGCGATAGAGCAATTTTCCAATTTTATAGGACAGCAAAACAGAAAATATTCATCCTGTTTTGTCGCCTTAGCAATTTTTGTTGTTGTTTGATAATCCAAACAAGCATGAATGCGCACCCGCATCGCAGTTTTTGAAAAAGTATGGGAAAATCTGTGAAGGCTTTAACCCTGTTGTTTTTGCCATTTTGCCCCCCCCCCCTCCTTCCAGTGGATTGGCACTGGATCCCATTTAGACAGGTAAGATTCCCAGCAAATTCCATGAGGAGTATTTTCACCGTTTAGACAGGCCCAGTATCTGGTTAGCAAAACAGCAATAACAGCAACAACTAGGGATGAAACATTTGGTTACTATCCATAAAGATCATCACTACAAAACGTCACTATATAAACATAAAGATCATCACTACAGTAACATGGGTCAAAATATATGCCTGAGATCTCCATGTTTTTTTTTTAAATAGATTTTAGCTTTACAAAACATGGCCACTGAGCTTGCAGTTTTCAGGGGAAGGACACAAATGAGTAGCTTCTCAGTCCTTTCCCTTTGTGTTGTTTTCCTTCCAGAAACTGCACCCACACCTCCAAGCTGCTATTATTCCTGCAATGGAAAATGTACGGGCATCCATATCTTTTACCCAGAGGTGGTAGAAGCAACCTGGAAGAGATCAGGTTTTGGCGAGAAAATATTACGTGGTACTGCCTCAGCAACATCAGTGATTGCTAATGATAAGAGAAAAGGAGTATGTAGAAAGAATTATGTAACTGTACACAGTGTGCACCTTCACCCTGAGAATATCCAAACAGAAAGGGCATAGCTAGATCTCACCAGGAAAGTCAAGAAATAAATATGGGGCTTCGGTTGAGGTGAAGCTTTAGTCTGTTATTCATGTATTTGGTATGCACCATTATCTCAGTCTGCAAAGAACTCTGAGGCTCCAACTTACAAACCTCTTCTCCAATATGGCAATGTTTTATCCAAGGTACCTCAAACAGACTCTTCCTGCCCCTACAAGATTAGTCTTCACCATGGGAACGTAACATATTCTCTAGGTAAGGTTATGTTGCCAGGTCATTTTCACAGCTAGAACAATAAATGGTTTCAATTTGAAACATGAGCCTGCTTTCCATGATGTCAGGCCTGGAATTTGTTTTTAGATACCGATTATGCTACCAGGACCCTGAATTTACCCTGTCCGTGTGTTAACATAGACTGTTTTTTTCCCCCCTGCACTTTATTTGGAAAGGTTGGTTTAGGAGAAGAATGTTCCCCTGGGGTTAGAGTTTAAGGTGTGTCTTCCTGATGAGGTTGGTTCCCATAATCTGTCTCTTTAGAGAGCAGGCATTAAACAATTCTTTTACAGTCCAGTCCTAACTACGTTTACTCATACAGAAGTTCCACTCAGTGCAATGAGTCTGGCTCCTTAGTAAGTGGTTTCATTCAGATTTATTGTGAAGTGAACAAAACTGGGCAGTGTAGTAGAAACAAAATAATTTACAATAATTTATAAGTGATAATGGTTTATTACAATTCGAAGATTCTGCTATATGGTTGCAGCTCCCAGCAGGACCAGTTTAAGGAATTTTGGGGCCCTCTGCAATGCTTTATTTTGAGGGCTCCATATGTTTATCTCAGGTCAATGTAACCTAACTCCACCTAAGCTATTCACACTACAGGATATTCAGATTATTACTAATAATGTTTTTGCAGGAGGAGGGTTACGACGGGGGCCCCACAATGATGCCCCCCCCCCTGCAGATGCTGACACCGCTGGTGCCTTAAACCAGCCTTGGCTCCCAGCTACAACCTATATGCATACTTTATTTAGTTAGCATATTTATGCATTGGTTCTTCGTTCAATGAGCTCTTGAGATGATGTACAGATCAAATACAAGTAGTAAAAAAATGTTTTTTAAATCAAAATTTAACACAGTATACAAATAGCCTAATAAAATAATCCAGAATCCAAGTCAGTCAGTTGATGACTAGATTAGGGCTGCTGTCACACATGCTCTGTGGCCTCAGGACAAAATTATCCAAATTTGCTATGAACAAAATAATGTGTACAAATGAATGCATATTAGACTCCTGAGCAATATGTGTTCTGTTTTCCCCATTTCCAGTACCAATATATTTTTTATGCAAAGGGATCTTGTGGCACCTTTGAGACTGAGAGAAAAAGGTTGGTAGCATAAGCTTTCGTAGACTTGTAGATGTGAAAGATGTGACCAGTGGGGTGCCACAGGGTTCTGTCCTGAGCCCAGTGCTATTCAATATCTTTATCGATGACTTGGATGAGGGAATAGAGGGTATGCTTATCAAGTTTGCAGATGACACCAAATTAGGAGGAGTACCTAATACCCTGAATAGACTAGAAAGCTGGGCCAAAGGTAACAAAATGAAATTCAATATGGAGAAATGTAAGGTACTGCACTTAGGGCGGAAAAACGAAATGCATCGATATAGGATGGGGGAGACCCGGCTAAATGAGACTACGTGTGAAAAGTATCTAGGAGTCCTAGTAGACCACAAGTTGAACATGAGTCAACAGTGTGATGTGGCAGCTAAAAAGGCCAGTGCGATTTGGGGCTGCATCAACAGACGTATAGTGTCTAGATCAAGGGAAGTAATAGTGCTGCTCTATTCTGCCTTGGTCAGGCCTCACCTAGAATACTGTGTCCAGTTCTGGGCACCACAATTCAAAAAGGATATTGACAAATTGGAGCGTGTCCAGAGGAGGGCGACTAAAATGGGGAAAGGTCTGGAACCCATGACTTATGAGCAAAGACTTAGGGAACTGGGTATGTTTGGCCTGGAAAAAAGATGGTTAAGGGGAGATATGATAGCGCTGTTTAATTATTTGAGGGGGTGTCACATTGAAGATGGAGCAAGCTTGTTTTCTGCTGCTCCAGAGACTAGAACATGGAACAATGAATGCAAGCTCCAGGAACAGAGATTCCACCTCAACATTAGGAGGAACTTTCTGACAGTGAGAGCTGTTCGTCAGCGGAACACACTCCCTCAGAGTGTGGTAGGGTCTCCTTCCTTGGAGGTCTTTAATCAGAGGCTGGATGGCCATCTGCCAGGGATGCTTTGATCATGATTTCCTGTGTGGCAGAGGGTTGGACTGGATGGCCCTTATGGTCTCTTCCAACTCTGCAATTCTATGATTCTATAAAGTCTGTGAAAGCTTATTTAAGCTTTATGTGTCTGAAACATGGGTCACCTATCGCCACCACTTACGACTCCTCGAACGCTTTCATCAGTGCTGTATACGCACAATCCTAAATATACACTGGACTGACTATGTGACAAATGTTGCTGTCCTTGAGCAAGCAGGGATCACCAGCATTGAGGCCATGATATTGAGAACACAACTGTGCTGCGCAGGGCACATTTCTAGGATGGAGGACCATCGCCTCCCCAAAATAGTACTCTACGGTGAACTCGCCACAGGTCAGCGTAAGAGGGGTGCTCTAAAAAAGCAATACAAAGACTCCCTGCAACAACATCTCAGGCTCGGCCAAATTAACAATGGTCTGCCCTGGCCTCACATTGGGAGGCATGGAGACACACTATCCACAATGCTGCAGCCTTATTTGAGAACTCACGCTGAACAAGTCTTGAAGAGAAACGATAACGCAGGAAGAATCACAACCCAGAAACATCACCCAAGGAGACCTTCTGCTGTGCTTTTTGCAACCGGACTTGTTTATCTCAGATTGGCCTTTTTAGTCATCAGCGCACTTGCAGAAAGCACGGGATGAGTCCTTCCTGAATCTTCGTTTGCGAAGAAAAGGCAGAGAGGGATGAAAGCTTATGCTACCAATTTCTTTCAGTTAGTCTCAAAGGTGCCATAAGATCCCTTTGGATATGGATCAAGACTAACGTGCTCATCCAGACTAATATATTGAGTTCTACCAATACATTCTGTATGTGAAGTCGAAGGCTTTCACGGCCAGCATCCATAGATTTTCCTTGGTTTTTTTCCGGGGTGTGAAGCCGTGTTCTGGAATAGTTTCTTTCTGACGTTTCACCTGCATCTGTGGCTGGCATCCTCAGAGAACATTCTCTATGTCATGAGAGGAAATGAGGCCTTTCATCTACACTGGATCCTAAAGCAATGGCCCAGGCTTCTCAGTCCCTTGTAATTTTAATGTTTTTGGCTTGAAACTAAGAGAAGCCCCAGGCCTGAACAGCTGAACAACGATGACAGTTAATTGTAGTCAATAACTAACAATTTGCTGCTCTTTTATAGCATTCCACAATCAGCTTCCTGAGGTGTCCCCCACACTCTATCTAATGATATGGCCAACCCTGTCTGGCCTTGTGTTGTGGGAAAATTAAAATGGCTCAGGTATTGGAAAGTCCAGTCACATGGGCCAAGCAATTTTGCTGCCAGACCACCACCAGACATTGCCTGTTGATCCCACTGGAATGGCAGGAAGGGTCCTGTTGCCAGAGAACATTACAACCTGGATCTAACCTTAGGGAAGGCACACATTCAAGAATGTACATTGCAGACCCAGACCGTATGCCCCACTCTCCTCCCCTAAAGAAGACACATACTCAAAGTCTGATTAACAATTGTATTGAGTACAAAATAAGGATAAAGGTTACGTATAGTTAGTAGATAATGATTGGCAATAAAAGGCCGCAGCTTGCTGATGACTGCAAAATGGTTGGCATCCATGCATGGGTCGTGACCCCATCATTGCCCGAACCAGTTTTGGCCAATGGACTCTCATCGGACACTGCCGACCTTCCTGGAGGGGAGAGCTGTTGGCCAAGCTGCCCTACTTGACACTCTCCCCTTCCCTGTAAACAATGTGTTAATTAAACAAAAGGGGAGGGGATTTCCATGAACTTGAACTTGAACCTTAACTTAAATTTGAACTTGACGGAGACCACCATCCCCTTGCCTGGATCAGGACCCATGCCATCCTCTCAGCAAATTGCGAGAAATAAATGCAGTAACACATAAGATACATATAAGGAGGGTGGGTGGGTCTTTGGCTCACAATGAGCCAACTGAAGGAGCCCGTGCCAGAGGCTGACTTAAATACCGGCCACTTCGCAGTCTCCTTCGTCATCCGACCACACCGGGAGCACAGCTGGATATCCTGCCTCTCTGCTTGCGGTGACCAATCAGGATGAGGCAGGCCCACCCCAATTGGCCCACGCTTTCCCGTGCGGCCCCCATGTTGACTGGCCATGCGGCTGAGGAGGCCACAAACAAAGGAGCGTCGGGGCACCGGCCGGGCCACAAAGCAGCCCACCAACAAGCCGGTGAGCCCCCTTGTATTCCTAGCCTGTGGATGTACTGCCTAGCACTGGGGGAAGGGGACAGAGTGCAGCCCATGGGTAGAGTGCATTCCCTGGAGCACAGTTTTGCAGTCTTTTGAAGCCTCTCACTATTCTCCTAAAGTCCTCCCTCCCAATTTCTTTTTTAAAATGTAGCATGGTTTTTTGGCAATTGTTGTGTGAAAACTGCACAAAAAATGGTTGAAACACATGAAGACACATGAAAACATGTCCAACCACCAGCACAATCCCCCTGGAACCCCCACTACCCCAAAAAACTCACTAACGTCTGGTTGCCAATGTGTAATGGACTACAGAGGGAAAGAGAGATATTTGGGGTGGGGAAAAAACCTGTGCATGGGGTGGGAGATTTAACCCTTGCCCCCATGCAGTTGCTCACCTCTGGCCTATAATATCTGTCTCAGCAATGTTAGTACCTGCTCACCTGTCAAACTGGGCAGGAGCATAGAAATGGACTTACATGAAATGGCTGGCTTTTCTTTGCAAACGAAGATTCAGGAAGGACTCATCCCGCGCTTTCTGCAAGCGCGCTGATGACTAAAAAGGCCAATCTGAGATAAACAAGTCTGGTTGCAGAAAGCACAGCAGAAGGTCTCCTTGGGTGATGTTTTTGGGTTGTGATTCTTTCTGCGTTGTTGTTTCTCTTCAAGACTTGTTCGGCATGAGTTCTCAAATAAGGCTGCAGCATTGTGGATAGTGCGTCTCCATGCCTCCCGATGTGAGGCCAGGGCGGACCACTGTTGGTAGCTCAAAACATCATTAGGGTATGCAAGCCTCTCTCCCACGACAAGGGGGCGTCAATGGAGAGGACATGAAATGGAGTATAAGCAAAACAACAGAGTGCTTATCTAGACGAGGTGATATAATGTGGACTGCTGTACATTAATTCAAAGTCGGAGCAGCATTAATTTCTCTCCACATTTTTTGACAAGATTGCTGGTATGGAAAGTTATCTGTGTTTGAAGTTCACACAGTGGCATGCTCCACTAAATGTAAATAAACATGAAAAGATTGTGGGCCATATTACTTACTGGGAGAATATGGACTCATAGTGGAGATCATGAAAAAAATATGGATCTCTGTTTAAAAAAACATGGGTGCACCACAGCATTTGATTGTCCTGATGAATAACCTGTATTCAGGATATGAGGTCACTGCTGGAACAGAATATAGAGAAACAGAAAGATTTCCCGTTGGCAAGGGAGTCAGGCAAGGCTGCATTTTATCACCCTATATGTTTGACTTGCATGCTGAATATATCATACATAAAGCTGAATTAGACTCAAAGGGAGAAAGCATAAAAATTGGAGGAATATTAACAATTTAAGATATGAAGATGACACTATATTACTAGCAGAAAACAGGGAAGATTTGGAATGACTATTGAAGAAAGTCAAGGAAGAAAGTGCATAAACAGTGTTTCAGTTGAACAGTAAGAAAAAAATAATGACTACAGATGATTTACATAACTTTAAAGTAGATGATGACACTGAAATAAAGATTTCCTATACCTTGGCTCAGTCATTAATCAAAATGGAGACTGCAATCAAGAAATCCGAAGAGAAGGGGTGCATCTACACTGTAGAAATAATGCAGTTTGACACCACTTTGAGTGCCATGGCTCCGCCCTACAGAATCCTGGGATTTGTAGTTTTGTGAGGCACCATCACTCTTTTGCAGATAAGGCTAAAGACCTTGCAAAACTACAAATCCCAGGATTCCTTAGGATGGTGCTACAACATTTAAAGTGGTATCAGCCTACATTATTTCTACAGTGTAGATGGGCCCTAGGACTTGGAAGGGCAACCATGAAGGAACTAGACAAGAACGTCAAGTGTAAAGATAGATCATTGAATAACAAAGTCAGGATTGTCTGTGCCATAGTAGTTTTGATTTCTATTAAAGGTTGTGAAAGCTGGTCAGTGAAGAAAGCTGATAGGAAGAGAATCAACTCATTTGAAATGTGATGCTGGAGATGAACTCTATGGATATCATGGACCACCCTAATACTGTACCAATAAATGGTTCCTAGAACAAATCAAGTCTGAACTCTCACTAGAAGCCACAATGATTAAACTGAGACCGTTGTATTTTGGACATATCACAAGAACACATGACTCATTGTAAAACACAAGAATGCTTGGTAAGGTAGAAGGCAGGAAATGAATAGGAAAAAAGTAGGTAGACACTCAATCAAGGCCTGAGCACAGGTTGACTTGGAGACCTCCCATTCATAGAGCCACTATGAGTCAAAGTCAACTGGACAGCAGTTAACAACTGGAAAGTAGAGAAAGGAGCATTTGTACTAAAACATCATAGGTAAGATGTAGCTTAGTAGGGCTAAAGAGCACTTTTCATAAGGCTGCTTGGTTGTTCAGGATGCTGCCAAACAAGACTGTCATCTCCCAGGTCAGCCTCAAGCGACCAAAGTCCTGAACGGCCTGCATGCAGGGTTGGGTCTGCGGCTTCCAGTGCATTTTTATACCTACCGTTTCATCCCTCGACTATCGCTACAGGGCTTTCTCGGAATTGGATTTGTCCTTCGAGCCTGTGCAATGGATTTTTCTGGTGGAGCGTAGCGTGCACAGACCTGGCCTCACCCTTTAAACCAAAGGTTCATCTGCTGTGGCCTTGCAAGTATGGATGGTTGCAGTGAGGTCCTTGGGTCGTAGGTTTGCTAAGAGTTTCCTTCTCTTAGATGGTTGACCTTACAGGGTTGGATGAGCACCATCTGCCCGGGTTTGGGATTAGAGTTTTCCTTCTCCTAGGATGGTTGCCATAAAGCTAGAGAGCCCATCCTGCCCTTTGACACTCTTTTTCAGACCCTTCGGTTTTGACCTGCCTGGCATGGGAGACCCTAGCAGTGGCTATTATGCCACCGCCAGCATAGCTCAAAACATCATTAGGGTACGCAAGCCTCTCTCCCACAACAAGGGGGTGTCAATGGAGATTTTCATAATAATAGAATATTTATTTTCATGATAATAGAAGAATATTTTCATAATAATAGAAGACTCATCAGGGCATTTGGCACTTACAGCCCCATTCTGTAAGCTCTGGCCTTTCTAAGTCAAATGTAAACAGTTATTTTGAGGTTTTATTAGTTGACACTACTGAGAATTCAGTCCTTTTCTACAGAAAAATAAAAATGGGATTTTCAGCAGCCTGATGGAAACAACAGTAGGATTTCACAATTTGTTGCAAGACCATAGCCAGATAAGTTTCCAGGTCCTGTCATTATAGTTGTTGATAAAAGCAAATTGTTACTTATTTGTCCTACAGAAAGGAGAAGTGGATTTATTCAAAATATGGAGCAAGTATAGAACAAATTTGTACCCCAGGGCTCTTTTTCAAGAGGTACAGTACCATTATGGATGGTAGTGCATTTTGGTCTAGATCTGTCAGTGAATTAAATAGTTGCCTGACAGTTGGCCTTCTTGGCCCTGTGTCAGCTGTTAATCTTTTTTTAAAGTTCTCTGCTATCTTGCTGTCACATCTTGTAACTCAAAACTGGACTCCTGATAGCTAGATAAGTGATTTCTTTTGTTTTACCTTTCCTTCCACTTCAGCAGTGTATCCAGATAATTTCAGCTCTTGCCAGGCTCAGCTTTCCATAATCTCTGTGAATTCCATTTTCTAGTGCAATGAAATAGACCTTATTTACTAGTTTAAGGACTGGCAGACTAGCCTGAGTGCAATACACAATGGGAATTAAAGAATTCTGAGCCCAGAAACTTGGTTTGAGTGCTAGAATTGAACAGAGTTTGTAGTCCTTCAACACAGAAACCCATTCACAGTTACCTCAAACCTTTATTTCATGGGGAGGGAGAGGCATTATATGAATGTGCTTTGGAAAAACTGAACAATATCCCCTGCTGTAAAAGAAACAAATTCCAGTGTATCATTTGCTGCTCATGAAATGCCTTTTTGACTTGGAGGTCACTAGAGTGTCTTCATGTGCACAGTGCTGTGCCTTGTGACATTACACAAGGCAGGTGTAAGGTTTGTGCTTTTACGCTGTAATGCATTATGTTAAATAGATAAATCGTCTATGAAGATGGGCTGACAGCAATTAAATGTTAGTTGAATTTTTATGAAGAACAAGACATGGTTAGGGTTTGGATGAAGTCAGAGAGGAGAAGGTTCTGAGTGATGAAGAGTAAGTCTATATGAGACTGGATTGTATATTGTATGAAAACTGCTTGGTTTATTATTATTAAAAGAAATAAAAATCATAAGCATATTAAAGTGGATTCAGTAATATTTTTTGTTCCACATAGCCATACCCACCACCTGTTTGCTGTACCAGTGTTCTGTCAGGATTAGAGCCTGTAAACTAAGACAAAAACAGATATGGAGCTGAATCCTGTTGTAACAGTCATAATTAAAATGCATAATTAAAAGTGAATAGCTCCTTAATGTTTTAATGGGAAATCATCCAAAAAGGAAATGCATAACCATGCCAAAAATTGAATATTGCACATAATGATTTACAGTGTTTATTTATGAGCAGATGGGTCTATAATATGGTGTAGACATGGGGATGTTCGTTCTGAGACACATATAACCTGGCAATATAGTATACCTGGCATTTTTATGAACATGAGGAAACAGTCTCATGTAGGCCATAAGGGAAATGTGGCTCATACAGGCAGTTAGCATGTGGTCATTGCAAGAAGACCACCATGTACCTGCACTGCGTACAGTTATACATGTGGCTGCTACCTACTGAATTTATAGTGACATGGGGGAAGAGTTATGCGTCTGTAAGCAGTCATGGCACAAATACTAGCAAATAAATTCCAATGACACTTTCATAAATATTTTCAGTCCCTGCTGATATGTAGGATCTTGAACTCACCTAGCATAGCATTAAATTTCCACACCAGCCCTTTTTCTCCAAAAATGTTGGCAAAGTGAAGTGTGGGATAGTAATAGGAAATTACTTTGTATATCAAAAACATTGGGTGTGGCTGTATGAGCATGTATGCATACATGTGTGAAGGTTTGTGCATGTGTGTGCACACACAGATGCACATATATTATTGTTTTCAGGACAACTGGGTTTTATACAATAAAATACATTTTTCCACTTTCATTTCACAAGTTCAGAAAAAGAAATCTTCTCAAACAAAATGGAGGGTGATTTGCAAGGTTAGTCCTTAACTTTGACAAATAGAGGATTGTTTATTTATTTATTTATTTATTTACCATTTCTGGTTTTATAGAGGCATAACTTTGAACCAATTGAGTGAGCTATTTAGTTATCCTGTAGGGCAAAAAGACCGCAGAGCTGGTGAAAGCAGCCAAAGCTATCAGCCTACATTTACCTTCTTTTGATGAATTTCTTGTTTTATGATCTTTTTCAGATGACTTCTCTTTTGTAATTGTTTTTCTCAAGTGCGGATGACCCTCTTATTTTTAGAATGCTCCTCACCTGTCTCTCCCCTAAGTGATTAAGCTGTTCTTTTACTGATTTGTACAGTTTAAAACAATAAGAAGTGGTAAAAACAAGTGGAAATCCAGAGAAAGCAAATGGAGTGGGAGACAAAATCAGACTGATGGCAAAGAATTTATTTGGGATATTCTCATACTTGCTTGCTAACAGTGCTGATATTAGACACAATCTTTGAATAAATTATTCTGTACATACCCCATAAAATTAATGAGAAATGTGCAGGTACACTCAACCAGCACTGTAGATGTAAGAGCAATGGTTGTTGGTATCAGCATTGGCAGGATAATTTTATACATGTTTAAAACCTCAAAATAACCATGTTTTTATGTGGAATAAATCTTTAATTTAAGATATACATTAGCTTCTGTTTGTCCTGCTTTTATCTCTGCATAGACACATTCCTCTCAAGTTTTGACACCTACATTAAATTCTTAGTCCCATCTGAGTAGAGTCATTGTATCAACTACTGAATGGTAAGTCAACATTTATACAAATTCTATGGATTCAGTTAGTACACTCTAGCTGGAACTCACTCCATTTTTTTTTAATATGGGCAATACTACTTCTGCCCAGTGAAGCCCTCCAAAATGACTCCAAACAGGGCTGAGATAATAGATAACAGGTGTGCCCCTCTAGATTTTTTGGTTCCATAAATGTCAAGCATATATGTATGACTTCCCTCATTGGCTAAAAACAATGGAGGGAAGGAATAGGCTCATTTATCACAAAAGTATTGGGCAGAATTTGGCCTTCGTATTTTGTATCCGTGGTTCTTTCTTTGAGAAAAAGAAGTGAAAGCTAGGAATCTACAACAACAAATTGTCCAAACAGCATATGGCCAGAAGATAGGAATAGCCTAGCCAACTAGCCTATACAGCTTCTCTACAGATCATGCAACTTCAGTTTGTTTGCGTACATCAGTGTACACAGGTTTCTGGATCAGGATGTGTAACTCTTTCAAGTACATGGGATCCCTTAAGGCTACTGGTTATGCCATCCCTATACTGGACCAAATAAGTAGCTGACATATGTCTGTCCTAAGACAAGTAAACCACAATTGGGTAAAAGCGATCCATTATTTTCAGTTTAGAGTAAATACTGGGTGATTTCCAATCAACTGAGAATGCTCAGTTTCTGCTGGGAGTTGGGACATTCTGCTTCAGAAAAAGTGTGTGGTTGAAATGGGAACACTGCAGAAAATCAGTTATAGCAAGGAAAAGCATATTGGACAATATTAGCAAACCAGTTCCCAGAAGGTTGCACCTGAGTAGCAGGCATTTAAAAGAAATTAAAGCAGGAAAGGTTCTGCATTCTAGATGGGTGCAATGTAAGCTTTTACAAAAGTCTGCTTTCAGCACCTTTGAGAAATTTGAACATGGATCCTCTTATAGTTTCCTGTGGGATTTCCAATACTATAATTTTTTATACAGGATATATGGTTTTTGATTTCAACTCCTTTAATATGACAATAAGAGGACTAATGACTAATGCTGAGAGGAATTTTTAAGAGAGACATTGACTTCTAATTGAATCTGCTTGTTTGCTTTGTGTCCAAATTAATTCAGTTTTGTAGTGACCATGCTTTAGGAACTGGCATACACTTGACATTTTCTCATAATCATTACCATATTCCTCCCTCTGAAGCACTGTTTTGATTAAGTACTCAAAAAGCTGTGCTAAAACATCTGTCGTTGCCGTAGAGTCAAATGACCGTAGTCTTGAACTCAAGACTAATAATTGAAAGAATGGTTCACAATTGATTGTAGGGAAGTTAAAAGCCTGATACATACTTCAACCATTTCCCCCCTCCTTCTGCCTTTTAAACTTTGCAGAAGGGCTAATTTGAAAGAAGCGTGAGTAATCACACATTAAGGATAATTTATATTATTATAAGACAAATAGCAGATAATGGTAGCACCCAGAGGGCACCCTCCAAGTGTCAAGCTTTTGTTATTCCAGGTGCTGTATGAACTCTGACTTTTCTGGGAGATGTGTCCTATAATAAACAGCCTGTTGTGATGGCTACATAGATCCTTGCTGCTCTGTTAAGCGAGCTTTCAGGTCTAGCGTGAATTAATTACAATAATTCACATGTATACTCCTTGAGTGACTATCTATCCAGATAGTTCTGGCTGTATATAAATGGAAAAAGTGTGCTTCGTGCTACTATGTCTACAGTTGCAACTGAATTGGAAAATGGCGGAGGTGCAGGGGGCTGGCTTCTGGGTCATAGGGGAGACACTAGTTGCTTTTTTAAGAACTACGGTACTTTTTGTGTTCCAGTGGCTGTGTGTCTAGGGAATGTAAACATATGGTTCTGCCTGATTGTAGTGAGCTGTGGTCCTACATCCCATCTGCCTAGCTGGAGATCCACCAAAATGAACCTAAAAGGTGCTTGATAATATCTGTTTTTGCAATTTTGGCAAGCAGCAAAAACAGGAGGTCGGTTGAACTTTGGTGGGGCTGGCCCCATCAGAGCTTTTTTGGACTACAACTCTCAGACTCCCCACTACAGAAAAGTAACTTTTCAAAGCTCTGTTGTAACATTTTGAAGTTCAGGATCCCCTTACGTGTCTGGCTGGTTGGGCTGGATAGTTCACCAGTTCTGTAGGCCTTGCCCACTACTTTATCAAGCTGTACTCTTTGTAGAAAGGAAAGACAAGTGTCTATATGAGACAATAAAATGTGGATTGATGTGCATTAACACCAATTTGCACTAGGTTTCATTTGTCCCACTTTTTTTTCAAGATCGCAAGCATGCAAAGCCATACATGCTTGTTGTTCAGATGGGCATGACTGCAAATCAAGATGGTGGACGCGAGTGAATGACTTCTGTTTTTCTTGCCACCAGTTGCTGCCACTGAACGGTATTTTTTAAAGCATATCGAAGGTGCAGAAGCGCAGTATTCTGCTTAAATAAACAGAAAATGTATGTGAGAGAGGCTGTTTTGTCACCTCAGCACACAGTCACTACAGCAAAAATCCAACATGATGGTTCTGGGCACTTGCCTTGCCAGCAAGCTCTGCCCCCTGTGCACATCCGACCAATCAGCTTCCACTTCCACTCTTATCATAAATGCGCAGCAAAGCAAATTGGTTGTCCCAATGAGCAGGAATGTATATTTCCTTCTGAGTTTAAAAAAAAAAAACAGGAAAAGCAGTGAAGGTTTTTCCTGCAGAGTATTTGGCGTTTTTTGACCCCCTTTCTTCCGAATACGGCAGATTGATGTGGGATCCCATTTAGACAAAACATATTCTCCTCAAATTCTATGAGGAGTATTTTTACCATATAGACAAGCCCAGAGTCTCAGAACATATGAAAGATGTTTTTATTTCTCAAATAAGCCCAATGTGTTTCAGCCTGAAAATATTTGTATGCCCTTCCTTGAGCTCTTAAAATGGGGGGGGGGGATACATATATAATAATAATTACAAGCAAGGCATAAGCTGAATCATTCATACACACACGCACACACACATGCCTTATATCAAATTATATGTAAAATATATCAGTTAAGTGATAATATATTAAAGTAGGTAAAACCTATACATATAAAATACTTACAAAATAATCTGGAAATCAATCAGCAGCCATTTCAATAAAAGAGCCTCCAGTGCTTATGCCTCACAACTGGTAATTTTTGAAGTTTGACACAGGGTATTATAAGGCCATGTAAATATTTTCTGGCCCAAATGCATTGGGCTAATTTGATTCTGCATCAGGAGGCATAACTGCAGAGATAGCTACTCCCCAAACCTAGCTTTTTAGCAGCTCAGCACCTCCGCCTTCCCACATGGCCCTTTCCCTTGTGGCTGAACAACAGAGCAATGAGCAGGGGGTACATCCAGCTCTCTTCCTGTAGCTGGAAGTGCTACAACAGGCATCTCCAGGAGTCACAGCATACCCAGCTAAGAGAGATGGACAAGTCTCCATTCATTTCTCCCACTTTCTCCAGCATTCCAGAAATGGCAGTGTTGAAGGGGTAGCTTACGGAGGAACATTTGGTTGTTGCATGCTCAAAGACCATAAAAGTGAATTGTGATGTCGTAAGACAGACTTAGTGACTGAACAGGACACCAGCCTTAGTCTTCTTTTACATATCCTGAGACTGACCTTTCTACACTGGATTCACTGGATGTTTCCAGTTCCTTCTGCTTTGCTTCCAAACTGAATTCTTACCAGGCTTTCCTCACTTACTTCACTTGCAAAGGAATCCAAATCCCCCCAAAACTTCATAAATACACACTATGTTTTCTACTCTAGATTCTTCACTTATTTCAACTTGTCTCCACAAATGTTACAAAATGGAGCCATGAGAGACAAAAACAAGCCCTAGTTTGGAACTCTTTCCTGCATAATACCATTTTTCCATAGCTTTGTCCTGTTTACTTTCTGGAAGTTAAAGCTGTTACAAAGAAACATAATAAATGTAAAATTGGGGCCTTTACATCAAAGGGTAGATTTGGCTAATTACTTTAGCCATCATACACCCACTTAGGTTGTCTGAAGGAAGTCACATGTAGTTCCAGAACCATTTTATTCTGATTTGTGTCAAAATGTGAGATGTTGTCTATACAAGGCAAAAAATGTGGATTGCTCTGCAGTAATGGCAATTTGTAGGATATGCTACTTGTCTTAACGGGTTTTTTGGCAGATTGCAGTCATGCGAAGCTATCTGCATTTACTGTGCAAACGGGCATGCCTGCAAATCAAGATGGCAGCTGCGAGTGAATTACTCACATTTTTACTTACCTCAGTTTGCCACCGCCTGACAATATTTTTTTAAAAAAATGTCCAAGGTACAAAAGTGTGACATTTCACTTTAACAAAAAAGCAAACACACACCTCCATTTTATTGCCTTAGCACCCACTTGCTAAGGTGAAAATCCAACATGGCAGTTCTGGGTGCTTGCCGTTTTAGCAAGTTCCACCCCCTGTGCATGTCCAACCAATCAGCTTTCAACTTCTGCTCATATAGATAAAGTTAATCAAATCAAATCACTTGTCTCAATGAGTAGGAATGTGCATCCCTTCCACTATTATTTAAAGACTTTTCCCATGCAGTATACTATATGGCGGTTCCCCCCCCCCAACTCCTTCCCAACACGTCAAAATGATGTGGAATCCCACTGAGACAGATCATATTCTCCTCGCATTTTGTGAGGAGTATTTTTGCCATTTAGACAACCCCTTAGTTAGCCAAGGCTTTGCGGGTGGAGTGGGGGGGAATTGCCAATTTAGACTACAACCCCCTTCCCAAGTCTTGCTGGCTGGGCATTATAGAAGTTATAGTCCAAAAATGTAACTTTTCCTGGCTCTAGATTTAACCCTATTAGCTACTTAAGCCTGTGCATGATGGACCCACCCCTTCAAACAACTAAGTTATGCAAGCTTCCTAGCATTCTGTTACTGCAGAAGAGACCAGAGGCTAGGAAGAGTGGTTGACTCACCAAAATAACAAAAATGTAATTGACTGTCATCTTAAAATTAGGTGCTGGTTGATAAATTGCAGGCAGGGGAGAGCTGCTTGCTGTGTTGGTTTGCATTGCTATGGGTCTTTAAATCACATTGGGATCTTTCTCAGCAAGATGTGCTGTAACTCAACAGAGCTTATGGGCTGGATACAGAAACAGCTAGCTAGGTGAATTTTTACAGCACCTTTTAAGGAGAAAGTCAGGCTTGATCATCATAATAGTTTATCTTCCCGTTAAAGATGATCCCATAATAGATCATCTTCCCGTTAAAAAAATCTACAAGCCTATAAATGATTACTTTAAAAAGCAGATTCACAGTTCAGTCATTTGCCCTGTTCTGTTTTGCTTTCCTCTGTTATTTATAGCTTAAGCTCTTCAGTGTTACACATTTTGTGCTATGAAGTGAATAAAAGTTTCTACAACAATGTATAGGCATAGCAATAATGGATGGTGCCATTAAACTCTTTCTGTAAGTGTCAAAAGGAGACTAGTAACAACCATGATGGGCTGAAATCGAAGCAGCATAACCTTTGGTATCTTGGGGAAACCAGCCCAGAAAAAGAGCGCATTACTTAAAATTTATATTTCAGCAGTGTTAAATTTGATGTCATGTTAATATCTGAACATCTCTCAGTAGTCTTGAGTTTACCTGTCTTAATGAAATACTACAGATAGTTGTGGCATTGACTTTGGGGCATGACCCCAGAAATGCAGGCTTTGGCTTTATTAGGAGTTGATTGGAGACTGAGGAACTCAACAACAGTGCAATTGTGCAATTCTAAGGACCCACCTCTGACACAATTGCTTGGGTTGCTCACAGTGGCATGATTCTTTGAGCCAAGGATAATGCAGCCTGTTACTCAACTATACCTCCCACAGCATGGTTGGCTGGGATGATATAAGTGGCTCAGTGATCATGTTGGAAACAAGAAGGAGGGTTGGTGTCAGAGAGTAAGGAGATTTTCACATGGGGGAAATAACCCCTGGGGAGATCAGGAGAGAAACGGGGCTGTTGCGGTAGCAGAGCTCCGTTTCGCATGCCCCCTTCCTTCTCCCGATCTCCCGTTGTCCTCCCTCCGTGCTGCTTCTATTTCCCTCCCACTATTTTTTACTAACGAAAGTTCTTCATTAGTAAAAAATAGCTGAACATACCGCATACTGCATGCCAACAGCATACGGCATGCTAACAGTAGCATGCAGCATCTAGAAGCACTGGGGCAAGAGGAGGAGGGCTTGGTTCTGGACAACTGCTTGACTGGAGCTGGGAGGAACAGTGTAGAAATCTAAACTAGGTGGTGGAGAAAGAATGAAAATCTGGTTGGTGCAGCAGCTTGACATTCAGGATTGGCCAGAGACTGCCTCCTCCTTCTTGGAGGAGGAAGAGTCAGCTCTCCTCTCCTGCAGGTCTGAGAACTGTTTAAAAAAAAAAAAAAGCAAGAGAGAAGGCATCCATATTGTGAGACTTTAGAGCACATGAAATTGGAGAACCAGAGAGTCAGAGACAATCATGAACTTTGCTGTCTTGAATCCCATGCCACGTAAAAGGCAAATTAAATAAATAAATAATAAAGAACTTCATTTTACTCAGCCAACAGCCAGGGAGGTCTCCAAGGAAGGCAATGAAGGTGGCAGGATTCTCTTGTCCAAGTATCTTACACCTTTAACTTTCTTCAAGTTTTGTTGATTTGCTCTTTCTGGCTCTCCTTAAGTTTTGATCACATAGTCAAGGAAGATTTTATTGTTCAGTCACTTTGGCCAGCAGCTTTGGGCCTCTCCCTTTCTGTTTGGATCCCAGTCAAAAGTTATGTCTTACTCATCAGTCAGGGAACTTTTAGCAACGTTGTGGCTATAAGTATATTTCTGATGCTTTTGGGAGCATGGACAACACTGATCCCTTAGACTCCATACATTGGATATCCCAGGAATGTTTATGAATGCATACTTGTTTTGTCCAAATCCAGTCTGCCCCAACAAAATTTTTGGGGCCCCACCAAGAAAAAATTTCTGAATACCGCCCCCCACTTCCTGTCTCCTAAAAATACCCATTTCGGCTGTCTTATCCATCATACAGTATTAAAGGAAACAGGTTTAGTAACGTGCCTTCAAGTCAACTCCAGCTTATAACAATCCTATCAGAGGGTTTTCTTGGCAATATTTATTCAGATGGGATTTTTTATTGCCTTCATATGAGGCTGAGGGGATAGACCTTGTCCAAGAACACCCAAATGGGTTTCCACTATGTCTGGGGGGTGGGGTCCGAACCTTGGTATCCTGGAGTTCTAACAGTTGAACCACTACACAGTGCTGGCTCAAGGAAACATGGAACAGCTGCAAAATGGTTACAACATGAGTCATATTTTGTGGCTCAGAAACAAGGGGACAACTGGAAAGGCTACCTCTCAAGGGAAGCATCTAGGCTACAAAGGTTAGCTTATGTTACCATGAGAGCAATGTTTAGAATAAAATAAAGAAATACAGTTGTCCCTTCATATTCACTGGGGCTTGGTTCCAGGACCCCCCATGGATACCAAAATCCGTGAATACTTAAATCCCGTTATATGCAATGGCATAGCAAAATGGGGTCCCTTATATAAGATGGCAAAATCAAGATTTGCTTTTTGGATTATTATTTTTTTAAGAATATTTTCAAGCTGTGAATACTTAAATCTGTGGATACCAAATCCATGGATACGGAGGGATAACTGCAAATGCAAGCACAGGCTGATGTCCTCCAGTTATTTTGGAATTGAAAGTGAAAGGCTTTAATTGTCAGCTTGAAAGATGAATGTAAAATGGAGTGACTGCACTGGCATCTTGCTTCTCTTTTTAAAGTCTTTCATGTCAGTTTTGGCCTAATCCATATTATTTTATCATGTGATTTGTGTAATAAAGGAATACTAATATGTAAGACTATAATTAAGCTTGATTAGTACTTTCAGAAGGATCACATCCATGTGCCATGATCAGTATGGGACAGTGGTATTGCATTACCCATCTAGTGACACAGTATGAAATCAAGAACACCTTTGAATCATTAATACTAGAACTGTATTTTCTCCTTTTTTGGGGAATAGATACAGAGAAGATAGGGCTGGAGGCTGGAAATGGGTTGCCACCTTGGAAATTTAATGACCAGCTCTTTCCCTGTGATGTGTGTGGAAAAGTGTTTGGCCGACAGCAGACGTTGTCCCGACATCTCTCCCTGCACACAGGTAACACTTTTTTCAAAAATAGTGTTGCACACTTTCTCTCATTTTTTTCATGGCAAAAATGAACATTTCTTTGCATGCAAATAACGGTGGATTGCTCTATCCTCTGTATACTTTGCAACACTCATAAAGTTGGAATTTATCTATATTCAATAACTAAAAACACATTTGTCTCTCTCTCGCTAGGATTGTGCATACATGTCCTATGTTAAGGATCAGCAACTGGAGGCCCCCTGGGCCACACCAGCCCTCTAGGAACTCTCTCTCTCCCCTCTCTCATTTCTAACCTAGATGGAAAACCATAGCTTGGATAAATTATTTTTTTAAACAGTAATTCAAAAACCTCAGTGGCCAATGGCTAATGGAGAATCCTGGAATTTGTAGTGCAAAATGTAATTTTTCCAAGTTCTTGGGAAAACACTGTCTAAGGGAATACAGTACGACTCCATATCTGTGGGGGATATGTTCCCAGACTTACTGTGGATACTGGAAACCATGGATAATAGCAAACTCTATTAAAATGTGGTCTCTCTAAGCATCTTCTAGGTCCTCCAGTGCAATTCTATGGTATGCTTCTGCTGGAAGCTCACCACAGAGATGGACTGGAGGACCTAGAAGATGCCTAAGATGCCTTTTTTTTCAGATATGGGTAAGTAAATCCACGGATATGGGTCCCGCAGATACATGGTTCGGACTGTATTACATACATTGCAAGAGTCAGGCCACTGCAAGTGATGGGGTTGAAGTGCTGAACCCTTCTATTATTTTGTCTCAATACCTTTTAGAAAACTATTGATCAGTGTTCTAAAGCGAGAACTGAAGTATGAACTGAAGTGGCCTAGTTAGTGATTCAGTAAACTAAAAGAATTTGGCCAAAAAAAAAAAAAAAAAAACCTGATCCAGAGATGCCCTTCCAAGCGTGAGGACAAATAGTGCTGATGCCCTGATCGGAAAACAAAATATCTGGGTTCTTTCCATCCTCCATCAGTTCCTTCCTAGAAAAGATTATCAGTATCAATTTGGTGCACAAGGACTGTGTGATGTGTGGTGCAGAGCATTGTGTGCATGCTGCTAGATGTTGAATGAAAGTCCCCATCCATGTGCCACAACAATTTTGGCACAGAGATGCCCAATCATCTCTGCCAAAAATAAAGCCCTTAATATTAAATTACTTTCTATGATTTATATCTATAAGAAAGTTTAGGCAGGTTTTGTTCAAAACTCTGCACTCCCCCACTCAGCATTGTCTGAACAATGCATTCCTTTCCAGTCTTTACCTTCCTTGCAGGACGTCTGGCTTAGTGGTTCTGCACCAGGTTTGTCAACAAAGTTAGTAAGTGTGCAGAAAAGCAGTTCAAGATATGCAGGAGCCAGTCAAAGTATATGTACACTATTGTGGTCATACTGAAGTATGACTGTGAAGTAAAACAGTATCAAGAAAAATAACTAAAAATAGCAGTTGTAACTAAGAACAAGTTGCAATACAACCCCCGTATCCACAGGGGATACATACCTGGACTTACCATGGAAATATGAAACCACGGATAATAGCGAACCCTATTGAAACAAATTACTTCTGACGGAAGCATGCCGTAGAATTGTACTAGAGGACCTAGAAAATGCCTAGAGAAGGGTGTGGGTTTTTTGGATGTGGGTAAGTGAAACTGTGGATACTGGTCCCATGGATACGGGGGTTGTACTGTATACTATCACAAGTGATTGTGTTTAATTTTGTTATCACACATCTATGCCTTGCACAAACTGCTGGGCCTTTAAGGCTGTACAGTGCAGTTTTTAAGACCGTGAAGGGGTTTTATACAGTTTTTAATGCAATTTAATATTTTTATGTTTCATGTTTTTAACTTATAAATTGTTTAATTCTTTTTAAAATTTTATACTTACACTGTAATTTTGACTTTTGTATTATTTTTAACTTGTATTGTTATAAAGATGGGAGAAAGGCGGGAGATGATGATGAAGATGCTTGCTATAGAGGTTAAAAACAATAAAACAATCAAAAGGGCTTTTGGAGGTATGTCCGTAGCAAAAGAAAGAAAGGCTAACAGGGAACAAAGAAAAGGCAGAACTACTTAACGCCTTCTTTGCTTCAGTCTTCTCCCAAAGGGGGAACAGTGCTCAACCTGAGGAAGATGGAGCCGATGATGCAGTAGGGGAAATACAGCACAGAAGTGGTAAAGAGGTAGTTCAGGAATACCTGGCCAGTATAAATGAGTTCAAGTCTCCAGGGCCAGATGAACTTCATCCAAGGGTATTAAAAGAACTGGCAGAAGTAATCTCAGAACCACTGTCAATAATCTTTGAGAATTCCTGGAGAACAGGAGACTGGAGGAAGGCAAATGTTGTCCCCATCTTTAAAAAGGGAGGGAAAGAAGATCCAAATAATTACTGCCAGTCAGCCTGACATAAATACTAGGAAAGACTCTAGAGCAGATCATTAAACAGACAGTCTGTAAGCATTTAGAAAGGAATGCCGTGATCACTAAAATTCAACATGGATTTCTCAAAAACAAGTCATACCAGACTAATCCCATCTCTTTTTTTGATAGAGTTACAAACTTGATAGATGAAGGGAATGCAGTGGATGTAGTATATCTTGATTTCAGTACGGCTTTTGACAAGGTCCCCCATGACATTCTTGCAAAAAAGTTAGTAACCTGTGGGCTAGACAACACAACTGTTAGGTGGATTTGTAATTGGTTGACTGACTGAACCCAAAGGGTAATCACCAATGGCTCCTCTTCATCCTGGAAATAGATGTGACCAGTGGGGTGCCACAGGGTTCTGTCCTGGGCCCAGTGCTATTCAACATCTTTATCAATGACTTGGATGAGGGAATAGAGGGTATGCTTATCAAGTTTGCAGATGACACCAAATTAGGAGGGGTAACTAATATCCTGGAGGACAGGATCAGAATCCAAAATGACCTCAACAGATTAGAAAGCTGGGCCAAAATTAACAAAATGAATTTCAACAAGGAGAAATGTAGGATACTATACTTGGGAACTAAAAATGAAATACACAGATATAGGATGGGTGACACATGGCTTGAGGACAGTACATGCAAAAAGAATCTAGGAGTCTTAGTGGACCACAAGCTGAACATGAGTCAGCAGTGTGATGCAGCAGCTAAAAAAGCCAATACAATTCTAGGCTGCATTAATAGGAGTATAGTGTCTAGATCAAGGGAAGTAATAGTGCCACTCTATTCTGCTTTGGTCAGACCTCACCTGGAATACTGTGTCCAGTTCTGGGCACCACAATTCAGGAAGGATATTGAGAAGCTGGAACGTGTCCAGAGGAGGACGACTAGGATGGTGGGAGGTCTGGAAGCCATGCCCTATGAGGAGAGACTTTGGGAGCTGGGCTGGAGAAAAGAAGGTTGAGAGGGGACATGATAGCCATGTTTAAATATTTGAAGGGGTGTCATACTGAGGATGGGGCAAGCTTGTTTTCTGCTCCAGAGACTAAGACATGGAGCAATGGGTTCAAATTACAGGAAAGGAGATTCCACCTAAACATTAGGAAGAACTTCCTGACAGTAAGAGCTGTTCGGCAGTGGAATACACTGCCTCGGAGTGTGGTGGAGTCTCCTTCTTTGGAGGTTTTTAAACAGAGGCTGGTTGGCCATCTGTCAGGAACAATTTGATTGTGTATTTCTGCATGGCAGGGGGTTGTACTGGATGGCCCTTGAGGTCTCTTCCAACTCTATGATTCGATGATGAGGATGATGATGATGTATGTGGTGAAACATTCTGAATGGAATCCTGTTGCTGCAGTACCCTAGCAGTTGTACTTTCCCAGCATTGTGCAGTGCTGGCAAGAGAAGGCAGACAGTGTAGACCTACTCTATGTTTAGCCGTATACCACCACCCCTGACATTGAAAAGCCTCTGAAGCCACTCTGATGGCCATTGCATGTTTCACAGTGAACAGACAGGATTGCAGAAGCATCCGGCTATGTCCCCATAGCCAGAAATTATTATTACAGCAGTGCTGAGTCCACCAGAGGATCCTGACAGATCCCAGTGTAATCATTTTGTGCCTTAGGAGGACATACACACATGCTTCTGTAATCCTGTCTGCTCTACAAAGCATGGAATGGCTGTTTGGGGCAGCTCCAGAGGCTTTTCAGTAATGAGGAGGGGGCAGGTATGTATGCTGCAGAAAGAAAAGGGAATACCAACCTCTTCAGCAACCCAACAAGGACATCCACACATGTAAGGGAAATGTATGCATGCAGCTGTCCCTAACGGGATGTCAGCCAGAATCTGCTGGCTCCAAGAAACCCATTTCTCTATTGCCTTTCTTCATTCATGGCTGCTGTGGTCATGGCTTTTTTAAAAAATCTGTGCTGCCACCACCATCTATACTGAAATAGTTAACACCAGCATAGTATACCAACAGAATTGTGGCTTCTGAAGGACTTGTTTGGGAGCAATGCCTCATTCTTAGTGCTTAGATAGAACTGATGTCATGTTTTAGTATGGCTCCATTATTTTAAGTCAGAGAGATAACTTCACTCTTTATGTTGTGTGCAGATTTTTTTAAAAAAAAAACTTTTAAGGAGAAAAGTTGATCTATTACCAAATGACACCTGAGATATTTGAGATTGTACCATTTAATTCTGTTGTTTTAAGGCCTTGTCATTGGCCCCAATGTGGAGTTGAAAACATACATGCTAAAATGTATATTTGGAGAGTTTTACAGCCTCTGAAACCATTGCCAGGCCATTTCTATGAATACTGCCAATTGGGTGGCACAGGTTAATAGTTCTAATAACCATTAAAATTTAGAAATGGATGCTGGGTTCAATCTGAATTTCATAGAAATGGAAGCTTTTGTGCTCTTAGGAAGAAGGCAGACCAGAGCTTAGCAAATTTTTGAAGGTCGTCAAGAACACCCTGTTTCTCAGCTTCCAGAACATTTGTACATTTTTAAAAATGTTCCTCTTTAAATTTTGACAGTTCAACCAGAGCTTGGAAAAGTTATTTTGTGAACTACTATTCCTAGGATCTACTGGCCATGCTAGCTGGGGCTACTGGGTTTTATAATCCAGAAAAGTAACTTTTCCAAGCTCTGAACTAAACCAGCATTCAAATCTGTTACCTTTACTTGCTGCTTTATTTTATGAGTTCTGTTTTTGAAAAACTGAAATGAAATGCTCGTCAGTGCCTATTTCAGTAAGCAAGAGGATCTTTTAGCACCTTTGAGACTGAGAAAAAGAAATTGTAGCATAAGCTTTTGTAGAGTTGGCCTACGTCCTCAGATGTCATAGCCCAAGTCTACGAAAACTTATGCTCCAACTTCTTTCTCTCCATTAGTCTCAAATGTGCTACAAGATCCCCTTGCTTACTGATATTCCAAACTAACACAGCTATGTCTTTGAATTCTATGCAGTCAGATGGGGTGGGGTTTTTTGGCTGCTTAAAGCAACAGGCATGTCTCCGCCTATATAAAAGACTTATAAACCCTATCAGTATTGGTGGGAGAGAGGCAAATGTCTGTTTAGCACTCTGGTTGAAACAAATGGGGCTCAAAATTGCTCAGCTTGGACTAGATTGTGCCTAGCATCAATTATTCTGAAGAATGAACAGGATTTGCAAAAATAATATCAGAGACATGCATCTCCATATCAGCAATTGTAGTTGAGCCATGTTTACATGTTTACCAGACTTAATTTCTCTGAGGTGATCTGCATGATCCCAAGAGATGGACATGCATAGGAAGATACCATGTATGTTTTTAGAAACATGCTGGCAGAGCCTGCATGCTGCTGAAGAGAGGGATGAATTCTCTCTTTTGCCCTTGTGAATCTGTGTTGTGGAAAGCTTGAAGATATGTGGCAGTTCTTCACAAATACTAACAGAGCCTGTAAAGGTTGTTTTGGACTACAACTCCCCAGCCAGCGTGGCTTCTGGATGAGGAATTATAGTCTAAAGGGGACTTTTTCAAGTTCTGAATTATATGGAAGATTTCACCTCACACTGCCCAATCTTCAGTGATTGGGACAACAAAGTGATTGGTTGACTCTCTGTGACCCTCCCACTCAAAGGTGTTTAAATGTTTCTTTCCAGAAGAGAGAAAATACAAATGCCATTTGTGCCCATATGCTGCTAAGTGCCGTGCTAACCTGAACCAGCACCTGACTGTCCATTCCGTGAAGCTGGTGAGTACAGACACTGAGGACATTGTCAGCGCTGTCACTTCCGAAGGCAGTGATGGAAAGAAGCACCCTTATTACTACAGGTGAGGACCCAGTGGGAAGCCAAGCCCAGAGACCAGGCTCCAGCTGCCTTTTTCTGCCTGCCTGTTATGATTAAAAGCAAAAGAACAAGCACTGCTGTGTTTGCTTCTGCAGGAGAACCTGACAGGTGCAGTTGGCTTTCCTGCATTTCACTTCATAAGTGACCAAAGTCAGAGCAGTGAGGATTCTATGTTAGACCATCATAGCTATCAAAACCTCAAGAATGGGAGGAATCTGTAGCTCTATCTGATTCTCTCCCTTTCTGTTTCAGCTCAGAAATTCCACTGCCAATTGGTTGCATGTCCAAGCCTATCCCTGTATTCCCCTCTATTTATTTTGTTCCTCCACCGCCCAACACCCATCCACTTCACCTTCCTTCTAATCAGAGCTTGGAAAAGTTGGGGGGGGGGTAACTACAGCTTCCAGAAATCCCAACCAACATGTCTTCTGGCTCTGGAATTCTGGGAGTTGTAGTATGAAACACTAACTTTTCCCATCTCTGCAACATATCTGCTTGTACATTTCTAGAATGACTGTCAGATAAATGCTGGACTCACTACCTCAGAGACTGACCTAACAGAAAGTGCAGCCTAGGATTGGCCCAAGATACTTTGCTGCCTGAGCAAAAGACAGGAGGATGGCCACCTCCCTATTCCCCATACAGGAGCCTGGGAGCCTAGCATTTGGATCTTACTTCAATGCTGCCAATGGCATAAGAGTCCTCTTCTACATCCAATGATAGCAATAGCAAAGTGGAAAGGGTGCAAAGACAGGCAATATGCCATACATAGCTATGCTTTCTAAGAAGAGGAAATAGCCCCAGGGAGTTACAGGAAAATAGCCCCTGTAAGAATAGCCCACAACATCTGCCACCTGAAACAGTTTCTTCACTGTGCATAATGGTAGAGCTGGCTCTGCTGTGAATGCCAGCCCCTAGTGACCCTCTATGATCAACATAGATACTTGTTTCAGCTTTCTGTCTTGTAAAAACCTTTTGAAATGTAGGCTGAACCAATATATATAGCAAGTTACAATTTGTCACTTGTCTATAACCGGGCAAAAACAGCTACCCAACCCTTTGCTTTTGGATGGATTCACAACTTTATCTGTTTGTCTGTTTGCACCCTATGAAAGGGCCCTATGCACAGAGATCACTTTGAATCCAAATCATCATATTGGATCCCGAGTGTAGCTACATGCCATATAGATCTTCTGTTTATGTGGCAAATCACACCACTTCAGACCACCCAGAACAGAGTGCAGTGGCATAGTGAAATCAATAGGTCTTCTTAGTAAGCAGCTATATCCCAAAAGTTGGTGTTTAAATCTGTCTGCATGTTTCCAAGTGGCTACCACAGGGTTGATTGTTTATGAATTAGGCATTGGGTATCTGGTCAAAAAAGTTAGACTTTCATGTTGAGGAACTTGACTGGAATGTACATGTAGTTTTCAGTATTTTGATTTAGCTTTAAAAGTAATTCCTTAAAACACATTGTAAAGGATCGGTTTTATTTGTATGTCTTTTCATGCATGCATTCAGATAAACATACATACTGAGTTGACTTTTGCTTAGAAAGGCAGGATATAAACCTAAGGTGGCTTACAATAATTTAAAATAAGCAACATTTTAAAAAAAAACCTTAATTCAAAATACACTGGATCAACTGAAAACAGCCACGAAGATAGCAGAAACAATAAAAACAGATCCCTGTAAGATTCTAATTTAATCTGCCTTCAATGTTCCATTAAAATCTGAGCTTAGAAAAGTTGCTTTTTCGACTGTAACTCCCAATTGAAGAATTGTACTCCAGAAAAGTAACCTTTCTAGGCACCTTTCTAATAAGTGAGCAGTGTCCTTTTCCCATCATGATCATTTTTCAGTTTCACCAGCTACAGTGGGATCCACAGCCAGAAGATCCTAACAAGCTGAAAAAGCTCTTGAGGTTATTCCTTAGATATTTGGATCTCAAGCCATTTCTAGCTTATACATGGCTGTCAACACTAGAAGGCCTGCAAGCTGATTGCAAAATGTCTCTCAGTAGCACTTGAGTTTGCATAGCTGATGAGTGCTTTGCCCAGTCAGGCAGATGGAATCCCTGGGCCCATTTTGGCTTGCATGTGTTGAGAATGCCAGGCATTTCTGCACGAGAGCCCAACCTGACATGGGATTCTATCCAAAGCTTGGGAGCTGTTCATGAAGTGTGCAGCAAGCTCTCCATTTGTCCACATAGCAGCCTGACTAAACATCTTGGCAAGGCTGCAGTCCATCTTATTGCCCAAAGGAAATAGCTAGGTGATATGCAGCATCTGGAACCTGTAGTTTTTAATTAACTTTATGATTATTTAGCATCATTATAGTATGTTTGGGATTGTTGCCTTGTGCCTGCCCTTAATCAGCTTGGCATGGCTGTCAGTTCACAAGCAGTTCAGCAGACAAAAGAGTATCCCAGTGCAATTTGAACAGCACAGAGAAGACAAAGTTTGCAAAATGAGGGGCTGGCCAAGTTGAGAGGAGGAAAGCAATGTTCATCTTTGTCACAAAGAAGTTCAATAGGCACACATTCCTCAATTTTTTCTGACTCTCTCTTGCCTCCAGTTGTCATGTGTGTGGATTTGAAACTGAGATGAATGTCCAGTTTGTCAGTCATATGTCGCTTCATGTGGATAAAGAACAGTGGATGTTTTCTATTTGCTGCACAGCCTGTGATTTTGTGACCATGGAAGAGTCAGAGATGAAGGCTCATGTCGCCACCAAGCATGCAGGTGATTACTTCTGTCTGTGTCTGGGTTTTTTTCTTGTGATTTCTGGTATCTTGGCTGAGTCACAGATTGGGAAAGTTGCTTTTTGTTCTACTACTGCACAAATCCCCCCAGCCAGCCATTAAAAAAAGAAGAAGAAGAAATAATTCGAAACTCTGCAGCAAAATGGTGCTGTAGTAGTTGGACCATGGCAGCATCCTGTGGGCACTAAACTTGCAGAAATGATTACTAGAGCCAAGCTGAATTCCAACCAATGTCATGTGTTAAAATGGCATCATTTATCCCTCAGTTTCCTCCTTTTTTGTTCAGTGTGAATGTTAAATGCCTGAGGCTGCTGTGTAGAGAGTTTCCAAGTGTTAATTGTTTCCGTTAGGGAAGAGATTGCTAGGACCTGGCACTGACTGCCTCTTTACACTTTCTATGGGAAACTGCATTTGCAACTGTTTTGTATAACAGGTACTGAAGGAATCCTCCTAGATATCTTTTGCAAGAAGGAGTTAAGTGGCCTTATATCCTTGTGCAAGCATAACTTTGAGAGCTTTGCACATCCTCATAAATAGAAACAGAAGTGAGTCATAGGTTCCTCCTTAACACACCAAGCCATGCTAGCGTCTTTCCTCTCCAACTGTTTTGATCACTTGGAAGTGACGTACTGCATGTTGGCAGCAGAAGGCAACTGAAGAAACACAGGGACACAAGGAAAAGCTTCACTTAGTTAGGGCCCATTATGCTGGTGCCAGACTGGTTTAAGGAATTTTGGGGGCCCCTGCAGTGCTTTATTTTGGGGGCCCCATATGTTTATCTCAGGTCAATGTAACCTAACTCAACCTAAGCTATTCACAGTACAGGATATTCAGATTATTACTAATAATGTTTTTTTCAGAAGGAGGATTACTACGGGAGGCCCAACAATGATGGGGGCCCCTGTGGATGCTGATGCCGCTGGCGCCTTAAACTGGCCATGGCTGGTGCAAATGAGTGAAAGAATGAGGAATTTGTCATGGCTGAGACAGAGCTCCTTGGAAATTGTTCCATGCCTGTGAAATGGTGTTGAATTGCACAACAGAGGGGTTGTCTAGACAAGAAGATATAATGCTGATTGCTGTGAATTAACACAAATTTGTAGTAGCACTCATTTTCTCCATAGTCCTTTGGCAAAATCACTGATATATGAAGCTATCCCTGTTTGAAGTACAGTTGTCGCTTTATATTCGCTGGGGTTTGGTTCCAGGACCGCCCGTGAATACCCAAATCTGTGAATACTCAAGTCCCATTATATAAAATGGCATAGCAAAATTGTGTCTCTTATATAAGATGGTAAAATCAAGGTTTGCTTTTTGGATTATTATTTTTTAAAGAATATTTTCAAGCCGTGAATACTTAAGTCCGTGAATGTCAAATCCATGAATACGGAGGAACAACTGTACACACACAGCTATGCCTGCAAATCAAAATGGTGGCCAAGAGTGAACTACTCATGTTATTATTCTCCATATAATAACAATATAATATACTTGTCACCACTGCACAGTATTTTTTTAACTGTACATCAAAGGTGCACAACTGTGACCTTCTGTTTGGTCACCTCAGTGCAGCCAAAAAGCACATGATTGCTAACACAAAACTCCAAAATGGCACTTTCAGACACTTCATTGCCAGCAAGTCTGTGCTGCGCACATCCAACCTACCAGCTTTCTACTTCTGCCCTCACCGAGAATGCGCACCAATATGAGTTAGTTGTCCATGTGAGTGGTAATGCGCATTTTCACGCATTATTTAAAAAACTTTGGGTAAAGCCGCAAAGGCTTTCGCCCAGCAGTTTTTGGAGACCCCCTCCTTCCGAATAAGGTGAATCGCCATGGTATCTTGTTGGGGTAAAAGAATTTCTCTGCAAATTCTGTTAGGATTTTTTTCACCATATAGACAATCCCATCGTGAAAAATGGAGGTCCAACCACTACAAGCACACAGATACAGGGTGCTTCTAAACTGAGGGCTCTTGTGTTTGTCAAAAGTCAAAGTGCAGCCATTCCATTTTTTTTCTTTTATGGACTTTTTGTGGAAAGGAAGACGATAGAAACAGCACTGGGGAAACATGAGAGGTTTATAAGTGGAGGTTGACAACATCTGTAGACCTCAAAATATTTGAAGAATGTGGTAGGGAGATTACATAATCAAGGCCTATCTGGATGTACCCAAAATATAGGGGAATCCTTTTGTAGCATCTTTTCCTAAATAGCACACAGAGCACATTTGTGACTGAACAAATATTCCAAGGGTGCAATCACTCTGGCACCTTCAAAGTTTATGCATAAGTGTTAACTGCGTAAGGATCTTGTCAGGGAAGAAACAACACAGGAGACTACTTTGTTTTAGACTTGTGATAAGTGTGGAGATAGCAGTTCCACAGTTGCCACCTTTATGTCAAACTTCCCCCTTATCCCTTCCTTGAACTGGAATTTGACTTGTGATGGATAGTACTTGTATTGGTGTGTGTTTACTTATAGGATTAGTATGCCAAATAAATACTAGTAAGAGAAATAATTCATGAGGAGTCTGGATTTGACAAACAAAACCTAAAGATTGATTTATTGCATAAACAGTATAACAGAAATGCTTTGAACTTTGTCTCCAACGCGGTTAACTTTAAGCTGGTTGATAGTCCCACTCTCTGGTGACCATATAATTCCAGAATCTGCCAGACTTAGTAACAAATTATTCAGTCCTTTCTTCCCTCTCACTCTGTATTCCAATTAGCCTCTGTTTCTCTCAACAATATTCCCACTGCACATACAATCCCTCAGCTGCACACACATTCCAGCCCTCTCCTCGTCACATCACATCTCCAACTCCCCCTGTCATGTACCTCTTTTCACTCTAGGAGACCCCTCCATACCAGTTTTCTGCCACAGGATTGGCTCCTTCATGCTCTCTTCCCATTCGCTCATCAACATGCCATCAGACCCTCGTCACATGTTCTCCACAATAAGGAACTCCCATTTACTGTTCCAATGAATTTTTGCCTGATGAATAACAAACTTATTGTTCTAGTTCTAACAGAACTATATCTACGTTGCATAGATATAAATAATAGGACACAAGAAATGGTTAGAATCTCTTCTCATGTGCCATGAATGTTAGTTAAGTTCCACTGGACCGCCTGTGAAAGGGCTTACAAGAAATGTGTCATATTGGGCTTTCCTCTTTAATGGGGAAACTGATGTCAGACTACCCAATGTGATTGCAAGAGAGAATAATTTGGCTGGTATCGCTTGGTCTTTTTCTGACTACAGAAACAGGAAGAAAAAGAGGGGGGTGGGGCTCACAACATTCTTGAAGGGCCTAAAGCAGAATTGGGCAACTTCTCAGAGTGTGAGAGCCATTTTTACACTCCCCTGGACCTTGGTGTACTGTGACTCCCCCCACCCCCTGCAAGCTTCTGGGAGCACAATTGGCCATGTGAGGACTGACTTTTCCTATGATTTAGAGGTTGGAACGAGGGCTGGGGTGCTGCGCGTATCCCCACACTTTGCCCCCTACAAAGAAATACCCTAAGGGGCATTAAAATAAATTGCTGGAATTATGGGAGTTGTAGTCCAAACCATCTGGAGGGCACGTCCCTGTTGTAAATCAGTGTGAGTAGGTCAGATGCTTATACTTAATGGCATTGCTTTTAAGGAATACAGATGCTTTAAAAATCACACTGGGTAAAACAGAACTGAGTGGCTGGTGCCAGTCACTGGCCATCTTGTGCCAGCTTTCTGCTTAAATGCAAAAATCTAGATATATGTGCCACACAGAGATCAGCCTAAGCAGTCTGAACACTGTGCTCTCCTGGCAGGTGCACAATTTACAGATTACTGTAAAACCAATTCACGCCAGCCTCAAGGTGTAATAGCAAAGCTTTTTATTGCAAGAAGATGCTCTGGAAAGCTCTACCTCACTTACATGTGAAAAACCTTGGATCTACAGATCATAGAAAACCTATGAAAAAGACTGAGGCCCTTCTTCCAGCTTTAACCAAGGCCAAGTGGTTATGCATGGTCAGAACTTGGGAAAATGACTTTTTGAATTAAAACTCTCAAAACCCCTGGCTGGGGGAGCTGGGGATATGTACCGTATATTCCGGCGTATAAGACGACTGGGCGTATAAGACCACCACCCCCAATTTCCAGCCAAAAATCTAGGCCTAGGCATATATTCGCCAGATAAGACCCCCCCCCCAATTTGGCTGACTGGGGGAGCCTTGCCAGCTGATCCTCTTTGTTTCCCAACTCATGAGGATCTCCTCGTGAGCTGGGAAAGCGAACAGGATCAGCTGGCAGGGCAACATTCGCCCCTCTCTTCAACCTTCCAGTCAAACTGGACTCGAAGGTGGAGGAAAGGGGCGAAAATGCCCAGTTTGCCTCAGCAGCCCCCTTCCCTCCGTCTTGGCTCTTCCGAAGGGGACCAAGGCGGGGGAAGTGGGGGCGGCCGCGGCAAACCCCTAGATTCGCCCCCTCTCCCCACCTTCAAGGAAGGTGGGGAGAAGGGGCGAACATGCCCCATTTGGCTCCATAGGGAGGACGCGGGGCCGTGGAGCCAAACCCCGGGATTCGCCCCCTCTCCCCACCGTCAAGGGAGAGGGAGCGAATCTAGGGATTTAACTCCACAGCCCCAATCCCTCCTTCTGGGCTCCCTCCTCCCACGATTCCCCAACCCACAGGAGGCTGCCCAGTCTCCTGGTGGGTTGGGGAATGCGGGATGGCCAGCTGGCTGGGGGGGTGGAGGGAGGGGGCTTGGCAGCCACCCCCCTCTCCTAAGCGTGGCTTTGGGGAAGGGGGGTGGCTGGGGGGAGGGGGCTTGGCAGCCACCCCCCCTCTCCAAAGCGCGGCTTTGGGGAAGGGGGGTGGCTGGGGGGAGGGGGCTTCGCAGCCACCCCACCTCTCCAAAGTGAGGCTTTGGGGAAGGGGGGTGGCTGGGCGGAGGGTGGCTGGGTGGCTGGGGGGAGGGGGCTTTGCAGCCACCACCCCCTCTCCAAAGCGTGGCTTTGGGGAAGGGGGTGGCTGGGCAGAGGGTGGCGGGGTGGCTGGGGCTTCGCAGCCACCCCCCCACTTCAAAGCTCGGCTTTGGGGAAGGGGGGTGGCTGGGCGGAGGGTTGCTGGGGGGCTGGGGGTAGGGGGCTTCGCAGCCACCCCCCCTCTCCAAAGCGAGGCTTTGGGGAAGGGGGGAGGCTGGGCGGAGGGGGGCTGGGGGGCTGGGGGGAGGGGGCTTCGTAGCCACCCCCCTCTCCAAAGCGAGACTTTGGGGAAGGGGGAGGCTGGGCGGAGGGTGGCTGGGGGGCTGGGGGGAGGGGGCTTCGCAGCCACCCCCCCTCTTCAAAGCGAGGCTTTGGGGAAGGGGGTGGCTGGACGGAGGGTGGGCGGGTGGCAGGATGGAGGGGGCTTTCCAGCCCCCCTCCCTTTCGGGAGGGGGGGTGGATGGGCGGGGGGTTGGCGGGGGTAAAGGAGGAGGGGGCTTCTCCGCCACCCCCCCTCCTGAAAGCCGCGGTTCCCACGACTTTCAGGAAGGGAGGTGGATGTTTGGGGGGTGGGAGGGGGGAAGGGAGGAGGGGGCTTCTCCGCCAGCCCTCCTCCTGAAAGCCGCGGTTCCCGCGACTTTCAGGAGGGGGGGTGGATGTTCGGGGGAGGTGGGCGGGGGGAAGGGAGGAGGGGGCTTCTCCGCCAGCCCCCCTCCTGAAAGCCGCGGTTCCCGCGACTTTCAGGGGGGGGTGGATGTTCGGGGGGTGGGCGGGGGGAAGGGGGGAGGGGGCTTCTCCGCCACCCCCCCTCCTGAAAGCCGCGGTTCCCACGACTTTCAGAAAGGGAGGTGGATGTTCGGGGGGTGGGAGGGGGGAAGGGAGGAGGGGGCTTCTCCGCCAGCCCTCCTCCTGAAAGCCGCGGTTCCCGCGACTTTCAGGAGGGGGGGTGGATGTTCGGGGGGGTGGGCGGGGGGAAGGGAGGAGGGGGCTTCTCCGCCAGCCCCCCTCCTGAAAGCCGCGGTTCCCGCGACTTTCAGGGGGGGTGGATGTTCGGGGGGTGGGCGGGGGGAAGGGGGGAGGGGGCTTCTCCGCCAGCCCCCCTCCTGAAAGCCGCGGTTCCCGCGACTTTCAGGAGGGGGGGTGGATGTTCGGGGGGTGGGCGGGGGGAAGGGAGGAGGGGGCTTCTCCGCCAGCCCCCCTCCTGAAAGCCGCGGTTCCCGCGACTTTCAGGAGGGGGGGTGGATGTTCGGGGGGTGGGCGGGGGGAAGGAAGGAGGGGGCTTCTCCGCCAGCCCCCCTCCTGAAAGCTGTGGTTCCCACGACTTTCAGGAGGGGGGTGGATTTTCGGGGGGTGGGCGGGGGGAAGGGAGGAGGGGGCTTCTCCGCCAGCCCCCCTCCTGAAAGCCGCGGTTCCCGTGACTTTCAGGAAGGGGGGGTGGATGTTCGGGGGGTGGGCGGGGGGAAGGGAGGAGGGAGCTTCTCCACCGGCCCCCCTCCTGAAAGCCTCCTGAAAGAGCACTTTGCTTCACCCCCTGCCCGTCTCCTGCCTCTTTGCTCGGTTTGCGAAGAGGCAGGATATAGGCAGGCAGGTGAAGCAAAGTATATCCGGCGTATAAGACGACTGTGGATTTTGGAGGGCACTTTTGAGTGCTAAAAAGTCATCTTATACGCCGGAATATACGGTAGTCCAAACTACTTTTCCAAGTTCTGCACACAATCAACCATTGCAAGACCTTGAGAAGGAGACACATCTCTGTGTTGCAAAAAGGTCATCCAGGTAGATCATATGGACTAGATGAGCACTGGATGGAGATGTGTATGCAGCTTCACAAGGAAGATTTCTAAAAATGGATTTCACTGTGTGCGCTGGGGCATGAATTTATTGTGACAATGCGACAATGCTGCTACTAATAAACAAGTCAATGTTTTGGTTTGGTTTTCGCTGTAGGTGAAGAGAGGAAGACACCCAGTGATTCAAACAGCCCTTCTTCTTCTTCCCTGTCAACACTTAGTGATTCTGCCAACAGTAAAGAAGATGCAGAGATCAGCCCCAAACCCAAGGGTCCAAGCAACCTGCTAGTTATTTCCGTAGTGCCTGGTAGCCAGACCATATTAAATGCAGAAGAAAAGTCAGAGAAAGGTAATGTTGGCAAAATGGGTACCAAGTCACCCTGCCCACTTGACTCAGGGCTGTGGTGTATGACTTAGGTAATAGTGTCTGTGGTTTCCTCTTGCAGGTTTTGAATGTGTTTTCTGTAACTTTGTCTGCAAAACAAAAAATATGTTTGAGCGCCATTTGCAAATCCACCTGATCACACGGATGTTTGAATGTGATGTGTGCCACAAGTTCATGAAGACTCCTGAGCAATTACTGGAGCACAAGAAATGCCACACTGTCCCCACCGGTGGGCTCAAGTAAGGAAAGCAAGTACACAAACTTTTACTGTGTTAAGCATCTATTATTGTGGAGATAAAAATACGGGGCTGGGGCAGGGGCTTGTACAGGAGCCATGTCTGTCTGGGAAGCCAAAATTAAGGGGGTTGATTCTAGTCGTCATCTTTAACTCTCACAGGTCAACAAGTGACTTACATATTGAACAAGAACAAGAGGGAAGGGTCACTCACAGTAGCAGTTGGATACATAAAGCTATGCTTTCAGAAACGTGAGCTCCATTACCATGTGTGTCAGGAAAAGGCAGTCAGGCATGCATGGGATTCACTTGCAGACTCACAAAATTCTTAGTGTACTTTTCCATGAGCTGGAAACCAAATGTAGTCCAAACTATACTGATTACCAAGAAAGAAAGAAAACACTTAAAATTGAAAACTTCTGTCTCTGTCCCTAAAAACAGGTGATATGAAGTTGTGTCCCAAATGGACAGGAAATTTTCATGTACTAGACTGCTGAATCCTCATAGTCTATCAGCAGGAGAGTCTGGTTTTGACTTGCTACACTGGATGTAGACTTAACAAAACAAGTCTCTTTCAAGATGGCTGCTTTCTTTCATATAGCATTACAGTGGGCCCTTGTAACTGTCGGGTTTTTGTTCCAGGATGCCCCTGCCCCTGAGGATACCAAAATCCATAGATTCTCATGTCGCATTATATACAATGGCATAGTAAAATGGTGCCCCTTATATAAAAATGGCAAAATCTAGATTTCCTTCTCAGATTTAAAAAAACAAAACATTTTCAAGCCATGGATGGTAGAATCCGTGGATGCCAAATCCATGGATACAGAGGGCCAACTGTATATACATTAATGAGGTGTAATCTACAGAGGGAGGGAACCAGCCACTTCCTGTGCCTATACTGCCCAGGGCAGATAAGGGAGTAGGGGTTTTTTTGTTTTGTTTTTTTTCCCTTCCTGTTGGTTTCAGTCTAAGGAGAACAAGTATACCAGTTTTGAGACTGACATGCTCTTTCCTTTTGAAGGATGGCTGTCAGAAGAATGTGGGGGGTGGGTTAAAATTTGGGGGATCCTCTTGCTATTCCCTGCTTTCCAATGCTGCAACGTTGATGCCTCTGTTGGTGAACTTACTTCTCAGCTGTAGAGTTGAGAATCCAGTGGAAGAACTGGAGGTCCTCAACTTCCAGTAGCCTCGCAGTTGCAGGAGCAAAATTTGGAAGATTTACAATAAAGATGCTGATTGGGGTTTCTGGGATTTATGGGCCAAAAAGTAACTTTTCTAAGCTCTGCCCAGGAGAATATAGCCTTGTTCCTTTGAAGGTGTTTTTAAAAACCCCAACAGAATAGCAAATACAGTGGACCTTTGGTATCTTCTGGGGTTTGGTTCCAGGACCCCCTGTGGATAGCAAAATCTGTGGATGCTCAAGACCCATTATATACAATGGTGTAGTAATATGGTGTCTCTTATATAAAATGGCAAAATCAAGGTTTGGTTCTTGGAATTTTGGGGGCAGGGTGGGGGGATATTTTCAAGCCGTGGATGGTGGGATCTGTGGAAGCCAAACCCATGGATACAGAGGGGCGACGATATACTTTCTGTATGGCTTCATTCCTTTTCCCCAAATACTGCGTTAAATTACTAATTTAGCTGCTGAAATAGTTCAAATAATGAAACTCTTCTTTGAGTGCAAAATATTGAGAACCACTTCTCATGTTTTAAGAAGTGTCTTTATTTCTAAAACATTTGGGATGCTTTTCCCAATTTAAAAGTGCTCAAGGAGACTTTACACCTATGGATTGCTCACAGCTCTGAAAAAAATATGCATGTATCTTAATGGAACTAGCAATACTTAACACCAAAAACCCACCCCATTCAAAACAAATAAAAAAAATCTTCTATAGTTTATTGATCAGGATGCAAGTGAGTCAAATGCAGTCATTCTTAATAGTACCTGTGGACTTGGCATCCACGGATTCCACCATCCACAGCTTGAAAATATTCAAAATAAATACAGTCGTCCCTTCACATTCACAGGGGTTAGGTTCCCCAGACCCCCGTGAATGTGAAAAATCTGCGAATAATGATTGCCCTCCCCCTTCCCCGCCAAAGCAACCATGGGGCCTCCGGAGGCCCCATAGTCACTTTCTCCGGACTCCCCAGTCCCTTCCTAGGCCTTCACGGGGCCCTGTGGACCCTCCCGAGGCCCCGTGGATGCCTCCCCAGCCCTTCCCCCTCCCATCCAGGTCCTTCATGGAGCCTCCGGAGGCTCCGTGAAGGCCTCCCTGTCCCTCCCCCCTCCCACCCAGGGCCTTCACGGACCCTCCGGAGGCTCCATGAATATTCAAAACCACGAATGCTGAGTTTGCGAATGTGGAGGGGCAACTGTAAATACATTCCAAGAAGCAAATCTTGGTTTTGCTATTTTATATAAGGCACACCATTTTATTATGCCCTTGTATATAATGGGACTTGAGCATCCATGGATTTTGGTAGCCACTTGCTGGGAGGGGATGTCCTGGAACCAAACCCCAG
Source organism: Gambelia wislizenii (assembly GCA_030847615.1). NCBI lineage: Eukaryota > Metazoa > Chordata > Lepidosauria > Squamata > Crotaphytidae > Gambelia > Gambelia wislizenii. Next base: position 60,986,020 of record JAUMIR010000005.1, on the reverse strand, counting down.
CGGATACCAAGGGCCCACTATAATTTGGTCCAAGACACCCCTTGGTCACACACAACAAAAAGTTGTTTATAATTAGTAGCCTTAGAAACCTGGAGCATGGATGAGTATCCCCTGCATGTAAACACACATATCTGTCAATTGCAGTGGTGAATGGATGAACACTGTGGGCTGGATTCATCCCTGCACTACCAGCATGTCTCATTAAACTATAATAGGCAAAACTGACCAGAATGATCCATCTCAAAGGCATCTGCATGCATTTGTCACCTTAGTGACAAGAGCAGCTTCCCATTTTGTGTCTTAAGCCCATGAGTGGCCACGCCAGCATGAGGCAAGCTGTTTCAGATGGCATTATGATAGGTAAAGAGAGGGAGGAAGGGAGGCACTGGAGTCTGAATGGTGCAGTAAGACTCCAGGGCTGGCCCTTCCATGAACTACATTGAGCCCTATGGCTGAGTCATCAGATCAGAAAGGATAGTGAATCACTCACACACACACCTCCAAGGCTGCTCTATACCTGCTCCCTGCAGCTGCTACCCACCAGGAAGCTGCTGCTTTTGCTGCTTCAGCAAATACAATTAATTTTTAATTTAATTTTAAATATTATTTGACACTTCAGAAAAGTGGCTGGTGATATTCCTTGGGGGCTCTTGTGAGCAATCACGCCATGACTTGCCTTGAGGATGGGGTCTTTCATGATAATGAGGCACTAAGGGCAAGGTGGGCCCAGAGAGTGGCTGTGATATAGCAACATAAGCAAATACTGTTTAAAGCTTAACATTTAAGGTAATATTAAGGCTTTTAATTCAATTTAAGCTCAGCGTTTTGAAAAGTTATTTTTAGGGTCTACAACTCTTAGAATTGCCCCAGCCAGCATCACCAGTGGTCATGCAGGCTTGAGGATTCCGAGTGTTATAGCCCCAGATTGCCACTTTTGCAGCAAAATGGCAACAGTACAGTCTGCAGGCCCCTTGCCAGAAATGCCTCACGGAAGGAGGACCCCTTTCCTCTTTGTGTGAGAACTGACATGATCCCAGCACTCATGGAATTGTCTATGCATCAGCTACTGCAACAAACAGTAGCAAATTAAAAAGCAAAGAGGGTCAGGAAAGGTAGCGGTGGGGGCAAAGACAATTTTTAAAAGGGAAGCTGGATGTAGACATGAAGGAAAAAGCAAGCAGCAACAATGTCTTGCAGTAGCCCTGAGAAGACTTTTTATAGTGCTGGCCTTAGCAAGTGCATTGACATTTGGGCTCTGCTTCAGGAAGCAAAATTTTAGAGGTTTCATACTAACCAGAGACTTGAATCCTCTTTGGCTACATCTACATTGCAGAAATAATCCAGTTTGATGCCGCTTCGATTGCCATGGCTCAGTGCTATGGAATTCTGGGATCTGTAGTCAGAGAGCTCTGGTGCCACAACAAACTACAAATGCCAGGATTCCATAGCATTGAGCCATGGCAGTTAAAGCGGTGTCAAACTGGATTATTTCTGCAGTACAGATGCAGCCTTTATTAGTCCCAAGTAGAGTAGACCCACTAAACTCATGGTATTTGCCTATTTGTTGACTCATCATTCAAAAATTGACTTGTTGGGCCTCCTCTTGCTGGAATTAACCAATAGGATTCAGGCCCAAATATTGTACATTCTTACTCTATTTGGTATTTATATTAAATAAGCTGGTTAAAATATTTTCTTAGCAGTCCTAGACTAGAAGAGGCTGGGAGGAATTTATGGGATTTTATTTGTTGAGAGGTATGACCATCTAGGCCCCTGTGTCAGTGTCTCTTTGGCTCTTGATAGGTGCCCATTCTGCATTTATTCCACAAACCGTCCAGCAGCAATGGAATGCCATTTGAAGACCCACTACAAAATGGAGTACAAGTGCCGGATCTGCCAGGCAGTGAAAGCCAACCAGCTGGAGCTGGAAATGCACATTCGGGAGCATCGCCTTGGCAACCATTACAAATGTGACCAGTGCGGCTACCTTTCCAAGACAGCCAACAAGCTGATCGAGCATGTGCGCGTACACACTGGGGAGCGCCCTTTTCACTGTGACCAGTGCAGCTACAGCTGCAAGCGCAAAGACAATCTCAATCTGCACAAGAAGCTCAAACATGCGCCACGGCAGACTTTCAGCTGCGAAGAGTGCCTCTTCAAGACCACCCACCCTTTTGTCTTCAGCCGCCATGTGAAGAAGCACCAAAACGGGGACTGCTCCGAAGAGGAGAAAAAGGGCCAAGGGGCAAGCTCTAAGGAAACCAGTCCTCTCCTTGCAGCCAGCAGTCCCCGGAGTCTCTTGTCACCTCTTTCCATGATGTCTGCCTCCCAGGCTCTCCAAACAGTGGCCATGTCGGCTGCTCAAAGTGGTGGCACGGAGCCAAACCTGGCACTTAAGGCCTTTGCCATCAATGGCACTTCCCTCTGCTTTGACAAGTATAGAAACTCTGAATTTGCCCACCTCATTCCCTTAACCATGTTTTTTCCTAAGAACCACTTTGAGATCACATTCCATGCACCCCGGCCACAGGCCGTACGCCCAGGTGACACATCCCCAAAGCACTCCTTCCTTGCCTACCTTGGACTAACCGAAAGGGCAGAAACTGTCTGAGGGCAGCCACATTCTGTACCAAAAATACTCCAAGTCTGTTCCTCCAAACACACTCAGCAAACACCCAGCAGGTATATACGTTGCTGCAATCCCCACCCCCATAGGTATGGCTGGCTGAACATTTGTACTATAGATCATTAGTAGTGAGATATAAGAAAACAAAATGGCTCTGTGTAATGCATTGACATGAAGGCTGCTTTTCCGCCTGCATTCTTCTACTTTCAGAGGCATGTTCCCAGCACTCTTAACTTAAAAACTCTTTTTTGTCTTGTTTAAAGCTGAACAAGAGTGTCCTTAATGGCAATCAGCACTTGCTAAGATTACATATTGATGCATTTTACTTTGGGTTTGTGAACGCGAGCGTGTCTGGAAGAGAGTCAGTGTGCCATGACGTTACTTTTGCACATCCTTTTGTAATGGCTTATTTAATATGAACACATGAAGCTGCCTTATATACCACATCAGACCATTGGTCCATCTCGCCTAGTATATCGTCTGCTCCGACTGGCAGCACAGCACTTCTCCGGGGTTCTCAAGCAGAAGTCTTTCCCAGCATCTGCCACCTGAGCAGCTTTTATCTGGAGATGCTGGGGAGTGAGTCTGGGACCTTGATACATGCAAAGCATGTGCTCTACTTACCACTGAGCCACAGCCCCACCCCTTGCGATAATTATTGCAGTTCTCCATGCTCACCACTTTGCCTGCTTCTCTTTCTTTTGCAGTCATCAGAATGTGGGAACAGCAATGCTTGGTTCAAGAAGCATTGGCATACCAGTCAATACTGCCTGGAATTTGCTCTAGAATAGTTGTTGGTTAGGAATTCTCCTATCTGAGAATTTGAAGATCAGGGCAGAACTAGATGAAAAGAAATCAATACTTTGAGCACTGCAAAGTAAGGGCTGTTTCATGTGTTACTATTTTTCTACATGGAAATAATCTCTGCATGGGCTAATGGACACCCTGTAGTATTTGACATGTAATATGAGTATGTGTCCCCCCTCCCCTCAGTGAACCACAGATTGGTTAGCCTCTGCACATATATACTGCTTGGAGGTTGTATTCATGCAAACAAAAAAAAAACCATGCACTTCTGCCTCTTTTAGAAATGTTATAGCGAAGATGCATGTTCCAATACAGAGATTATATCTATATAGGAAAAATGTATGAAGTAGCTTGGAACATAAAATAGTGACACACAGGAGAGAGTACCTAGCCCTTTAAACAGCAAGTGCATTTTATGCATGCACAGGGTCTTCTGGTATGCTCATATAAATCATGGGCCAATTTTACAATACTTTTTTGAACTTGAGTACAGATGTTCAAGAGCAAAGTATACACACCAGGCATCCTTTTTAAATGGAACATAGGCATTGCATTTAAATTACTATTTTTCTTGATAAAATAACTGGAGGGAGAAACGTCATTATTTCCCCATCATGCTTCTGTCTAGTTTGCTAAATAAATCAGTGATTTAAAGGCACATGCTCTGTTCAAAACTGATGCAACGCCAAGACTGGCATGGGGAGTGTGGGGCATAGGTGAATAATAGGAAGCAGGAGATCAAACATACAAATGGTCAGTCTTGTCTCAATGCAGTGGTTAGCTTGTTTTGCAAAAATGGGCATGTACATTCTACAGTGATGAAATCTAGGAAAGGGGATATTAAAATGGAAGAGTTTAGTGAATTCTGGGTAGAAATGCTCAGACTAAATAAAGGCAGGTTTTGCACAGTGCTTGAGTCTTGCACTAGTATGTTTCTCACTAGCAAAAAATAAATAAATAAAAGAAAGAAGTGGTGATGAAGAAAATGTTTCTTTTGTTGTGTGAAGAAATATCAGATTGTATATTTGAAAAGTTAACGGTGAGTTGTTTTAAGCAGAAGGAGAAAAAGGTGCTGTTTAATCATACAATTCTCTTTCGTATGCCCAGTTGTTCAGTTATATTGGCAAAATTTATGTCCTTATAAACATTACTCTTCATGTTATTTGTATTCCTTTATATCATTTTGTTAATACCTACTCAAGTATACTCTTCTAGGAAGCTAACTTTATATTTTCTTAAAGCTCTTATGTTGTGGTCATTAAAATGACATAAATATTGCACTTTATTGCAGTAAGAAGCAAATGTTGCATTCCTAATAGACGATCTAAGTCAATTGTTAACTTTTCCCAAGATTTTTTTTAAAAAATTCTTGCCTGTGCACTGATGTTTATTGTCTGTCTTTATCATTACCACAGCCAGCTTCCTCTACTAAACACATACAGGAGAAGAAATGCAGATCTATGTAATAAGAGTTCAAAGACCACAAACAATTTACAATGGAAGACAAGAAGAAAAATAGTCAAACTGTTTAACAAGATATACTACCGTATATTACCACTGAAAGAACGAGAGTCAATGCAGTAGCTTAACCAACTAAGCTATTAGGATAAATTAAGTCAATGTTTTAACTGTCCCCAACACGGGCATCTTGATACACTGTTCATTGCACCTAACAGTGTTACAAGTATTCCTATGAGCTGCTCTTGTGGCAAAACATTGACTAAGGTCAAGTCAAGTCAGTAGAATGTCATGAACTATGACATTTCCGTAGCATCCCGCCCCAAGCTATGAGAAAATGGTGACGCCTTGCAGGAGTCACCAGCACTTGGTATGTGGCAGAGCATCACACACAAATCTTGCAGCCAGGCACCAGAAAAAATAGACAAGAAGGTGTGATAGTGGAAGGACTGGTGAGGCCTCAGCTGCAGAGGGCAACACCTTCAGATAATTATCAGCAATGACAAAGTGGCTGTGCTCATGAGAGATGCCCCAGTAAGCTGCAATAGGCCCACTTCATACAGCATGCTGCTGTAGCAACACTGGCAAGGACACATACACACAAATATTTCATTAATTTTAAGCTATTTCTTAAGTTTGGGCTAGGGCATTTTTCTGCAACCTTGAACTATTTACTTAACTACAGATTTGTCACTAAATGGAATGAGCTCCTTTACAGAAACTAAGAAAAGATAACACTGAAGAAAGATTTTTGCGTGTTCGGAGATAACATATAATTCAGAAGGGTAAAATAAATTCCTTTATTATCAAGGGGAAGGTAACATCCTACCCAGCATGAGCAAAGGCAAGGGATGATGGGAGTTGCAATCCAAAACCTTTGGAGCAACAAGGATTCCCACCCCTGCTTTATGGCAAGAATAATGGGACTTTGTTTCTACAAGCAGCTGCTGCAGTTAACTAAATATATTCAAGGTGTGTCTTGTGATTCTATTTTTTTAAAAAGAAAATAGTAGTTTGTCATCAGGTAAGCTACGCATGCATAGGAATGTTAAAAGAATTTTTTTTCTGTAAACCAAATGGTGCAATATACATAGGAACTGCAAGGAATGAGAGTATTATGATGCTGTAAGCAACTTAATGCCTTGGGTTTAACCATTTTCCTTTTGTATTGATGTCTGTCATAGTAATGCTTAATGTAATTGGGCAGCTTTATTTAGCACTTTGAACATTGAATTATTTCTGGAAAGTTAGGTATACATGAGTTCTGAATGAGAGAAAAATGCATCTGGAGGGTTTTTTTTATTTTTTTAAGGAAAAAAATACAGTATTTATCAAAGCCCTTGCATACATAATAATTGGTTTGCTGTCTGAAGCTAAAGATAGGAATGCTCCCTATAGATATCCTTTGCTTGTTAAAAGACTTGATGATTTTACCAACAGGCTCAGTTTGTATCTGCTTTTTTCACTATGCATTCTTTGAGATAGGCTCATTTCTTGTTTTCCATCCAGTAATTTGGTTACATTCTCAGCACTTTCCTTGCTTTCTCCCCCAACCCACCCCAGTACTTTTTAACTTGCTGTACCATATTCAAATATCACACTGGCAAGGTTTGTGTACATTAATGGAAATTTGTATTGTATAAAGCTTTTTTGCATTATAAGGCTGTACAGGGTCATTTTGACAGTAACTGGTATATTTCTTTGCATTTATGTTGCATTGCCAATTTCTAGTGTATCCAGTTTGGAAGTATATATACTCTAATTAAAAACAAAGTTGGCTATACTTTGGCACTATATTTGTCTTGCCTTGCCCCATTGTGTCATTATTTAATATGCAAGGACTTGGCGATCTATGTTAAATATTGAAATTGAGCAATTGCTTCTCTAGCTAGAACAACTAAGGAAACCGAAAACAAAAGGTACATGCCTTTTTTGCAGTGTTGTCCTGATAAATTCCTAATTTTATTTCCACATGGTTTTCCCCTTCCTTTTCTTTTGGAGAAACAACCTTTAGTGCAAATCACAACCCATTAAGAAAGCTTGCTACTGGGAATTATCACATCAACCCTACAGAGATTCTGTTTCTCTTCTTAATCTCAAATTCAGTGCATGATTCCAAGTGCTGTTTTTAATCTATAAAGTCCCACTGGTTGAATTATAGCTGGAATCATAAGAGGTCTGCTTTCTTCACTTGTGCAACCTCCTTAGCTACTGTCTTCAAAAGCTACCACTGATTTGGCTAACATGGAGCTTGTCTACACAGGCGGAATAAAACGCCATACTCACGTCATACCCGGAGCTGATAAAACACATGATATTCTTTAGGATTCGAATCAAATACAATCCTTTTTGGCACCTGAGAACTTAGATCCATTTTTTTAAAAAAAAACTACCTTTTATACCACACTTTCCTGAAAATGTGGTTTATTGTACATGTGGCTGCCTCCGAATTGGCTTCAGTGTGGAGCTGGGGGGGGGGGTTGGGATCACCTGATTATTCCTGCCAGGAAAGGATAGTTCTTTTGTTTGTATTTATGTTTTGCTGGCATGTAGTTGCTATTATTTTTTGAAGGTGTGTTTGTGCAGAAACTTGTATATCATTAGTGCACCTCTGCCTATTTGCATATTCATATGCATGGCAGGAGGGGGAAAAGTGAAACAGCCACAGCCTTATGGCCAAAAATAATGTGAAGCATAGGACATGTGATCATAGCAGGAGCACCCTTTTACACCAAAGTGAACTTGCCTAGGGAAATTGTGTGGCTGGTAATGCCACTCTCACTTTGTTTTAACAAGATGTGTGTGGCATTAACAAGATATGTGAGGGGTCCCTGTGGACTAGGAAAATGTGATTTGAAGTAGATTTTTTTCTCTTGTGTAGACAAGGCCATGGAGAGTGAGTAGAGTATAGCTTCTGAATTTCCTTTAGCCCCACCAACTTTCTTCTCATAGTTCAATTAGTTACTAATAGTTCAATATTAGTTATGTCTAATATGATGTACCGTATGTTTCTGCTTATAATACTGCTTTTTAACACTTGAAAATCTCCTAAAAAGTGGGGGGTCGTCTTATACGCCCAGCACATCTTTCCCCTGCTGTGAGAATGACTGCCTTGTCTTTGAAGTGTTAAATTGCCTGGGCAGTTTTCTCAGCAGATCCTTCCCCCTCCTGTGAGAATGACTGCCTTGCCTTTGAACTGTTAAATTGCCCTCCATTTAGCTCAGGAGAGAAGAAAAGCAGTTTCTTTTCAGCACAAGTTAGCCTAAAATTAGAATTTCTGGATTCAAACTTATCATTTTGCATCAAGTTTTGTCTATGGTATAATTTTCTTATCTGAATAAAAGCTTCTGGCAGAGTTAAATAATTCTTTAATTGCAAGGTATTTATTATGGGATTGTATTTTGGTAAACTTGCCAGGAAGATTCCCATTTGCATAGCTTTGGGGATTTCCTCTCCAGGAGTTTGCAAGTCTGCCAATGTGGCTCTAAAATCATTAATGCGCTCGTTCAAAAATTTGGGATTTGATAGCTTCATATTAACCAACTTCATTATTAATGCAACCTTATTTTCCAACGATTGAACACCACAGAGATTTTTCACAGTAACCCATGCTTTTTTAGCTGTTCTCAGTCCTTTAATTTCACAGACTATTCCATCATCTACAGCCACTGAGCTGGCTGGCTGGTGGGGAGCAGGCTTTCCAGCCAGGTGGCTGACTGGAGGGGGGGCAAACTCTATATTTTAACTTAAAACTTGGGGGGGTGTCTTATAGCCCAGTCATCTTACATGCCGGAATATACGGGGTATGTATTTTATCTATGGGCAGGGGTAATGGGGTCTTAGGCTGTAAAGTGGACCCTCCGGATCCACAGGGCTTCGGTTCTGGAACTTGCAGATGCCAAAAATATGGATGATCATGCCCCATATTATTAAATGGCAGCAACATGTGCATGGACGCATCAGCACATCTGTGTGCATGCTACCGCCATTTTACGTGCAAGATGTGACAATCCATGGGTGGTTGAAACCACAGATCAGGAGCCCACAGATTGGGAAGACTCACTCTATAAAGCTTTCAAGGTAAGTGTCACTTTGAATTGCACTTGGAAACAGGCTGGTGAAATTACCCACGTGTTGGATGGTAACAGAATCGAGAGCCTTGTCATTGTTATGGCCTCCGTGAAGTCCTAAGATGCTATTGATAAGGCAGTCTTAGCATGAATACTGATGTCACCCAGAACACAATTTGAGATTTTTCAGCAAAGTGCTTGAGACTTGTCCATCAGCTCAGCAGGAGAATATGGGCAGTGGGGTGGCTAGTATACCAACATGATCCCCAGCCAGTCCTGAGTGCTCAACTCCAGGGGAAAATGAAGACTCAACACTGATGCTTTTCTGGACAGGAATACAACACTGTAAGCCCACCAGTGGTGCTGGCCGGGATCAAGGGTGCTCTAGATAAAAATGTCTCCCAGAGGTTCACACATACTTGTAGATGCTCTGCCCCTCTGCATTTCTCCCCGTCAATGTACTTTCTCCCCTCTCTTCAGCACTTGCTCTTCCTGCTCTTGTATTCTTTCCCACTGTGCCCCCTCTCTCTGTTTTCTTCTTCCCCCACTCTCACTTCCCTTTCCCCTTTTCCACATGTGCATGATTTTCCACACAGCCCACCACGTGCTCTTCTCCCTTTGCCATTAGGGAGCAATGCCTTCTCTTTCTCCATGTCTTGACTGCCAGAAATGGTCTAGCCATGTGAGACTGGAGAATCAAAGATGCTGGACATGAATTTGACTTCTTCCCTGTTCAGTGCCCCCACTTATCTTTTGCAATCTGCTGGCAGTAATATTTCTTTTTTTTTTTTTCTTGGACTGATTTGTGACATGTGACATACCATAAAACAAACCTGGACTAAATGCATGCCTTTGGATACTTTTTATGCATGACTATGTCAACACATTTATGTTGGGTTTCTTTTCCGCATTTGAATCCTGCTTTTCCAGCTGTGAGTAGATAACTCTTAGATGCAAACTAGTGCTTGCCCTGGTTTTGGCATTGCCATAGCTGTACAGCTAGTTAAGGTAGAGAAGATCCTAACTCATCCTGCCTTGTTAGCATCTCCTGCAACAGAAGAATAGAAAATGCAGCTTAACTTCACCTTTAAATATCCATTGAGGTTCACCAGAACTCAGAACATGACAGAGAGGAATAGCAAGACTTATCTATAGATCTAAGACAGTCCTGAGTTTCTCGTATTTCAGATTTTCTTCTTTGATGCATTTTTCTCATGATCATAGAATCATAGAATTGCAACATGTTTAATCCTTGTATGCTTCTATAAAATTAAGGTTGCATGGAGAGGAGCCACACACCATCAGTCCCCCCCCCTCTCTAGTTTTCAGGTCATGTGGGATGTGTTGTTGTTGTTGTTGTTGTTGTTGTTTTGTGTGCCTTCAAGTCATTTCTGACTTATGGTGACCCTAAGGCGAACCTATCATGGGTTTTTTGCAGCTGAGAAAGTGTGACTTGCCCAAGGTCACCTAGTAGGCTTTCATGGTCGAGCGGGAATTTGAACCCTTTGCCTTCCTCTGAGGGTGAGAAAATGTGACTTGCCCAAGATGCCCCAGGGGGTTTCCATGGTCAAACCCTGGTCTCCAGAGTCATAGTCCAACATTCAAACCACTCTGCCACTCTGGCTCTCTTAGCATGCATATATGTTGCTCAACACCTTCTTTGCCTCAGTGTTTTCAGAAAAGGAAAAGGAGGACCAACCTGAGGAGAATGGAACAGGGGACACAATAGGGGAAATCCAGCTCAGAATAAGCAAAGAGGTAGTACAGGAATACCTTCTTAATCTAAATGAATTTAAATCCCCAGGACCAGATGAACTACATCCAAGAGTATTAAAAGAGCTGGCAAATATAATCTCAGAGCCATTGGCAATAATATTTGAGAACTCCTGGAGAACAGGAGAAGTCCCAGCAGACTGGAGGAGGGCAAACGTTGTCCCCATCTTCAAAAAGGGGAAAAAAAGAGGATCCCAACAATTATCATCCAGTTAGTCTGACATCAATACCAGGGAAGATTCTAGAGCAGATCATTAAACAGAGAGTCTGTGAACATTTAGAAGGCAATGCCATAATCACAAAAAGTCAACATGGGTTTCAGAGAAACAAGTCATGCCAGACTAATCTGATCTCTTTTTTTGATAAAGTTACCAGCTTGGTAGATGAAGGGAACACTGTGGACATCGCATACCTTGATTTCAGTAAGGCCTTTGACAAGGTTCCCCATGACATTCTTGCAAACAAGCTTGTAAAATGTGGGCTAGACAAGTTAACTGTTCAATGGATTTGTAATTGGTTGACCGGTCGAACCCAAAGGGTGCTCAGCAGTGGCTCCTCTTCGTCTTGGAAAGATGTGACCAGTGGGGTGCCACGGGGTTCTGTCCGGGGCCCAGTGCTATTCAACATCTTTATCAATGACTTGGATGAGGGAATTAGGGGCATACTTATCAAATTTGCAGATGACACCAAATTAGGAGGAGTAGCTAATACCCTAGAGGACAGGATCAAAATTCAGAATGACCTGGATAGACTGAAGAGCTGGGCCAAAGCTAACAAAATGAAATTCAATACGGAGAAATGTAAAGTACTACACTTAGGGCGGAAAAATGAAATGCATAGATACAGGATGGGCGAGACCTGGCTGAATGAGACTATGTGCGAAAGGGATCTAGGAGTCCTAGTAGACCACAAGTTAAACATGAGTCAACAGTGTGATGCAGCAGCTAAAAAAGCCAATGTGATTTTGGGCTGCATCAATAGAAGTATAGTGTCTAGATCAAGGGAAGTAATAGTACCACTCTATTCTGCCTTGGTCAGACCTCACTTAGAATACTGTGTCCAGTTCTGGGCACCACAATTAAAAAAGGATATTGACAAATTGGAGCATGTCCAGAAAAGGGCAACTAAAATGGTGAAAGGTCTGGAAACCATGCTTTATGAGGAGAGACTTAGGGGGCTGGGTATGTTTAGCCTGGAAAAAAGATGGTTAAGAGGCGATATGATAGCCCTGTTTAAGTATTTGAAGGGGTGTCACATTGAGGATGGAGCAGGATTGTTTTCTGCTGCTCCAGAGACTGGAACACGGAGCAATGGATGCAAGCTCCAGGAACAGAGATTCCACCTCAACATTAGGAGGAACTTTTTGACAGTAAGAGCTGTTCGGCAGTGGAACACACTCCCTCGGAGCGTGGTGGGGTCTGCTTCCTTGGAGGTCTTTAAACAGAGGCTGGATTGCCATCTGTTGGGGATGCTTTGATCAAGATTTCCTGCATGGCAGGGGCTTGGACTGGATGGCCCTCGTGGTCTCTTCCAACTCTACAGTTCTATGGTTCTATGATTCTATGTTTGTTTGTTTTTTAATTAAATGATACAAGGAAATTCAAGTGCTTTCCTGGATTTAAACAATATTTTAAAAAAGCATTTATTTTTAATGGCCAAAACCCATTATTTTCCTAATGGGTAAAAGTAATTACAGTATTATTGTTGATACTTAAATTACAGTTAACTATCAAAAAGTTGTTCAAACTAGTTTTCATTAAGTATTTCTAGTCAGCATTTATGACATTATTCAACTACTTTAGACTTATAATTTATCTGATGCCCACTCACCTCAGAGATGTAAAGAAGTAAGGACCACCACTAAACACACTAATACATATCACAAAGAGGGGCCAACACTTAGAACTGTAGACCATGAAGGCCTGTACTTACAATAGACTGAGGACTCCCTATCACAGGCCAGCCAGTCAGCATATCCTGAGTGGAAGATGAAGTGAATCTTCTTTCCTCTCCAGTTTGGTTCTCTGCATTAACTTAAAAAAATGAAAATAAAATCAGAAAGCGAATGTGTGTGTGTGTGTGTGTGTGTGTGTGTAAAATGAAAAAAAAGAAAAAACTAATATGGAGAGCTCACCATTTAAATTGGCATGTTTTATCCCTTGCTGAATTACATCGAGTGGTGTTACCGGTGATGCGACAGCAACTGCTTTAAGTTTAACCTATATTTTAAAAACAGAAAGAAAGAGATAGTCATGAGACTGTAATGTTAAAGATGGCATAGTGCATCCACTCCTGCAAACATGGAAGAACACACACAGTTCCAACCAATTTTAAGCAGGGAAACCATGCAATTTATGTTCTGAGTTTAGGAAAGCCTGTAAAAAGAAAGGAAGAAAAACAACAACACCCAAATGAGCCAGTTGGGAAGGGCTCCAAACCCTTTGCTCCCTCCTGCTGAGTTTATCATGTGCAAACTACAGTTGCACTTTGAACTCAGTTTGCAGCAATTGAAGTAAGCCAAAGATGAAGTGGGAAAACTCCCTTCTAATAGAGGTTAGACTGGCAACTCCCCTGCTTTACTTTAAAAAAAAAATCAACAGGCCTTTAAAAACTGACTGCTCAAGGGGACAGGGCCTGGCAGAATTGGGCTGTATTGTGTACCTGTGTTTTGTCTAATTGTTGTTTTAATAGTTACGTTTTTTAACCATTTTTAATTAGAGTGATAGTCTAATAATATTTTAAACTTTTGTATTAGGTATATGTAGATAGATAGATAGATAGATAGATAGATAGATAGATAGATAGATCTTAACTGTGGTAAACCACCTTGTAGAATGACAAGCTATGTTTACTCTGTGACTAGGGAAATCCACTCTACACACGCTCTGGGGTAGTCGTCCTTATTACCATACATCCCCTATTCCAGTACTGAGTTCTGGTTCAAGAGAATCCCTGCAAAGGAAACTTCACTTTCTAAAACGAACCACAAACCTGACAGGTGAACTCAAAATAATACAATACCGAACATAAATACATCCCATTGTTTCCATGCTCTGCTTCCTCCTCACATAAAGAAAATAATTATTCTTCTCTTGAGAGAAACACCTTCTCTTTTGTCAGAGCTTAGTTTGAGGCATGGTCCCTAAAACTAGTGAACCAGTGAAAAAAGTTTCACTGGTTCACTAGGCATGGTTCACTAGAACTTGGTCCCTAAAATCTATTTGTTATGCCACAATTTATGCACTTTCAAATTATTATATGCTATCAACGTACCTGAACACAGAGCACAAAATGTCAGACTTCTACCCCAAAGAACTGATAGTCTACAATATCTAAATTGAAGAATTAATGCATCAGGTTGCCCTATGAAAAGAGAGCCAGTGCAATATGGTGGTTTGGGTACTGGGCTGGGACTCTGGGAGACCTGAGTTCAAATCTCTGCTCAGTCATGGAAACCCACTGGGTGACCTTGGGCAAGTCACACTTTCTCCGCCTAAGATTAAGACAACCCTCCCTCTGAATAAATCTTGCCAACTAAGCCTTACAATAGGTTCACCATACATTGGAGTCAACTTGAAGGCACATGACAACAACAAATTTCCAGACAAGGCTTCACATTAGGTCTTCCAGGGCTGATATGGAAGAGAATGGAATTGGTTTCCCCTTGGAACTATAGTAGTACCAGCAGCAATCTTGCAACAGTAATGTCATTAATTTCCCCATCTGGTGCTTCCAGGTATGAAGAGCAACTCCCCATATGCCTGATTATTACTCATGCTCATTGATGGTGATTGGAATTGTAGAACAAAATCATCTGAAGTTTCAGGTTTGGAAATGGCTACTAAGAAAGGAAGAGGAAAACGAATTGGCATTAATAATGTCAACAAGGTCTATCAAGTAGGTCACCATGAGAGGTCACCAAACACAGCCATACTTCTGTACAAACAGTGCTGGTGGCATTTGGGCAGGGGCTTTCAAATCTGTTAGCAAACAAATCTTTACAGATTAAAACAAATCAAAGAAACCACTAGTTTGCCGGTGATGGGAACAGAGCTGGAAAAAGTTCCTTTGGGGGAGTTACAGCTCCCAGAATCCTACAACCAACATGAATAATGCTGGTTGGTGGATTTTGGGAGCTGTACCCCCGCAAAGGTAACTTTCTCAAGCTCTAGTAGGAAAGTAGCAGGGAGGTGAGAGGTAGGAAAGGACATTTCAAAATAAAAGGCTATCATCTATGCAAGCTCTTTGAATGTAACCATGGTCTAACTATCCTACAGGCTGGTGTCTGGTCATATAAGTTTTATATTGTGTATCAATCAAATCACTTTAATAGCTTCAACAGCAGAAGGTGTTGTATCTGTGCGCTAAACACAGATTTAATTATACCTACATCCCATATTAAACTGGAATTCAAAGATCACCAGTTATACATGCGGTCGTAATCGTTATCCCATGAAAAATTCATTATCACATATATTGTGATCTGGAGAGCACGTGTAGCATAGTAGTTTGAATGCTGGACTAGGACTCTGGGAGTCCTAATTCAGCACTCAGTCGAAACCCACTGGGTGATCATAGGAAAGTAACACTCTCTCAACCTTAGAGGAAAGCAATGGCCAGTGGGTCTAAGACATTTCAGAGAGCCAGTTCAGTGTGGATTTTTCAGTGTGGTGTGGTTCTGCTTGTGTATCAATTGATAATTGATAATTTTGTCAAGAAAATGTAATCAAAATCATTTCTGTTTGGTTGGGATTATTTTACAAAACCATTTGGGTAGGGTTAGACTTAAGGTTAGGGTTATTATCAAATATCATTAATACTGATATTAACCTTAACCCTAACCCTTACCCAAATGGACTTGTAAGACAATCCCAACCAAACAGAAATGGTTTTGATTACATTTTCTGGACAAAATTATCAATTATCAATTGATACACAAGCACAACCACACCACACTAAGATGGCCACTCTGAACTGGCTGCACTGAAACATCCCATTCCAATGGCCAGCCTCCTCTGAATAAATGTTGCCAAGAACACCCCATGATAGGGTTACCATAACTCAAGAGTTGACATGAAGGCACATAAGAACACCAACACATAAAACTGGAAGGTTCCTAGCTGTGTTTCACTGGGGAACAATCTTAGAAAACTGTTCATTAATGTGTTACTGCATCCTGTTTAAGGCTCTTACCCAAAGCCCTATATCTACAGATGCAAGAAGAAATGCACCTTATCTTTTCTTCTTCCCTAAACATGCCAAGTTCTTGTCTCTGTTTACTTTGGTTTTTATTGTCTACTGCACAAGCAGTTGAACATTTCTTTCAAGGTAATCCTCCTGGAGCCTATAGGATCATCCTGTAATACAACCTAGAAGTTGGTAGGCTAAAACTGTATTCCTGTTCGTTTACATAGGAGGACTTTTTTCACTGAATTCATTGAATCTTACTTCTGTGTAGACATTTAGAGGCCTGCACTGCAAATCATCCATCTTTTTGCTTTTCTCTTCTATACAATTTTCCCTAAGCTTATCTGTGCTCCTTCTAACTAGTAACTAGTTCTCCATTATGTTCACCTGCCTATATGTGCATCCAATTAATGCTGAAGATAAAATAACTGTTATATTTGCCTTGTGGCAAATCTTAATTAGGTAGAGAATTAAAATATTACTAGCTGTACCTGGTGTAACATACGCCATTAAAAACACCCTCCCAAAATGCCTGGTAGGCCTCACAACAACCCTGTAAGGTAGGCCAGTGGATTTTTAAATTCCTCTGCCCACTTCTCAGCATTTCACACTTTCCCTGAATTGCTGATGGTGACTCGCTCTGTTGCCTTGTCACCACTGCCACCAGTTGCCTGCCTAGGTCCCGTTGCAAGCCGCCTGCTGCCACCGCCGCTACTGCCAGTTGACTGTCTGGGTCCTATCGCAGCCCATGACTGGTGAGTGGCTGAGGGAGTGAGAGGAGGGGAGGGGCCTTTGTGAGGCTAGGGGTGTTGATGCAGATAGAGTGGCAGGAGTGGATTGTGAGGTGGAGAGGGAATTTGCATGTAGGTGGCGATTGGTTGGGCATGTTTCCTGAGCAGCCAATCAGTACACTGGGAGAGGAACATACTCAGGGCTATTGTGCATACCCAAGCCTTAGGTAGGTAGGTAGGTAGGTAGGTAGATAATTTAATTCAAAGAGCTGGCACTACACCAAAGCAAGGTAGAATTCCACAAGATACAAGTAATGGTTTTCCTAAAATTTCAATAGAGAGAGTCTTATTTGTAGAAAGAGCAGGGGCAAGAAGAGTTGTCTCCTATCCATCACACTTCTTGGAACACTCCTTCCTGTTTCTTCCCTCCCCACCCCAAAAAAAAAAGTTTCTTGGAAGTTTTGGTGTGGGGAAATTTTAAGAAGCAGTAGGTACTTTTCTGGTCCAAATCACTGGATCATCTTCTGATATCCATTTTTCCTTGTTGGTTTGTTCATATTTTTACATCCAACATGTCACACGCACATAAACAGACAAGATGTTTACTTCTCCACTTATTTTCTGCTTACTTTCTTTGAATTGACTTGAAATTTCTTCACATCGCTTGAACAAAACCCTAGAAGGAGGAAACAAAGAAAAAGGTTGGGTTTCCCCCATACTCCTCAGAATTACATTGCAAAACTCAAATCTTTACAAAGTGCCATAAGGCATGGCACAATGGATTATCTTCATAGAAAAAAGCATGCCTTTAATTAGGATGCAATCATGCCCAAGTGGAAAATTAATCTCATTTATGCAGCCCTCTTAATTCTCTTCTCTAAACAACTGCTGTTGTCTACTCTGAGAGGTTGTTCCCTGTGAAGTAAATATGTTCTTGACAGTATACATGTTTCTGAGAAGACTTGCAGAATGAAACCCAATGGGGTGAGGGTGGAAAGTCTCTCTAGGGGCTTTCCTATGTTCTGGCACCTTTCAGCAGTAACAATGAAAACAGTGTGCAGAAAATGTAGCATGCCCTGACCCAGCAAGGCTAAGAGACAGTCCTGAAGGGGCTGAATCTCAGGGGTTGTCTATATGGCGAAAATACTCCTCATAAAATTCAAGGAAAATATGATTTGTCCTAATGAGATCCTGCATCAATCCACTGTATTGGGAAGGGGCTCAAAACACCAAAAACTAAGCAGGAAAAGTCTTTGTGGCTTTTCCTGTATTTTTTAAAAAGCTCCACGGGGAATGTGCGTTCCCACTCAATGGGACAACCAATTCACTTTGGTGTGCATTCCCGATAAGAGTGGAAGCGGAAAGCTGATTGGTTGGATGCATGCAGGGGGTGGAGCTTGCTGGGAAGGAAAGTGCCTAGAACCGCCATGTTGGATTTTCGCCATAGCAATCGTGTGCTGAGGCAATGAAACAGCCTTTTTCTCACTTTTTTCTGTTTATTTCAGCAGAATGTCGCACTTTGCTTTTTTAAAAAAATTATTTGCTTTAATAGTATTTTAAAAAATACTATTCAGTAGCAGCAACTTGTGAGAATAAAAACACAAGTAATTCACTCATGCCCCCATCTTGATTTGCAGGCATGCCTGTTTGAACAACAAACGTGTGCGGCTTTGCATGCCTACGATCTTGAAGAAAAACCATGGAGGCAAATGAAAGCTACTGTCTCGTATAGACAAGCCCCTTCTAATCTCTGTGACTCCCATCTCTCTCTCCCTTTCCCTGTTTCCCTTTCTGCCCCCCCTCTCTCTTCTGCCCTTTTCACTCTCCTCCTCCTCTCAGCAACCCAAGGGCCTGACCTGCAATTAAAAATCTGGTATTCAAAAAATTAAGCCAGTGACACACTATTTGAGGACATGGAAGGGGGCCTTCTGTGCTGTTGCACCTCAGTTGTGAAATGCCCTCCTCCTTGAAGGCCCAGCTGGCACTGGTGCTGGGTTCAGTCAGACTCCAAGTTCAAACATGGCTTTTTAATTAAAACCTTTGCTGTCTAAGGATGTTTTCCAAACATGTACATAGACATGGTTTAAAGCTATTTTCACTTGCTTCAAACCACTAAATTGTTTAATATACTTTTAGTCTACTTAAAAATTATCTTTTACTATTTTATTTATTTTTATATTATTTATTTATTTATTTATACCCCGCTCTTCAGCCACAAGGCTATCAGAGCAGCTTACAAATTATTTTAAGCAATAGCAATTTACACATCTACACTGCATTAACCAGTTTCCAATGTGTGTTAGCTAATTGCCCCCACAAGCTTGGTACACATTTTACCGACCTACGAAAGGATGGAAGGCTGAGTGAATCTTGGAGCCCTCTGGAATCGAATTTTACATTTTGGGTCCATTTATACGAGGGGGAAAAAACAAGAGTACCTCATAGTAATGACATTTCACAGCATCAGCCACTTGTCTTGATGGTATTTTTGGCCCCAGAAGCCCCCAGAAGCTTCACATGCCAGATGGCGGCTGCAAGTGATTTACTCGCATTAGTTCTTTGCCATCACTGAACTTCTTTTAAAGAATGTTGTCTAAGGTGCACTGGAGTGATACAGTGATTTTTCGAATGAAAAGGATAGCAAAGCAAAAACACTCACCCCGCTTTATCACCTTAGCAATCGCTTGCTAAGGCAAAAATCCAATATGGCAGCAGAGGGCGCTTGCCCTGTTAGCAAGCCCCTGCACTCACCTGGCCAATCAGATTTGTGCTTCCTCTCCTACGGGGAGGCGATTCAAGCAAATTGCTTGTCCTAACGAACAGAAATGCACATCCCCTCACTGTTTTTTAAAAAAAAAACTACAGGAAAACCTGTGAAGGCTTTTCCTGCGTTCTTTTTGCTGTTTGGGGCCCCATTCCTTCCGAATAGTGTGGATTTATGCAGGATCCCATTCAGACAGGTAGGAATCCCAGTGAATTCCATGAGGGGTATTTTGACCATTTAGACGACCCCTTTAAATTGGTTTTATTTGCTTAAATTTATTTTATTGGTATACAGCTCCAAGACTTTATGATATAGGGCAGGATATAAATATTTTATTAAACAAAACAAAAAGGGGAGCACCAAAGACCCCATTTGGGGCCTTGCTGCTCTCTTCCATATACTGTCTCACATGATTACAAGTTCTATATCTCACTCTAAAGACCAGTTGTGGCATCATGAATGCAGTGAAAATAACCATGTAAGTAGGTGGAGAATGTTAGCCTTGCCTGCCTCTCTGTTTTTGCTCTCCTCGGGAGAAGAGCCGAGATTTCCTGAAATAAAGAGCCTCCTCTATGCACAGAAGTTCTCCATATGATCCAAACACTAGAAAATTAGAATTAAAGGATTCTGGGCTCAGAAGAGATTGAATATTATGAGGAGGAAAAAAACTGATCTGTGTTCAGTTCTGCTATTCAAAGCAAACACGGCTTTTACAGTCTTTTTTGCATCAAACCCCACTCTTGCCCCCCCCCCACTGCTCCACCTGGCACCAGTTTATGGCGTAATTTAGGAGCACAGAATAATTTTGTTCCTTCTACAGTTAACTAATTGGTGGTCAGAAATCTGCCCAGAGATCTACTAGCAAATCCAGATCTACTTTCCCCCCACCTTTGATGCAGAGGACAGAGAGTTTGGTATAGATCAAAAAACCCTCCAACTGTCCAGATTTAGCAGGGACAGTCCCAATTAATCCACTATTGTCCCACCTTTTCAGTTGGTTTTAAAATGTCCCAGTTTCTCTCTCCTCCCCCCACTTTGGTCCATACTTCAGTTGCTGCAAACTGTTTTGCACTCAGCAGGGGGAAGATGAGAAGAGAGGGGAAGAACCCCACCATTTCCAGTAGGCTCAGGAAAAAATAAACTGCCTCAACCCCTCCTAGCTTATGTGTTTTTCTTCATCAATAACTTTTGCCATCTTGATCTCACTCTGATGTTGCTTGGCCACAAGTGTCCTTATTTAGATCAGAGACTCCATTTAGACAGAAATTTCAGTAGACACTAAATTGAGGGCATTACCCCCACCCCCCATAATGAATTCTGTCTCCCCAATCAAAATTTTCCTTCAGTCCTCCAATTTCTAGCATTGGAGAGAATAAGACACTGAAAATTGTTCATGTCCACAACTCTTACATGTGCTGTGTTTGCATTCCCTCGGTAACTTTTCCTGCCCCTTTTCTTTGGATGCCTAAACTGTTTTGCTCAACTTAAGTTTTAAATTATGGCAATGCTGGAAATTGGAGGAATGAAGGAACATTTCATTTGGAAAGAGCAGAATTCTTATTTTGGGGAGGGGGGGGAATCCCATATCACCACTATTCCAGCTATACTCATTCTGAACACCTTTGTCTCAGTCTACCATCCCACACAAGAGTGTTCTGGGGATAAAATGCAAGTGCTTATCTTATGGTATATATAAATGTGACAGGTACAAACAACTGCACAAACATGACTGAAAAGTTTTTCACTTGAAAGAGGTTCTGACTTGTTTCAGAATACTGTATATGCTGCTCTATGGCGCCATCTAGAGATTGCCTACAACCACAGCTCAACTGATCAAGGCAGCCTTACAGCTGCTACCAGCTGTGTGTATTGTTAGCCAATGTCCTTGTGATCTTTCCTATTTGTTTTGTTCCCAGCTGTTTACAAGGCCTTTTTATCAAGAATTTTCTTCTTGGCTTTTACAGTTCCATCCTCAAAAGGATGCTGTTAAGTTAGAATCACTGTATAACCAACCATCTTGTTTTCTAAAGAACAGCTATTATGTTTGATTAATTTTTTTACCAGTGTCATTTGCCGCTGTATGTTTAGGACTGCTGTAAGGTCCAGGTTGCTGGTGAAGCTGGTTTACTAAAAACATTCTAGAGAAAACACAAAAGGAGACAACAGGGAGTTGAGATATTATTGGAAGAAAGCAGGACAAATTAATTTTATGTACAGGAGCTGGCCTAAATACCCCTAAAGGTACCAGATCTTGTCTGATCTTGGAAGCTAAGCATGGTCAGCCCTGGATAGGAGGACCACCAAATAAATGAATGAATTGGATTTGTATCCTGCTTTTCTCCCAAGATGGGATTCAAGGCGGCTTAACAATAATTTAAAAAAATACAACCAAAATATTAGAAAAATTTTAGAAGAATTAAGCAATGAATTTACCTGAGTTCCATAGGCTATATTTCAGAGGAAGGAACTGGCAAAACCACCTATGAGTATTCCTTGCCCAAGAAAATCCTATGAAATTCACAGGGTCACCACAAGTCAACAGACAACTTGAAGGTACACACACATATTATGTGTTATACTTAGTAAATTACAGCCAGCAACAGCCAGTTGGGGTGGCAGTAACATGCTCTATGCTGTCTAGCCTTTGAAAATTACTCAGAAGCTTCAGCTGGCTCAAGGAACTGCACTGTTGAATGGCACTGGTTACAAACTGCACACCATTCCCTTGTTATAACAACACCACAGGATCCCAGTCTGTTTCTGGGCACAATTCAAAGACTGGCATCCTGTTAATGACATATACAGATGTGAGTTGTACTATTCATACAGAATGGGTTTAGAGATTTTTTTGGACAATGCATAACCATCATACCCAGCTGACAGTGGTGTAAGTAGAATTGCACACGTGAACCATTGCACACGTGACAGTGCATTAAAGGACACAGAGTAGCATGTGTATGCACATTGTCTCTATGGATTGTAATTGAACAATAGATTGCCATCCACATGCACTGACCATTGATCCACTATGTTGCACTAGGTTGGTATTCAGTATATGGGTTGTGTAATGTAACTCCACTGACAGATATTTATGCTACTCTGAAGCAATATAGGATTTCAGTCCACATACTGGTTTTAACCTATGAAGCCTCAGGTCCAGGCTATTTGAAGGGCTGCAATTTTCTCCCATACTACCCATCTGGGCCTTGAGATTTTGTGGTAAGGCCCTTCTCTCAGTCCCATCATCTTGGCAAAAATGAATATTGAGACTGCAGGAAGGGGCCTTCCCAGAGGTTGCTTCCAGACCCTGGAATTCCCTTCCTAAAGAGGCTCATCTGTCTCTCTCCTTTGGATCTTTCTTTTGGTAGATGTAGATGTTTTTCATTCCAACAGTCTTTGGGGAAATGACTGTTTTATAAGGAAAGGGCTTTTGACAGTTTGTTTCCAACCTTTTTAATGAATAGGCTTTAAGCAATTGTTAATGCTATAGATAATTTTAACAATCACTTTTCATAGGTTTTGACTACACACACACACATGCACACAGAGTATCTGTTTTAATTTTTCTAAGCTGCCTTGAGTCCTGATTCTTGGTGAAAAGGCAAGATATATATAAATCAATTAATATAACCATACAGGTTAAAGGCAAATATTTGTAAGCAGAAATACAGGAGATAAAGGAGGTCATTTAGTATTTACTCCTTTAAAGAATGTGTTACTTTGGAAATGTTACTCTCTCATGCTACAGACACAGTAAATCCAATGTGATTTCCTCCCTTCTTTTACAGTACAGGGTGGTTGCAATGCAGCAGAGCTGATGATCATGTGCCCAGGAGATCTTTCTGTAACTCTAGCCTTCCAAAAACAAAAGGAGCATTAACTACGGTTGATAGGAATGTCACATACTACACTAGACAGACCATGTTTGTCCATGCTTTTGTAACATCTTCTTAGGATAACTGGAATCTTCTGTATGTGGGCCTGCTTTTGAAGACTGTTGAGAAACTACAGTTAATTTAAAATACAGCAGCTCGATTCCTGGCTGGGACTAGGCAAATGGACTATATTATACTAGCTTTCAAATAGCTACACTGGCTCCTAGTCTGTTTCTAGTAATAATCTAAAGTGATTGAACTTCAAAACGCTACATAGATTAGGGCCTAGTTACTTCAACAACTACCTAACCTGATGTGGGGATTGTGTAGCCATCCAGATGCAGTTCCTAGCATTTCTCACCATTGGCTATGCTAGCTAGAGCTTGTGAGACATGAAGTTCAGCAACATCTGGGGGGCTGCATGATAGCAACTCCTGGCTTACTCCTTTTGCATTTAAATTAGTAGTCTGAAAGATCAGCTTCAAGGCTGTAGTTAAGACCAGCTTCCAATACACAATTACCAAAGCTAAAGCAAATGGTCAGTAGAGATAATGCCTTTTGAAGACTTTACAAAAGAGTCTGGAGTAATAAACCCCTGAGGCAAAGCACAAAAATCAGTGTGTATAGAGCCATTGTACTGGCTATTCTCCTTTACGGGTCTGAAACATGGGTTACCTATCGCCAACACTTACGACTCCTCAAACGCTTTCATCAGCACTGTATACGCACAATCCTAAATATACACTGGACTGACTATGTGACAAATGTTGCTGTCCTTGAGCAAGCAGGGATCACCAGCATTGAGGCCATGATTTTGAGAACACAGCTGCGCTGGGCAGGGCACGTCTCTAGGATGGAGGACCATCGCCTCCCAAAAATAGTACTCTACGGTGAACTCACCACGGGTCAGCGTAAGAGGGGCGCTCCAAAAAAGCAATACAAGGACTCCCTGAAACAACATCTCAGGCTCGGCCAAATTGATCACCAACAATGGTCTGCCCTGGCCTCACATCGGGAGGCATGGAGACGCACTATCCACAATGCTGCAGCCTTATTTGAGAACTCACGCCGAACAAGTCTTGATAAGACAATGCAGAAAGAATCACAACCTGGAAACATCACCCAAGGAGACCTTCTGCTGTGCTTTCTGCAACTGGACTTGTTTATCTCAGATTGGCCTTTTCAGTCATCAGTGCGCTTGCAGAAAGTGCTGGATGAGTCGTTCCTGAATCTTTGTTTGCGAAGAAAAGCCAGAGAGAGAGAGGTGCCTTTGAACTCTCATTGGTGCTGGATCTCATAGGATTTGGCCACCCCACACAATACTATTACTCAAGCATTTCTAAAGCACCATGATATTTGGTGGTGGAGGCTTCTCCAATGCCATACCGGTTAAGATAGGGCTCAGGGCTCTGCTTTCCCCATGAGCTATTTCAGACAGAACCTTAGATTCTAAAGATTGTTATCAGACACAAGCTTAGATTGTTGGCATTGTATACATTTACAAGTAAACTGAGAGCTCCCAAGCCTGTCCTCATTTTTAAACCCCTGTCTGCTAATCATTGTCATGCTTTCATATCACTATTGCTCTTCCACAAGCTCACAACCAATGGGGGGGGGGAAGCTTCCACTGACAGCACTGGAATCATTTCTCCTATCACTGTGGATGCACAAAGCAGGGGAGTTTTGAGGGGAGATGGGTTACAACTGGAACATAAAGGATAAATTTCCCTTTCCCCCATGTTGCAATTCTTCCCCAGCACCCCGGATATTAAATAAATTAGAAAGATCAAGCTGCATCCTACATTGGCTCCTCCCATGTTAGAGCTTTCAAAATGTACACTGGTTTTTAGCAGAACATCCAGGTGATTCCACTAAATGAGAGTCCACTGGAAAAGTTCCTTTTTGGACTACAGTTCCCAGTATCCTTCAGCCAGCATGGCTTATGAAAGCTGGAATATACTAAAGTATTAGCAAGCATCTTCATCTGGTTATTATTTCTGTGGTACTGGACCAAGAAACAATACAGGAAAGAGATTCTAATGACATTGTAAAAGCAAAGGAACTCCAGGAGATTCTGTTGTCAAATGAAAATCTTGCCTCAGCATTTTCTAGGAAATTATTAACTAGCCTTGCCCTGTTTCAGGATGCTTATCCTGCATTCCTCAACAGTCAACAAAGATGGTGGGAGAAAATGCTTGAAAGTTTTGTTTCTTTTTTTAAAAAACAAAACTTTTGTCTAGCTTACACACACCACCCTTATACTGCTGGAAAAGGAATAGCGCAGAGGAGTTAAAGCTGCTCCTTCCAACCTCCACCCCCCATGTCTGGGGATGAGGGTAATTGGTAGTCCAACACAACTGGAAGGCAACCACTTGGGAAAGGCTGTGTTAAAGCATGGGTGTTGGTTTGTGTAGTCACTTACCACAGTACTATTACATCCACTTTAGCACACTTAAGAGTCCTCAGAGAGTATGTATGTATGTATGTATTTAACAACCCATCTTTTCACATAATTTGCTTCTAGTATAATTTAAAAGTTTCAATAAAAACACAATATTTTCAATACATATTAAAATACAAATGAAATTGATTATATTACCAAGGCACTAATTAAAACAACCATATTAAAACAGTTGTCCCTCCATATCCACAGATTTAAGTATTCACGGCTTGAAAATATTCTTTAAAAAATAATAATCCAAAAAGCAACCTTGATTTTGCCATCTTATATACGGGACACCATTTTGCTATGCCATTGCTTATAATGGGACTTGAGTATTCACGGATTTTGGTATCCATGGGGGGTCCTGGAACTAAATCCCAGCGAATATGAAGGGACAACTATAATCAGTAAAATATTTTAAAAGTCCAGCACATCCATTAAAAAAAACCAAAAACCTCTGGTCATAAAAGGCAGGCTGTTGCTGAAGACCTGCATACCAAACAACGTTGTCCTTTCACGATAATGTCTTGTCAAAAAGCCATTCTTTTTTATTGACAGGCCAAGCCATCAATTGATCTCCCATGGTACTTTGTTGCCGGCATAGACAGCATTTGAAATTGTGCTCACATGAATACAGCATCAATGACAGAACACTTCCGGGTGAGACAGCCAGGTAGAGGACACTCATTTTATTAACCTCTCCAGTTTACTTTTAAGTTGTAAAGTGTGTTTCTGTGCTGTGTGTACTTTTTGTGTGTTTGTTTGTTTTATATTTTTCAAATTTATCGTGCTTGTGTCTTCTTGCAAGAATCACCAAGATTTGGAACCCAGAATGAACAGAGCTCCGTTCATGCTCCATTACTGCCAGGGCTGTATTTTCACACTGCTTAAGGTAGGTCTGATGGGAGGGTTTCTTTTGACGGGACAAGTTTGCTTTTAGCTTTGGTTTGAATGAAACATTAATGGAGGTTAGATTTAATAAAGTCCCTAGAGTTAGGAACTTTTGCATGTTTATGCTGGCTGCTGCTAATTTGTACATTTCCTTTTTCTTTTTTCTTGGCCTTGGCATACCCACACTCTCTTCCTGCATTTCCTGTACAGTAGCATCCCTGTATCCGCAAGGGATTAGTTCCAGGACCTCCCGCAGATGGTGAATTCCGCAGATAATAGCGAATACCATCCCTGGGGGGACAATCCTGGGGGAAACGGGGGGCAATTGGCTCCTCCCCCTCCCTTCTCCTTTTGCCCCTGCCATGGCCCCGTTGCAGCGGCAATTGCAGTGGGGAAGGGGGTGCGAGATCACTCCGTTCCTTCCCCTGGATGGCTCCTTTCACCATGGTGGTGATTGCAGGGGCAAAGGGGGAAGGGGAGGAGGCCTTCTCCCCTTCCCCCCTCACCCTGCAACCGCCACCACGGTGGGGCCATGGCAGGGGTGAAAGGGACAGAGAAGTGATCTCACCCCCTTCTCCCCCACGATTGCCACCGCAGTGGGGCCATTGTGGGGCAATGGGGGCCATATCACTTCTCCACCCATTTCCCCTTTCGCCCCTGCCATGGCCCCACCATGGCAACCATCATGGGGGGAAAGGGGAGGAGGCGATCTCATTTCCTCCCCTTCCCCCTTTGCCCCCATGATTGCCATGGCGGCAACAGGAGCCCTCCCAGGGGAAGGGACAGGAGAGGTAAGATCCCTCCTCCCCCTCCCTTTCCCCAACCATTGCCAACCACGGATAATTGAATCCGCGGTTGGTGAATCAGTGGATACAGGAGTGCTACTGTAACCCAATTTGGTTACTCTGCTTGAGGGATTCTGCACTATCTCTCACATTTCCCAACCCCTCTCTCATATCTTCACCATACACGCCTTTAATGGTGGTTAAACGAAGAAAAGAACTTCTTTGGAGATTTCAGAGCTCAGGCAATATAAAGAAACAGGTTGAACTTAATATCCCCATGATAAAAGGCAAACAAAACAAAACCAGCAAAACACACACACACACACACAAACCCACACACACACCCAACAGGCTTTTGTTAGGAAAATGAATATGCTGTTTCAGAAAGTTCAGTGATTTTTGATAGCTTCCACAGTGATTATGAGCAAAAACTGATTCACTAGCATGTATCTCCTTAGTACTTTGCTAATACGGTATAATGTTCCATCTTTTATCCTATACTTTTTAGCTTAAAATGACAAATAAGCCCTCATTATTCTGCAAAGTTAATCCATATTTATCTTATTCAGGTCTGATCAATTTGTGAAGAATATAATTTATCTCAGAAAGTCAGCTGTTTCTCAGTATGTGAAGATTTCAGTCCTTGCTCATTTTCACACAGAACATACTGGACCGAGACTAGCCAGCATGGCAAGGAGTATGCTTTCAAGAGGAAGAGAGCACATGAAATGCCCACACAAGTGTAAAATGGAAGGGTAGTC
This sequence comes from Gambelia wislizenii, assembly GCA_030847615.1. Lineage (NCBI taxonomy): Eukaryota > Metazoa > Chordata > Lepidosauria > Squamata > Crotaphytidae > Gambelia > Gambelia wislizenii. The sequence continues at coordinate 60,957,849 of JAUMIR010000005.1, read as the reverse complement.
AGTTTTCAGACAGGTTATTTCCTTTCCTTCCCTAGCAAATTTAACTACCTACCCAATTAAATACTATCAGGCTGCTGTGGTGTTTAAAAGCCTACCATGTTTATGATACTTAGTTACCTGGCATCTTGTGCAATAAATTCCTTTGATTTGGATGTTTTACAGATAATTGCTTCTTTCAGTACTGGTTCACGTTAATTTGTCACCTGAAGTGGAACCAAAGTGCCCCCTCCCCAATTCTTGATCAGGCCAACAATTTGCTTCATCATTCAAGAAGCCATTCTTGAAAATGTACTTTTATCCGAGAATGAACCCCAGTGAATCCATTTAAGGCTTAAGTTCTGGTCAGGATGGCTGTCTTTTTTTTAAAAAAAAAAAAAAATTCCATTTGCTATCAACACTTGTGGAGCTCTTCTGGTTGGCCTCATTGTCCCCATGTGAGAAACTTGATTCCTTGAATCTCACCACACACTGGGACGCAGATGCAAGTTCTCCATTCTCCTGTTCCAGGAGGTAGGCCATGCCTTGGATAAACAAAACAACCAAAAAGCAGAGCTATTGACAAAGACCCAGAGAAAAGGACAGTCAACCTCCTGCTGTGATTGGGAATCTCCAGTCAGGTCCTTGCAATGGATGATCATAGTGCCTGAGTGCACAGTCACACAGAGGGGAAATCAATTCTCTCATCCATGATCATTCAATCATTCTTAAATATGAAGATTCTTACAAGCACAGTCCATACTTAGAAGTACACTCCATGCATTTGGTGCAGCATACTCCCAAGTAAGTAGGCATAGGACAGATTACAGGCACCCTTTATTATTCCTAGGAGAGCTCAATGTCACTGTAGTCTTCATATATCTTAGTACTTGATTATTTCAATACACCTCTGACTGATAATTCCTGAGGAAGCTCAACTACATAGGGTCCAATTTTGCCAGATAATTTTAGGGAGCTTAGCCCCCCTCCTGTCTAGCCTTAGGGAGCATCAAGCCCCACCACCACACACACACTTTGCTTGTTCTAGGGTCCATGACTATAGGACATCATTTGTGAGACATGCAGTCATTCAGGCTGCTGCCACACTCTGTGGCATTTACCTTTGTGATTCTATATATGGCTCTCCTTACCTAAATGCACCACCAGTCACCAAAGTTAATCACCACCATTGAACAACCACTGCCACCACAGATACCCTCTGGCTCTAGTAACAGTAATAAATACTACTGTAGCATTCCAAGAAGAGAAGCATAAGGTTAGAGATCAGAGAACTTGTCTATCCACAGCACCTGGACAACAACAGGCTCATAGGTCACCTTGCTCACAGTCTTTTCCATTCAGGGGAAATACACTGCTATTCTGTTCAAATTATTACAATTATTTCTGATTTTGCAACTGTACATATAAATTAGTTTTTCAGTTTTGTGCAAAGCAGTATCCTCTCTTCTGGTGATGTGTAAGAGGACCCCTGCTTCTGAGCAGTGACTTATGCATAACTTGAGGCAGTCAAACTTTGGTCCCTGCCTTCATCTATCTCCCTTTGCTCCCTCTGCCCCCCACACCTTCCAGGTGGGGTCTAAAGCAGATAATGTCATTTTGTCCACATGGCAGACAGTACATAAGGAAATGCTTACTCAGAGGGATGAGGCTTGTGTGCCCTGGTAGGAGAGGAGGGGGTGACATGGCAATGGGTAGGCAGTGCATCTAGTCCTTTGTTTCCATAAGCCCCAGAGTAGGTTGTAGAGCACTCTGCATTTTCTTGAATGCGCTGTTTCCAGACTTGGCTAGCAAGGCACTTGATCTCTTCAAAAGCTTCAGGAGCAAGAGGGCTAAAGGGCAAAGAGAAACCAGGAGCCAAGAAGAAATACCTGGCCATGGAGGCCACAGAAGCAAAGCCAGACACTATATCTGTATCATCTGTATCTCTATCTCTATCTCATATCTATATATAGATATTCACAGATTTAGATATATAGATATATATACATCATCCAAAGCCAAAAGGTAATTTTACATTACTTTCAGCAACTCATCTCTCATTGCCACCAACAACTTAGCTGTCCTTGTAACCTGGCCTGCAAGCTCCTGCAAAGAGGAGGGGAAAGGGAAAGAAAAGGCTTTGCTCCTGTTCATAAATGTTGCTAAGCAACGAGACATGAAATCATAAGCACTGTGAACAGCACATAAAGAAAGGCAAATGGGTGAAAGAGGTTAAAGGTACCACTTGTATTATGTGTTGGGTTACATATAAGAGTATGAAAATGGGCTGTACAGTGCTATTTCCTATGTTTATCTCACAGTGTTTTTAAGATGGGCAGTTTTAATTTACTTATCTCAAAAAAGTACTATTTTACCAGTACCTGAGTTGTTTCAGCCCTACTTTTCGTTAATCCATTTGAAATCACTCTTCTTCCTAGTTGCGTGAGCTGGAATTCTCACTGAAATCTCTTCACTTTCTCCAGGGTCAGGGGGACGTGAAAACCATCAAAGCCCTTTCAAGTTTATGAAGTGGAGAAAACATCCCTGCAAGCCTAAGGAGATTATCACATGGGCCCTTGCAAACCATCCCTGTCCCAGGCATTATTATAGTTATGTCCTGCATGTGTGGTTCCCATTGCCAACTGGTTGTGAACAGAATGTGTGAACAAAATGCTGGATTAGATTAGTTTTTGGTCTTATCCAGCATGCCTTTTCTTATGTCTCACTACAGTAGTTCATTCTCTCAGTCACACTAAGATAATTGAGTTGCCACCAGTTGCTACTATTATGAATATTCTGCTTATTTTGCATAAATTTACATTCTAATTTTATTATTGGTATTTCAACTTTTTACTCTTCCATGAAAGCTTATGCTGTAAAACATGTTATCCTTTAAGGCACTAGAGGTATCTTTGTTTCATATTCTGTCTGTAACAGACTACAGTTGTCCCTCCGTATCCACAGATTTGGTATCCACAGATTTAAGTATTCATGGCTTGAAAATATTCTTAAAAAAATAATAATCCAAAAAGCAAACCTTGATTCTGCTGTCTTATATAAGGGACACATTTTGCTATGCCATTGCATATAATGGGACTTGATTATTCATGGATTTTGATATCGACGGGTGGTGGTGGTCCTGGAACCAAACCCCAGTGAATATGAAGGGACAACTGTAATTGGAGTTACCACTTTGGAGGTTTCTTTCCAAGTATAACCATCTCTCCCTTTGATATTCAAAGTCCTTTCAATCTCAACATTTCTACTTCCTTGAATCTATCACCAGAGGATGATTAGTTCAAGCTGTAGCCATAAACAAGGCTTTGTTCTAAAGTAACTGTATCAAGAGCCCTGTGTCACAGCTGCACTTAAGGTGTGCTTCTGCAAAAATCAAAATTATCTCCTACCCCACAAAAGGGGGCTGGATGTTTCTCTCTCCCCTCCACTCTTCTGTTCAAGGAGATACTATCTCATCCCATGGATTAGTCTTTTTATTAGAGAATGTTTAGAGTTGCAAGCTAAGATACAGCCAGTAATAAATTGATCATCAGCTGCAATCATTACATAGCTCCTTTCCTTGCCTATGTGGATCCCTGCTTCTCAATTAATCCCTATCTTACTCCTGCGTGTTTCATGACAAGGACATTAAAAGCTAACTACTCAACTGTAAGGGATATGGGCAGAAGACAAACTAGGAAGTGCCCAAACTTGGAAAACTTACATTTTGTCTATGACTTCCAGAATCTAGCAGCTTGGCAATTAGGCATTCTGGGATTTGTTAGAGCCTAAAAAACAAGACATTTCCCAAACATTAAGAAGAATGAAGTTGCTTTTGGTTCTTTCCAAAAACAAATCATGATATTCCTGGTGTATATTCACGATATTAATATTTGGTGGATAGACACCCTTCCTCCAGGTGAAGCAAAACCAGAGGCGTAGCATTACTTCCCATTACTTCAGAATACTATACTTGTTGATGAAACCTAGAACTGTATTAGTTTTGTTATTGTTGTTGTGTAATCATATTGTTGATCCTAGATCCTTCTCATACACAGTCAAGCCCAGTGTCAAAAACCCAGTATTGTGTATCTGATTTTTCCTGCCTAAATGCAGAACTTTACATTGATCCCTGACAAAGTTCAATCTGTTTGCTCTGACTGCAAAATATCATGGGAGACCTTGTCAGTAGTTTTGCCCAAATCAAGACACACTACATCCACAGCATATATCTGATTACCATTAGGTACATTCTTCCAAAGAGAAGTGATGCAAAGCAATCCCTTTAGAGTGATCTCTTGCATGTTATGAAAAAGTACAGAAACCCAGATTTTAACCTTGGCTTATACCAAATTTATGGTGCAGTTTTAGACTTGACACAACTTAATTTAGGTCACCAAAATCTTTCTTCATAGCGTAACTAATTTATCCAACTATGATTTAGCACCACCTGCCCAGGATCTAAATCTGTGTTTGAAAAACTAATTGTCATTGATGCTATTAAGAGGGTATGATAATGCAGCTTCACATCAAGAAAACTCATCCACTGTCTTGAGATAATATTCTAAGACTTTTCTTATTCTATTCAAATTCTAAAACAGATTTATTGACAAATATAGATCTAAAAATAAAATAAAGGTCATGGTAACTGCAGGCTTCACAGATGTTTTCATAAGGGAAGCCAAGTCTACTTGATGTGATCATCCAAATTCCAGTCCATAAGTTTAACTTTAACAACCCTTTATAGTTTGAAATAGAAAAGGTCTGTGGCAGATCCTGGAAAGACTAGGATGTCCCCCCAAATTCCTTAAAATGATTGTCTTGCTACATGAGGGCCAGTACGGTCAAGTCAGATATGGCGATGCTCTGTCAGACCCCTTTCTAATAACTAATGGAGTGAAGCAAGGTTGTGTTCTTGCTCCAACTTTATTTACAATCTTCTTCAGCATGATGCTCCAAGGGCTACAGCAGAGTTCAAAGAAGAAGATAGCATCTATATACGTTACCGTATTGATGGTAGCTTGTTTAACTTAAGCCGTCTGAGGGCTCCACTAAGACTCTAAACTATCTAGTCTATGAGCTGCTCTTTGCTAATGATGCTGCCCTTATTGCTCACAGAGAAGCAGCTCTGCAGCGCCTAACATCCTGCTTCGCAACACCTGCAGAGCTGTTTGGGCTGGAAGTCAACCTGAAGAAAACGGAAGTTCTCTACCAGCCTGCACCACAGGATGAACACCGCCATCTCCACACTGCCGTAGGTAAATCTGTGCTTAAGTCCGTTCAGCAGTTCACCTACCTGGAAAGCATCATCTCCTCAGATGCCAAGATTGACAAAGAGATCCATCACAGATTAGCAAAGGCATATAGCGCATTTGGAAGACTTTACAAAAGAGTCTGAAATAATAAACACCTGAGGCGAAACACAAAAATCAGTGTGTGTAGAGCCATTGTACTGTCTATTCTCCTTTATGGGTCTGAAACATGGGTCACCTATCGCCACCACTTACGACTCCTCGAACGCTTCCATCAGCGCTGTTTACACACAATCCTAAATATACACTGGACTGACTATGTGACGAATGTTGCTGTCCTTGAGCAAGCAGGGATCACCAGCATTGAGGCCATGATATTGAGAACACAGCTGTGCTGGGCAGGGCACATTTCTAGGATGGAGGACCATCACCTCCCCAAAATTGTACTCTACAATGAACTATTTCAGAGTAACTATTTCATGGGTCAGAGTAAGAAGGGCACTCCAAAAAGCGATACAAGGACTCCCTGAAACAACATCTCAGGCTCAGCCAAATTGATCACCAACAATGGTCCACGCTGGCCTCACATCGGGAGGCATGGAGACGCACTATCCACAATGTTGCAGCCTTATTTGAGAACTCACGCCGAACAAGTCTTGAAGAGAAACGACAATGCAGAAAGAATCACAACCCGGAAACATCACCCAAGGAGACCTTCCGCTGTGCTTTCTGCAACCGGACATGTTTATCTTGGATAGGCTTTTTCAGTCATCAGCGCGCTTGCAGAAAACGCAAGATGAGTCCTTCCTGAATCTTCATTTGCAAAGAAAAGCCAGAGAGGTAGTTTGAAATGTGACCTTTATCCAAATTAATGACCTTTATCCAAATTATTTATAAAGATGACTTGGATAAATGACTCTCACATCTCTTCAAGTCCCATATGGCCAGAGAGCACTATGTTTTGGACTCAAGCTCTTTGAAAAACTAGTGTTATACAAGCCTCCCCATGCTTTGAAATCTTCAGAGGCCTTTCTTTTAGCCTTGTCACTTTTAAGCTGTATATAGCATCTATGTGAAAAAGGGCTCATTCAGTGGTTGTGCCCAGACTTTGGACCTCGCTACAAGGTAAGGCTATGCTGGTCCCCTCCTTGTTGTCCTTCTGCACGTAGGGAAAAGCCTTTGGCAATTGACCTTACATGCTGTTGAAGAGGCTTTTAATTGGATGGAAGTTGTACCCTTCTTTTAGCACTGTTTTTAAAGTTATGTTATAGTATTTTTATGCTTTTACCCTTTTACGTTAATTATGTTTGTCCAATAAAATTTAATTTCAACTGTCTTGAGTCCCATTCTTGGGAAAATGCTATTTAAGAAATTGTACTGAGTGGATTATATGTTAGGGCTGTCACCAGTGGAGTCACCAGAACTTTGGTTTGACTGTTCCCTCTAGCCCCCCCTCACCCGCTGCATTTTGGGCTGGTGTTTGTATTTTCAAAACCATCCTCAGTTGTACTATTTTCATGTAAAATACTGGGAAGAGCAATTAGAAAGGAAAAAAGTGTGTGGCAGTTCTACAGGAATACGGAAGTAATGTGCAGAAGGGCTGTGCATATTAAAAGCTACCCAAGCTTCTATTACAGGAAGCAATGGATTTACAAAGGACCAGTGTAGATTAGATATACTGGAAGAAAAACTTCCTAATAAGAACACACTGACATTATAACAGTCAGACAATAGCAGAGCAGTCAAGCTGCTGTATTTACATGAAAAATGTGGGCAGCTGTCTCCAAGAGGCAAATAAGCTAAATTTAGTGCAGCAGTAAAATACTGTTGACGCGGTACAAGACAGAACTGTTTCTTGTGAAAGTTCAGAACAGGTATTAGCTTGAATTGTGTAACCTTCCTCACCTTCTCTATACTAACTCTTTACTAAAAGAATAATTAAAGTGAATTACTGTTCCATGAAGCCTTTTGACATTACAATGTATTAGACAGAATCACAATATTTATTACAAGAATTAAGGTGAAAGATAAACATATATAATCTGACCCTATGCATACTTACCTTTAAGAAAGAGCCTTTATTGACATGTGGCTTATTCCTAAGAATATGTGCACAGAACTGTAGCCTTAGCATGAGTCAGGACCTACGTGCTCACATTCAGACACAACTAGACCTTGGACGCACAATGTGTGTCAGAAGGAAATTGATTCATGTACATGGCTTCACAGGTTGCAGCACATTTTGCAGTAAGTTTGCAGTTTGCAGTAAATTTATATCATCATTCTGTTGGAACAAGTCTTAGGACTAAACTGCTAATAGTTAGAGACCCAGTTGAACAATAACATGTTGTTATATAGACAAATTTAAAACACAGTGTTTTAATAGGAATAATCTTAGAAGTGCATTAACCACATTATGGATCTACTGTTATATTGATATATAAACACACTTGAGTGGTATCCAAATGGCATATATATAATCAGAATGTAAATAAAGAAGAGTGGTTTTAAATTTAATCAGCACTGCTGTTCTGTTAAAGTATGTACATTCACTGAAAACAAACAAGTCATGCGTTGGGAAATTATTTTTTAATGTTCATGTACTATACATAATCAGATCACATATTCAGATAAGTGTTAGGATTTTTCTGTAAAGGCTTTGAGCAATAGGTCTGCAGCCAGTCCAGGAGAAAGAATCCCACTGACAACCTTTTCTTCCAGAAGGGGAATCTGATCTCTCACTGCTGAGTGACTCCGGAAATGGTATAGCATGCTTTCTTGGATTACATTCCACATCCAAACTTTTTGCTGCCTCTTTCGTTTGGTGAGCAACTCACCACTTGTGAGCATGAGTTCTTGGAATTCTATCATCTTATCCCATATGTCAGAAATGCCTTCTCCAGTTTTGGCAGAGATCCGCATGACCTATTTGATTGAGATTAAAAATATATATATATACAGGACTAAAAGGTTGCAAAGGCTCACCAACACAGGCGTTCTACACACCAACAATGAAACTAACCTCAAACTGCAGATTAGCCTTTCAACATGTTAAAGGACAATGCACACACTGTGATAAACCAAATTTTTACATCCATGCAAAAAGACCGTGGAAGACCATTGCATCTTATGTTGGGATGGGACTTAGAACGCAATGTAATAAGGATACGTCATAAGTCAAATGTTCATTCATCTTTCTCGAACACAATATAACTAGTGGTGCCATTTTTAAAATTACCCAGTCTGCCCTTTAAGATGGTCTGAAGACTTCAGTTGATCCAAAAGTTGGCTGCCTGTCTCTTTATAGGTTCATCGCCAGTAGTGAACACATGACACCTATGCTGAGACACTCACACTGGGTACTAGTTTCTTTCTAGACTCAAACTGTGTTGCTGGCTTTGACCTTTAAAGCTTTATGCTGTTGGTCTTCAAAGGTGACTCAGGGCACCTTCTTTCCAGAGCTGGGAAACAATGCATTGCAATTAATTATTTTATCTGTAATGTGTTACTTTTTGCAATAATGAGGCCATAACAATGTTGTTTTTATTAAATAATGTAATTACTAGTAAAGTTATTACTTTTCTAGTGCAACAAGTAACATTTACCCATTACTTCTTAAATGCTGGTTTGACGTGGGTCATTTTGAGGTATCTAGAACCATTTTTCTATTTTTAAAAGATTTTTGAACAAAATAAAAAAACCACAATTAATTAAAACTTGTAAAGTAACAAGTAACTTTTAAAAAGTAATATTAACATATTATCTTTTCAAAACAACACCCCAAGCACTGACTCTTTCCTAACAGGGGTTAACAGTCAGCCCATGAAGGCCTGCTCCAGATAACAGCAGTTTTAGAAGCCAGATTCCTATTATGAATACTTTTGCATGGCCCCTTACTTATTCAATTCCTTCAAGAGGGTCAATCTTTTTTGAAGATCAGTCTTCATTCATTGGTTTCATGGACTTCGGTGAAATTGATTTATTGGTCCTTTTTTGGATTGTCTGCTAGTGCAGCTCTTCCTTTCAGTTCTTAGTTTTGTTTCCTTTGTGATTTTTAAGATGGGCAAATTTTATGGTATTAAATATTTAGGCAAGTTTTATATTAGATAAATAATACATATTGCACTTAGAAAGCTGCATTAAAAAATTAAGACAACCAGAAACAATGCATTAGTGTAAAGTTATTTTAGATTTGGATATGGTATTCAAACATTAGGGGCAGAGATCATATGACCAATTTTAGTATTACTAGATTGTAAAAAACAGAGAGGTTAATCACAGTTATACCATTACTGAATCTTATAATATTGTTATACATATTACAATATATAAATCGGTAACTGAACACTCAAAGGTTTCTGATATACAGTATACAACAGTAAAATGATGACATTGTACATATTAGAAGTAGCAATGGCATTTTATTTTTATTAAAAACTACCATGGACATAATTTTATTAGTTATCTGAAATGAAAGTTCAGCAACCAGCAGCAAAATTGAAATCAATTTCTACAGTTTCAGAAACATATTAACTTTCAAACATTAAAAGAGATCAAGATTATGATTATGTCCCATAAACACACCACACAATATGGAATTATGTTTATTACTTACATCAATATTATGTAAAAATGTGGAAGTTTTTAAAGATATTTTGAAACCCAGGTACTTAAACCCTGTTTGGATATTAGTCATGGCTTTGATAGTATTAACATTCTTTCATTTATGCCTTGTATATTTTCCTAACTAGAAAAGGAAAAGGTTGTTTTGGACATACTAACCTTTGGCCTCCAAACCTTTGAGCGCTTACGGAGTAATTTCAGAGCACTGACGTATTCTGCTTGAATTCTTCGTGCTGGCACCATGAGATCTCCATCAGCTTTGGTTACTGCAACAAGATCTGCCATCTCAATTATACCTCGTTTGATACCCTGAAAAGAAAAACAGAAGGGAAAGGCAGAGCTCAGAAACATTGATTAGAACTAATTTCCATCTTCCAGCAGCCATACAGCTTTTTTGAAATAAAGCAACCAAGCTTTTGATTGTCTTTTCTCATAACACAGTAAGAGCTGTTCGGAAGTGGAATACACTGCCTTGTAGTGTGGTGGAGTCTCCTTCTTTGGAGGTTTTTAAACAGCGGCTGGATGGCCATCTGTCAGGAATTATCTGATTGTGTGTGCATGGCAGGGGGCTGGACTGGATGGCCTATGAGGTATCTTCCAACTCTGATTCTATGAAGACATTATCAGATAATTGAAGAGGTATGTATACTCTAACAGACTGGGAGCCTAGCTTTTACAAGGATTTCCCAGTTCTTAGAAAAACTTAATTTCTTGATCATAAAACAATTACCGTAATACACACTAGCTAAGCATTTCAAATTATGAACTACTGCACCCTTTCCTAACTTTGTGCTCTCCATGCAATGACCACACTCGCTGGGAAGTTGTGGTCCAGTGTATCTGGAGGGCATCAAGTTGGAGAGAGCTGAATTAGAGTTACCTTTTAAAAAATAATAGCACATTTGGACTTGTCTACAGGCTCAGCCAAACAGAAATAACGAATATACTTCAGTTGCACTGCTATAAAATCAGACTAGGAGACACTTTTATTCATAGGGTTAATTCATCTATTTAGAACAAACAAAGGTAAGAGCTGTACACCTCTTCAGGTGTTGCTGGACTGGAGCTTCCAACATTCCTTACCATTGGCTTGGCTGGCTAGCGCTTCTGGTAGTTACAGTCTAATGACACTGGAGGTCTAACATGATTCCCACCCCAATTTAGGATAAGTCTAGGTCATCCCTCAGCTAAGTGACCATTTGGAAGTGGTATGCAAATAAAAATAACTGGATACTTGTACTACAAAAAGCTGTGTACAATAAACTACACCACAAAATAGGGGATTAATAAAAGAATCAGCACTAGATGTTAAAAGGCACAGTTACCTGAACTACCTTGCATGCTAACAATAAACACAAAATCATTAATACAGATAATGACTTGTTGCCCATTCAAACTGCATTGCGGTGGGTGGGTTTTGAGGGATGTGTGAGGACTAAGAACAAAGCATGCCCTCTTTACACTAGTAAATATGGCCAAAACCAATCAATGCATTTTGTTGCTCAGTCCTAGCAGGGCTAGGTGACAGAAAATATGTTGAAAACCTCCTATGATTACAATTATACAAAGCCTTGATTTTTCCCAAAAGCAGCATGAGTACCTGCAACTCGTCACCTCCTGCTGGTGGCAGCATCAATACAAACATGTCAACCATATCGGCAACAGCAAACTCCGACTGACCCACACCTGAGAATCAAAAGCAGACATTGACCAAAAAGCCAAGGAGGCAAACTGTATCTGTCAAAAAGAGGGGCAATATGCTCCCCCTTTGTAGGATGTGTATGCACTCTTCATTTCACTGCCTTGTGCTGATACAGCATTAGAATGCTACACTTTTATCACTTAAAATAATTATACCTATATTAATTATAACTATAAGGTAGCACTGATTCAGTTTTATGCAAGAACTAGGCTCTCCCCCTTCCCCATGCTGTTCTAGATTCCATGAGTTAGATGGTAAAACAGAGCTCCTAAATGGCATCATTGCAGAAGCCAGATTCTAGACTGCAAAGAACACAGGAAAGAGTTTCACTGACCTACTGTTTCTACAAGAACAATGTCATAGCCTCCTGCTTCACACAACAGAATGGCTTCATTTGTGGTCCGTGTCACCCCACCTAGCGTTCCTCTGGTTGGAGATGGTCTGATGTAAGCATTCATATCTCTTGACAACTCAGTCATTCGTGTCTTATCACCCAAGAGTGAGCCTTAAGTATTGAAGAGAATTACACAACAGTTTAGTAATTCAAGTGTAATAGACTTTTGCCCCAAACCCAAGTCAGGCTTATTCTTCTAAAAAAGTTAGCACTATGCTCTGCAAACTTTATGCAGCATTACCTGAGTAAGATGTATCTTCCAGTCATGGAAGATACATCTGCTCAATTTTGAGCCATTTTCCTTCTCCTGGCAGTTCCCATACTTCCTGAACACTGGCTACGGTGACACATGCCTTGATTCTGTTTGGAATACATTCTGTTTGGAATAATGTAATGCACTCTATGTGGGGCTGCCTTTGGAAACTGTTCAGAAACTTCAGCAGGGCTAGAATGCTGCGGCCTGGCTGTTGACCGGAGTGGTTACAGAGATCATCTGACTCTCCTATTGAAACAGCTCCATTGGCTATCAGTCTGTTTCCAGGCAGAATTCAAAGTGCTGGTTTGGCCCTTAAAGCCCTAAATGCTTCGGTCCAGGCTATCTGAAAGACTGTATCTCCTTATACAAGCTAGCGCGAGCTTCAAGATCTGCAGGGGTTGGCTTTCTCGCAGTCCCATCACCTTCACAGGTGCGGTTGGTGAAGACTTGGGAGAGAGCTTTCTATGGCTGCTCCCAGGCTGTGGAACTCCCTTCCGTGGGAGGGCTTGTTGGCCCCTCCCTGTTTTCTTTCTGCTGGCAGGGGAAGATGTTTTTATTCTGGCAGGCATTTGAATTTTAATTATGGAGCAGTAGTGTGTGTGTAAAGTAGTGTGCTGTATTTTTTAATCTATTACTGAAATTATGTTTTAAATCTGTTTTAAGTGTTTTGAACTATTTTAATCATGTTTCTAATTAATATTGTTATGTAATCCTTTTTTAACTTGTGTAAATCAATGTTTTAGCATGATCTTTTTAAAATTATTGTAAGCTGACTTGAATCCCATCTTGGAAGAATGGCGGGATATAAATTCAATAAATAAATAAAAGATAATACAGGTTGCTGTGGGACAATGACCAGAAAGCCCCTTTCCATGAATGTTTTTTTCCATTCATTGCTCTTAGCATCTGTTAATACCTTCTAATGAATCTTAGGTGAATTTTCCCATTTTGTTAACACCCACACTTAACTTTCAGAATGAGGCAAGCCACATTTAATAAAAACAATGTTAATCTTGCTCCAGCAATAAATAATCAAGCAAACAAATAGGTCTGTGGCACCCTGAAGTTGAACAAATTTATTGAGCATAGGTTTTGGTAGCCTGGAGCTTACGTCACTATCTTCAGTGGAATTTATCCCAGGTAAATGCAAACTGGCTTAGGGCCAAACAGAACATTGAAATGTGTTCTTTTGGTTTTTTTTGCTTTTTAAAAAATGAGCTTCACACAATTAAAAAAATAAATTAAAAAACAAGCTTGCTGCCCAAGTGAAGTAAGGAGCATGAAAAATAACACTCACCACCACTAGTGCTAGAGGATGGGTCCACTGCCAACACAGACACTTTGTGTCCTCTTTCCGTGAGCATTTTCCCAAAGCATTCAATAAATGTTGATTTCCCAGCACCAGGAGGGCCAGACAATCCTAGGTAGTAGCATAAAAAACCTTGGTTCTAGGACAACATGAAGTCAAATTCAGCTTAGCACAAGGCTTTCTACATAATATACAAAACCACCAACCTCAATATTGCATTGACTTAACCCTAGTCAATACATTTAGTACCAGTGCATGCAGTGTGCTTAGGGGTTACTCTTGCCTCCTAAGTCACAAAATCTTGTGTATCTTTTTTAATGTTTACATTACCAGATAAAAATTTATACTCTACAAGCATATTTCACTTTATAGTCTAGAAAACTTACATACTCCTCCTAAAGCAGCCTAAGTTTGATTACTTCAACAATTTTCCTACCCTACAAGAAAGTAATGGTTATTTATAGATATGTTATGCAGAAATTACTGTTACTGAAAGGGGGAAATGGAGCCAAGAAACTCTGTAGTACCAACAAAACATTCAGAAAAATGAGGCATTTCATAAGGAGCTGTTTTGGAAGCATTTGGAAAAAAAACAGGACTTCAGGGATATGATACTTTAACAGCAATGCAGAAATATGACTGTTGTATAATACACAAGCTATCATAGTCAATTCCTTTTTAACTTTAAATAAACCACATTTCCTTAAAAAACTAGCAAGCGGAAACACTTTAAATCAGAACAACAACAATGGCACAAACAAAAGTGAACTGACCCACTCTAAAGGCTAGTGGTTTTCCTTTATTTAACTGTTCTTGTTCTCTGTGGTAGGATAGTACCTTCTGAAGGAGCACCTGTGCAATCTCTTTCTTCCGGCTGTGTGTGGATTCCATAAGAGTAATGGCTTCAGCCAAACAGGCCCTGTGTCCTTGGATTAGTCCATTGTACAGTCTCTCTAGAAGTCTTTGCTCTTTGTCGGAGAGCTCCCAGGCCTGCTGTTCTAACACTGCTGGATGAAACAAGCCAGTCTTCAGACCCTTCAAAGAGATTATCCTCCTTGAACTACACAACTGAAGCAAACTAGCCTTTTGGCCATATGGAAAAACAGATGCAGTGCTGGACCTCCAACAGAAGCTCTTCAAAGGTTTCCTATTATTCTTAAGAAAATGGGTGACAGGAAGTCGTAGCAGCAGCAATGACCCATTCATTTTGTCTTGTGTTAGGAAATTCTGTATTTAGCAAGCCTAATAAGAGAAAATAAATTTCTCATTTCAATACCATTTTCAGTTTTGAACAGCCAAAACATTTTCCAGCCATTTTTCTAAATACATGTTAAACTACACTTAGGCCAAAACTTACACATGCCAATTCAGGTGTTCTCAAAATCAGCAGATGGGATAGTCCTGCCCACCCTCCATCTCCATTTTGTCACTCTACAATGGAGAGAGACATTTTAAAGGAAAGTGATTTCAAACCTGATTTATCAGGGTCCAAAATTTGATAGATAAGACTTTCTCTTCTTGAAAGTCACCCTCCATGTGCAGAAGCAATGGATACAGCAAGAGGGAGGCATGACTGGTGGTCCAACCTTATTACATATTGCCCTCTGCAATATGTAATACAGTCGTCCCTTCACATTCGCGGGGGTTCCGTTCCGCGGACCCCTGCGAATGTGAAAAATCCGCGAATAACGACTCCCCTCCCCCCTCCCTCCCCAGGCCTTCGCGGGGACTCCGGAGGGCCTCCGGGGGTCCCGCAAAGGCCTCTCCACCCCTCCCCAGACCTTCGCGGGGCCTCCGGGGGTCCCGCGAAGGCCTCGCCACCCCTCCCCAGGCCTTCGCGGGGCCTCCGGAGGGCCTCCGGGGGTCCCGTGAAGGCCTCTCCACCCCTCCCCAGGCCTTCGCGGGGCCTCCGGAGGGCCTCCGGGGGCCCCGCGAAGGCCTCTCCACCCCTCCCCAGACATTCGCGGGGCCTCCGGAGGGCCTCCGGGGGTCCCGCGAAGGCCTCGTCACCCCTCCCCAGGCCTTCGCGGGGCCTCCGGAGGGCCTCCGGGGGTCCCGCGAAGGCCTCGCCACCCCTCTCCAGGCCTTCGCGGGGCCTCCGGAGTGCCTCTGGGGGTCCCGCGAAGGCCTCGCCACCCCTTCCCAGACCTTCGCGGGGCCTCTGGAGGGCCTCCGGGGGTCCCGCGAAGGCCTCCCCACTCCTCCCCAGGCCTTCGCGGGGCCTCCGGAGGGCCTCCGGGGGTCCTGCGAAGGCCTCGCCACCCCACCCCAGACCTTCGCGGGGCCTCCGGGGGTCCCGCGAAGGCCTCTCCAACCCTCCCCAGGCCTTCGCGGGGCCTCCGGAGGGCCTCCGGGGGTCCCGCGAAGGCCTCTCCACCCCTCCCCAGACCTTCGCGGGGCCTCCGGGGGTCCCGCGAAGGTCTCTCCACCCCTCTCCAGACCTTCGCGGGGCCTCCGGAGGGCCTCCGGGGGTCCCGCAAAGGCCTCCCCACCCCTCCCCAGGCCTTCGCGGGGCCTCCGGAGGGCCTCCGGGGGTCCCGCGAAGGCCTCTCCACCCCTCCCCAGGCCTTCGCGGGGCCTCCGGAGGGCCTCCGGGGGTCCCGCGAAGGCCTCTCCACCCCTCCCCAGACCTTCGCGGGGCCTCCGGAGGGCCTCCGGGGGTCCCGCGAAGGCCTCTCCACCCCTCCCCAGACTTTCGCGGGGCCTCCGGAGGGCCTCCGGGGGTCCCGCGAAGGCCTCTCCACCCCTCCCCAGGCCTTCGCGGGGCTTCCGGAGGGCCTCCGGGGGTCCCGCGAAGGCCTCTCCACCCCTCCCCAGGCCTTCGCGGGGCCTCCGGAGGGCCTCCGGGGGTCCCGCAAAGGCCTCTCCACCCCTCCCCAGGCCTTTGCGGGGCCTCCGGGGGTCCCGCGAAGGCCTCGCCACCCCTCCCCAGGCCTTTGCGGGGCCTCCGGGGGTCCCGCGAAGGCCTCTCCACCCCTCCCCAGGCCTTCGCGGGGCCTCCGGAGGGCCTCTGGGGGTCCCGCGAAGGCCTCTCCACCCCTCCCCAGACCTTCACGGGGCCTCCAGAGGGCCTCCGGGGGTCCCGCGAGTCCTCCCCACCCCTCCCCAGGCCTTCGCGGGGGCTCCGGAGGGCCTCCGGGCCTCCCGCGAAGGCCTCCCCACCCCTCCCCAGGCCTTCGCGGGGCCTCCGGAGGGCCTCCGGGGGTCCCGCAAAGGCCTCTCCACCCCTCCCCAGGCCTTTGCGGGGCCTCCGGGGGTCCCGCGAAGGCCTCGCCACCCCTCCCCAGGCCTTTGCGGGGCCTCCGGGGGTCCCGCGAAGGCCTCTCCACCCCTCCCCAGGCCTTCGCGGGGCCTCCGGAGGGCCTCTGGGGGTCCCGCGAAGGCCTCTCCACCCCTCCCCAGACCTTCACGGGGCCTCCAGAGGGCCTCCGGGGGTCCCGCGAGTCCTCCCCACCCCTCCCCAGGCCTTCGCGGGGGCTCCGGAGGGCCTCCGGGCCTCCCGCGAAGGCCTCCCCACCCCTCCCCAGGCCTTCGCGGGGCCTCCGGAGGGCCTCCGGGGGTCCCGTGAAGGCCTCCCCACCCCCTCCACAGGCCTTCATGGGGCCTCCGAAGCGCCTCCGGGGGCCCTGTGGAGGCCTTCCCTCTCCCTCCAGGTCTTTCACGGGGCCTCTGGAGGCCCCGTGTCGCGGTTTTGGGGGGGCCAGGGGGGCCCTCCCAAAACCGCGAATAACCAAAACCGCGAATGTCAAGTTCACGAATGTGGAGGGGCAACTGTATTACATATTGTCTATTCAGTGTAAGAATACCTGAATAGGGTTTCTGTTCCATGCATAAAGATACAACAGAAAGCCTGAGAGCTGTTTTTTTCCAAGAAAAGTAAGTTTTATGAAGTGCATTTTGAACAGATAAGAGACAGAGAGGAATACTTAAATTAAACATCTCCTTGGATTCCCAAGACATCCAATATAAGTTGCCTGTCAATTTATGGCAACCCTATGAATTTCATGGGGTTTTCTTAGACAAGGAATACTCAGATGTGGCTTGTCATTGCCTTCCCCTGAAATTTACGGTATGTATTTAGGTTGTCACAGAAGAGAAATGCCAGAAAAATCTTAGCTGTGTAGATTTCTATTTTATAATGACAATTTTACAGTTTCTTCCAGTATAACTCACAGTCCTAAAACTTCAGGTTCACATACTCACAACTCTTTCTCAAGACTGCTGATTTTTCAAATCAAGTAGACCAGTTCTACCAATTGCTGTGCAACTAGATTAGATTTGGCTTTCAATGGATGTAAGCAATAAATAAATAATAAAAACAAGAATAAAACACTAGAAAGCTAACAAACTGCTGCCCATATAGAAGAGGATGGACACTCCTGATAAAGGAATCATAGGTTATTACTGCTGTTGATATGAACTTAACACTGAAGGTTTAGCTAACACTCTCTATTTGAGCAACCCTAATATTCCCTGAAACATCTGGTTGGTCACAGCAGGAAATAGGATGCTCAGCTAGATAGGCTTTTGATCCAACCCAATAGGGCTCTTTTTATGTTTTCAGAAGGAACGGTCTACAGACTGAAATCTGGGAATCAAATGGTTATTTACCATCACATCATGGTATACCATGTGGCAACATTCACATGTTGTGCCCTTTAATAGAAATTTATATTAATTCCATCTTTTAACTATTCGTTTTCCAATTAAACAGATTCCAATTAAACACCGTTAAGGGCACAGTATTTCTTACTTATCCCTTGGGAAATATGCTGACCAAAATACTTTCTTATGTTTCTGAGTAACCATATTTAGGAATGGAGTATAAGGATTCTAAAACATGGTTAAACATTCCATAAGAAATGTTAACATGGAAATGCTGGTATTTATCTATCAAGCAGGAGCATAAGAAGTTCACATTGCACTTAACAATGAAGGTGCTAAATTTAACCAATTTTTAAAAAGAACACAACAGAAGCTACTTCAGATAAGCTGGACACAGAACAGTTAAGATTTCTCATATACTGTTATGAGATAAGTCTGTAAATGAAGACTAAAATTTACTTTTATATACTTAAGTGGTGATGATGATGACGATGACCACCACCAACAGCAGTAAGATCTGTGCATCTACAACTCCTACTAGCTTCACAAAAAGTTGGTTTATGTCCCCTCCCACATTATAAATTACAACTTCCATTTACAATGCTAAAGAGTTTAATCCTATTGTGATTGTTAATAGATAATACATCATAGCAGTCCAGAATTATTAATGACAATTTAATTCTATTTGACAGAGAGGTTATGGGAAGCTGCGCTGGGGTGGGGAAGACTTACTTAACATAATTTTGTTTCCCCCAATCATTTTGTGCTCACATTGATGCATTATAGAGATGCAGGTTAAACAAGATTTCAGAATTGTGCTTCCAACCTCATAATCCCAACTATACAAAGGGATCTTGTAGCACCTTGGAGAGTAATTTAAGAGTCCTTAGGGTTCGCAAAGGCTTGAAGGCTGCTTGGCCCACCTCCTCCCTGCAGTGAAGTGGCCACATAACAGGAGCCAAGGGAAGTAACAGTGCCACTCTATTCTGCTTTAGTCAGACCTCACCTGGAATACTCTGCCCAATTCTGGGCACAATTCCAGAAGGATATAGACAAGCTGGAGCATATCCGGAGGAGGGCAACCAAAAGGGTACAAGGTCTGGAAGCCATGCCCTATGAGGAACAGCTTAGGGAACTGGGCATGTTTAGTCTGGAGAAGAGAAGGCTAAGAGGGGACTTGATAACCATGTTGAAATATTTGAAGGGATGTAATATTCAGGATGGAGCAAGCTTGTTTTCTGCAGCTCTAGAGACTAGGACATGGAGCAACAGACTCAAACTACAGAAAAAGAGATTCTACCTAAACATTGGGAAGAACTTCCTGACAGTAAGAGCTGTTTGGCAGTGCAATGCACTACCTTGGAGTTTGGTGGAGTCTCCTTCTTCAGAGGTATTTAAACAGAGACTGGATGGCCATCTGTCAGAAATGCTTTGTTTATTCCTGTGTGGCAGGGGGTTGGACTGGATGGCCCTTGAGGTCTCTTCCAAGTCTTATGATTCTATAAAATGCTGGCTGGCTGAACCTGCACAATGCCATTCAAGGCACTCCAGCCACAAACTTGCAGGAAGAAGTAGTTTCTTCCCCCTCCAGTACCTCTGAAGGAAAGTTTAATGGATGGTGTAATTGTATTACTACTACTATTACTAGTATTAATGCATTTATTTATTATCAGGTGTTATTATTATTAATGCATGTATGTATTATCGGGTATTATTATTATTAATGCATTTATTATGAGGTATAATTATTAATGCATTTATTATCAGGCAATATTATTATTATTATTGTATTTATCAGGTATTATTACTGATGCATTTATTTATTATCAAGTATTGTTATTATTAATGCATTTATTATCAGGTATTATTATTATTATTAAAGCAGTTATTATCAGGCATTATTATTATTATTAATGCATTTATTATCAGGTATTGTTATTATTAATGCATTTATTATCAGGCATTACTATTATAATTATTATTAATGCATTTATTTATTATCAGGTATTATTATTATTAATGCATTTATTTATTATCAGGTATTGTTATTATTAATGCATTTATTATCAGGCATTACTATTATAATTATTATTAATGCATTTATTTATTATCAGGTACTGTTATTAATGCATTTATTATCAGGCATTACTATTATAATTATTATTAATGCATTTATTTATTATCAGGTATTATTATTAATGCATTTATTTATTATCAGGTACTATTATTGTTAATGCATTTATTATCAGGCATTACTATTATAATTATTATTAATGCATTTATTTATTATCAGGTATTATTATTAATGCATTTATTTATTATAATGTATTGTTATAATACCTGTTATAATAGGTATTGTTATTATTAATGCATTTATTATCAGGTATTATTATTATGAATAATGCATTTATTATCAGGCATTACTATTATTCGTATTATTATTAATGCATTTATTTGTTTATTACCAGGTATTATTATGATGATGATGATGATTATGCAGTACTCTTAAGTCTTGGGGGTCCACGGCAACAAAAGACTAAATTTAAAGGGGGGGTCCTGGTAAAGAAATGGTTAAGAGCCACTGTTTTACATTGTAAACACAGCAAAAAGGGCAAAGAGCTGCCCTCCTTTAAGCCGTAAAGAAATAAATGAAGACGCGAGCCCGGCGCCCCTGCCCGGCAGAGCCACCCTTGAGCCAACCTAACCCTACAAGACCCCCCGCCCGCCGCCGCCGCCGCCGCCGCCGCCGCCCCCTCCCCGGAGAGGCAGGCGAGACCGGCGGACATTTTCCCTTCCCGTCCATACGCACCGCAGTAAGGAAATGAACGCCCCTTTCAGAATCCTTTGCATCCGGGACACGTCAGGGGGAGGCCGAGGCGCACGCCAATCAAGCCACAACCTCTCTCACCCAGACCCCGCTCCACCGCCTCCGCTCCCTGACGGTGTCTCTTTGCGCCTGCGTGGAAACCAGCCAAGGACTGTGCAAAGTAAAAAAAAAAGGGGGGGGGGCTTCTTGCGCACGCGTAGTGGACGTTGTCGCTCTTTCGGATGCTCATAGAGCGAAGAAAGTTTTAGAGCGCCGTACTTTTTTTCCCTCCCCCGCACAAACTGGGTCACCTGGATGTATTATTATTATTATTCTATTTCTTGTTCTCTCGTGAGATTGATGGCAATCTCTCCCTGCTTCAGAAACCGAAGTACAAACAGCAATTAGTCACAGAATTATAGAGTTGGGAGAGACCATATAGTCTAATCCCAAACCTCCGGCATAACATAAAAGGTTATTTTAAATAAATACTTTATTATTATTATTATTATTATTATTATTATTATTGTATTTTTGTATTATTTTGTATTATTTTTTATTAACGTTTTATTGATTTTTCTTTTCCAAATAGGTATAATTGTACAGTAATGTGTAAAACCAGTGTGTATAGAGCCATTGTACTGTCTATTCTCCTTTATGGGTCTGAAACATGGGTAACCTATTGCCAACACTTATGACTCCTCGACCGCTTTCATCAGTGCTGTATACGCACAATCCTAAATATACACTGGACTGATTAAGTGACGAATGTTGCTGTCCTTGAGCAAGCAGGGATCACCAGCATTGAGGCCATGATATTGAGAACACAGCTGCGCTGGGCAGGGCATGTGTCTAGGATGGAGGACCATCGCCTCCCAAAAATACTACTCTACGGTGAACTCACCACAGGTCAGCGTAAGAGGGGCGCTCCAAAAAAGCGATACAAAGACTCCCTGAAACAACATCTCAGGCTTGGCCAAATTGATCACCAACAGTGGTCCGCCCTGGCCTCACATCGGGAGGCATGGAGGCGTACTATCCACAATGCTGCAGCCTTATTTGAGAACTCATGCTGAACAAGTCTTGAAGAGAAACGACAACACAGAAAGAATCGCAACTTGGAAACATCACCCAAGGAGACCCTCTGCTGTGCTTTCTGCAACCTGACTTGTTTATCTCAGATTGGCCTTTTCAGTCATCAGTGCGCTTGCAGAAAGTGCGGGATGAGTCCTTCCTGAATCTTTGTTTGCAAAGAAAAGCCAGAGATAGTGTGTTTAGATTAAGAGGAAAAATGTATTAGTGTTAGGATAGGCAGTTTTATTTTTGTATTAGTAAGAAAAGAGGAAAACAATTATTATTATTATTACAGTATTGTGTTATTGTTACAGCCTTTTGCAGTTGGGTTTATTTTTCAGTAGAATGGTCTTATTCCAATAAAAAATTCCTAATCCCCCCAAACCTCCGGCATGCAGGAATACCCAATTAAAGCACTCCCGACAGATGGCCATCCAGCCTCTGTTTTAATTCAATTAATTCAAATTATCTTGCAAAGAAGAGGAATGTGTGTGTGTGTGTGTTGGTTGGTTTGATTTTTAAGATGTTTAAAAGTAGTCCTAAAAATGCAGAGAAAAACTGCTCTGAATTACTGATCCCATATTGTAAGGGAGTGGCTGAGCAAATAAGCTACTCTCATGTGGTAAAATATAGGGCCAGCAATAAAATACAAAATGGAAGGCTGCACCTTCCACCCATTTGGAACCTTGGAATTTTTAGGTGCTGAATCCACTTTTCCAGATCCACTTTTGCTGTACTGCACACTTATACCTCAGCTAATGAAGTAGACCTGGTCCTGGCCATTGCTTATTTAACAGAAAATTTGATACTAGGAATATCATGGAAAGAATATGGGTAGGTTCCTACACAAACACACACGCAATTGACCTTGTTTCATCACTGTTTTTAATTCAAAACTAGCAATATGCACCTATGAAATGAAGCATGGTTAGGTAAGACTTGAATATTCAAGTAAAAAAAAAAAAAACATTTAGAGACCAAAGCTTCTTTCCAAATTATTCCAGGGATCCTTTTTTTTATTTCTTTCAGCCACCACTTTTCTTAGGACTTCCATTTCAGTGGCCAAATTTACAGATGTATATGCTTGGATTTTGTTTGTTTTTTAACATGCTGGGGGTGAGGAGCTGGAGGGGCAGATTAATTTACTTTTCACTTTTCTGTCTGCTGTTCAGGCAAGCTCAGTAAGGCTTGTGGCAGCAGCTGCTGTTTACTTTGCCTGTTGCAGGCAGACAAAAACTACAGTAGAATTGGCTAGAGTAGAATCTCATTCTTTCCCAGCTCAAATTTTACTGCCTTCGTCATTATAGATATGCTGCTGCAACCGAGCAGCAGAAGTATTTCTGTAGCCCTCCTTCACCATCTTCCCAAGAACAATGTTGCCACCAAAGATCCTTCAGCTAGAGAGGAAAAAAAATGGGGGGGGGGAATGTGTGGGCTACAAAGACTTTGGAGTTGTCTAAACGGTGAAAATATTCCTCATGGAATGCAAGGAGAATACGACCTCTCTTAATGGGATCCCACATCGTATCGCTGTATTCAGAAGGAGTGGGGCTAAATATGCCATATACTCTGCAGGAAAAGCCTTTGCGGGAGAAACAGCAGGAGAAATGCATATTCCTGCTCATTGGGACAAGTGACGTGAATTGATTCGCTTTCCCAAAGGAGCAGAAGCTGAAAGCTGAAGGGCGATCTGGTGCAACATTTGTCACCCCGTTGATCGTCAGGATTGATTCGGCTGATCAGGATGGCTAGATGGGTGTCCCCTTCTTCCATCATCGCCTCATATGTGTCCCTCCCAAAGCTGTGCGCTCAGTGGGAAAGGACAACCATCCCAGATAGGAGTGTGCCGTTCTTCAGTCAAGGGTATATGACGGCTCTGCTCCCCTGCTAGAACCTCCAAACAAGCTCAAAGTCAATTTGTTGGAGAACGTAGGGTAGTGAAGCTTCCAAGACTCCAAAAAAGAAGAAGAAGCTTTCTGTGAAGCAGTTTTTGGCTGATAAACACATTACTACACTTGAACATCCTCCATATTGGCCAAATTTGGCACCATGCAACTTTTTTTCCCCCTAAAGTGAAATTGGTGCTTAAAGGAACATGTTTTGAGTTGACTGATGCAGTAAAGAAAATGGCAGATGTGTTGACACAGCTGACAGAAACTGATCTGCTTCATGCCTTTGACCAATGGAAGACAAGACTGCATCAAGGGAGCTGAGTATGTTTAGCCTGGAAAAAAAGATGGTTAAGGGGTGATATGATAGCCCTGTTTAAGTATTTGAAGAGGTGTCACATTGAGGATGGAGCAGGCTTGTTTTCTGCTGCTCCAGACTAGAACACGGAGCAATGGATGCAAGCTCCAGGAACAGAGATTCCACCTCAACATTAGGAGGAACTTTCTGACAGTAAGAGCTGTTCAGCAGTGGAACACACTCCCTCAGAGTGTGGTAGGGTCTCCTTCCTTGGAGGTCTTTAAACAGAGGCTGGATGACCATCTGTCAGGGATGATTTGATTGTGTATTCCTGCGTGGCAGGGGGTTGGACTGGATGGCCCTTGTGGTCTCTTCCAACTCTACAATTCTATGATTCTATGATCAGTGTTTGAGTGTGAACGGGGAGTATACTGAAGGGGACAAGCATTAGAATTGCAATACATATACATAAAAGATGGGTTATTGTATCAGTCTCCTTATTTAATAGACAGACCTTCTAGATATTATGTATGTACTGTAGTTTATAGATATCATTAATATCTACATAACTGCTGATTGACAAGGTGCTTGTATTGTGACCTCCATGTTTCAGATAATGGCCGGTATTTATATAGACAATCTGAAGTTGTTTTGCTGACTCCCACAGATCTGAGGGTTGAAGACAGTCATACTTTTAGAATCTCTTGACTCTGTTTGACTTAATTCTTTATATACCCTCCTTGAAAGACAGTTCAGTTTTGGGTGTCTAACATTTTCTCCAGTGAAGATAAAACCAACAAATTAATCTTTTCTATATAATTGTCCTATACTCCTTTAGCAATCATTTGTCATCTAAAAGTCCAGCTACAGTCGGTTCCCAGACTTACCACGTGGATACTGGAAACCGTGGATAATAGTGAACCCTATTAAAATAAAGGACTTCCAGTACAAACATACCATAGAGCTGTGTTGGAGGACAGCATTTTCCAGCGTGACTCTATGGTATGTGTTCCCAATTATTTCAGCAGTGGATAACTGAAACTGCAAATTTTGGTTCAGTGGATATGGGGGTACTACTGTATATCTTTGGCTTGCTTCTGATGACACTTGTTATTGTTGGCATCTTACTGCTGTCAACAATATGCTCAATTATTTCTGCTTTTATATAATAAATTTGTTTTGGTAAGACTTCAAGGGGATTTTATAGCTTCCTAGGATTTGCTAGGCAAATAGTACCATGGCAAAATCAAGGTTAGCTTCTTGGAATTTAATTTTTGAGGGAATATTTTCAAGCTGTGGATGGTGGAATCCATGGATGCCAAATCTGTGGATACAGAGGGCTGACAATATAACCAATCAGAGGAGAAACCACCCCAGGCATAATTCTGAATGATCACTTTCTGATGCAAGGTTGACTGAGAGTAACAACCACAGTGTATTAAATTCTCTACATGTGGTGGCGGGCCATCTGATTCCCACCATCACATGCAAACTTCCAAAGGAATTAAATTATATTTGCCATGGATGGACTGAGGTGGAACTGAGCAGGAGGGTTGAACAGATATATGTGTGTGTGTGTGTGTGTGTGTGTGTGCAGCCTGCTGTGTGCTGCTGTTGTGAGGAGCCATCAAACAAATGAGTTTGAGACTAGCCACAACTCTAAACAGAATGGCGCTTGGTAGGTGCTCTACAGTCAGCTAAGTATGTTTACTGTACTTAGAAGTAAATTATGCTAATGTCTGTGGGCCTTCCCCCCCAATAACTTGGTACAGAATTGTAATGTTCATTACGTTTCTAATATCTCTGGCTTTTCCTGTATAAATGTGTATTATGTGCCATCAAGGCAGCTCTGACTTATGGTTCATCCTATACAATTTATTATATTTTCTCTAAAACATTTTCCTCTCATTTTAGTAACAAGTGAAGCTACTATCTATCTATCTGAGAATCAGTGTGATATAGTGGTTTGAGTGTTGGACTAGGACACTCAGAGACCTGCTTGGCCATTGAAACCCACTAGGTGACTTTGGGCTAGCCGCACTCTCTCAGCCCGAGAGCAAAACACCTCTGTACAAATTCTGCCAAGAAAATCCCATGACAGGTTCACTTGAGTGTCACCATAAATAAGAAATAACTTGTAGGCACACAGCAAGAATATATATATATAGTGTATACACAAACACACATGTAAGAGTTACTATTCCATTTTAAAACGATTATTATGGTTGTTGTTGTGTGCCTTTACATCATTTCCAACACACGGTAACCCTAGGATAATACAAATCTGAGTAGACAAACTGAAGTGACTTGAGTTGCAATCCTATGCCTTTGTACTTAGATTAACAGTACAGTCCTCTCTGCATGTCTACTTAGAAATGTGTTCAGCTGGATTACTCCCACATTTGCATAGTATTACAAACTAAATTCCAGTAAAACATGGACAGGATTGGGCTACACAAACTACATCAGTGAAATTTTTTTTGGAAGAGATATAGTGGGGAGTGCCAGACATCATTTTTCTACCCAACGCTACACTGATTAAGTAGTATTCATTCTTACCACTTGATGGTGCCTGAAAGCAATTAACATTTTCACCTGCTGGAAGTACAGTATTAAGGTCAAATTCCACCCACCATTCTGAGTTTTCTTCTTGAAAATAAACTTGCTGAGGGTCACTGAAAATCATTGCATGTCTTCCCCCCCCCCCCCACCAGACTTTGTTACCTTAGGTGTTCCTGGCTCACATGCAGATCCATTCTCTCTTCCTGGCATATCAAATTCCTCTCCTGGAGCAGAAATCCATCTTGATATGTTTCTTTGTCTAATTGGTTTCCTGTAAGCCTCACCACAGCATAACAAGCTTACACTTCACCAGGAAAGCTTGCCCTTTAACAGCAGCTTCAGTTGTTGCCTGTCATGCACAATATGCAATTTTTTGGTATTGTTTTAGTGACATTTTAAACAGATGCAGTTCACTTTTAATTCTTGTGAAATAAAAGCAGTGTTGAGGTTTGAGAACTGAAAAAATAAAGGCCTAATAAAAGTGTTATTAATGCACTCTGAATTTATTAGCGCTCTTATAATTTATTCATCACAATAACAAATCGGTTCTTTCCACAGAGCTCCTAAAATTTTTCTATTCTTTCTTGTACATGCATTATAGCTATTAGGTTTTAGGCAATTGGGCAAAACCTTAAGGAACACAATAGAGATGTTAACTTCTGATCCATACAACCTGTATTTAACAACCCTAAAAGACTCACTTAAACATTGGTGTTCCATGGGCCCAAAAGATAAGTTCTCAGCCATCTGCTTTTCCAGATACTGGCAGAATGGTCTTTTCATTCTCTGTGCCCTCTATATAGCAGTGGGGAGGGTTTTTTTAAAGATGGATACAGTTTTAGTACACATTATAGCCAGCTGGTCGGATTTGTATACTTAGTGACACTAGGCCATGGTTTGTGGAGTTGCCACACTGCAGGTTTATGTACACTTCTATAACGGTTGTATTATGCATTTTTTGCTGGCCCTTTACAAAGCGTAATTGGGAGTAAAAGTGCCTTTAGAGCATGCATCCTATTGGCAAATGTTGTCAATAGTACAGTATAAACACTTCTTGAGCCAAGGAGGCCTCTTATTTTCCTGAGCCAAGGAAGTATCTTATTATAGGAGCTGCACATTAAGAAGTCTTCGGAAAGATAGGCACACTGTGATCTGTAATGTGGATCCCAGCCAAATTATTATTAAAGTAGTAAGAAACTATCTTTAGTGAGCTGAAACAGTTTAGTTTCCAACAGTGAGGGTATGAAATTAACTTCTCAAAAATAAAGCAATAGAAATAGTTATACTGTAATTGGTTTTTTAAAAAAACATTTTAAACCAAACTAAATTTCTTTGCCAGTTGCACTTTCTATTGTGTGAGAGAAGCTTCATCTTGTGACTCACAAAAACATAAGTAAAGTACCATGCATCACTAGTAAAGCAATTGCATTTTTGAAGAGGGCACATAACTGACCATATTTAAAAAGTGTGAACAGCATAAATTCAGTATTTAGATTGTTTTTATCACAGAGGTTGAGAGAAATTACAGCTTTTGCTTCAAGTGATTTAACATGAGCTGAATAGTTTTAAATAAGTTATCCCTCTTTAAAAAATATTTTTGGTACTTTTCAATTTTGATAGCAACAGGCAAGCTGAATGTTGAGTACAGTAGTTGCTTTTGATCACATCTCCTGTTTTGGCTCCAGTAATCAGAAATTACTATCTGATTTAAAATATTATATTCCCCCTCTCCATCTTTATAACATCCACAATGAACAAAATAAAGTATGTCACTGTGTAATAGATCAGCAGCCAATAAAACAAAGCCTTGTAGCACCTTTAAGTTTTAATAGAAGTCTTCTTCATCAGATACATGAAATGTTATCCTCAGATGGCAGTCTATTACACTCATGGGTATGGGAAAGAAACTAAATTAGGGATGGGGAAATGTGCAGCCCTCTAGGCATTGGAGTGAAACTCCCATCAGGCCTGCAGGCATCGCCAGTGATGAGATGATGGGAATTAACATCTAGAGGGTCACACTTTCCCTATACTTGTATGAAACAATGGGGTAAAATGGCTGAAGTAGTTAGTCCTTGACAGTTTGATTAAAGCTGAAATACATGCACAATAAATATAGTGACCTTTCACAAGTACAGCTGTAACTGATGATAGCACTATCTTAGCAAGGTTAAGGAAATTAACACCAAAATGGGTCAGAAAGTAATTGTTTCTAAAATAAAAACTTCTTCCCAAACAAATAGAGCTTTCAGGTTGACATCTCTCTTTGAATACTGCCACTGAGGAAAGACAACTTTCAGATCAGCAGCAGAAAGTCTAGGAAGAGTGAAATGTTCTACTGGTTTATGAATATTCTAGTTTCTGACACAATGAAAGACATTGCCGTACAATTTTGCAAGATCTGCTGGCACAGATGGCTTAATAAACAAAAACTAATTATATTCAAAGACTAGGGGGTTGTCCAAATGGAGAAAAAAACCTCCTCATGGAATGTGAGGAGAATCCTACCTGTCTTAATGGCATTCCATGTGATTTTGCCATATTGTGAAGGAGGGAGGCAAAAAAGACCAAAAACCTCACCAGAGGGGTGTGCATTTCTGCTCATTAGTTGATTTGATTCACTTGTTCAAAAAAGAGGAAGCACAAATGTGATTGGCTGGATGAGTTCAGGAAAGGGGCTTGCTAGCAAGGCAAGTGCCCACTCCCATGTTAGATTTTCGCCTTAGCAGGCAAGTGTTAAGGTGAGAAAACAGGGTGTTGGGGGTTTTTTTGTTTTTTGTTTTTGTATTCAAGTGAAAAATTGCTCAATCACACCTAGAACATCATTTTTAAAAAGTAAGGTTGGCGGCAGCAAATTCAAGTATGTGCAAATCCAAGTAAATCACTCGTGGCCACCATGTTTCCTAGCAGGCATGCAGAGCTTAAGTGGGCAGAAAACCCATTAGGACAGGTTGCAGCTGCTGTGAAATGTCATTACTATGAGGGGCTCCATTTTTTACGTGCTCGTAGGACTGGTGTATGAATACTAGGTTAAAAATCAAGAAGCGAAAGGGCATGAATAATGTGAAAATCACTACAATTGAGAGAAAAAAGCAGTGGGTTGATCTGTCCTGGAACCAGGACTGCTCAATTTAGCTGACAGATAATTTCGTGTCAGGAAGTGATCAGATAAGATAACGAAATTGATAGAACACCAGGTTATTCAAATGGAGACAACCCAAGATGACCAAATGAGCTCTAAAAGGGTCAATCATGACTTAGTAGTAAACTGATACAAGTTGGAGAAAAATAAGTAAGTATCCACACTGATGAGGTCTAAACTGGCCATATCTAATGAAGCAGGAAGAAAATTGTAAAAACTGTGGTGGTTAATAAAAAAAAAAGCCATTTAGTGCTTTCTTGTTTACAAAAATCTGAACAGCAACATGGAGGAAAGGGAGGGGGGAGAAATCAATTCTTCCATAAATGACTTGAATCAGAGATGACTACGAAGCTGATTTGTAGTACCTTCAGAACAAAAATAAACCAGTAAACAATACAGCTTTACGTAGTGCATGCTGCCATGTTTGCTGCCACAGAATGTGGTGGTGGCTACTGACTTAGAAAGGGTTGAAATGAACTTACACAACAACAAGCAAATATCTATCAACATTCATTAGCCATGACAGCCAAATTGTAGCTCTGTTTGGAAGCACTGTGCCTCTACGACACTTTCTTGGGGGTGGAAACAGATGTTGCCTTCATACTCAGCTTGTGATCTTCCCTCTCAGGGATTGAGAGGACTGCTGAGGTAATCTCTGAATCTGTTCTCTGCAGAGGTGGTTTATGACCATTGCTGATTACTAGCCATACAAGGGGAGGTAAAGTGCCTATGTCCTAAAGCAGTTGCTACATGCGGAGAGCACACACTATTATCAGAGTTCTGGGCTAGATGGTGCTCTGGAACAGAATGAGAAATTGTTTTGCCTCAAACTAGGATCTAGGAATATAAAAATGCTTTCCATATCACAGATGGGAAATGTGACTATTTCCTGGATTCCCATGCATCCCAGTGGGATGAAATGTGCTCTCTTGGTCATACAATTTCAGTTCCACAGATCCCCAGTTAAAGAGGTCTTACAAGAAAAGGTATCTGGCCAACACTCTAAGAGAAATTGTTTTAAAAATAGCTTAGTGGCAGCTGCAGTTGATGTTGCTATTAGACCAATTTGATTTCAGAATGATCCTTGTTAAAACTATGTAACTATTTAACCTTGTTAAAACTATGTAACTTCCATTCACTGAGTGTTGTTACCTTGTTGCAGGTTACATTTCTTCACTTTAAATGCAGATTAATATACAGTTGTCCCGTCATATTCGCCGGGGTTTGGTTCCAGCCCCCCCCCACTCCGTGGATATCAAAATCCGTGAATACTCAAGTCCCATTATATGCAATGGCATAGCAAAATGATGTCCCTTATATAAGATGGCAAAATCAAGGTTTGCTTTTTGGATTATTATTTTTTAAAGAATATTTTCAAGCCATGAATACTTAAATCCGTGGATATGGAGGGACAGCTGTACATATCAAGCAAATACATACTCTGTGGTTTTCAAGCACCTAAAATGAATATGAATATTGTCAACATGGTATTGGGACAGGACCACAAGTAAGGTATTTGGAAAACATTTCCCAGTAAGTCTGACAATATTAAGAACAGATAAGGCATCTAAGATTATTTTATAAGGAGGCATAATGGTATCATTTGCTCTTCCATGCTGACAGAATTTATATATCATTTCCAGGAAAACACTTTTTTCCTTCCCAAGAAACTGTTCTTAGCAACTGTTATTCATTTATATCATAGCTAATAAGTGTTTTATAGCTTGATAATAAATGCACACGACATCATTTTAATCAAAGTAAGCAATATGTTTATTTGAACTTCAGTAGAGATGAACCACTAAGTTTTGGAATAAAAAAATACTGAAAAAGTACTACAGCTTGAATGAATATAAAAACATTAGCAGAAAGAAAACAATTTAAAATGGTAAAAAAATTAACCTTAAGTCTGAACACTTGAATAGGTTGTTTAAGTCCTCCCAATATGTGCTAACATCTGCTACATTGGCAAAACACAAAGCTCTTACAAAATGAAAAAGCTACTTCCGTTATGTGAACTGCGTAAAACTGCCCAATCTTTAAAAGGCTGTACAGTTTGTCTTGAAATATACAGACCTTGCAGTACATGACAAAAGCATTTATTGACCCAACTTGCTGTGTAAAGCTGTGGATGGGCAGAAGTATCAGTTAGTATTAAGATGAAGCCACTAGAAAAATGAAATGCACACAGCAAGACTTAGACTTGTTTAACAAGCTATGTTTACAGTATAATTCTATCTGTCCATGTCATCTTCCCCTTACCTCCCACCCCCTGAACTATCTAATTTCTTTAGGCTAGTCCATCTCTAATTTCCAAATACACTGTACATACATTTAGCAAAGAGCATACCTAAAAATTCTTGCAGCAGTATGGTCAGTACACATTTTTGGAAAATTACACTGAAGCCTTAATTTTTCTGAGGATAGCAACTATTACCAAAACCAATGGCTTTCAAACATCTTGAAAAACTGTTTCAAAAAGAGAGAGTAACCATCAACTTTTGGCACTCATTCCAGAACACAAAACACAACGGATGCTCCAGAGAAGGGGATCTTCGTATGCTAGATGAGATTGCTTGAGAACAATGTCTTCCTGATTAAACTGACTTGGTCATCCCTAACTATTACATACTGCCCTGCAAGATATAAACTACTATGTAAACTAAGAATCTTAATACCAACAACTTAGTAGTGGCTTTTTCTCCTGATCTAACGTTGGTCACAGAAGTCAAGTATAATAAAGGCTGCTGCCAGTTTTGTACATGTGTCTGACTCATACATCCTTCAAGTACATGCAAGGCTCAATAGTGTCTGAAGTCTAGCTGCTCAGAATCCTTTTAAGACACAGAAGAAATGGGGTTATGAGGAGAGCCCATCTGTGTGAGAACTTTATCCAGCCACTGGAGGGGACCATGCAAGTGAATCTCAATCCAACATGGTGTGCTTGTGACATCTTGCCGGTGATATTCTGCTCCCCAACCCTACAAAGAAAGGAGCGTGAATGTCACAGCAACATTTTGTTTTTGCTACAGGTATAGCTGCATCCTGAGAATGTAAAATTAGTTTCTGGGCAAAGTACAAAGTGTTGGTTATTACCTTTAAAGCCCTATATGGTTTGGGTCCAGGTTACCTTCAGGATTGCCTCCTCCTGTACAATCCGCCCCATACACTCAGGTCCTCTGGGTGACATTTGCTTCAACCAGCCAGGACTAGACTGGCAACTGTCACCCAGAGTATCTTTTCATCAGCTGTCCCCAGATTGTGGAATGACCTGCCAGAAGAGATTTGACAGCTAAACATGCTGTCAGCATTTAAAACAGCACTAAAAACCTACCTCTTCCGGCAGACCTACCCAGTTGATTTTAATCTATGTATTTTAAATTGGTATTTTAAGTCTATGAATGATTTTAATGTTTGTTTTAATCCTATCTGTTTTTATTGGTGTTTTAAAAATGATTTTATGTCATATATTGTATTTTAATTTATGTTGTACCCTGCCTTGAGCCTTGGGGAGAGGCTGGTAAGAAATTAAAATTTATTATTATCTCTCTCTGGCTTTTCTTCGCAAACGAAGATTCAGGAAGGACTCATCCCGCGCTTTCTGCAAGCGCGCTGATGACTAAAAAGGCCAAATCTATATAATGCTCTTGGGTATGTTGCCTTTCCCAGCATACTGATTGGCTGCTCAGGAAACACACCCAACCAATCACCACCCACATGCAAATTCCCTCTCCACCTCACAACCCACTCCTGCCACTCAATCTGTGACCCAGACTGGGACCCAGACAGTTAATTGGTGGCGGCGGTGGCAGCAGAGCAACAGAGCGGGTCACTCTCAGCAATTCCAGGAAAAGTGTGGAACAATGAGAAGGGGAAGGAGGAATTTTAGAATCCACCAGCCTACCTTACAGGGGTGTTGTGAGGTCTACCAGGCATTTTTTTGGGGGGGGGGAGTTTTTTAACTGTGTATGTTACACCGGGTACAGCTAGTATTATTATTAAAAGGCAATAGGACAAACTGTACAGTAGACATCACACTCTTAGCATTCAGTTTTAGAAGAATGCACTCATTTTCTGCTCTCTGGAATTTTTATCTGAATTTGATCTGAATGCTGTAGAATGTGGCTTAACTAAAAGCCTTCCAATTCACAGTCAAGGCAACATGGTGGGAGATTTTATACTGTAATGCACCCAACGTGCTGGAAACATTCAAGTTCCATTTTGATGGGATAATATCCTATTGATGTCATGCAATATAGTCTCAATTTTTCTGGATGGTTCCATAAACACTACTATCTACTGACAATCCAGTATATCATTACCCTATGATTCATACTTACATATATACTACAGGAAATGTTTTCTAATGGATATTAGGCTACCACTGATCAAGTTAGCCAAACATGACACTATATACTGTATTTGTCAGTGGCCACATTCAGGCTTCAGGATGCCAGTCCAGACAGGTCCAGGCAGCTTCTTCTCCATTATCCTTCTACTACTCCATTATCCAACTACCCACCCCAAAAATCTGTTCCAGCAGATATCTGACATATCTCCACAGCCTCAAGATTAGGTTTCATTGCTGTATTGCTCTTAATTGTTTAGCTGACTGCTGCTTAGTATCCACTTTTATCTGCTTGTCATCACTCTCTTGTTGAAAGTTGTTTGGTTCCTTTTTGAAAGAAGCCTTGATTCAAGCAATATTCTGATCTCAGTGTTAATAATCTGCTTCTGGAGCAAGAATTTCCACATCTAAAAAAATATTCTTCAGTACGAAGATTTAAAAAAAGCACCTTAGCTAAGCACTACCACACACAATACTGTTCATCAGGACCCTTTCACTTGTCAGCTTGCCTCTGCACTACAACAAGGATGGGTAACTGTCAGAGGCTAGGGGGCCACAATAAGCCCCCCAAGAGACCTTGGGGGACATTTGGTAGCAAAAAAACCTTTGAGACTGGGAGGTCCTGGAAGCCAATGAACCGCTCTGGGGAACCACACTTTGCCCACCTCTGCAATATAGCAATGATGGGGAAAGTGTGGCCTTTAAGAAGGTGGAATACAGTGCCCATGACCCCCTCACCATTAAGCTATCCTGGTTCAAAATGGTGGAGACTGAAGGGCCATCAATTGGCTCAAAATGATGGGAACATCATCTGCCCCACCCTGGCACTAAAGACATACAAAAGCAAAGTCTTATGGCACCTTAAAGACAAACAAACATATTACGGCATAAGCTTTCAGACTCAGTTCATGAAAAATTATGCCATATTCTTTCTTGCTGCAGTGACCATGACTACATCTTTGCAATCTAGTTCTAATAAGGCATAATTGTCTGTTAATATTTTGAACAGAATCATACTCCATTGGCTACTGATAAACATTAACATGAATTCTAGATAGAGCTGGATTTGAAAATAGGAGACAGTGTCCTGTTCTCAGCAATTCCATAAACCAATCTTTGATGGCACAACACATCTAAGTTGTGGCTTGTGGATACTGGCAACATTTGGAAGACCCATTTTAAAATTAAAGGCAATAGATCAGAGGTGGGAATCATGCTGTGCTTCAGATGTTGTTGCCTATGCTGAGTAGGGGTGCTGGGACCTGGAGTATCGTATTGCATTTTATAGAGCTGTATTGTCCCCACCCCTGCTTTTATTCATATACCGGTATCAATTATTATGTTTATGGAATTAAAAATAAACACCATCACTTAGTAACCAGTCCATGAGCAGGCTCCCTAAAGACCATCTCCGTCTTCCACTGCAGTCCTTCAGATCACCTAGACTTCCTTTATATAACTTTTGCATAATGTGGGCCTGAATAGAAACACAGTCCTTTTTAGCAGATGCCCTGTAACTTCCATGTGAGATGAATTACTAAACTATTGCAAGACTTGGTTGCCATGATTAAGTTTGGGGAAGTGTGTATGTGTGTGTGAGAGAAACCCTGTATTTTAGCTTGTTATTCTATGCAATAGTTAACTGTAGAATAACTACTACTTGAACCTTGATGGGAGATCTAGAAATGATATACAGTGGGCCCTTCATATTGGTGGGCCCCCAATCTGTGGATCAGCATGCTCCCATTGTTCAATGGTGGTGACATGAGCACAGACACACTGAAGTGTGCATGCTCTCATTGCTGTCCCTGAATAATATGGGGCTTGACCATCTGTGTTTTCTGGCATCCACAGCAGGGGTCTCTGAACTGAATCCCTATGGTTCTGCAGGGCCCACTGTACACTATTAATTCAAGCCACTAGGTTTTCTGTTTCATAAGCTACCAAAGGTCTCTCCCTATGCACACATAACTTACCTTTACAAAACTCATACGGATAGTGCACATCTTAGTGAGTTCGTACACTGTTTCAAAGCCGTGATTCACTGACTGAGCCAGAAGTTGAGCAAACTCTTGATTATTGAAGATTTTCAAGCTGCAGCCACTTGGAATTTTGCAGACTGTGGTTGGGTGGAAACCATGATGATAATTGCAGTTTCGACTTTGCACAAATATACTACTGTCGCTAAGGCACTCTGCGTAGACTTCTCCACCAACGTAATAAAGGTGAACTCCTACAAGAGACAGACGACTGGTTAGATTTATGCTGAAACTGGGGCACTTCAGATCAGCACAAATGTTCCAAGCAGCAGTTAAGTATGAATAACTACTTCTCACAGTGTAATCAAAAATTATCTGTATCTGAACTAAGGAAGTAACTACAGTGGGGAAATCTTCTGTTTCATATTTTGATTCTGGCAAATGCGCTAAATTCTATTTTGGACAACCTACACACAACCATGGATATAAAGTATTTTTAAAGTTAAAAATTAACGTTTATAATGGTATCTTCTGGCAATGCAAGTATTTGTTTGGGATCGTACAGATTGTCAAGACAACTAGCAGGTAAAATCACATCTGATTAACTCTCAATATGACCTTGTGGGACCACTAATTTATTTATGACTGGATATGATAACTAGTTCCTTATATTATATAGTTCAATTTTTAGTTTCTATTTAAATCTTTTGGGGTGGAAGAATTTCGTATGCTCAACAGAACTTAGAAACTTAAACATGTATGTTTGTAGTAGAATAATAAAATCAAACAGGTGACATATTTTAAATTAAATATAAGAGTAAGAGGCCTCATCAGACCATTTAAGTAAGAAAACAGGAAATTCCTATCTGCTTCATATCTATAGGTCTTATGGACTGAAACAGTGATATTGAATCAATTAAAGAAACCAAGAGAATGTTTCTTAACTACTGCCTGCCTGTAATGGACTTTGCCCTGAAGTTTCATTTAGAAATCCCAGCTGTGAAACATTGTGGTGTATTCGTTTGAAATTGGACTAGGTCTTGGGAGTCCAGAGTTCAATTTTCCCTGAACCTGTGAATAAAAATCTCTTGCATCAAACACTTTCAACCTGTCTACGTTCTCTCATACGATGGCTGTGATAAAATGGGAAACACCATTAGAGCTTGGAGAAGTTTGTTTTTCTGGACTACGTCTCCCATTGGCCATAATAGCTGGAGGATTCTGGAAGTGGAAGCTGCCCCCTGCACTTTTCCAAGCTTTGGACAGGATGAGTGTCAATTTGAGCCCCATGAAGAAAAGACAAAATATAAGTGTAATAAATAAAATTGGGTTGGTATTGGGCCTTTAAAAAGGCCTTGCTGACTCTACACTGCTAGCAAGGCTTGTTCTAAGGGCTGACTAGGATACCTATTCTGTGAGAGTAAGAGGGAGGGGACTGTTAGGAAAAAGAGATTAAAGCTTTGTTCTGGAGACCTTTACACCAGGCTGTACACTGAAACGTATATCCTGAATAGTCCAGGAAGCATCAATTGTGAATATTCCAACTGTGTGCTACACGCAACTGGAAAAGAAACTTGTGTAGTCAAAGTATCTGTTCTAACCTGAGGGAGAAGGGGGAAAATATCTTCTTTGTTCCTATATCCAGCTTTGTTTCTTTCTTTTTTTTTTTAAGGGAAGTTACTATATAGCTTGAGCAGCATTGTGAAATTGTATCCATTGTGAATATACACCATCAAGATTCAGAGTATAGTTGTCCCTTCATATTTGCTGGGGTTTGGTTCCAGGAACTCCTGTGAATACCCAAATCCATGAATACTCAAGTCCCATTATATGCAATGGCATAGCAAAATGGAGTCCCTTATATAAGATGGCAAAATCAAGGTTTGCTTTTTGACTTATTATTATTTAAAAAAAATATTTTCAAGCCGTGAATACTTAAATCCGTGAATGCCAATTCCATTAATATGGAGGGACAACTGTAATTTTGTCTCAAAAACAGGTGCAACATTTTTAATACAAACACTTTTTCTTCCAGACCAACTTGAAATCCAGATGCATCGCCATTAAAAAATAAAAGGCAAATGGAAAATGTTTCTGGAAATCCAAGTCATACTGAAAGCCAGATCACTATCAACTTATTTAGTCCTTTAAAAGGGACACAAACACACACAGTGGACCCTCCTTATCCACGGTCTCCATATCTGTGGATCTGAGTAGCTGTGGATCATCGAGCCATATATCTAAAATGGTGGAGAAGTGCACATGTATGCACTGAAGTTTCTGTGTGCATGTTGCTGTCATTGAATTATATGGGACTCACCCATCCATGGCTTTTGCTATCTGCAGGGGTTTCCAGAACTGAACCCCACAGATACGGAGAGCCCACTCAGGGCCGGTTTAACCATTACTGCCAAATCCGCATTGGCGAGGGGGGGCCCCAGACACAGCGGGGGGCCCAGCCCGGCAGGCCTTGCCCGCACACAGAGTTGGCTCTCCAGCCCCACGGGCCTGCCTGCCCGCCCTGTCAGCGCTGCTTCCCTGCCGCTGCCTCCGGACAGGGCTCCTCTCTGCATGGTGCGGCGGCCACTGCCTCCCCTTCCTCGTCCTTTGCAGCAGCCGCAGCAGCGCCCCGGAGTGGCCAGCCAGCCAGGCAGAGGTGGAGGCACCAGGGAGGCCCGCCAAGGGGGACCCGGCCATGGTAAGTTGCTGCGCCTGGGAAGCGGCACTGGTTCCGGGTCTGCAGAAGGAGGGATGCCACCACTTCCTGGGTCTCCCATCCGGCCCTGGCCCTGGCCCTTCACTCCGGTTTGGGACCTGGGCAGCCCCCTCCCCTGCTCTCCCTTTGACAACGCCGAGAGAAGCTCCCTTCTGCCGGAGGGTACTGGGCAGCCCCTCCTGCCAGCGCCTTAACCGCCCCCCTGCCGCTGCTGGTGGCGGTGGCCCTGGTGGCCGTAGGGCCGCTGCCAGTGCCTCCCTCCCTCCCTCCCCCACCTGTGCCCACCCGGTCAGGGCCGGTTTAAGAGCCCTGCAGCCCCTGCAAACCGCAGGAGGGCCCGTCATGGGGGGGGGGCTTTGTAACCCTCCTCCTGCGAAAACATTATTTGTAATAATCTGAATATACCATACTGTCAATAGGTTAGGTTAGGTTAGGTTAGGTTAGGTTAGATTGACCAGAGATAAACATATGGGGCCCACAAAATAAGGCGTTGCGGGGGGGGGGGGGGAATTCCTTAAACCGGCCCTGAGCCCACTGTATACCCTCTATAGTTCCCTAGCAGCACTACCCAGTTCTGAACTGAGCAGGCAGGCAAACTAACCTCTCTTCCCTTCTATAAATCCAACACTAAAACCCTTCCCCACTGTTTTGAAAGGTATTTTAGTATTCCTTTAATTGCACCAGGTAGCGCCTAAATACCTTACAAGGCACCAGATACCATCTGATTTTGGAAGCTAAACAGGGCCAGTCCTGGTGAGTACTTAGATTAATTGGAGTACTTAGATGTACGCCAATTAATACCAGCTGCTGTAGGCTATACTTCAGAGGAAGGAACTAGTGAAAGAAAACCCTATGAAATTCAAAGGGTCAGCATAAGTCAACAGGTGACTTGAAGGCACATAAGTACACAGAATATAGAGTGAATTATGAAAACCTGGTATGTAAGACTCAGTACAACAAAGGAAGAGAAACAAGAGAAACAACACACAAGAATGATTACCTACAAACATATAATCTCATATTTTTGGCAGTTGTTTTTTGAGAATTAAGACCATCCCAAAACATCGTGCTGCCTGAGACAGAGGAACAAACAATGTTCCACCTCCAAGTCAAGGTGCATAGTACCCTAGGCTACACAAAACTTTTGGCATTTGTTGCAGGGTATCTCATAAATCTCTCTCATTTTCTGGTGGCAAAATCACAATCATAGCAAAGTAACTGTAGACCCTTTTGTCTACAAAAGGGACATCCAAAACCTACTGCCTGGCCTCTGCTATGACATGGGCAAGAGTATTCCTTGCATAAGAAAACCCTATGAAATTCATGGGGTCACCATAAGTTGACAGGTGACTGGAAGGCACATACACACATCAGACAGCCA
Organism: Gambelia wislizenii; assembly: GCA_030847615.1. Lineage (NCBI taxonomy): Eukaryota > Metazoa > Chordata > Lepidosauria > Squamata > Crotaphytidae > Gambelia > Gambelia wislizenii. The sequence continues at coordinate 60,917,540 of JAUMIR010000005.1, read as the reverse complement.
ATGTGGGTTAGTAGTTTAAGCACTGGATGACTCTGGATGCCACAGTTCAAATCCCCACTTGGCCCTGGAAACCTCATGAATGATCTTGGGTAATTCATGCTCTTCTCAACCTCAGAGGAAGGCAAAGGCAAAAACCCCACTGAACAAATCTTGCCAAGAAAACCCTGTGATCAGTTCACCTTAGGGTCACCATAAGTCAGAAACAACTTGAAGGCACACAACAATTGAAGAAAATGTTCCAGTCTGAACATTTTTACTGGCCTTTCTCAAATTGGTGCCCTCTCGATATGCTGGACTCTAAGCTCCACTATACCCATCCAATATATCATATGGCCACATTGGCTGCAGAAAATGGGAGTTATAGACCAACATAACTGGAAATGACCAGGTTGGGGAAGGCTGTCTTCTACAAACCTGTTCTACAGGTTGTTCAAAGATCTTCTGTTTACAAAGACTTTGAATGTACACTGGAGTGTGTAGCCTCTCCGTGAATCCTTAAAGCAAAAAGACACCCCTCTTTCACTCCCTCTCAAATAGGAACAAACTGAGAGGTACCTTTGCCAATATGCCGCCTGGTGTTCTCAATGGTGGAATTCCGATTAACATTAGAAAGCAGCCCAAGGCAAAACCTGTTCTTGTTGTTGGAAGGATCAGTGAAGCCATCCACCAACACACTTGTGGAAGAGGCATGAAACGCTTCGCCAACACGATTGTTGAGCTCATAGTAGACAATAGAGCACCAGTGTTTTGGCTCTTCATAAGCAACTGCCTGAACATCTGCAACAAAGGAAAAACAGAAATCAGTGACACTGGAATTAATTAGTTCCTGAGCTTTAAAGTTTTATTTATTTATTTTCAATGTGTAGGTTTTGGCTTCAGATCACTGAAACAACAAAGGAGTGGAAATCTGGCACTGCAGCTGCTAATTAGAAGTCATTCTCCCACAATGCCCCATTATACAATACGTTTGAGCTTTACTAGCAATACAATGAAAGCCTCCAAGTTGAGGGGGTGGGTGGGTGGGTGGAAGTATACCAGGTACATGGGCAATCGGTGTGACATCTAAAGCTTTGCCAGTAAGTGGTGATATTTATATACTGATTAGGCAGGTTAAGAGACAGTATTGTGTCACAGAATATCAAACTATGTTTCAGTTCTCATTAGTGCTACAATGCTCATCAGGTCCATTATCCCCTACTGTAAAGATACAAGAGTTTCTTATGTCATTATGAGATCCTGAGAAGATGGATGGAATAAAAGTATCAGGAATAAAAATACACACTCTCTGGACCAACTCCAGGCAGCAGATATTTAAAATTCATTATTCTTTTTTAAAACAGGTATACACTCTCATGGGAGAAAAAAGGGGAATGCTTTTTCCAAGAGGGTTCCTGCTGTAACATATGTGCACCATTAAAGAAACAAAGCAAACCAGCCTTCCACAACCCTGAATTCCAAGGTATTTTGAACTACAACTTCCATCACCCTAACCATAGGCCATGCTGTCTGGGAACGATAGGAAATGTAGTCCAACAACATCTGGGAAATCCCAGTTGAGGAAGATAGTTTTGGACCTACTGTTTCTTTTACATAAATTTAATAGATTAAAATAATGAAAACTAAGAAGGTTAATCACTAAAATATCTTTAATCAGGGGAAAGTCATAACAAATAAGTTTCTGTTGATAAATGTAACTTAGCACTGTTTGGACAAACCCTTTGCATGTAGTGGTAAATGAATCTAGAGAGACAAAACAACTATGTATTTATTTCCCAGAAACTTGCTGTGAACTAGCAGTCAAATAGTTGTGGACTGGCACTGACAACCCAGAGCTTGAAAATGTTGGTTTTGGACTACAACTCCCAGAACCCCCCAACTACTGCCCCATGGTAACTAGGAGATTCTGGGAGCTGTTGTCCAAAAGGTAATTCTTCCCAACTCTGCACCAACCACTGCACTGCACTGCCCCTCTACAGTAGGTAAGAATGTACTTCTATCTGATCCAAGGTAAAGCTCCAATGTAAAGAAATAATTAAAAATAGTCATAAGTATAGTTTAGACCATTAGAACCGGATAATAAAGAAGATTAGATGCAGGCCATAACAACCAAATTGGGGGGGGGGAGCATCTAAGTCCAGCCACTGCATCGAAGTCCAATTCACTTATTATCAGGGATATACTAAGAAGTGCTGATGCAAACAGGCTGTGGCATTTTTAATCCTTTCAAGTCATTGTAAGGCAGCCTTTAATTAATAGTAAGTGGGTGCACTCTTCACAGTAAGATGCCAGTAACTATTAAAGCTATGCAGCTTTGCCCTAGTTCTCAAACTCAGAAAGAAATCCTGCCAGCTGGCCATTCCTGCAGAATGAAATCATATCTCTCTCACACAGATTTCATACTAACTTCCTCACATTTGCCTTAAGTCATGCAGAGCAGGTGCGTTTTGTCTCTCCATTTCCCAGCATGAGCCAACAATAGGAGTTACCCAACTTCACTGACAGGATGCAGCTTGTTAAGTCAAATCTCTTAAGACTAACAAATCTTCACAAAGAACAGGCCTCTAAAACTTCTGCAGCTAGACAGGGTTTGCACTGAGGTTTACTGCTAGTGCCCCTTGGTAAACATGAACTGCAGCAGACCTTTCCAAAAGGGCCATTAAACAAACAATGTGACTGTACCTATCAGGCAGAGGTAGGGAAGCAGAGAAGTGAGCTCACAGAATTAAGGGAAACAGGTGTGGGGTAAACAATGTCAATATAAAGGAAACCAGGATAGTTTGGCCCTATATAAAAGAGGGGGAGGGAGGGTATTAAGTTCAGGGAGGAAAGGTTAACAGATCTGGAGGGAGCTTCTGCCCTGTTAATAGCTGCATTTGCTACCAGCAGTCAGGCCTCCTGCTTTCCCACTCCTGTGCAGCCTTCTTCAGCTGTCTTGCACATGCCTTTGACTTTCTCTGATGGTAATATCTAACCCCAAATCCACAGGGAGAACGACACAGAGAAAGCTGCCTTTATCAGCACAGAGGTGGGTGGTTAAAAGGGCTGCAACTTCAGGCAGCAACTGTTTGTAAAAATGCCAGAAGCTTAGTCTGGTCCCAGATCCAGCCACTTTAGAGTGCTTTACAGATGAAGCTGTTGTGAGCATAATCTAAGATGTCACACTGTACAACACTGTGGAGGTAGTGGCTTCAAATATGCAACCATGCCATACAACCTGGAGCCAATTCAAGCATAACCCAGCATAGAACATTGGGTTATATATTTGGTTAACCTTGCTATGCCTGGACATCTTTTCTAACCCAACAAACACCAACTTGTTGCAGCCAGAATATCCAAACAAACCATTATTAGACAAGCTACACACAAACTAGTTACTGGGGGAACTCCTAAGGAATGCAAGAGTTCCAGGACAAAAGGTACAGAATAGTTACAGAAATAGAATGTGCACAGAAAATCTACTGAGTCAGGAATAAACATACATAAATCTGCTTACTGCTGTAAGAACTACATAACCTAAACAGATCACCAAAATGACCAGAAGATAGTGTTTCCAAGTGCACATCTGATTTACAGCAGAAGTTAAAAGTTACCTTTGCCAAAAGGTTGCTGCCTACCCTTATTTTTCAAATACTTTTGAAGCTGCTCATAAGGCTGAGCAGTAGCCAAGTTATCCAGGTGGCTGCATATCTAATCTTGATGACATAATGTACACATTGTGCTTGAATGCCTGTCTGAGCCATCTGCCTGCAGTTGTGGGCTGGGGTGTCCTTTGAATGCCAGTGTAACTTTGGTCGGCATACTGGTTTTCAGGACCTGTTTCCAGGAGTGCCTGGGGGAGCACATCCACAGCTATGCGCTCCAGCATATGAGTGCAGCATTTTAAACAATTTACAGCCATCAGCCCATTCATGGGTTTATGCAATTACCACATTTTCTCACCAACCATACATATGGATAATATATATGGTCTGTTTACATATATTTATATATAATATTTATATACTTTATATAAGTGCATATATATAAAGTACTCTACGGTGAATTCGCCATGCGTCAGCGTAAGAGGGGTGCTCCAAAAAAGCAATACAAGGACTCCCTGAAACAACATCTCAGGCTCGGCCAAACTGATTACCAACAATGGTCTGCCCTGGCCTCATATCGGGAGGCATGGAGACACACTATCTACAATGCTGCAGCCTTATTTGAGAACTCACGCTGAACAAGTCTTGAAGAGAAACGAAAATGCAGAAAGATTCACAACCCAGAAAATCACCCAAGGAGACCTTCTGCTGTGCTTTCTGCAACTGGACTTGTTTATCTCAGATTGGCCTTTTTAGTCATCACCGTGCTTGCAGAAAGCGCGGGATGAGTCCTTCCTGAATCTTCATTTGCAAAGAAAAGCCAGAGAGAGAGAGATAAAGGGAGAAATAAAGTTTCACCTCCTCTGTTTACTTCTGGAGGAATTGAAGGTGCCATCATGTTGGTATCCATTGGCTGTGACCCATCTTGTGTCATCTGATCTTCTGGAGGTAGATAAGCAGGAGGAGGAGTATCAGCTAAGTGTTAAAAAAAAAAAAACAACCCACAGAGATTATTTCATCTTTGTATGCTATGTCAGGTCAAGCTATAATCTCTGCCCACTTATCCTAGACAGCCACTTATTCTTCTATTTCCCAGTTTTTCAATTTTGTCTAGTGAGCTTTCCTTAACTCTTAAACAAGGCAAACACAAAAATCATTCCTTTATGGTTAAGGAATCATACTACAATTTTCTCTTGAAGGGATGAAGAGAATCATATAGAAACCAAATCATTCTACATAGGGAACAAGGTTGGAGAAAATGATCAGCAGGAGGGTTGCCTTTTAGAGATATGTCTACAATTTTAGGTGCTTAATAAATAATGGAGTCCTGCAGGAATAAGATTTCAGGCAATATTCATGTACAGTTGTCCCTCCATATTCATGGATTTGGCATTCACATATTTAAGTATTCATGGCTTGAAAATATTCTTCAAAAATAATAATCAAAAAAGCAAACCTTGATTTTGCCATCTTATATAAGAGACACCATTTTGCTATGCCACTGCATATAATGGGACTTGAGTACTCACTGATTTGGGTATTCATGGGGGGTCCTGGAACCAAACCCCAGCGAATGTGAAGGGACAACTGTACATTTGTTCTGTTCTTCCTATTCTGTCTTCCCCAACAGCCACGTTTCAAAAGCAATTGTTCTCTGTTAAAGTGCTACCTGAGCACTAAACATAACCTAATGCTGGTTTTGCACCAAATTAAAGATGCTTCAGGTATGGAAGGCTAGGAACAGCCATTTAAAAACAAACAAACACAAAGCATATCAGATGGGAGATGAACAATGCACACTTTAAGTTTATCGCCTTAACATGGGTTGTAATCAGCACATTTATACACTGTTGCAATCAAGCCCAAGCTATTCCTAGGTAGAAGCCCGAGTCTATAGATTTAAGCCATAACTAGATGTAAAGGTGAAGAATTGCTGTTGACTGATACACTATATAGTCAGACCCCCGTATCCACAGGGGTTTGGTTCCTGGATGTACTGTGAATGCCAGAAACTACAGATAACAGCGAACCCTATTAAAATAAAGGACTTCTAGTAAAAACATACCATAAAGTTGTGTTGGAGGACCTAGAAGATGCATAGAGAGAGAATGCCTCTCTAGGCATTTTCTAGCATGAGTCTATGGAATGTGTCCCCTATTTTGTGTCCTGCAGATAACTGAAACTGCAGGTATTGCTTCTGTGGGTGGGTGGGGAGGTCCAACTGTACTTCAGTAACAACAATACTTCTTCTTTTAGCCATGTTTAAGTCAAGAGTTATAATCATCTAATACACTATGCATTACTGACAAGCAAGTCTCATCAGTACTTTCATTTCACAAACACAAACAAACAAACAGGAAAGATCTGTGAGAACTGAACAACCAGCTACCTTTAAGAAAAGGGCACAGCAGCTTCTCGGGGTGGTAATTTCATGCTGTTCTTGCTTACTTGCTCTTTTTGGACATAGCAATTCTGTAGGTGGTAGGTGGCAAGAACAATCCTGTATAATTGGGAAGCTAGGACCACCCAGCAAAAAGCAGGAAGAAGACCTTTGACCCGGAAGTTAGAGTCTTTGTTCTCCTCTCCCTTCCACGCGGTCTTCAGTTCTTCTTCCTGCTTCGCCCAGCAAGAACAGGATTTCAACTCCTCCGGAGCTCACTGCCCTTTCTGGTCGGTTCTTTCCATTTTTTTCTTCAGTTAACCCCTTTCTTAAGCCCTTCTAACCCCCCCCCTTGCTACTTACAAAAACCCCACACACCCTTTTTCTTTACTTTTCTGGCTCCCTTGCCCTCCTCAGCACCCGCCGCTCCCGCCATCCACAAGGCGGGCTCCGCTTCGCTTCCTGGTCACATGAGTCAAGTCATTTTATTGGCATAAGCAGTCATTTAGAACACCCAAAAAGCAAGCCTCCCCACCACCAATGGTTGTCTTAAGTTTTATGAGCTAACCAAAATGGTACCACATCATCATTTTTAACACTGTTGCTTGCTGCCAATGCCTCTTAGTGGAAACTTACCTGGCATCTGGAAAGGACTTCCTGGATCCGAGCTGGCAGGCGAATGAGGATAGGTGCCGCTACTGCTTCCAGGGGAGTTTGGGTAGCTGCTGTTGGGTGAATGAGGAAATGGGTGGCTGTTCGGCTGCTGGAAAGAGTCTGGAAAAGTAGCGTTGTGCGGCATGTGAGGCTCGTTTTGCCCCAGGTTGCGAAACTGAGCCAGGAGACTATGCTGAGGGTTGTATTCACTGTGTCTAGGAACAAGCACTGGAGGAAGAACTAGAAAGGGGTGGAGGGAAGAGGGGAGAAAAATAAAAGATAGGAAGATTGAAGCTTTTGTTCATAAGGCCATACTTATAGAAGACAGGCAGATTATTCTGTATATAAATGCAATAATAATTACACATGTGGTAGATAAGATACTCACATTCCTGGAACAAGGAGGTTTAAGCAAGAACATCTCCCTGTACCCAATTACTGCATAATGTCGTGGACACACTGCCTATCAGGATCCCAAACCCATGGCTCAGTTTTTGCAGCAGCTGGAGAAAGGTGGTTGAGACGTGGGCACAGAGGAAAAGAAAGGAAACTTGCTGCCTGGTCATTTTATTTATGAAACCGTGTTCCATAAACTGATTGTCAACATGAATACTTTTATCACATTTGGCATCTAACTATTTCACAGTTTGCAAGCCAAAACGTTGCTGATGAGGAAATTCTTCTGAAGACAATGATAGCACTACAGAGGCCATGAAAAGAGTGACGAGACAGCAGCTGAAAGTTTATTTTTAACTTAAGCACTAGAAGGTTAACATTAAAGTGTTGTTTGTTTCACTTTATACCAGTTTGCTTTACTTCTGAAGCATTGCATTGTGCATTCCAACATTACATTGTGCAGTCTCTCTATGATTTAAAGACACTACAAAATCACCATTCAGGGTAGGTTTTATCCTTTACTGGAGAGTAGGTGGAGTGGTAAGTCTTATACAATTATGGGACAAGTAAATATTTTTTAACAACTACAAAGGGAAGAAGTGGCATGCATGCAAACGTAAGAATCATTCAGCAAATCCTGCCTGTGTTAATTCAGAAGTTAAATCCCTCTGATATCAATAGGACTTACTTCCAGATATCCACAGAAATGCAACCTGAATCCTACTTCATTGGCTTAGCATCTCTGCTCCTCAAGAGCTAAATAGAGCTGGAACCCTGTGAAGCTGGGTTAGAGCCAGGCTTACATCATGCTTAGAACAGACCCAATGAAATCCACAGGACTTAAGGAGATTATAACTAAGTCTCATTAATTTCATCAGGTCTACACTAAGCATAACTTAGACTGGATCCAAGTCATTATCTTTTTTTCCTATCACAAATGTCATCTGTAGAGAAATAATATAACATTCTGGCCAAATCCACACTACACAAAGAATCCAGTTTGAAATGGGATTATTTGACATGGCTCCTTCCTATGGAATCCTGAGATCTGTAGTTTGCTGAGGCACCAGCACTCTTTGGCAGAGAAGGCTAAAAACCTTGTAAAACTACAAATCCCAGGATTCAATAGGAAGACGCCATGGCAAATAATCCAGTTTCAAACTGGATTATTTGTGTAGTGTGGATTTGGCTTTAGATTCATGTTTGTTTGTTTTTGTATCCTTCCTACCCTGCAAAGGTGACATAAGAAATTCCCATGGAAATACTAATACAAGAAGTACAACTATGTGGGTAGCTATTTCCACAGGATCTCAGACTGTTGATGCTAAATATGTATTACATTCTACTCTGCCCTTTGAAATTACTCTTTTGAACATGGTTAACAACTAAGACAATAAATACAACAATAATAATGCCAACTAAAATTGAACTACAGTTGTCCCTCCACATTCGTGACTTTCGCATTCGCAGTTTTGATTATTCGCGGGAAGCCGCCTCCCCCACCCAGCCGCTCAACACCCCGTCCCTTCCCAAGACAGCAAAGGGCTTAGCCCATTGCTGCCCTGGGAAGGCAGGGTGGGAAGCTGCTGGCATGCTCGTGCTCCACCTCAGTCCCTTCCCAAGGCAGCAAGGGGCTTCTCACGAAGCCCGTCACTGCCTTGGGAAGGTGGGGTGAGAAGCAGCTGGCGCCCTCCCACTTCAGCCCAGTCCTTTCTCAAGGCAGCGAGGGGCTTCTCACTAAGCATGTCGCTGCCTTGGGAAGGTGGGGTGGGAAGCCACTGCTGTGCTCCCGCTTCAGCCCAGTCCCTTCTCAAGGCAGCAAGGGGCTTCTCACGAAACCCGTCGCTGCCTTGGGAAGGCGGGGTGGAAAGCCGCTGGCGCGCCTGACCTCCAGCCCAGTCCCTTCTCTAGGCAGCAAGGGGCTTCTCACAAGCCCCTCGCTGCCTTGGGAAGGGACTGGGGTGGAAAGCCACTCGCCCGCAGGCTCATTTCTTATTCGCGGTTTTTTCACATTCGCAAGAGCTATCTGCCCCAACCCCCGCGAATGTGAAGGGATGACTGTACAATCAAGCTACAGGAAAAGAGTTTCCATCTATACATTAGGAAGAACTTCCTGACAGTAAGAGCTGTTCAGCAGTGGAACGCACTGCCTTGGAGTGTGGTGGACTCTCCTTTGGAGGTTTTAAAGCAGAGGCTGGATGGACATCTGTCGGGAATGCTTTGATTGTTTACTGCAGTATGGCAGGGGGTTGGACTGGATGGTCCTTGTGGTGTCTTCCAACTCTATGATTGTCAACTAAAAACAGAATAGTGAATCCAGAAAATTACAGGGAAAATTCCCAGATTGCAGGGGAAATCCATAACCAATCCTCTCCCCTGCCCCAGAAAATACTAAGTTTTTGTCTGGCATTGAAAAGCCAAGATCCAAAATGTAGCTTCACTACAGCACATAGTGGCCTTCGGTGAGGGTGTCAAGGAGACCCTTGTGTGTATCTCTGTTTTGGAGCCAGAAAAGGGCAGGAACTGTATTATAATCATGGTGAACTTCAGACACAGCACAAGTATAGAAAAGATAGTTGCTACCCTCTCCAGCTTCAAGCTGGAGACAAAAGATCAGGAGTAGCCATCAAAGAAGCAGAAGTGCTCAGATCAGCTCCCTTAAGCCCTATATTTCTCCAGTCCTGTTGTGGGTTGGGAAATTCTGTTTAGAGTTATGTTGGGCTTTACAACCCGGCACTTCAGGGATGATCGAAAAAGATTAAAGGGCTGAGGCACAGAGGATGGTCTTCATCTTCTTGCAGAGGTGCAAGAACATCAAGGACTCCAAAGTAGCCCAATTTTGACAGCCACATATTGACCAGTCAGATTTTGTGGACGCACAGGTGTCAGGTGAGTTTGATGGGAAAGAATATTCAAAAAATCAGGCATGACAACCAAGGTATCCCTCTTCCCCTGCCCCTTCTAGCAGCTCAGAAGAGAAGGACAGCTGGAAGAAGATCTCTCGAAATGATATGGGCCAATGGCAGTTTGGAAAATTGAGCACAAGCTGAGGCATTCTGCACATCGCACTCTAAAAAAAGTAATGTTAGCAAGCATTACTGTAGGGGCAGGTGTGTAAGGGAGGAGAGTACACATTTCATGATATGGGAAACACTAAGGTCTCAATTTCAAGAGGGAACACTTCCAGAATATTGTTTTGTCTGAAGGGAGTTTTGTAGCATGTGCATTTACATGACTGAGAGCATGTTGACACGTATGCCATACTCTTCCTCCAAAGGAATAAAACAGTGCACCAGGGTGAGAGTCTCAGGTTTCCCCCTCCCCTACTGTCGCAACCCTTCTACAAGGTAAAACAGAGGGACAAAACTGACTTACAAAAAACTACCTAGTGAACATTATACCTGAGCATAGATAGATACATACTTTTTTATTCATGCACATCCAATATTTTGGCCATTATTTCTGTTTCCACCCCTTCCACAAACCTAAAGTCATGTTTAGGAATAATACCTGCTATTCATTTAAAGGAGTGGGCAACTTCTGGACCTCTAGAAAATTGTTGGGACTGCAACTCCCTGCTAGGATGCTAGGAACTACAGTGCAACAATATCTGGAGGTCCACCAGTGGTACCCTCCAGGTTTTAATCATTGTTGTTGTGTGGCTTCCAAGTCATTTCCAATTTATGGCAACTCTAAGGAGACCCTATCCTGGGTTTTCTGAGGCTAAGAACGTATGACTTGCCCAAGGTCACTTTTCACTGCCGAGTGGGGATTTGAATCTGGTCTCCAGAGCTGTAGTCCAACACTCAAGTCACTATGTCACATCAGCTCCTTTCAGGTTTAAATACCCTTCCTTTAATTCCTTCAAAGAATTAAAATGCTGCATCTCCTGCTCCTCACTTTCTCTAAAAACACTGCCCTCAGTTACTGAAATGAACTACATCTCCCATTCTCTCTCATGTTATAAAACAATGAAGCCTATGAAGCTCTCTTTCAAGCCACGTAGGTCATTGCTTTACTCAAAGAGCTGGAAGAGTTCGCAGCATGCCTTTAGTATATCCACTTTTGGACTGCTAATCAAACTTTCCAAGGGCACAGAGGCATTGGATTTTCCATGTAAACTACAGACAAAGGGCAGGGCAAAGAGGGAGAGTCACTTTTGGTATGATTTTTCCTTAACAGCTCACACGCCTCAAAACACTGATTTAAGACTCTCCCATATTGTGCAAGTATGCAAAAATGTGTATTGTTTTTTCTTTCATTTTTTAAAAACACTGCAGATTCCCAGCAGAGTCTCTTGGTACTACCAAGAACTGTGTGTTCAGAAAGAGAAGTGTAAATCAGCACTCACTTGGATCCTTGAATTGGCAAGAGGTTTTGACATATACCTGCCTTAAGGCACTACACACTTGTATTCTGACCTACCAGCATAATTTGTAAGGCAGTTTGCAACTAACTCATGGGAAACCCCTAGTTATTCTTGGGCGTTTAACAGTTGATAGCAATTGGATTTAGGTTGGAAGTGTTACTCTTTTGGACTACAACTGGCTAGCAGTATTGTTATCTAAAAAATTAGCTTTTCCAAAACTGATTGGACTGAGAATAACTACCAGTCCCAACTTTTTGTGAGAACTCCTGTACCTTTTAAACATACCACAGAAGGGACATCTCCACTGGATGTAACTTCCTTCATTAATGTGCTAGGTATCCTTGAATCCACTCAATCTACGATATCATTAAGGTACACAGACAACCTTCCAATGACTTGGGGGTTGTTTAAACGGTGAAAATACTCCTCGTAGAATTAGATGAGAATACCTTTTGTCTAAATGGGATCCCACAATGATTTGCCATATTCAGAAGGAGGGGGGCCAAAAATGGCATATACTGCACAGGAAAAGGCATTGTGGCTTTTCCCGAAGTTTTTAAAAAACTGTGAGGGAAATGCACATTCCTGCTCATTGGGACAACTGATTCGGATTGCCGTGCATTCTCGGTGAGGACAGAAGCAGATTGCTGATTGGTTGGACTTGTGGGGGGGGGGGTGGAGCTTGCTGGCAACAAACCACCATGTTGAATGTTCATGGTTGCGATTATGTGATAAGGCAGCAAAACTTTTTATTTTTTATTTTTTTAAGCTCATTTAAGCAGAAGGTCACACTTCTGCACCTTGGCTTTACTTTTTTTTAAAAAAAACATACTGTTTGGTGGCAGCAACTCAGGGAGAATAAAAACTCAAGTTCAGATGTCCCTCCATATCCACAGATTTGGTATCCACAGATTTAAGTATTCACGGCTTGAAAATATTCTTTCAAAAATAATAATCCAAAAAGCAAACCTTGATTTTGCCATCTTATATAAGGGACACCATTTTGCTGTGCCACTACTTATAATGGGACTAGAGTATTCATGGATGTTGGTATCCACAGGGTGTCCTGGAACCAAATCCCAGTGAATATGAAGGGACAACTGTAATTCACTTGTGCCCGCCATCTTGATTCGCAGGCATGCCCATGTGAACATCAAGCACAGATAGCTTCATATACCTGCAATCTTGCTAAAAAAACTGTTGAGACAAATGGACGCTGCTGCAAATTGGCATTAGTGTGCCCCGATCCACATTTTACTGCCTTACATAGACAGGCCCTGACAGCATCCTTCAGAGAAAGTGCAGCCTTCCCTTTCACCCCATGAAAACCCTGCCAGCAGTTAGTTAGGGAAAGCATAGTGCGACTGTGTCTGTGTTAAAACTTATTTTGATCAGGTTAGACACCTCCACTCCACTGTACAAAATAAATTGCCAAAATTCAGCACAGCAGGGGAGGAGGCTGATCTCAGAGGTAGCTGCCAGCCCAGGGGAAGAGGCCTAATTGAAGAGACAGCATGAGACTTTGCTCTGTTGAGCCAAGCACACCTGTTGCTACAAAGTAATCAAGAAGCACAGATCTTTGGGGGGCTGCAAGACCCTGGAGAATACAGCTGTAGAGGTGTTAACACTTTCCTTCCTAAAATTACAAGAAAAAGCTCTGCAAGGGCTGCAGTTGCATCCTTAAACCATCTAGAGCAGTGGTTTCAAAATTTAGGTCTCCAGATACTATAGGTTACAACACCCATTTGGCCATGCGTTTGGAAGCTGGTTCAATGATATTTGGGCAACTGTGTTTAGGAACCACTTATCTAGGGCAGCTTGTAGGCTGTGCTGGCTGCAATTATAGTCCAAAACAATAAAAATGTTTATTTCTAACACCCTTTAAAATATTTTTTAGAGGGCACCAGTTTGTTCAACCCTGATCTTATATAATTCTATAGACTATCCTGTAAGCCTTGTTCATCTAGTAAAGGCTACTAAACATGTTTTGCTGTGAATGGGAATAGGCCTGAAAGGGTTATGGTCAGCTGAATACAGCAGCAGCTCTTAGCCATTTCTTTTCCAGGGACCCCCTTTAAATATCTTTTGTTGCTGTGGACCCCCAACACCTAACTCAAGATTTAAACAACAACAACAATACAATTGCACCATCCATTAAACCTTCCCTCAGAGGCACTGGAGTGGGAGGGATGACTTTTCTCCTGCTCTTCCTGCAAGTTTGTGGCTGGAACAGATTGGCAATGAACAAGCCAAGCCAGCCAGACTTTGCTTGGCTCTTGTCACATGGCCACTCCCCTGTAGGGAGGGGGGCCAAGCAAGCTTCAAGCGGTTTCAAGCCATCGTGGACCCCCTGTGAGGATGTCACAGGCCCCTGGGGGTCCCCAGTCCACAGGTTAAGAACCACTGAAATACAGTATTGCTGGGAAAGGGTGGTGTATGTTGCAGGCCAGAACAGCAGGCCTGTTTTTGACTGGCAGTGACTGGAAGGTTCTGCTAGAATGTTCTGGAAAGTTCTATTAGGGCTATATTAGGGGCCTGTAACTGCTCCTTCTTTGTAGCTGCTTGATCTAACCATGTTCACATTTAATAAAACCTAGGTTACGGATCCTCCACATCTCTGTGTTTGACATCTCAGCAACAACCCTCTTTTTGGGGGGCGCTATCTCATTAGGGGTTCCCTCTTGAATTGTACCACAGAACTGAGTACCATGTTATCTTTGCAACAGGTTGACCAATTCTCCTTGCAAGGCATATGCTAACAGCACTGTCGATGCACCAGTGTGCATGTTATCACCCTTCAACCACATGTAGTGTTGTAACTGTTCACATCAACCCAAACACGGATCATCATATTTACAGTTTTATGTATCTAAGGAGACAAGTCTACTCATGTGAACTCTGCCACTTGCAGAGTCAATTCCAGGCTTGTCACACAGCACACAGTTTATGATTAAGTTATGCTCCAGATTGCTCACATCCAGTTAAATTACACATAATGTTAAACACATAGTGTGCAACTAAAAGATATTTTCTTTTCATTAACAAGTAATGACATTGGGGTCTAATCAGTACCAAGTGCACACTAAACATGCGGAAGTGAGTTAAACACTTGGCACTCCAATATGGGGCAACTCCTCTCTATTAATGTCATTGCAGCATCTCCTGCATGTGGGAAGACAATTAAAAAAAAAACCTAGGGAAAGTTCAAATCTCCACTATCTTTACCCAGTGGACCCAATGCAGATAAGGCTCTTACAGATCTTTTTTATCTTTCTGTTCCAAGTTATTCATTTAACGCTTATTCTCTTCTGTCTGAGACCACTTGCTCTCCTTAAACCAATCTGAAGTTTCCTTACTTTTGAAAGTTGCCTGGTAGGCAGGGACTCCCAAGACTACCTTGGGGCAGCCTGTTTTGATTAGTTCCTCCAGAAAAGCTCAGTTCAAAGGCCAAACTGCTGTTTGCCTACTTTTGCTGAGCTTCGGCTGCTGATACACTGCAGAAATAATGCAGCTTGACACCGCTTTAACTATCATAGCTCCATCCTATGGAATCCTGGGATTTGTAGTTTGTTGTGGCACCAGAGCTATCTGACAGAGAAGGCTAAATATTTCACAAAACTACAAATCCCAGAATTCCATAGCATTGAGCCATGGCAGTTAAAGCAATGTCAAGCTGGATTATTTCTGCAGTGTATTAGCAGCCTTCATCTCATTCTACTTTCTTCTCCCTCCCTCCAAATCCACCAAACTCAGTATTTTAAGTGATTTAGGTTGAGTATGTTCTTATCTGATAACATCTCCAAATATTTTTCTCCTGCAACTTATTCCAAGAGGGCCAACATGGTGTAGTGATTAGAACATTGAATTATGACTGGACCCCAGGGTTCGAATCCCCACTTGGGCCATGGAAACCCACTGGGTGACCTGGGCAAGTCACACTCTCTCAACCTCAGTGGAAGGCAAGGGCAACCTCCCTCTGAACACATCTTGCAAAAAAAAAAACATGATAGGTTCACCTTAGATCACTGTAAGTCCAAAACAACTTGAAGGCACATAATAACAACAAAGTTATTCCACTATGTGGCTCATGCTAGATTAGACCAATCTGTATTCAAAGACAAGACCAAACACACAAACCACTTCTATCTAGATATCCTAACCTTTCACCCTTCTTCTTTTAAAAATAATAAATTTCTTTTTACAGTCACCCATCTTTATCCACAGATTCTTTATCCATTGATTCAACCAACCACAGCTTGAAAATATATTTTTTAAAAAATATTCCAAACAGCAAACTTTGCTGTTCACCATTTTATATAAGGGATGCCATTTTATTATGCTATTGTATATAATGGGACTTGAGCAACCATAGATTTTGGTATTCATGGGGAGGGGGGGCAGCCAAACCCAGCAGATACCAAGGGCCCACTGTATTTCCTTATTTCCATTTACTTCAGTTCTTCTATTTGATGGTAGAGCAACTGTGCCCTTCCATATGTTTTTGGACTGTGGTTCCCATAATCTCTCACCGTTAGGTATGCTGATGAGGACTGGTGGTTGCAATCGGACAAGCACTGGATGGCCTAAATTGTCTATCTCTGCTCTAATTTTACACCTCTTCCCATCAATTCAGAACTTTCCATTTTACCCCCTGCATCCTCCAGCAATTTAAATTTCATGTGGCACAGGATCATATTCAAACCAACCATGGAAAGTAGCTGGGGTAGGAAGCAGTTTATGGGATCCCTGTCCTATGGTTTACTTGTCTTTGTAAACGAACACTGAAAGTGCTTTTGTAGTTCAGTGTTTAGGAGGCGAGGCACAATTCCTGATATCTATGGTAATATATTGAATCCCCTTAAGTTCCTTTTCAAGAAGCTTCATCAAAGTGCCTCAAACAGAACTGGGTAACTTGTGGTCCTCCAAATGCTACTGGGACTGCAACTCCCATCAGCCTTAATCAGTAAAGCCAGTGGTGATGGATGCTGGAAGCTCTAGTCCAAAACAGCTGAAGGGCCACAGATTGCCCATTTCTTGGGATGACAAAGACCTGGGACTCAGTGTGCTAAGGCTACAGCATCAAAATGTCCAAGAAGGCAATTCACTTGTTTAGAGAAGGTATGAAGTATGGCAGGTCAGATAGTACTGGGTTGGGGAAGGGGGGAGACTTTGTTATCATTATTTTTAAGCCATTATGAGTTGGAAACTCTTGATGATTTATTGCAAAATCATCTGCAGATCTACCGTCTGCCTGCACCTAATTTAGTTGACCTAAATTTAAGTTCAATCAATCCTGTTAAATCAATCTGCAACTGGGGACAAGTTTCTTCCTGAATTATGGAAGAGTATCTAATATTTGAAAACTATAATTTTAATGCTGACAGTCTACTTTTCTTTGTATTTCTCTCAGAGTAGCACAAGCTTCTCACTCGCCCTTGTTCTTCATAGTATCATCCTCTCTCTACCCTCTCATGTCTATTACTGGCCAACATTCCCTTCCAAAAATAATGCTGGTAGCAAGGGAGACCAACACACAACTGGTCTATTCACTCCTCCTACTCTTCAAGTGCTGTACAGCCTTGCCAGCTGGTCAGAAACAGTCCAGGGACTATCAAGTGGAGTTCTTCCAGGTTCTGAGGTAAAGGGACAGGCTCTGCCTTAGCCAGGCTCTGTAGGCGATTATGTAGCCTTTTGTGCGTGGAGGTATTACATGCTTTCTCCACCAGCTTCCAAGGCAGCTGCATCCTGTTAATCTCTTAACAAAGTGTTAACCCAGGGATAGGGAACTTGTTGCCCTCAAGACATTGTTGGACTGGGACTTCTCTCACCATTAATTATTGGCTGTCCTAGCTAAAACTGATAGGAGTCACCACCCAGCAACATCTGGAGAGCCTCATATTGCACAGCCTGCTTTAAACCTAACCTCTTCGTTGGATTTGAACAGCAACTGACATAAAAGAGCACTGAATCTCATCAGCTCAACTTAAACTCAAACACAGCATGGCTTAAAAGAAAAAACACAGCAGAGCTTGAAAAAGTTGTTTTTTCAGACTATAATTTTCAGAATCATCCAGCCACCATAGTGCTGGCCATTTCTCAAGCTCTGAAAATGCCAAAAACTCTGTAGAAGCTGAAATGCTACCATGACTAATACCACCACTAGGTAATAGAAAAATGCACAATTAAAACTAAGTGCTAATCAGCTTACTTGGTCAGAACACCAAAAGTAGTGAGGAGATTTATTTCATGCTGAACAATTTGAATATTCCTGCATACATCTCCCTAAATAAATATCCTCCCCATCTCTATATATAGAGTCCCCCCCCTCTATATATATATGGTATGCGTGTGTGTGTGTGTACATACACACATACACACATGTAAACACATATGTTAATGAAATATTTATGCTACAAATCTTTTGAACTTTGCATTTCATTATGTATATTTGATGTAAATAGACTTGTCATTCATTAAGTAATGCAGAAGCTCTGAGTAAAGCTCTCTGAAGTGACTGAAATTTTATTTTCAGCAGTAGATCCACAATTCAGTGTGGAACTTTCTCTGTGGAAGTGGAAGTTAATATTGAATTCTGACAACTCCTTCAAAGTTAATGCTGAAAAGGAGGGCTCAAAATGGACTCCAAATTTTCCTATTTTCACACTTGAACGCACACCAGTCTATTAATATCCATTTAGAAAAGCTTTGCACAACCCAGTCTTATGGGCTGGTTTTAAGTTGGGCTTCATGGGGCTTACAGATAGATATCTGTCTATGCAAGTCAAACATTATACACATATCACCGTAACTCTGAGTGCTGAATATGCATTAGAAGAGCAGGGTAAAAACTTTTACATGAATAGCAATAAATTATATTATCATTTATGTAAAAGAATACTGAAACTAATCTTAAGTCTCAAATGTTGATTATGTTTAATTTCTACACAGCCCTGAAGCCCACTCACTAAACACAGAGAACACACTTAAGTTTTCAAAAGTCTTGAATATATATGACAATAAATATATGGCAATGTGTATGACTTCAATATATATGAGTATGCAAAGCCACTTGATTCTAGAGCAGGAGTGGATAAACGGTGACCCTCCGCAAATGGTCTGACAACACTCCTGGCATCCCTAACCCCTGGTCATACTTTGTGAGGGAGCTGATGAGAACTGGACTTCAACAGCATCTGGGTGGTGGGAGTGTGCCCAGACCTGGTCTACAGGAAAGACAAATTCAGAACAAGGAGTAATTTCCTGCAACTCCCTCTATCCTTTGCATCTTTTGAAATTTATGCAGAGTTGTCACACCCATCTTCAGGATTCTCATCTGAATAACCACTGCTCATCACTACTGAATGCACTGGTGTTGTTGGAGGAAGAGCTGAAGAAAGGCACTTCTCGTAGTTCTTTTTCTTCTTTTAACTATTTTAAAGCACCTCTTGTTTCAAGACTTCAGATTTGGATGGGTACATTTTTTAAAATGCTAATCTTCCCCTTATAATTCTGTCCCTTTTCTTGCAGATAAGAACATTCCCTGTCAGGTATCCTGCTAAAAAACAAACAGGCCACCTAAAGTGACTTTGCTCCATCCCTCTAATCAATTATCACAAAATGAAAGTCACTTTCTTTTAAGGGAAATATTAGTACAGTAACACCCCCACATCCGCTGATTTGCCATCCGCAGATTCAATTATCTGTGGATGGCTACGGTAGGACGGGCGGGCAGGGGGAGGTAAGGAGGAGGTGAGCTCATGGGGACTGTGGTGCGGTAGGCGGGGGTGGGAGAGAGAAGGTGAGCTCGCCTCCCCCTCCCATCTTTGCAAGGGGGGATTCCCGTGCGGCAGGTGGGCGGGGGAAGGAGGTGACCTTGCGGGGGGTTGCAGTGGGCGGGCGGGGGAAGGAAGGGGGAGGCTACCTTGTCAGGAGGGATTCCGGCGCAGCGGTGCAGCGGTGCTGGCGGGCTAGGGAAGGTAGGGAGGGAGGAGGTGAGCTCGCCTCCCCCTCCCTTCTATTTGGGGGGCTTACAGCTAGTGGGCAGAGGGTTTGGTGGGTAGGAGGAGGGTTCCAGCACAGCTGGCAGGGGAAGGAGGGAGGAGGTGACCTCTGGGGGGGGGATTCCAGTGCAGCAGAGCTGGCAGGCAGGTGGGGGAGGGAGGGAGGGAGGGAGGAGGTGACCTCACGTTGGGGAGTGTTCCAGCATGGTGAGTGGGCAGGAGGAGGGTTCTGGCGTGGTGGCAGCAGTGTTTGTTATTATCTGTGAATTTCACCATCCGTGGTGGGCCCTGGAACCAATCCCCCACGGATGTGGGGGTCCTACTGTATTCACCCTCTTAGAGTCCAGTGGGTAAGTCCAGTAAGGAACAACAACAAAAAGAGAGGCCAGTGCAAACAGTTACCTATTGCCTAAGCATGGTATTTGTAAGGCAACCAGAAACCAACTGTATCTTCAATGCTTTACACCCCCTATCAATCAAGTGTTCCAGAATTTCAGCCTTAATAGAACAGTAGGATTTTTAGACCCAACAATATTACTCCCAGCTATTTATCAAGCTATATTTTGTTTTAGGAGAATCTGCTCAACTTATTTGCAATCCAGACTTGCAATGCATCCCCACCCTCACTGTGCCCAGCTTTTCATCCAGTTGGGAAGAGCTATCCTACAATGCAAAAAAGATGTGCATGGCACTTAGATATTCCAAGAAGAATGGCAGTTTCTCTTTCTAGCACTTGATATTTATGCCTTCAACTCTTATGTGCAGAGATCCTCAAGATTACAATTTGGTTCCCGCTTTGGGAGAAAGGTGGCATATAAATTGTATAAATAAAATAAATAAAACTAAGAGATTTGCCTGTTGGATTTCTACATGCTAGGAAACTGTTAGACAAATTCTGCCAGTAAGGGAGGAGTTGGAACCCTAATTCTAAGGCATGTAGTAAGGAAGCTATAGTATGGAAGGGTGTATAGCTATATTAAGGAAGTTGTAAGAGATCTAAATTGAAAGCAGTGGGTAAATCCAATTAACTAATAATGCTCTATAAAGTTTAGCAGATCACTTGAGCAAATTAGCTAAAATCACTTGCTTTTTCCTTAGCCATTCAAGGCTAAAGAGGTGTATTTTAAACGAAACTGGGTCTTAAGAACATGGCTAGAACACATCTTTGTTTAGCAATTTAAATTATTAACTTAATAATACAGACACAATCGAAAGCTAGCTTGTGAAGATTTGACCACATTAAGCATAATTACCGGGAAGATTGCAGCATCAAGATATTCAACCCGTCTGGGTGGGTTTTTTTTTAAGCTCTATACCTTTCCAGGCAAAAGGTAGGGAATGTAGGATTGTTTTATGTAAAAGGCCTTTCCAAACCAACCAACCAACAAAGGTTCCAAGGCCAGAGTTCACATTAACAGCTCCAGAAGAATAACCACTACATCACTACACATAGAACCTATCCATTCCTTTCACAAGGAGTGGCATCAGATTCAGTTATGTTTAATATTTATCAAAAGGCACCCAGTTAGATCTGGCAGTGTCCTTTAACTACAGCACTATTGTATACCCAACACACAAACAGTTTTGTGTAGTCAGTTACAGTTAGCTATTACAGACATGCCTGCACAAGGCACTTCTTTCCGACAATTGTGCTGGAGTGTTTGCCAGATGACGACACGCTTCCCCCATTGCTCCTTCCTCCTCCTATCACCACGTATAGGCAGCAGCCTACCAGGAAGCATGCTGACAAAGCTTGGATTCTCCAAGCTTTGAATTGCCAGTTAAAAGTTATGCCTTCCCATCAGCTACAGCTAACCATTTCAAGATTCCCAGCTGACACATCAGTTTTCATAGTGACCACCATAAAAAAGATCTTTCAGTATATCTAATGTACAAACAAGCAACTGGTATACTAGAATCTCTCTGTAATTTTTATTTCTAACAGTCTCTTCTCTCCCACTCAGTTTAGCACACTACTGTTCAACAATTTTATAAGAATACCAGCTAAACAAAAACTGAACCAGTTCTTTTAAACAGGATCATGCAGAACAAATTCACTATGCAACTATTCTCCTGCCTTCTACAGATGCTTAAACAAATCCTCAATACTTAACTGTGGAAGCAGTTTTGCCCCACTTTATGATTTCTTATAAATCAAAGAAGTACTAAAATGTAGATCTAAACAAGGGCAAGGTCCTAGCTCAGTAGATTTATTAATATCTTAGGTTTTAGAGCATGCACCCCATAAACGGGATAGACAAACACAGATTTCCAATAAGCTTTCTTCTGAAAATGGATGCACCCAAATCTTATACTGAAGTCAGTGCTCCAGATACCACTACGGATATCATCCAAGGAGCAAGTTTACTTCATTGATCAGCAGAAAGCACTGGTAAAGGCCATATGCCATGCATGTTTATTTTCATTTGTTCTCCTAGAAAATGGCCATTACTAAAAGGGAGTTGCACAGTATTTTATAACACCTGCACATAGACCTCAATCACAGCTATCATACACAATGGCAGGCAAAATTACAGCTAATAGTTAAGTACTGCAAGAGTTCATACTCTGAATACTCAAAGGCTATTTGAATACACAAGGACAAAAGCTAAGCAGGAACAGGCCTGATTAGCAGTGGATGGGGGGATGCCAAGGAATATCAGTTGCTATAGAGTATACAGTATTTCAGAGGAAAGCAATGGAGAAACATCTCTGAATATTCCTTGCCTAAGAAAACCCTATGGAATTCATGTGGTCACCATATGTCCACAAGTGACTTGAAGGCACATGTATTCATGGAGACACACACACACTTCCCTCTTAGAATAAGTGAAGAAACAGCCCACTTACTGAATTGTACAATTCATTTCTCTAGTTAAGCAGTGCTGTTGCTTTGAGTGATTATAACTGGACTATCTGGACAAGGTATACATATGCAACAAATTAGGGTGCAGTGGGGAGCTGTGGGAAGAGTATATAATGGAAGTGCATACCTGGGCTTTCCACTCGCTTGTAATGATAGGGATTGATGCAAACTTCCTTCTGCTTTGAACCAAAGGGAAACTCACAACATTCCAGTGGTTTAAGTTCATGATGGCTCTGCAAATCTGGCCAGCGCCACACACGGCAATAAATTACATGGGGTAGCCCCTTCCGATGGGAGACCTGAAGCCTGCCATCTAATGAACGGGGAATTGTGACACAGTTGCTGGGCTGACCTGGACAACTTAATGCTTTCTCTAACTCTTCCATGGCTCCTTTTTTCTTCTTCAGCTTCTTAACTAGAGCATCAACAGCCTTCTCTGCCCATTTTTCCTCTTCATCTCCTTGCTTCCATCCCAGCAGTCTTTTAACAGCTGGGCTTGTAAAGGAGAACAAGCTCGTCACATTCATGGTGACGATGTGGAAGGAGTACCCACACACAAGATCTAGAACAAGAACAATTCCTGTAACAGGTTGCAACAACAGTCTTCACTTAGTTTTTTATTATCCCTTTAAGCTTTCTGATCCAGAGGTCTTGAAACATGAAACTAACATTCCAGCTTCACAGATGTTTTTTTCTAGTCCTTGGGTTCCAAATCTGAGTAAGGCACCTGAAGGAGATAAAAGTGGAGAAAATCAATGTCTCTTTGATACATATAATTCAAACAAACCCAGATGCTATACCATTTTGTTGATCTGGGAGAAAATGTTTACAATAAAACACAAAACCTGGAGGAAGGTTTCTCAGGTGTTTTACCTGAAACACTACTTCTTCAGTTGCGTCATGAAGCAGACCACTTCCTACTGAGACGCAATCCCTTCTCCCCTTAAAAATTCCTGCATAATTCTTTCTAAGGCAGTACCCAAAGGTAGAAGGAATGATGAGAATTTTAAAAATCATTAGCAGTTTAAGAAACGGAGAGATTCACAGGCGGCTAATCAATTCTTTAACATACAGGCAGCACTTGATTTGTGTTTATTACCGTAATTTTTTTTTTGCACCAAGTTCAAATAAATACACAAGTGATAGGTCAGTACTACCTAAACTGACCTATCACTGGAAATATTTTCAAAGCTTTGATCAGATTGTTTTGTCACACTCACTTACAAAACCACTACAGACAGAAGAAATCCATTTTGTAATATTAGAGACCACTCAGTTCAAATGCCTTAGAACAGTTGCATTCCTAAACATCCTCCAAATAAATACGAATTATTTATGATTCAGAAGAATGTTTAAACATAGATGGTTGCCACAAAAGCTTATAAATGTGGTAAGCCAGGAGCACTGAAAAACAAGTTTTCATGCTCAATGGGCAGCCTTTTTGTCAACATGAATATGGACTCATTATTATGAACACCAGCCACACGGCCATGTATTTAAACCTAAGATATTGTCTGGATCTGGATTCAGCCAAAGAGGAAATTATTCTTCTCTTCCCTCTCCATTCAAAAACAAGCCTAGAGAGACTGCAGAAACAGTTGCAAAAGTAAAGGTCTATGTGAGAACAGCAGAAAGTCACTTCACTAACATCAGTCTTTACTCTGGTTCTTTTCAACAGAGAGTAGTACCTCCAAATCCCTGTGCTTTATCAAGGATTCCCTGGTACTGTTCCTTCCAGCAGTGCACCTAGAGGTAAGAGGGATGAGAGGGAAGGCAGGACAGAGTGGGTGTTTTCATGGAAGCAGGGATTTAACTATGTTGATAGACAATACCAATAATTGTGCACATGTTTTCTATGTAGGTACATTTCCATTAACAAAGTGACTACAAAACACTAAGGCTACAGTCCTATCTATGCACACTTGAGTGGGGATTACTCCCATCTGAGTAAGCATAGGAGTAATGATGTTTGCTATAAGATGTTCTCTGGTTTAAATCACATCTCAGAAGTTTACCCAGAAGTTACATTAGGGATGGGCAAAAGGTAAACTGGATCCCGTTAGTGAATATCTGGCGGGGGGAAACCTAGCGCATGTATTCTCTGTAAATAATACTGAACTATACTGCACTTTCTCTTGGTGCAGGAAACACCCTCAGGGAGTACTCAATTCAGATTATACCTCAATGGTTGGAGATCCCAATAATGGTCTCTTTTTTTGTATGTTTTAGAAATGTTGGTGGGCCTTGGGCAATGATGTAGCCCAGTGACAGAGCACAGATCTCAGATGGAATCCTTATATCTCCAGCTAGAGCTGGGAAAGATCGCGGTCTCAAAATGCTGGAGAGGCACTGCCAGTCACTCAGTAGAGAATTCTGCGCCTTTGCTGGCTCTCCAGGCAGACCAAAAGGCTGGAGGAACCCTATCAACTTCTCCCTGATCAGCTGGGTTTGCAGGGGGTGCTGTCCACTGGTTTCCAAACCAACAGGAGCTTTCATCTTGGCATCCACAGGCCAATATAGCAGGGGTGGGTAACTGGTACGGGTTAGGAGGATGTAATCCCCCCCCCCCAAGGACTTTGGAGTGACATGCCCTAAGCACAAAAAGGGGTGGGGTTTTTTTTTTGCCTCCAAATGCTTTCTATTGGGGGAAAAAGCCCAGGAAGAGTTGCAAAATTGCCCCCATGCCTTCTAGATCATGGAGTATTGGGGGCAAAACATTGGACTCTGCAGCCCACAAAAATAGGTCTGGGAGCTGCATGTGGCCGGCCCATAGCACCCCTGCCCTACAGCCATGTGTAACAACTCACACTTGGTATGTGGCTGAAGAAAATTAAGAGTTTAGGCTAAACAGAGAAAATTTTAGACATAAGCTAATACTTAGAGTGAGTTTTATAAGACACACACACACCCATCAACCATGAAAGAACATGCAAGGAGGTTGCTATACTGTGCAGGCCAGCCTTGCTTCCTCCCACCACCACCCACCGCATCTCAGATAGACCAAGCAACCACATGCACTCATCACAATCAGGATCTCCCCTTGCATGTCAAAGCATGAATGTAGTTGGTTTGCTATGTGTTGATCTATATGATCAAGTCAAGCAGTAATGTGACTACTTTGAGGGTGCTTTAAGAACCAAATATAATAGATAAGAAAGAGATGTTAGGTAGGTGTTTTAAAACAAACACTCCTAAGTCTAAGTCACCCAGGCTTCTTGTTTCCAAGAATCTTAAAGTGCCTCAAGCTTTTGCCAGTACATTCCATTTTCCTTTCTGCCACTTCTTGTTTCTGCAACATATCCATTTCCTGTATTACTCCAAGGAGCAAGTGGCCTTATCAGTTAAAAGAACAAACAACAATTAACAAGAGTCTGCATCTGACACTTACTCCCCTTTTTCCCAAATAAATCTACCCTTCTGCAAAAGATAATTCTGTTCTTCCTGAACAACTTGGCAGTCCATGAAGATAACCTTGTGGATAGCATGGCACTAGCCTAACCCAGGAGTTCTGCCCTCTTATTTCAAATTTCTTTGAACATACTCTTATCATACCTTGATTTTAATCTAATTTGGGATCTATTGATTTTTAAAATCAAGGGTAAAAAAGAATCATTGACTACTTTAACTATTATCAATTGAAAGTTTCCTATTCACTATACTATTTAAATCCTTAAGATGACATCCAAATATATACGCATACATATAATCTAATGTATATGTGTATAACATATACATCGTAACAACTAACTCCTATCACTTTGTGTTCTGATACAGGGCTGAAGAGAAGCAATTATACTTATAAATTTTGCAAAAATCCCCAGCTTAAAAAAAAAAAAACCCTGGAAAAAATTGTACACAATGGCTGCATTATGTCTAGGAGCGTATTATTTTGTTTGCAAATATATTACAAAATAAATACTATTTTGGATATACTGTATATTTACAACATACACATTAATGTGGAAATGAGGCAGAACAGTGTTTAAGACATTTATTTAAGGGAAAGAAAGCACATAGCAGGATCTTGCACTTTTAGTGTTGGATCTTAGCCAGCCCTTATAATCTTGTCATTATTTAGGCTTGTTTATATGAGCAACTTGTCTTAATAGTGCTTTTGCCCTCCAAAGCCCCCATAAGCTTCACATGCAAGATGGCAGCCGTGAGCGATTTACTCACATTCATACCTAGCCGCTGTCAATTTTTTTAAAAAAATGATTTATCTATGGTGCGCTACAGGTATAGAGTGATTTTTCTATTTTACAGTGGAGTAAAACAAACTAAACACGTTTTATCACCTTAGCGATCATTCGCTAAGGCGGAAAAAATTGTAGCTCTGGGTGCTGCCCTATTAGCAAGCCCCGCCCCCACGCTTGCCCAGTCAGTCAGGTTTGGGCTTCCTGAATCTCTGTCCTAACGAGCGGAAATATGCATCCCCCACATTGTTTTTGAAAAACTCTGGGAAAAGCTGCGAAGGCTTTTTCTCTGGTGTTTCAGTGGGTTTTGCCCCCCCTCCTTCCAAATACACCATAATGCTGCTGGATCCCATTAAGACATGTCATCATCTCCCCGAATTCCATGAGGAGTATTTCCACCATTTAGACAAACCCTTTGTTTTCTAGAAGTTGTGTTCTCTAAGACACTGAGACTTTGAGAATGAAAATGAAAAAGTAAAATGTGGACTTTCATTCCTTCTTCCATAGCTCACAGGCTGAACAAAGTCCTTCCCAATGGCAGTCTTCCCCAACCAGGTGTCCTCCAAATGTTCTGAACTTTGTTGTCCATAAACCCCAGTCCAAATGAGGAGTGGTCAGAAATGCTTGAAGTTGCAATCCAAATATGGAGGGAAGTAAGTTAGGGAAGGTTGTCCTAATTTTATCTGTGAGACACACTTGGTTCTGTCTGTGGACTCCTCTTAAGGTTCTTCAGGCCATATAAAAGGGAGTTGACAAGTATTGTTGTAAAACCAGTGGCAGCAGGAGATTAGGGGTATCAGAAACATCTGCAGCAGTGTTTAAGTGCCACCACAGATCACTTACACTTCATTAGCTTCAGGAAATGCAGCTTATATGTCATGATCTGCCTTGGGTCCCTGTTCGAGAGAAAGGCAACAAAGAAATTGCACAAATGAATAAATAAATAAATAAATAAATGTTAACACACGCTGTGTAGACTCTGGAGCTGCCTCCAGATGAGTAATTTTTCTAATTAAGTGTCATTCTTATAGTAGAAGCCATCAGGAAGAACATGGTCCAGATGAACAAAGCTATCTGCAGACAAGACGCCTCCTCCAATGAGGATATCCCACATTAAGAATATTCTGAATACGTATTATGTTTGAATACCTATTCTTGTTTCAAATAAGCACTCTTGTTTTGTGATGTAACATTAGTTGTTGTGGTATGCCTTCAAGTTGTTTCTGACTTATGGTGACCCTATCACAGGGTTTTCTGAGGAGAGTGTTTGAGTTGCTCAAGGTCACCCAGTGGGTTTTCGTGGCCGATTGGGGATTTGAACCCTGGTCTCCAGAGTTGTAGTCCAACATTCAAACCACCATGGATGCAATGGTACAACTGCATTTAGAGATTATAAAGAGATCTGAAGAACAAGAAGTAGGTCAATGAGGAGGAACTAGGATACAGGCTGTATCCACATGAACTGCACCGAGTGCTTATTCCTCAGTTGTAGAATTCATAAATCTCCTTCAATCAAAGCATTTCCAGGATAAAAATATAACTTTTTTAAAAAATAAGAAAATGCTTCTGGAACAAGGAAATCAGGAATAGAAAACAGTACAGATACAGTACAAACATGACACTGCATTACTGAAACATATGCACCTTACATTATCAAGAATATATGAACACCAACATGTTGGTAGAAAGACAGTACTGCCTAGTAAGTTTTAAGAATGACAGCATCCAAGTCTAGTGTTTCTGCCTTTCCATAGATCCTTCACCACTTTTGACTCCAACAGTTACAAACACCTGGTGTTTTTAAACAGCAATTTTACACACACTATGTGGGTGGGTTAAGATACACAAAAGTGAAACAGCAGGCGTTTCAGCCTATATTTAGATCTGCCTGGTCAGCTGTAATTGCATAATTTCATCAGGACCTTCTGCAACGGAAATACATCCATATTCATCACAGGCATCAAAGGAAACATCTTTACAAGCCATATCCTTTTACAAACCAACACATGGTCTCATGCCACTCTCTCCAATTGTTGAATTCCTCCTTTAGGAAGGGCAGGGAATTTTATTTCTTTATCAATCGCAAAGTCATTTCCTTTTATGGCTACAAGGACAAGAAGGTGCAGCTTCCCACACAGGTGATGGGAAAAAATGGGGAAGGGGGAACACTGAGGAGCTGTTTGCCACAAAGTTCAGATGACAAATAAGGCTTTTGTATATTTGGGTCATGGGACATTTTCAGACACGTCTTACCGCGCAAAAAGACTATGGGAGAGGTACGCGGCTATCCCGCGGGAGGAGGTCCTTTTCGGACACCACCGTCCCTCTTGCGGCATCGTCCGTGACAGTTTTGGGTCCCATCTACAGCAACCGCACCATTTTTTAATCACGGACAACTTCCGTGAGTAAAAAATGGCATGGTTGCTGTAGATGGGACCCAAAACTGTCACAGACGATGCCTTGAGAGGGATGGCAGCGTCTGAAAAGGACCCCCTGCCGCGGAATAGCTGCGTACCTCTCCCAGAGTCTTCTAGTGCAGTAAGACATGTCTGAAAATGTCCATGTTCAGAAACTTGTCTCAGGTGAAAAACTGGTAGATGCGCAGGCCTATTGACAATACTTTGATTATACTCATGAAAGAAGATAAAGGTGAAGCAGCAGCCCTTTTGAAACACTTCCCTTCCACAGTACACACATATATGAAAGTTTTGGCTGTATTCCCAGATGTGGTCAAAGAAAGTCTACCTGAACCACCTTTTTCACCTGACGTACAGGATACAGAGGTAGCCCTCTCATTAGGCTGTGAGACAATCATCTCCAGTGTCAGAGACTAGGGAGGAAGTAGTGGCAGCCCCTATCCCTGAACCCTCTAGCCATCCTTTCCCTTACAGGACAGAGTTATGCCTGATACATGGCCTGTCCCATACCCCTAAATAAGCCTACTGCCCTAGGGGCAGCAAGATTTCCCCATGACTATTGTCATTGTTAATTGTTGTTAAGTTGGCTTCAACTTATGGCAGCCCTATTAATGAGAGTGTTATAACTCACCCTTTGGAGTCAGGCTATTCAGATGGACAGGAAGAGGGCAGATTGCCAGGAATCTGCAGCTCCTGATAACCATGGTCTCTCTGAGTCTAAGGAGCCAGGGGTTGAGGCAGAGGGATGCCCTAATCCCCAGCAGGAGGTGGTAGATGCTGAGGACACTGAAGACATGCCACCATCCTTTTCTGAATGAGATAGAAATCACACTATTTCCAGTGGCTGTTAATTAGAAGATGCTGATTAATTAGGCACCTGGTGTTTTGGAGACAGCTGCCCATAGATCTCCCAGAAGCTCCCCAGCATCTCTGTTGCTCATAAACATCTTATCTAGTTGACTGGCAGCATTCTTGACATTCATGTTTTCTTGGTCTTGGACTGGCTATGCTTTGAGGACTCCATTTAGTCCTTGCTGGTTTCTTGTATCTGGACTGCTGACTTGTTATAACAATTCCTGGACCAGCTGATGACAACCTTCTTGTTTTACCCTTCATCTTGTTGGACAACCTGTGACTGACCTGGATAGCTCTTGCATTCTAACCACCTGATTCCTGGAACACTTACTGACTGAAGCATAGGACAGAGACCTCCAAGACTGCCTGTTAATAACAGACCTGTTCAGGCCTTGCAAACTCAGGGCCACGTCTTTCTTGACTAAGTCTATCCACTTCTAATGTGATTTTTCCTACTGCCACACATGTATTATCATCTCTTTTAAGGAGTCATGTCATTTTGTGATATGTTCAAAGTATGATAGCCTCAATTTAGTCACCTTGGCTCTCAGAAAGAGTTCACACTTGATTGCTCTTGGGTTAATTTAACGTATATTCTGGCATATAAAATGACTTTTTAACCCTTGATAATCTCCTCAAAACTCGGGGGTCATCTTATACGCCAGATATATGGACTCGGGAAGGATGCGAGGTGGCTAGGAAGCTTCCCCCCTCCCAGCCAGCCACCCCTCCACTTTTACCGAACCTGAGATGAGGCGCCAGCAAGGTTCAGTAAAGGCGGAGGGGTGGCTAGCTGTGGGGGTAAGCTTCCTAGCCACCTCCCGTCCTGCCCGAGTCCGAGATCAGACTCGGGAAGGAGAGGTGGTTAGGAAGCTTCCTAGCCAGCTCCCGTCATTCCCGAGCCCAAAATTGGGCTGGCAGCCCCATCTCTGACTTAGGAAGGAGAAGAGGTGGCTAAGAAGCTTTCTAGCCAGCTCCCATCGTTCCCAACTCATGAGGAGCCTATTGCGAGTTGGGAAAGCATAGAGGTTTGGCTGGCAAGGATCTCCCCACCCAGCCAGCCAAACCTCCGCATTTCCCCTGCTTTGCCAGGGGAAACGCGGAGGTTTGGCTGGGGAGAGCCTTGCCAGCCAAATCTCTGTGCTTTCACAACTTGCGAGGAGCCCATCGCGAGTTGTGAAAGCGCAGAGGTTTGGCTGGCAAGGCTCTCCCCTCCCAGCCAGCCAAACCTCCGCATTTCCCCTGCTTTGCCAGGGGAAACGCGGAGTTTTGGCTGGCTGGGTGGGGAGAGCCTTGCCAGCCAAACCTCTGTGCTTTCACAACTCACGATGGGCTCCTCACGAGTTGGGAATGACGGGAGCTGGCTAAGAAGCTTCCTAGCCACCTATCGTCCTTCCTGAGTCAGAGATGGGGCTGCCGGCCCCATTTCGGACTCGGGAACGACAAGAGCTGGCTAGGAAGCTTCCCCCCGCAGCCAGCCACCCCTCCAAGGTGGCTAGGAAGCTTCCTAGTCAGCTCCCGTCCTTCCCAACCCATCACGGGATGGGGAAGCGCGGGAGGTGGCTGGCAGACTGTGGAATCGCGGGACTGGGGAATTTCCCCAGCCAGCCATCTCCCGCGATTCCCCAACCAGCATGCAGGCTCCTGATCGCGGCTTCGGGGAGGGTGGAAGGGTGGTTTGTTGGAGGGGGGAAGCTTTCCAGCCACCACCCGCCCTCCCCGAAGCCGCGATCGTGGCTTTGGGGAGGGCTGGTGGTGGTGGGTAGTCTTATACAGCGAGTATATCCCAAACTCTACACTTTAACTTAAAAATTGGAGGGGGTTGTCTTATACGCCCAGTCGTCTTATATGCCAGAATATAGTATTTGTCTTTTGGGGGGCAACAGTCAGAGCTGCAATAAGGTTCAGTAGGCAGTCCTGCTGCTTCCTCTATGTGGAATGTGGAGAAAGAAGTTGCTACCTTGTCCATTTGCTCAGGCTGCAAAATAAATTTCACTCAGACTGCAAATGTTGTTGCTTTAGGTGGTTCAGGCATGCTCCGTGTGGTTGCTAGCTGGAACCATTCCTGGCAAGCCTATCTGGCAAGTATACAGGTAAGTGTGCTTGTCACAAAAAAAGCACCTGAGCATTCCTGTCCAACTATCCTCTCCCAAAAGGAGCTGCCCACCATTCAGTTTCCCTCCCACAGCAGCTCTGAACTATGGAAGCCTGCTTCTATATGGAACACATGACTATCAGGGAGAAATCTGACCACCTAAAGGAATAGGCATGAATAGGAATAGAATGAACAGGAATACCTGTTCAAAGTTGCACATGTTGAAAAGGTAGGAAAAATATCTTGATGGACATTGACATTAGGCCTAGTTGTTGAGCCAAAGAAGGGTGAGTATGGAAAGGATTGGAAACTTCAGGTTATCCTTCCCTAACATCTTGTCCTGGAATATGCTTGACTACAAATCCCATCATTTTCAGCCACAGATGTGATAACCATGCTGGGGTCGTGATGATGGTGAAAGTAAGTTGTAGTCCAATACATTTGGAAAGTTTCAGATTGGGAAAGGTTGCTGTAGGATTATTATATACCATGAAACAAGAGCAGACTGGTAAGGATTAGTATGGCTTTATTACTGTCAAATTTATTTTATCTGTTGTAAGATAATAAAACTAAATCTTACCATACACAATATGCTTGAAGAGAGGGATGCATGTGTGGTCTTATTAGTTTGGGTACACAAGTGTTTGAATAATCTGTATAGAAAGTTCATGAATACTTTAAATTCTTAGGCAATTACTGTTTTCTTCAACAAGTTTACCAGCTTGCCTTTTAAAAAGCTACACACAGTTCTGCTAGGTACTGAAATAATTTTTCCAATTTTTTTTAAAAAATGGTTTGCTTGTACCTCATACCAGACACAATTTTAGTTACCCTAACACTTTATTCAATACCATAAAAAAGGTTCCTCCAGCACATTATGTGCCTCACTTTGAATAAAGCATGAATTAATCCGGATTCCAAAAGGCGACAATGCAGACAAATATAATAACTTAGATGCAACAGGTGGTACTTTGCTATTTAAAAGAAACAAAAACAGTTCACAAGTGCTGTTGTAACACTTTTCTAGGACTGAGAGCAGGTAAATATGAATAATATACTGCAAGTCATGATAGACTATAGATTAGTGTATAGGTCCATGGGCTTTCCCAAGTTTTAAGAGGCTTTCGGTCCCACCACCATCACAGGCATGTTTGGTAAGGACACAAGCCTATTTGGAGTTTCTCAGGCACAAAACAGCCTTTTCTAAAACACTGGAAGTGATTGTCTAGCCACAGTAAGAAAAATTGATGGCTTCATCCAACTAGGGTCCATGGAGTGGCAAATAAGGTGGGATGGTCCTAAACCCTCTGCAGCTTCCCACCCTTGGCCTAAAAGAAAGGAAGCCTACAAGGAGACCAAAAAAAAGTGCACTGCAGTTTGGAGCATGCAAAACAGCCCATCCCTAATTTAACTCAACAGAAGGCACTGAGAAGCAGAAATGCTGGCTATCAGGGAGGGGCCTGCTTGTTCAGTATGGTCTGCAGTGGGATCCTGCAAAAAAAAAGAAACATCAGCAGGCGCAGTGGGCTTGAAGTAGCCACTTGGAGAAATCACAGCAGTGAAACAGCTACAAAGTGGTAAAATCCCCAGTGCAGACTGCTTTCAGGGACTCTTTTGGCCACCTCAAAAGGCACTTTGTCCCCCAAATGTTTCTAGCTGAACATCTGTTTCAATGCTACTTACATACTTCTTAGCAGCACCAAGAAATAAGCATCTTACAAAATCCAAGAGTCTATATGATAGCAGATACCTCAATTTCCATGTGAGGCTCCTATGATCCAGCAAAACACTGTAACCATATCAGACTTAATTCTGCCCTGACTTCTATTTTGCAGAATTATGCCTTACAAGGGACTGCATCTATTTCGAATGTATAATTTTTTCCATAGAATAATAGCATTCTAAGTTTCCCAAGTGCACTTTGTAACCCTTGAAGTTATTTTTTTCCACTGAACACAGAAAGTGAAGCAAGCTGTAGCTTGTGTATTCTTGCCTCCTTGCTAATCAAATCTGCAATACAAGTCCTCCAACTTACATTTGGAACACTTGCAGAACTAGAAGTGCACCAAATTTCCCCATATACTGCCAGTGTGAGAAAGTTATAAACAGAAGTGAAAACACTGACCTCAGTTATTTGATCATAGCAAATGCCTCTTTCCCTTACTTGTTCTCATGCATATTCAGCTGCTGCATCTCTAAACAGAATATTAAGTCATGTTTTCAGTTTAAGCAGTGTTATCGCAATATTGAGACTATATAAGTTTGGGTGTGTACATTTATATTGAATTATTATTTAATGCGAACTGTCAATCAGGAGTTTCTCTATGGCCTAAGGCAGGAACATTAAATTAAAGTTGTGTAGTACAATTAAAGTACATGGGCATATCCATCACAACCTGGGAGGGTCCAAATATGGGGGCAGGAGCTAAGTACAGAAAGAAATTGTATTGAGAAGCTCTCATAACAAATATAAATGCCTTCTCAAACGTACATAAATCAATTTATTCTTAAAACTTGCTTAACGTTTGATACAAAATAGTTATATATGAGAAAGCTGTCTCTAATTCTACTAAACTACTACAGCAATAAAGATCAAAATACACAGTTTTGAACCAGCAACTGCAAGGATTAGCAAGAACAGTTTGAAACATTCATCTTGTGAACTTTAAAGCTTGTGAACTTTACTCGTTAAGTGTCTGAAGTTTTCCACCAGCTGAATCAGAAAAAGTGCTCAAAATTAGGAAAGAGGTCTACTTCAAAGCCTAGTACTTAGAAGTACACCTAGCTCTAAACCCAGGTTTTTAATTCCCATCCCAAAGGATTAGGATGGGTTATAATTTTACTACAAAAGATACTGAAAAATCCATTAAAGTCCAAAGCCTTAAGTACCTAACAATGGTTGCCAAAGCCAGCCAATCTAAAAAGATCTTGCAATGCTTTTAAGAAAACATCTCCAGGTAAAGAGAGTTTACCTGGCCTGGCATCAGCAACTTCAATACTTGAGCAGACCCAAGGGCCCGAGCAGGACCTCCTGCCCCTTGTCCTGCCCAGTCCCTTATTTTTTCTCCTCCCTTGGCATTCTGCGCAGTGTCAAATGGATGGATCTAACCATCCATTTAACTTCCCATCATCTCCCCAGCATAGTCTCTCTGCAGCATTATGGGAAATGTAAAGGGTGTCTAGACTCAGCTACCCAGTGCTGCTTAGATTATCTCCACTACATGAAGGTAAATCAAACAGAGCCCATCAACCAAAGACCGGACCCACAAGCAGATACTTTGCCCATGTCCCTCACAAACCCAGCTCAAGAGTATGCCCTAAAAGAAAAAGGCAAGCTAATGAGTAAAGGTATGAGAACAGTGAGGATGAGAAACAATGCTACCTCCTCCTTTACCAAGTGCCCTTCCAAATTGGAAAAACTGCTAAAGTTTACAATTGGGGAACAAAAGCAACCACAACTACTTCCTTGCATACTCCATGCATCTGAGGAAGTAGACCAAGTTTATGAAACCTTATGCTACATCTTCTTTCACTCAGTCAGTCTCAAAGGTGCTACAGGATCTCTTTGAATACAGATATTGCAGACTAACACAGCTATGGCTCTGAATTCTACTCCCTGTGCACTATTTTGTTTAAATTTGGCATAAGGATATTAGTCAAGAGTTTCCTCTATTCTGAGAATTCAGGATGGACCATTGATGAACTGTACTGTCTGTAGGCCTCAATGTAATATAGCATGGCTGAAATAGTTCAATTCATTACATTTCTTCCCATGTTTGCTCCAAGGAGCTGACATATACATGATGTTCTTCTCCTTATTCTTCACTGTAGGTTCAACTGAGAGGTGCTATACTCCCATGGTCACCCCTGAATTCAATGGCTGAGTGTGGTTTCAAACTCAGACTAACCCAACCTAGTCTGGCAATAGCCACTACGTAAGCAAAATGTGAATAAAGCAACCTTCCCCGAATGGATATCTTTTTACTATCCTGGACAATAACGTCTCATTATCCCCAACAACTTATAAAAACTGAAAAGGCAATCTTTATTTTTTTTAAAAAAAGGTATCCCCAGGAGGAAAGGCTGTTTCCATTGAGGATATCCCCATGATGGGGATGTTGCTTTCTGAGAAACTTACCTGTAAAGTTCTAAACAGCTTGGAAACTTGATGTGCACTTCTTCTCATACCAATTCTCCTCTGTCTTAATAAATATTTTCTAACATCCTGTACTAGTGCCTTCCTTGATATGTGTGTATTATGCAGTTAAAGATTGTGAAGTTAGACATAATCTTTTTAAAGAGTGTTACAGCTTAACTTCAAAATGCCCTCCCTACAGGGGTATACCCAGAATCTACTTATCATTTGGGTACCAAGTTAATATTTTTATTTAGGTAGACATTTTTGTCTCCATAACCCTTCTGTCTGACTGAAAAATATTTACCGTGGTCCTCTATTATAGCTGCTTACTGTGCTAGTTTTTAAATAACACTACAGTATTGTACACTGCCCAGGAACCCAATCTGACGAAAGGCGGTATAAAAACATTTAAAATAAAAATAGGTTTTTATCTCTAAATGCAGTATGCTTCAGAATTGTTTTCCCTAATATATAAGCTTAAATAAACTAACATTTATTTACTGGGTGATATCCAAAAGTAAACCCAAACAAAATCCAAGGTTTTCAAAAACAGGGGACACTACCACAAAGGCTTGAGTGACAGAATAATTGGATATCCATTAACACACCCCAAAGAGGGGGCAAGCTGCTGAAAATTTTCAGCAATCATGCCTGGCAGGACATATACAGTTGTCCCTCCGTATCCACAGATTTGGTATCCATGGATTTAAGTATTCATGGCTTGAAAATACAGTATTCTTAAAATAATAAACCCAAAACCAAACCTTCATTTTGCCATTTTATATAAGGGACACCATTTTGCTATGCCATTGCATATAATGGGACTTGAGTATTCACTGATTTTGGTATCCATGGGGGGTCCTGGAACCAAACCTCAGCGACTATGAAGGGACAACTGTATTTCTAGTCTAGCCTCAGATCATGCTGAATGCCAGAATGAGTGGGATGAGCCCAGGGAAACAAAATGATTGCAGCCTTCCCACCATGTGTGTTCAAGTTGCCTGTCAACTTATGGCAACCCCATTAATTTCATAGGGTTTTCTTAGTTTGCTATTAGTTTGCTATAGTGGTTTGCTACTGACTTCCTCTAATGTATAGGCAACAGCACCCAGTATTCCTTGGTGGTCCCCCATTCAAGTTCTAACCAGGCCTGAGCTTGCTTAGCTTCCAAGATCAGACAGAATCTGGTGCCTTCATGGTATTTAGGCCCATATGTACTATTGTTAGAAGGCACACACTTCCAGAAAAAAAGTAGCAATGGATCCTAGCAGCACTCTAAATATGTACAGAGAAGTAACCCTGGGGACTAATTTTTGGGACTATAGAATCTAGAGGCTGTAATCCCAAAAGTAATGTTCCCAAGATCTGGATACTACACTTACCAAGTAATGGTGATGTGGTGGAAAGTTCTCTGCATAAACATTTTCCAGTTTTAGAAAAACACTGCTTCATAAAGTTAACATGAGGAATAAGCATAAGACAAGTCAACTTGGAAAACTGGAAAGGAAACCATGCCAGTAAAGTCTAAAATCAGAAGCTGTAACTGAACTTTTTTCCAAGAGACTTTTCTGAAGTAGTTGTATATTTGGGCACACAGCTCTTCAGACACACTAGAACTAGTATGCTGATAGTTTTCTGCCCCTTTATTTCCTGTCTTTAAAATCTAAATAATGTAATGGAAATCCACGCTACTAAGCTGTTGTATCTTAAATACTGTATTTAAGTGTGTCAATAAAATTCATTTCCAAGGATAGATGTGAATTTGAAAATAAGATGTAAGCCACACTAAGTGTACTTTTTTGAACTTTTTCTTTATCAATTGTTTCAGTTCACCAACTTTTGGCTACTGGTGGATAAACTCAAACAAAGCAGCCATGGACCTAAGTTTGCAAGACCTGAGCAGTGCAACTAATGGCCAGGGCTCTTAGAAGTCTCTCATTCATAGGGTTGCCATGAATCAAAGTTGACTTTGCGGCAAACAACCACCAACAACTTTGGCTATGAGAAAAAAAAGCTTGAACTATTTAATATATAATTAACATGCTATATATAGTAAATAAAACTAAAAAGCACACTCTTAACACTCAAGGGCGACCTATTCTCTGGGATGGGCTCTGATGTTATGGTCTTCAGATACTGTTTTATTCATGTCAACTCTTTTCTTTTTCCTTTTGCACACTGGATTGGATTTTGCATTGGGCTCTTCTGGCCCCACAATATCAAAAACACATCTTGAATCTGCACATGTTGGGCTATTTCCAAGCAACAGGCTGTTACAAGGGATGTGTGAATATGGCTGTCATTCTATCGGCTCCTTGCTTTTAAAGTTTATATAGGTGGGGATTGTGCAACTGTATGTTATGTTGGCAAGTAGAAGTAGGTAGCACAGTGTTCCAACACTGGGAGCTCAAGCTTCAAATCCCTCCTTGGTCAACTAAACTCTCACTAAATACTTTTGAACACATCAGTGACTGATCTTCATCTCCTGCATCTGTGGCAATAGTATATGAGAAGATTCATTAAACACTTTTCATGGGAGTACAGCATTCACAGCAATTTAATATATATAGTGTCAGATTGTCACTATAATGTAGATGGTGCAGGTCAAATGTAGTTTGGAAGTGGTAAGTTACCACAAACACTCTTAGAGCAAGACAGCAGATAATGTTCTGCAAAGCTCTCCAATTCAAATTTGTCAAGAACTCTTGATCATATCAGAGCATTTACCAACTATTTTCTCTTTCTATCTTAACTATCTTAATTGCCTCTTGTTCTTTAACTTAATTCTTTTTCCTAGAAATGTAATGATATTGTTCCTTTAGTTTCCAAAATTCCAAACGCCACTAGCATTTCCTAAATCTTCATTTTCACCTCTACTGTCCAAGAAGGTTTTGGCCTAAAAACTCTTACTGTTTGTTGCAGTGTGCCCTGGATTCCACAGCTGGATAGAGGGATAGATAGATAGATAGATAGATAGACAGATAGACAGATAGACAGATAAACAGACAGGAGAGTAGTTTGGAAAGACTAATTGCTGATCCAATAGCTTTTGAATTCCTTGTGATCTCACAACTCTTTGATCTGGAAGCATGATTGGGCATGTGCTTACCATATATAGGGCTTCAAGAAGAAAGTAATTTCACAATGTCCTATCACCACTGTCAATGTTTTCATTAGGTCATTTTCTGAATTAACTCAAGCTGATGGCCACATCACCCCAATTCAACAGAATTTATGGACCTGAAGTATTCTAGTAATTTTCTACCAATCAAGTCTTAAACTATTAGGTAACTAGAGTTGGAAAAGTTGATTCATCATAGCTAACACTGTTGTTGTGACTTAAGTCTTGCTTGTTTAGCAGAAAGCTCAACTAGCTTGCTACATCCAAAAATCTAGCCATGCCAAGAACTATACAGAATGAAAGAGAGAATGGGGAGGGAAGGCAAAACACTTACAATTTACTTTGGCTTATTGTTATTTGATACTCAGAGCAGAATCTGTGGTTTTCTATAGCACTATGACTGCCAGGAAATATGTTGCACTTGCAGTCTGAATTAACTGTGAAATGTTTGCCTGCAAACAAAGCTGTTCTCATTAGGAGGTTTCTTGCATTTGCCTGAAGCAGCACTTCAACTACTCTTGATATTGGGTTGACAGCGACATGCCAAAGGCCACCTCTTGAACATCTTAGCAAACTGGGGTAGATCCCCCAATATTGTAGGTTCTCAGTGCCCCCTTGCATTATAGCTTTGCAGTTAGAATTTGGTCACCTGCTATCAAATGTTAGTTTTTAAAGTGTGTATTTATGGAAATTTAACAGTGAGGTTTTTTTCCTGCCTTTGGTAGTCAACATCTGCTATTCTATAGGTTCTTAGCCCAATTTAAGTTCCAATGTGGGTTTCAAAGTGCTAGTCATGACCTATAAACACCTATGTGGCTTAGGTCCAGTCTAAGTGAAACAAACCTACCAGAATCATTAAGATCTACAGGGGGAGAGCTTTCTCTCAGTTCCACCAGTCTTGGTTGATGAGGACACAGGAGAGAGCCTTCTCAGTGGCTGCTCCCACCCTCTGCAATTCCCTTCCACTGGAGGGTAGGCTGCCCCCCCTGCTTTCCTTTCTCCAGCAGGCAGACACCTTTTTGTTTAAACAGGCTTTAAATATATAATTGCTCACAAGGAGGAGTCTTATTGGTGTATGTGCGTTATTTATTTATTTATTTTACTTTTGTATGTTTTTAAAATTTTATACTATTTTAAATGTGATTATTGTAATTATTGTAATTGCTTTTTAAATGTTATTGTCAAATTTTAATATATTCCTTTTGTGAGCCACCTTGGGTCCCACTCTGGAAGAAAGGCAGTATATAAATATAAAATAAAGTATTATTTTTTTAAAGACAGACTGCTGTTTTGATTATTCACTTCTGAATAATCACCTCTGTATTCCACACAAAGGAAGAATATGGTCAAGTGATTCTTATACTTAACTATCATAATATATTTAATTATAATGACTGAACAACAAGCTCACAGGCTAACTCCCCCTATGTCATCTTGATGTATCATTTTGCATTTCACTGCTGTAAGTCAATTTGAGATCTACAGCAGGTTGGAAAGGCAAGTAATGATGCTCTCTGAAGTCTCTGGGGAGTCTACATTATACACAGCTTACATTATTTATAAAGCCTAGATGATGCCTCCATTAGCCTTGCAGGATTACACACCAAAAGATAGCACTTATACTTGACAGTATGGGCTGCTACACTGCCAGCACAGCTTAATTCAACTTTACCTTCTCCCTAGGCTGATCTTGCCCTCTGTTTATACACATTAAGCCGGAATGCAGTGAAAAAATTGTTTGGAAATAATCATCCCCACGCTTTCTTTTTGATATATAGGTAGATGTCACACATGTAAAAGCACCTTTGAGTTACTATCTCTTGAAAAGCATGCAGGCAAGGAAAGCAGATATGCTACATTAAAAAACACACAACACAGAACAAGCACATTTAAAAGTGGCTGTCAGACATACAGCACTGTGGATTTACAATCACATTTCAGTTTTCTTGCCTTTTGTCTATCTGTCTACAGATGCACTTTCCCTCCACCCACTATGCAAAAAGAATTCTATACATTAGAGAATAGGATTTTTAAAAAATATTAAATCTCTCCTCCCGCATTAGAACTTGACAGGGGATGGGAAGGGAACATAGTGTTACCAGTGTTAGACAAATCCGTCCTGTCTACCCTTTCCCCATTGTTTTAAGAAGGGGAGGTGAGCTATGTGTGTGTCTTTGCTTTCAAAATATTATACACATGGAAAAGCATCCTTCCCCGTCAGTTTTACCATTCTAAAGGAGCAGAGGAGAGAACAGTGAAGGAAATGATGGCAGGATTGGATAAATGATGTTTGTGGGATCATAGCCAAGTCTATTCACAGGGCAGTATAAGGTAGCATCCGGTATGAGCAGGTGGGAAAACGTTCTCTCCCACTCTGGCTCAAGAGGCTATGGATGATATTTGAAGCAGGAAGAGCATAATTTGTGAATGGCGTCAGATGTACATTAACAGGGGCAAGGGAGGGGAAGGTGGAATGAAAATACAAGTGCCTTCATTTCTAAATTTGCATTCTAACTTTCTCCTACATATTTTTTAAAATGCAGGATTGGAACCTTAGGGCTCTCTCCCCCTTCCCCATCACCGTTATGAACATTGGCATTCTTTACTCTGGCTGGGGAAGGTGGAAATTGAAGTCCAGTGTATCTGAGGGCACCAGGGGAAGGCTGGTCTATATCTTCTTTACCACCCTAAATGCTCCTCAAAGGTATTTCAAGTCATCAGATCATATGTATGTGATCTCAGAAGCAGGAAGAGGGATATCAGAGAAAAGAACTGTATTTGATTACATTTGTGTGCTAGAGAGAAAGAAAGGGTCAGACTTAAAACAAGGACAAATCAGTACCCTTGCAACTCGATCTGGCCTTGAACTAAAATGATCTTATCTGGAGGGTAGCTAAGACACATTGTAAGGTTCTCTGAGCTTCTGATTAACATATCCTGAAGACTGGTTAGTTATGCTTTGAGAACAGAAGGTATTGCTGTTATCAAGGGCCTGAGCTGTTCAAACCCTTTTGAGGACAACACAGAAGTTATGCTAAGTTGCCTTCAGCAGATAACTGCTGTTTCTATGTGTAACACACACACACACACATATATATATACACACATACCCTTAGAAAAATAAATCACTCATAAGTTTAAGGTAGCTAGTGGCTGGAAGAGTATGATCTTCCATGTTACTTCTCAGCAGCCAAATGTCTGAGAGAAAAATCTTTGACATTTTACTCAGTTGCAATTCTTAAATAGAAATACAGTACTGTACAGACAAAAAGAGATACAGAGTGGCAGGGGTAAATGGGCACAGCTTCTAACCATGACATTTAAAACAGACTTTTGCATTTTCCTGAGAGACTGCAATTCAAGTATAAACTCCAGATGCACATTCAGTTTAATTAAAAGCACCTTTCTATTAGTATTCCGGAGTGATTCATCTTCGCCCCATTTACAACCAAAAAACTTTTCAACCAAGAAACTCTTAACCTAGGGGTGACATCTACACTTCAGTCATTGGGGAAGAAGCAACTGCTGCTGGAAATGTACAGCAAAAAATTTAAATGTCCCTTAATTTGAACCCCCCCCCACCTATGTTCGGCTACAATAAAGATCAATTGTTTTCCGAAGCCACTCCTTAAATTAAAGCAGCGATTCATATTTATGCTGTGTAATGAAGAACTAAGCCAGCCCACACACAGCTTCATCAACTATTAACAAAGAGCTAGAAACTCCTGCTGCCCCCCCTGCTTTACCACAGCCTTCACACACACAAAACACACACTTTCCATAAGGGTTTCTGGAATAAAAGGGCAGATATTCCAGCGAGACAACTCACTGAGAAACCAAGGCTTACATTTCTTCCATTAAGGCAACGGGTGGCTCCCATTAAAAACTGGAAATTTCAAAAAGGGACGTTACAAAGCACCAAAGCTGGTACTACTAAGAAAGAGACAAGAGATGGTGAGGAGAATGATGATGATGATGGCTGGCTTCGTACGCCTCAGAAAACATCAAACTGGCGGGATTACAGGCCCTCATAGAGAAAAGTCAAACTCTCTCGCCTTGGCCCGGGTCCTTTCCCTCAGCTACACAAGTCCAGCCGCAGCGGCCTTTCTCCTGCTGGGAAGGAGCGAAACGGGCCTTTGGGAAAGGCGGGGAAGGAGGAGAGGAGAAAAAGCCGTGAAAGTTTCCCCCGACTTGGCTTTGAACACAAAAGGAGCCAGGACGCCTGGAGAAGCGCCACCCGGGGAACAAGAGCCCGTATATTTTATTTTTATTTTACCCCTTCCCTTGCCGCCTGAAGTGGGGGAAAGGAAGGAAAGAAAGAAAGAAAGCGCCGCTCTTCTTGGGAGCCACAAAGGGCCTCCCTACAAAGAGAGAGGGCGGGAGAGAAACTTTGGAAGGCTGCAAATTAACCCAG
The DNA here is from genome assembly GCA_030847615.1 of Gambelia wislizenii. Taxonomy (NCBI): domain Eukaryota; kingdom Metazoa; phylum Chordata; class Lepidosauria; order Squamata; family Crotaphytidae; genus Gambelia; species Gambelia wislizenii. The sequence continues at coordinate 60,874,061 of JAUMIR010000005.1, read as the reverse complement.
CGCCGCGGCATCGGCTCCTTTAACACGGCCGCCGCCATCATGATGGAAACGAAAGCTCCCACACAGACACACACAAACACACCCTTAAAAACTCTCGGGTCCTTCTCCGGGTTAGCTTCTGCCCGCCACTTCCTAACTCCGAAGGCGTCCTTTAGCCACACAGATAGGAAGAATGGAGGGAAAAGGTGGCGGGGGGGGCCAGAAAAACTTCTCTTCTTATCACCCCCCCCCCCGCCCCTCCGTCTCCGCCGCCTCCCAAGGCCTTTTTCAGAATAGAAGAGATGCGGGACTGAGAGAGAAAACGAGCAACGACGACGGGCCGACTGAGGAACGGGATTGAGGAGGTTGTCCGCGGAGGCCGACGCGTGAAGGAAAGACAGTGGAGCAAAAGGAAGGAAGAGTTGGCCTTACCGGTGGAAGTCGAGGGTTTGGGAGGAGGTGGACTAGGAGACCCAAAAGAGAGTGGGGGTGAGAAAGCCCCCCCGCAGGGCAACCCCACGGCCGCAGCCGGAGATTGGCGAAATCCACTCCCGGCTTACTTGGCCTTTTCTTTCCTTGTTCTCCTCCCCTCCTCGCTCTTGCTTCCAGGGCGCTGCGCTCGCTCCGCCGCTGCTCCTGGATTGATCTGGTCTCGCTGGCGTCAGAGAGTCGGAACCACCCAGCCTCCACTTACCCCACTGCCAATACACAACAGACATATATACACACACCACACACGCCCGCCCGCCTGCCCGGCCGAGTTAGGGATCCTCTCCAAATGCCCAGCCCCGCGACGGAGAGGGGAGGCCTGGCGGGTTGGCGAAACCCACCCCGTCTTTTCTTCCCTTTTTCTTCCTCTCCTCTCAACCCGCTCCCAAGGAGGAGGAGGAGGAGGAGGAGGGAAAGTTGCTCTCCCGCCCCGCCGCCAGTCACGGTTGGGACGGACGGCCTGCGGTCGAGTTAGAATCGCAGAAGCCTCGAGGGAGAAGAGACCACAAAGGCCATCTAGTCCAACCCCCTACTCGGCAGGAATACCCAATGAAAGCACTCCCGGCAAATGGTCACCCAACCTCTGTTTAAAAACCTCCAAAGAAGCCTCTTTCTCCTCCTCCTCCTCACTTCAGGGCCGGTTTAAAGCACCAGGGGCGCCAGCATCCACAGGGGGGCCCATCATTGTGGGGGAGCCCTAGTAACCCTCTTCCTGCAAAACCATTATTAGTAATAATCTGAATATCCTGTACTGTGAATAGCTTAGGTTGAGTTAGGTGACATTGGCCTGAGATAAACATATGCCCCCCCCCCAAAAAATAAAGCATTGCGGGGGGGGGGCAAATTCCCCTTAAACCGGTCCTGCCTCACTTTTTCCTTTCTGGAAATTGGTTGGAAGAAACCATTTGCAAGCCACCCCGGGCAGGCTTTCATGTTGTCGTTCTGGTCCCCCACCCAGCTTGGATATGATGAGGAGGGACGGTGACAACCCGCAAAAGCTGCCTCCCCGGAGCGTGTGTGGCTTCGTCAGCAAGAAACAGCAACTGGTCCTGAGGCTTGGGAGTAAGATGGGGAATGGTAGTGCACCCCGGGTCCCGATCCTAAACATGCCGATCTGTATGCAACGGCGGTACCGGCCTAGGCACGCACACGATCTGTCACGGGTGCTTTGATCGTGATTCCTGCGTGGCAGGGGGTTGGACGAGATGGCCCTTGTGGTCTCTTCCAACTCTACGATTCTATGATTCTATGATATTTGTCTTCCTTTCCGAGTGTGAACGCGGATCAACGCTCGATCCCTCCTTGCCAGTTTCGGTCAAAGCCCCAGCCCGGCCCAAACTATGTTTCCCCAGGTCCTGTCCAGGGATGTAGCCACAGAGGAGCCAAAATGAGGGCATCGCCACCCCACGTAAGACTTATCCCCCCCCCCGTAATTTTCCTTCAGTCTCCAAATATCTACCATTGCAGAGAGTGAAACACTGGAAATGGTTCTCACCTCTTCTTATTTGCTCTGTTCGCACTCCCTTGGTGACTTTGTCTGGCCTTTTTCTTTGGCTGCCTAAAGGGTAGTGCTCAACTCAAGTTATGACTTACTGCAATCCTCGAAATTTGGGGACTGGAGGAAAATTTCATTTCAGGGCCAGAATTCTTATCTGGAGGGGAGCAATGCCTTCATTTTCTTCTCCTCCACCCCATAGCTACACCTCCGGTACTAACCATGAGCCCTTATAATGTCTATCTGTATCTACATGGAAAGAAAAACTTGTCAAAGTGCACGAATTTAAAGGTGCAATGAATCACGTGGTGAGATGTGCAAATACACATGAGTGTGTATGTCAAATTTCAGAGGAAGTGTACTGTTAAGGTGCAATCCTAAGTGCTGGCTGGTGAAACCCATTGCACAAACTGGGGCAGGTAGTTGGAATTGTGAGGGGGCCCCTCAGAAGTCTTTGAACTGCAGCTCCCAGCATTCTTCACCATTGGCTATTCTGCCTAGGACTACTGGGAGTTAGTGGCGGGACTAGGAGTGTGTGGATGGGCCGAACTGCACCAGGTGACACCATCGGAGAGAGGGGTGACGTTGGCCCAGCTCCCACAGCTGGGAGTTACAGTCCACCAACATCTGGAGGGCCACATGATTCTCACCTCAGCATTAGGACTCCATTCTGGGTTGGTGGGTTAGAGGGTTGTACTGTTATTTATATGCAGACAAAAATAATGTCTTCTTAATGCTGCAAAGCTCTTACGCAAATTTTTATTGATTGTAGCTCTTAGTTAGAGGCGTGAAGTCATGTGCCTCCAGGGGTCTCTAATCCATGAAGGCTTATACTACAATAAATGTGTATTCTTGGTGCCACAAGACTCTTCTGCTGCCTGTGTGCATGAACACACACATAGATAAAGACAACAGGCTAAATCCAATGATGGTCCCAACTAAAATAGACTTATTGATGTTAGCCACAGAAGTTCCATTGATTACATTGGGTCTGCTTTGATTGGGACTAATGCTGCATTTAACCCTAGCCATAGAATTCAGAAAGTAATAGAGTTGCCCCATCATATTTGCTGGGGTTTGGTTCCAGGACTCCCCGTGGATACCAACATCCATGAATACTCAAGTCCCATTATATACAATGGCATAGCAAAATTGTGTCCCTTATATAAGATGGCAAAATCAAGGTTTGCTTTTTGGATTATTATTTTTTTAAATAATATTTTCAAGCCATGAATACTTAAATCCATGGATTCCAAATCCATGGATACAGAGGGACAACTGTAGTCCCAAAACCTAAAATTTCCAATGTCTGGGCAGATACACACACTTCATTACTAAAGTCGTCATTTATACACTGTTCCTAACTCTAACTAATCTCTTATTTTTGCTATTGGATGGCACCACACATTATAATGTTGGTCCACGCCAGAAAGTCCACAGAGTGCAGATATCAGACTTATCAGGTTTAAATGCATCTTTATCCCCACTACAAAAATATTTGGGCAGGTTTCTCCAACATGTTACATGTTTTGTTGCAGAAAACATTGGTGGAACACTAGTGTTCACGCCAGCAGCTAGAATGTATGGGGTGGCCCTTTATATTTCATGGCTATGTTAATATGGCAAAGAGAATTCTAGATTTAGGTTAGGCACATGTTATGGAAAGTATTTTCACAAGTGTGATGGAAACAATATGCAGTGTTACCATCTTTTAACAGCCAATTGCCCAGGGAAGAAAAGTATTCAACTGGTATTGCTACCAATGCATAAAGATGCACTGATGGAGAAAAATAACTGTTGCATTGCTGCTCATCATGTAGCAGTTACATTAAAGGATACAGAGTTTTTTTACCTACTGTAGCTAGTAAAGTACAATACTATGTTTTATTTGTACTGTCAGCCATGATAGCATAAATCATACCAACAGTAAATGACACAGCACTGACGTAGTAATAGGTCTAGAATGAAACAAAACTGAAACCTTAGAGCAGTTTTCCTCAACCAAGTGGATCCAGATGCACAATATATTTTATCTTCAACCCAGATGGCCAATACATGTCCTAGAGGTGCCAGGTTATCCCAATTGTCTCAATGTGATTTCAACAGTGGACAAAGTAGAACAAGACTTTTTTTTTTGTACTTGCAAGCCACCAAACACATCCACATAGTCATTTTGCTCTAGGATCTGTTTGCAACTGCTGTCCAACAAAGAATGAGTCAGATTTACAACTCAACTCAGATTTAGATGTGTAAATTGCTAAAAGCTTGTTGTCTTAACACCTAAGAAACATAGCAAGACCCAGTTTGCTGTTGTTGTTTACTGGAAGTTGACTTTGACTTATGGTGACCCTATGAATGAGAGACCTCGAAGAGATCTAAGGCTCAGTCAGACGGGAGAATTAATTGTGGAAAATAGTGCATTACCTCACTATCGCAGCAGTGTTCATTTGTCCCAACTCATTCACAAGGTCACTGGCATGGAAAGCTATCCGAGTTTGAAGGTCACACAGATTATGCTCCTGAGAAAAGATGGTAGCCATGAGTGAATTATCTGCCTTATTGTTCCCCGAAAGTTCCCTCCATTCCCCCTTTTTGGCCTTGTTAAATGAGAGATACAGAAGAGCAATCTCTGCTTAAGAAACTTTTTTTGGTCTGCCACTCGAAAATAGCACTCGATTGCATCCGTGACAACCAATAATGGCGGCTCCGGCAACTTTGTCAGACAAGCCTGCCCCTGCGCACATCTAACCAATCGTGTTTTGACTTCCTGGATGTGCCTCAGTTTGAATTGGTTGTTCAGATGTGCTGTTATGCACATTTTCATATTTTTTAAAAAAAGATTGCGAGAAACAACAAAAGCTGTTATTGCAAAGTACTTGGAATTTTCAGCCCCCCTCCTTCTGAATATGGTGAATCCCAGCAAGTGCTCATCTGGACAAAAGGTATTCTGCCTGCATCTCTTGAGGATTTTTTTCATTGTTTAAACGACCCCCTGGCTATCAACTGCTCTGCTCAGGTCTTACTGGATTACAACTCTCTATGTTATGAGAGCCTTAAACTAATTTGATCTGAGACAAGATCTGTTTGTGCTAAGTTACAAGTTCTAAAACACATTTGACCCCCATCATCTACACTATACTGACAATCTGACACTATATATGCTGTGAAGGTTGTGCTCCCATGGAAAGTGTTTAGTGGTTCCTCATATATATTATTGCCGCAGCCCCAGGAGATGAAGCTGAGACATTGATGTATTCAGTGAGAGTTTTCAGTGAGAGTTTAATTGGCCAAGGAGGGATTTGAAGCCTGAGCTCCCAGTGTTTGAACACTGTGCTATCTGCTTCTGCTTGCAAACATAACACACAGTTGCACAATCTCCACCTATATAAAGTTTAAAAGCAAGGAGCAGATGGAAAGATGGCCATGTTCATACAATCCTTTGGGATAGCAACAGCCTGTTGTTTGGAAATAGCTCAACATGTGCAGATTCATGACATGTTTTTGATATTGTGGGCCAGAAGAGCCCAATGCAAAATCCAATCCAGTGTGCAAAAGAGAGAAGAAAAAAGTGAGGTGACATGAATTAAACAGTATCTGGAGACCATAACATCAGAGCCCATCCCAGAGGTATTTGTTTTGTTGGGTCAGAACCAGAGCTTGTAAAACAAACATTGTGGAAGACATAGTCCACAAAAGCTAATTTTCTAAGGTTTGGTCAGAACAAAGGGACTTTTTTTTAGCTCCATCCCACTCCATCTATTGGCTTTCAGATGTGTTGGACTACAACTTCCATCATTTCCACCCAGCATGGCCATGTGGGAGAAAGCTGCACTATCTTAGTCCAGTATTACCCTGACAGGACAAAGCATGTTGAGAACACCAGTTTTCTGCCATCTCTAAGTAGAAATTATAGGAATACTGTCTCTGAATGTTTTTATTCTCATTTTCAGTATTCTAACGTAGCATCAACTAGACTTAGGACTACTTAACTGAGAAGATAACCTTTGCTTGGTTTGTATTCAGACTGCAGGTGTGGGCTAACTTGGGTGAATGTTTTCCCCATACATCTCCACCACCATCCCTTCCCATGAAACACTAAATATGAGGGAGAGGAATTCTAGTTGTCGTTGTCTGCCTTCAAAGTGTTTCCAATTCATGTTGACCTTATCACAGGACTTTCTTGGCACGATTTGTTCAGAGAGGGTTTACCTTTGCCTTTCTCTGAAGCTGAGAGAATGTCACTTGCCCAAGGTCACCCAGTGGATTTCCATGGCTGAGCGGGGGTTTGAACCCTAGTCTACAGAGTTGTAGTCCAACACTGAAACCAATACGTGATCCTGGTTCTCCAGGGGAATTCTAGGCTACTCTTTTCACAATGTGTTAGTTTTTTTAAAGGCAGGGATTTATTTTATTAGATAAACAATCAATCATATAAGTATCCACCTGCAGTCTGAAGTGGTATTGAATAGGCAGAAGCACATTACCTGATTCAGAACAAGACCATTGTCAAGCCAGTGTAACACATATTATTTACTATTTGATGTCCTTGAACCAGACTGTCATACATACAAGGGTAGTAAAGAATTAGTAAGCGGGAAGGTTTTCTTTCTTCTTTTTTTAATACTGGGGTGTCAAATTTAAAATGGATTGCAAAGCCATGTTTCCCACCTCTCAGGGGCCTAGGAATTTGGGGGGGGGGGTTAGGAATTTTTTATTAGAATAAGACCATTCTACTGAAAAATACACCCAACCGCAAAAGGCTGTAACAATAACGCAAAAATAATAATAATTGTTTTCCTCTTTTCTTACTATTACAAAAATAAAATTATCTATCCTAACACTAATATATTTTTTCCTCTTAATCTAAACACACTATAATCACATTATATTTACACATTATAATTATACCTATTCAGAAAAGAAAAAAAATCAATAAAAGCTTAATTTAAAAAATAATACAAAATAATACAAAATACAATAATAATAATAAAATATTTATTTAAAATATCCTTTTATGTTATTGCTGGGGTTGTCTCGCTAAACCACAGCCAAAACTTTTTCCAACGATAATTTGGCAATTTCTCTTTTTCACTCCGAGCTAAATTTTCAATTACATTCTTCACATAATAAGCAGTGTCTTTTACATCGTGCAGATTTTGACTTTTCACCTCCTTTTGTCTTTGGAAAACTAACATCACATAGAGGTTTACCAGGTGGACCAGGGCACTGTCCAAAAACTCACAGCTGGGGAACCAGACTCCTTCCTCTTCCTCTTTTGGCCCACTGACTTTCTGGGTCCCCTGACACCCTCCGGAGGTTCAGTCCCCGAAAGCACTGTCTCCCAAGTCTGTTGTGCCAAATCTGGCCAATCCAGGACCCGGGCCACCTCCTCCCATGTTTCCCAGGCACTCGGGCAGTCCTGGACAAAATGTCTGATTGTCTCCTTCTGTGCCTCGCCACTCAAAATCTCAGCCTTTTTACATTTCAGACGAGGACAAGTCTGGTCATCCTCTGCGGTCCACGGTCTCCTTCCCTTCAGATTAAGAACCTGATGGTAGAGTCTCCTAGGGGTTGTTGTCTGCCTTTAAGTCACTTCTGACTCTTGTATGGTGACTCTAACGTAAGGTTTTTCTTGGCAAGATTTGTTCAGAGGCAGTCCTTTACCTTCCCCTGAGGCTGAGAGGTTGTTACTTGCCCAAGATCACCCAGTGGGTTCCCATGGCTAAGCAGGGATTTGAACCCTGGTCTCCAGAGTTATAGTTAAACACACAAATCACTCCACCACACTGGCTCACTCTAGGGGTTGTACTCATCTATATATATAATTCTCTTGGGTTTGTTGCCTTTCCCAGTGTATTGATTGGCTGCTCAGGAAACACACCCAACCAATTATCACCCACATGAAAATTCCCTCTCCACCTCACAATCCACTCCAGTCACTCAGTCGGTGGCCCAGATTCCTGCCACTCAATCTGTGGCCCAGATGGGACCCTGACAGTCAACTGGCAGTGGTGACAATGACGGGCTGCCTGCAATGGGGCCACAACTGGTGGCAGAGGTGGTGGTGGCAGGGGTGGGACACCACTGCTGCCGCTGCCATGGGACCCAGATAGTCAACTGGCAGCAGCAGGGCAACAGAGCGAATCACCCTCAGCAATTCTGGGAAAAGTGTGGAATGCTGAGAAGAGGGAGAAGGAATTTTAAAATTCACTGGCCTACCTTATAGGGTTGTTGCAAGGTCTACCGGGTATTTTTTTTAATGGCTTCTGTTACACTGGGTACAGCTAGTATCTTTTTATTGGCTAACTGAAAAGTGTCAATTCCTTCTAAATGTAATACCAGACTATCGATTCTATTGCAACAGGGGAGCCCCTGGTTGAGTTATAAAATTGTTGTTGCTCCTTTGGTAGTATATTTATATTCTGAACCATTTAGCATGAACATAGTAATGGAAAGCAAGTTGGCTTCTTTACTGACAGTCCAATCCTACACACGCCTGCTACAATGAAAGCCTCATAGAGTACAGTGGACCTTATTCCCAGGTAAGTATGAAAAATTGCTGCCAAAGAATACAGTGGGCCCTCGGTATCTGATGGGATTTGGTTCCAAAACCCCCCATGAATACCAAAATCCATGGATGCTCAAGTCCCATTATATACAATGGTGTACCATATATAAGATGGCAAACAACTCAAATGAGTGCCAGAGAGAACTTGAAGATCTGTGAAATGGCAGGAAGCTACAGCAGGGTATGCCTACACATTGCTGGAAGAGACCATGAGACCATCCAGTCCAAAACCCTGCCATGTAGGAGTACACATCAGCATAGTGCTCAGTGTGCTTTTTGGAGGTTTGATTTTGTTTTTGTTTTTTGGATTTTTTTTCTTCTGAATATTTTTGAGCCATAGTTGTTTGAATCCTTGGATGCAGAATGTGTGGATACAGAAGTCTGGCTGTATTGTTTTTCTAGCCCTGAAGAAGGAATAGTTGGGTTGAAAAATAAATTGGGCTTCCAGGGGGTCATACTGTAGATTTCTGAAGCCCTTATAACACTTCTAGGCCAGGAGTAGTAATTACGGAGCCTTCCAGATATTATTGGACTGGAACTCTCAGCATTCCCCACCATTGGAAATGCTGGCCAAAGCTGCTGAGAGTTGGGGTCCAGTAACTGCATGGTTCATACCTCTATTCTAGGCTCTATGTCTTACTGCCTTAGTGTATGCTTATGGGTCAATGGTAAGAACAAAGTAGAGGAGCCCTTCCTAATGAGAGCACATGGATATGATTCTAGGTACACCATAGGTTTGCTTCTCTGGATATAGTGAGGCTGCAAGTCCCATTAATCCAAGTCAAAAGAGCCAATGGTGAAGGGAGCTATAGTCTAGCAGCATCTATGGGGCCATGTGTTCCCCAGCCTGGTACATATGATCACTGTTAGACTTCTTCAGTGTGTGTGTATGAGAGAAATAAAGGTTATAATTTATCGTGGGGTTTCCCCCACATTTATCAGCTTGGAATCACAATGTGTGTTTTTTTCTATGTAGGTGCCTCAAATCCTGGAGGAAGGGGGTACTTGGCTCCCACAGTAAAACTGCAGCTAACATGGATGCAACGGGAAGCATTTTTATTTGAAGTCAAAGCCAAGGAAGGTCAAGTTCAGAAAAGGAAATTATTTGTACTTGGGCTGAATAGTAGCCCCAAAGTCATTAATCTTTTTCAAAAAGAAATATAGTAATGCTCTCTCTTCAGTGATGCCAAGCTCATCATAAACATTCTGATATCATTATTAGATGGCTCAGCATCCTATCTCTGCATGCTCTTTCAATATAAAAAGAAAAGATAAGCAGAAAAATCCTGTGTCTGAAATTTGAAGATATCTGGGTGTCTAGGTATATAGTGACTGAGATGTAACATCTCATGTAGCAGGAATGGGAATCATGCAGCCCTCCAGATGTTGTTGGACTGTAGTCCCCAGCATTCCTCATCAGTGGCTAGGGCTGATGGAACTTAATAACAATGATACTTAGGGCTGCTTGTTTCCCCTTCCCCATTCTAGAGTGAGCCATAGACGACATAAACATGACTCTATAATGCTAAACTCTGAACCGACCCCTTGAACAGAATGAGACATGTTAATCGCTCTTTACACAGGTCCAGTTTGATCTCAATGTGTCTGTTCTACTTGGGACTAACACTTGATTTAATCCTTAAAATTAGAATTATTGCATTTATTCCCCTCTTATATTGCAATTTTTGTTCTTATTGGTATTCTGTTGTTTACTTGTTTTTATGTTTTCCATATGCCAAGGATTCTATATATGTATTGACTTCCATGAATGTCACTGAGGACCCATCTACATGAGGGGAAAAAAAACCCCAAAACCTTGTAGTATTGGCATCTCGCAGCAGCAGTGACACGTCCAAATGATTTTTCTGGCCTCGGAAGCTCCCATAAGCCTTGCATTCCTGATGGTGATTTTGAGTGATTTACTTCCGTTAGTTCTTCACTGCTGCCTGTTTTTTTTTTTTTTAAGTCATCCCAAGGTGCGCTGGTGCAATAGAGCAATTCTCCAAAGCAAAACAGAAAATACTGATCCTTTTTTATTGCCTTAGTGAGCTTTGTGCTTCCCTTTGTGTTTTTTATTGTTCAATAGTCCAAAAAAAGCAAAAACGTGCATCAGCTTCGCTGTGTAAAAGTACAGGGAAATCTGCGAAGGCTTTTACCCCATTGTTTTTTGCCATTTTGGGCCCTCCTCCTTTCAAATAGTGTGGATTGGTGTTGGATCCTGTTTAGACTGGTAGGATTCACAGCAAATTCCATGAGGGGTATTTTCACCATTTAGACGGGCCCTGAAATACGTCATTTGTTTTCAGGAATGGGCGAGGTGTGACTCTCCAGATGCTGGGCTGCAAGTCCCATCCTGTCACTAGCCAACATAGCCAATGATGAAGAATACTGGGAGTTGCAGCCCCACAGCACCCCTGACTTAATTTGTAGAATTTGGTGAACTCGGTTCTACTGAATACAGTGGGAAGTACCTAGAGGTAATTATGCTCTATTTAGGGTTTCAGACAGAATTGTAATATCAGGAGCATCTGACAATCGTAATCTGAAAGGATTTATATTCCTTTAAAAAAGGCCATTATCGTTTTAACAGGAACATACAAAGCTGAACATGATTGATGATAGTACTTGTTAATATTAAGCCTCTGCTTGATCTAGAATATCTGATTGTGCCCTAATTTATCCTCCGATATGGAAGAAATCAGCAAGGCAGGGCTGGCCCAAAGAATTCTGCTGCCTGAGGCAAAAAAACAACAACAAGAGAGCACCTGCTTCCGTTCCATGTACAAAAGTTGACTGGCCCAACTGTTGAATCTTTATTCAACACTGCCAATGAGACAACATTCCTGAAAGCAGCAGGAGATTCACTCACTGGCACACAGCTCTCTTCTTCAGCACCACGCTGATTTACCTTGCCCACATTTGTTGGAAAATGCTCTAGCTAATGTCAAAGCTGGTGGTGCAGCAAGATGAATCAGTTAAAGAAAATAGAAGAACCTGATCTAAGTGCTCTCACTGGAAGAAGGGCAGAGGTTTCTCCTGGGTTTATGAAAACCTACAAAATAAGATATTGAAGCATTATCCCCTCACTAGGATAGCCAGATTAGATCCAGGACAGGAATCCTATAACTTTATTCCTTAGCAGATCTTGGAGCAGGATGAGGTACTGTAAAGTTAAGCCGGATGAAGGTGCCTTTCTTCCCTCATCTTCCAAACCATGAGAGAAGGGTGGGTGGAGAGAGCATGGAGAAAGATCTGTCTACAATAAAAGAGTTGGGTGCTCCCCCACAGACACCCCACTATCCACAAGTGAGGCAACAGTAATGTTGGGAGGGGATAGCTGCAGCTGAAACTTGGGATTTGAAAGGTATGGGTGGACAGGTACCTTTGTCCTACTTGATGGATCTTTGTGATACCTCATCTTGCTCCAGGCTCTTACACACACACACACACACAGAGAGAGAGAGAGAGAGAGAGAGAGAGAGAAAGAGAGAGAGATCCAGTATAGTTTGCAGCAGTTCAGTCCTACCAAGAAGGGAAGGGAAAAAATGGAACTTGACAACCCTGCCTTATATGGCTGTTTAAATGCTAGATAAGACAAGGAGCGGTTGAGCTGTAAGCATGAACAAAGATTGCAGAAATATTGATCAAGGCTGGGCAGAGTTATAAACCAAAAGTGAGAGGTCTCTCATGTGAAATGACAGGGCATTTAAGAAAGATTTAGAAGAATAGAAGGTTGTTCTATGAATAAAAAAGGGCTATTGAAGAGATTTTGGGATTAGTGGGCCTCTTTACTACAACAGAGACATTCCAAATGCAAATAGCACCATCTCGTTTCCATCTTTCCTTTTTTTTTTTTTTTTAAAGTGAGTATTCTGTGGAACGAAGTACAGGGCATGCACACAGAATCATCAGAGAAATGAAAACATTCTAGTATTATTAAATACATTTCACTCTTCTAAATTAGATAGTACTTCTGCAGTAATTGAATATCTAGATGCCAAAAAAGTATTTGCTTGGCTCAGAACACTCATTTATCTTTGGTACTTATGCTCTGATGGGATTCAGACCAAAATTCATTACTTAGGTCAGATTAATGTATCCATCCGTAGCAGCCAAGACCCTGATTAAAGATTTTAAATTAAAAGTTTGGAGACTGAGACAATAGCAGGCAAGACTTGCCTGATATCTTTCTTTACTACCTGTCATCATGAGCTATAGCTGGATAAAAGAATTTTCTCCATCAACTGTTCCTAGTTTCAAAGTCAGGAATCTAGAATATCAGGTTATAGATATTACATTGCTATAACAATAATCTGGTTTTAAAAGCATCCACTAGGCATACAGGAGCTGCCCCTTCCTCCTGTAGAAGTGATTGCAGAACAAGAAAAAATGTTGCTAGTAGGGCCACTTACGTCCCTTAAATGTGTCCCTACCCCTCCTATCAGGTCTCAGTGACATTGGCCAAGGATTCTAGAAACAATCTTTGAAGATAAATTATTTCCTTCTTACTTTTCCATTTGAAGACATTTACATAACCAGATTAACATGGTTTTCCATATGTGTCTTGGAAGACATCATTCCTATGAGCCTGCTTTGACAAATTAATTACACTTTCCCAGTTCTCATGAGCTTTGTTCCAGTTACATGTTGTTAAAAACTGCAAAGTGTTATACAGTATTAAGATGGGTTTCGACACAAGGTAGGTACAAAAGTCAAAGTTCCTCTCCTTCTCTGGTTATGAGGCAATTGTAAACTTCATTGTTTTGCACCCAAATGCTTTCTCACTCAACACCATTCTTTCAAACTGTCAGAGATGGGAGTATAGTGGGAGCTGTCTGAGAGAGCTGGCCTATCATTAGTACACACTCTTATATAGGAGTAAGTCCTATTCAACTTATTTCTCAATAAAATGCCAAAATAGTGTACAAAGTTTTTAAGGGAGATTTTCAGACTACACTGTTATAGTGTTACTATTCCACTTTAAGTGCTCTGGCTTCCTGCTGTGGAATTCTGGGGTTTGTAGTTTAGTGAGGCCTAAGATCTCTCTGGCTGAGAGATGTAAAATGCCCCTCCCTAAACTGCAAATCCCAGGATTCAACAGGAGGCTACCATAGCAAATAAAGTAGAATAGTAACACTATAACAGTGTTTTCTGAAAATCTCCAAGGTAGTTTACACATTCAAAACCAAGCAAGTAGATCTTGGAGAAGGGTCTTATAAGCGGTAAGACTGGTAAGCATAACACTGTTGCAATTGCTTTTAAGATATGTGGTAATAACTACCTTTTGAAATGTTGTAACTGCCTTCTAGGAAACACTCTCAACACTGAATTATATTATGGCCCAAATCCAATATGCCACAAAACTCTGGCACACACATGTAGTTCAGAGTGCACAGGGGATGTTCTGTTCTTATTTCTGTCAGGACATGTTTTGTGCCCATTGTGTACACAGAGAATATTTCCAAACTAGTACTGATCCCCCTGTGAGTATAACTTTTTGCATAATGGCTAATGGCATCCCTTCAAACAGATGTAATATCATATATTAAACAATTCCTTCCCTTTGTTGCATCTTAGTATGATCATAAAACAGAAGCCAGTGTGGAGATTTTGCATAGAGTGGGCTTAATTTTCAAAGGTTCCTTCTCTGTATTTTTTGTATATATACAGATCTGTATGCATATTGTGTGCTGTTATATTACTATATATTTTATGTTTATATGTCTGTACGTTGGGCATTCATATCTTGCCTTCTAATCCAAGGGATTCATAGGGTTATTTACAACCAATTAATCATTGACACTTGACATTGACACTTGAACTCTGTCTGTCTGTTTCAAAAAGAATGAGAAAATTCAGACAAGACTGATAAAAGACTAAAATCAATAAAAGTACCAGCATAAAACAGCAAAATAAATAAATAAAAACATAAATAAAGCTGCTGTATCCCCACTGCGTAATTATAGTGCTTTGATACTGCTTTAACTGGCATGGCTGCATCCTATGGGATCCTGGGATTTGTAGTTCAGTGAGACACTTAGAATTCTCTAGTGCCCTCTCCTGAACTGCTGCAGAGGATTTAAGTAAAGGTCGCCCCCCTCCCCCTATCCACAGAACCAATATCCACAGTTTCAGTTATCCACAGCTGAAAAAATAGGGACATGTATCATAAAGTCATGCTGGAAAATGCTTACAGAAATGTTCTCTCTAGGAATCGCTAGGTCCTCCAATACAACTCTATGGTATATTTGAACCAGAGGGCCTTTATTCTAATAGGGTTTGTTATTATCCATGGTTTCACTTATAAATGGTAAGTTCAGGAACGTATCCCCTGTGGATATTGGGGTGGGTGGGTGACCTGTACCTCATGACATGAGTAATCCCAGGATTCCATAAGCTGGAGCTATGACAGTTAAAGTGGGATCAAAGTGCTATAATTGTGTGGTGCAGATGCACCCTCAGTATGGAAAAAGTGCAATAAATGGGTACGTGGGGGGGAGTTATAGGTGTAAAGCCATTTTTCTTTCTAATTTCCTCAGACACTGGAAAGATATATTGTGGTACCATTAATGTTTATTGCATAACTGTGCAAATTCAATATAGGATTCCTAGCTTGGCACCTGTAACAGATTTTTTTCAAAGCTATAATTGTACCTAGCAGCAGGCATAAAGCAGTGAACATCCTGCCAACATAAACAGCATGCCCACCCACACTCACACACCTTCCTCGTTGACTAGGTGATCTGAATATATTTTGGACGGCTCCCTGGCTCTCTTTCAAACCTTGATACAACTGAATGTTAAAGACCAGTTAAAATGTGGGCTGTCTAGTTCTCTTTCCTGGGGCAGTGGGTTCTTGGCAGGTACTTGAAGACAGATGGTCTTGAGACAAATCTTTCTTTCCACTTACACCTCCTGAAGCATGTTGTGCTCCAGGTTTCAGGCATCCTGACAGTGACACGCTTACACAAGTCATCTGCCGTGTTAAATATGAATTCAACCCGAGACTGCAATGCCTCTTCTAAATGTCAGCAGAATGATTTGTTCTTTCAGTGGTAAAATACCTCTGCTAAGTAAAAGTATATAAATTTGCTCCTTAAATCTGATCTGCAACTGCAGGGAGGGGTGGCGAGGTAGATGATATTATTCTCATTAGGTTTGCCAGGTCAGAGCTCTTTCAGAGGTCTTTAAATTTTAGGACCAAAACATGAGACTGAGGGGTGATTCCCTGTGATGTCATAGTGGGTGGACCCTTGAGATGTTACAAAGGTGATGTTACAAGGGGCAACACTTGGTGAGGTCAGGAAGCACCACACAGTTACACAGAGTTGTTCTCTAGATGGTGAAAAAAATCCTCTCGGAATGCGAGGGGAATACCTTTTGTGCAAATGAGCTCCCCCACTGATTTGCCATATTCGAAAGGAGGGGGGACCAAAAACTCCAAGTACTTCGCAATAACAGCCTTTTCTGGTTATCATGAAGTTTTTTAAAAAAATATGCAGAAATGTGCATTCCTATCCATTTGAACAACTGATTCGGATTGGGGCACATCCCGGAAGTCAAAATGTGATTGGTTGGATGTGCGTGGGGGCGGGCTTGCCTGTGACAAAGTGGCCAGAGCCACCATTGTTAATTTTCATGGAAGCGATCATGTGCTATTTTCAAATGGCAGAGGAAAAAAAATATTTTTTTTAAAGCAGAAGATTGCTCTTCTGTGTCTCTGATTTAACAAGAGGGAAAAGCAGGGAGCGGAGGGAGCTTTGGGGGAATAATAACACATGTAATTCACTTGCAGCCACCTTCTTTATTCATGGGCATGCTCCATGTGAACTTCAAACCTGGATAGCCTCCCATGCCAGCAATCTTGTGAATGTATCATGGAGACAAATGAATGCTGCTGCGATGGTGAGTTAATGAGCTATTTCCTGCAATTAATTCTCCCGTCTAGCTGAGCCCAGAGTATGCCATTCAAATAAAACAACAAGTTAACAAATGAAGGAAGTTATGTACACACACACACACACACACACACTTTTCAAGGCAATGCTCTTTCCCTGAGATTCTTCCCCTTCATCCTGAGGACTGGAGAAAGAGGGTCCAGGCATTGAAACTCAGGACCAGGCCCTGATATCTGGGAACTCTGACATTATTGGAGGAACAGAGGCAGAAGGAAGATAGCACAATAAAATGATCATTTGAAAGCTCTCTTTGTGTTTCAGTTCACGGAGTGTCCCAGGAGCTAAAGAGTACAGTAGGACCCCTGTATCCAGTGATTCATTATCCACTGATTCAATTATCCATGGGACACAAAACAGCACACCTACCATAGAGTCTTCCTAGAAAATGTGTCCCCTCTAGCCATTTTCTAGGTCCTCCAAGGCAACTCTATGGTAGTTTAAATTGGAAGTCCCATTATTTTCAATGGAGTTCGCTATTATCCACAGTTTTTGGTATCCACTCCCACCCCCAAACCAATCCCCAGTGGATAAGGGGGTCCTACTGTACATGAAGCAGAGTGTGAGCAATCCCATTCTCTCTGGCTGAAGCCAAGGGTGGTAGTGATGGGGTTCAAGCCTTGTCACTCCTGTTTCTTCCAGTGTGTCATTACACTTGCTTACACATTTGTCTCGTGTATTCTGATTATAGTCTTCCCCTCTAGGTCCCTTTTAAGAAGTTCAGGAGCTGAACTGATCACGTTTGAAACTCAATTCCCATCTGACTGCACTATAGACCAGGGTTAGGGAACCCTCTGTCCTCCAGATGTTTATTGGTTTGGGCTTCTGGGAAATGAAGTCCAAAACCTGTGAAGTGTCAAAGCTTGCTCCTCTCTGCTCAGAGCTTGGGACATTTATATTTTTGAACCGTAGAGCACAAAATCTGCTATCCAAGAAGTATTTTTTTTTTCCAAGCTATGTTCCTGATCTAAAAGAAATCTATCCATAGTTTCTGGTCATGATGGCTATATGTAAAATCCAGGCTCAGAAGCACAGTATGCCATTAAATACCAGCTGCTGGAGAGCAAAAACAGGAAAAGGCTTGGCCTTTATGTCCTATGTATGGTCTTCCAAAAGGCATCTGGTGTGGCACAGTGGGAAACAGGATGCTGGTGCAGATAGAGGCCTTGCTGCGATCCAGCAGGGGTCTTATATTCTCTCTCTCTCTCTCTCTCTCTCTCATGGACAACTCTGTGGTTTCCCTGCTAAAATGTAGTGGCTTTTCAGTTTGTGTAGTGGGGTAAATTCCTGTCTAACATTCACTCAGAAATACTGCTGCTGGGTTTCCCACCCTCTTTCTCCTAACAGTGGTTAGCAGGGTTGTTTATTTTCAGTGGGATTTTTCAATTGGGATGGAAGCTGGTGTTTTTTTAAAAAAAGACTGCTTCAGGACTAAACTCCCAGAAAGAACTGGTACTCAAATCAGAGCTTGAAAATACTACTTTTTAGACTACAGCTCCCAGAATCTCCTAGGCAGCATGGTCAGTGGTTAGGATTAGCCCATGAAGAGACTATGTTGAATGGGATTTGCTTTTGTGAATGGATTTTCATGGAAGTCTGGATCCAACCCAGTAAAAACAGAGAGCAAAGGACTGCATACTATAATTTTATCATACTACATGCAATCTAGAGCCTGGTAAGGCTAAATACCCTAAGGGCACCTGATCCTATCTGATCTTGGAAGCTAAGCAGAGTCAGCCCTGGAAAGTACTTGGATGGGAAGCTACCAATGAATACCAGGTGCCGTGGGCTATATTTCAAAGGAAAGAACTAGGAAAACCATCTCTAAGTATTCCATGACTAAGAAAACCCTATGAAATTCATGGGGTCACCGTAAGTCAACAGGCAACTTGAAGGCACATACATATATACATAAAATATAGAGCCAATTATAAAAACACAGTATGGAGATTATCAGAATTGTGTTAAAAGTGATGTGATACAAATGCCAGGAGATCACAAAAGGGCTTCCTTTTCACACGACGTTGTTCCCCCTTTGTTATCCACCCGTTCTGCTGCCGTTCCGCTGGCACTGCTTTTTATTGACAGGAGAAGCTGTCAATAGATCCCCCATTCTGTTCCTGTCTGGATTTGCCTGTGAGTGAAAAGGTGCCTCATTATGCTGGTGAGATCCCAGTGTCAATGGGAGGTCCCTGCCAGAACACTTCCGGGTGAGATCGGAACATCAACGTAAGTGACACACTTTTTTGTCCCCTCCCTGGGTTACTTGTAATGTTTTTAATGTGTTTAGGTGCTTGGTGTCACTTTTTTGTGTGTATTCTTGTTTTTACTTTTGAATTTCCCACACTAGAGTCTTCTCACAAGAATCTACAAGATTTTGATCCAGGGAGTGAATGGAGCTCCGTTAGAGTTCCATTCACTCCTGGAACGATGGGAGAGAAGGTAAGTGTGATGGTGAGGGTGATTGCGGTGGGGTTGGGCAGGAGAGGTGATTGTGGGACAGGAACGCTTTTTTTGTTCCTGTCTGATAATCTCCTATGTGAGATTCAGTCCAGTATTCAGTTCAGTACATGAAAAGAAACAGCACACAAGAGTGATTACCTGCAAACATATAACCTCATATTTCTCTGTGCTGCCTGAGACAGCACAGGACACAGACACAGGAACAAACAATGTTCCACCTCCAAGTCAAGGTGTATAGTAGCCTAGGCTAATGAAAAATTTTGGTATTTGCGGCACAGTATCTCACAAATACTCATCTCTCACTTTCTGGTGGGAAAACCACAATCAGAACAACTTAAATAATTATGGGTTGCCTTTTTTTGACATCCAAAATCTGCTGTCTGGTCTCTACTATAACTCAGGGATTGTGTGAAAATAATCCTAATAGAATTTGCAGAGAATACCTTTTGTCCCAACGAGATTTGACCAAAATTCATGGTTTTTGGAAGGAGAGCCCCCAAAACTCCATTTACTGCACGGAAAACACCTTTGCAGCTTTCCCAAGTTTTTTAAAAAAATAATATGTGGAAATGTGCATGACCACTCATTTGGACATCCAATTCGCAGTGCTGCACATTCTCAGTGAGGGCGGAAGTGGAAAGCTGATTGGTCAGATGTGCACGGGGGGGGGCAGGCTTACCATCAATGAAGTGGCTGGAAGTGCCATTTTGGAGTTTCACGTTATCGAACATGTGCTTTTTTGATGTGCTGAGATGACTAAACAACTTTTAAAAGCAGAAGGTCACACTTGCGCACCTTTGGTTTGCAATTTTAAAAAATATTGTGCAGGAGCGACAACTTGTGGAGAATAACACGAGTAATTCACTCTCAGCCATCATCTTGATTTGCAGACATGGCTGCGTGTGTACTTCAAACATGGATAGCTTTGCATACCAGTGATTTTGCCAAAGGACCATGGAGACAAATAAATGCTGCTGTAAATTTGTGCTAATGTACAACAATCCACATGTATCATCTCATCTAGACAAGCCATCAGGCAAGATGGACAAAAGTGAGATACAAAACACAAGGAAATTGGGGGGTTGAGCAATTTGTACCTGTAGTACCACCTTCAACAACCTGATACCTTCTATAACTGTTGAACTACGTAACTCCTAATTTTCCTAATACATTTCCTTGGGCTATGAATGCCACTTGTACCATCTCTTATATCCATTGAATTATCAGGCTTACCATAGTATTTTGACTGTTGACCCCCACATAATGCATTGATAAGGAACATGAACAGGTTGTGTCTCAGTGCCCCCACTGAATACAACTATAATATACATTAGTCAAAGAGTAACCAACAGTAGACATAGCTCAGATTTATGGCTTGCATTTACACAGCCAAATAGTATGAGCTCATCATATCTAAGCTATGCAGGGCAGATCCAATTGGCAGTTGGATAGGAGACAGACACGGAAGAAAAAGTCATGAGTCTTGCAGGAACTGATGGGGAAGATGATTCAGCTGCTGGTACTCTTCATGCTGTGTCATTTTTGGACACTGTTTTAGAGCTGAGGCCAACAGAGCTATACCACAAATAGGATTTAGGCCAGTGTGTTAGAAGCCTTTATTGACAGCTGGTGGAAATCACGTGACTGGATAACAAACCCTCATCTTTATAGTAGCAGATAATGATGGTGCTAGAGGCAGTTTTCACCCAATAGGCCTCACTCTCAAACTGTCACAGACAATTCTAGGAAGGGCAGGACATTTACCTGTCTAGCCCCTGCAATCTATAAAACAGATGGCAAATAGACGTCAAACAGTTGTTTCCACAGCACATTAACATAGCCTGACTTTGAAATGCCAAGAGAAGTCATGTGCAGAAATACGGACTGTGAGCCAAATTCATCTGGGGCTCCAATAGCAACCATCCCCATGAAGTTTTAATTTTAACTGTAGGCCTATTCAAGTGTTGTTATACATTAGTGATTTGCTTGTTACATTTCTATCTAGCCTTCTCTTCAATGAGCTCAAGCCAGTGTACATGGCTTTCATTTTTCTATTTTATCCACACAATAGCCTTGTGAGGCAGCCCACACTAAGAGAACACGATTGGCCAAAGCCATCCAGTAAGTTTTATGGTTTAGCTGGGACTTCAAAGTCCCACACCAACATTTTAACCACTGCCTTCTCTGTCATTGCTTCTGTTGCCTTGTATGTGGGGAACTAGCAACAGACAGTGCAGATGAGGTAAGCTGACTCCCTCTCCTTCTGTGTTTAGTGTATCCAGATCCATAACACTTAAATTGAGCTTGTGTGGGAGAATCTATTATGGAAATATTCCCACATGGATAAAGGAAAACCTTATAAACCATATGGGGACAGTCCAATAACAATACTTGTACTGTACAGGAAATTCAGAGGTAACTGATGTTCGTAAGAAAAATTCCAGTGTAACACTGTTCATAGGCCAACTGAAAAATTATAACAAATGTTGCCCATTTTTGTGCTTTTGGTTGCTGAACTAATAAAGGTATTATTAAATGAATACAGATTTTGGATTCTTGAGCAAAGTTTAGGGTTTTGCAACAACCCATTTTTGGTTACTTACCATACTTAGAACCAGTGTGTCCACATAATGGCATGGTGCAGAGTACTGTTAAGAACTGACTATTTTTCTAACTATAGCTGTTGAGGTACAACTACTTGAAATTGTCTTCATTGGCAGCTCTCTTACTCATCCTTCACATACACATGTGTGCTTCATGGTCTGCACTTCATACTGCTAGCAATAAATAAATAAATAAATAAATAAATAAATAAATAAATAAATCCTTATAGCAGGTGGCAATGGCCTAGACATGACACATGCATAGTGAGATGGTAAGTATAAAATGGTACACAGTGCCTGCAGTTTTCAAACAATCACCATGAGTCAGATGTGTCATATGAAACAACCTCTGTAACTTTCATTAGGAGAAGTGGGAAGGGAAAAGGTGACTATTAATATAAATTACCCCCCCCCAAAAAAAACCAACAACCACACAGCCAAATGCTTTGTTTAGCTTTACAACTGGACATATTACTAA
The DNA here is from genome assembly GCA_030847615.1 of Gambelia wislizenii. Classification (NCBI taxonomy): domain Eukaryota; kingdom Metazoa; phylum Chordata; class Lepidosauria; order Squamata; family Crotaphytidae; genus Gambelia; species Gambelia wislizenii. The sequence continues at coordinate 60,852,031 of JAUMIR010000005.1, read as the reverse complement.
AAGGACTAGGAAACATTACTTTTTATACTACAGTTCTTAGGGATAGTCCAAATGGTGGGGGGAAAACCCCTCTTAGAATCCGCAGGGACATCCCATGTGTCCAAATGGGATCCTGCAGCGTCCTATCCTTTTTGGAGGGAGGAGGAGCAAAAGTTAGGGAAAGTTTTTGGCAGAAGCCTCCAGGACTTTTCCTGAGTTTTTCAAAAACCCAGAAGGAAATGCACACCCTCGCTTGTTAGGACAACTGAATCACATTGCATCACATTGCTGAAGAGGACAGCTGACTGGTTGGATGTGCGCAGGGGGCAGAGTTTGGTAAGATGGCTGATCGTGGAACCAACATGTTGGCTTGTCGCCATAGTGATCGTATGCTGAGGTGATGAAACAGGCTTTCTTTCCTTGTTTTTTTTTTCTTATCTAAGCAGAAGATTGCTCTTCCGCACCTCAGAGTTAGTGTTTGTTTTTTTAAAAAAAATGCTTGGCGGGGACAAGCTGGGGACTACAAAACCATGAGTAATTCACTCACGACCACCATCTTGATTCACTGACATGCCTCCATGTGAACAGGATACACGGAAAGCTTTGCACACCAGCGATCTTGCCAAAAAATCATTGAGACAGATGACAGCTGCTGCAAATTGGCATTTCTGTGCCCCAATTATTCCCTTGTCTAGACCAGCCCTCAGAATCCTCAGCAATCATAGTCCAGAAAGAAAGTCTTCCATACTCTCATTCCTATGACTTATGGTGATTTATGATAACATTTCCTTAATTGGGTCACTCTCAAACATAATATAGGCCCATGCATTTTTCCTTCTAACAGTCAAGAAGTCAGGACACACTTTACAGAATTAATCTCCTTAGGAGTACTGAATTCTGATATAGATATGTATTTCCTAATAATCTGCTTATTTACTTAAAGATATAGATAACATGCACATTACAGGGATGCAGGAATAGGTGGAGGAACTATTATGATGTGTGTGCATGTGTGTTCTCTACATCATGCATTTCTTGGAAAGCAAGTCAGGTTATTAGCACCCAATGATCTTCTTCTATGAGTTGAGCAATGACTGATTTGATGGCTATAATCAAATCAAATATAGGTCAATTGGTCTCTTAGCTACAATCCTGCCACTTATAACAGAAAATTATGTTTTGCCAGTGTAGCTCTTAGGAGAGTAAATGGCTATTTTCCAAGGAAAGCCACTGACACTGCTTTTTAATGGTTGTTTGGGCTTCAGCTGCCAGCAACTGCTAACCTCACAGTCCTGCACTGTTACCATTATCAGTCTCACATTGCAGCATGTTCAGTCCTGTGTTTCTGAAGGCCATACACATGGAGCAACTTCACTGATTACAACCTCCTTTACTTGCTACAGCTTGTTTGACTAAACTGAGGCTGTCATAATTTGGACATATCATGACATGTCTCACCAGAAAAGACATTAAGCCTCAGTAAAGCAGATGGCAGTAGGAAAAAGAGAAGGCCCACATTACAGATGAATTGATTCAATCAAGGATGTCAGCTTGCAAAACTGGAGCAGGACTGTTTATGAGCGGGGCTCTTGGCCATCTCTCATTCATAGGGTTGCCATAAGTCAAAGTCTACTTGGCAGTTAATAATAACAACAAAATACACTAAGAAGAAACCCTAAAAGTAAACAAAATTTGGCTACCAGTCCTGAAAAACACTAAAATCAAAACTCAACACATGCAAATGAATTCTACCCAGGGGCAGGGGGATTTCCAACAGATAATGGACCATTAGCCAAACAGACCCTAATCCTCCTTGCAGATCTCCACCCAGAAACTAGCCATTCAAATAAACAAATTTACATATCCTCTCCAACAGGGGCTCACAGTGTATAAACTCCACACACCCTACCCAACCATTCTCTGAAGATGCCAGCCACAGGTGCAGGCGAAATGTCAGGAATAAACTCCTCCATGGCCTCACAGCCCAGAAAAAAAACCATGGAAAACCAACAGGCAGTCAATTGACAGTCTTTCACTAGTCAACTAGCTAGCATCCTACCAACACTAATTAGTCTTAGGCCTGATTACTTTGTGTATTCCTTACTGGGACAATAATAACCACGAATAACAAAACAACAACAAAGAAAAACCTGGCACAATAGACACAATAATGGCATTTCAAATGCTTTAGGAGTTGTCACCAGAAAAGTGTTTATGTTTATACTAATAGGTGGCCAAAAATATCTGGTTTTGCTTTCAACCTGTCTGCTTCTATCCATCTATAGCAGTGGTTCCCAAATTTCAGTCCTCCAGATGTTCTGGACTTCAGCTCCCAGAATTTGAGATTGTTGATCAAGCTGGTTAAGGCTTCTGGGAGCTGAAGTTCAAAAGACATGGAGGACCAAAGTTTGGGAACCACTGGTCTAGAGGAAGGCTGGGCTGCTGTGCCCCTCACCTCTCACATTGCTGCATCTTCCCTTAGCTTTAGCCAGCTTAGCTTATAGTGAAAGACACTAGGAGCTGCAGATAAATAGCATCTGGAGAGTCATAGTTGTCTACTCCTGACCTGGAAAGACTGTGAGCTATATGTACATATTAATTTGCAGAAATGTTTAAAATGAAAGGGCCCTACAGGCACACAGACAGATGCCAGCTTTAGTAAGGACACCAACTTTAACAAGGACTAGACAGCAATCCTACCATTAAAGTGGATGGGTCCAAGGTCCAATACATATCCAGTACCTTCTGAGCTCCTTATGGAATGAGAAGGAATGGCACATGTGATTGCCAGACTTCCTCTGTGTCCCCCCCCCCGCTTAAAAATCCTATATATCTCCCATCACTAGCAATTAGTTATTTAAGTCGTTGACATGAGCTATGAGAGCTTAACCCAGGAATGCCCAGATCTGTGTTTGCTGCCCCTTATGGCTGCTAGTCATCAGCTCTCCCTTATGGCTGTTAAGGAGCCTTTTCAGGAGGCTGTTTGAAGGGGCCTCAGGCAACAGGGTGACTCATCCCATCCAATCCGACTATTGGTTTCCTTGACCTAGTAGGCAAGACAGGCTTGGGTTTTGTCTGGCAACATAGCCAGACTTGACCTTGGCTGTCCAGCTGCTAGACTGGGCTTTTGCTCAGGTGAATACCTGCCAGGTTGATTCTCCTCAGTTCCTGATCATGGGGACTCACACCTCCAGCCTACCACTCCTCCCATCTTGCCAATTCTCTATTATTAAGTATGTATTTACCACACCACTATCCCATTTGCTTCCTTTTTATCCTCACCACAGGATAAAAAACTGAGAAAGATTAGGCTGCCAGACAGCAAACAATCTCAGCCAGCATCATAATTGAGGATATGAATCTGAGTCTCCCTCAGAGATTGGAAAAATTATTTCTGCAGCTCACAGAATCCATAGCCAGAATTCCCTTCCCCCTTCCAATCTCCACGATCCTCATCAAAATTGCAGTCTTTTGCTGAGCAAGTGACCATTCTGGCTGGGTAATTCTGGGAATTGTAGTCCAAAAAACTTTCACTCTATGAGTGCAGCTTCACAGTGTCTGCATCCTGAAACTACAGTCATTGTTTCAGTATACACAGTAAACAATCAGTCCCAAAAAATGAAATGTTATCATTTAATTAGCTTGTTACGTCTTTATAATACAGTACTTATGCATTGACCAGTTTTATATAACCACACTGTTTAAACTGTGGCTGGTGATATTGGCTCAGTTTTAAAGCTATAGGCAAAGGGTGGTGATATCCTGAACAAATTGTATAGGTCCCATATTCTTACTGGGACACATATAAAATACGGTCATCCTTGAGGACACATGAACTTAACATGATTTAGTACAGGTAATATAATTGGTAGCTTCAGTTATAAAGAAAGCTGTTTTGCTTTACTTGCAGCTGTGGTATAAAAATTATGCAAAAATGCCTGTGTCAGCTGCAAATATCTGTTGGATGACACAACATCTTCTCAAACAATTTATATTCAAATTGAATTCAAAGGCAACAAGTAATTGCTTTTGACAGTTCAAAATGCAAAGTTTATTTTGGACTAAGATTGGTTTTGTTTCTATTATAACAGAAAATCCCAATAATCAGAAAGGTAGTGATATCAATCAGGCAAAGAGTGAGTGTGGGTAGAAAGACTAGACTAGCAGGGGAACCAGTGTAGTGTTTAAACTTTAGGATACTGGTGTACAATCAGGAGGGACCCCTGTCTAAATCATGATGATACTCACTGAATGAATGGCTTTGAGCCAATCACTGTCTCTCAACCTAGTCTACTTTACAGGGTTGTTGTACTTTACATTGTTGTTGTGAGGAGAAAACAGCAAATAGTAAATCACTTATTTCCTTGGAGGAAGGCAGGATAAACAAGTGAAAATGAGTAAATAAATAGATTGATAACTAAATACAGCATCTCCATAGAATTCTGGCAGTGTCCAGATCACTCAACCATTATCTTTGTTGTCCTCACAACAAACTTGCAAGAAAGTACTAAATATTATGAAGTTCATAATATAAAGTGGCTGGGGCCTGAACAATCAGAAAGCACCAGAACCCATACAGTCTTGAAAGATAAGCAGGGTCAGGCCTGGTAAGTACTTGGATGGAGACCACCAAGGAATACCACATGCTATATGCTATATTTCAGAAGAAGACAATAGCAAACTGTCTCTAAGTATTCCTTGCCTATGGAGATTTTAAGACAGGAACGAAAAAAGCGTTCCTGTCCCAGAATCTCCACTCCCCCCACTGTCCCGTCCCTTGACTGGCACAGAAACAAAACTTTTCAGACCTACCTTGAGTAGTGTCAACAGGGCAGCCCAGGAGTGAAATCCCACAGATTCTCAAGAGAAGACGCAAAAGCGGGAAATTCAAAAAGAAAAAGAAAAATACACAAGAAAAAGTGACAGCAAACACAAAAAGACACTTTAAAACTTCCAAGTAAACCAGGGAAGTTTTTAAAAAGTGTATCACTTACCTTGATGTCCTGATCTCACCTGGAAGTGTTCTAACAGGGACCTCTCATTGACGCTGGGATCTTGCCAGCATAACGGGGCACCTTTTCACTTGCAGGAACATCTGTGACAGAAATGGAACAGGGGATCTATTGATGGCTTCTCCTGTCAATAAAAAGCAGTGCTGGTGAAACAGCAGCAGAACGGGTGCATTACAAGGGGGGAACAAAGTCATCTGAAAAGGGAGCCCTTTAGCAATCTCCTAGTGTTTATGTAATACCACTTTTAATGTGTTTGATAATCTCCTAATACACCCTATGAAATGTATGCAATCACATAAGTTAACAGGTGACTTGAAGGCACACACATACACACTCTAAACCTACCTTGCAAACTAATGAAGTAAATAATGAGGTAAGCTTAGAAATGGAGCAAAGCAGGTTCTTCATAGATTTCCCATACAGTCATGTCACACAGGAAAATGTTTTATTGAAGATGAGGAGGGGCTACTTTTTTTTGTTAAGGATTCCATACCCTCAGAGGCACAGATTATAAAAGTTAAATTTTGGAATACACTCTCAGAATCACACAGCCAACATGGCTATATAGTCCAAAAATGTGTTTGGACATAATCTGTCAGAGGCCACACAGCTGAAGTATTTACCAAATGTCCTTTGGGCATTTGGTAAACAATTTAAAGACACAACAATTGCCTAGACTTGGCTTCTAAACCTGGGGCCTTTCAGCTGTTTAGGACTATAATTTCCTTTAGCCCAAACCAACCTGGGCAGTAGTCAGGTATTTTTGGGGATACAGTACAAAACATCTGGAGGGCACCAAGTTGGGGAAAGCTGGTTTAGCATAGTAGCTGAAATTAGAATTTAATAAAAGGAAGAAAAATGATGAAGTAGGTCCCTCAAAAATTAGAGAATAGGAGGGCAAGTCAACAAGTGAATGTCTGTAACAACAGTCTTCCATCTACAACAAAAGCTTATATCTTAAAGTGATCCAATATTATGAGAGAAAAACAAGAAACTGGAGTACACTGACAGACCCTGAAAAGTGGGGCAGACTATGGTCTCAGCATGGTAATTTCAGTAGTATGTCCTCAAAATATGCTAAAACCATTGTTGTTGTTTGAGAGCCTTTTCAAATTACACAACTATAGCTCTATGATTCTACTGGAATTTCCATGGTTTCAACCTATGGAATCCTGGGATTTGAAATTTAGGGAGTATTATTCAGAATTCTCTGCTACAGAGCTCTAGTGCCTCACTAAACTACAAACTCCAGGATTCCAGAGGATGCAGCCCTGGCAGTTAAAGAAGAATCACAGTCCTATAGTTGTGTACTGTGAAAGGGCCCTCATCATATTAACACATTGTTGCTATTTGGCATTATCTATCAGGAAGTTCTTCTGCATCAGCCTTTCTGAAATAAATGGAAGTTACAAGAGCACTACCATGCCACCCTTTCAGTGGAGCTTTGTTCTGAATAGCTGTTGGATTGTTTCCATTCATTGCCCTAAATCCAATTGCTACACCCAACTAGTGTAGATCCATTCAATCAATGGACCTTACATAAGCATTGCCTTACCATTATGGTGGGAACTGGGCAGCCCTCCAGTTATTATTGAACTACAATTGCCAGCACTCCTCACCATAGGAGTACTAGCAAGGACTGCTGAGAGTTCCAGTCCAGCAACATTGGAGGGCTGCACAATTCCTTCTATCAACCTATCATATTCCCTTTGCATTAATAGATCTAATCTAGTTGAGATTAGGAATTCAACATAGGCCTTTCTTTCTTTCTTTCTTTCTTTCTTTCTTTCTTTCTTTCTTTCTTGGGAGGATGCATCTGTGCTTACGTTTATGCTGACTGCAGCCATTTAATTTGAGTATCTGCAGCTGTGAAGATACTGGGGAGTTATCTGACTCCATATGTTTTTTGACATCTGCCTGCTAAATCAGGGATACAGATGATAAAACTAAGTACGTTGAGGTATTTTGTGGATTTGAGACACTCCAGGAAACACTGGGATCTGTACCAAACAGATGCAGAAAGGACACAGCTAGTACAATCTCATCTATGACCATTACAAAAGTTGTGTGTGTGTGTGTGTGTGTGTGTGTTTAAAAGGCTTTGCATGTCATGGTGTGCGCACATTGGAAAACAATTTTTCTAAGATTTCCTGCCATGGATAAATAGGGCTATAACATATGAGACAATATATTTGGCATATGATTTTGAAACATTATACTTCAGGGATGAGCAAAACTGACTGAATGCTTATTTTTAATTACATTACAATACCATATTCAAGCAAAGCCCCGGTGGAATGACAGTTGAAGCTGATCTGTAAGACATTTTCACAGATGTTCCACAAACATTGAGGTTGAGAGAACCTTCATTGTTTGGCCTTATTTCCTCCAAAGTAATTTCAGCATCAGATCTCTCCAGCCATTCAACTCTCTCTCTCTCTCTCTGGCTTTTCTTCGCAAATGAAGATTCAGGAAGGACTCATCCCACACTTTCTGCAAGTGCGCTGATGACTAAAAAGGCCAATCCGAGATAGACAAGTCTGATTGCAGAAAGCACAGCAGTGGGTTTCCTTGGGTGATGTTTGCAGGTTGTGATTCTTTCTGCATTGTCGTTTCTCTTCAAGACTTGTTCAGCGTGAGTTCTCAAATAAGGCTGCAGCATTGTGGATACTGCGTCTCCATGCCTCCCGATGTGAGGCCAGGGCGGACCATTGTTGATGATCAATTTGGCTGAGTCTGAGATGTTGTTTCAGGGAGTCCTTGTATCGCTTTTTTGGAGCGCCCCTCTTACGCTGACTCATGGTGAGTTCACTGTAGATTACTGTTTTTGGGAGGCAATGGTCCTCCATCCTAGAAACATGCCTTGCCCAGCACAGCTGTGTTCTTAATATCATGGCCTCAATGCTAGTGATCCCTGCTTGCTCAAGGACAGCAACATTTGTCACATAGTCAGTCCAGTGTATATTTAGGATTGTGCGTAAACAGCGCTGATGAAAGCATTCAAGGAGTCGTAAGTGCCATTCAACACTAGTGACCTACAATAGTAGAAATGTCAGAGTCCAACTGTTTGAACACAGTGGAGCTTAATTCCAGTAAAAATGCATAGGATTAGGCTGTTAGACTCTACAGTGATGGGGGTCAGACATGTTTATTCCATTCTCATGCAATATTGAGGCAAGATATTAAATGTACTAATGTATTGGTACAACTAACACAACACATGCCTTTCAAAATTTAATCAGTACGGTGTGCATCATGTGCAGAAACTGAAGTTCGACAAAACAATAACAAAAACACCCTTACACTTGAATATATCATCCTAAGTAACAAACAGGAACTTGGACAGGGTGCTGATGGTGTCAAGCCATTCAAATTAAAGGCTGTGTTGTCATATGGCATTACCTGGCATTTCCTTAAGGCAAGGGAGTTTTGTGTTTCTGTCAGTGCCTTCTTTTCCTCTCCTTCTGCTTCCAGTTTTGATGTCAATTTTCATTTCTTCAGTATTGCTAAGTTCTTCTGGGGAAAAATACTTCTTCCATTTGAATTTTGATCTTGCCTTCTGCTCACTAACTAATTTGTGTTACACTGGGGCACACAAGAAGCATTTCCTCAACTGCCAGTATTACCCTCACATCTCAAATATCCATTCCGTTGTATGAATTCTGCTTCTCACGAGAGATTTGGAATAAGGATAGGGATGCCGCTGATAATGTACTTCTCCAGATCTTGGAAATATTGTGGGAGCTGCAACCCAAAAAGTAACTTTTCCAAGCTCTGTCCTTATCTGTCTGCATGTTACCCTTACCTCTTCAATTGTTAGCACTGAAAAAAGCGATGGTACTAATCAGAGCTGACTCTTCCCTTTCTACCACAATGGATCTAGGCAAACTTGGTAGCATTTGGACCACAACATTTGCAGCACAGCCCCGCACCTGCACCTACCAGTTCATGTGTGGAATTGGATCCTCATGCACGGCTGAGCCATTCAAAAGGAATCAATGGAACAAAACAAATATTTGAACAGGTGCAAAGAAGTTTTTACATGCCATAGATATTTTGTGGAGCAAACCTTATAGGGTACATTTAAAACACATCTTGGGAATCAGTGATGACTGTTCTATGACAACATTCTAGAAACACCTTGTGATATGGATTGGTGATCTTCTTTGAACAAGGAGTATTTGTCTGCCATTTCCTAGTTGTCGCCACATTCTAAAATGACCCAGTATATATACATGTATGCATTGATTGAACTGTTTCCCTTATATCCCAAAGAGAACCCTGAGTTTCTCAGGCTTTGGTTGCCCTAGCCAGTTTCCAGGTCTCTGTGTTTCCCACCAGTCTCAGATATGCCCCTGTTTAATCCTGCTGCTATTTAGACTGTTGACTCTTTCTCCCTCTCTCTCCCCTGCCTTTTTCCCAGCTCTTGGACACAAGGTAGTTTACAAAATGAAACTGACACAGGTAAAAGCACTAATCAATAAAAATACAGCAGGCCTGTGTATTACACAAGCCCATATTATGCGGGTCCAGTTATACACCACCAAAAAAATATGTTCTCCCTAGGCATTTTCTAGTTCTTCAGGCATGATTCTATGGTATACATCCACCAGACGCTGACCATAGAGTCACACTGGAGGACCTAAAAAGGCCTAGAGAGAACACTTGACCATTCATTTTGGGTAAGAAAAATAGGGTTCCAGATTATACATGAAAATTGTTCTATGCAAAGGGTCCCGAAATGGATCCCTCGTGCTATATGCGGGCCTACTGTATACAAAAAAAAAAAAAAAATTAAAAATAATACAAATACATATAAATTATCAATAGCTTAAAATCAATTAAAATATATAAGTTGAAACACAAGACATAAGAAAGGTACAGCATGACTATTATAATAAAGCTCCCCTTAAACTGTCACTTCACCAAGGCCTATTGGAATAAGAGAATCTTCATCTGCTGCAAGAAAGATGCCATGGGAAGGATCTGGCTTCTCTACCAAGGATCTTCTGGATAGGTCCTTAAACTCACACTCATGTGAAGATAAAATGGACTACTTCACTTTATGCCACCCTGAGATCCCTGTGACTGTAGGGGCTTGTGTACATATAGGGCAAAAACTCCTAATGGAGTTTTGCCCACATGCCCCCACATTTCCCCTGAAGCCCTGCACATTATTATACTCCGCATGGATGTGTCGTCAATGTCCCTGTGGAGTCTTGGCCATGTGACTGATGCTAGTGAGAAAGTGGGTGGAGGCAGGGCTGCCTAGCCGGGGGAAGGGAGAAAACCTCTCCCTTTGGCAAGGAACTGCCTTCAGACCCTTAAAATTGGCAGCAGGGTTGGTGGATGAAACTCCACCGAAAACCTGGAATCTCACATAATGCACATCCTGGTAAGAGGCCCCAAAATGCTAGGAATCTGGGCCATGTCACATGTGGCTGGATAGCCTCACATTCAGGGGACAGGTCATGTCACATCACAGCAGATGTGGGGATATTTGCATGGGTCAACAGGCCCTAGGGAACAACCCACTTGGTGGTCAACTTTCTGTGATGTGCGTCTCTATAATTAGGCAGGCTGGTACTCAGAAGACATGCACTTGGCTGCTGAGACAGTATTCGAAGCCTTACTAGTTTGGCAGAACCTACCAAAGTTTGCGCTTCTTTGACACAGCCATCAAGAGCTCAGGGTTACTGCCATGCCATGATGAGGCATGTGACTGCATGCAGAAATGCAACACTATGCCAAAAAGGGACATATTCCCTTTTATGCTCCACATCTATAGTTCCCACATTTATAGTTTAAAATCTGAAGTGATAAATTTGTACAAGGAAGTACAGTTTGCCCTCCATATCTATAGATTCTGCATCCATGGATTTAACCAACTATGGTTTGAAAATATTCCCCAAAAATTAATTCCTAACCTTGATTTTGCCATTTTATATGAGAGACACCATTTACTATGCCATTGTATATGATGGGATTTGAGCATCCATGGATTTTTGTATCCACGGGGCAGGGGGAGTCCTGGAACCTAAACCCCATGGATACCAAGGGCCCACTGTATATTTACCCTACTTCCATCCTCCCAGCATTATTTTGAACACCATGTAGGGAGACTGATATAGAGCTATATGTTTAGAAGACTAGAATCTTATTTATAAAACTAATTTCTTTAAAAATCCCTAGGATTTCATCAGAATTTCTAGTGAAGTAGATTAGAATCTTAAGTAAGGAATCAGTCTCTGAGAGGTTTCACAGGATGCCTTTTAACATTGTGTGTCCCTTCTAAATGTTGTTGATGCAATATAGTAGAGCAGTCTATGGCATCTCAGGTGGGTTCCATCCCTTCAAAAATATTTGGAAGCCCCTTCAATAGAACTTTCCAATGAGATCAGTGGCATTCCATACTGGGTCAAGTGGAATAGCACCCTCCTTGTCCAAGCAGGGAGAAAAGAACACTCCGACTGCACAGACCCACATTTTCAAAAAGGGTTCCAACTCCTCAACTTAGCAGAGAGGAGAAGGCTTTGAAAGGTAGGTAGGCAGGTGTGCATGTATGTGTGTGTGTGAGAGAGAGAGTTTCTGTGGTAGAGGAGAGGAGAGCATACAGACTTGGATATGTGCACAATGGTAAACCAGCTTTTCCTATTCTGGTGCTCTCCAGATGTTTTCAACTGCAACACACAGCATTTCTAATCCATACTGGCTGTAGGATTCATTGAGCTGTAATCCAGAACAGTAACTTTTCAAGCTCAGGAAGCATGGAGGTCTGGCAACAACAAATGTCCCTTTGACTTCCCTTTCCAGAGCAGGGACAGACTGATTGCTAACTTTGTCAGGTTCCCCTTGTCCTGTCTGTACACATATTTATTTCCTGGTGGTGGATGCAGAGTTTATTTCATATTGTATTTGCTATATCACACCTTATCTACTTTTCCTGTATCTCTGCCTGCTATCCTAATTACTGTACACCCAGATTGCCCCAATTTAGCATTGCTCACTGTGGGTCCGTTCCTCGGGAACAAAGAAAGTGGGACGGGGAAGAAGGGAGCAGGGTTATACAATAGTACTTGGAGTTACCAAATAGGGGGACTTTCATGCCCTCCATTTCATAGATGAAAACTGGGACAGGTGTGTGTAAGCAACATCAGAGTGTGGTCAAGATAGCAAAAGTTATTAATGAGGAAAAATACACAAACTAGGAGAAGCGGCAGCAGCTTGTTTTTGCCTGAGCTTACTGGGAAGGGCAAGATTCCACTCTCTCCTCCCCCCTCCCCACTGCTGAGTTAACTGGCTGCAAACTACTTTTGCACTTCAAACTCAGTTTGCAGCAGTTGAAGTAATCTGAGGACAAAGGGGAAAAGTGAGAGGAGAAGAGAGAAACTGGGACATTTTAAAAGCAACTAAAAAAAGTGGGACATCAGAGGATTCACTGGGACTGTCCCTGCCAAATCAGGAGAGAGATTATGGACTTGGTACATGTGAATGTTGAAAGCATGTGGCAAGTCTGCTTTTGCTTTAGAAATGAAGTCAGTATGACTTCCTTACTTTCCTTCCTTACATTCCTTACTTGCACTTCTCTCTTGTGCCCATTCTCAACAGACAAGTGTTACAGTTTACAGACTGTTTCAACCTTGGCCTGACGTTTGAATGTTCCCTCTTTCCATTGGCATATATATCACATGTCAACATTTAGCCTGGATTGGATAACCTAGCCATTCGTTCTCCAGCTTCTGGCTTTCAATAGTGAGATTTATCTCACTGTATTCACCTCTGCCCTGGCAAATCAGTTTTCTATGCAGAATTTCCAAAACCAATATGTGATTATTCTATTTGTACTGGCACATCTGACACTGAATTAAGAGACTGGCAACCCAGATGGAATATTTGGAAATCTAACACGCTGGATTGTCAAGGCAAGGTCATTTCAGGTTCCAGACTGTTTTGTATCTAATCACAAAGCATTTTGGGGCCAGAGTATACTGTTGGCCTTCCATCAGCTGGAATTTCAGTAGTGTCATCAGGAGCTTGTGCTGTATGCTGAATCTATCACTTCCTGTGGAATTTTCCCCCTCTCTGTCTGGATGGCCTTCCTAAATACCTCTCATGCTGACATAAAATGCATGCTTTATAGGCTGAGGGTCACCAAATATGAAAATGTGACAAGCTCTTGAAATAAAGCAGAAGGGAATCCATGCAGCTTACTCCCATGAGCTTTAGCTTGAATGGGACCCTGTCTTGAGTTTGTAAAATGAACTCTTGTTTCTATAGTTTGCATTCATACATATTAGGCTAACACACAGTATTAGGTAAAGGCCACAGTGTAGATAATGTTCATGTTATGTAATCCATCTTGACAAATTTGTATGCCAAATATATTTCTGAATCAAGCTGTGTTCATGCTACCTGCTGTTTGGAGGGAAGTCCTAGAGCAATACAGTCTAGGCAAGACCTAGCATTCATAGAATCATGAGACCACAGGAGCCATCCAGTCCAACCCCCTGCCATGCAGGAGTACGTAATCAAAGCATGCCGAAAAGATGGCCATCCAGCCTCTGTTTAAAAACCTCCAGAGAAGGAGACTCCACCACACTACGAGGCAGTGTATTCCACTTCTGAACAGCTCTTACTGTCAGGAAGTTCTTCCCAATGTTTAGGTGGAATCTCTTTTCCTGTAATTTGAATCCATTGCTCTGGTCCTAGTCTTTGAAGCAGCAGAAAACAAGCTTGCTCCATCCTCAAAATGACATCCTTTCAAGTATTTAAACATGGCTATCATGTCACCTCTTAACCTTCTCTTCTTCAGGCTAAACATACCCAGCTTCTTAAGCTGCTCCTCATAGGATATGGTTTTTATATTTAGCAAAGAGCAATGACAACAGTTGTAAAAGGATTGCAGCAAGGACTCTCCCTTCCATTGCTTACCTGTGTGGGGTACTCTGTCATTGTATTCCCCACTGATGGAAAGGTGGAAGCATATTTTCCCCCAGACATACTTGCCACCAATTGAAGTTGGAATAATGTGCACAAGTCAACCAACTGACTTTAAGAGAGGGGGATAGCACAAGCAACATTGAATATAAGAGCTTAAGTAAATAAGCACACAAGCAAGTAAAGATTTATTTTTTGGCTGCTGCTGCTTTTTCAATCCCCTTTTTCTTCCATGGAGTTCAAGATAGCATATATGGACTTCTTCCCCAATTTTATTCTCATGAGAATAAAGGCTGAGAAAAAAGTGAGTGACTGACTCAAGGTCACTTCTTGAGTTTCATGACCAAGTGGAGATTTGAATCCAGATCTCCCTTAGTCCAGTGCTTTAATGACTACACAATTGTTTGAAGGCCATTTCTTGCACACACATGTATGTGTGTGCAAGAAAGCCACACTTCACTGGGGAAAGGAGAGCAGATCTGAGGAAGGGAGGCTGATATTGTAGATCTTGTTTAAGAATACTTATGGAATCATATTTACCCAAATGTATGTACTCTTCCAAAAATAGATCTTCACCAACAGCTAAGCAATAGAATAAATTAATGTCAAGTCTAAATCCTTTGCTTTCAGTATCCAAAACACTCTGGCCAAAAACACTCAGCTGGTTCAGATGCTATAAGGAAGGGATTACAGCACAAGTCTGTCGCGAGAAGTAGAAATGAATTTGAAGAGTCCTCTAGCAAACAGGTAGAATCCATTTCAAGTTTCCTCTTGTTTGTGCAGCCTAGCAAAGGGTCACATAGATTTCTGAAAGGGATTGCCAAAAGTAGGGGAACTTAACTAAACTACTGATCAGCCAGCTGTCAGCTCTTGTACAAATTCTTAACAAATCAAGTGAACAGAGATAGCATACATTAATCATTGATTGTATAGCATTCAAGGTAGCAAAGACAGATGAAACAGGGAACTGATTGCATCTTAGACTCAGAGAATAGCCTCAAGGTGCATAAGGCAGTTCTGTCACTGAAGCTAAGCATGTCTGGCCTTGCAAATTGTCCTGATTAGAAAATGCTTCGGATTGGGAATCACAGATAAATTGCGATGAGTATCTTGAAGGAAGACAAAGAGAGAGGTGGGGGAAGGGAGATTGGAACAAATAAGCTCTCTTTTTAAAACACTCACCTAAAAGCAGGTTCTGAAATGGCAACAAAGCACCCATTCATAATTCAGGTGCCCGTGACTTCACACAACCCACAAATGTTCACAAAAAGCATGAAATGATTTCAAAATAAAGTGTTTCTTTTAAAAAAAAACATTTGGAAGCTCAGTCAACAGATACAATGGTAAGTCCCTTGGGATAAATCATTGTTCAAGTCCATGTTTCTTTTTAATAACATAATTAAAAGCAAGTTCTTTATGTTTAATGTTCCTCACCTGGCATCAGTTCAGATTGTTGTCTACTAAGTAACAATAAACAGATGGGCATATTTTAATTGATCTGGCTGTTCTGAAGGATGTGTTAACCTGTATCAACTGTCAGGGGGTGTTAGTGGGTGTTTCTAATATTTTGGCTGAGATCCTATTTAATGTTGGTGAAGGGTGATGGCATGGTAGAACTCACCTGGTACCCCCTTCCCTGCAATCAGTAGGTATTTTTGGTTGGGAAAGAGTTAGAGTTGTGCCTATCACTTCATGGCTGCCATTGCACAGCCTAAGGAAAACTGTAGCACAAGGAGGTACTTAATACAGTCGTCCCTTCACATTCGCGGGGGTTCCGTTCCGCGGACCCCCGCGAATGTGAAAAATCCGCGAATAACAAACACCCCTCCCCCTCCCTCCCCAGGCTTTCGCGGGGCCTTGCTAGGCCCCGCGGAGGTCTCCCCGGCCCTCCCTCCCTGCCCAGGCCTTCGCGGGGCCTTCCTAGGCCTCGCGGAGGCCTTCCCGGCCCTCCCTCCCTCCCTGCCCAGGCCTTCGCGGGGCCTTCCTAGGCTCCACGGAGGCCTCCCTGGCCCTCCCTCCCTCCCTGCCCAGGCCTTCGCGGGGCCTTCCTAGGCCCCGCGGAGGTCTCCCCGGCCCTCCCTCCCTCCCTGCCCAGGCCTTCGCGGGGCCTTCCTAGGCCCCGCGGAGGTCTCCCCGGCCCTCCCTCCCTCCCTCCCTCCCCAGGCCTTCGCGGGGCCTCCGGAGGGCCTCCGGGGGTCCCGCGAAGGCCTCCCCACCCCTCCCCAGGCCTTCGTGGGGCCTCCGGAGGGCCTCCGGGGGTCCCGCGAAGGCCTCCCCACCCCTCCCCAGGCCTTCGCGGGGCCTCTGGAGGGCCTCCGGGGGTCCCGCGAAGGCCTTCGCACCGCTCCCCAGGCCTTCGCGGGGCCTCCGGAGGGCCTCCGGGGGTCCCGCGAAGGCCTCCCACCCCTCCCCAGGCCTTCGCGGGGCCTCCGGAGGGCCTCCGGGGGTCCTGCGAAGGCCTCCCCACCTCTCCCCAGGCCTTCGCGGGGCCTCCGGAGGGCCTCCGGGGGTCCCGCGAAGGCCTCCCCACCCCTCCCCAGGCCTTCGCGGGGCCTCCGGAGGGCCCCGTGAAAGACCTGGGGAGGGGTGGGGAGGCCTTCGCGGGACCCCCAGAGGCCCCGTGAAAGACCTGGGGAGGGGTGGGGAGGCCTTCGCGGGACGCCCGGAGGCCCTCCGGAGGCCCCGCGAAGGCCTGGGGAGGGGTGGGGAGGCCTTCGCGGGACGCCCGGAGGCCCTCCGGAGGCCCCGCGAAGGCCTGGGGAGGGGTGGGGAGGCCTTCGCGGGACCCCCGGAGGCCCTCCGGGGGTCCCGCGAAGGCCTCCCCACCCCTCCCCAGGCCTTCGCGGGGCCTCCGGGGGTCCCGCGAAGGCCTTCGCACCGCTCCCCAGGCCTTCGCGGGGCCTCCGGAGGGCCTCCGGGGGTCCCGCGAAGGCCTCCCCACCCCTCCCCAGGCCTTCGCGGGGCCTCCGGAGGGCCTCCGGGCGTCCCGCGAAGGCCTCCCCACCCCTCCCCAGGTCTTTCACGGGGCCTCTGGAGGCCCCGTGTCGCGGTTTTGGGGGGGCCCGGGGGGGCCCTCCCAAAACCGTGAATAACCGAAACCGCAAATGTCAAGTTCGCGAATGTGGAGGGACAACTGTACTCCCTTACACAATGTCCAAGAATTATTTATACTGGTGTAACCCTACATTACACCAGCTTAATTCACCAATGGGATTACAGCCTGTAAACTGCTTTACTCCGTGCTCTGCCTTACATTACATTTTTTCTTTGACTCTCCAGATGTTTGGGACTTCAATTCCCAGAAATCCCAGCCAATGCATAGTAAAGAACTTTGTCCAATGTAAGGGATTTTGGAAGGCAACAGTTCCTCACCCCTTTCATTATAGCATTTAAAAACAATAATGCTATTAGGATCTAAGAAAGTGACTTGTAGCAGGTAAGAATGGATAGATCTGTCAGTTTTGCTTTCTTCTACTTTTTAAACCTCAAGTTCTTTCCACCCTGTTTATGAAGATACCTGCAAATTTGGGTAAATTCATAACAAATGAACTTTAATTTGCACCTGTTACTGTTACCTACCCTGACACCCCCTGCTCCATAACTGTAATAATAATTGGCAATATTTAATAATTTGGCCAAATGTGGCCTTCCATGCAGTGTGGCCATTAAAACTGGGAAACTCCAAAACCAGGAATCCCAAAGATTAGCATTGAGATTCAGTGAGGTATGCACTTGAGGGGGGGGCAGCCCAAATTCCAAAGAAGAATAATTTGCAAAGCAACTATGTGCCAGAACACATGGCTAATCCTATCAGCCTAAGCTGAGATACTCAAATTTGTAAAGAACCCTCATGCCCCATACCTTCCCCCAAACAAAGAAGGTTGCTTCCTCTATTCAATTACAAAGTATCCACACATTAAGTGTCATTAGCATATCCAGGGTATCAATTGTCTCACCTTGGGAACCTCCGAATTGCATTGTCTTTCACTCTATATCCCATCCCCTGAAGGAAACAATTGACTATATAAATCCCTCCAAAATCCCACTTAGGTTCACACAGTTCATCTTCCTCTCAACTCCACATCAGACTGTGTAGCCATTCTGGCTTTGGGACCTCCATGCTGCTGGTTTCTTCTACAATCTCATCTCCTCAGATCAATACGGTATCATCCGAAAACAACCTCCCTCCTCTATTCCTCTGTCCCAATACTTCTTATTTATTCACTAATCTTGCATGAATGCTTGAAGCCTGAGTGTGTGTACATTGTTGTTATTGTTTTCTCAAATAAAGAGCAATTATTGTACTATCTAGCTTAATGTCCCCTCCTGTTTACCAGTATACATAGGTTAAAAGATCCTGCAATCTGTTACCCCCCCTCTCACATAACCAAGCTGAGTATATTAATTGCCCAAATTAATATTGATATTTGGAGGGTCCTTAAGACCCCTGAGTATTTAGGGTAACATTACATTCAACAGGTATACAGTAGTTATTTCTAACATGGAGAGGACCATATTGGATCTGTTGTAGTTGCCTGGAATGCATCTGTTAAAGTATGGAGCCTGTCAGAAAGAAGAAGTGTCAACTCTAATTCAACAAGGGAAAACATGGTTGACCTTTGAGAGACACTCAGACTTTGACGAGCAAAGCTTTTCTATATGTATATATGAACAAGACACTCCAACAACCTTTGGAAGGCCATAGCTACCACTTCAAAGTAAACACAGGTGATCCAATCTGGATTGGGTCCCTAGCATGGGGGAAGAGCTGTTAAAACCCTTTCTTCCCCCTGCAATGCTCCCAATCCTATGCTCACAGTTGCCATTGCCAAAAAAGAAAAAGAAGAAAAGATCCATACCCTGTCAGTATTTTCTTTGATCCACAGTGTTACCAGATTTATGGGAACAGCTATACCATTGAATTTAACTGGTGCAGATGACAGTTCATTTGCTTATATTTGATATGAACGTACCCAGATATTCAGGTCCCATTAGCTTTCTCCAACATGGCCAACACGAGGATTGTAGCCCATCATTTGGAAAACCACAGGTTCCATGTTCCTGCTTTAAAGTAATGTGTGGCTTGCTCCAAATCCACCCCGAAGGCTATTTATTCAGGCAGAAAGAATGCTACTAAGAAAAAGAGATGGAGAGAACAAACAACATCAAACCATCAAATCCACTTCTAATCTTTAGAACTCAATTGCTAGAAAGCAAAATAGAAACAGAAAAAGATTATAAATTACTGCAAGAGACAAATAGAAGGAACAAATGTATTAAAATAAGAGGTTTATCAGAGATACAAGAAGAAGATCTAGCTTCTCGGATAGTTCCAGCATTAGCTGAATTTATAAATTGGGATCAGGACTGTCTTGATGTTGAGATAGACAAACTGTTTAGGATCGATTCCTGGATAGCAAGAAAAAATAAACTACCACGAGATATTGTGATATACTTCACTAGGGAGAGAGTAAAAGATATAATAATAAGGCAAAGTATAAAAGAAGCTCTGACGATAGAAGGACAAGAAGTAAAAATCTTCAAAGACTTACCCACACAAGTCTTAAAGAAAAGACAAGAATATGGATTTTTGACTCGGATATTGAGAGAAAGAAAAATAGGATATAAATGGCATAGAGTAGAAGGAATCCTGGTAACATACAAGTCCAAAGTATACATGATCAATACGATAAATAAAGCAAAAAACTTCCTATCGAGGATACAAGAAAATCAATTAAGCGATAGAGAGACTATTCAAAGAAGAAATGAAAATAAAGTGACAAAGAAAACAGAAAAATTAGGGGAGGAACAATTAAATTTAGTAGAAGATAAAGAGAGAAATGAGGGGGAGAAAACAAGAAAACATACGCAAAAGGAAACAGTAAGCAAGAAAGCTAAAGTTAAGGAAAATAAGGAAGAAGAGATAGGACTTGAACAAGAAGGAAATCAAGAAATAATAGAACGAGAGGTGATAAGAGGCGAAGAAGGAGAGGAAGAGACTGAGATCGAACGGGAGGGGACAGGAGGTGAAATAGGAGAAGAAGAGATCGAGACTGAAGATGAAGGTGAAGTTGAGGGAGAAATTGAGGACTTAGAGAAGGAAAAAGGAACAGGAGAACTAGAAGTATCAGACGAGGACAGCATATAGTGAGAAAGAGAAAAAGAAAAAAAAAGAAAAAACAGGTCAAATTGGATATGGAGAAAGTTATAAGTTGGAATGTAAGAGGACTGAATAGTCCCCATAAAAGACAGTTAGTATTTCACTATTTGATGAAACAGAGACCAGATATTGTTTGCTTACAAGAAACTCATATTAGAGAACAAGATAGGAGATTACTGAAAAATGAAAGATTAGGCAAGATATATACAACTAATTACAATAAAAAGAAAAGGGGAGTGGCAATTTATATAAATAAAAATATGACTCAAGGGAAATATTTAATGATGATGAAGGTTTCTTTATAGGTGTGGAGGTTAACTTGCTAGATAAAAAGATACTAATGGTGGGGTTATATGGCCCATTAGAAAATAAAGGCAAATTTTATAAAAAATTGATGTTGGAATTGATGAAATGTGATGTTGATAATATAATTCTGGCAGGAGACTGGAATGGGGTCTTGAACACGGATATGGATAGGTCTAATAAAAAGAATAAAAAGAAAAGTCAGGGAAAACTCCCCAAAGAAGTAACAGAAATGATGGATCATTTAGCACTTACTGATATTTGGAGGTTAAAACATGAGCAAGAAAGAGATTACACATATTATTCAACACGACATGATTCGTGGTCTAGAATTGATATGTTTATAGTCTCCAAAATATTAGTGAAAGATATTGGTAAGGTAGAAATAAAACAAAGAACAATGTCAGACCATAACCCGATATTTCTTGAAATTCGAACAAGAAAGAAAGTTGATAATAATTGGAAAATCAAGGACATATTATTGAAAAAAGACTCAATAACAGTGAAGATAAGGGAAATACTGAAACGCTATTTTGAAGAAAATTTAGATAAAGGTACTAACATTGAAACAGTCTGGGATGCAGGAAAGGCAGTAATAAGAGGCCATTTTATGAAACAAGAATTTGAGTTCAAAAAGCAGAGGAAGAAAAAAGAAGAAGAAATAATTGAAATGATAAAGGAGAAGGAAAAAAGATTGAAGGAAGGATATAAGGATGAGAAAATTAAAAAAGAGATAACAATCTTGAAAAAACAGTTAGAAATGAATATGACATCGGAATTGGCGAACAAATTAAAATTTGTTCGACAAAAACATTTTGAGCAAGCAAATAGGCCTAGTAAATGGCTAGCTTATAAGTTAAGAAAGGAGAGAGAGAAGAAAGTGATACTAGAAATTAGAGCAAATGATGGGAAATATACGAAACAAAAAGATATAATTAGAATATTTCAAGAATATTATTCTAATTTATATAGTAAAGCAAAGCTAAC
This sequence comes from Gambelia wislizenii, assembly GCA_030847615.1. Classification (NCBI taxonomy): domain Eukaryota; kingdom Metazoa; phylum Chordata; class Lepidosauria; order Squamata; family Crotaphytidae; genus Gambelia; species Gambelia wislizenii. The sequence goes on along the minus strand of JAUMIR010000005.1, from coordinate 60,830,653 downwards.
TAAAGATCAGTATGAGGAAATGGAAAAATATTTGGATAAGGGGAATATACCCCAGATTACAGAAGAACAAAAGATCAAACTAAATAAGCAAATTTCGAAGTTAGAAATAAGAGAAGCAATAAAACAAATGAAGACGGGAAAAGCTCCTGGCCCAGACGGTTTCTCAACCTTATACTATAAAACTTTCGAAGAAGAATTATTAGATCCCTTACACAAACTTTTTAATGAAATAAATAAAGGTAATTGTCCAGACACGTGGAGAAAAGCGGACATAGTCCTGATACCAAAACCAGATAAAGATCCAACACTAACATCAAATTATAGACCAATCTCTTTACTAAATATTGATTACAAAATTTTCACCAATATTTTGGCAGGAAGATTGAAGAAAATTTTAAGAGACTGGATCTATGAGGACCAGAGTGGATTCCTCCCGGGGAGACAAACAAAAGATAATACGAGAGTCCTTATTGACCTTATTGAGTATTACGACAAACACAGTGAGAAAGAGCTATTATTGATTTTCGCAGACGCCGAGAAGGCTTTTGATAATTTAAGTTGGGAATTTATGCTGAGGGTTTTAAGAAAAATGAATATAGGAGAAAATTATATTGACTGGATAAGTAAAATATACAACAAACAGGAGGCCCAAATAATAGTTAATGGGGAAAAATCAAAGCCTTGTAAGATAGAAAGAGGGACCCGCCAAGGTTGCCCATTATCCCCATTACTTTTTATTACAGTAATGGAGGTATTGACTAGGAAAATAAGATTGGATCCGCAAATAAGAGGTTGGAAGTATCAAGGGCAAGAATATAAATACAAGGCCTTTGCAGACGATTTAGTTTTTATACTAGAAAATCCAAAAGATAGCATTGAAAGGCTTATGGAAACAGTAGAAGAATTTGGTAAATGGGCAGGTTTAAAGATAAACAAAGAAAAGTCAGTGATGATTACCAAGAATATTGTAAAACAGGAAGAACAAAAATTAGAAGAGACTACAGGATTTAAGATTCATAAGAAGACTAAATATTTAGGTATAATAATCTCTAAAAAGAATACAGAACTGTTTGAAAATAATTATATAAACATTTGGAATAAAATAAAAGAAGACATGATGAAATGGGAGAAACTAGAGCTATCATTGATGGGAAGAATCGCAACATTTAAGATGAATATACTTCCGAGAATGATTTACCTTTTTACGTGTATCCCAATAATAACCAACGATAAAATCTTTAAAACATGGAAGAAAGAGACAACAAGGTTTATCTGGCAAGGAAAAAAACCCAGGGTCAAATATAAGATACTAACTGACAAAAAGGAGAGAGGGGGCCTGGACTTACCGGACCTACAACTGTATTATCAAGCAAGTGTGCTCTCGTGGATAAAGGAATGGATAACACTCGAAAATAAGAGATTATTAACTTTAGAGGGATTCAATGCTAGATATGGATGGCATGCCTATTTATGGCATAATAAAGCAACTATCCACGCTGAATTTAAACATCATTATGTGAGAAAAGCTTTATTAAACACCTGGTTAAAATATAAAAAGAAATTATATTTAAAAGTACCTTTGTGGTTTTCGAATCACGAAGCATATTATAAGAAAGAAGACATACACAAAGGGAAATGGCTATCTTATAAGGATTTAATTAAAAGAGAAGGAAACAAATGGGTAATGAAAACACAGGAAGAACTAAGACAGGGAAATACTGATTGCCATTGGCTTCTATATAGACAATTAACAGAAAAATTTAAAATTGACCAAAAGTTAGAGGGTATAGAGGAGAGCAACACGGAATTCGATAAGATAATTCAAGAAGGCAAGAAAAAGACCCTATCGAGAATATACAGATTAATATTGAAATTAAATCAAGAACAAGAAGTAATAAAACCTTCTATGATAGCATGGGCAAGAAATATTGGCCATGAAATAACATTAGAACAGTGGGAAAGATTATGGGGAAAAAATATACTTTTCACTAGGTGTAGTATGATTAGAGAAAATGTGTATAAAATGATGACCAGGTGGTATTTAACACCTGAAAGGTTAGCGAAGATCTACAAAGACACATCAAATATATGCTGGAAATGCCAAAAAACGGTTGGTACGTACTACCATATTTGGTGGACTTGTGAAAAGGCAACAAAATATTGGAAAAATATCCATAAAATAATTACAAATATATTAGAAATAGACTATCCCTTAGCTCCAGAGATTTACCTCCTAAATATGTTTGAAAAGATTGAGTCGCGAATACAAAAGAAATACTGGAGATTGTTAATGTACGTAATGGCAGCAGCGAGAATAATATTTGCTAGATATTGGAAAAAACAAGAAATACCTCCAAGTGAGGAATGGCTATTGAAACTTTATGATATTTATGAGATGGAAAAATTGACGGTGCTTGTAGAGGAAAATAGAAATTTAAAAGAATTGGAGATATGAGAAATTTTGAATCCACTATGGGAGGATAAGTGGGGAAAAGAAGCAAGAATAAAAATAGAATATGTTTAGTTGAACTCTCCATATAAACTATAAACACCATTAAAAGCTACTAGATAGAAAGAAAGAGATAAAGGCCGAAAATAAGAAGGCAGAGAATGGAGATAACAGAAGAAAAAGGGGGAAGGAGAGCTTGAATCAAGCGAGATGGATTATGAAGAGAGAAGGAAGTAACGAAGTATGAATGAACTAAGAAAGGAAGGAAAAAGGAAGAGGATGCAATGTTTTTTTCTTTAAGAATCAGTGCGTATATGTCTATAATTGTACGATTGTTTAAAAGTATGAAATGTAAGGTAAAAGTATGCAATGATAGCTAGGTGTAAATGTTTAAAAGGTATGATTGCTTGTAAAGTATGAAAGGATTGTTGATTGTTAAAGTCGACGATTGAGTTTTAAAGTGTTTTTGCTGAAAAGATTAAATAAAAATTATTCAAAAAAAAAATCCACTTCTAATCTTTAGCTGTGTCACTGGTGGGTAGGTCTTGTTGACTGACCCTACCATAGGATATATATGGACAGCATTATATTTGCCTTGGTGTTTTCATAGAAAGGGTTAACTTGCCTAGCCTTTTCTGTGGCTGAAAGAAATAATCTGAGCTCAACATTTCACAGATTTCTGGGAAGCTAATAAGATGTGTGGTAATGCTGCATGCCAAGAAATAGGCCAGTGGCATCAGAAAAGCATTTCAAGTCACTTCAGACCCTTTGCTGAATCATATTAGTTTCAACGCCTGGGTGACTGACTCCACATCAAAACCAGAAAGTATGTTTTTGCTCATCTTCAAGATTTCTGCAGATAATTTGCAACATCTGCCTCAAAAAACAAAACAAAACAAATGGAAGAGTGGAGACACTTATGCCATGTGCCTAAAAATCTAACCCTGCTATTCAGATAAAGAAGTAAACAATGCAGAAGTAAATCGCTAATGTGGTATCCAGAACAGCCATGTTTGCCTTATAAAATGGGGTGCAAAGTGGTACAGGCACTGGTAGCACAAAACAATGAGAATATTAATAGCTATGTAAGGGGCTATTTCCATTTGGTGAAGGAACAAATACTATAATTCTCCATGTCTTGTCATAATCCATAGAGCAGTCTAAGAGCACAGAGCTGTCCCATTTTGTACCAGTAGCTGTCCCATTTTGTCCCATTTTGTACCAGGTCTCTGGGCCTGGGCAGAAGAGGCTGTTACTGGCAAAAGAAGAAAGATTCCTGGCAAGGGAGGAGGAACAGTCCATGGAAGTTGAAGAACACTGAGACCAAACTAATCTCTGCCTGTCAATGGATCCTCCCCCACCCTCCTTTTGGCAATGCCAGCTGTAAGCATGAGACTTCAGCTTGGCTGGCTGCTGAAAGTTGCATTCTCAGCAGCTAGCCAGGAGACACCAGAGCTTAGAAAAGTTACTTTTTTGTATTACAACCCCCAGGGTCCCTAGCCAGAATGAGTTACATCCCGCTCAAAAAGGTCACAATTCCAAGCTCTGGAAGCTGCCACCATGGGCTATCTAACAACATAAGCTGGACAAGGAGATGCTTCCAAACAGGTTTCATGCACCCCACCATCACTTTCATATGAATATATGTAAGTACCTATACACATACATACTGCTTAGAGACTAAACAAACTGCCCAGAAGACTGGAGACAAGCCAGGCACTACATAGCTATAGCCTGGTCGTGAATTATGAAGAAGCACCCCTGGCATGTGGGAGATTATATTCTGATGTCTGTATGGGTGCATTTTAATTGTGGGAAGCAGACCATGATAGGGTGAAACAACCACAGGGGGAAAAGCTAATTGGAATAAGGCTTATGTTTGGGAAGAATGGCTGTTTTAGCTGTCACTGTGTTTTTACAGCCAAAGTATGGTCATTAGGCTGGTTTTAGCTTGAGTATTTGTAAGAGTCTCTCTCTCTCTCTCTCTCTCTCTCTCTCTCTTTCTCTGGCTTTTCTTCGCAAACGAAGATTCAGGAAGGACTCATCCTGCACTTTCTGCAAGTGCTCTGAAGACTAAATGGCCAATCTGAGATAAACAAGTCCGGTTGCAGAAAACACAGCAGAAGGTCTCCTTGGGTGATGTTTCCGGGTTGTGATTCTTTCTGCGTTGTCGTTTCTCTTCAAGACTTGTTGGGCGTGAATTCTCAAATAAGGCTGCAGCATTGTGGATAGTGTGTCTCCATGCCTCCTGATGTGAGGCCATGGCAGACCATTGTTGGTGATCCATTTGGCTGAGTCTGAGATGTTGTTCCACGGAGTCCTTGTATTGCTTTTTTGGAGTGCCCCTCTTACGCTGACCTGTGGCGAGTTCACTGTAGAGTACTATTTTTGGGAGGCGATGGTCCGCCATCCTAGAAATGTGCCCTGCTGGTTTTAGCTTGACTATTTGTAAGAGTAGAGAGGATTCAAATTGTGCTCCACTGACTGAGCAGTGGATGACATTCTATGAGAGCTGACTGCTGGGGGATGGACAGTGTGTGTGTGGCTGGCTTAGAATGCTGGACTCCTTAACTCTGATTGGTGACTTGTGGGGAAAAGAAGGCTGCCAGGATGCATAAAAGACAGTGTTCAAAGAGGAGGGGAGACAGCTGGAGTTCAAATTGTGACCCAAGCCATACCTGGAGATGCCAGGGACTGCAGCTAAAATTTTCCACATGTAAAATGGAACTGTCCTCATGTACTCTTCCACTAATCTATTATGACTTTTCTGTGCATTTACTTATTTGACATATACCTGATAACTACAATCCTTCTTTCAAGTTATTAATGACAAGGAACTCACAACTGATTCCTCAAATTGCATCGAATGCATTTGCTATTTAAACTTATGACCATGGGCACCTCATGGAGTGAGCGGAGGGGAATATCCCCTCACCATTTCAGAGTTAGCTGCCCTTCTTAATCCACACTTCACCGCTGCTTATTACATTTCTTAAGCACCACTGATAATGTTGTTACCTACCCTGATATACCCCCTTTCAATAATTCATAAATTGGCTTATTTATTGGCCTTCCATGTGGTTGGCAGTAGACCAGGATCTTCCAAATGCAAGTACTCAAGGTGTGCTCAGAAAACCTAAGGAAGAGGCCATCCCAAATTCCTAAAATATATGCCCGGCTAGCAATTATGTGCACCACCCTTGGACTGGTAGTTAGGGTGGAGATTGCTAATTCTCCTGTATGTACCTGGAAGTGAGTCATTCACTAATTCAATCAAAGTGGCCAGACACTCTTTGCTTTGCAAAACTGGTTTTCCCGCACACCCCTCCTAGAGAATAGAAGGTTACCTGACATCCATCAGTCTTAATGTTTCAGCCATTAGCAGTCATTAGCACAACTGCAACTTCCATTGTCTAACTATGGGAAACTCCAGCAGACATTGTATTCCACTCATAACACCCCTTCAGGGGAATATCAAGTATAAATATCACCCTAAAACATTAACAAAGTGTCCACAGTTTCTCCCACCTTGTTACTCTGCCAGTTTGCTGCATGACCTTCAGAACTGCATTCTGAGTACCTTCTGCTACACAAATCTCTGCTCGTCAGATAGGTATACTATAGCCCATCACCCCAAACTCTAGACTTTATTAGATAAACTCAATACGGCATCATAACAATGCCACATAAATTGTGAAAGGGTGCACAGATTTCATTGGGGACTTCCAGTCTGGGTTGGAGTGGAAAGAAATGATAGAAACAGAGCTCCATTTCTAAAACCTTCCCTAAGGGCAGCTTTCGGGCCATGTGAAGTGATCCAGCCCTGATAAGTGAGTCCCAGGGACCCAGGGGACCCTAAGAATCCTGGATCTTCAGGAAAAAACAAGGAAGGGATGATGACATTGCTGAAAGTAAAGCACCAGAAGCAGGTGCAGAGTAACAGCCGACTTCACCGGGCAGCACCAGGTTATCACAGCTGCCTTTAAGAGGCTTTGGAGAGCTTTAAACTCTCCAATTCAGGCTTCAAGCTGCCAGATTTTCCAAACAAAAAAGAAAAGTGAAAGGGGTAACTCTAATTTACTCTCGGATCGCATGCCCCTAAATTGCTGGATGTTTTCCCTCTGAATTTTTGACCTTCCTAAACAAGATAAGCATTACTAGCTGTTAACGTTTATTCTCTTTTTGTTTTTGGAAGTGGGTTATCCCCCTGAAGTGAAATTATAGCAAAGTTAGTGTTAGAATATTTTTTGTAGTTTTTTCTTTACTGTATTAGATCTTTTATCATATCTCTCTTTCCCTTTGGGGTTCCCCCCCCCATTGCCTTGACTTGACCTGCAAAGAGGAAAGGAGTTTAAGACTTTGTTGCTGTTGCTGCTACATTGTTATAATACTTGCAGTACTGCAAGATACTGTTAACTTTTAAAATAAGATCTAAAAGAAAAGGAAGAGAAAACTCAGTGCTGCGACTATATTGCTGCAAAGTCTAAATAAAGGACTTCATATTGGTTGGAATACGGCTAAGGAAAAGTCCTTGAAAATGCTGTGGCATTGAGACTGCAAAGAGGGAAGACTTGATTTGAGGAGCTTTAAGGTTGATGTAACTTAACTTAAATAAGAAGCAGTTGGAAAACTTTGGTTGGCTGTGTGAAGTATATATAAACAATAAAGGATTTTTTCTTCTTTATATTTTATATTTTGCTTTGCCTACATTATTTTCTGACTTTTGTTACTTTTGAACATTTTGATTTTTCATTTTTCTCCCTCTGTTATTTTTGATTACTTTGATTTTTTTTTTTGCTTTTTAAAATTTTTCTTGATTTTTCCTTTTTTGTACAATAATATATAATTTCTCAGTTTTCGCACTTTTGTATTATTCTTATTTTTTCTTTCTTCATTTTCCCCCTTTTGGATATTTTTGATTTGGGTAATTTATTATTTCTTATTCTTCCTTGAAGGGATATTTTTGCATTTTAATCTTCCCTATTTTTTTAATTTTTTCTTATTTTTGTTACTTTTGACTTACTGTGTTTTTGGAAGCTTCCTTAATTGTTAGAAATACTCTGCACCCACACCTTCCCTTCTTCCCTCCTTTTTCTATTTGCTTCCCTGTTTTTTTTCTTCTTTCTGTTATAGGGCTGCAATAGTCAAAGAAAAGAATAAGACAGAAGGAAAGATGAAATAGGAGAAGAAGTGTTGGAAAGCCTTGGAAAAAAATAAAGACGGCATCTGGTCTCAGAAACAGAAATAAACCAAGTGAATTTCAGAATAGTAATTGAAGAACTTGCCAAGAATTAAGAATGGGACATGGACTTTGTTACAAAAAATCAGAGAGTTTGGTAATTGTGCTGGTTTCAAAATTAATATTGACAAGACAAAAATATTAGCTAAGAATTTAGAAGAATCAGACAAGAAAATAATAATAGAATTAATGGGTTTTGAAATAGTTAAAAAAGAAAGGTACTTAGGGGTAAACTTAACAAAAACTCAACAGCTATTAGAAAATAACTATGTAGAGGTTTGGCAAGAAATTAAGAAAGATTTGTATACATGGAAGGATATTAGATTATCATTATTAGGTAAAATTTCAGCCATAAAAATAAATATATTACCCAAATTAATGCTTCTTGTCCAAACAATACCAATCATATTTTCAAATAAGATTTTTCTTGACTGGCAGAAAGAAAGAACAAAATTTGTATGGGTGGGCAAGAAACCAAGAAAAAAATTGAAATTATTGACAGATGCCCAGGAAAGAGGAGGATTAGATGTTCTGGATTTAAAATTATGTGTTTTAAGTGACATGCTTGACTTGGTTAAAATGATGGATAGTATTGGATGATATGAGAGCATTAGAATTAGAAGGTCATGAACTAAGAATCAGTTGGCATCCCTGGTACAGAAAAGTGAAAGTAAATGCAGAATTCAAATATCACTAGCTATACCTGGTGTAACATACACCTTCAAACTCCCCCCTGTTGCCAGGCTCGCCCCCCCATCACCCCCTGTTGCCAGGCTCTTGCCCCTCCATTGCCAGGCTCACCCTCCGAATTGCCAGGCTCGGTCCCCCATCACCCCCCATTGCAAGGCTCTCACCCCCCCCCCATTGTCATTTCTCTTCAAGACTTGTTCGGCATGAGTTCTCAAATAAGCCTGCAGCATTGTGGATAGTGCGTCTCCATGCCTCCCGATCTGAAGCTAGGGCGGACCATTGTTGGTGATCAATTTGGCCGAGCCTGAGGTGTTGTTTCAGGGAGTCTGTGTATTACTTTTTTGGAGCACCCCTCTTATGCTGACCCATGGCGAGTTCACTGTAGAGAACTATTTTGGGGAGGTGATGGTCCTCCATCCTAGAAACATGCCCTGCCCAGTGCAGCTGTGTTCTCAATATCATGGCCTCAATGCTGGTGATCCCTGCTTGCTCAAGGACAGCAACATTTGTCACATAGTCAGTCCAGTGTATATTTAGGATTGTGTGTAAACAGCACTGATGGAAGCATTCAAGGAGTCATAAGTGGTGGCGATAGGTGACCCATGTTTCAGACCCATAAAGGAGAATAGACAGTACAATGGCTCTATACACATTGATTTTTGTGCTAAGACTCTAAACTAAGACTCTAAACTATCTAGTCCGTGAGCTGCTCTTCGCTGATGATGCTGCCCTTGTTGCCCACACAGAAACAGCTCTGCAGCGCCTAACATCCTGCTTCGCAACAGCTGCAGAGCTGTTTGGGCTGGAAGTCAACCTGAAGAAAATGGAAGTTCTCTACCAGCCTGCACCACAGGATGAACACCATCATCCCCACAAACAATGCATGATTAAATGGGCAACAAATGTAGGGCATAATATTTATATGAATCAGTGGGAATATAGTTGGAATAAAGGGCTAAAATTTACCTGTTCCTATAATTTAAAATAATTTTTTTACAAAATAATGTATGATTGGTACTTAACTCCTGAAAAATTAGCTAAAATTTTCAAAAATTGTTCAAATTTATGCTGGAAATGTAAAGGTCATGTAGGGACATCCTTTCATTTATGGTGGAAGTGTACAAAGACACAAAGATTTTGGTCCAAAATCAATTTAATAATGAAAAAAATATTAGGATTCAGAATAAAACAAAGACCAGAACTATGCTTATTAAATATGTTAGCTCTAGATAATAAAAACAAAATGAAGCATGGTAAATTAATAAATTATTTAGTAACTAATTTAGTAAAATAATTTAGTAAGATTGGTCTACACAAGGCAATGGAAATCCAAAAAAAATACCAACTTGTATGGATTGGATTGAGAAATTAATGCAAGTGTCACAAATGGATAAATTAACAAACCTAATAAAAGGAAGTGCTATGCAAAACTTTATGGAAACTTGGGAGACATTTATAATGTACTGTATTAAAAATATATAAGAGGGGATACATGTACATTAGGATTTAACAGTTAAGGAATATTGTTATTATTACGGGTATTATTAGTTTTTCCCCCTGTAACTTAGGTAGGAATGTGAATTATTAATAGGTTGATAAATAAATGGACTAAGTGAAATGGTAGATAAAGAAGAGGTAGAAACTTAAATTATTTAAATGTAGAAGCAGTTTAGAAACATGTATTTTAAGGGAAGAGAGGATTTTTTTCTAATTATATGTTATATTTTTAGGTGTTCAAGTTTAAATTTAAGTTTTGTTTATTGTTTTGTTTTGAGGTGTTTTGAATTGTTTTATACAAGGAGGTTAAATGTGTCTATGAGGTCTATATGTTTACTTTTATATGTCAAAAGCCTTAATAAAAATGATTTTAATCGAAAAGGCGCACAGAACAGATGACGTCACCCTTCACTTTTATGTATTGGCCAAAACCAGCTGAAGCTGTCAATTGATCCCCCATGGTGCTTAAGTGCCAGAGTGCTGGCGTATGAAACCTCGCGCCATTGTACTCACATGAATGCAGCATGAATGGATGTTCCAGCACAAGCACTTCTGGGTGAGATCGCAACATCCAGGTAAGTGACATACTTTTTATGACCCTCCCAGGGTTACCTGGAAGTTTTTAAGTCTGTGTATGTGCTTTTAAAACCTTTTTGTGTGTTGTTTTTGTTCTTTGAATTTCCCACGTGAGCATCTTCTCGCAAGCTCTATTCACTTCCCCTTTCATTGCCAGGAAGCCTTTGGATGGGAGGCAAGGTAAGTGCAGCATGGGGAGTTCTTTTCCTGGCATAAAAACGGAAAAGTGATGCTGGCAAAAAATTGGGCTTTTGGGGGTTGGTGTGATGAAGTCCTCTATTCCAATACTTCCTACTCTTTTTGCTAGCCATGTGTGACTGCTTGAAGCCTGAATGTGTGTGTGTTCTTGAGATTATTTTTCAATAAAAAACATTTTTATTTTATTTCCTGGCTTTGAGTCTTGTCAGTGAGTACTGGTATATGTAGGTCAAAAGATCCCATTGTACCTCACCTCTCACTGCCGTATTGAGCGAATTAAAATTCTCCATATTTATATCTAACGTGAGTGGGGTTCCCACAACCCCCCAGTAATTCAGGTAACAACATTTCAATATTTATTTATTTATTTCTAATATTATTCAGAAGTTACTTGTTTTAAACAAAATTAAATATACTAATGATTTCTATCTTATTTTCTTAGGAAACCAATATTGGCTATTATGTTTTCAAAAGGAAAATCAACCTATTATAAACAAATTATTTTCTTTTTTAAAAACATCTGTGTATTAACACACTTATACACATGCAACAGAAAAAAGAAAAAGAGAAAACATACTTAATTTTCTATGCATTAAAAACATATGGACAAAACCAACTGGAAACAAAAAGCACCACAAAACCCCACACACCTAGACTACTAATGACTCCCCCAGCTCAACTAATGATTATTTACCACTATTAAAGTACTTCCATTAAGTGATTTTATAATCTAGCTTCTATCATAAATGAAACCCATACTATCTTTAAAAAACCTAAAATTGATGTGTACCCATTTCTTTGTTGCAATTTTTTCTTTCTTTCTTATTTAAAAAGAATTGATATCAAGAACATTTTCTAATGCACAAATTCCTCCAGATCCAAAGGAGGTAATACCTGGAATTGAATGGGTTCAATACAGGTGAATGTGCCCATTCCTATCTATGGCTGAATTGCTAATGGACACATCACCTGTATTGAACCCATTCAATTCCAAGTATTACCTCCTTTGGATCTGGAGGAATTTGTGTATTAGAAAATGTTCTTGATATCAATTCTTTTGATAGTGTCATCCTCCTTGTATCCTCCATGCGTTATGCTGCTGTGAACAAGGCATTCTTTTTTATTGATGCCCAAGCTGTCAATTGATCTCCCATGGTGTTTTTTTTCATGGTACTGCCTTGGTGTGAAACCACATCCCACTCTGCTCTTGTGATTACAGCATCAATTGGCTGTCCCCACCAGAACACTTCTGGGTGAGAACACGAAAACTAGGTACGGAACACTCTTTTTATGAACCTCCCCATCTTGATGGCAAGTTTTTCAGTGTGTTTCAGTGCTTGTGTGTTTGTTTCGTTTATTAATTTAGGTGTTTTTCGACTTTTAAGCAAGCTTGAATCTTCTTGCGAGAACTGCCGAAGTCTCGCCCATGTGAAAACACAGCAGTAACAGTGCTAGCAGTTGTGTTGCAATAATTTAGGGACGGATCTTTCTTGTGATTACAGCAGCATGTAATAAGAAGTGTTATTATGCCAGGGTACTTATGTTTTAAAATATAGTGGGACAAAAATGTTTTTAGATACTCATCTGATAATCTCTAAAGATGCAAAACAGTCTTTGCCTGTTTATGACATCTGTCTCCAGTCTTTCCTCCAGAAAGCTCACTATGTGTGGGGTTATCCTGTTTCAACCACAAAACAACTGTCCAAGGTAGAGTAAAGGCTGGCAGAAGTCCTAAAGCCACCTGGTGAACTTGCTACTAGTCCAAATGCAAATGTTGTGACTGAAGCTGATTACTTTAGCCTTTCTGTTGCTGGCACAGGACATTAACCTCTGTTTGCTGGGAGTGTGGGAAATCCCATTGCCCCACACATCCATTTCCGATTTGCCTTTGTAAAAATGGGACCCTTGATTCAACTCAAGGCTTTTTATTTTGTGGGCTCCAGAAGATGCAGAACGAGAACCAGAGATTCAATGGTCTGAAATGTAGCCTGGTGAGCTATCTTGGAAGCCCAGTGGAATTGCTTTGGGCAGCTGGCAAGAAGCCTCGGATTGACAAGTCATGTTAAAATAGGTCTACCCCACATTAAAAAAAATCCTAAAAGGAGCCCGTGATACCAGTGCTGCTGTTGAGAGTGGTATGTTGAAGAAACAAGGGAAACATCCTGATAAGACAGGAGTCTGGACGGGATTCTGGAAAGGAAATTTGAAATAAAATGGTAGAGTAATAGGGAAAGCAGTACTTTTAAATGATACCTCTCTGGATGGACCCACAGTCTTATCCAGACTAGAAGAACCATATGATAGGGAAGCAGGAACCATGAAGGTGCCTATCAACAGTTAACAGCCCATGGAAACAGATTAAGCAGGCACAACCTTCCCGATTGCGTTTAGATTACTGTATTTCATTTCTTGTTAAATCACAGTAATTGTTTCTCAAATCGTACCTATACATATAAACTAGCATATCCAAATGGTATACCAAATCTGTATCCTTTTGTTTGCCAATGCATGTCCTCTTATAATATTAAAATGTCTGGTAATGTCTACAGTAAGAGCTCACCCTACCTCACTAGGCCTCAGCATTCTTGCTCTATGTACCCTGGAGCCGGTGCAGGTATTTGCAAGTACCTTATAAAGTGAGGGCAATATAAGAAGTGGACATCATCTTCGCTTGTTTCACCTCAGTGATGAGACTTACCAAATAAGGTTTTTGAGAAATGTGGTATATTGTGTTAAACAATCACAAATGGCACATTTCCAATTAAAATTGTGTTTACCATATGTGTGTGTGTGTATATATATATATATATACACACACACACACACACACCTAACAGCAGTGTACCATAAGATTCAACCCATGTTTTTAAAAAATTTAAAAGTTCACATGAGCTAAATGATTTCTCATGAGACTTTATCCTTTGGGAGATCCCAGATGGAGAGTTGAATGCTGAAAGATTATTGTAGATGGATTGTATGTATGAATGGATTCTCTCTATGTAATCTCTTAATGGGATATGAAATCCAGCTGATCACATCTGACAAGGAACTAGTAACAGAAGACTGGAAAGGAAATCAATAGATGACCCAGGAAAATGGGGGAAATGACGGGCATTTTCTGCCTTCTCCAGTAGCTTCCTAATGATGCAATTTATTTGATTTATTCATGTGCTGGGATTAGGAAGGAAGGTTGCCTATATATGGAAAGATGCTTTTATTAGCCTTTATGTCTCTTAGTGCTCCTCTACAAATTCATACAGAAGGTTAAGATATTCTACTCTCCACTATTAGATAAAACCAGAAAATTAAACAGTGATGTACGCGTACATGCATATACGAGTATATGCACATGGGAAATATTTAAATAATGGATACCTAAGTAAACTTTCACGCAAAACAAAGTAGACTCCTTATATTTTAAATAAAATAATCAAGAGTAGTGCTAGCCACCAAAATAAACATTTATTATTCATTTTAGATTTATTGAAGAAGGATTTCTTGTTGTTTTCCAGCCTTCCCCAACCTGTTGTTTTCCTGTTGTATCAGACTATAATGCATGTCATCTCCAGCCAGCAATATGCTGGAGATAATACCAGCTGCAGTCCAAATCATCGGGAGGGCACCAGGTTTGGGAAGGCTGTTTGAGACATTTTGTGCTTTAAGCACAGATCCATTTTGGTTTATAGCTAACATTTCCCACAGAGAGTTCTGTTCCTTTATTTAATGCTGTTTTAATATTCTGTGAGGACAGAAGAGGAATTCCAGTTGTATTTTTTTCTTTTTCTTCAAAAGACAACTATTATAGTTTGTTTTTTTTAAAAACTGAAGCACAGGGGCTTTACCTACATTGGTCATTTGGCTATAGTTTAGCAGATAAAACAGAACTTTCTCCTTGCGCTCTGGCTGTTAAATAGGAGCTAAAACAGATTACTGCATTGGTCTCTTTCATACCAAATTACAGTAGGAGCCCCGTATCCACAGTGTTTTGGTTCCCAGACTTACCATGGATACTGAAAACCACGGATAACAGCGAATGCCATTCAAAATAATGGGACTTCTGGTTTAAAATACCATAGAGTTGCCTTGGAGGACCTAGAAAATGACTAGAGAGGACACCTTTTCTAGTAAGATTCTATGGTATGTGTTCTGTTGATAACTGAAATAGCAGATATTGGTCCCATGGATACGGGAGTCCCACTATATTATAGCTTTTAAAATTGAACTTTAACTGCTGTGGTGTCATCCCATGGAATCCTGAGATTTATTGTTCCATGAGGCATTTAGACCTTTCTGCCAAGGAGATATAGCACCTCATCAAACTACACATCCCAGGATTCTGTAGGATGCAGCCACAGCAGTTAAAGTGGTATAAAAATGATCAGGAGGGAGCAGAGAAATTTTTCTACTTGTGTTCTGAGACTGTTTAACCACTTTTTCTAGTGCCATCCAAATGAAACAGCTGTGGGGAGTGAACGTGAATATCTGGGGTCTTATGTGTCTTCAGCAAAATGTCAACATTCATTATGAGGGAATGTGTGTGTGTGTGTGTGTGTGTGTGTATGTAGGGTTCTTGATTACAGAGAACCTTCTGTACATTCATTTCTATGTGCACTGTCTTTATTCATATACAATCAATAAATCAATTAATCACCACAGTTATTCCTGAAAAGAAAAAGAAATCTGAAAAGCCTTCAGTAAGATTGGACATTTTCAGATGCGTAAAAAGTGCTGCGGAGGGCTCGGGATTGGTACGCACCTGTTTTGCAGCAGGGGGCCAGTTTCTGATGACGCTGTCCCTCTCACATTACCCTCCTTCTGTATCACATGGAAGGAAAAGGCATCACCTTTTACTCACAGAAGTTCTTCGTGAATAAAAAGTGGCACCTTTTGCTTCCATGCGACATGGAAAGGAACACAGAGGGTAATGCGAGAGGGACGTCATCGTCAGAAACTGGCCCTGAGCCCTCCACAGCACTTTTTACGTGTCTGAAAATGTCCATTGTTGGGACTACTCCCATAGAGCCCAGCATTCTGTGCCAGAAGCAGTCAGTTGTTTTATACCAAGAGCAGGAAGTTCTGAGTCTAATCCTGTCTTCTGCCAATACTGCGCATAGGACTGAGCAAATACACAGCACAGAACTGTAGGGCTGAAGCAGTCACAATATCATATAGCCCAACATGTTGCATGGGCAAACTGCTTCAAACTCAGTTGCCAGATATGAAAGCAAGAGGTGAATAATTTGAAGGCTGGAATCTTGACCAATACAAAGCAGTAATTATGTCTGGCAACTGTTGGGAAGCCCTGTAGCTGAGGAAGCTGAAAGGGAGGTTCTTCCTTCCTCACTGCATTGCCTTCCTGCAGCTGTTGTTTGCCAAAGACAGTATTGAATTGTTAGTGGATCAGATACCTGTCTAAGGCTAGTCCCAGCTAGCCACCAGGAACTTCTTTATCAGTGTACAGTATATTTATTTTTTTTAAAGAAAGGCTCTGTGGTCAGGATCTTCTGGGGTGGTTCTGCTGATGGACATGTTTACATCAGCAGAGCCAGGAGGAGAACAATCCTCCCTTCCCCTCCGCAGCTCTGTGTTCACCCCTAAAACCAGCTGGAGGTTTTGAAAGGCATAGGATGGTGCACAGGACTGTAGGGAGGAGGAGGAAGAGGCAGAAGCTCCATTCTAGGCTTCTTAAATGAAAATAATAAATGCAGGCTTAAGTCACTGTTATTGTTATGTGCCTTCCAATCAACTCTGACCCTATCCTAGAGCTTTCTTAGCAAGATTTATTCAGAGGAGGCTTGTCATTGCCTTCCTCTGAGGCTGACAGAGTGTGGCTTCCCCAGGATCACTCAGTAGGTTTCCATGGCTGAGTGGGAATTTGAAACCCAGGACTTTTTCAGACACCCCTTACCACACAAGAAGCCTCCGGAACAGTTACGATGCTGTTGCGTGGCAGGGGGTCCGTTTCAGATGCTGCCATCCTTCTCTCGGTGTCATCCATGACTCTTCCGGGTATGACTGGAGGCAGCCGTGCCATATTTTACTCACGGAAGTTGTCCATGAGTAAAAAATGGCGCAGCTGCCTCCAATCATACCTGGAACAGTAACAGACGATGCCAAGAGAGGGATGTCATCATCTGAAACGGACCCCTTAGTGTGCGACAGTGTCATAACTGTTCCGGAAACTTCTTGCGTGGTATGGGGTGTCTGAAAAAGTCCCCAGTTTCCCAAGTCTAATCCTAGACCACCACTCAAATTGCTACACCATACTGGGTCTAAATTGGTTTTAAGTCTAACTAGATTTTCAGACAACACTATTATAGTGTTACTATTCCCCTATATTTGCTCTGGCTGCCTCCTGTGGAATCCTGGGATTTGCAGTTTAGGGAGGGGCATTTGCAACTCTCAGCCAGAGAGCTCTTAGGCCTCAGTAAACTACAAGCCCCAGAATTCCACAGGAGGAAGCCAGAGCAGTTAAAGTGGAATAGTAACACTATAACAGCGTAGTCTGAAAATCTCCTAAGCTATAAGTCATGGTTTTGTGTAACTACTGAATTGTGAGAATGGTTGTCATAGTTATCTGAGTTCAGTCAGACTAAGGTCAAGGCTGGGCATACCTGCTTGAATTTTATTTGCTTAAACCAGTTTTATTCTGGTAATGTGGAAAACCACTGCCACGGATCTCATGTTGGGAGAAAGTTGGGATATAAGTTACATTTAAAAAACTTCTTAAAAAATCCAAACATTTGGTTTATGTCTGCTACTACAGCATCACCAGGTTTAGGGAGTAGTTGTAGATAAGACACACTACTTCAGAAATATCTTACAGACAAGGAATAAATGTATTTCAGTGTGTAAGACCGACATTTACACTGCAGAAACAGCCTTTGTTTGGAAAGCTAATGAAAAACTTACAAAATACAGATGTTTCTAAAGCCTAACAGAGAGAAAGTAACATTATGTCTGCTCTTAATATTTATCCAGTGGGCTCACTGATTTTTGAAGATGCCAGTTAATCATCTTCATCTATGAATATGCACAAAAACTAGCATAAAAACCATGTTATTAACTGTGTATAATAAACACAGAGAAAACCAAAGCATTTCTAATTCTATTATCTCTGTATATGTGCAAAACCAGAAAGTGATGATTATTTTTCGTTGAGCATTCATTAAATCAAAAATCAACATCACTGTAAGATGCAAAACAACCAGAGCTTTAAAATATTACTTTTGCGGGGTACAATGCCCAAATCCAGCCAGTCACCATGTTATCATAGGGAATCCGGGAGCTGTATTTCCCAAATCTATGGATGCAAGTTTAAGGAAGCTGTGCAATGAACTGGGCAGTTCAATGACCAACAGTGATGAGGGACATAATGGCTTTTTCCCATACAAGAATCACATCAGTAGATTGAATTCATCATTCTGGGCGATGTTCCTGGAATGTGCAGAGAATTAATCAGCACACAAAAACAGGGAAGAGAAAAAATTTTGGCAGCTCTCAAAGAAAGAAGTGGCAGGCAGGGTTGGAAGAAAAGCAGTCAGCTGAAAGAAAAGAACAAATGGAGAAAAAGCCATTCAGCCATTCAGCATGTTGGGACAAGTGGTCAAATGCCTCCATTTGCAAACCAGAGAGTAAGTCCCAGCAAATACTTGTATTTTGGATGAAAATGGGAGGAAAGATCTAGTTTAAAACAAAGCAGGAAGAAAATGGCTAGGGGACTTTAATGTGAACAGTCAGCTCAACTTCAAAAGTTGGCCTTGTTAGAAAGAGAATAGGGAACAGTGAGCAGGTCTCACATAGGCAGAGCATGGAAAAGTTACTTTCTAGGACTAAACCTGGCTGAGTTCCAGTCCCCAAAGTAACTTTTCCAAAGCTCTATCACTGGGCCATGTTAACAATAAACTAGTGCACCATGGGAATGTCCTTGGATTGTATATGGCATGCAAGAAGGTGCCAATACTTGCAGCAAAAGCTTTGCCAGAATTGTATGCCTGGAGCCACACTGAGTATCAGGAGCTGCATCCTAGACCCAGCCACACTGGAATAAGGGGAAGAAGGGTCTGTGCTATTTGATTAACTCAGTATTCAGCAGCCAAGTGAGTAACTTAGCAACAAAGACAAAGCTCTCCTAGCTGGGAAACCACACCTTCTCAAGGAAGGAGAGCAACTGGGCAGAAGGGCAAGGCAAGATGAAAAAGCAATTTGAGTAAAAACAAAAAAGAAAAAGAAAAAGAAAAACAACATTAAAAAACCCAGAAGAGCAAAATTATTAGTAATGGGTGGAAGACAGAAAGAACAGCCTACATACCCATATTCAGAACAAGGGCTCTTTCATATTACACAGGACATTATCTGACATGGCAAAAGTTGCAAGATTACGACACCACAGTAGTGCGAAAGGTCCCACTTTTGCATGATATCATAATCTTCATGTGGTTACAGCATACTCCACCTGCGAAAAAAGGTGTTTCTTCTAATTTATGGGACAAGCTGTGAATAGATTTTCAATATTGCTTTTTGTTTTTATGGTATAGAAGGTCTGCAAAACCATGTCCCATTGTAATCGTGAGAGTACAGTGTGACTGGGTGGTCCTCAGTGAGAAAACCTCCGGGTGAGAACATGAAAACAAAGCATAGGACACTCTTTTAATGAACTATCCCGTTTATTTTGCACGTTGTTAGGTTTGTTTCAGTGCTTGTGTATTCATTTACTTCATTAATTTTTTTTAAAGTTAGGTGTGCTCATGTCTCCTCATGAGAACCACTGAAATCTTGCTCATGCTAAATCATGGAAATAAACTCCCATTCTTAAAGTGCCCGTGGTCATCATGCAATAATTCTATTGTGGTTCTTTTGTGCAATTACAGCAACGTGCGATAATAAGTGTAATAATGCCATGATGTTTCCGCTATCTTCATTTGTGGAATTATAGCATTTTTAGATGCTAGCCTGATAATGTCCATAATTATAGCATTATGATTCCACTTAACTGTCATGGCTGTATCCTATGGAATCCTGGGTGTTCTGTTTGGTGAGGCACTATAACTTTTTGGCTGAGAATTCTAAATAATAACTCTCCCTAAACTGCAAGTCCCAGGATTCCATTGGGATGCAGCAATGGCAGTTTAAGTGGAATCATAGTGCTATAGTTGTGAAGTATGAAAAAGCCCCAGGAAATTATTTAGCCGGGCTTTTCCCATATCCTTTTGTTAATATCACTCATGAGAACATAGTCCCATCACCTATTTCAAGGTATGATGCCAAACACTTTTCTTTCCAAAACTCTGAAACCAAACATCATCACCATCACCATCATCAACAGCTGCAGCATTCTGAGCAGATGCAGAGGAATTTCCCAAAATTTGCTTGTTGGAGGAAACTGGCCTTACTCTGTATCCCTACATTACAAAGACTTATGCCTGCACCCACACACAAAGGCCAAGCTTTTGCTTTTTTGATACACATTACACTTTACAGAGCCATACACAATGTCTGAACCAGCCAGTAATTTAGCACACATAAGATGTGTGAATATCCCTTTACTTTTACAAAGCAGAGAGAATCATAGAGTTGGAAGAGACCACAAGGGCCATCTAGTCCACCCCCCTGCTCTTCAGGAAGCACATATTCTTCAGAGCACACATTCTAGTGCAGGGATGGGAAACATGTGATCCTCCAAATGTAGTTTAATTGCAATTGCTCCCAGCATTGACTATGCTGCCTCAGGATGGTGCTCAAATATCCCTCACCCATTTTAATGGCATCAACGAGATGGTGCTTATGTTCTAAAGAAACTTTTGAAAAAATACCAATGCTATTGTAACATGTATGGTACAGTACTTGGATACAAGTTCCTTGGTTGAGGCAGATCATTTAAAAGTTGCTTTTCTAAGACTATAACTCCCAGAATCTGCTAGCATGGCCATATTGGCTGGTGAATTCTGGGAGCTGTAGTCCAAAAAATTTAAAACAACATTTCTAAGGTCTGGATGCCATCCATAATATTGTATTGGCATGCTCAGCTAACACTCTTGGAAATGTTTGCTCTTCAGTTACATGTCAAATCAGGGTTTGTTGTTGTTGTATACCTTCAAGTCATTTCCAACTTACAGCCCTACTGAGGGGTTTTCTTGGCAAGATTTGTTCAGAGGGGGTTTGCCTTTGCCTTCCTCTGAGGCTGAGAGAGTGTGACTTGTCCAAGGCCACCTGGTGGGCTTCCATGTCTGAGCAGGAATTTGAACCCTGGTCTCCAGAGCAGTAGACCAACACTCAAACCACAGTTCCACAAAGGTTCTATATTCATTCTTTAGTTTGAAAATGAAGCATATGTAGGCTGGCCTCCTGTGATTGTCATGTCAGCTCTAGTTGAAATAAAGAACAGAGGCATTTGTTGCTATTTTAGCTGTTCAAACTAATAATAATCCAAGTTCTGAGTTCCAGAGAAAGAATGCATTGTGCCTAGAAAGCGTGACTTTCTTGCAGTGAAAGTGGCAAATTAAAAAAAAAAAAAAACAATAACCAAACACCTATGATCTTTTCTTCATGATGTTAATCTCTGAATTTCTGGAAAAAATACCTTTTTTTATCTAGGACATATAGACAGTAATTTGGCTTTTATAAAAGCTGTTGTTAGCTACAGGCTGATCACACGGCACTAAATCCTTCGAATGTTCAGCAGTGTCCTGTGGCTTACAGATGCAATTCCAATAATAGTAAGTGAGCTCATCCTTGGTGTAGAAGGTTATTCATTAGGGAGAGAATGGTGCAACTGATATCATCATTACATCACCTTTTCCTGTGCCGTATTCTTGCTGCAGCCGATAGGGAAAACACACCTCAGTTGTAAGATATTGCTTACCCTCCCTTTTTTCTTCTTCTTTTGTAGCATAAGATACAACAATGGTTTAGAATGTTATTCTTTCTTCATTAGCAATTGAAATGGGGAATTGGTGTGAAAAACATATGACATTTTTCTGCCTCCTTTGTTCTCCACTCTAATTTCCACCCCTGTTTAAGCACCATTTGTACATGTTTATAGAAGTATTATGTGCCTCGGCTTTAATGATTTTCAGTCCTGGAAACTCTCGCAAGCCAATCTTGTAACCAAACATGGAAATCCTCTTACAAACTAATAACCCCATAACTGAAAATGGTTTGGAGCCCATTTTAAGATAGAAGTATAACTAAATATTCGGGAATGGTTCATCAGCACATACAGTCCTGTCAAGGGAATAGCAACATTTATGGTCTCAGACTGTAGGCATCTTCATTTCTAAAAGAAACTTTAGAAGTGCAGGAGGGGGAATGGTCTTGAATTATTCTGAAGGTGAGTTTTGTGTTTTTAAAGAAAGGGCCATAACAAAAGATGAGCACCTACAACATTGCCTGGGGACAATTTTCTGCTTCTGGGGATCCCCTGGAAGTTGAATGGAATGCCAAGAAATGAAGAAAAAAAGGTGCTTAAATTAAAAAAAAAAAAACAGTGCAGGGGAGAGGTAGCATGTTTAAAAGATAAATGGCCACTCTCAGAAGGTTTTTGCTGCTGTTGTTAACTGCTGTCAAGTCGACTTTATAGCGACCCTATGAATGAGAGACCTCCAAGTCACCCTATCATCTGTTGGACAATAAACAGTCCTGCTCAGGTCTTGAAAACTCAGGGACACAGCTGCCTTGATTGGGGTCTATCCATCTGTAATAATAATAATAATAATAATAATAATAATAATAATAATAATATAAAATTTATAATGTGATCATCCTCTTTCCTACTGATTTCTACTTTATCAAACATTATTGTCTTTTCTAATGAGTCATGTTTTCCCATGATATGTTCAAAGTACGACAGTCACATACAATTCAAAGGCCACAGTTTGCCCATTCCTGGAATATATGAATTTATGTGGATAAATACCTATCCTTTTAATACACACAGACAAATAGATAATTTCAATGTAAACAAATAGCACTTCTTATAAGTTTGTTCTGGATCCCGGTAAGATGCAGTTAATCTCTCTCTTTCTCCCTCAGGCCAAATCCACACTACATAAATAATCCAGCCAAAGAAGCTTCTTTTTTACTATGGCCAAATCTACACTACACAAATAATCCAGTTTGAAACTGGATTATTTGCTATGGCTCCTTCCTATGGAATCCTAGGATTTATAGTTTGGTGAGGCATCAGCACTCTTTGGCAGAGAAGGCTAAAGACCAGGTAAAACTACAAATCCTAGGATCCCGTAGGAAGGAGCCATGGCAAATAATCCAGTTTCAAACTGGATTATTTGTGTAATGTAGATTTGGCTCTGAGCGACTTGACAGTTATATTAATCAGCAAAATGTTTCAGCTTCTGCACTTTTCAGTTACTTAAAAATTTAAGCTTAAAGTTTTAAGCAAGTGACAAGGGAGAAAAATGTTTTGCTTATTAATTGAGCTGTTAAGTTCAGTTTGTTAATTGCTCCAATAAATATACATACAGGCATACCTTGCTAAAATGGGTTAGGTTTGCTGTAAAGCAAATATTGCCTTAACGTGAATCATAGCCTTCTTTTCACTTGCTAGTGCATATAAAAACATCTCCACACTATCTTTTATTAGGTGTGCAATAGCACTAGGCCTAAAAAGATACAAAAGTAAAAATAATAAATTAACAAAATGACAGAATATGACACTGAAGTGCACAAATGTTGTAAACGAACTGAGTGTGGGTAACAATGTAATGCTGTACTGTATAATTGAAAGGCACGGTATTAGTGAAGTGCTCTAAAGTGCCTTAAAGTGAGCTAGGCCTGTATACTTATATCTGTCCATATACATATTGTTGTTGTGTTCTTTCAAGTTGTTTCTGACTTAAAACAAACCTCTCATGGGGTGTTCTTGGCAGGATTTCTTCAGAGGAGGTTTGCCATTGCCTTCCTCTGAGGCTGAGAGAGTATGATTTGCCAAAAGTTACCCAGCAGGTTTTGATACTTGATCAGAGTTTTGAACCCTGGTTGCCACAGTTGGAGTCCAATGCTCAAACCACTATATCACACTTACATCCATAGTGTTCTTTAAACCTTGTCCAACCCTGAAGCAGAACAAGCTGGATGGACAGAGTCTATGCTGATGGAAGACAGCTTCCTGTGTTCTTAACACTAACAAGATCCAGGTCCTATTATGAGCCTTAAATGATCCTAGTCTGGTGCTAATCAGAAGGCAATCAAGAAGGCTAAGGAGCCTTCCAATTGCATCTGGCAAGTAGGGAACTGCTGATGAGAGGTAGAAGTCCCAGAGACCTCTACCCAAGTCCCTGGAGTCCAGGATGAGCTCTGTAGCTGATACAGTTGCTTACTTCTCTTCTAAAGGAATGAAGAACAGAGGTTTTGCTCTGTTTGGAACCTAAGCTACATCATTTTCAGTGTTTGATGCCAGGTACCCAAAGTCTACTTGGCAAGCTTCCTTAGACAATAACAAAGAGTGTGTGGAAACTTACAAACAGATTTGTTACTTGAGCTTGGAAAAATTATTTATGGGGACTATATCTTCCAGAATCCTACAGCCAGCAGGACCACTGACCATACTGTCCAGAGGATTCTGGGTGTTCCAACCCAAAAGAGAAGCTATTTCAGGCTGTGCTCATTATAGTGTGAGCTGTGGTAGACCATAGGTTGACATCTTCAGATGCAATCTTGGAGCTTCAGAGACAGATGGCATGCAATACAAATGGTTGAGGGTTAATAAACTGTATTATGTGATGGGCAACTGGGGGTCCAATTTCTGCTCTGGGAGCCAGGCAGATTGCCAAAAACACCCTCCAACTTTTTTTTAAAGATGTGGCTTGGAGACTAGGGGTGGGAAGACTATTCAAAAACATTGCAAAAATGGTTGGAAAGCATGTTTTTTGAGTCTTGAAAGATCCTGACGAGAAGAACCCTGAAATGATGATAATCTTTTACAGTTTGGGATTTATTCTGTGCAAATTTTGCATGTAGTTTATTGCATAGAAAACAGAATTTTCTGCACAGGAAACTGTCCCCCCCCCCCCGTGGAAAAAATATTGTTTTCTTTGCAAAGAACACAGTTTCCTGAATAGAAATTGTTACTTTCTGTGCAACAGACAACCATGTGTGAATTTTGGCAGAATCAGTCTTGAATTCCAAATAGGCTTTGAAAACTGTGTACTTTTCAAAGACTTTCTCACTGAGGAAAGAAAATTGCTAAAATTACTCAAGAATAATTCAAGAATATTATTCAAGAATAATATTAGTGAAGCGTTACATTCCTAAGGGAGACAACTTCTGGGTTTGAAAGACAGGCTGTCTTATTTAAAGGGTGAATTGCTCCTCCTGCTGAGGTTTTCCAAGGCAGGCAATTCACCCTCTCTCTTTTTGGCCAGACAAGGGGCAGTCTGGTGGAGGACTCAAGAATTGTAAAAACAGCCGTGGTGTCATGCCCTGCCTAGAGGAAGACTCATTGAACAAAGAAGGTGAAGAGGGGTGCCACTTTAAATATAGGACACTGAGGCCAGTGGGGCTGATGAACTACTGGCTATAAATCAACACAGCTCAGACCATGCCATTGCTGTAGAACAACAGCTCCTAAACCTCCATGCAACCCTGTCTGACATCTCTGGCTTCCTGGCTTTCCAACCTCTGGAACATACATTTAGGAGATTATCATACATGGCAAAACCTCATCAAAATATTACTAGAAGAACAGGAAGGGGCGAGATTAGCAGACATTGTCATTTTCCAGTATTCTGGGGGTGTAGCGCAGGTGTCAGTAACGCATCCCTTTTGATTTGCGGCTTCTCCCCGTCAATACAAAAGGGAAGCCTTGTCCACAGCAGCGCTACGCCCCCAGAATGGCAGAAGGATGTGGGCATCTGGTAAGGTCACCCTTTCTGTTCTTTTAGCAATCTTGTGACATAGTTGGGAACACGATTTTTTGGTGCATTCCCCCATGTCTGATAATCTCCTCTGACTAATCTTTCTGGCAACATGCCAGTCAGTTTTGGACTCTGATCAGTACTGCCTTCTCCCTTTGAATCTTGGGCTGCCTAGATCATGCTTGCCAGTTCTTGGGGACTACAGGTGTGCTTGCATGGGCATGCGCTATCTTTAAGAAAGGACATGTGAATTCTACTGCTATGTGAGCATCTGTACTTCAGTGCATTCCTAAGAGTTCACTCTGACAGTTCTTGGGACGTCCCGTCCGTAGATAGGAAGACAGTTCACATTATCGATACTGCAATAAATTTCGTATCTTTTTTAAAAAGACAGGAAAAAATACGAAAGCAAAAGTTACGTCAAAAATGGGTATTTTGGTCCCCCTCCTTCCGAAAACCGTGACATAGGACTGTGATACATGTAAACAATTAGGATTCTCAGCGAATTCTTCATGGATCTAATTTGTCGTGTAACCAAGCCCCGAATCAAACTGCTGGCTGCGCATAGTCACAGATGGACACAGACTAGCTGGGGATACTAACCGTGGCTTCTTGTTGAAAAATAAATCATGCTTTGTGTACATGTATATGGGTACATATACATGTACATATATTGCTGTTTATCCAAATGAAATAGATACTCACAGATATATGTTTATGAATACAGTATATATATCTGGGAGCCAGTGTGGTGCAGTGGTTTGAGTTTTGGACTAGGGCACTGGGAGACTAGGGTTCGAATTCTTGCTTGGCCATGGAAATCCACAGGGTGGGCAAGTTATACTCTCTCAGCCTCAGAGGAAGGCAAGGCCCAACCCCCACTGAACAAATGCTGCCAAGAAAACCCTGTGATAGGTTTGCTTTAGGGTCACCATAAGTCACCCTACTTATTCAAATTACTTGAATACACACAACAACATCCTCCAAAGTTCCAAACTGCTCTGAGTATTCACATGTGTGACAAGTAATCACAATCTAATAGGTAAACTGTTACAAAGGCCACAAAATATACAGACATCTTCTTCAGAAACACGCCACTCATGTGTTTGTGTATTAGTTTGACTTTCTCCAGGTTGCAGTTTGAAATGGTAAAGTACAGTATGTCATGAACCCAACCACAAGTGGCAGCCTGGTATCCAACATGGATTACTAGGATGGGGCAGAGAGAGTGATTCTAGATTTGGGAACCCCTTGAATCAAAGTCCACCAAGATAGGTTCCCTGAGGAAAGTATGCCTTGTACAAGAGATTTGTTCGAGAGCTCTGCACTTCCAGTGGCTGGTAACAATACACAGGTAGACATAAACAGAGAAGGGACAGGATATGAGCCCTCTGCTCCATATGATTTGTTGTCTGAATGCCATTGTCATTTCAGAGTTTTTGAACTTAGATAGGGTATGGAGGCTTTGATTGCTTATTTCCTGTTCTCACCACTAGGGTCAACCCCATACCCACAGATTTGGTATCCATGTCTGGAAAAAAAAAAGTTCTCTCTGGGCATTTCTAGGTCCTCCAGTGTGGTTCTATGATCAATTTCCAGTGTTGGTATCATTGAAAATAACAAGGTTCCTTGTTATCTACAGTTTCAGGTATCCACATCGGGTCTTAGAATGTATCCCCTGCAGATATGGGGGTCAACCTATAATTGCTGCTGAACCTCCCAGCCCTTCTATAGGACTGGATTGTTGTTGTTAACTGCCTTTGAGTCTACTTTGACTCATGGTGATCCCATGAATGTGACACCTCCAAGGGGCCATTTACACGGCAAAATAAATCCTCTAAGAATTCGCAAAGAGTTCTAATAGTTCCCACACCTTTCAGATCAAAGTCACCATATACAGAAGGAGAGGGGCAAAAAACCCATAAGTCACGCAGTATCAGCTTTTGCTACTTTTCCAGACTTTTTTGATAAAGTTCACGAAAATGCACAGAATCGATAGTGTGAACTACCATTTCGCAAATGTCTGTGTGAACTACCAGCGACTTTCCTGAAGTAGCCTGAGCAAGCTGAGCCGTGATTGGTTGCGCTGACCATGATGCCTCCTCTGAACAGACGGAGGGGTCAGAGGGAGAAATGCAGCAAGCCCACCATTTGCCCCTTCTGCTTGCAGCCCACTTTGGGAAATCTGCTCTGAGCCCTTCTCGTCTGCTTCAAAGGAAGGCTTTGGGGGCAATAGCCGAGGGAAGACGGTCAGGAATGGGGCTATGCTTGGGTGGTGTGTGTGTGAGAAAGCATGGCATACTACTTCACTAGCAGCTTGCCACCTTGCCTCATCCTGCAGGGGGGGGTGCTTTGAAGAGAGTGAAGGATGGTGCGCGTGGCTCCCACTGTAGCTGCTAGCCTCCACTTGGGAGAGGAAGTCTTTTTCCTTCCCCCGGTTCTGGGCCACTTCTTGCCCAAAGCGGCAAACCAGGCAGGGGCAGGACCCAGAACCCAGCAGCAGCAGTAGCAGCCCAGAACCAGCACCCTTTGGCTTCCGGTGGGCAGGGACGAAAGGCGCCCAGCAACCCACTCAGCTGCTGGGAGATGGTGCTGTTCTCAGCCCTCTGAAAGCTCCGGCGCTGGGTTCAAGATCCAAAAGGGGGAAGGATGGAGGAACCATTTCCCTTCCTAGAGCTAGAGGACCGCTGGAGGCCTGCGGAGGGCCGTTTGACAGCTGCAACAGCTCATACTGCCCTGCTCCCTGGAGGCCATGCCCCCAGCTCCGGCTGTGTGAACGGCAAAGGCGAAAACTTACTGCATCAACCAATTTCACTGTAAATCGGGTAAACTATGGGCCACTGGTGCAAAAGGGTGGTAAGCCGGAATTTTGCACACCTTATTCTGCCATGTTCCTGATAAGTTCCTGCTATTGCAGAAGAACTTCTCCCTGAAAGCCAATGTGGCTTCAGAGCCAATAGGAGTACTACAGATATGGTATTTGCCCTTAGACAACTGCAAGAAAAATGTAGGGAGCAGAACAAGGTCTCTATGTAACATTTGCCGACCTCACCAAAGCCTTCGACACTGTGAGTAGAAAAGGTCTGTGGCAGATCCTGGAAAGACTAGGATGTCCCCACAAATTCCTTAAAATGATTATCTTGCTACATGAGGGCCAGCGCGTTCAAGTCAGATATGGCGATACTCTTTCAGAGCCCTTTCTAATAACTAATGGAGTGAAGCAAGGTTGTGTTCTTGCTCCAAATTTATTTACAATCTTCTTCAGCATGATGGTCCAAAGGGCTATGGCAGAGCTTGAAGAAGAAGATGGCATCTATATATGTTACCGTACTGATGGCAGCTTGTTTAACTTAAGCCGTCTGAGGAATCACACCAAGACTCTAAACTATCTAGTCCGTGAGCTGCTCTTTGCTGATGATGCTACCCTTGTTGCCCACATAGAAGCAGCTCTGCAGCGCCTAACATCCTGCTTCGCAACAGCTGCAGAGCTGTTTGGGCTGGAAGTCAACCTTAAGGAAACGGAAGTTCTTTACCAGCCTGCACCACAGGACGAACACCACCATCCCCACATTGCCGTCAGCAAATCTGTGCTCAAGTCCGTTCAGCAGTTCACGTACCTGGGAAGCATCATCTCCTCAGATGCCAAGATTGACAAAGAGATCGATCACAGATTAGCAAAGGCATATATCACATTTGGAAGACTTCACAAAAGAGTCTGGAGTAATAAACACCTGAGGCGAAGCACAAAAATCAGTGTGTATAGAGGCATTGTACTGTCTATTCTCCTTTATGGATCTGAAATATGGGTTACCTATCACCACCACCTACGACTCCTCGAACACTTTCATCAGTGCTGTATACACACAATCCTAAATATACACTGGACTGACTATGTGACGAATGTTGCTGTGCTTGAGCAAGCAGGGATCACCAGCATTGAGGCCATGATTTTGAGAACACAGCTGCGCTGGGCAGGGCACGTTTCTAGGATGGAGGACCATCGCCTCCCAAAAATAGTACTCTATGGTGAACTCGCCATGGGTCAGCGTAAGAGGGGCGCTCCAAAAAAGCAATACAAGGACTCCCTGAAACAACATCTCAGGCTCGGCCAAATTGATCACCGACAATGGTCCGCCCTGGCCTCACATTGGGAGGCATGGAGACGCACTATCCACAATGCTGCAAGCCTTATTTGAGAACTCATGCCGAACAAGTCTTGAAGAGAAACAACAACACAGAAAGAATCACAACCCAGAAACATCACTCAAGGAGACCTTCTGCTATGCTTTCTGCAACCTGACTTGTTTATCTCGGATTGGCCTTTTTAGTCATCAGCACGCTTGCAGAAAGCGCAGGATGAGTCCTTCCTGAATCTTCATTTGTGAAGAAAAGCCAGAGAGATATATATTCTTCCATGTAACCACCCCCAAGACACCCTATCCTCAATAGATCTGCTCAGGTTCTGAAGGCTCAGGGCCGTGGGCTCCTTTTTTGAGTCTATCCATCTGATATGCGGTCTTTCTCTCTTCCTACCTTTCCAGATACTATTGTCTTTTCTAGTGAGTCATTCTTTCTCATCATGTGGCTGAAGTATGATAACCTCAATTTAGTCATTTGGCTTCTAGGGAAATTTCAGGCTTGATCTGTTCTAGGACCCATTTATTTATCTTTTTGGCCATCCACAATATCCTCAGCACTCTTCTGTAGCACCACATTTCAAATGAGTTGATTTTCTTTCAATCAGCTTTCTTCACTGTCCAGCTCTCACATCTGTACATGGTGATGGAAAAGATGATGGCTTGGACGATCCTAATTTTAGTGTTCACTTTTATATCTTTGCACTTTAGGATATTCTCTAGTTCTTTCATAGCTGCCTTCCCAGCCCTAGTCTTTTTCTGAATTCTTAACAGCAATCTTGTTCTGATCAATTATTGAACCAAGGTATGGGAAATCTTTAACTGTTTCAATTTCCTTATTGTCTGGACTGAATTTATGTAGATTCTCTGTAGTCATTATTTTTGTTTTCTTGATGTCCAAGGGTAAGCCTGCCTTAGTGCTTTCTGCTTTGACTTTCTTTAGCAATTGTTCCACGTCTTTGTTGTTTTCTGCTAGTAATATGGTGTCATTTGCATATCTTAGCTTGTTGATATTCTTTCCTCCTATCTTCACTCCTCCTTCCTCTGAGTCTAAACCTGCTCTGTGTATGATATTGTATGCATACAAGTTGAACAAATAGGGTGATAGAATGCTGACCCCCTTGTCTGATCCCCTTTCCAATAGGACTGGATACAGGCTTGCAAAACCAATTTTAACAGAAAGCTATGGTAGTGGCAGTAGTTCTCCGCCAGTCTTTTTTTTTAAAATCTTCCAATCTGAAGAAACAATTAGCAATCCAATAGAGATATAAGTCCATGAAGCATCCTGTACAACAAACCCTGACATCAACTATGTACTGAAGCTACTGGAGCTCAAAATGCCTTATTTTTTCAAGAACAAGAGGAAGCATAAATCAGATACAATACAATTAGCGGTGAACCAGTAATTTTTAATGTGCAGATGTTCATTCTGATAGTCCCTGTAGCCATGCCAATAAGGTGAGTAAAAAATATGCATCCATGTTAAAAATGATCCATATTTTTAAAATAGTTCTAGCATTTTGTGTCACTGTTAGGGGTAGGTCTTTTGTAAAGCCAATATATTTTAATTATACAGTAAAGATCCAGCCACCCCAAAAATGCTTTGCAGTACAAAAGAGTTAGACTGCAAATACATATTGTTGTTGTGCAAATCCATTTTTATCCCAGTTACTGTGAGGACTGTAGGTAAATTGCAAGGAAACAGGGGTCCTGAAAGGAAGGGGAGATGATGTAATAGTCTCAGCTAACCAAACAGTTCAGGTATGTCAACCTTCTGGCTACCGGCTGCAAAATACCATTGGGCATAAATCAGACATAGAAGTTTTTGAAAGTCAGAAATCAGTGCAGGGAGATTACAGTTTTCCTGGACATTGAAGGTACCATGTTTGAGCAAAATAAAGTCTCCAAGGGAGATAGGTGCCCAGGTAGAGTTTGTATGTAGATGTGACACTATCATACTTGGACTGAACAAATAATGGGAAGAGCTATCTCACTGCAAAAAGCAGTTTTTCCTCATCAGGCCATCAGGTACCTGGCCCTGTTTTTTTTTTTTTTTTTAACTCATCTGTTCCAGTAAGTTCCTAGAAGCTTTGCAGATATAAATTACACTACTCTCACTGAAAAATCTGAATAATTTATCAATCTGTTTTGAAAAGTATAAGGAATTATTCAGACAATTGTTAGATGGATGGTACATTTGTTGTCATACAATAGTAAAAAAAATGATAGCCTATGAAAAATGAAATTTTCAATGTAAGTCTCCTACAATAGACTACGAAGAAAGCCTATTGTCTGTCAGTTGCCACTCTAACTTTTTTATGAAATGGTTTTTAAGACACTCATTTACAAAGGCTGTTATTATGGTCTCTGAGGTCACAGAGTTGAGTCTATAAATGTGAGAGAGCACCATACGTTTCAGTATTTGTGTTGGAACAGAAATAGAGATTGGAAAGAAGTTGAGAACAAAGAAGGTTATGAGGAAAACTGTCTAGAAAGTCTTTCTGCTGAAGAGGAATTAATCAAAAAGGCTTCTTATCTTTGATTCAAATGGGGTAAAGATAACAATACTTTACATACTTATAAAGGACAATTATATCAGACAGAGACCAGTAGTCAGGGAATAGTCTAATTTTATAGAATCATAGAGTTGGAAAAGACCATGAGGGCCACCCAGTCCAACCCTCTGCCATGCAGGAATACCCAATCAAAGCACTCCAGACAGATGGCCATCCACCCTCTGTTTAAAACCCTCCAAAGAAGGAGACTCCACCACACTCCGAGGCAGTGTATTCCACTGTCAAACACCTCTTACTGTCAGAAAGTTCTTCCTAATGTTTAGGTAGTATCTCTTTTCCTGTAGTTTGAGTCCACTGCTCCATGTCCTAGTCTCTGGAGCAGCAAAAAACAAGCTTGCTCCCTCTTCCATGTGACATCCTTTCAAGTATTTAAACATAGCTATCATATACATCTTAATGTTCTTTTCTCCAGGCTAAACATACCCAGATCCCTAAGCTACTCCTCATAGGGCATGGCTTCTAGACCTTTAACCATTTTGGTCACCCTCCTCTGGACGTGTTCCAGCTTGTCGATATCCTTCTTGAATTGGGGTGCCCAGGACTGAGCACAGTATTCTAGGCGAGGTCTGATCAAAGCAGAATCATTAAGTGTTGTAATAGAGGCTGCTGGTGGTACATGCACTACTGTATTTAGCTTACATTAACTGTTTATGTTGCCCATGCCATGTTTGCTGTGAAGTCTGCTGTAATACTGCCTTGAATCCCATCTTGGGAGAAAGGTGAGATATAAATGCAATAAATACAGACATAAATAAATAAATGTATTGCTAAACTTTGGTGTCGTTTGGTTGTCAACTGGGCAATCAAGGCCCATTAGGTCTGTAAAACAGGACTGGGAAAACTTCAGGCTTGCAGGAGCTAGTGGTGGTGGTGGTAGTTGTTAAACAAGAAGCCTGTGATTCACCAGATGAAGCATGGTACAAAAGATCCATACTTAAAATTAAACAATTCTGAGTCAGGAATGTGTATTTTGTAAACCAGAACTGAACAAATTCATGGGCCTTCCACACAACGATCCACTCTTGACTTCCATTAGAGTTCTCAAATTATAATTTGGGGGTGGGGAATCTTTTGGTTGATGCTATTGTTGAACAAAAGGCACTCAGAAGACTTTATGGATTACTGCAAATGACTGAGAGAGCTACTAATTGATCTAGATCCACACTAGTCTACCCATGTCCTTCTCTGTTCAGAGCTGAGAAACAGTGAAAACTGGTTTGTCAACGTTTATTTTTAAACAGATTGTTTTTTTGTCACAGGAGCAGGGAAGGAGAGGTCTTTAAGACGTTGAGAACAGAGACAGCTTAGGTCTGCCTCCCTCAATCTGATGCTCTCCATATGTGTTGAACTACAATCCATGTTATGATGGTTGCAAATGATGGGAGTTGCAGTCCAATGCATCTGGACGATGCAGGTTGTGGAAGACTCCCACTCTGGTCCTGTAGCTGCTGCACAGTTAGTGATACACCATTATCTACTTTCTAAACATGAAAAGGCCTTCTTACCAAAGTTTCTTGAGCCATTTGTTCAGGGATAATCCCCACATGCCAAATGCAGATGCTAACAGGGCAAGGTATAACCAATTCAAACAGCATACAAGTTGACAGACACAATTGAAAAGAGATCTCACAAACATTTTGCAAGTTGACCTCAGACATGCCTTTACCAGACCATGTTGGGTATTATAGATCTCCCCAATAAAGCAGCAGCTACACTTCAAGAAAGGCACCCAATCCCTCACTCCTCACTCATCCAAATCCAATGTTCCAAAAGGACCCAAACTGGAACATGTGGTGTGTGGCCTCTCTACCCCCCCCCCCCAGGTCTGGTGGATGGCTTCCATATCATGGGTATAGTGTAGCCATCCACTCTGGGTTTTATTCCAGACTTTTAAAGAAGCTCTCCAGGCTTTTTGCACTCTTTCCACAAAACAAATTCAGTACTTTGGATAGCTCCTTTAAAATCTGGAATAAAAATCCAGGACAAATTCATGACAGGCTTACTCTGGTTGTCAGTGAGCAGGCCTACGCTTCCACACACCAGCCCAATCCTCTGATGCCACACTCATACACACAGAGGAAATCAAGCATACGTCTCTCTTACTTGAAGGAGCAGTTGTCCCTATATACAGGTGGCTGAGGATCCTAATCTGCTTGGAGGCCCCTCCTTTGTCTCCTGCTACTGGGAGCAATACACAGCAGGAGGACAACGGATAAGCACTTCTTTCCTGTGGCACCTGAGTTGTAGAATACCTTGCCCTGATTAGCAGAAACGCTGATATAATTTAGGTGTCAAGTAAAAGCATGGCTTTTTACAAAAAATAAAATAAAATAAAATAAAAATGTTGGGACCTAATTTCATCCAAATATGCACATGCACTTTGTTTTAAATTTTCTTGTCTTCACTAGTTTTAATTTGTCAGCTTCTGAATTTGTGGTATATTTTTGGTCTATTTTTTTTTAACTGTTTTAAATTGGTTAAATTGATTTTATTGCACACTACTCTGAGATCTTTAAAAGGTGAGATATAAATATTTTAAT
Organism: Gambelia wislizenii; assembly: GCA_030847615.1. Taxonomy (NCBI): domain Eukaryota; kingdom Metazoa; phylum Chordata; class Lepidosauria; order Squamata; family Crotaphytidae; genus Gambelia; species Gambelia wislizenii. The sequence goes on along the minus strand of JAUMIR010000005.1, from coordinate 60,795,882 downwards.
GGTTTTTTTTTTAAAAAAAAACCTATCAAGTGGGACAGGAGCTTACTCTGCACAAACAAAGCAATGCTTTCTTAGGATAAGAATCAGGAGAAACAATGAATGATGCACTTTCTTCGTGGGAAATTCCATAGGCTTGGTACTTATGCATGGTTAAGCTTCTGCCACTCTTCCAACTGGAGAATGCCCACAGTGGTACTTCTTCTTAAAAAGATCTAGAACTTTGAAGATGTTAAAGCAGTATTTTGAGTTGGTCCCAGACCAGAAGGCAGATAAAGGCAGAAGAGGTCATTTCTAAATTTGGTAACATACATTCCTTGCAGCTGCCCCACTCAGCAATTGCATGGTTCATTATGAACCAGTTACATTTTCATCTCTGCACAGAATACATTACATTAATCTAGTCTGGATGTCACCAAGGCATGAATTTAATTAGTTAATTGGTTAATAGCCTGATAAATCAACTATAGTTTTGTAATTGGTTGACAGCGCTACTCATAAGCCACTATAAACATAACTATTGCATCATGCTAAATAAATATAATGTGATTGGCACAGAAAATTATTTTGGAAAAAAAAAGATATATTGAGGGGAAAGTGCTGTGTAATGCATTGAGTAAAAAAGTTGTTATTAGTTTTGGTACTATTTTACACTTATTCTAAGGGTGGGGTGTCTAATAAATAGTTTCAGTAGTGATCTCCAGTTTTGGACTTTTGTCCCACTGAAGAACACCCAGTGAATGATGTGAGATGGTTTTATTTACGGTAATTCTTGTGCCTGTTTCAAGGGGAATGTCACTTTTTTTTGGGGGGGGGGGTAATACCCTAAAGGCACCAAATCCGATCTGATCTTGGAAGCTAAGCAGGGTCAGCCCTAGTAAGTACTTGGATGAGAGACTGCCAATGAATACTGGGTGCTGTAGGCTATATTTCAGAAGAAGGAACTGGTAAAACAACCTCTAAGTATACCTTGCTGAAGAAAAGCTTATGAAATTCATGGGGTCAGCATAAATCAACAGGTGACTTGAAGGTGCATGCACACACTCACTTACCCATCACACTTGCCCATTTTCACCGTCTAAGAAGGACAGACTCACAGAAAGACAGAATCTAGTCTAGGTTTTTTCTATTATGTCTGTTACATATCTATACATAGTGTGCTTCACATGAGGTTCGGTCAGTTGCCATGTCTCTATGGTAAGGTGTTTCAAAAGCAGGTAGGCCACTTTAGCAGTAGGGTTATAAGCAGGGGTCTACAGGGACTCTATGCTAGGCAATAGAGTGGGAAACTGCTCCTATGAAATGCAAAGATGACCAGCTTTGCTGCTGCCAGTGGTCTTGGGGGCTCAAAAGGAAAGTGTTGCTGCCCCCTGGTACTGGCTTGACTGGTCAGGTGTTTTCTCTGCCGCTCATGCCTTCCTACACCCTGCTTTCTTTCACCAGTCCTCTCTTGCATCTGTGAGCTACTTGAGCTGATGCAACTCTGGCTCTGCCCCCAGGCTGGCCACTCTCCTGTGGCTTGATGTCTGGGCCACCAGCTGTTGATGCATTGTCTGTTTATCAGACTTCCAGGTGCTGTGGCAGCCTTTCACTGTAGCTAAGGCTCTTCAGTGGCTGCAGTGAAAGGGTGCAGCAGCTCCCAATTGTCACACACATTAGTACAAAGATTAGTCATAGCCAGCACAACACAAAAGGTCAGTTGATCACATGTAGTGTTTTCTGCCATAAGGGTCTTTGCTTAGCACAATTACTATACCTGTAATATAGACACATTCTGGTATGAGGTGAAATTGGGATCTTTACCAGTAATTAGTCTCCCCATGTGGCAAGGAGCTCATCTGTATTCAGACTAGCAATTGCATCAAAGAAGCACACCTCATTCTCCTGTTACAAGTACCTCTTAGCTTTGATTACAAAAGAAGTCAGCTCTATGGCTTGACTTAATTCCCTCCATACAACAAGACCAAGAAGAGGTTATGAATTCATATTCAGGGGCTCCACTAGTCACCATATTTTGGTCATTAAGTTAATATACCTCTGGGTTAGATTAGATAACAACAGAAAACTCTTTTATTCTCTTTTGTGGGTGTAGGTGTCTTTCCTGGTACAATTCTCTCACTTACACTCTTGAATTTCCTGCCTTGTAAAATCTTTTTGTTTAAGGAATTAGAGCACACTACAGGTTGAGTCTTCCTTATCCAGAATGCCAAAATCCAAAATGTTCCAAAATAAAAAACTGTCCATGTGAATGGCTGAGGTTGTGATACCTTTGCTTTCTGATGGTTCAATGTACACAAATTTTGTTTCATGCGCACAATTATTAAAAACAATGTTTATAAAATTACATGTGTCCCATCTCCAAGATATATCATTATGCATATGTAAGTATTCTAAAATCCAAAATATCCCCCAATCCAAAATATCTCTGGTCCCAAGCATTTTAGATAAAGGAAACTCAACCTGTATAATCTGGGTGGTGTGGTCTGATCTATTGTAAGTAGCCTGATTCACTTTTTTTAGCTGGGTCCTTCCACCATTCCTTAGTTAGTATTAATTAGCCATCTGCAACTACAGCACATCAGCGACATTATCATATTTTCGATATACAGTTTGGATAAACACAGGGGAAACACCAAATGTTCATTTAAAAAAAAGCACACATTAAGTCCAAGTCATCCAAGAGATGTTTAATATCTTTGTAATACTTGGCACCAAGAGAAAATTATCCTCTCTCATTTGTAAGTACAAGTATAAGACCATATGGCTGGAAAGAAGACAGCAGATCTTCTCCCTTGTGATATTTCTGTGTCTGTCAGCTTAATTTTTCTCCTTTTCTATGATTTCCTTGAGTACTTCAGGACTGGAGCTGCTATGCTTTAATGGTAATATTATAATTAATCATATCTCTCAGACATTCAACTCTATCAAAACATATTTTCACCTTTCTTTTTTATAGATTAGATGGGTGACGCCAAGGCTGAGAGATAGTAGCTGCTGCAAGCTGTCCAATTGGAGGATTTTTTGGAGGGTATGAGTCATGATTTGCTGTATTCAGAACTTAAATTCTTGCCCCTGGATCACATGGAAATAACCTGTTTTGGACCACAACTCCCAGATTATCATAATTATAGTAATCCAAAAAGTAACCTGTTCAAGCTCTGGAAGTGACTATGATGGCTGGGAATTGTGGTTCCTAGAAGTAACTTTTCTGAGTTTGATTGTGATCCACTTGTAGCTGTGCACTGCTAGCAGTTCACAACTAGTGGCCTAGGATCAAGATTTGCTATATGAATTAAAAGTGGGGGGGGGGACCCAAATCAGGCAAAATTATTTCAGTGTTGCCTCATTCAGAGTGATGATGCTCATGAAGACTTGCTGACTTATGCAAATCTCCCTTTTTGGACTGGGGTAATTGGCTGTAGCTCAACACACATCAAGGAAGCCTTGAAGATAAAGCTAATATTTAGCGATGACATGTCTCCTTCCCTCCTCAGCAGAGCTAATCAGATATAGGACATATTTTGTTACTAGCAGAAACATTCTAAGTCTTTAAAATCAGTGCCAAGTTATAAATTCCCCATCCCCCCGAAACAAGACTCTTTAAAGAAACTACTGTCTTAGAAGACTATCACCAACTTTTCATTTTAGTTTATCATACATTCTGTGATAGGATCAGGGCACAGGAATTGAAGTCTACCGGTATCCCCTTTATGATGGGCACAACTGAGAGAACGGTTGTGCTTAAATCCACACTTAACCTTCTCTGTCACAAATCTTGTGTGTTTGTTTAGAGCTCAGTTTGTCCTGGAGTATCCTGCTGTGGATTGTTCTGATATTTAAGAAAAGTAAATACAATTTCAGAATCTGTGAGTGCTGCTTTTATGTTGTTAATGTAAATATATCTATATCTATATCTGGCAAAATTATAGATAAAGAAACAAAAGATCTCTGTTTCTAAATCGTTCCAACAGCATTTATTCCACCACCAACAAAGATAAGTTGGTGAGAAGGCAGTCAACATATCTTGAGCAACTTTTCAAGTTCTCTTCATGTGAGTCTGAAAAGGTATCTAAAAGCTGGGAATACCAGCTGGCCAGATTAACATCTGATGAAAGGAAATGCAATAGAGCAGCAAATGATTATCTGATAAAACCTGGCAGCACACACCTACATGCATTTGCTGAGACCCAAGCCTAATCACAAGGGGGGGGGTTTACTGTCATATACAGGTGTATAAACTTACATCGGCTGCAGTTTTGTGTAGCCCATGAATAGGGAACATGAGATTCTCCAAATATTTCTGGGAAACAACTCCCATCAGCCCAAGGCAGCAAAGCCAATGGTGAAGATGATGGAAATTCAGTGTAATAACAACTGCCATGTCATAGATACCATGACCATGTTTCTTCATCATCAGCAATAGTGGGTATGCCGGTGAGAGCTGCAGTCTAACAATATCTAGAGAACCCATCTCTGCTACACGTCCTTTGGTGTGCCTTCAAGTTGCCTGTTGACTTCTGGCAACCCCATGAATTTCATAGGGTTTTCTTAGGCAAGGAATATTCACAGGTGGTGTAGCCAGTTCCTTACCTGGGAGTAAATCCTATTGAATTCAATCAACAAATATGCAGAGTCTTGTGCTGTAAATGTAACAAAATATTGGATATCTTATTCAGCAACCATTCTAGTGTTTAGTTCTCAAAGTAACATGGAATGGGATGTTGTCTGCTGAAGCAAAGGACTGGTACAAATTCCTCCAAATCATTCAGAATAAAACTGTTTTTGAGATCAGGACAGAGATTAAAGACATAAGTGAAGTCTTGCTTTGACCTTAAGCTTATATCAGGTTACTATGAAGTAAAGCCTTAGGTATCAGCCAGGCAGTTTATTTCCATGAAATGGTTCTTCCAAAATACTACTCTACGGTGACCTCACCATGGGTCAGCGTAAGAGGGGCGCTCCAAAAAAAGCGATACAAAGACTCCCTGAAACAACATCTCAGCCTCGGCCAAATTGATCACCAAAAATGGTCTGCCCTGGCCTCACATCGGGAGGCATGGAGACGCACTATCCACAATGCTGCAGCCTTATCTGAGAACTCACGCCGAACAAGTCTTGAAGAGAAACAACAATGCAGAAAGAATCACAACCCAAAAACATCACCCAAGGAGACCTTCTGCTGTGCTTTCTGCAACCAGACTTGTTTATCTCAGATTGGCCTTTTTAGTCATCAGCACGCTTGCAGAAAGCGCAGGATGAGTCCTTCCTGAATCTTTGTTTGCGAAGAAAAGCCAGAGAGACTTATGGGATAATTTTTAAAGTGTCTTCATGACTGAAAAACCCATAGACACTTTAGAATTTGTTATTCATCTAATTTTACAACTGGAACATATCTGACTCACACATTTATCCCTGGACACAGTAGATGGAACTAATTAGTTCTGAGATAACTCTTCTAAAAGAGTAGCACACTTTTACATTGTTCATTGTGGGCCTCACACTCACATGCATAGCTCTTCCCCATGTCAGCAAATGTTTGACAACAGTTGCAAGTGTAAATATCCTTCGACTTCACATCTAAAAACAATGTAAAGCAGTCTAAAATTATTTACAACAGTTTGAAACTGTATAAATTGTGCATTTTATTGAGGATTATTAACTAGTCAGGCTGCAATCCTTAAGCTCCAAAAGGATTTGATGAAAGCCAGGGGTTTACTCTGGGAAATGATACCAGTATTGGTACCAAACTGGCCTCTTAGGGGAGGGCATTTCACAGCGGGGGCAATGTAGTGAAGCCCCTAACCTGTATAGCTTTAGGAAGAGAGTAGGAAGCTATTAATGGCTATATTAATTCAACCTTTGGGGGCAGGATGCTTCTGAACACCAGTTTCTGGGAATCATGGACTGGAGGGTGTTCTTCCACTTGTGTTCTTCTAGTGGGTTTTGTATATGAATTGAGTTGGCAGCAGGATCAGCATGCTGGACGAAACAAGTCTTTAGTCTGATCCAGCATGGTTCTTATTTTATTCTTGATGGTTACAGTATTCATTCCTTGCTATTGTCTGCACACTTTGTCACAACATCTCAGCATTCTTCAAATCTTTCTACTATGGTACAGATACAAATGCTTATAGATACATACCGGTACATCTATAGCATCTAAGCATCTGACATTTCTTGACCAACTTTTGTGATACGTCTAAGGATTTACTGCCACCTAGGGGCTTCAGGCTGCCATAAAATTATGCCATCATGAGAAGCAAAATTTCTTCCACTTGTGACTCCTTTTTGCCGGAGAAATTTTTATGTGACCCCAGGTATATCGGTATATAAAATTTACTGTTGCCAAATTTTTCGCAATCCCCACATTCAGTTATGTGACCCCATATGGGGTTGTGACCCACAGTTTAAGAAGCTTTGCATTAAAGCAAGGAATGGCTGCCTTCCTGCTAAGAATGACAAGTCATCTCCTGACCTACTTAGAGGAAATTGTAGACTTTACTATTACAGGTATCCCATAATAATTTGGATGTAGGTTATCTGCAGGATTGTGGTTCATCATATAAGCTTGCAAAGTTTTGAAGATTTTCAGGGAAATCATCTCTCTTGGTTCTACCACTCTGATAGGCATGTCTGATGAGGAAGCAAAACAGGGTCTTCTTGGTGGCGGCTTCCAGGGAGGCTAGGCTATCCCACTTCTCATTGTGTGTCCAACTCACTGGCAGATATCATCTCTAGCAGTCTCCATGTCAAACTACATAGTACCCAAGAAGGCTAGTCAACTTATTTTGGCACCAGAGGTAGACAGTTCTAAAAATATCACTAAGTATTCCTGACAGTAAACACGCACAAACACAGCACAACTGCTTGAGCTCATTGGAGGAAAGGGGGAAAATAAAATGTATTAAACAAATCATTGTAAATTGAATAACTAATGGTTTGCTGCTGTTTCATCATCCAGAGTCAGTCAGCAGAAGTGGCTGACTCCCTTTATCTAATGGTAGGGCTGGCCCTCTTTACTAGCATGTGGGAAATGATCCTGAAGGTACCTGACCATGCACCACTTTCACATTTCTTTTAACCTTCCTAGCTCTTACTTCCTGTTTGGTGCTGGTAGAATTGAAAAGGATTACAAGACACTTGTATTTCTTTGCTGTCCCACACCCCCTCCCATTTGAAACTGGGGGGAATCATTCAGAGGCAGGGGAATCATCCTAACACCAGTACAAAAAAATTATCTCCCTGGCATCGTTGATTTTTGTAGGCTCATTCCCATTCCATTCCTTATAGTTCTGTTGGCAGCAGCTGCTTTTACATTAGTCTCTTCTCATCTCTTTTGGTCCCATGAGCATTAACAAGAAAGCTGGTACCAACTTTTTTTTTTTGCTTCTTTTGGGGCCAAAAGGAAAAGGAATAACCAAACCAACAACAATCGAGAACCAACAAAGTTGCCATGGAGAGGCGTTCATAGGAACAGCCTCAACTGACATCATGCTGATGGGATAATGGGAATCCTTTGTCCAAAGTTAACAAAACTAAGGAGGTGTGTATGCCCAGTTCTTTGGTTGGGAGACATGAACATACTAATGCACCATCAGAAAGAGATGCATCATTAACAGATAGGACAAACAATGACACAGATTTGCATGCTATTTATATCTCCCAATATAAATGTTTAGAACCATAATTCAAATAGAAGTACAAACATAACTCACCATAGCATGGCCATTTATGACCTCAGTCTGTTTGTCCAGGTGCTGCCTGTAGATGGACAATGTCATGGCCCCTCTTCTCCCTTCCTTATTGTGAAGGACAGTAGCATCCCCGTATCCCTGGGGGATTGGTTCCAGGGGCCCCCATGGATAATGAATTCTGCAGATAAGAGTGAACACTTCCCCCATCACCATTGCCGCCACAGAAGCCATCCAGGGGCGAAAGGAGAAGGTAAGCGAGACCTCCTGTCCCCTGCCTTCGCCCCCCCCCATCACGTTGCCATTGCTGCCATGGAAGCCATCTGGTGGGAGAAGGTAAGTGAGATCTCCCCTCCTCTGCCTTTGCCCGCCCCCATCGCCATTGCAGCCACCAGAGCCATCTGGAAGCCTCCTCCCCTCCCTCCCCTCCCTCCCGCCCCTCTTATGCTGATCCGTGGCGAGTTCACCATAGAGTACTATTTTGGGGAGGTGATGGTCCTCCATCCTAGAAATGTGCCCTGCCCAGCACAGCTGTGTTCTCAATATCATGGCCTCAATGCTGGTGATCCCTGCTTGCTCAAGGACAGCAACATTTGTCACATAGTCAGTCCAGTGTATATTTAGGATTGTGCGTAGACAGCGCTGATGAAAGCGCTCGAGGAGTCGTAGGTGGTGGCGATAGGTGACCCATGTTTCAGATCCATAAAGGAGGATAGACAGTACAATGGCTCTATACGCACTGATTTTTGTGCTTTGCCTCAGGTGTTTATTGCTCCAGACTCTTTTGTGAAGTCTTCCAAATGCACTATATGCCTTTGCTAATCTGTGATTGATCTCTTTGTCAATCTTGGCATCTGAGGAGATGATGCTTCCCAGGTAGGTGAACTGCTGAACGGACTTGAGCACAGATTTGCTGACGGCAATGTGGGGGTGGGGGTGTTCGTCCTGTGGTGCAGGCTGGTAAAGAACTTCCATTTTCTTCAGGTTGACTTCCAACCAAAACAGCTCTGCAACTGTTGCGAAGCAGGATGTTAGGCGCTGCAGAGCTGCTTCTGTGTGGGCAACAAGGGCAGCATCATCAGCGAAGAGCAGCTCAAGAACTAGATAGTTTAGAGTCTTAGTGGGAACCCTCAGATGGGTTAAGTTAAACAAGCTACCATCAATATGGTAACGTATATAGATGCCGTCTTCTTCAAGCTGTGCCGTAGCCCTTTGAAGCATCATGCTGAAGAAGATTGTAAATAAAGTTGGAGCAAGAACACAACCTTGCTTCACTCCATTAGTTATTAGAAAGAGCTCTGAAAGAGTATTGCCATATCTGACTTGACCACGCTGTCCCTCATGTAGCAAGATAATCATTTTAAGGAATTTGGGGGGACATTCTAGTCTTTCCAGGATCTGCCATAGACCTTTTCTACTCACAGTGTCGAAGGTTTTGGTGAGGTCAACAAATGTTACATAGAGACCCTTGTTCTGCTCTCTACATTTCTCTTGCAGTTGTCTAAGGGCAAATACCATATCTGTAGTACTCCTATTGGCTCTGAAGCCACATTGCCTTTCAGGAAGAAGTCCTTCCACAATAGCAGGAACTAATCTGTTCAGGAGTATCCTTGCAATGATTTTTCCAGCAATAGAGAGCAGTGTTATGCCTCAATAGTTTGAGCAATCAGATTTTGCTCCTTTTTTCTTGTACAAGGTGATGATGACTGCATCTCGGAGATCTGATGGCAGTTCCCCTTTTTCCTAGCAATTCACAAGGAATGGGTGGAATTTATCGTGGAGTACATGACCTCCATTTTTCCAAACTTCAGGTGGGATTCCATCAATCCCAGCTGCCTTGCCGTTTTTCATCTGCTGTATGGGCTTAAGGGTCTCTTCCAAAGTGGGAGCTATGCCCAATTAATTTTTCATCGGTTTTTGTATCATATGTTGGATAGCTGAGCCTTGGACTACTTGGTTGGCACTAAAGAGACTTCGAAAATGTTCAGCCCACCAATTCAGGATGGAAGCTTTATCAGTATTTAATGTTTGACCATCTGTACTGTATAAGGAGCTTTGGACCTGATAAGTAGGTCCAAACACTGCTTTAAGAGTGTCATAAAAATCCTCTAAGATCACCCAGATCTGCACAGCATTGTTTCTTTTCTGCTATATTGATCCACCACTTGTTCTGCATGTCTCAGAGTTTTTGTTGAAGTTTACTACATGTGAGACAGAAAACTGCTTTTCTTACATGGCAAGCTGGCTGGGCGAGATGCCTGGTGAGCAGTTCTCCTCTTTGCCAACAGCTCCTGGATCTCTTGGTTATTTTCATCAAACCAGTCTTGATTTTTCTTGTGGGAGAACCCGAGTGATTCTTCCACAGACTGGAGGATACTGTTTTTGATATGTTGCCAAAGCACTGTAGGAGAAGGATCTATAGGATGGTCTTCAAGTTTTGTTTGCAGATTTGCCTGGAAGTTGTCTCTCATGGTAGCTTGTTGAAGATTGTTGACTTGGAGTCTCTTCTTTAAGATGCCACCCCTCTTAGATTTGAACTTAAGATGAAGATTTAGTTTACATCTTATGAGGCGATGATCTGTTTGGCATTCTGCACTAGGCATCATTTGAGTATGACGGACATTGCGAATGTTTCTCTGGCGGACTAGAACATAGTCAATGAGGTACCAATGTTTGGATCGGGGATGCATCCAGGTTGTCTTCAAGCTATCTTTCTGCTGAAAGATAGTGTTTGTAATAGTCAGCTGTTGTTCTGCACAGAACTCTAGCAGGAGGCGTCCGTTATCATTGCAATTTCCAACACCATGCTTGCCTAAGACACCTTTCCAGGCTTCGGAGTTCTTTCCTACTCTGGCATTGAAGTCACCTAGGATAATAATTTTACCTTCTACAGGGACTTTTTTTATGAGGTGGCATAGGTCTGTGTAGAATTTGTCTTTCTCTACAGGGTAGGCTTGCATAGTTGGGGCATATATACTAAAGAGAATAACATGTGGGAAGTGTAAGGAAATAATGCGATCAGAGTGTCCTGTTGGCAAGGTTTCGAGTTTCGAGGCAATGGAGTTTTTAATCATAAAGCCTACTCCTGAAATATGTTTTTCGGTTTTGGGTTTGCCAGACCAGTAAAGTGTGTAGCTGACACCATGTTCTTTAAGGCTGCCTTCCTCATGGAGACAAACTTCACTAAGAGCAGCGATGTCTATATTAAGTCGTGATAGTTCATGGCCTATTAGAGCAGAATGACGCTCAGGCCATCCACTATCTGCAAAGTCTCGCATGGTTCTGATGTTCCAGCATGCAAGCGTCAGTTTATTTACACCTTTGGAGGCCGGTGTGTGCCTTTGTTTCTTTGCCTTGGTTTGACCGCATCAGAAGATGCCCGTTGGCCGTGGCTAGCCAACCAGGTAGATGGGGATGAGCTTTCGTTAGGCCACCTTTTCTAGGCCCCCCTCCATATGGAGCAAGCAGTGCTCTCCTTTAAAAAGGCTGCTTGGTCATTCAGGATGCTGCCAAACAAGACGGTCATCTCCCGGGTCAGCCTTGAACAACCAAAGTCCTGAACCGCCTGCATGCAGGGTTGGGTCTGCAGCTTCCAGTGCATCTTTACACCTGCCATTTTGTCCCTCGCCTTTTGCTACTGGGCTTTTTCGGAATTGGATTTGTCCTTCGAGCCTGTGCAATGGATTTTTCTGGTGGAGCGCAGCGTTCACAGACCTGGCCTCACCCTTTAAACCAAAGGTTCATCTGCTGTGGCCTTGCAAGCATGGATGGTAGCAGCGAGGTCCTCAGGTCGTAGGTTTGATTAGAGTTTCCTTCTCTTAGATGGTTGACCTTACAGGGTTGGACAAGCACCATCTGCCTGGCTTTGGGATTAGAGTTTTCCTTCTCCTAGGATGGTTGCCATAAGGCTAGAGAGCCCATCCTGCCATTTGACGCTCTTTGTCAGACCCTTCGGTTTTGACCTTCTGGCATGGGAGACCGTACCGGTGGCCATTATGCCACCGCCAGCATAGTTTGAAACATCATTAGGGTATGCAAGCCTCTCTCCCACAACAAGGGGGCGTCAATGGAGAGGTCAAACAAGATACAGTACAAATAAAACATACACACCACTACACCAATAACATTTCTAATTTAAAATTACAAGTAACATATAAACTACTTCCTACATTTCAGTTGTTAGGTATATTTGTTAACTATTCTAACTTTCTCTTTTATAACTGTCTCTTATAATTGTTATATAAGTGAACATGTAAGATATATATGAATCTACAGAGTATTACATTATTTAAATCTCAAATCCTATTCTAATAAGACTTCCCCATTTCTTGACCAAGAAAGCTGTTATTACATCCCATTCCTTTTTGAAATTGGCAATAGAACCTTGTTTAATTAAAGTTGTCAATTTATCCATCTCAGCCAGTTCATATAATTTCATTAACCACTCTTCTTGAGTTGGTATCTCATGGTCCTTCCACTTCTGTGCATGCATACAACTGCCTCGCTGCTGTCACCATGTACTGTATGAGTTTTCTTTATTTCTTTTCCAGATGCTCATCAAGTAACCCCAGCAAGAACAATTCAGGTTTCAGGTACTGCTTGCTAACCCAACCAGTACAGGCTTCTCCTTGCTGAAAATGCTCTGTTCCCTGAGCTGTTCGATGCATCTGAAGAAGAAGACCAAGTCTACCAAAGCTTATGCTACAACTTCTTTCTCTCAGTTAGTTTCAAAGTTGCTACAAGATCCCCTTGCTTAGGGAAACTTAACAGAGACGCTCCCTTTTACAAAGGCTTTTTATGTCTGTCTGAAGTCCCCTTTTCTTCCTTTTCCTCTGTCTAGTTGGACATTTTTAATAGCATTGGACTGAGAGGCTGAACGGCACTTCTCAGGAAGTTCTTCCTAATGTTTAGGCAGAATACCTTGTCTTGCATTGAATCCATGTCCTAGTTTCTGGAAACATGTCCTAGCTTCTGGAGCAGCAGAATGTGTGCTCCATCTTCTATATGACAACCCTTCAGGTATTTAAACATGGCTATCATGTCATTCCTCAATCTTCACTTCTTTTCCTGTGCTTAACCAGTGCTTGGCAGCTGTAATGGACTGGATGAAGGCAAACAAATTGAAACTTAATCAAGACAAGACAGAGGTGCTCCTGGTCAGTCAAAAGACAGATCTGGGAACATGGATTCAGCCTGTTTTAGGTGGGTTTACACTCCCCCTGAAAACACAGGTTCACAGTTTGGGAGTACTCCTGGATTCAACTCTGAGCCTGGAGGGCCAGATGTCAACAGTGATCAGGAGTGCTTTTGTACAGTTAAAGCTAATGCACCAACTGTGCCCGATCCTAGAGAAGTCAGACCGTACATGCCTTAGTTACATCCCATTTGGCTTACTGTAATGCACTCTACATGGGGGCTGCCTTTGAAAAGTGCTCAGAAACTTCAGTTGGCCCAAAGATCAGCAGCCAGGTTGTTAACTAGGACTGGTTACAGGGAGCACATAACTCCCCTGTTGCAACAGCTCCATTGGCATCTGGCCTGTTTCCGAGCACAATTCAGTGCTGGTTTTGACCCATAAAGCCCTATATGGCTTGGCTCTAGGTTATTTGAAGGACCATATCTTCCATTGTGAGCCCATTAGATCTCTTAGATCAGTATGGAGAGGCCTTTCTCTCTATCCCACTACCCTCTCAGGTTCCTTTGGTGGGAAAGAGGGAGAGGGCCTTCTCAGTGGCTACTCCTATTGGAACTTCCTCCCCAGAGAGGCCAGGATGCCCCCCTCTCTGCTCTCCTTTCAGCAACAAATAAAAACATTCTTGTGCCATCAGGCATTCATAATCTGATGGGGGCTTAGCTTGTACGTGCTGTGCAGTTTGGTTTTTAAGGTGTATGAAGTTTTATTGTATTTTAATATTGTAAATGTTTTTAAGTGTTTTAATACTGTAATTTTTTAAAAAAATTCATATGGGACTGACTGCACAGCTGCATGCTGCTTGCAAAACCTGGGGGGATCACGGCAACAAAAGATATTTAAAGGGGGTCCCTGGTAAAGAAAAAGTTAAGAGCCACTGCACTAGACTCTAATAGGGACTCTAGACCCTTGGGGGAACAGGCAGGGCTGGTTTAAGGAATTTTGAGCTCCCCTGAAACACTTTATTTTGGGGGGCCCCATATATTTATCTCAGGTTAATGTAACCTAACCTATTCACAGTATAGGATATTCAGATTATAACTAGTAATGCTTTTGTAGGAGGGTTAGGATGGGCCCCCCACAATGATGTGGCTCCCTACGGCTGCCGCAGGACCCTTAAACCCGCCCTGGGAAAAGGTTAACTAGTTGATTTTTTTTTTTTTTGGTATTTGTATTTTTTTAAATGTGATTCCAGCGGGCTCCAAGATTCACTCAGACTTCCATCCTTTCGTAGGTTGGTAAAATGAGTACCCAGCTTGTGGGGGCAAATTGCTAACACACATTGGAAACTGTTTAATGCAGTGTAGATGTGTAAATAGCTATTGCTTAAAACAATTTGTAAAGCCACTCTGATAGCCTTGTGGCTGAAGAGCGGGGTATAAATAAATAAAAAAATATATAATAAATATTTTTTTTTAAGTTTAGGTGGTTTTTAGTTTTATACTAGTTTAATATCTTTTTATGGGGGGAGGGTGAGGGGTGGGTGGTTCTTAGGGATTTTAGTCAGCATTGTTGTATTTTAATTGTTGTAAGCCGCCCCGATTGCTTTTAACAGAGGGGCGGGGTAAAATATTATCATTATTATTATTATTATTATTATTATTATTAAGGCAACTCCTTCAGAAACCACTCCACCAGCCCCGCTTTAAGCAAGCCCAGGGGCGGGTGGAAAGGCTCTCTTCCAAGCCCTTTGTCTCCTCCCCTGTTGCCAGTATGACTTCCTGCTGTATGGGAACTACAACTCCCAGAAGCTCTTGGGCTTGTCGGTGTGGGTCTGAAAGTGAAAACAAACTTTAGGGCTGCCCGTTTCGGGTGCGAACACCACCACATGTTTCCTTTCCTTTTTGTTTCCGCTTCGGGCGCTCCGTGATGCGCAAAAGGAGCTGCCAGGAGCCGCCTCTCCAGGAGGGCAAGCGCCGCGCCGAAGCGCCCTGACAGGGAAGGCTGGAGAGCCCAGCGGGAGGCGGACAACTCCGGCGGGAAGGAAGGCAGGCAGGCAGGCCGAGAGGAAAGCGGGCCGAGGGTCGCCCCGTCCACACGGCAACAGTGGGAGCCAGCTTTTCTCCCTTCAACAGGAGTCCCACGTGCGACCTGCTGCAAACGGGAGCCTGGCTTCTCCTCCGCTGGTCGTGGCTTCTGCTCCCGTCGCTCCCACCTTTGCCCTCCCCTATCGGCTTTGCTTTGGATGCATTTCCTCATTTCCCTCCCTTTTTTATGTTTCAGCATGTGGGGCTAAAAAAGGAGGGAGGGGAGAAGAAGAGAAGCGGTTTCTCTGCAAACCTCTCCCCCCCACCACCACACACCCTTCAGCCATAAGTAAAGAATTTAAAGAAAATGGAGGCTGCCGGGGGTGGCAGTAAGTCAGGCGGCGAGGAGGAGGAGAAGACGACGACGACGGAGCCGAAGAGGAGCCCGAGCCCCCCAGGCGACGGTGGGGAGGCTTCTGTGGACGGTGCCCCCATGGACGCCTACTTGCGCTCTCAGGGATTGTACCGCAAGCGGGTGGCGAAGGACGGGTCCTGCCTCTTCCGAGCCGTGGCCGAGCAGGTAGCCTGCAGGGACCCCCCCCCTCTCTCGTTACCAAACCATACGGCCTTGGGCGCGCACAAGTGTTGTAAAAGAAGGTCTTGTTTAGGGGAGGACTGTTGCAGAAAGCGGGGTGTGTGTTTGTGTGTTGCTTGCGCCAGAACTGCGCTTTCTATCTTTCCAAGATCGCTTGGAAGGATAAAAAGAGAAAGAAGAAGGGGGAAAAAATGCCCTCTTGGAGTTTAATACTGGAAGGCAGAGTTTGTCAACTAGGGGTTCCTCAATCCGTTCCAGCCACAAACTCGTAGGAAGAAGCAGGAGAAAAGACTCTGATTTAAGTCATCCCCTAATCATCATGGTCTCTTAGCAAGATTTACTCAGGGAACGTTTTGCCAGTGTCTTCCTTTAAGGCTGAGAGAGTGTAAGTTGCCCACAGTTACACAGTGGGTTTTCATGGCTGAGCAGGGATTAGAACAGGGTTTCTCAACCAAGATTCCTCAATCTGCCAGGAGAAAAATACAGATACAGAAAAATACAGGAGAAAAGATTCTGGCTCATGACATCCCTATGGTTGTGTTCTCTTGGCAAGATTTACTCAGGGGAGATTTTGCCAGTGTCTTCCTCTAAGGTTGAGAGAGCGTATCTTGCCCACAGTTAGGCAGTGGGTTTCCATGGCTGAGCAGGGATTAGAACAGGGTTTCTCAACCAGGGTTCCCTGGAAGCCTAGGGTGCCATAAGAAGTTGCTGGGGGTTCTACTGAAATATTTTTAGGCCGGGGTTCACCTGAGATCTGAAAATGCTTTCAAGGGTTCCACAAGGGTAAAAAGGGTTGGGAAAGGCTGCTGGAGAAAGGCTGTTGTAGGGACTCTTTCCCTTGGGGAGGCGTATGTCGTGTGGCTTCAGAAGGAAACTAAACTGTAGTTTGAAAGTTTTAGCCTGGCAAAAAGAGGCTGCGTGTGAACGTTATGATTAGGGTGTGTAGCCGCTTCTTGAAAGAAACCGCGGTAGGGAAGATATTTCTGGGGCTGGAAGCGAATTCTTCGGGTCCTGCCTCCTCCTTCGAGCGGACTCGGTGAACTTGAATCGTGGGAGGGAGGCTTTCATTAGTTGCCGCCTTCTCGTTCTGAGGAAACGAAACTTTTCCCTTTTAGAGTTGGTCAGTGCATTACAGTACTGCAGTGGTTCTCAACCTTTTCTTTACTAGGGGACCCCCCCCTTATATATCTTTTGTTGCTGCGGACCCCAAAACTTAACTCATGATTTAAAACCCTAATAATAATAATACAGTTACACCAGCCATTAAACCTTCCCTCAGAGGCACTGGAGGGGGAGGGAAGACTTTTCCCCTGCTTCTTCTTCCTGTAAGTTTGTGGCTGCAGAGGATTGAATGGCAGTGTGCAGGCCAAGCCAGCCAGCCTTTGCCTTGGCTCCTGTCACATGGCCACTCCACTACAGGGAGGAGGTGGGCAAGCAGACTTCAAGACTTCAGGGACCCCCTGTGAGGACATCATGGACCCCAAGTTAAGAACCACTGCACTATTGCATTCCATCTCTTGTCTGCACCTCCCAATTTTTATTTCTTATCTCCTGTTTTGCCTGCTGTTTTTTAATGTGTGATAAATAATACTTACTTTTTCACTCTTATTTGTTGGAGTGTATGCACACATACATCAGCACTTTGCTCTCTTCAAATTTATGTTATGTAATGTAATAACATGCTGTGGAAAAGGGAGACCTCCCCCTCCCCACAAACATTTGGTTTCTTAAGTGTGTGCTGTTAAAATATAAAGCCCCTAGACTCTCATTTTGCTGGATTTTAAAATTTATTTCTGTAGTGGTTCTGTGGACTTGTGGAGCATTTTGTGCTCAGGCTGGAATTTAAAATTCAGCTTGAGGCTGGGCGAAATGCTGTCTGGCGTACTAAGTAAACAAATGCCTCACTGGCTGCATTAAATCAAACTAGCTTCTTGTAGCTGTAATGACTGGGCACCTTTCGGAAAACTTGAGAGTGGAGAATTGCCCATCCCATTGGTCTCCCTCTACTTCTGGGGGCCATTGGAGCTGTGCCTATGCTTTGCATTATTGGAATCTGTTGTCAGATTAGTACTTGATGTTCAGAACTCAACCATTGTTTCTGAGAATTGTCTTATTACAGTGAGTAAGAAAAAGCTGAGTATGAGGCACAATGTCTCCTGGTATGATTCTTAATCTCTTTTATGAACTTGTGAAGGAGTCAAGTGATCCACTGTTCTTCGGTGCTCTGTTACAAATGTCAGGAGGAAAACAGAAATTCAATTTATAGGATTGTTGTTGGGGTTGCAGTAATATGAGGATAAACTATTTGGACACTCTGAACAACTGCATACATGCTTAGTTACAGAGTTTTTATATTTATAATATAATATTTAAAATAAGAGTATTTATAATATGTTATTAGAGAGCCAGCATGATGAAGTGGTTTGAGTATTGGATTATGACTCTGGAAATCAGGGTTCAAATCTCCGCTCAGCCATGAAAACTCATTGGGTGACCTTAGGCAAGTCACATTCTCCCAGCCTTAGAGGAAGGCAAACCTCCTCTGAACAAATCTTGCCAAGAAATCCCCGTGATAGGTTCACCTTGTGTGTGTATGTGCCTTCAAGTCACCTGTCGACTTATGGTGACCCCATGAGTGCCATAGGGTTTTCTTAGGCACAGAATACTCAGAGGTGGTATTGCCAGTTCCTCCCTCTGAAATACCGTTGTCCATTCATATTCTCTGGGGTTTGGTTCCAAGACTCCCATGGATACCAGAATCTGTTGAATAGTCAAGTCCCATTAGATACAGTGGTATAGTAACATGGTGTCCCTTATATAAAACGGCAAAATCAAGGTTTGCTTTTTTTGATTATTATTTTTTAAACAATATTTTCAAGCTGTGAATACTTAAATCTGTGGATACCAAATCCATGGATATAGAGTGACAAGTGTATAGCCTATGGCACCTGGTATTGGTTGGTAATCTCCCATCAAAGTTCTGACCAGAGCTGACCCTGCTTAACTTACAAGGTCAGATAAGGATCTGGTATCTTTAGGGTATTTAGGTCCTTTAGGTTCATCTTAGGGTTGCCATAAGTTGGAAATTACTTGAAGGCACACAACAACATGTTATTTGTTTCCAATGTGGGTCAGCATTCTTACTTTTTAATGGAGTGTGATGCTAGCTGGGAACCAGAAAGGAGATGTGATAAACTTGCCAAGAGCGCCCTCATAAGGTTGGGGTGTTAACTAGTGTTATAGTGTAGTGTGCCAGGAAACCATTATCAAATCTCCTTGCATTACAGGAATCCCCTGCCTTTTGATGGCTCCTTATCTGATGAATTGCTCTTTCAGTGCTTGCAAATGAAGAACAAGTTCCATTTATTCAACAAGGAATCCACTCTTTCAACAGTTTTGTCTACAGAGGCTTGCTTGGGACTGACTGCATATGCGTGCTGCTTGCAAAGTGAGCTGAGATGGGGGGAAAGTCACCAAGCTGATTGATAGACTTTGCAAGCAGTGTATGGATGGGCACAGACAGTCCGAAGCAAGCTACTGTAATTCCTTCATGTTCTCTACATGGGTCTGCTTTTTGACCAGTTCTGATTTCTGGTTTCTGACACTGCTGCAGTCCCTAACTTGTCCAATAAGTGGGGGCTTCCTAGATATTCCTATAACTCCCTCCACCATTCATATGATTATCTACTCACCCTGGCTTTAGGCAACATCTTTCCTCCTGCCTTTGTCCCTCAACAACCATTGTCAAAACTGAACTTATAGCATTTATTCAGTGCAAAGCACTCCCTAAGCAGTTTACAATGTGTTAGCTAATTGCCCCCAACAAGCTGGTACTCATTTTAGCAACCTACTGAAGGATGGAAGGCTGATTCAACCTTGGAGCCCGGTTGGATCGAACTCACAACTTTGTGGCTGCAGTACCGGCATTTAACCAATGTGCCCCAGGTCCTTTTCACTTGTGACCTTATCACTGTACCCACAAGTTTTGCATTTCTATGGCTATTCATACAATCTGCTCATAAAGGTCTGTTCCTAGGCACTTCACTCTATGTTATTTGAGGAAATAGACTGAAGTCTATGAAAGCTTGTGGTACAACTTCTTTCTCTCAAAGTTAGTCTCAAAGGTACTTCAAGATTCCTTTGCATACTGATATTCCAGACTAATACAGCCATGTCTTTGAATTCTACTCCTGTGTAAATAGAAGTTGATAGTAGTTAATTTACAATTTTTGTAGTTTTTCAAGAAGTTCATCAAACACTTAAAATAATAATTCCTTCTCCAGGTTTTCCACTCTCAGTCTCAGCATCTTGAGATTCGGATGGCTTGTATAAACTACCTGAGGAAGAAAAGAGAGCAGTTTGAAGCGGTAAGTAAACATATCTTGCATTGAGGTGGCCTATGAAGTCCTTGCTGTTTCTTAACATTGTACTTTGTGCATGTCTGCAGTCTTCTCCTTCCCCCAGTCTTCTCTCCTTCTGCTGCACTCTTTTTTTAACAGTAGGTTGCCTTGAGGTCCATGATGGGAGAACTGTAGGGCATGTCTTGAATACCTTGGAAGATCAATGATTATGTCCATGAAGCTAGTTTTTCTTGTGATGCAGATCCAAATCATTCAACACTATTCTCGTGTTGATAGTTTCTGTGGCTGGTTAGTCACTCAGTGACCAATCATGTGATGACAAACTTCTCTAGACTGGTCCTTGGATGTTAGATAAACAGTGGTGCTAGGGCTATTCTGAAAGCCTTACCAGCTTGGTGGAATCTACCACAACTTGTGCTCTGCTGCTATCTTTCAGAGTCTAGGCTTATCTCTGCCCTACTGTGAGGCAAGAGAGTAGGACTTTGTGGGGGATGTGGGATACAAATGTATAAAATAGTTGGGCTTACATATGTACTTGTAGGGCCCAACTGGGATAGTCTTATTTCTCTGACATATATGAAAGCAATAGTGATTTTCAGTCTTTGTTTGTCCTGTTGACATGGCAACCCCATGAATTTCATAGGGGATTCTTAGGCAAGGAATACTCTCAGAAGTGTTTTTGCCAGTTCCTCCCTCTGAAATATAGCCTATAGCATCTGCTATTTGTTGGTGGTCTCCCATCAGTCTTTGGCCCTCCAGTATATCAAACTTCAACTCTGACAGTTGGCCATGCTATCTGGAGCTTCTGAAAACCAGCCATCTTAAAACAGCTGAAGGGCCAAATGTTGAAAACCACTGTCATGTAGTCTGTGACCCATTACTTTGACTCCTTTGTGGCCCTCTCTCCTGATGGAGTTGCACTGTCTCCTGCTACCCTTTAGCTTCTGGATGCAGGTATAACCTTGGTGGCATTCTGGTTGTGACTTCCATAGATACTGCCCTGGAGACAATTTGAGGGGAGAAAAGCTGTTGATATTTTTACAGAAAGGGCATGGAATGACTTTTTCTTACATTAGATTGGCCACATGCATTATTAAGCCTCTCCTAATGATATAGCTGAATTATGTGAATCTGCATAATGTGACAGGAAGATTCTTACCATGTACCTGTTTACATTGGCACACCTTCCAGAAGCTAAGTTTGTCACCTGGATACATCTTTAAGTTGTGCATCAGTCCCAAGCTCAAAGCTTTGTGGATGGCTTATGAAGGCCCACAGCTCTTCCATGTAACATAGCCAGAGTCATCTCAAGAAGTTGTATATAATGTGTTGCCAGGTGCACCCCTGATGCTGCCTAGAAGCTACAGCTTTGATCAAGTTATGGCTGCATTTGGGATGGGGTAGGCCAAATGATGCTTTACCCTCCTCCACATGATTGTGTGTGACTAGAGATGATCTAATAATTTAAATTGGCCCTTGGATGTTTGGTCATTGGACTATTCTTTTTCCCCCCATCTAGCTCCCATTTACATATGTGTGTGTGTGTGTTTATTAATTTCAAATAGTGATTCAAACATGCAAAATATAACAAACAAACATTGGTAGATCCAACAAAGAGTCCAACATTCAATATAACCTATATCAATGTTGGGCAGGGCACGTTTCTAGGATTGAGGACCATTGCCTCCCCAAAATAGTACTCTATGGTGAACTTGCCACCAGTCAGCATAAGAGGGGCACTCCAAAAAAAGCGACACAAGGATTCCCTGAAACAACATCTCAGGCTCAGCCAAATTGATCACCAACAATGGTCCGCCCTGGCCTCACATTGGGAGGCATGGAGACGCACTATCCACAATGCTGCAGCCTTATTTGAGAACTTACGCCGAACAAGTCTTGAAGAGAAACAACAACGCAGAAAGAATCACAATCCAAAAACATCACCCAAGGAGACCTTCTGCTGTGCTTTCTGCAACCGGACTTGTTTATCTCGGATTCACCTTTTCAGTCATCAGTGCGCTTGCAGAAAGTGCGGGATGAGTCCTTCCTGAATCTTCGTTTGCAAAGAAAAGCCAGAGAGAGATATCAGTAACTCTAAATAAGAAAAGAACAAAAGAAACAACATATTTTGAACTCTCATTGGAAGTCTGCTAGTAGTGTATACACACTAAAAGTTCTTTCTTCACAACACACCTCTTCTAGTCTTCTTACTGCTATCTCCCCTTCTATCTCATTCTGTCTTTCAGTCTTCTTTCTGACTATTCTGAATATCTTAGGTTGAATACCTAGACACTAGATTAGTTTTTTCTTTGTTTAACCAATAATATATATGTCTCAATTGTGGGTAGAATGGAATTATGAGCAAAATGATAAGTTGTTTGTACAGCATAATCACTGTTGCAGCTTTATTTTGTGTTTTGTATGTGAGAAAAGTGTATTTTCCTGGGTAGATTGTTAAATGCTGGGATGTAGGCATATGAAATAAAATGTTTCTGAGTAGGTTTAGAGTACATTTCCCTCCCTAGTAAGTGAGTTCCCCCAGATAGGAGATTGTCCAGCAGAAGCCTGATCTCCAGAGAAGTGTTTCAGATAGAATTGAACCCTGGCATCTTTTTCTAGAAGCTAAGAGAGCCATTGTATCACAACATGCTAATAATATCTTTTTGTTTTTATGTTTTAAAGTTTATAGAGGGACCATTTGAAGAATATTTGAAGAGTCTAGAAAACCCACAGGTGTGTATTCTCAGATTAACATGTAATGCTAAGCCGTTTGCTCTTATGTAAGGTTTATCTAATTTCCCTGAAGGTAAATAAGAATGAAATGTGAAAAGGCTTTTCTTAAGTATTGCTGAGTTTTCCCTCAAGAGTCCAACTGAAAAACGAGGTGGCATATAGGATATTTGTAGAATTTGTAAAAAGGGCAGTAACAATTCCCATAAAAACTTGGCAAGGAGACAGGAAATCACTTTTGAATTGCGAAAAGCTTGTGTGTTCCTGCAAGTTGGAATTTAGGAATGGTTCTGCCCTTTTCTCCGAGGGCTTATAGTATCTTATATTAAATATAAGGGAAAGGAAAGAGTTTAGAAAGACAGCAGAAATTCCTGGTGGATTGTGTTCTAACTTCATCTGGAAGTTTTCTTACTCTGTGGTGTCTTTTTTTCATTGCATTGACTTTTTCCTTCCTATTTTTGATACAGGAATGGGTTGGACAAGTGGAAATAAGTGCCCTTTCTCTAATGTACAAGTAAGAAAATCTCAGTGTTCTTCCTTTGATGAAATCCCAGAAGTTTACCCACTGTGTAATACAGATTAGAATTTGCAACACAATAAATAGATGTATCCTTCTTCATCAACACAGATTACAAACTCTATTCTACCCCTCACCCCCCGCCATTCATATTTGGGACTTCTGATTGGGTGCAACTACCGTGATCTTTGTGGCTTCTCCCTTTCATATCTCAGAGGGAGTTACTTTCTGTAGAAACATTACTCTCTACCTCTCCCATGCCCAGGGTAGCTTGGAGGAGCCCTAAGGTAAACATGGGGTTGGAATGGAGAATATTGGGGCCTTTACTATGGTGTGGTAGCCCCTACATGTGCAATGTACAGTTGTCCCTCCACATTCGCGGGGGTTAGGGGCGCAAGACCCCCGCGAATGTGAAAAAAACGCGAATAAAAAAAGGTCATGCCACGCCCTCCAGGAACCCCCCCCCACCCTCCCAAAAGCGGCGATGGGGCTTCTAAAGCCCCGTTGCTGCTCCTCTCCACACACACACCCGCCCTCCCAGAAGCAGCGAGGGGGCTTCAAAAGCCCCATCGCTGCTCCTCTCCACACCCCCCCCGCCCTCCCAAAAGCAGCGATGGGGCTTCAAAAGCCCCATCGCTGCTCCTCTCCACCCCCCCGCCCTCCTAGAAGCAGCGAGGGGGCTTCAAAAGCCCCATCGCTGCTCCTCTCCACCCCCCCGCCCTCCTAGAAGCAGCGAGGGGGCTTCAAAAGCCCCATCGCTGCTCCTCTCCACCCCCCCTCCCAGAAGCAGCGAGGGGGCTTCTAAAGCCCTGTCGCTGCTCCTCTCCATCCCCCCCCCCACCCTCCCAAAAGCGGCGATGGGGCTTCTAAAGCCCCGTTGCTGCTCCTCTCCACACACACACCCGCCCTCCCAGAAGCAGCGAGGGGGCTTCAAAAGCCCCATCGCTGCTCCTCTCCACACCCCCCCCGCCCTCCCAAAAGCAGCGATGGGGCTTCAAAAGCCCCATCGCTGCTCCTCTCCACCCCCCCGCCCTCCTAGAAGCAGCGAGGGGGCTTCAAAAGCCCCATCGCTGCTCCTCTCCACCCCCCCGCCCTCCTAGAAGCAGCGAGGGGGCTTCAAAAGCCCCATCGCTGCTCCTCTCCACCCCCCCTCCCAGAAGCAGCGAGGGGGCTTCTAAAGCCCTGTCGCTGCTCCTCTCCATCCCCCCCCCCCCGCCCTCCCAAAAGCGGCAATTGGGCTTCAAAAGCCCCATCGCTGCTCCTCTCTACCCCCCCCCCCCGCCCCAACTGCTTCCCCCCACTCCTTCACAAGACACCGAAAGGCTTCTTCAGAAACCCTTCGGAGCCTTGGGAAGGGAGTGGGGCGCAGAGGCAGCGCGCCAGCTGCTCCCCTTCCCTCAGAACCAGTGCCCCAGCTACTTCCCATCCCCCCTTCCCAAGGCACCAAAGGGCTTCCTCAGAAGCCCTTCGCTGCCTCGGGAAGGGAGTGGGGCGGCGAGGCAGCGCGCCAGCTACTCCCCACCCCTCCTTCCCAAGGCACTGAAGGGCTTCCTCAGAAGCTCTTCGCTGCCTTGGGAAGGGAGTGGGCGCAGAGGCAGCACGTTAGCTGCTCCCCACCCCTCCTTCCGAAGGCAGCGAGGGGCTAAGCCCTTTCCTGCCTTGGGAAGGGAGGGTGTGTTGAGCAGGGGGGGGGGAGTAGACTTCCGCGAATAATCAAAACCGCGAATGTGAAAGTCGCGAATGTGGAGGGGCAACTGTATACCTTATCAGTTATCATACTTCCCAATCATTCTCTTTGTTTTTGTTCTGTTTTTAAAATATGACAAAACAAAACTGCAAAGTCCATGCCAGCCTGTGGGTCTGAAACCATGGTACTGCAGCCTTGTTGCAACTAAATATGTCTAAGCAGGTTCTGATAGTACCAGGATGGGAGACTGTCTAGTAATCCTATACATAGTGGGTTGGATGCAGAATCTGCTTTCTGTCAATGAAAGGCCTCTGCTGATTTCTGGAATTACTGCTTGGTATCACAGCTTATCCCATTCACATGACACTGTGTGGAATATCTGTGGAGGGCTGCTAAGGGGATGTACACACCTGAATCCGGATTCAGCCCACTCTTTTGTCTTCAGTTCTGAGGAAAATAGATGGGATATAACTAATATTTCATAAGGTGTTTCCAAATAATTGTGCTATTATGATGTTCTTTCTGATTTAATGGGTTTTTAAGCATCCTTCAGTTTTGAAAGTATTCTGAAACAAGTGACCAGTTCTTATACAGTTAACAAAATCTCTGGCAAAAAAAGCTCCTTTTTACAAAGTCTTTTTACAGGAGCCCTTATCTGGGAGGAGAAAGTATATTATGAAGATCAAGATTAAATATTTTTGAATGTTGGGTTAAATACCTCTGTACTGGAGGTAGCTTCTTTATTGGGGAAGTAGTGGAAATATTGGTATGGAACAAAAACGTAGATTTGGGTTGAGGGACTGTCCCAGTTAGTAGCAGTTGTGACCCCATTACTCCCCAACCTGATAGCCTCCAGGTATTTTGGAGTAGGTCCTAGGATTTCTGACTATTGGCCATGCTGGCTGTGGCTGATGGGAACTGACATTCGTAGTAACTTTGAGCCACTTTATGTCCCATTTGGGAGAAAAGCAGGATATGAATCAAATAAATAAATACTGTACATAATATCTGGAGGGCAATAAGTTGGAAAAAGCTAGTTTAAACATATAGTTATGTATCCTCCTGCTAAGCTCCTTTTATGCTGTCTCTGTTAGTTACTACTTTCATGTTAAACTGTCTCTTTTATAGTTTTTTTCCTCTTGAATATTTTTTTCTAGAAAAGATTTTGTAATATATCAGGAACCAAATGTCACTCCTTCGCATGTAACTGAAAATGGCTTTCCTGATAAGGTAAGACAGATGTTAGTTGGTGTGATATTCTAGCAGATAATAACACCTGAATAGCTTGAGGTTTTGGCAGAGGTAGTATAAGATGTCTTGCAACTCAACATGTGCCTATACCATGCAAGAGTTGTGTTTCTCTGCCATTTGCAGAATTATGCATACTGCCAGTTGTTATGTTGTGCAATAGTTTGTCATTTAGGAGGAGGAAAATCCCAGCATCCTTTGGGAATTTTAAAGGCATTCTAGAGTATTCTAGTTGCATTTTACACACTTCATTGTTGCTTTAGAAAAGTAGCAGCTCAGAGTGCAGGTCTCCCACTGTATCTGCAGAGGGTATATTTCCAGACTTATTGTGAATACTTGAAAATGCAGGTAATAGCAACTCTTTGTGCTATTAGAATTGTGCTGCAGGACCTAGGAAATGCCTAGAGAGGACAGCTTTCTAGGCATCTCCAGTGCAACTCTATGGTAAATTCTGGCAGACCATATTTTTTGGATGATGGATAATTGAAACTGTGGGCACTGGGGAGGGGGAAGCAACCAGTATCTGCTTCTGTTGGTCTAGCTAGTGTGTGTTTGTTAGAAGGGGGTATTTCTACTTAGAAATGTGTCCTGCTGAGTTGATTGGAATTTACCCCCAGATAAATGTACTGAAGATGTAGCCTAAGAGTCATTCTGAAATGCTGCTTCTGCAGTAGGGCTATAGAACTACAATATACCGGTATTTGGAGTTCCAGTGGTATAGTCTGAAGACCACACCAGACTAAGAGATGGGAAATCCTGGGTCACATTTTTTCCTGAGTTTGAAAACAAACCATTAATACAGTATGACTCCCATATCAGCAGGAATGGTACTCATTGAGTCACTTACTCATGGCAGGGGGGAAAAAAGGGTCTCTCTAGGCATCTTCCAGGTTTTCAAGCACAGTTCTATTATATGCTTCCACTGGAAGCTGATCATAGAATTGCACTGGAAGAACTAGAAGATACCTAGAGAGGTGTTCTCTTAGAATCATTAGATCCTCCAACATGACTCTATGGTGTGCTTGGGCCAGAAGTCATTCATTTTAATAGGGTTTGCTATTATTTGCAGTTTCTGGTATCCACAGTAAGTCTGGGAATGTATTCCCATGCGGATACAGGGGTTGCACGTACTGTAGCAGTATGTACCTGTGTGTTTGAGTTGATGAGGGTCAGATGCTGCTTTCCTCCACACTGAAATGTTGCTGGATCTCCACAGTGCTGCTTACCTATTCTAGATTCCATCTTCAGTTGCCACTTGCTTTGCCTGGAGTAATTTGCAGCAGCAGCAGCAAGTTACCCCCTTGGAGCCAACAGAAGCTTTAGAGGCACTAGGGGTGAGCACAAACCACAGCTGACTTTGCTGTGGACATCCCATAGGCATCTGGTTGGCCACTGTGTCAGCAGAAGGCTGGACAGTTTAGACCTTTGGTCTGATCCATCAAGATTCCTCTCAGGTCCTTAGGTATTGCATACTTTACTCTGATGGTGACATGCATTGAAAATGCGTTGGCAGATTTCTGCCTCATTCCTTCCATTTTGTATCCAGTAAATACAGACTGTACTAGATCTTGTAAGTGTGGAGTTTGAGCTAATCCCATTTGTACTAGTGTTTCACTGTTTTGGAGAGTTACTGTTATGATGTTGTTGTTATTGATTTGTAGATTGTTATCATATTGTGCTTTTGAATATTTTTCTGGTCCCATCTAGGTATTGCTGTGTTTTTCAAATGACAGTCATTACGATATTGTCTATCCTATAGAATACATGTTGAATGCTGCTCTTTGCCAGTGTAAGTAGTAATATGCTTAATCACCTTTGAAATATGGTGGCAGAAATAGTGAGGAGGGCTCAGGGCAGTCTGTTGTCCTTGGGGGCTAAAGGATTTTAGTTTTTGGACTGCAACAGTTTGTACTGTCTCAAAGACAAGCCCTCTCCATAAACTGAGAGAAGTATTGTGGGTTTGGTGAAAAGCAAGTGAGCTTGCTCTAGTATTACTTTATTCACATAAGTGGTCCTGTTGGTGTGTATCTGTATAATACATATTTGAAATTTTCTTTTATGTCTACATCTTAATGTAGCCTAAACTTTATTACTTAAGATGGCCCAATCAGATGTAGACAAAGGATGGCACCAAGACTGTTTTTGTAGCAACCCCTCAGACAGTTGTAGGCAATGGACACTGGCACGCCAGAAAAATCAAATTGCCAGTTCCCCACATCAGCCTGAAATACACTGGTTTTGTGCTTAAAGCTATTCCTACAGTTTTAATTTGAGTGCTTTTCTAGCACATTCGTTTAGCTTTATGGAATGATGTAATTTATGGTACTTGTTAAAATAAGATGACTCAATCCTGATTACAGTATATTTGTGATGCGTTGACTTCTCTATCTTTTTTTATTGTCTTGCCCTGACTAGCTATTCTCTATGAATTGCTGTATGAGAAAGTGTTTGAGATCAACGTGAGTAACATACTGGAAGAATTGTGCTCTCTCAGTGGGACAAAGGATGAGAGCAGGAGCAGTGAAGCGTCTCATTCAGAGGATGAAGATGCAGAGTAAGCTAGAAACTTTAAAATTAAAGTGCATGGAGGACCTCATGGTCCCTCTACTGTTATGAAGAGAATAATGTGAGGAGAAATGAAGTAGTGTTTGAAAACCATATGGTTTTTTGAAACTACATCATTTGTCGATTCTTAAAATACTTTTGAATTGACACCAGAGCTGATTATTCAGTAGAATCCTGCATTGTGATATTTTAGCAGGCTGAAATTTTAGTGGTCTGTGGAACAGAGGAGGGTGGCTGCTCCACAGGCCACTGATTACCTTGTCCTTTTGAAACACCACAATATAGGATTCCTGTGTGTCAACTCAAATTTATTTACAAGAGTTCATAAATTGCTTATAATGATCATAACACATACAGTATAAAACAGTTGGCTTGAATGTTGAATGTTGGATTAGGAGACCGACCAGGGTTGGAATTCCTGCTCAACCATGGAAACACACTGGATGACCATGAGCAAGTCAGACTCTCTTTGTCTCAGAGGAAGGCAACTGGAAACCTCTCCTGAGTATATCTTGCCAAGAAAACCTTATGCTAAGTCAGAAGTGATATGAAGGCACACACCAAAAGTAAAACAGTACCTAAAATTAATATATAAGGGCAGTATATATGGTAGGCTGAACTACTTTGGGAAAGTTTTCAGAAATAGATATGTCTTCAACATGTGCTTAAAAACAGGAATTGTTGCCCCATTTCTTATATTTGGGAGAAGAGTATTCCATATAAGGGGTACCATCATGCTACATGCTGTGCTCTAAATGACTGCTCAGGGTGTAGCTTTAAGTGTTAGACCACTTGTTTGTGATGTAGGAAAGCCAGGGCATATCCAAGGCATATTTTTAATATCTCCTGACTTTTCTTCAACTTGACACAAGGATGGGAACATTAGGAGGAGAGCTGGCAACATCAAGATAAAGCCTGTGTTTCTCTCCTTCCTTGCTTGAGGAAGGGGCCTGGTGATCCCACTATTTTGTACTTTTTTGGTTTGGGTTAATTGCCCTAATATAGATTTTGGATTTTTTCAGAGGTAAGTTTGGTTAACTTCAACGGTTCTTAATTCCCAGAGTAAGCATGTGTAAATTGTGGTTCACAGATGTGACTGGTTGGGCAGGATTCATCCTCCATGCATTAAGCCCGCCATTTTATGCAGTTCCCAGGTTGCTGCCCTCAGACACCTAGGGGCACTGGTTGGGAAATGTTGTTCATTAAAGAATACTTAAACCTTTTCAAATGGTGTTTCTAGTTAAGTGGGTGTAGCATGGGGATGCACATAAACTTGGGAGATGTAATAAATGGCATATTCTGAAAAAAAGAGAAAATTGCTACAGGAGTCCTTTAAAATTGTTCAGGAGCACTTGTTGCTAGATTTCACCACCAAGAAAGGTTGAGCTGGGATGCTGGGTGATAGCTCACATGACAAGTACCTTCATAAAATATTATGTTTTAAATTTGTTTAAGAAAATTTAACAGTTTTCTTTCACTGGATTCTTCCACTGAGTCTGCCCAAAGGATTTGTTCTGCGTTTTAAACTTCTGTGGGTGTTACCGTTAAACCTGACTTCAATTTGTATATGTACATACTAGTTTTGTTTATTTTCTTAAATATGGGATAGCTGTAGTTGACCGTTCATGTCTGTGAACCTGTTTCAAAGTGTGGTTTTACTAGCTTGTGCCTAAATTCAAATGCTAATCCCTTCTAGAATAGACACATTGAGTCAGTTGCTGAATGGTAAGTCAGCTCTTAAGTGAATCTCATCAAATCAGTCAGTCTACTTTAGTCGGAACTATAACAATTAGAATAGGTTCTGGCCTTCAACTAGTTCAAAACAGATTACTTGGATTTTAGCTAATGTGGCTTTAACTGAAGCTGGTCAGTAGATTGCTTTGCTGTGTTTCACTGATTATTGCTGCCTTCATAAGAGGGAAAAATGATAACTTGTTGGTGCCAAAATAAAGATCTTGCTTGATATTTTGGAAATATTTCTATACTTTTTCCTTTTTACAGAAGTGAATTGGCTGTGATAAGCCATGCAAATGGGATGAAGCCACTTGTAAGGAAGAAGGTATTTGCATTGATATTAAACTTGCAAGTCCTTGCTGTTAGCTGTAGCTTCTGGGCCTCTGTACTCATGTAGTTTATTGTAGATGAGGATGTTGGCAAAAGATTTAGGAGCTGCCTCTGATATTCTAGTGAGCTCTACTGTCCAGTTATAAAAGTCAAAGGAAATGTGGTGCTTTGGAAACAGTGGGAGGCACGTCCATAGTTACGTTTTTGAGACTAAAATCCTAAATGCATTTACGATGGAGTAGACTTCACTGAGTATAGCAGGACTTTGAGCAACTATGTGCCCTAAATTACAGTAAGTTTTGGTGGAGTGAAAGTTAGTTTGACCATACCCGTTGTGTGGCTTTGTGGGAAAACTAGCTTGTTCTGTTAGCCAATCTGTTAAACCTGTGGTTAGAAAAAAAGAGAGAAGAATTCTGGTTGCTAAGCAGTGACTCATTGTTTGTATGTGATGCAAACTTTGCTCTACATGCCAACAGATCAGTAACGTATTTGGCTATTACCTTTTTGACTATCATGAATATTAGGCTGTTTATGATTTTTTTTTTAAAAAATAAAGCTTTATATGTATAGATCTACTTTTCTCTGTGCTGTATGGTTTTGGATGTAAACATTGATATAGTGCAAATTATTTTGGCATAAAATCTGAGAGTGCTTTAAATTGATAATGTTCATGCACTAGCATCCCTTCGTTACTCTTTTTATTTTTATGTACTACTTTTTGCATAGCAGGTTAACAAAGATGGGAAAGCTAACTCCATTACCTTGCCTAGAAAAGTTCTTAGGGCACTCAACCCATCAGTTTACCAAAATATTGAATATGAAGACTGGCAGCAGTCAAAACGAGGTAAGATTCAATGTTTGATATAGTAAACAGCATTTGTGAGGTGAAAGCATGTGCCTTTTTGTGTTTGCCTAATGGTGTGATATAACATGTTTTTGTGTTTGCAGATCAGCAAAAAAGAGATTTTTCCATTGCTGCTGGCATGCAGTATTCAGTTGGAGATAAATGTAAAGTAAGTGGCATTATTACCTGAGTAAATCTACTTTTT
Organism: Gambelia wislizenii; assembly: GCA_030847615.1. Classification (NCBI taxonomy): domain Eukaryota; kingdom Metazoa; phylum Chordata; class Lepidosauria; order Squamata; family Crotaphytidae; genus Gambelia; species Gambelia wislizenii. The sequence continues at coordinate 60,764,220 of JAUMIR010000005.1, read as the reverse complement.
GGTCTCTCTTTCTTCAGTCACGAATATGTAGTACTATACTCTTGTCATACAGAGGTGCTATTTTTTTCCTGGTATAAGCTTTCTACCTTTCAGTAGCAGATACACAGTTGTGGGAATGGGTATGAGATAACAAAGGGAAGGTACAAAGAAATGAACAAAGAAAAAATAAGCATTTAGTTATTTAAAAACAGCTGAAATATTTCCGAGACCAGTGCCTCCCACCGCAAAAACCAGAAGTATAAATATAAAACCAAAAGACAACACGATTAGGGATAGTGATGCTTCAAAACTAATGAAACCCAGGGCAGAACAGTGTCGGTGTCCATCAGCTGTTTTTAAATACCGTATATTCCGGCGTATAAGACGACTTTTGAGCACTCAAAAGTGCCCTTCAAAATTGACAGTCGTCCTATACGCCGGATACACTTTGCTTCGCCCACCTGCCTATCTCCTGCCTCTTCGCAAACGGAGCGAAGAGGCAGGAGATGGGGCAGGGGGGTGAAGCAAAGTGTTTTGAAGATCATTCGCCCCCCCTCCTCTGCCTTCTCCCCCTTTGGGGAGCAACAGAAGACAGAAGAGGGGGGCGAACATTGCGGTTTGCCGCAGCCGCCGCTCGATCACTTCTGCAGCGGCCGAGGCAAACCCGCGATTCGCCCCCTCTCCCCACCTTCCAGGAAGGTGGGGAGAAGGGGCGAACGTGCCTCGTTTGGCTGCACAGCCTGCGGATCCCCCTCCTGCGCTCCCTCCTGGAAGGGAGCGCAGGAGGGGCATGCGGAGGCTATGTAGCCAAACGTGCGATTCGCCCCTTCTCCCCACCTTCCAGGAAGGTGGGGAGAAGGGGCGAACGTACCCCGTTTGGCCGCACAGCCTGTGGATCCCCCTCCTGCGCTCCCTCCTGGAAGGGAGCGCAGGAGGGGCATGCGGAGGCTATGCAGCCAAACCCGCGATTCGCCCCTTCTCCCCACCTTCCAGGAAGGTGGGGAGAAGGGGCGAACGTGCCCCGTTTGGCTGCACAGCCTGCGGATCCCCCTCCTGCGCTCCCTCCTGGAAGGGAGCGCAGGAGGGGCATGCGGAGGCTATGTAGCCAAACGTGCGATTCGCCCCTTCTCCCCACCTTCCAGGAAGGTGGGGAGAAGGGGCGAACGTACCCCGTTTGGCCGCACAGCCTGTGGATCCCCCTCCTGCGCTCCCTCCTGGAAGGGAGCGCAGGAGGGGCATGCGGAGGCTATGCAGCCAAACCCGCGATTCGCCCCTTCTCCCCACCTTCCAGGAAGGTGGGGAGAAGGGGCGAACGTGCCCCGTTTGGCTGCACAGCCTGTCGATCCCCCTCCTGTGCTCCCTCCTGGAAGGGAGCGCAGGAGGGGCATGCGGAGGCTGCGCGGCCAAACCCGCGATTCGCCCCTTCTCCCCACCTTCCAGGAAGGTGGGGAGAAGGGGCGAACATGCCCCGTTTGGCCGCACAGCCTGCGGACCCCCCTCCTGCGCTTCCTCCTGGAAGGGAGCGCAGGAGGGGCATGCGGAGGCTATGCAGCCAAACCCGCGATTCGCCCCTTCTCCCCACCTTCCAGGAAGGTGAGGAGAAGGGGCGAACGTGCCCCGTTTGGCCGCACAGCCTGTGGATCCCCCTCCTGCGCTCCCTCCTGGAAGGGAGCGCAGGAGGGGGATCCGGAAGCTATGCGGCCAAACCCGCGATTCGCCCCTTCTCCCCACCTTCCAGGAAGGTGGGGAGAAGGGGCAAACGTGCCCCGAGAAGGGGCAAACGTGCCCCTGGAAGGGAGCGCAGGAGGGGCATGCGGGGGCTATGCGTTGGAAGAGGGGGGTCGTCTTATAGGGCGAATATATCACAAACTGCATTTTACCTTAAAAATTGGGGGGGTCGTCTTATACGCTGGGTCGTCTTATACGCCGGAATATACGGTAAGTAACATTCTAGCACTCAGGAATGTGTGTGAACAAAAAAAGTTAGTTGTTTCTTGACTCAGTTTCTAAGCTTTTTATTCTTCACAACTAATTAAGTCTTTCCCCCTCTTGCTATAAATGGCTATAAGGGAGGCAAACTGGTCTGGAACAATTGTGGGAAATTGTGAGAGACTACTGACGGAACAAGGTAGTGTGGGATTCTTAGTGCAGGAGAAAGCAATATTGATTTTTCCCACTGAAAGACTGTAGGAGATCCTCATATAGCTTTCTATTTCCTCTCAGCTTTCTGACAGTAACTCTCCTACCTGTTCTGGCAAAATGGTTCAGGAGAAGAAGGGAAAATGGGACCTGAACATATGTGGTATCGTTAAGGGTGATTCCTTCCCCTTTTGTATTTACTTTCCTCTTCGTTACATCATAGGTGCGTTTAGAGCATAATGGAAGGTTTTATAATGCTCACATCCAAGAAGTCCAGTCGGCAAATGGGCCAGTTGTTGTCTTTGTGGAAGAGCTTGGTGCCAGGTAAGTAAAATGTTATGAAAAATGTCTGAGTGGTAAAAAATTTGGACAGTGGTATAAGTTGTAGTCGAGTAGATGGCCATTTGTCAAGGATGCAGTAGTTCTGTGCTGCAGTACACAGAGGTTTGGGCTAAGTGACCTCCAAGATCTCTTCCAACTACTGTTCTGCATATGAATGTTGTATTGTACGGCTGCCCACCATATCTGTGGGGGATATATTCCCAGACTTACTGTGAATTCTTGAAGCCATGGGTAATAGTGATGCCCATAGAATCATGCTGGAGGAGCTAGGAAATGCCTAGAGAGGAGGCCTCTCTGGGCAGTTCCAGCACAACTCTATGGTAACTTCCAGCAGAAGTTACCATAGAGTCGCACTGCAGTGTTACCAAAAATGCTCTTATTCAGATCTTAATTATGGGAATTAATTAGCTCAAATAATTGGCAGCTTGAGGTTGGGTAACCTGTGGGACTGTTTCCCCTATGTATACCAGTACGCCTTTCAGAAGTCTAGCTAAGTAACAAAAGATAATTTTTATTTGAGAAATCAGCATACAAAAAGGCATTCAGTCAGTAATACGAACTTTCAGGAGCTATCAGAAAGAAGAGTAATAGAGTAAGGGAACAGCGATCAGGATGATGGGCTGTATTTACCTGCCTGGAAAAAGAGATGAAGTTTGCAAACTGAGTGTGGGCTCTCAGAATGATGTGGAGGATGCAGGCATGTTGGAGACCACACAAAATGGCCAAAAATCCAGAGTTCTTTAACCATTTTTGCTCTTTGAAGTAAGTCTAAAACAATGGCCAAATAACCCTTTCCTGTACTTGATCAAAGGAATTGATCCTACCTGATTGAAGTGGGGGCCTTTGATGTCTTGAGACAGCCTTGCAGTGTTGGGAAAATTGACCCAAAAGGAGAACATTGGAGGAAGTGGCCACATTAGCATAATAGCTTTGTTTACCTCAAACCTGTCTTCCCAGGTAGGAGGAAGCTTATTAGCATAAGTTGCCCATTTCACTGAAACCTGCTAAACTGTATAATTGCTGCCCTTTTCATCTCAGCATCCAGGCCATGTGACATGTGCCTGGGAGCCTCATCTACATGGCCCCTGCTATCTTTGATTCAACATCATGATATCAATACGATGTTTATTTTAATTCCTTTTCATTGAGGTATGGTTGGGGTATATAACAGCGGGACCTAGGAAATAGCTAGAGAGGACTTAAGAAATGCCTAGAGAGGACAATGGACAATGGATAATTGAAACCACTGGTTTATATGTGTGACCTGTACACATTTTATAAGACAATACAAAACAAGTTAGGGAAATGTCACTTACTCTCTAGTGAGTCACTGTGTGTCTGGCAGCATAGTAAAAAGGAAAAAAAAAGACTTGTACTTGATACTATATTCCAGCCTTTCTCAATTTTTTTACCTGGTGGAACCCTTGAAACAATTTTCAGGTCTCAGGGAACCCCTGCCTAAAAATTATTATATCTACAGCTCAAAAAATGTTTATTTTTTCAATCTCAATATCTTGCGGAACCCCTAGCAACCTCTTATGGAATCCTAGGGTTCCAGGGAACCCTGGTTGAGAAACCCTGCTATATACTTTTGAATCTGCTTCTCTAAAAGCTTCAGGATTTTGTAGGCTTTGTATCTCCTCATCCTGACTGCCATTAAAACAGGCTAAGGCAGCGTTCCTCACCAAATGTAGTGCTTTCCAGGATGTTGGCCATGCTGGAAGGAGATAATGGATGTTGGGGAAGGTTGAATTAAAGTTACTCTAAACTAGCGTCAGGTTGTATTTACATGCTGTTACCTTTTGGCAGTAAGCCAGCTGCTATGACAATTGCGTGCACGCGCGTGTGTGTTAGTCAGTCTGTAAATATGAATATATGAGATGGTAGCATTAACAGCTGTGCTAATAATGTGCAGATAAATCTCTGGCACAAATTATACTTTACATACAAGCCAGCATTTGCTGGGAAATTCTTCTACGTCATGTCCCACCATGGCTTTGTCTTAGAGAAGAATCTTCTACTGTATAACCAAAAAGAAATTAAAAATAATTAGAACTATGCTGTTGCATGTTATATAAATCCCCTTAAAAGACAACACAAAACAGCTGTTCTGAGGGTGGCATGTATTTCCTGAATCCAGACTGGTAACTTGGGTAGCATGTGGGTTGCAATATGGAACTAGGATAGATGTTACTGCACATTTGTTCCTCCTCCTTTGCAGGCACTCCGTGCTGCTAAAGAACCTTAAACCACTTCCGCAGGCATCTCCTGCTCCTGTAGAAAGCTGGAACATTGTGCCAGGGAAGAAGGTTAAAAAGCTGACTCCAGTGCATGGACAGAACAACCAGATAGGTAAGCTGGCCTAGGCTCCATCCAGTGTCCCATGACCAGATCAGTTCATTTAGCAGGAACCTTCCCTTGTCCTTGGCTCCTCCCGCCCCCATGAGCCTTCCAGATAGGATTTGGAGCCCCCCCCCAACATTCCAGGGCAGATTTTTGAAGTATCCAGTAGGGGCAGGAGGAAATGAATTCCATCATCTTTCTGTTCTGCTGACAGGCAGACAATATTAGATATACCTATACCCACCCCTGATTAATCAAAAATAATATGTGTTCCAGATGCAGACTGCAAAGGGTCAAAGAATCCAAACAGGCCAATTAAACCTGCATCCGCTTTGCCTCCTCGACTTCAGGGGGCAAGGCAGCATCACTTGTCCTCTCCTGGCATGCAGTCCCAGCAGTCTTCTCCTGAGCGCAAAACTCCAGGCAGAAATCCCTCACAGTCTGTAAGGTGAATCCAATATGTATTACTGTATTTGGGGGTTTGGTGGTTTGTTTGTGGAATTCACCATAACTTATGGATTGCTACTTACAATATTTTTTGATACTTAAAAGCACTGATCCATGTCTCAAATGGAAGATTACATTTCTTCATTGGATTTCTGGTCTTTTGCTTGTTGTCGTTGTCATGCACCACCAAGTCATTTTTGACTTAGGTTCACCTTAGGATCGCCATATCATGGGGTTTTCTGAGGTCTGCGAGTGTGTGACTTGCCCAAGGTCACCCAGTAGGTTTTCATGGCTGAGCGGGGATTTGAACCCTGGCCTCCAGAGTGTAGTCTGACCCTCAAACTAATACACCAGACTGGCTCTTGGTTTTTACCTTACAGGGTTTAAATTGTAGAGAACTGTTGGGTTACACCCAAGTAATGGGTTTGCCCCTTGATTTTAGCAAGGTAGCTAGATCTGCCACACTTTTAAGTAGGGATGAGTTTCTTCCAGGAGTGACCAATTTTAGAGTATCATGATCCAATAAACTGGCAACTCTGCCAAATAAAATATTGTTTTTAAAAATAACACTTTGGATATTGTGACACAATAGTTGCTTAGTTGCATTTTCTAAAATACCAAGCCCAAATGAGAATCACTTTTAGGGGATGGAGTGTCATATTTACAGTTTTAGTGATTGAACTTTACCTTTTTTCCCCCTCTCCAGAAAGCCAGAAAGAGTCCGCTCAGAGAGAACAGAAGACTCTACAAATAGGGATGGTAACTATTTTGGCCTTTCGCCAGAGGAGCATAAAGAGAAACAGGCTGTAGAAGAAATGCACTCACTTTATGAAATTCAGTTCCAGGATAAAGAAGCCTTTCCTGCCCTTTCGGTATGTATCTCAAAAACAGTCTGCATTAGAGAGAAGGAGTAGTTGTAGCCGTAGCTATTCTGGCTGGTGAATTCTGGGAGCTGTAGTGCTCAAAAGTAATTTTGCCATACTTCTGCAGCTGCTTATAATACATCCTTTTCCTGGTTTTAGTGACTAATGAAATGAATAGTTATCTGGCTGCTGCTTCTCCTTTCCCCTCTACTAAACCATGACCTCATGTGTCTTTTTGTAAGAGTTCTTACTGTGATATATACAACAGTACTGTAACATTATAGATAATCCTATCTTAAAAATTCTAAATTATTGCACAAGAGAACTGCACTGTTACACAGTGTTTTGCTTTCACAGTATAGGGGGTTCTGTAGACACCTCCAGCATCAGCACCTGGCACGCTAAGGCAAACACTAGGCCGGTGATGGCGAACCTATGACACGTGTGTCACCACTGACACGCGTAGCCATCTGTGGTGACACGCGGCTAGGCCTCCTCCCTCCCTTCTCCCCAGCAACTTCACCACCCGACGTAAAGTGGCAGGCAGGGCTTTGAAGCCCCGATCACCACTTTAGGGAGGGTGGGAGGGGGGAAGAAAGTGGTGGGTGGGGCTACGAAGCCCCAATCACTGCCACCACCCCAGAGACCTGCCTGCTTCACCAGAGCTGCCTTGGAAAGGCTGGGGAAGGCGGTGGGCTGGCGGGAGGGTGCCAGGCCTCTCCCTGGCCTTCCTGAGGGGGCTCCGGGGCTTCGAAGCCCTGGAGCCGCTTTGGAAAGGCTGGGGAAGATGGCGGGAGGGAGGGAGGGACTCTGCCTGGCCTCTCCACGGCCTTCCAAAGGGGGCTCTGGGGCTTCAAAACCTGGAGCCACCTTAGAAAGGATGGGGAAGGCGGTGGGCTGGCGGGAGGGTAGGTGGGAGTCTACCTGGCTTCTCCCTGGCCTTCCCGAGGGGGCGCTGGGGCTTTGAAGCCCCGGAGCCGCCTTGGAAAGGCCGGGGGGAGGCCGTGGGAAGGAGGGAGGGCCTCTCCATGGCCTTCCCAAGGGGCTCCAGGGCTTCAAAGCCCCGGAGCCACCTTGGAAAGGCCGGGGAAGGTGGTGGGCGGACTGCTGGGCGGGAGGGAGGCAGGGAATATGCCCGGCCTCTCCCCGGCCTTCCCGAGGTGGCTGTGGGGCTTCAAAGCCCTGGAGCTGCCTCGGAAAGGCCGGGGAAGGCGGTGGGCGGGAGCCTTGGAAGCCCATCCGTGCCTTGAGAAAGGAGGGGGGAAAGCGTACAGGTGGGAGGTTTTCCACCTTCCCCTTGCCAAGGCAGCGACAGGCTTCATGAGAAGCCCGTCGGTGCCTTGGGAAGGGAGGGGGGAAGCGTGAGGATGGGAGGTTTTCTACCCTCCCCTTGCCAAGGCAGCGATAACATGCATCCCCCAGCATGTTAACAAAAAATATCTATACATGTGGCCACCAAAAAGGGAGTTCATAAGAAAAGTATAGGCTGGTGGAAGAAAAGAAGAAATCTTCCCTGGATGCATTTTGGAAGAAGCTCTCAAGTGGTCTCTAGAAGATTCAAAATATTTTTTGTTCACTTATGCAAAGCTTACTTGATCTGGCTATTTCATTTCACATGTGCGTATGTGCATATTCTTAATTTGCTGAAACATGATGTTCTTTTTTTGTGATGCAGGAACATGTCTGTTTTCTTTCTATGTTATTTCTGCCTCTGGTACCAAATTATCTGTTAAAGGGGTAGTGCTTGGGAACACATCCACTTTGTTAACTGAGATATACCTGTACTCATGAGGGAGTATTGACCTAAGTACTTCTAGATACTAAGGAGATTATCACACTACACTGTTATAGTGCTATTATTCCACTTTAACTGATTTGGCTGCCTCCTGTGGAATCCTGGGATTTGCAGTTTAGGAAGGGGCATTTAGCATTCTCACCCAGAGAGCTCTTAGGCCTCACTAAACTACAAACCCCAGAATTCCACAGGAGGCAGCCATAGCAGTTAAAGTGGAATAATAGCACTATAACAATGTAGTGTGATAATGTATTAAGACTGTTACGTGACGTTTACAACTAGGCCTTTACTATAAAATGTAGGGCACATCAATTCCTTATTTTAAAAAAAACCCTCAATTCTTTCAGAACCCATCCGTGTCTCAGGTAGCTACTCAGACTACTGAAAACTCTGGATGGAGAAAAACCCAAGTTCCTAATGGGCGGAGAACCAGCAGTCTGAAAAAAGAAAAGGAGGTGGGACAATACATGGAAGAAAAAGAAGAAGAAAAAGGTATTAAAAGTAGAACACTTGGTTTTCTTTGGCTTTAAAGCTGGTGCATTTTTAGTTTGAGATCTTTTTTCTAATAGCTTGTAAAACAGCAAATATGTGCAGTATGAATACTATGGGGAGTGGGACACTTAAAACTCTTGGGAGCTTTTCAGAAGGACAGCTGAGATCTCTTAAGAGCATCTCAAGGCTTCATTAATTAGTGCTTTATTTTGCTATTGCAGAGTCTAATCCCAGACAGATCCCCTTAGATCAGAAGGCTGATCCACAAATATCAAAGGTAACTTAAGAGTGTATCAACTGAGATGCTGTAGATCCCTGACCACCTTTAGTCTTTCCCCCCCACCCCGATTTAAAAGGAATGTTCTGTTAAGCAGCTCTGATTACCCATCTTAACTTTCAGAGCAATGGGGAAGATGTTGGCTATGCAGGGGTATCTCCTCTCTCGAGTCAGGAAGATTCACAGTCCCCGTCTCTTGAACAGGTGAGAAATGCTTGCATACATTTCTATGACTTTTTTTCTGAAGAGAAGACCACAGAGTTGCAACTTTCCTTTTTAGCAGAACAGGATGGCTTATTTAGGTTCTTGTTGAATGGAACTTTGGATCAAGGCCATTGGAAATATGTCAGAGCCCAATTATTATGATCTGGGTGGTATAACACCCAGTGGAGAGGGTGTTCTAATTAAGGAGACACGAATGCTTTTTATGTTTAGTAACAGCTGTAGAGTCACACTAATGTGGGATATATTTTTAATAACTGAATTCCACTTAATTCTTGCCATTTGGTAACTGTAGAATTGCTCATTGTCATTTGAAATCCACTTGAAGTCATGCATGCTGAGCAGCTGATCTTGCCCATTTTCAGCTCAGTGTGCTATGATAGCTCATTGAAGCTTTTCCCAACTTGATACCCTCCAAGTGTCTGGGACTACAAACCCATTCATCCCCTGCCAGCCTTGGGAAGGTTGTGTAAAGCTTGATAATGTGCCTTGAGTCTGTCTTTATTGAGCTGGGTTGAGAAGGCTGTTGTTCTCTACGACTTGTTTTATGAAGGAGTCATAGCTAGTGTACGTCTTGCATGAATTTGTAGTTTTTGGGATGCACACCTTTGCATGTGTCCATGGGTATAATAGAGAGCCAGCATGGTGTAGTGGTTTGAGCATTGGACAGTGACTCTGGAAACCAGGTTTGAATCCCTGTTCAGACACCACTGGGTCACCTTGGTCAAGTCACACTTTCAGCTTCAGAGGAAAGCAAAGACAAACCACCCTCTAAATAAATCTTGCCAAGAAAACCCTGTGATGAGTTGACCTTTAGAGTCACCGTAAGTCAGAAATGGCTTGAAGGCACACAACAACAACATGGGTATAATACTGGCTGAACTCACCAAGACTTCTGAAATAAACACGTCTAGAATTGGGCTTGCCAGGAAGAAGGTATAATAGGTATTGCTATGGATTTTTTTTAGAAGTCTGCTATTGGGTGAGCCTTCTGAATTTCAAAACCTATGCAATCTGCTTGAATTGTAGAGCTTTCAAGAACAATTGCCAGGTGTGAATCCTCCCCTATCTTCAGCCTTTCCAGAGATGCATTTACCTCCCACAGTGCCTTCTATACCAGCCGTTGTGCCAGCTTGGCCAAGAGGGCCAACAACCTGTGGACCAACAGGTTTGTAGAGAGAAGAAGAATGTTTCTAATCCAGAATGAATGAGGTTTTTTAATATCACACCTTCTTTTAGGACTGCTGTTATAAATCTGTTCTGAAAGTAACTCAAGCCTGTTAATACAGACCAGCTGTATCCAGTAGGTATTAAGAAGCTAGATTGGGATGGGGAGCACATCATCCATGTATTTTATAGTGGCCTCCTAAATACAGAGAGGCCAGTATACTGCAAAATTCCATATCTTTAAAGGAAGCCCAATATTACCTGGCAATCAGATTTCACCATCTGCTCTGTTCCACAGTCAAGTTCCCTCACCTGCCGGATGGATCACTTGCACCTAACTTTTTAATTTCATATCTGCACTACCAGGTTATGCCAGTTTTCAGTTGGTGTAACTTCTAGTTTGAATGCCTTGGAAATAGTTTTATGTGAAGCCCAAGAACTCAATCTGTATGTGCAGATGAATGAGGTGGAAGAATGATGAGATAATGGAATGGGCTTTCTTGCTTCAGAGAGCGGGAGGAGGGTACCTCTTCTTTAATTACCTGTGTTAAAAGTCCTTGAAACCAGGAAAGCAGAAAATGTATTGGTTAGAGTGCACTTTCCTTTTTCTGCTTCCTTCCTAATTATAATTGTCCTGGTTTTTTTTTTTTAAACATAGAAGAATATTCAGATGTATTTTCTCTCTCACCTGCAGTATGAACTGGCCTGGTTCATTCCTCTACCCTTATTTTGCTGCATGCACAAACCTATCATAATTCTCTTTGAGAGGGACTTACAGCCTGCCCTCAAAATCCCAATTTACCAGCCATGCCAAGTAATGTGGCTCAGAGTTGATGGAACCTCATAGTCCAGATATAACTGGCCAGCAAACAACACAGAATGATGGCATACATATCTGGTTCTGAACCTGCACTATGACAGATCTAGAAAAGGATAATCATATATTTTGTCTCCACGTGAGACTTGCTGTGGTTTGGACTGTATGGGTAGAACTGTTGACTGTGGAGGATTTTGTACACTCAGATGACCTCTGCAGAACTCTGTTCTTTTTCCCCTACAACGGAGAGTTAATTCCTATGAGTTTCAGCCATTCCCTTCTGTCAAAGAAGAGTGATTTAGGGATTGTGTTTAGTCTGGCTCTCAGCTCAAGTGAGTCTTTGTGGTTGGGTGCTGGTGTTAACCACAGTGAACACTTTTGTCTACAAGACCCCCCAGACACTATAATTCACGGATCACACAATTCTCACTGTCCTCACTTTTGTCCTTGGTTACAAGATTTGGAACCAGACTCAAGAGTCCGAGCATTTTCATTTATTTTGATACTGTAATCCCATGATTACTATCTTAAACAGATGAACCCATATTTTCTCACTCCTAAATTTTGCATTTTGTTTCAAATAGTTACCATTGCCTAGCTCTAATGATTTTATTTTCCTTGTTTTAATCTTAGGTGTTCCACCCCAAACACCTCTGTCATCAGTGATACCGACTCCAGCCACTGGACTAGATTCCACTGTGTCCCCGGTCCAGGTGACCTCTAGCCCAGTTGGTGGTATTCCAGTACCACTTCAAGCAGTTAACCAGCCATTAATGCCTATGCCTCAAACACTGAATCTTTACCAGGACCCATTATACCCTGGGTTCCCTCTGAATGAAAAGGGTGAACAAGTCATTACACCTCCCTTCTCCTTGTGCAGCACAGGGGAGGATCTCCCAAATGGTAAGACAAGGAGATTTATTACAGTAGTTCATTAAGTGGATTGTTTCTTTGTCAAAAGTTTTATAAAAGTGGATGAAGCAAGTGGTGACAAATAGAGCCATGTTGTATCTAGAGGGCCTCATGGTTTCCACTCCTGTTAACTTTCTATGTTTTACCCAATTATTTAGCACTGTTCTTTCCTTCAGAACAAATCCTTGTTTTTATATGATTTAATCTTACTGAATTGATTTTGTTCTTTATTATTTATTAAATTTATAGCATGCCTTAAAAATGCCAACCAAGGCAGATAATAAACAGTAAAATTCAAATAAAATGAATTGCAATAAAATATAGAAATACACCAATAAAAAGGAACAAAAGCCAGCATGGTGTAGTGGTTTGAGTGTTGGACTAGGACAGGGTTTGAATCTCCCTCCCACTTCGCCATGGAAATCCACTGGATGACCTTGGGCAAGTCACGCCTTCTCATCCTCAGAGGAAGGCAAAGGCAAACCACCTCTGAACAAATCATGCCAGGAAAACCCTGTGCTACCGTAGATTTGCCTTTGGGTTGCCATAAGTCAGAAATGACTTGAAGGCACACAACAACAAAAAGAGACATCTGCCTTCAAGGGTAAACCAAAGATTGGTTTCTATAAAATGGTTTCTGCCAGTGTTGCCTCACTTATCAAAAAACTCTAGAGTAGTAGCTCTTAACCTTTTCTTTACCAGGGACTCCCTTTAAATATCTTTTGTTGCCATGGACCCCCAAGACTTAACTCAAAATTTAAAACCATCATCATCATCCCACCTGATGATGATGATGATGATAATAATAATAATAATAATAATACAATCACACCATCCATTAACCTTTTGTCAGAGGCACTGGAGAGGGAGGGAAGACTTTTCTTCTGCTTCTTCCTGCACATTTGTGGCTGGAGCAGATTGAATGGCAATGTACAGGCCAAGCCAAACAACCAGACTTTGCCTTGGCTCCTGTCATGTAGCCACTCTACTCCAGGCAGGCAGGTGGGCCGAGTAGCCTTCAAGCCTTTGTGGACCCCTGTGAGGACATTATGGCCCCCTGGGGGTCCCCAAAACACAAGTTAAGAACCACTGCTCTAGAGTCTTGGAGTGGCTCTGGAACAAGATGGACCGCCATAGGTGGTAGAACTAAGAAAAGGGCATTCTCTGGAGATCTTAAGGCCTTGGCTGGTTCATGAAGGAGAATATAGCCTTTCAAATAGCCAAATCTGAAGTTGTAAGTCACAGCTTGAATTTGAACTGCCTTTGATGATTACTTGGAAGCTATAGCTAGCACAAAATGCAGCAGCAAGATTGTTCATTGGAGTATCTTATAAGACAACACATAAGGTTAGTTTTAAAGAAGCTACATGGGCTGCCAGTTCAGTTCTGGTTGGAGTTCACAGTGCTGGTGTTGACATTCAAAGTCCTAAATGGTTTGCAATTTTGATACTTGAAGGAGCACCTGTCTTGTAAGCCTGCCAGAGGACTGAGATCTCCTGGAGTGGCCCTCCTCTGTGTCCCACCAGTGGGGACAATACATTTTTGGAGGATATGAGAGGAGGGTGCCTCTGCTGTGGCACCATGTTTTGGTATGCCCTCCTCTTAGAGGTTCAATTGGCACGAGTGTTGATTTCCTTCCAGTGTCAAGTCAAAACATTTGAAGGCTAATTTACTTTTCAGATGTAGACATCCATGGTTTTAACCATTTTAAGTTTGTTGATTTGTTTAATTTGATTTTATCTTGTTTCAATTATTTTCTTGGTTTTTTAATCTGGAATTGTTTTAAATCATTTATATTGTTTAACATGTATACCACCATGAGGTCCCATGATACGATTAGGGCAGGATATAGAGAGAAAAAAGCATACATACATACACTGATAGTCTGCTTTAGATAGTCTGACATAGTCCTAATGCTGAAATAGTGCTTACCTAGATGCAAATTGAAAAACCAATGTGTTTCTCATTTCCCCCCCTTAGATAAAAATATCCTGAGATTTTTCTTCAATCTTGGTGTAAAGGTAACTATCCATATTCTCTTTTTGTCGCCAGCAGAACTAAAAGTTGTATAATTCTACTGTCACATTGTAGAAATTGCAATTCTAGTGAGACTGAGCAACTCGGGGGCAAGTCATTTCACTCTCAAATTCCATTATCAAGTCTAGACCCAAGACTGGCATTTACAATCCTCCCTAAGGATGGTGACTACAATCCTGTATGTTTTTTATGTATGTGTAAGTACTGCCTTTGCAGTGCTATGCACTGAATTCTGGCACAGACCCCCCCGCCCCAATCCCGCACTACTGGGCAGGAGCTCCTCCAATTGATGCCTGTTCTCCTGTCACTCAGGAAGCAGTTGGCTGATGGTCCCATCCCCCTTGTGTTAGCAGTCTGCAAGGGGGAATTGCAGCAAGTGTCCTGCTTTTGCTTGTTGCATCAGCGATTGCTCGCAGGAGGGAGGGAACTTCTTCCCAAACAATCGGGAATTGTATCCTGTCAGTCACAGTGGCTGCTCCCAAGTTAAGTACAGATTGGGAGACTTTCGCAGTCCCTACATAGCCCCTTATACCAAGGGTTTGTAGGGCTGTGAATATGTAACAGTCTTGAGTGCAACTCCTGCCATACAAGCTTCTGGCCATTTTACACACTGTATTTACTTCTTGCTTTTTAGTTATAACACCCAAGGCATCCCACAATAAAAATAAAGTGATACATAATATAAATAAAAAGTTGGCAATGGAGTTATAACCAAAGGAACTTGTGGAAGGGCATTCAGAACACACCCAGTCTTTATAGTCCCATTATACTGTAGACTTGAACTTATTCTAGTTCTTCAATCATAGAACAAGATAAACAATCTCCTCTGATTGTTTCATATTTCCTTATGCTATAATTATTATGGCAGGTGACTGAAAGACATAGAAATGAATAAATTGGTGGTACAGTTATATAGACTGACAGACAGACACTTTATTTCAGCCATTGGCCAATAAGGAGTTCTATAGAAATGTGTGCATCCATTAAGTTGGTATCCATGGACTTTGCCCTTTTTCACACCTATGTCTGGTCTGAGCCAGGTTTGGCCAGGCTGTTTTCTTTTGTTACAGGTTCAAACCAGTTCCTTTTGGGGCATTTTTTTGGTCAGTTGTGCTTATTTTATATGCATTACTTGAAAACATTCCTCACTAACTACAGTGTTTTGTGCACTTTTGAAATGTACACCCTTTTCTGTTCACGTTTAGACCCAGCCACAGGTATCAGTGTTCAGCCATGGAAAATGTGGGTTGAGACAAGGCCTTCAAACTTTGCATTGTATGATTCTTAGCAAATCCCTAATTTAAGCAGTATGTCTTATTCTGTGAAAGTGTGGTACCATCTTTTGGTTATATATGAGTCATTCATCCCAACACCCAGGTCTTGTTCCTCTTACCCATGTTGCCAGTATTCTCTTTGTATGAATAGGAAGTGAAATATGACGGACCTGCTCCCAAATTCTTGACACTTCTGTTATGGGAATTGTAGTAGACCTAGCAGAAAACCAGCTAGTTTTGTCAGTATGTGGGGGAGTTATTCTGAGGGACACATTTTCAGTCTGTTCGTATGAATCATGGAAGTGTCCTGCTAAGTTGTCAGGCAGTAGGAAAAATGTCAAAATGTGAATAAAGTCATTGACTACATGATACTGTGCAAAACATGCTGCATTAAATAATACAATTTAAAGTAGACCTGGATTATTATTTTTTTTCAAGTGGGATATAAAGTCGGCTAAATAGTCTCATTTGTATTTCCACAGGCATACAGTTGTCCCATGTGGGTCCCACACTCATATTTGTACCCTCTACATCAGGCTTATTTAACTGCCTATAGAATGTACCCCAAAGTGCCAGTGGCAGTGTATTCTCACAACCCTTGGATGCAAGAGTTACCGACGACTCAGAATGGAAATGAAACTCCACACATAGATGTACAATTTCCTGTACAGGGTGAAGTGAGAATGAATGGCCAGAGTCCACAAACTGACACCCCGTCTCCATCTGTGCCCCTCTTCATACCTACTGCTCAAGTGCCTGAAAGTCAAGGACTTGTCTGTGTAGAGTCTGAGAATCCCACACATGCACTGCATGTTGAATACAGTGAGTCATTAGGAGGCAAACACATATTCCCACAGCCTTCATTTGGCCAGAATCCATTTTTGGGACCTGTTCCAGTTTTCCCTCCTCTTTGGTATGGGTATCCTGTTCAGGGCTATGTTGAAAACTCTGTGGTGAGACAAGTTGCTGTACCACTTGAGGAGAAGAGAGGGGATGTCAGCTTGCCTGAAGAACGCAGCTCTCTAGTTCCAGAGGCAGGATGTGACAAACCCCTTCCAAAAGCTAAGAGTGAAATCGGTGCCCATGGCCCACATCTCCCTGAGAGGAGTGCAAAGAGTGAATGTAATGCTCTAAATAAAACCTCAGCCAGAGTGCCTAGGGAGCAACAGATTTCTCCTGCTACCCCATCCCTTACACAAGCAAAATCTGTACTCCAAAAGCATTCCACCGGAACACAGGAGAGCAAGAGGCAGATGGCATCACCACCAAAAACTGAACTAGAAAGTGGTACTCTTGGCCATAAAGAAAAGACTAATAAAGCCAATGTTGCTGGTAATGTATTAACAAACTTGGAGGAAAATAGGGTACAAAGGTCAAGGGAAGAGAGTTCAGAGGATGAATGTGAAGTATCTGATATGCTTAAAAGTGGCCGTTCAAAACAATTTTATAATCAAACTTTTGGGGGTGGTAGAAGACCTAGAAATGAATGGAGCTATCCTTCTGGAAGGGGTGGATACCAGTACCCAAGGAATGAGGACTCCTGGAAGGGGCCTCCCACCAGAAACAGAGATGAAGGCTCCCAGTATCACCGCCACTTTAGAGGGAGGCCATATCGGCACGATAGAAGAAGATCAAACATGGGAGATGGCCATCGTGGACAGCAGTTTTCTTAAGAACAAAATCTACTGGTACATTTCAAGCTTAGTGGATGTGTGTGTTGACACTTAAAATAGTCCCTAAGGGTACATTTTTTTCTGCTTTCTTTAAAAGACCAGACCAGAATGCCCTTTTCTGATCTCAAAGAGTGCCATGTGTGGCCCCAGGGAAATAGATTTTCCCAAGTGTATAACATCTCAGCAATGAAAAATGCTAAATTTGGTTTATTAAAATTTTGGAGGATACATAGCTGTGTTTAAAAATGATTGAAAGTACAGGGTTTGTTTTTGTTTTGGGAGTTCCTTTCCCCTTCAAGAATACAGCTTCAGTGAGAACCTGCAGCAACTGAATATTATACATGAGAATGAGGAATGTTGCTCCAAACAGAATGTATATTGTAGCATACTGTTGTGTCTAAACTGTTTTTCTCCTATTTGGTGCCCTCCAGATGTGTTGTACTTCACATCTGGAGGGCACCAAATAGGATAAGAACAGTTTAGACACATTCCTGGATTGAAGGTAGTTGTGTGTTTGTTTTTTTGATATGCTTCCAATCCAAAGGCCTTTCATCTCAAATATTGAAACTTGAATGTATGAGATAGTCTCTTCCTGCTTCAATGAAGATACCACATATGGAAGTCAGCTATTCTTTGTCTTAGATGGCTTCTAATGTTTTATTCATAGGGGTATATATTTTTAATTTTGTAAAGCCTTTCTTGAACTAGTCAAACCAATCAAGAGTATCTGTGTGGAAGGTGGGTAGGAAGTTCAGTTCAGTGAATTCTTCCAGTCTTAACACTGGCATGACTGTGATGTTGCCTATGCCAATTGTGTATATAAGATAAAAGTAGATGCTGTGCATTTCTGAAATAGTTTTGCATCTGTTACAATAGAACTTTTAATATACTTTTGCACTGACAAATCCCTGAACAGTTTCTATGGGGGAGATGAATGGAATAAATTTTGAGTTGCATATTTTTTTAAAAAAGCTTATGCAATGAGCTATTGTACACCCTCACCTCTTTTTTTTTTGTCCTTTAGAGACTGATAGTACTGTTTGTAAAAATTTTTAAAGAGCTTGATTACATATCATAAAATGGAAGATTGCTTAACTTACTTTTTCAGTCAGTCTGTTTGCTTTTGTCTGTTCTGCAGAGTATAGCAACGTGCACTCCATGTTTCTTTCTTTGTAAAACTGAGCTGTGTATATTTGTATATAATATTAGAGTTTAAAAAAGGTGGTGGTTACTTTTCATGTGTCCAAAGGATTGTATAACTTTTTGATCAGGAGCCTAGAGTGAGCCTTTATTTACTTCAGATGCATGCTATATAATTAAAAATGTTTGCCCTTTTTTGATTTATATTTCCTTGATACTGATGTGTGAGTTGTTTATGTATCCCTGTTAATTATTCCTGGATAAAAGTTGTACAATAACAATGATATGAAGTTAACTATGGCCAAAGTTACTAACATTCTGTGATTATAGCTTTTCTGTGGTTTTCTCCGGGCTGTGAGGCTGTGTTCCAGAAGTTTATTCCTGACGTTTCGCCTGCATCTGTGGCTGGCATCTTCAGAGAATGGTTGGATAGGGGTGTGTGGGGTTTATATACTGTGAGTCCCTGTTGGAGAGAATATGTAACTTTGTGTATTTGAATGGCTAGTTCCTAGGGTGGGAGGATATGGAAGGAGGATTAGTGTCTGTTTGGCTAATGGTCCATTGTCTGCTGGAAATGGACCCCCAGGAACTAGCCATTCAAATACACAAATTTACATATCCGCTCCAACAGGGACTCACAGTATATAAACTCCACACACCCAACCATTCTCTGAAGATGCCAGCCACAGATGTAGGTGAAATGTCAGGAATGAACTCTTCTAGAACATGGCCTCACAGCCTGGAAAAAAACCATGGAAAACATATGTATGCTGGCCATGAAAGCCTTCGACTTCACATTCTGTGATTAAATTTTAAATATTCAGGATAATCACTCAATGTAGCCACCATAAGAGGGCAGCCAAACACTGCTCCCTGTCATTTAAAAAGGGTAAAACAGTCTTATGCCTAGAGTAGCTCCATTGAATCAGTGGTATTTATATAAATGTTCATTCCTATTCACTATTTGCTTCTTTGTGCCTATTTTATCTTGGCCTACTCCTTGATGGTATCTTGGGATACAGGTTGGCCCCTGTATCTACAGTTTCACTTGTCCACATCTGAGAAAATACATTCTCTCTAGGCATTTCTAGGTCCTCTGGTGCTATTCTATGGTCAACTTCTGGCATTCATCTAATTGAAAATAATAGGGTTCTCTGTTATCCACATGGGGTTGATCTGTACTTGAAACGTGATTAATGACACTTTATCTGTTTCCTGTATGGTGTTCTGTTCACGGGAAATCCTCTTATATAATTTTGATCAGCTTTCCCCTCCTCAGTCTCTCATGACACAGCTCATGCTTTTTAGGAAGGCCCCTGACTCTCCAGAGATTTTTTTAGGGATGATGGGTGAGTGGGTGGGGTTCAGTTCTGTTACTTGGCTTTTGGATGCAACGCTTCATAGTCCAGTATGTTAAAAATTTGAAAAATCTGTATAGAACATATAGACTTAAGCCAGTTGTTAGTCTCTACTAGTGCTTAGCATTTGAATTTAAGTGACTTCACAAGTTCCATTTGATCCACTATGTCTAGTTGGGACTAAAAGCTGGATTCAGGCCATAGTGCTCATTTACTCATGTAAAAGTACCAATGAGCATGAGTAGAACTAAAATGTATTACCTTTCACATTTACTTGAGAGGCTGATGACATTATGTGATTTATTCATATTAGATGCAAAATATACATTAGTGTTGAACTGCTTTTCAAATCTAGCTTAATTCATTAATTTCACTGGGTTTTCCTAAACTGATGCTCCTTTTCACTTCTGTTAGGACTGCTACGAAGTCCTTAACCTGTATGATTATCTGAGGTAATAGAGAAGTATGGTATTTCATATGTTTCTGTCTCGGCAAGGTAAGAGCTAGGAAAATGTCATAGTATCAGTCCAACTACACGTTTCATTGAATCATAGAGTGGAAGAGACCACAAGGGCCATCTAATCCAACCTCCTGCCCTGCAGAAGTACACAATCAAGGCATTCCCGACCATGCAGACTCTGTTTAAAAACCTCCAAAGGAGACTCCACCACACTCCGAGGCAGTTCATTTCACTGCTAAACAGCTTTCACTATCAGGAAGTTCTTCCTAATGTTTAGATGGAATCTCTTTTCCTGTAGTCCACTGCTCCATTCCTAGTCTCTGGAGCAGCAGAAAACAAGCTTGCCCCACCATCTTCAGTATGGCTTCTTCAAATATTTAAACATGGCTATCATGTCACCACTGCAAACTGCATTTATATGCAGTAGCATTTAAAAATGGGCAGCTCCATAGTAAACTATTCTATCCAGCTATGCTTTATAAGCAAGATACCAAAATGAAAATGGCCAAATTCAATGGGGACCTGCTTTTAAAAAGGTACAAGCATCAGTTCTCACATGTATAGCACCAGCACTCCTGTCTTTTATTGGTAGCAAATCATGTGGTAAACATCATTTTACATTCATCTGACATTAATTTATTATTTCTAAAGTAATGTGGTTACCCGCTGCAAGTTAACGTTTTCAACACTAACAAGTGAGGTCTTAGGCCATTTTCAATCAAATGGTGTTCAAAAGGTGAATGAACAACATACCTATGGTAGGGAAACAGGAGATGCAGCAGATCTCTGGCAAACATAATGGTACAGGCTATTACAGACCATGCTTTAGGACTGTGTGCCTGAAGTGGGCACTCTACAAATTTATTGGTCTAAAAATCCCAAGCCAACCTTACATTATTGGATTTGTATACATTTGTAACCTGGTTAGCTACTATACATATAGATCTACTTGCAAATGGTGGATTGCTTAGCAATTGGCTACAGTTTTTCCAATTGATTCCTCGTTTGCAAATGAGCTAACAATTGGCTGAAAGGAAATAGTGCTTGCTTAGTCTTCCAAGCTGTGTGGCACAAATGAGAGGATGTGAGTTCAGTGCTTTGTAAAATTTTGTTTCTGCTCCTGCCATGCAGCATTTTGCAAAGAACTTTAAATTAAGCTGCTTTCCAAGTTTCCAGGTAGCCATACCTGGTTCTGTGTTATAGGCTACTGGCTAGTAAAAAGTAGCAGGCTAGAAGGAAAGAGTAAAAGATTAAAGTAAGAGAGGGTTCTCCTCCCCCGACCATGTTAGACAAGCTTCTACTAGAAACCAATCAATTTTCTGGCATCAGAAAGAGTATAATGTACCCACATTTATGAAGTACAGTTGTCCCTCCACATTCGCGAACTTGACATTCGCGGTTTCGGTTATTCGCGGTTTTGGGAGGGGCCCCCCGGGCCCCCCCAAAACCGCGACACGGGGCCTCCAGAGGCCCCGTGAAAGACATAGAGGGAGCGGGGAGGCCCAGGGAGGCGTCCACGGGGCCCCCGGAGGCCCCATGAAGGCCTGGGGAGGGGTGGGGAGGCGATCCTGGGGCCTCCGGAGACGCTCCGGAGGCCCCAGGAAGGCTTGGGGACGGGGTGGGGAGGGCTGGGGAGGCGATCCTGGGGCCTCCGGAGACGCTCCGGAGGCCCCAGGAAGGCCTGGGGACGCGGTGGGGAGGACTGGGGAGGCGATCCTGGGGCCTCCGGAGCGTCTCCGGAGGCCCCAGGAAGGCTTGGGGACGGGGTGGGGAGGGCTGGGGAGGCGATCCTGGGGCCTCCGGAGACGCTCCGGAGGCCCCAGGAAGGCCTGGGGACGCGATGGGGAGGGCTGGGGAGGCGATCCTGGAGCCTCCGGAGACGCTCCGGAGGCCCCAGGAAGGCCTGGGGATGGGGTGGGGAGGGCTGGGGAGGCGATCCTGGGGCCTCCGGAGCATCTCCGGAGGCCCCAGGAAGGCCTGGGGACGCGGTGGGGAGGGCTGGGGAGGCGATCCTGGAGCCTCCAGAGACGCTCCGGAGGCCCCAGGAAGGCCTGGGGATGGGGTGGGGAGGGCTGGGGAGGCGATCCTGGGGCCTCCGGAGCATCTCCGGAGGCCCCAGGAAGGCCTGGGGACGCGGTGGGGAGGGCTGGGGAGGCGATCCTGGGGCCTCCGGAGCATCTCCGGAGGCCCCAGAAAGGCCTGGGGACGGGGTGGGGAGGGCTGGGGAGGCGATCCTGGGGCCTCCGGAGACGCTCCGGAGGCCCCAGGAAGGCCTGGGGACGGGGTGGGGAGGGCTGGGGAGGCGATCCTGGGGCCTCCGGAGCATCTCCGGAGGCCCCAGGAAGGCCTGGGGACGGGGTGGGGAGGGCTGGGGAGGCGATCCTGGGGCCTCCGGAGCATCTCCGGAGGCCCCAGGAAGGCCTGGGGACGGGGTGGTGAG
The DNA here is from genome assembly GCA_030847615.1 of Gambelia wislizenii. Classification (NCBI taxonomy): domain Eukaryota; kingdom Metazoa; phylum Chordata; class Lepidosauria; order Squamata; family Crotaphytidae; genus Gambelia; species Gambelia wislizenii. The sequence continues at coordinate 60,742,043 of JAUMIR010000005.1, read as the reverse complement.
GGCTGGGGAGGCGATCCTGGGGCCTCCGGAGCATCTCCGGAGGCCCCAGAAAGGCCTGGGGACGGGGTGGGGAGGGCTGGGGAGGCGATCCTGGGGCCTCCGGAGCATCTCCGGAGGCCCCAGAAAGGCCTGGGGACGGGGTGGGGAGGGCTGGGGAGGCGATCCTGGGGCCTCCGGAGCATCTCCGGAGGCCCCAGAAAGGCCTGGGGACGGGGTGGGGAGGGCTGGGGAGGCGATCCTGGGGCCTCCGGAGACGCTCCGAAGGCCCCAGGAAGGCCTGGGGACGGGGTGGGGAGGGCTGGGGAGGCGATCCTGGGGCCTCCAGAGCATCTCCGGAGGCCCCAGAAAGGCCTGGGGACGGGGTGGGGAGGGCTGGGGAGGCGATCCTGGGGCCTCCGGAGCATCTCCGGAGGCCCCAGAAAGGCCTGGGGACGGGGTGGGGAGGGCTGGGGAGGCGATCCTGGGGCCTCCGGAGACGCTCCGGAGGCCCCAGGAAGGCCTGGGGACGGGGTGGGGAGGGCTGGGGAGGCGATCCTGGGGCCTCCGGAGACGCTCCGGAGGCCCCAGGAAGGCCTGGGGACGGGGTGGGGAGGGCTGGGGAGGCGATCCTGGGGCCTCCGGAGACGCTCCGGAGGCCCCAGGAAGGCCTGGGGAGGGAGGGGGGAGGGTGTCGTTATTCGCGGTTTTTTCACATTCGCGGGGGTCCGCGGAACGGAACCCCCGCGAATGTGAAGGGACGACTGTATATCAAAAGACAGGAGCTCAATTTTTCCAAGAGTTGAGATGGACTAGGAAATCCTGGGTCAGGTATAAAGATTATCTGACCAGGAATGTTTGGTTTAACTTCTGAGTTGCGTTGAAATTAAAGCAAAGGTTTAATATACTTTATCTGTTAGATAAATGTATGTGATACATTAAACAAGCTAAATACAAAACTGTCTTATTAATAAAGAGGTAAGAATTATTTGAAATATTAATACTGAACTATCAAAGGAGAATAAAAGGTTATGGAAATTGCTTGGTTTAACAATTATGGATTGAAGAGAAATGATACATTTAAAGGATTGGGAATTTTGAGAATGTTCTTTTTGTTAAAAAATATGAGAGACCGATATGTTATCAGTAAGTTTCTAATAATTAGGTCAATTTTTAATTGTCTTTTTGCAGAAATATAAGAATAGTATAACTATGGGTTTAGATTATGAGTAGAGTTGGTTAAGTTGGAGAAATGATATTTGCCTTTATTGGATAAGTAAAACCTTACATTTTATAAGCAGTAGAGTGACATAAATGGTCATTATGTCTGATGAGGTTACTTTATTTAGTTCTATATAATTATTGTTAGGAAAGTTGGAAGCTAATATTTCTTCTTTGCTTTTTTTCTTTATCTTTATATTCTTTACTGTTTCTTTTTTTAGTATTAACTTTCTTTTTTTGTATTACTTTTTGGTATACCTTTTAATGTATTTGAAAATTCTTAATAAATAATACTCATGACATAATTCAAAGATACTCAGGTCAAGGCTCCAACTGTTATACAGTTGTCCCTCCATGTCCATGGATGTAAGTATTCATGGCTTGAAAATATTCTTTAAAAAATAATCTAAAAAGCAAACCTTGATTTTGCCATCTTCTATAAGGGACACCATTTTGCTATGCCATTGCATAGAATGGGACTTGAGCATTCACAGATTCTGGTATCCACGGTGTGTGTGTGTGTGTCCTGGAACCAAACCCCAGTGAATATGAAGGGACAACTGTACAGATGGCTTATGCTTAGCAGAGCCCATACCTACTGACCCATCCTAAAAATGTATTTTCAAATTAAACTCTTTCCAGTGGTATGATTTAACAACTAGGGCTGAGATTCTAGATCAACCACTTAATTAAGCAGTGTCTCCTGATTCCCCCCCCCCCCCCAATTCTGTTTTACTGGGCAGCAGCTGCTGTGAATGATAGAGGTCTGTTCTACTAGTAATGAGATTGCACAATACTGATGCTTCCATGCCTGTTCAACCAGCACTCGCCAGTGCAAAAAAATCAGAAGCAGGATTCTTATCACCATTCCTTGCACCGGAAATGGGGTGGTGGTGGAAATGTCGGTATGCTGCAGCCCAATCAATAGAACAGACCTTTATGGTTCACAGCTGCCACTGCCCAGTGAAGCAGGATTGGGAGACTTTTACAGTGGTGGCAATAGTGCCACAATTGTGAATAAAAACTGGCTATGCACCCATAACTGTGATAGTGAATTCCAGCCTAGGTCTTGTGTAATATATTCAATGGTCAGGGAACCATCTAATTAATTCACAATGAGCATAAAATCAGCAATGCTGGATAAAGAACCCACCTAGCCCTCAAGACAAGATTATGCACAGTGTTTGAACTTTAATTTGATTTACTAACATTCAAACAGCTATAGATTGAGGTGGACATTTATTTATGAAACCCCCATTTACAGAGAGCCAGATCTTTTAAAATAGTAATTTCTATGTCTTGACATGTACAAACCATCTTGTACAGAAAAACAACTGAAAGACTTAAAATTGGAAACATGTCAGCATTTGGTACATTAATAAGTTAAATTTGAACCCAAATCATCTTGTTGTGAAAAAAGCAGTCTCCTCATATGATAGATTTCAGCTGTCTCTGCTTTGAAATACTACATCCAAAAGATGGCCTTGTCAGGCACAAAAAGTGGTACTGACACTGCTACTGGGCAGTAGAAGTTATATGCCAGTAACATTCTATTGTAACTTCTGGAATGAGTGCAGTATTTTAAAACCTGATTGCATTTCATATAACAAACTTTTCACTTTTATAAACTGATGACCAACTTTTCATTTAATCATCTAAGAAAAAGTAATTTCCACTTTTCTTCTGTTCCACATCCTGGAAAAGAAAAACAAAATGCCTTTAGTAACATACTTACATCTACAGTTGTCCCTCCACATTCGCGAACTTGACATTCGCGGTTTTGGGAGGGCCCCCACGGGCCCCCCCAAAACCGCGACACGGGGCCTCCAGAGGCCCCGTGAAAGACCTGGAGGGAGCGGGGAGGCCCAGGGAGGCCTCCACGGGGCCCCCGGAGGCGCTCCGTAGGCCCCATGAAGGCCTGGGGAGGGGTGGGGAGGCCTTCGCGGGACGCCCGGAGGTCCTCCGGAGGCCCCGCGAAGGCCTGGGGAGGGGTGGGGAGGCCTTCGCGGGACGCCCGGAGCCCCTCCGGAGGCCCCGCGAAGGCCTGGGGAGGGGTGGGGAGGCCTTCGCGGGACACCCGGAGGCCCCACGAAGGCCTGGGGAGGGGTGGGGAGGCCTTCGAGGGACCCCCGGAGGCCCTCCAGAGACCCCGCGAAGGCCTGGGGAAGGAGGGAGGAAGGGCCGGGGAGGCCTCCGCGGGGCCTAGCAAGGCCCTGCGAAGGCCTGGGGAGGGAGAGAGGGAGGACCGGGGAGGGAGGGAGGAAGGACCGGGGAGACCTCCGCGGGGCCTAGCAAGGCCCTGCGAAGGCCTGGGGAGGGAGGGAGGAAGGCCTTGGGAGGGAGGGAGGGCCGGGGAGACCTCCGTGGGGCCTAGCAAGGCCCCGTGAAGGCCTGGGGAGGGAGGGAGGGAGGGCCGGGGAGACCTCCGCGGGGCCTAGCAAGGCCCCGCGAAGGCCTGGGGAGGGAGGGGGGAGGGGAGTCGTTATTCGCGGATTTTTCACATTCGCGGGGGTCCGCGGAACGGAACCCCCGCGAATGTGAAGGGACGACTGTACTAGAGAACCCTATACATATTTTGCAGACAAGGAAAAGTTCTATAAAAGAAACTTTAATGTTTGTTATGCTTTCTGCTCGTACCTTGATTGAATTGAGTTTGTTTATTCTTGGTCTGTAATTGTTTGGATCTCTTCTGAAAGTAATTTCAAGCTGAGACAAAAACTTATTCATGCCAGCCAAAAGAGTTTGTGGGCTGAAAAAAAAAATAGAGAAAGCAAGCAGCTTATAAGTAAATGGAAAATATTTTACACTTTCCCATTAACAGCAATTTTGATTAAAACCAGCAATGCAATTACTACAATAAATTACATCCATACTAATTTAAGGTTAACTGCTTTTTGGGGTTTGCCTGAAGAACATTATTTAGAATATATCCCATGGCTGCTGTGGCTGTCACTGGAGCTTTTTCCATGCACCACTATCATGATACAATCCAGTAGAGCTCAATGTCGCTATGCCATCTTCTTGAAAAATCCAATGATCTCTGCCCAAACAAAGGAGCTCATTGCTTCACAAAGGGACAGGGATATGCTGGATGCCAGAGAGGTTGCCTCACTGCTGCAAAAGGATTTAAATTTTACTGTCTTTTTGTGTTAACTCCACATGGCCAGGAAGTAGGAGTGGCCTCTGCCTGCATGAAATCCCTCACCTGAAACACAAGTAACACCTGAAACAGCAGGTAGGCCTATGACTCCCAACATTGGTATTGTCTATGAGTGGGGGAAAAACTCGAACATGTCTGAAAAAGCAGGCATTAGCAACGATGTGACCTGTCTTCATGGTCAAAAGAGCCCCCCAAACTCCGCATGATCCCCTAGCTAAGATGGTGGTCTCAAGTGACTCAATTTTAAATCTGTCACCATCAATTTTTTTTAAGTTCCCCATGGTGTGCACAAGCAATAGTTTGTATTTACAAAAGAAAAAGAGTACAAGATCGCCGACGATTGCCCTTGCTTAGCCAAAAAATTAATATTGTGGCTGCATACACTTTCCCTGTTTGCTTGCCCCGCTGCCATACTCACTCAGCCAATCGGATTATGCTGCCTGTTTGTATCTGTGCAAATGTGAGTGTTCAAATGATCGCACATTCCCATGTCATACAGAGCTTTTTAAAAAATCTGGACAAAGCCCCAGATGCAACACATGGACTTTGCAGTGGATTTGGCTGTCCCCTTCCACATGTTCTACACATGTCTACATGAATGGATCGCCGTACGTTCACATCCTGTTCGAATTATTTTGACTGTATAGACAAGACCATTGTCACTTTTCTTTAACATCTTTTGCCTGATGAAGAAGCAAGTAGAGCTTCAAAAGCTTGCATCATGTGTTTTGCACTTGCTTGGCCAATAAAGGTATTGCTTTTTTGTGGATTTTGTTATGCCATCTACTGACAGCCCATTGTACCTCTAATATGAGTGAAGTGGGACTGTGGGGAAAAAGGCCAGAGGATACATGCCAACATGCTATTGAACAGATAATTAAGCCACAAAAAAACCTTTTTGACTTTTTTAGAACTGTAAAATTTCTCATACCATTTTGAGCTGTCCAATATCCTTTCCTCTAAAACTTACCTTTCAGCAGCAATGATGAGGATCTGTCTGCACATATATACACTCCCCTTGTACAGGGCTTTTTTTAAGGCCCTAAAGTTTTAACAGAATGTTCGCACTGCAGAGATATGTTGGAGCTACAATTTACCAGGAGAGCCAACGTGGTTTTGAGTGTTGGACTAGGACACTGTGAGGCCTGGGTTTGAATCCCCACTCAGCCATGGAAACCCACTGGGTGATCTTGAGCAAGTCACATTCTCTCTGCCTCAGAGGAAGGCTGGAGTAAACACCCTCTGAAAAAATTCTGCCAAGGAAACTCCATGATATGCTGACCCTAAGGTGAATCTAAGTCAGAAATAATTTGAAGGCACACAACAACCGTTTGCCATGTTTTCTATAGCCTTTACTTATGTTGGGATTTTCCTGTTGGAAGTTTTTCTAAGCTCAGTAAAGGTCAAGGGGCAGGTCACCCATTCATCTTGTCCTTGCTCAGTCTTTGCTGCTAGCAGCTAGGTTTTGGGAAAAGTAAAAAAGGCCAGCTAGACAGATCAAAAGGCTTTGGATTATGGACAGCTGGCAGGGAAGGATTTCAAATTCACTATTGCTGGCATCCTGTTCAATAATTATGATGTCTGATTTACACTTTTATCCAAGGTACCTGCACATGCTGGTCACAGCACATCCAGATAGAAGAAGAGAGCTGGACATGTCTCCTTACATCTCCCTTCTCTCCAGCAACCTGGAAATGGCATGTTGGGGGTGGGGGTCTGTTCTGCTGAAAAGTTTTGTTTTGGGAGGGAGAAAAGTAGCATTAGGAGATGTAGATATAGAGATGTAATTATTCCTCCCAATGCAGGAGCTTGGACTAGATTTCAAAGAATTTTCAGGAAAAACATGGGAAAACACATCCTGATCTGTACATATGTCCATCTCTACCTGTGTCATTTCTGACTAATAGCAACCCTATATCATGGAGTTTTCTTGGCAAGTTTTGTTCAGAGGGGGTGTGCCTTTACCTTTGCCTTCCTCTGGGGCTGAGGGAGTGTGACTTGCCCAAGACCACGCAGTGGGTTTGAGTTTCCATGGCTGAGCAGGGGTTCAAACCCTGATCTCCACAGTCATAGTCCAATGCTCAAACCACACCACACTGGCTTACATTTGTATATATACTTGAATATATACAAAAATGAATTCAGCAATAAAACATATCCAGAAAATTATAGCTGAGCAATCAGCAAAGTACCATTCACAATAGCTTATTTATTTATTTACTTCTAGCAATTGTCAAGGAGAAATCAGTGGCCTTAAATAAAACCTAACTTTTTTTTGGAAATGAAACACAAAAAAGGCCAGAAGGAGTACTTGTATATACCTTTCCCAAGAAGAAAGCTTCTTTGTAAAGAAGCAATAAAATTAGAGCATGTTCCTGCTATTTAACTGCTATGTAAGTTTGTAAGATTTAGAATTTTACCTCCTTTTCTGAGATTGCCATTTGTGTTAAAATGCACTTTTTTGTTTGTATTTCCTCCATTCTGTTTGCAATTTTAAAAATCACACCCCTTTTAAAACTTATTCCCTCCTGTATTTGTTAGATGCTTTTGGTATTTGTTGCTATTTTCCCTGAAACATTTAACAAATAGTTTCTTGTTCAACACTGCATCACTATCTTAATTCTGTATTTGAGATAATGCCGAATTTCAATGCTGCCTAAAACACACCAGAAGTGTTAAATATGTTCACAACTGTTGGTAGATACTTTTTTAACTCACAAGTTTCCAGAGTATGCCAGAAACCATCGTCCTTACTCGGAATGCATCATGACAATTCCACACAAAAACTCACCAATAACTGGCAAGACCAAAATCTAGAGGCAGCTCATGTCCCAAAAGCAATATATACATTGATTGCAAAACGTTAATATACACATTACATACTAGAAGTGTTCCCCTTTGATTATCCATGCTGTTTATTACCTGTTAGCCAGTGTGCACTTGGATGGAATTCCATCAAAGACAATGACACGATCCGCTAAGTAGGTAGCCATGATGAAGTCATGCTCTACCACAAAGGCAGTTTTTTTAGCATGGAGAATGAATCTGAAATAGAAAAGAGATATCATGAAGCTTTTTCAAATGAGATTAAAAAAAATTTTTTTTTCAGATACCATGGAAACATCTTTTGGGCATTTAGCCCTCTTTCTGAATTTACCACCCAGCTTACCGTTTGACAACTCTAGCTGCCATCAGACGTTGTTCTGAGTCCAGGTATGCAGAAGGTTCATCAATCAGGTAAACATCAGCAGGCTTGCCAAGACAGAGCGCAAGAGCAACACGCTGCAGCTCACCACCAGACAGTGTTTGTACCTGGTAGAAGCAACATTTTAAAGGTTCATTTGATGTATTCAGTAAGACCTTTAAAGATCAAACATGGTATCACATGGCCAATACCTCTTGATCAATGATATTTTCAATCTGCAGAGGCTTCATTACATCTGTCACAAACTGTGGATGGGTATAGGCATCTCGAATCTTTTCATGAAGCAGCTGACGTACACTTCCCTGTTCAAATAAGAAATTCATAGGTCAGGTCAGTACCTCTGATTCATATTATGCCATTTTTTCACCACTAATGCAGAAAAAGTGTGAAAATGAAATAATCCATACTTACAGTAGATTTAGGGCTGATCTTTTGTGGCTTATAGCTAACATTTAAAACTGGTACTTCACCTGAAAGAAAGAGACTGTATGTAGTCATCTATCTAAAATAATAAAGGTAAGATGATATGTTTCTGTCTCAGAGCTTTCCCCCTCACTCCAAGACTATGAAAAATAAGCTTCTGAAATTTGCCTTGCACACAAGGGGGACTCCAGAGGTTAATTTGTTTTTTACTGTGTTTATGTTTTTGAAGCTTTAAGTACCAACCCCAGTAGTTGGTGGCAGAATCCTTAATGAGTGCATGGCAGAAGGGCACAGGCCAAAGGCCAGAATGATAAGCCCCCCCCCACCACCACCACCACGGACAACTCCCAAACCAGGGAAATGAGAGATGCAGGCTCCCCATTCCACTCACACACAGTTCTAAGGGTGCACCATGGCAGTGCACATGCCAAGGGAGCCCCATAGCTATGGATTCACTTAGATGGCTGGGAGGGGAGGGTGTACAATAAGTACAGTGACAGTTATATAACTTTGCTTAAAGGCTTGGACACATCAAATGAAAAGCCATTCCAACCCATCCAAAGCCAAGTACTTTTTCCTATATTTAATACAAAGTTTATCAATGTATTCAGCTTTATGTTAAACCAATATATATATACATTACTTTTATCATCAGGTGTAAGTTTCCCTGCAAGCATGCGAATGAATGTTGTTTTCCCAGTTCCTAAAAGAGAAAACAAGTAGCATCAAAACATATGTCAAAAGCTATGTCTGTGGTCACTCTTCAATGGAAACAAAGCCTTGTCTGCTTGAAATAAGGTTGAACTTTCTATGGAATCCTACAGAAACCATAGTCACTGCATTAACATTTAAAGATGGGGTGAACAACTGCAGAAGGCTAGAGGACTGCATTAGTCCCCCAGATGTGGTGGAACTACATCCCTTGCCCTCTAGTTGCCATTTTTGGACAAAACATTTATCTGAAAAAGTTTACAAGATTTGTTTTTGACCCCAAGGGATCTCGAAACATAGTGGAAATGTCCTCTACATCCCTAGAGTGCATTTGGGGGCATTCTGAAGCAACAACATTTTTTTGACCGCTGGGGCCCATGTGTAGCCCATGGGCCACACTTTGCCAACTCCTGATTTAAAGAGATACTGACTGTATTTAAGAAACACTTTTACTAAAAGAGAAGATGTGCTGACAAAGAACATTTTTCAGAAGTGTACAAAGTGGTTCTGTGCTGTTTTCACTTCCATATTTACTACTAATTACTACAATACTCTTAGCCTCTTGCTTATGTGCTCTAAATGGGACTACCTTGAACGACTAGAAACCTCAGCTGGTATGGAATGTAGCTACAGGCTTACCTCAGTTAATAAAAGCCTCTGACAAAGAAGTTCTCCTTTGCAAAGTCTTTATCTCCCCAGTCCCCACTTTCCTCCTTGTTCTCTTGTCCAGATTCCTCTTTTTATCAGCTCAAGCTTTACTGCATTGTTTACTGCAAATGCACTACTGCAACTGAGCTCCAAAAGCGTTTTATCTAGCCCTCCATTATCCTCCCAATACTAATATGTTCTTCTGCTCTAACCCATTCTATTGTAGCTCTGCTTGCCTTGCTACAAGAGGCAAGGTAAAAAGCAGCTTCCTCCAGAATCCCTTACTGATCATGTTTGCAACAAAGCAAAGAGAAGAGAGGAAAGCAGAGCAGCCTGCCTCACCAGCTCTTCCCTGCATGATAAAAAGAAAAGTATGGCCACCAAAATGGAAATCATAAAAAAAATTGAGGTTAGTGAAATAATAAAAAAAAATCATGCCTGGATGCATTTTCGAAGAAGCTTTTAAGTGGTTTCTACAATCTGCAACATGTTTTTGTTTACTTCTGCAAGGCTTAGCTGGCTTGGTTGTTTAATTTCACATGTGGATATTGTTAGCTTTAAACAATAAGTTACTGAAATATGTTGAAATGCTGGGTTTTTTTTGGTAGTGTAGCAACCTATCCCTATTCTTTTCACGTTATTTCAGTTTCTAGTATGAAATTTTCTGTTCCAAGTAGTAGTGCCTAAGAATAGATCTATTTTGTGAACTTCAGTATACCTGTAACTGCCACAGGAGCAGGTCACAGAGTTCCAGGGAGTACAATCTCCCAATGGTCTTTCAGGCACAATTCAAAGTGCTAAATGCTTGACTTAAAGCCCTAGATGGTTGTTCACACCCATCCTATAAGAGCAATGTTCTGTCACATCTTTAGAGCTCAAATGAGAGTCCATGCTTAATTGAATGTATATATTATGCATGGTATATACTGAAGTTTACAAAGTACAGTGGACCCTCTGTATTCGGGGGCAGGTTAGTTCCAGAGCCCTCTGCGGATAGCAAATACCATGGATTGTTGAGTGCCATATTTTTTAAAAAAATTATTATTATTATTTATTTGTTCATTATTGTACATTATTGTACAGATCTTCATCTTCTAGTAAATATACAAACTAACATACATTTTAACTTCATAACACACATCACTGATACATTTGATGGAAAGAGACAGATATTTGAAATATCAATCTTGAAGATTTCCCTCACATTGTCTTTTCTACATATCCGTTAATTCCTTTCTGTCTTTTACTTCCGCTCCTCCCTCTTTCTTTCCCTTTTACACTCTCTTCCTGCCTCTCTCTGCTTCACTCCTTCTTCTCATTCTTATCTCTTCTAAACACTTTCTCATACCTTCTAATCACTTACATTTCTCTCTCTCTTAATTCACGCCTAAACTTCCTCTTTTGGTTCGTCTCTGGGTTAATCATTTGTTATTTGAATATTTCTCCACGTTACCTCAATTTTCTCTAAAGTCTGATTCTTCTCCTATTTCAATTATTACTTCCATAAACTACCCATTATAACATACATATCAATTCCAATGTAGATATCAGTACAAGTATAGGTAGCTTTAAATATATTGTTTTCCACTTTATTATTAATCAAAGACATGTTTTGCTTCCATTCTGATTGTTGAGTGCCATATTAATCAATGGGTGCTGCTATTTTAGTTACAGACACCACCATTTTAGGTGTGAGCGCTGTCATTTTAGGTATGCAGTGACAATCCGTGGATGCTCAAATTGGCAGATATTGGACCCACGGAAATGGAGGACCCATTGTAATATGAAATAAGAGCTAAGGACTCACAGTTGTGACAAAATGTAAGAGACTACTAAAGTTCATGATCCCCACTTTTTGGAATGGGTAATTACAGTTTTACAGCAGTTCTACAACTTCTATAATTATTGACCATTACTGATGCTGGCTGGTGCTTACAGGACTATTAGTCCATATTCGTACAGTTTCTGGAACATACTAGGTTGTATACCAACCACTGAGACATTACCAGCTTTAGAAATACTCCTATTAAGGCTTTCTCAGTGGCTGCCCCTAGGCTATGGAACTCCCTTCTTAGTGAGGCTAGAGTGGCCCCCTTCTTAGAAGCCCCACTTTTAAAATTATTAATCTGATAGGTTTTTGAGAAATAAAGATTCTTAAAGAACAGGCTTTTAAGAGCTGCAGTATTGCTTTTGCTGTTTTTTAAAAACTAGTTTAATTTCCATTTTAAGGTTGATCTTTTGTATTTATGTAGATTTTATTTCAATTTGTATGTTGCCTTGAGTCCACTGTGGGGAAAAGGCAGAGCATAAAGTTAACAACAATGAGGAGGAGGACGTGAAACATCATGCCTTCATCATACTGAAGTCCAACAACTGCAGACTTCTGTCCTCCATTTGTATCATTAACAAGAATTTAGAAAGGTAAGGGTTACAAGACACTGAATATACTGCAATTTTAACAAATGAGCTCAAAAACAAGCAGTATCCTTGCCTGAACTCCTGACATATCTGGATATAAATCACTCAAAACTGATTACACTAATGTTTCTAAACTGAAAGATACTCACCATTTTCTCCCAGCATTACCATTATCTCAGAGTCAGTGAATTCTCCAGCTATAATTGACAGCTCAAACTCCCCCATCTTTTTTCTCATTCCAGGGTATTTATACATACACATCTTCTTAACTTCTTCTTCATTAGCTGTCTCTGCTACTTTAAAAACTAGGGATGCATCTCTGAATCTTAGATTTTCTGTTGGAACATAGCCATCCAAAAAAATATTTATACCTGTAAAAAGAGAAGCCTTTACTAGTAAGGGTATCAAACCAATCATTAGTTTGTCAAACGACAATAGACTATAAGACAATGCAGATCAACCGTTTGTCAAATATCACCTACTTCATAAGAAGTATGAGAAGCCAAAGAACATATACAAAATGTTTTGTTCTTTGTTGTAAGAGTACACACTGAGATGTGTGTATCTGTGTGTGTGTCCACATGTATTACAGAAACAAAAAAAGCCAAATTATTCACAGCATAGGTAGGTCTTCTAGAGAAGGAGCATAAAAAACAGAAAGTAAATAAAGAGTCCAAAGAATAGCTACCTTCTCTTACGCTGAAAGGCATAGTGACGACACCATAAGCACTTGGCACACCATATAAGCAACAAATAAAATCAGAGAGATAATCAAGCACACTCAGATCATGTTCTACGACAATGATGTACCTGGAAAACAAATGTTAGAAGTTTATTCCTAGCAAAGGACTGATAGACATAAGAACATGAGTTTTAAAGATTATTCAAGGAAAATCATGCCTAAAACAAAATTGATATGCCATTTTATTGCTAATGGCTGTTACTGCCATGTAAACAGTGCATTCTCAGCACAATGGTAAATAGAACTGAAGTACAGTATTGTAAATTCTATCAGCTTTATTTTATTGAAACATACGTGTAAGAATAAATTTATTTTTTTGCTTCACCTTTTTATTTGTAAAACTGAATGAAATACAATACACCATCAAGATGGGAACCCAAGTCTAAGAAACATGTAGGAAAGCAGACAAAATGCTAAGGACTTTGAAGATTATGACTGGGATTTTCTTAAGATATGATAGTAAAGAAACTTGTGGGATGTTTGCTTCAACAGAATGAAGAACCTTTGTCTCTACAGATATTTTGGACTGCAATTCCCATAAACCACTGGCCATGCTGGCTGGGGCATCTGGGAATTATATCCCAAACATTTGGAGGGTCACAGGTTCCTCACTCCTGTTCTAGAAGCAAGCAATATTAAGTTATCCTGCTTCTCAATTAACACTAGAAACTAAGAGCATAATCCTCAGAACTGGTAAACGAATAAAGTACTCAAAGTGAGGTACAATAGTATCTGTTCCAGCTCAAATAATGAAACCAGATATTGTGCTATGAGTGGATAAAGTTTGAGACCAGAAATAAAAATAAATCTGTTTCAGAGATGATAGATATTCATCTCTTTTAAATGAAGCAATAGTATTACTCCAGTTCAAAAAGGAATGGGAAAAGGGTTTAAAAAAGATCACTCCTGGGCCACACTGGGGGTGGGGAGAGTGGTGGCACAGACATAGAAAAATTACACCCTAGAGGATGTAAGTGGCATTTTGAGTAAATTTAAAGCTTACAAATACGTTTTTCAGGAATGAACAGCATGCCATTCTGAGCTCTAGCAAGGGAAGTGTGTGCCTCTTCATCCTTCAGTCATGGTCCACCCTGTTTAAAAACACCATATCTGTACAGTGCTCACCTGTCTGGGTTTATTAAAGATCGAATAGTAATGGCAGCCTTCAGTCGTTGCTTAACATCTAGGTAGCTGGAGGGTTCATCAAACATGAAGCTATCCAAAACAGAGTAAGAGAAGCTTTTAATTTTATCAAATCTAATATACATTCTTCCCTAGATTATATCTTTCCTTCTAATAATGAACTCAAGTGGGCAGAGTGACAAAGGGATTACAGCCAACAGGAGGCACTGAGAAGAAGAATTATGTCAGCATGCTAGGTGAACCTCAAGAATGTAAGAGTACAGTGTATTTTAAAAATTAAAAGGGAACAGGCCATCATGCCCTCACAAATCAATCCAATGAGGACAGAACACGATCTGTAGCCTCCAGAAGGTAAAGAACATTGAATCAGTTTGAAGGTGGCAAGTGACATCCCTGGGCGGGGTGGGGGGCACATAGAGTGAACTGGCCTGCTTGAATCTACAGTTTCAAGTGTCTTGGACATCACAGCTGGCTGGGACCCTGAACAGGAGTTGCCCGGTTAGAGTGAGGATTCACTGTCACATTTTGCAACATATTCCACTTGTTTGAACTCTAATGCTCCTGCTCCCCTCAATTATACTTAATTCTGTTCTGACATACTATAATCTACAGTAGCTAAAAGGCAACAGGAAGATTTCAATGGCTAGATCCAGTCTGCTAAACAATTGGCTCTGCCCCATCAGACCTTATTTGCTTAGGTTCACTTCAGTAATTCTGTCCTTCTGAAACTGTGGAAGAAAGGTTTTTTCTCCCCCAACCAACAAATTGTATCTTAATTGTACTTTTCCTTGCCAAATTTACACAGAACTGATCCCACAATATAGTACTCCTAGGAAACTGTTTATTATCATGGATATGATAATGAACCAAGTCAAAGCCACTTATCTTTTTATAATTTTACTTCTGCAAACAAAAAGCAGCTGGGACAAAAACAGAACTGAATAATGCACATGGGATCCTCCTTTTCTACCAGCCAAAGTAGCAAAGCTACTAATGTTTCCAACAAACATGGTTACATACATATCAGCCTTTTGGATGCAAACTACAGCACAGGCAAATCTCTGAAGTTCTCCTCCTGAGAGATCTTCAACATTTCGTTCTCTTAGATGAGACAAATCTGCAAGAGAGATACTTATTTGTTTCTGCATACACACATATATAGAAAACAAGTTAAAATGTCAGTTTGCTATACTTAAAAATATCCACTTTTATATACAGTGAATTCCCTCAAATATTTCTCTTTACACATACAAGTTTCCCAGGACAATAGTACTTCAGCATTCACTTCAGTGAACAAACACATCTCCATATGAACCTGGACTGGATGGAAAGTGCCTCTTCTGTTCACAGGATGGGCTAAAATTCAAGTAGAGGCTGGGGGGATTTGTTGATTCTTCTTTTGCACAGTCCCCCATGTCACCTCCCCTACAATCTCCTTGAATCCTCAGCAGATTTCAAGGGCATTATAACCTCCAAGGGTGAAGGGAAAAAACAGCAAAAATAGCCCTTCCTCTAACAGAAGCATCTTGTGAGCAAAGAACTCTACACAGGAACTCTGGATTCAACTCCCTCTATTGTCTCCCTGGACTTGCCTCCACATCAAAGTGAATGTGGATTTGCTTCTGCATCAAAGTGAATGAAGACGATTCTCACTGGAGTTTCAGGTGAGAAGCACAGGCTATATCAGGTTGTCAGCCAAATGAAAAACAAACTGCCATTTATTCTCGAGTGGCTGTCAAGATTCTTATGTGATCTTGGATTCTGCTGCTTTGCAGAAATGTAGGGGGGCTCAATTTAGTATCTGTCCTCTGCAAAAATATGTTTAAATGTTAGCGCAGCGGGTACAAGTTTGGTAAATTTCTGGATGACCAAACTAGAATGGTTTTGACAGCCACTGTATTTCTTCCCATTCCTGGAAAGCAGGTTCCAGAAGGTGGTGAGGAAGGACTCCTACTGTTCCCTATGACTTTTGGCTTTCAGGGTTTTACCAATACTGTCATGAATAACTGCTCTTTTTTCCCCAACTCGAGGCTACAGAGGCAATTGAAACCAATGGGACAAGTTTATCACAACTAACACAGTTTCTGCTGATTGCAATGGGACTAAAGCATATCCAATTTAATCTGGATCCAACTCGCTGTTGGTTATCCTGAAGGTCCTAGATGGAACGTCAGGAAATATGTACAGTAAGATCCCCATATCTGTGGGAGATTGGTTCTGGGTCCACTGTGGATAATGAAATCCATTGATAATAGTGAACACCATTGAAAATAATGGGACTTCCGGTTTAAAATACCATAGAGTTGCCTTGGAAGACCTAGAAAATGGCTAGAGAGGATACATTGTTTTCTGCTGCTCCAGAGACTTGGACATGAAGCAATGGGTTCAAACTACAGGAAAAGAGATTCCACCTAAACATTAGGAAGAACTTCCTGACTGTAAGAGCTGTTCAGCAGTGGAATGCACTGCCTCGGAGTGTGGTGGAGTCTCCTTCTTTGGAGGTTTTTAAGCAGAAGATGGATGGCTATCTGTTGCAAATGATTTGATTGTGTATTCCTGCATGGCAGGGGGTTGGACTAGATGGCCCTTGTGGTCTCTTCCAATTCTATTATGATTCATTTTCTAGGAAGACTCTATGGTAGCTATGCTGAAACTGAAACTGTGGATGACTGAATCAGTGGATACAGTGGTCCTACTGTGTGTGTGTGTGTGCATATATATCCCATCTACACACACAGATATAAGTTTTAAAAATGCCTTAAGTTATTAGCTGCTAATATGCAACATTTCTCACTATACAGTCTATAGTCAAATACATTAAAAATCTACTGTAATTAAAAATAATTAAAATGAAGGTATAAACCTATCCCCAATACCTTTATATAAAGACATCACTTACCAAGCTGCTGACATACAACAGTCTGTGTGCCTGTTTCGTCCTTTCGGTCCAATATAGAGCCCACTGTTCCCTATCATTGTAAGACAACAATCAGGCCCTAAGTCACAATGAGATACTACATGACAACCACAGCTTTCTTGTAATGCAGATGAGAACTCTCACTTTAAATCTTTCCCAAAGAACTGAAAAAAACTCCCCTATTTGATCCCTCTTCCTGTTTAGTTAATAATTTTACTCACTTTAGCAGCTTTGGGAATCTGGTCCACATACTGAGGTTTAATTATGGCCTTAAGGTCGTCTTCCAGAATCTTTGTGAAGTAGTTCTGTAACTCAGATCCTCGAAAGTAAGTCAGGATTTCTTGCCAATCAGGTGGATCCTATATAAAAAATATTTTAAGCAAGCATTTTAGGGGTGCAAAATCATGCCAAAACAATACATCAAAAGCATTCTGAGAATGTCTTTCAAGCTCTCCTGCAGGGGCAGTTGTTTTAGATGTAAACTACATATTCATCAAGGCAGCAGTCAGCAGTTTAGTGCTCCCCTCATTTCCTCTGCAGCATATTTGTTCAGGTCAGAGAAGCTGACAGATACTATTTTTAGGAAGCTAGTTTTTTGAAGAGAAACGTAAGTACAAGAGTATCTTCAAGATTCTAAATTTAGCTCATCTGTATCCTATTGAATACAGCTAGCGGTGGTTACTCTGCACCTTCCCATTGGCAGTTAACTTCTAGGAGAAATCTTGCAATTTTAATACTGGTAAATAGTTAAAATCCATGAGTCTTACCCCCAATGTTTATTTATACACTCTCCTGGCTATAGCTACTTGGGAATCAACTAGTTCAACAATATCTGAAAGTCCGTACTATCCTCAGCCCTATTATATGGGATGCACACCCAACACTATGCACAGCTGAAAAATGCAGAGTGCCAGGAGATAATGAAGAACTGACTGTAAGAAGAGGGTAATAACGTGTTGAAAAGGCTAAAGGGAATAGAGTGTAAAGGTGTGTTTGTATATATATACCCACACCTGATCTAGGATACTGTCTCCACGACACCTACCCCTTCCACTCACAATTCCTTGGCCTTAATGAAGCTAACAGCTAACATCTTCACACAAAATATGAAATTTGTTGTGCATTTCCTAACATACATATCTGCATATTTCTGTTTTTCAATAGTATACTGGTTTTAATCATTAATGCAACCGAGTTGGTTCAATCGAGACTAAATCATACTTTCAGCAGACCCACTGAAATTAAATGGACTTTAACCATTTAACCATGTACTGATGATTTCAATGGACTGGTTGTAAGTAGAATTAACTCAGGATACAACCTATGGCTACCAGTTAAACAAACTCTACTAGTTCTCATTTGCACAATAATGAAAAACAAGGGAGTTTAAAAGAGGGGTAGGGAACATGTTACATGTAGCTTACAAAGTCTTTGTGGCCCCTGAAGCCCCCAGGACATCACTCACGGTCCCAGACCCCTACCCATTTTTTCCTTAACTGGGTGATTTTTCACCTCGAAGTGGTCAAAAATAACTGAAAACCATGGAATGCTGCTGTTTGTGTGCCTCCTGTTGCCCAAAACAAAAATTACCCTCAGTTGAAAACCAAAGTGACCTCATGTCACTTTCAGTTTCATTTCAGTGCAGCAATGCAAGCCAGCAGGAGCGTGGTGCCCTCTCCCACTGCAGCTTCTCACTCCTAGTTTAAAACAATGTTAGATCATCA
Source organism: Gambelia wislizenii (assembly GCA_030847615.1). Taxonomy (NCBI): domain Eukaryota; kingdom Metazoa; phylum Chordata; class Lepidosauria; order Squamata; family Crotaphytidae; genus Gambelia; species Gambelia wislizenii. The sequence goes on along the minus strand of JAUMIR010000005.1, from coordinate 60,723,755 downwards.
TCCTTGGTACATGTTTGCAATACTTACATCATATTTCCCAAGGTTTGGCTTCTGTTTTCCTGCTAGGATTTTCAAGGCAGTTGATTTTCCAATACCATTTGTTCCAACCAACCCCAGCACTTCTCCTGGACGTGGAATAGGCAACCTTTGGTGTTAAAAGTAAATGGACAGAGCAATATATTAAGCAAGACACACACTCTTCCCTTTCAATCATTATACGTGCATCATGTTACTTATTACCAACAATAGTTACAAAATATTTTAAGAATTAATGGGATAAGCATGTACAATCAATAATTAATGCTAATCAAGGTTCTTTCTCTCCATTATCTCTGGAGCGTTATAAAAAGATTAAACACTGTACTTGAACCCCCTGGCATATATAGAACTAATTTACCAAGGATATGAATTACAACAGAAATAAATGTTCTTTCTCTCAAAGTATTTTTAAAAAGTCTAGGTACTCAGAAAAATGAGCATCACGTTCCAAAACACTGCATGCCTGATTGAGCAAGGCGGCTCCTGTTATCAAACACAGAATCCATTTCATCCTACACAAAAAAGGCAGCTGTATTTTTTGCTTACGGTAATTTAACAGAATTCTTTCTATGGAATGCTACAATTATGCTCAACCATGTTTGAAAACTTGGAACCAAAGCAAAAGGCAGCAACAAATTCTTCTCGCAGTATTCTCCTCAGACTTTCATACACAGAGTTACTACTGCACACAAAAATATATATTCCATCTCTAGAGATTATTGCAGCAGTTCCCACAACTGCTGCAACATCAGTTGAACCTAACCAAAAATATCAAGAGAATTGCTGCAATTTATGTAGACATGTTAATACAACCAGGAATATTAATGAACTACTCAAAAGTTTCACTCCTCTGTCAAGTAACGTCCACATTTATTTGCACTGGAAAACAATTAAGCCCTTTCACTAATAAAAACAGCTTTCATCACTGGAACAGGAACTTGTTAACACCCTGCACGCCCTATATATTTAGACTGGAGAAACTTCCCAAGCAGATTTGGGGGAGCCACAGGCCAAAGGCAACTACATTTTGTTTGTTTCACAGAGAATTACAAACACACACTCTTGCTCTCACAAACACCCTATTACGTCATATCAGATTTAATTAAAATGAGTAATCTGTAATGGATTGTAAGAGGGAGATACCTGTGAAGTTTGAAGGCATTGGCACAATATCTGTGTGTTGTTTCTTTCTCCAGGTTGCTAGGTAAATTAACAATTGACAAGGCTCCAAAAGGACATTTCTGTAACATAAATGTGCGTATTAAGTTACACTACAGAAGCCAGAAGCCTTCTATCTCTAAACAGACACACATATTAATGGGGGAAGAATTATTTCACTAGTATTTCCTTATTGAGATAAACCTCTACTATTATGAGGTAATCCTCTATACTGTATAACATTTCTATGCAATTATTTTCTTTATCTTTCTAACAGGTTACATGAAGAAATCAATACATTTTTCAAGTTCCTCTTGAACTGCTTTGATGGGAAAAAATCTCTGAGCAGACCACAATGTTCACAACATTTACCTTTTGTTCAAAGCCTAATTTTACAAATACATAATATACATGTATGCACTATTGGTTTCCCAAGATTAGGAAAACTGGTGTGTAAAATACCATTTAATATCTTCGTGATTTTGGTCATTAATTGTAACATACCTGGGAGGCAATGGAAATCCCAAGTTAAGATTTATAGGACAAACAAAACCAACCAACATGGAAGTAAATATAAAGGAACCCAAGTTGCAATAAATTTACTTGGAAAAATATAGTTAAGAGCAAAAAGCATTCTTTCCAAATCTAGAGAGCAATATACATTCAGTGAGACTATTTACATGATATGCAACCCCAGCCCTTATGCATGCCAGGTCTGAATATCTAGGAGCAGGGCAAAGGCAGAGAGGAACTATACACATCCAAGAATTTCATCATGTACAGTAGGAAAGAGGGTGTAAAGAGGAACATTCAAGTCTAAGCGGCCTAATAACAACACATGCTTTAAATACATTTTATTTTTTATTACTGGCTAGATAGTCTTACCTTTATGCAGATACCGCAACCAATACACAGTGTTTCAGAAATCCATGCTATTTTACACTGTGCTGTTACCTCTATGCACAGTTTTCCTGGTGGGAAAAAAGAGCATTAAAATGTAAGGCATAGCAGTACTGGTCTAAACATTAGGATGGAATGTGGCATAAAAAAAAGCAATAGCACAATTGAGATCTCAAATAATCCTGAGTTTAAGTCCATAAGCATGTAATGGAGTATTTAGGGTAAATATTGGCTTGACTGCCTAATTTAGAACAAAGAAGGGCACTGTTGACATTAAGATGACATATGTACATCACATTGGAAGATAAGCAAGTGAATGCCATTACACATTTTACAAAGAGGAAACAGACCATGGCCTAAATCTGTAGATAGTCCTGACTAGAGTAGAGCCATTGAACCAATGGGATTTATCTATACGTTGACTCTCCATTCAACAACGGGTTGAATTAGCGTACTCTAACTGGGACTAACTGACAGGATGTTAGCGGCAGAGTGAAAGACTGCTGTGTTACAGTTTATTAAGAAATCCTAACCTATTTCCAGGTTTGAACTGGATAATAATCACATTTAACCAGTTAATTGTTAATATTTGGGGTATCAGCAACACTATTTTGTTAATTGCTACTGCCAATTCTTTCTACATTTAATTTCCTTCTGATCTCAGTTAATGTTTAGACATAATCTACCCCCCCCATCATTATTGTAAATATATTTAAAATCTGTGATTTCAGTCATCTGAAGAAGTGGGCTTCTTCAGTCATCTGAAGAAGTTTTTGTGTCCACAAAAACACCACAATAAGTGTGTTAGTCTTAAAGGCACTACAGGACTCTTCGTTGTTTTTGCTTCAACAGACTAACATGACTACTCTTCTAGAATTTGGAGTCTAAACATCTGTAACTAAATTATTTTTCCTGCTCTGATTCTCCATCACCATAATCTAATTCTACACAGGGATTCTTGACTTTCTTACCCATTCGAACCACAGGGCAGCTCTTCTTGCACTCCTGGCGGCATTTCTTTGGCTTACACTTGTCATGGTTTACGATAGCAATTCTTGTTAACTTATCAGCCATAGTGGGGAACTTAGAATTATATTACACTAAAGACCCAAGATGTCGGAGGTGGATAGTTCAGTTCTAGATAAAAACAAACAAGGACATTAATAAAAGAGCAAAGGGATATTGAAGTAGTCAATACAGATAAAGTAAAATAGTCAAAGAACATTAACTCAGGCATGAGTTATCATCTCAATTTTGCAACTGATAATTGTGGGCAAAGCCAAGATCACTGGTATCAATACCTCCATCGAAGTCTGCTATCAGTTTTTGTTCTTCAGGACCAGGCTTGGCAACCTGCCTATCTGTATTCTTAAACAGTTTTCTCCAGTCCAGTGACCTCCAAATGTGTTGGGGTACAACTCCCAGAACCCTTAGCAAGTATTGCCTGGGGATGGTAGCTAGTGTCACACATCTGTTGGTTATCATGGGGAAGGTGGGACTTGACAGCTCATCAGCAGTAAAATAATAAGCCTTCAAGGTTCTTGCTTTCTTTATGATGGCCCACCATTCAGACTGCTGAAGTTCACTGCCAAGAAGGAAATTTTACTAAGATAGTTTATTAAGACACCCACAATAAGGGGTGTTTTTGTCAATTAGGTCAAGGTCACTCATTGGTCCATAATACTAAACAAACTGACTGAAGCACTTTTTTTTAAAAAAGGGAAAGGCTATGAATAATGAAAAAAACAAAACCCAGAAACAGGCACCTTCTTGTACTCCCAGGATAAATATTTCAAACACCAGCTCTATCAGTTCATATTTTAATACTTTTGTATTCAATATGAGAATCAGAATTTTAGGCACTATAATTTGTATTCAATACATTGCCAAAATATTGTATCAAAGGAAGAACTGGCACATTTTATTAGCTGAACTCCTCATGCTTCTAACTGTGTATTCATCTGAAGCTGGCAATTTTTTAATTTGATTTTTAAAAAAATCCCCATTATCTTAAGTGTGAGAGCTGGCAGGCCATTTCAGTACTGACACTGGTGTTGTCTTCCAATAAACTGCCTAGTGGAACTATTTCCCCTTCCTTCACCTATATTTATTACAATTTAACAAAACCAAAATACATGTGTATACACAAGGGATAATGTACAGCCAAAAGAATCAGTGTGGTATAGTGGTTTGAGTATTGGGCTACAACTCTGGAGATTATAGAGTTTGAATCCCTGCTCCACATGGAAACTCACTGGGTGACCTTGGACAAGGCACACTCTCTCAGCCTCAGAGGGAGGAAAAGGCAATCCCCCCTCTGAACAACTCTTTCCAAGAAAACCCCATGATAGATTCAACTTAGGGTCGCTGTAAGATGTAGAGCCACATGTTCGGTATAATGCAAGACACCCACAAATACTGTGGATTAATACAGTATGATTCAGACACAGCCAAAAGTGTGAAAGACTGGAACAATAAGAAACTAAAATAAACAGAAGCAAAATAAAGAGTGTAGTACTCATTTGAGAGAATATCAGAATTCAAGACTATCACACTTTTGCCTTCTGCAAAGCTACCTAATTATTTGTGACTACTGTGCTTCTTAGCTCACCATAATTATTAAAATGGATGCTACAAAATTATATGGTGAACTAAATGCTAGCTTGCTTCCAGTAATGACTCTAGCTGTAAGTACAGTAACATGAAAATCAGGTGTTATAAGCAGAACAAACAAAAAGGTACCGAAATCTTTTAAAGATAGGCTTCTATCACTGGTATTTTGACCCACCCAGACCTACTATCAGTTAACTGCATTATGTACAGTATTGTTCAGATTAGAAAAGGCTTGTTTCCTTCAATTATTAAGTTCAGCATAACAACACTCCTCAACATTAGGAGGAACTTTTTGACAGTAAGAGCTGTTCGGCAGTGGAACACACTCCCTCGGAGTGTGGTAGGGTCTCCTTCCTTGGAGGTCTTTAAACAGAGGCTGGATGGCCATCTGTCGGGGATGCTTTGATTGTGATTTCCTGCGTGGCAGGGGGTTGGACTGGATGGCCCTCATGGTCTCTTCCAACTCTACAATTCTATGATTCTATGAACACAATCTTAATACTTATGACCTAACTGATCAAACTGACAGCATGACATACTACATAAATAACATACAGCTTGAAGATAATGAAATAAGATAGACACAGAAAGCACACAGAGAGAGAAGTAGGGGAGCCTATTGCATGGACACAGAATCATAAGAGTTGGAAGAGGCCACAAGGGCCATCTAGTGCAACCCCCTGCCATGCAGGAATACATAATCATAGCATTCCCAACAGATGGCCATCCAGCCTTTAACCTCCAAAGAAGAAGACTCCACCACACTCAAAGGCAATGCATTCCACTGCTGAACAGCTCTTACTGTTAGGAAGTTCTTCCTAATGTTTAGGTGGAATCTCTTTTCCTGTAGATTGAATCCATTGCTCCATGTGCTAGTCTCTGGAGCAGCAGGAAACAAACTTGCTCCATTCTCAGTATGACATCCCTTCAAATATTTAAACATGACTATCATGTCACCTCTTAACCTTCTCTCTTCCAGGCTAAACATACCCAACTCCCTACGCCACTCCTCATAAGGCATGGCTTCCAGACCCTCTCACTATTTTGGTCACCTTCCTCTGGACACATTCCAAGATGAGATTGCCTCCTCCCCCCCCTTCAACTCCCGTCACCATTCCCACCATGGGAGTAATCCTTGGGGCGAGCGAAGAAGGGAGGCGAGATCTCCTCCTCCCCTACCTTCGCCCTGTTGCGGGAGCGATGGGAAAAGAGATCTCTCCTTCTTCCCTTCCCACTGTCACCATCGGCAGATAACTGGATCAGTGGATGGTGAATCAGTGGATACGGGGGGGGGGTTGCTACTGTATTCCAGATGAGGTCTGACCAAAGCATAACAGAGTGGCACTATTACTTCCCTTGATCCAGACACTTTACTCCTATTGATATTCCTATTGACGCTTACATTCCTACTGACAGTATAATATTATACAAGAGAAGTCATGCAGAACTACAAGCTACAAGACTATCTATGATAGTCCATAAAAGGCTTGATAAATTTGTCTGGAGACTGCAACAACAGTGGCAGGTCACAAAGAATACAGAGCTGTTTCCAGCTTTGTAGGTCACAAACTCTACAGGTCTAACCTCAAGGCAAGCTTTCCCAATCTGTTATTTTCCAGCTAGGTTACTCTGTTTAGAACCCTCTTATTTGTATTATACTGCCTTTCCCAGATATGTGTTCTGCTTGTAACTTTCCAACAACAGCACATATCAAGATGTTCACAAGATTTCCACTTCTCAATTATTCTGTTTATATCATTTAGTCTTCAGTTTGCAGAAGACTAGAAACTGGATCAGATTATTTATTCTTCCTGGGCTAAAACCAGTATTACTCCTAACTAATTAATGGGACTTATATTAGTTGTGATTAACAAGTCCCATTGAAATCAGAGGGTTATTCTAAGTGGGAATACCACTGCATGTAACCTTTCAGCATGTAAAACCATGTATTCTTTAACCACAGATGACAATAAATGGTCTCTCTCTAAGGACTGTACAATTTTTATTTCAGTAGCTGAAAACTAGAGGAAGGAGAAAGAAGGGAGAGGTGAGGGTAACAAAAGGTGAATATTTTGTTCAAAAACCTAGACACAGAAATACCGATACTGTTGAAGAGCTATACATACCTGAGCAGAGAGGAAAACAAGAGGGTTTTTTTTTTAAACACACAAACCCAAAGATATGGAAAGGGGATTGCCTATACTTTACACTCACATAACTGCTTTCTTAGCAAATTATACTCTTCCCTTGTTTTCCCCACTCTTTGACCTTGTATGTAGAATATCAACATAATATGGAATCCAACACCCCAGTTATGTTCTCCCATGAATTCAAAGCCATTACTGCTGGATAGATTCTGTAATAAAGTGGATGGTAAGAGTGTCAACTTTTGTGGAAAGAACAATCTGGCTCTTTCACTATAATATTCCAATCAGAAATGCCCTCAAGAATACAAAGTTTCACTCCTCCTTGTCTATGTGTACACACCTTCAAGTCACCTGTTGGCTGGTTGTGACTTCATCAGTTTCATAGGGTTTTCTTAGGCAAGGAAAAGTCAGAGGTGGTTTTGCTAGTTCTTTCCTCTGAAATACAGCCTACAGCACAAGGTATTTGTTGGCGCTTCCTTATGATGCTGCATATATAGGAAACTCAAGACATAAAATACAGAATTCTATTTTCTGCCTACAACAGCTTTCTTATTGCAGAAGACATTTCTAGTATTAGTTATGAACAAGTGTTACAATGAATGATATTCTTCCACATATGATGTATTTCGCATCTAAACCAGTAAGCACTACCCTGACAGAATGCCCCCCACAAAAGTCACTTTTGCCTTTGGAGTCTAGCAGAAGAACCCCCCCTTCTCTTAAAAATCTTGATCTTCCTCTTGAGGACTAGAATAGAGTGAATAGTTGAGCATACATAAGAAAGACTGGAAGCTTTTACTTTCTGGAAAAAAGAACTGCTGACACAAAGGTTTCAGTTCTATGCAGAGTTCTATTCACTGCACAGATATCCAACCCCCTTTTCCATCCTGGCTGATATTTCTACTTCTGTGTATCACTTTCTATGTCACCACATTCTTATGGCAAGCACAAGAATTATTCAGTAATTTAATTCTCAATGATTTCTAACTCCCCCCGTCCATTACTGTTTGGCTAAGTGAAAAGTTTTTTTAGGAAGGGCATTTTACAAAGACTGTATGGAAAGTCAAAAAAATTCAAGCTACAATTTGTTTACAGCCTTTAGTACTTTAAAGTCTTGCCATGGCTGTCATCCTTAGTCACCCAGTGGAAAATTTAAGAATTTTTCCAAAATGCAGAGAATATTATTGAAGGGATGGATGTCACATGTTTTCATACAAGCTGCAGTCTTCTAACAACCTTGGTAATAGCAAAACTGTGTTATAATTGCATGTGTCATTCCTAACAGCAAAATGTGCTTTACCAACCTCTACTGATCATTTTTTTAAAGACACTAAACACTACAGCTGTCAATACTACAGCTTGGTAAAACTAGTAAGACTGATTTAAAACTGAAAACCTATATCCATGTACTAGGGGCTATAAACAAAAGGGTGACTTGCTTTAGACTGCAATTGTCAAATTTATGATTATTATGGGTGTGCAAACCGGTATTAACTGCTTTATGCTTGTCTGACCACGAAGTTTTAACCAGCCACTGAATGCAATCCCTTAGCATGCCCTTCGTCTTTTCAAAGTGTCAAAAGCTACTCCTGTGAATATTTAAGACATTAATAAACTATATTTCATTCTGCTTGCATATCAGGGATGTCTACATTCACAATACAATAGTGAAAAGGAACAAGAGAACAGTCAATATAATGATTATTTTCAGAGTTAAAAATGACAACAGCTAAAGGGAAGGGTGCAATTTTTGTTTGTTTGTTTAATTTAATGTTTTGGATTGCCATGGGGAAAATTACACAGTAGGCAATAGGAGAAATTTCTTTGGGTGGCACCCTTGTCCCTGAATACCATACTTCTGATAAAAGGGAGGGCAAGAACCTGGAGAAGGCCTTAGCAAAAGCAGCAGCCTGTGCCTAGATGGCCCTCCAAAAAGCCTAGTTCAGTGGCCAGGGAGCCCCTTTAAATATGGAGGCCATGCCCTATGACGAGCGGCTTAGGGAACTGGGCATGTTTAGTCTGGAGAAGAGAAGGATGAGAGGGGACATGATAGTCATGTTTAAATATTTGAAGGGATGTCATACCGAAGATGGAGGAGGCTTGTTTTCTGCTGCTCCAGAGACCAGAACACGAGCAGTGAGTTCAAACTACAGGAAAAGAGATTCCACCTAAACATTAGGAAGAACTTCCTGACAATAAGACCTGTTTGGCAGTGGAATGCACTGCCTCAGAGTGTGGTGAAGTCTCCTTCTTTGGAGGTTTTTAAAAAGAGGCTGGATGGCCATCTGTCGGGAGTGCTTTGATTATGTATTCCTACAGGACAGGGGTTGGACTTGGGTGGCCCTTGTGATCTCTTCCAACTCTATGATTCTATATCTTTGGTTGCCATGGACTCCCAAGACGTAACTCAAGATTTGAACCCTAATAATAATAACAATACAACAACACCCATTAAACCTTCCCTCAGAGGCAAGGGAGGGGGAGGCAAGACTTTTCTCCTGCTTCGTCCTGCAAGTTTGTGTCAGTGTCTGCAGGGGGCCCAATCATTGGGGGGGTTTGTAGTAATCCTCCTCCTGCAAAAACATTATTAGCTAACACACATTGGAAACTGCTTAATGCAGTGTAGATGTGTAAATTGCTATTGCTTAAAAATAATTTGTAAGCCACTCTGATAGCCTTGTGGCTGAAGAGTGGGGTATAAATAAATAAATAAATAGTCTCTCTCTCTCTCTCTCTCTGGCTTTTCTTCTCAAACGAAGATTCAGGAAGGACTCATCCTGCACTTTCTGCAAGTGCGCTGATGACTAAAAAGGCCCATCCGAGACAAACAAGTCGGGTTGCAGAAAGCACAGCAGAAGGTCTCCTTGGGTGATGTTCCCGGGTTGTGATTCTTTCTGCGTTGTTGTTTCTCTTCAAGACTTGCTCGGCGTGAATTCTTAAATAAGTCTGCAGCATTGTGGATAGTGCGTCTCCATGCCTCCCAATGTGAGGCCAGGGCGGACCATTGTTGGTGATCCATTTGGCCGAGCCTGAGATGTTGTTTCAGGGAGTCTTTGTATCTCTTTTTTGGAGCGTCCCTCTTACGCTGACCCATGGCGAGTTCACCGTAGAGTAGTATTTTTGGGAGGCGATGGTCCTCCATCCTAGAAACGTGCCCTGCCCAACGCAGCTGTGTTCTCAATATCATGGCCTCATGGTAATAATCTGAATATCCTGTACTGTGAATAGCTTAAGTTGAGTTAGGTTACATTGACCTGAGATAAACATATGGGACCCCCCAAAATAAAGCATTTCAGAGGCCCCCCAAATTCCTTAAACCGGTCCTGGTGGCAGGAGCGGATTGAATGGCAATGCGCAGGCCCAGCCAGCCAGCCAGCCAGCTTTTGCCTTGACTCCTGTGATGTGGCCACTGTACTGCAGGGAGGACGTGGGCCAAGCAGCATTTTAAGCCTTTCCGGGCCCCCTGTGAGGGGTCCCTGGACCACAGGTTAAGAACCACTGGTAGAAATATAAGATAATAATAATAATAATAGAGGTGGAGAGAAAGCGGGGCTGAGGGCTGGCTAGGGATGGCTCTTCCTCCTTGTAGGCAACCCTTTGCTCAGACCCCTCCAAGGCCTTATCTACAGCTGCCAATGGGGCCCCACCTGAAGACTCAGCAAGCAAGAGATAGTCCCAAATGCTTCATCCGCCCAGTTTCACTTACCAGCCGAGGCTGAAGAGGAGGAGGAGGAGGCGGCAAGGAGAAGCCTGGGGTGTGGGGAAGAAGGGGAGCCTGGCCGGGCTCCGGTGGGTCACAGCTGGACACGGAGACAGCAACGTGCTCCCGTTGCCACCCGGCCAAAATGGCCGCCACCCTCGAAGGAGGAGCCGGCGCCGCTGCTCACCATAGAGAGGAAGGCGCCTAGCAGCGGCAGACAAGATGGCGCGCCGGAAGTGCCTCGTGTGACGCCATCGCTTGGCGACGGGATACTTCTGTGAGGGCGATGAAGGGAGGCGGGATAAAAGGAGTAAAGACTCACGGAGGATCAACCGGGAGGCGGGACGCGGTTACCAAGACTACGGAGGCTGGGGAAAGTGACTGACACTTCTGCGACCAGTCAGAGACGCCCGTTGCTCCTTGGCCCCGCCTAATAGGCGGGGCCAAGGAGCAACGGGCGTCTCTGACTGGTCGCAGGAAGTGTCAGTCACTTTCCCCAGCCTCCATAGCCTTGGAGTTCAGTCAGGTCCCTAATTCTCCGCCTCATTCACCCTCAGTATTTTCTCCCGCCTCCCGGGTGAGTCTTGTTAATAACAGATATGATTAAGTACCAATTGAAATAGCGCTCACAATCTTTTTTTAAAAACAGTGGCTCTTAACCTTTTCTTTACCAGGGACCCCCTTTAAATACCTTTTGTTGCCATGATTTCCCCCCTCCCCCAAGATTTAAAACCATAATAATAACAACAACAATAATACATAATATTAATATTACACCACCTATTAAATCTTCCCTCAAAGGCACTGAAGGAGAAGGAGGGAAGACTTTTCTCCTGCTTCTTCCTGCACGTTTGTGGCTGGAGAGGATTGAATGGCAATGTGCAAGCCAAGCCAGCCAGTGAGCCAGCCTTTGACTTGTCATGTGGCTACTCCACTGCAGGGAGGAGGTGGGCCAAGCAACTTTCAAAGCTTTGCAAACCCCCTATGAGGTCATTGTGGACCCCTGGGGGTCCCCAAACCACAGGTTAAGAACCACTGTTTTAGAAGGTACAGTTGTCCCTCTGTATCCACGGATTTGGTATCCACGGATTTACGTATTCTCGGATTGAAAATATTCTTAAAAAATAATAATAATCTAAAGAGCAAACCTTGATTTTGCCATCTTGTATAAGAGGCACCATTTTGCTATGCCACTGCATATAATGGGACTTGAGTATTCATGGATTTTGGTATCCACAGGGGTCCTAGAACCAAACCCCAGCGAATATGAAGGGACAACTGTAGTTAGCTGTCAGAACTAGTAGATACAAAAGAGAGAACAGGAACAGGTTGTGTCTGGAAGACAGGGTGGGATACAGAAAGAGAGTACCATGCAAACTTTGCCGTTCCAATACTTGTTGAAAGCTGATCATCTTAACTTCAACTTCATTTAAACGTTCAAGTAGTAAAATCAAGGATTCTGCAGCCAAAAGACAAATCTCTTGCTATGGCTGTGTCATATAATTAGAAGGGTTACAAGCAGCTGATTTCTGAAGGTTATCCCAATTGTTTTCCAAATCTGGACTGGTCTTAAAGCAACAGTTACAGTTCTGTGATAATGAAGAGGGAGTATATTGTATTTTGTATCCGAAGTCTGTGATACCTTATTTGTAGCAGACAAGGAGAGTTCTGGAGCAGTGGGAATGCTGCTCCTACTTTGCAACACATCTGCTGGAGTAAGATAAGTGTCAATCCTCTCTTTTTCTGCTTTAGGAGTTTCAGGAGCTTCTGTCGTTTTGCTAGGGCTGGTCCAGGATCTTTTCTTAGCTTTGGTTGACATATTGTTAGATAAGTTTGTTGCTAAGTTTAAGTCAGGAAATTAGAAGGATTTTACCCATGCAAAGATAATAAAAGCAAACTTTAAGGAGGGAGCTCTTTACAGCAGCTGTTGCGCTGACCCATCTTCCAATCCAGAAAGAGAGAGAACATGGGGTTCACAAGGAAGATAAAAAAGCAGAACTCAAATGAAGTTTGGTATCAGCACTCAAAAGGATGAAATCTCACCACCATTCATGAGTGGGAGCCCATTATGAAAAGAAGGATCTGACTAAGGCTAAAGGCAAATACGCCTCTGCACGTGGGCAGAGTATTATGTTTTTTAATCCATCCAGGTTATACCCAGATGTCTTGACTCGAGTGAGAGAAGCTGCTCTGCTTGTGAACGGGGTTATTTGACAGTGTTGATGGTGCTTAGGATGTTATTGAGTGTATACTGCAAAAGACACATCATTTCACTTCTTTTCTTAGATGATAAATCTCTGTATAGCCCAGGGATGAACAGAGTGGAGACTGAATGGTTGAAATACAGTACAACTCTCTTGGCCCTACTTGACCTCTCAGCAGCTTTTGATATGCCATGCCATGGTGTCCTCCTGTCCCAACTGTCTGGTCAGGGCTCAGGAGACACAGTACTACATTACATTGTTTCTGATCCTTCCTAGAAGATCAGTTTCAGCAGGAAATGCTAGTTGATTTCTGTTCTGACTCCTGGGCTTTGGTCTGTAAGATTCTGCAGATGTTGTAATATCCCCTCTCCTTTTATTTGAAGCCATTGGGAGAAGTCATCCTGAGGTCTCAGTTTCAATGTCATCAATATGCTGATGATTCTCAGCTCTGTATGAAGTCAAAAGCTTTCACAGCCGGCATCCATTTTTTTTGTGTGTTTTTTCCCTGAGCTGTGAGGCTGTGTTCTAGAAGAGTTTATTCCTGATGTTTTGCCTGCATTTATGGCTCGCATCTACAGAGAATGGTGGTGTGTGGGGTTTATATACTGTGAGTCCCTGTTGAAGAGGATTAGTATGTAAATTTGTGTATTCAGTTGTTGGCTGTCCAGTTCCTAGGATGGGAGTATATGTGAGGAGAATTAGTGTCTATTTAGCTAATGGTCCAACTCTCAACTCTCTTTTTTTCCCCCACCCAAGGATTCTGGGGAATGCTGTGGACTCATTTCTGGATTCATTTCTGAGGCGAGTAAGGGAAAAGAAGCTGAAAATTAATCTAGAAAATGTTGAGGTTCTCTGAATTGGAAAACTGGCAGATCTAGGTAATGATGCACAATTTGTTTTGGATGGGATGGCTCTCCTCTTGGAGGATCAAATACACAGCTTTTGGATTTGTTGCTTTCTCTGGAGGCATACATGTTAACATTCTCCAGGAGTACTTTATTTTTCAAGTTCTGGTTTGTGTACTAGCTGCAGCCTTGTCTGGAGCAAACAGCTATAGTTACTCATGCTTTGGTTATTCTCCAGATTTAAGTGGGAAGCTTTTGAACTGGTCTGCAAGTTACAACTGCTACCAGATACTGTATGTTTGCAGGGTCAGAAAATGTGAATGCATAATTCAAACCTTGCATGAGCAATATGGGCTATTACTGGGTTCCTGACCTAATTTAAAGTTGTAGTCTTAATAATTAAATCCAGTTATGGATTGTGACTAAAATATTTGTAAAACCATCTTCACAGATACAGTCTTGCCTCTATGCTAAGATCTATCTTAGGGGTTCTTCTTGAGTGCCTTCTGTTGGGATCAGTAAGCTTGTGGTACCTTAAGAAGAGATAGGACCTATCTAGCAGTGGCCCCAAGCCACCAGAACACCCATTCATCGTACACTATACTGCTTCAGCTGTTGATGTTAGGTGTCCTTTCAAGGCCTTGACTGATTCCAGATGTTGGTAGAACACCTTTGTAAGCAACTTCTACTCATCTTTTGTGAACGGATCTTCTGTGATTTGTACTTTGGGAGCATTGAACATTAAAGAGCAATTTCAAAATGCTTAAATAAACCAGATTATGTCCAATATTCTTTGTCTCATGAAAGGAAGTGTGTCATAATGTTTACCTTACTGGTTATCTGTTCTATGAACCTTGTGAATAAGGGAACATTTTTCTTTAATTTCATGTTAAGATTCTGCTTTCCAACAATTAAGGTCCTTATTATTAAAGCATTTAGGAAAATGGCTTTCTAAAAGGGAATTAGTACATAGTTGCAAACCACAGATTCTTGACATTTTGAAGAATGTAAAAATAGTTTGGAAACTAGGTCTGGCACAATGGAAATTGTTCTTGCTATTAATAAATTTAAAACTATCCAAGAAGCTCTCACTAATCCAATTTAGAGGTCTCTTTGAATTTTCCCATTGCATAATTTATAATTCACTTCTGGTAATGGCTTTTCTGTTTTGTTTTGTTTTGGTGTGTGTGTGACTATGTAAAGGACAATTTCATTATTTTATTTCATATACTAAACAGATGAAAACAAATAGAAAAGTTTGTGGATATTTTGTACAGCAAAGATTACCTTCTAGTGTCTAAGTGGATGTCTCTTGGTTACTTTTTAATAGCTCATTGGATAAATTTTGAGTACACAATCAATGTTTAATTTCCTGTATAAAGTAAAAGGAGGAATTATCAAAAGAAAAATAGAAAAAAAGATTGTTCCCACAAAGGAGTCTATTGTAGTGCTTATAATGGTTGTTCATTTCATGTTCATAACAAGACTGTGAACTAACTTAAGCTAAGATATGTTTATTGTCTGAAGTTCTATAACCAAGATGTATCGTAACAGTTCAACTGTGTCTCCCTGACTCAAGTCCAGCTGTCTTCTATAGCATATCGGCTTCTGAAACAGAAACATGCAAATCTAAATTTTAGGAGTTGAGTCTCACAAAAGATTTACATTCCTATATAAGTGTGCAGGTGATTGCAAACCTAATATTGTTAACAAGGACCATTCATACTTTGAAACATAACTTCTCTGACATATTCCTGGAATTGTTATCCTTGGAGGAGTAATACTGTCTTGTATCACACCATTTAGTATTTTAGGTTTCTGCCACAAACACAATTGGTGCTGTAGTTGGGTTAAATTTTTAATTGAAATGGTAAGTGTGAAATCCAACACTACAGAAACTTAAGGCAGACTTGTACAGTGAGATTTGTCCCTTCTGGCTTTACTCCCTGAAGGTCTCTCCAGAGTGAACTATTGAACCCTGTGAACAGTGTTTTCCAGGACTACAGTGGGAAGGGGAATTAGAATCATAGAATCATAGAATTGTAGAGTTGGAAGAGACCACGAGTTGGAGGGCCATCCAGTCCAACCCCCTGCCATGCAGGAAATCACGATCACAGCATCCCTGACAGATGGCCATCCAGCCTCTGTTGAAAGACCTCCAAGGAAGGAGACCCCACCGTGCTCCGAGGGAGTGAATTCCACTGCCAAACAGGCCCTACTGTCAGAAAGTTCCTCCTAATGTTGAGGTGGAATCTCTATTCCTGGAACTTGCATCCATTGTTCCGTGTTCTAGTCTCTGGAGCAGCAGAAAACAAGCCCGCTCCATCCTCAATGTGACACCCCTTCAGATACTTAAACAGGGCTATCATATTGCCCCTTAACCGTCTTTTTTCCAGGCTAAACATACCCAGCTCCCTAAGTCTTTCCTCATAAGGCATGGTTTCCAGACCTTTCACCATTTTAGTCGCCCTCCTCTGGACATGCTCCAATTTGTCAACATCCTTCCTGAATTGTGGTGCCCAGAACAGGACACAGTATTCTAGGTAAGGTCTGTCCAAGGCAGAATAGAGTGGCACTATTACTGCCCTTGATCTAGACACTATAATTCTATTGATGCAGCCCAAAATCGCATTGGCCTTTTTAGTTGCCACATCACACTGTTGACTCATGTTGAATTTGTGGTCTACTAGGACTCCTAGATCCCTTTCGCACATAGTCTCGTTCAGCCAGGTCTCCCCCATCCTATATCTATGCATTTTGTTTTTCTGCCCTAAGTGCAGTACCTTACATTTCTCTGTATTGAATTTCATTTTACTAGCTTTGGCCCAGCTCTCCAGTCTATCCAAGTCATTTTGAATTTTGATCCTGGCCTCTAGGGTATTAGCTACTCCTCCTAATTTGGTGTCATTGCATTATGGATGTTGCGTTGTAAGAAAGGCTGACTTCCTTCTCCATTTCCCTTTCTGCATTTTGTTTTAAATGTTAAATGCTTTAACTTATTCAAGCACAAAATAGTCTAGTATTCTCAATATATTATAGTTAGCATACCAACAGAATGTGAAATCCAAGCTGCCTTGGATCCCATCTTAGGAGAAAGGTGGGATATAAATCTAATAAATAAAATAAATAAAAAATACTAAAGAAGGGGGAAATTACCTTTCAATGTACATCATACCCAAAGATTGTTATATTTGATTGCAGACTTCTTTGAAATAATCCATATTGTGATTACAAATAAGCATTTTTAAAAAATGTAATATGTATTTGTTTTGCAAGCAGAAAATGACCACTGCTAACAAAACACCTCCTGGTGCAGATCCAAAGCAACTGGAAAGGACTGGAACTGTTCGAGAAATAGGATCACAAGCTGTGTGGTCGCTTTCATCTTGTAAACCAGGTAAATTCCAAGCCGTAGTTCACACAAACAAATTATACACATCTTTACTGACTTGCCCATGTGGTACTTTAATAGAAAGGGCTTTCCAAATTAATTTAAGTTAGCTATGAATATCTAATATTATATATAATGTGAATATGATGTTATAATGTTAATCTTATGTTTGTATTTCTGTACAGCAAATGTCATAATGCTAAAGATCACATACATTTTTTGTTCCCGTTAGGCTTTGGTGTGGACCAATTACGAGATGATAATCTAGAAACCTACTGGCAGTCTGATGGATCACAGCCTCATTTGGTGAACATCCAATTCAGGTATTAAAAAGTAATGCACATATGTATTACATGCAACTGCCATTATTATTTACACTAGAAGAAGGTGGAAGATGTGGCTACAGAAGGAATACATTATTCTTGTGGATGCAGAGCACAAAGCCAGTGAAATTGATGGAGGTCTTGTAATTATCTTCTATTAAACCATTCTTTATGGTACAAAATGCCCCATAGTTCTGACATTTGAAAATAAGTCTATGATTTGGTTTTATGCTATTTAGTTTATTTAAATTTGCCACAACCAAAGGCTCAAGTATCATTTTTTGAGAAGCCTGAATTTATTTCAGGGGTAGAGATAATAAATTGATAAGCTTTGTTTTCATGGCATATATTCTCAACAACTCCCTTTCTCCCTTTCAGAAGAAAAACAACTGTGAAGACCCTGTGTATATATGCAGATTATAAATCAGATGAAAGCTACACTCCAAGCAAGATCTCTGTCAGAGTAGGAAACAACTTCCACAACCTACAAGAAATTAGGGTAAGTGTGCTTAATACATTTCTCCAGGTTAGCCATTTTGAGAGAGATTATCTATTTTATAGTGCTTGTTTACAGTGTTTGAAATTAATTCAGCATAAACTGGGATGCCAAAAAAAGCATTTTTAAAACAAAATCATGGTTGAGATTGAAAGAGGAATCAAGATGCAGAGCTCAGAAAAGTCCCTATTTTTGGACTATAACTGGCTGGGGATCCTTTGAGTTGTAACCCCAAAAGTAACTTTTGTTGGGCTACAGCTCCCCTGAACCCAAGCCAGCATAGCCAGTGGTGAGTATTGTGGTAAGCTGCAATTCAGCCATATCTGGAGAGCCACCCATGGCCTAGAGGCAAGAAGCATGCACTGGCACAGTTAATTTTTTACTTTCTCTTTAGTTGCTTGATCTCAGTGTTATATCATAAATGGCTTTTCAAGTTCCATCTTTTTTAATTCAAAAGGGCTTGTCAGGAGAGGATGCTGTTTGAGAAGAAGAAAGTGAGGTCAATTTCTTGATGAGAAGTGTTGTGTTTTTACAAGTAAGCTACATCAGATGTTTCACAATGAGAAACTCAAGGATCTGAAGGACTGTATCTATATTTAATGTGGTGGTAGTGAAAAGGGGAAAATATTTTGATGCTTTGATTGTTGAAAACGCTTTGATTGTTTGTTCCTGCATGGCAGGGGGTTGGACTCGATGGCCCTTGAGGTCTCTTCCAACTCTATGATTCTATGAAAAAGCAAAAAAATGCATGCGATTAGACTGCTTAAGCCCCAATTAAGTTAGTTCCATAAATAACATCCTTTTAAAGTGTGGAGTCAGGATGGTTAGGTCAATTTTTCACCTTCTGTTCAGCTTCTGCTCAAATAACCATGCAGCCTCAAAACATGTCAGATGTGTACATTAAAACGGTGTTGGAAAAAATAGCTTCCCATATTAGAGAGAACTTGGAAAATTGGTTTTTTGGATTAACACTTCCAGAATCCCAAGCCAACATGGCCACTGTGGGATTTTGGTAGTTGTAATCCAAGAAAAAGTACTTTTCCAAGCTCCAGTATTAGAAAACCAATATGGGATATGAGTACCAATGTCAAGAGAGAAACTGCGCCTTCTGTTGATGCAGGACAAGCCAGAATTTGATGTTAGGGGGCAAAAAAGATGCTAAAAGCACAGATTTGTACTGTCTGTTTCAAAGAGCCTTCCCAAAGATGGCCGCCCGCCTCCCAAGTAGTCCAATGCATTGGAGGCTGCCAGGTTGAGAAGCCTGTTTGAAAGTCATAATTCTTAAAAGAGTAAAAATAATATTCTAAAGAAGAGCATGCCTGGACAGTTACCTTCTGTACATTTCAAGTACTACATGCTTGCTATATTAATTCCCCAGTTGAACTGAAGTTTAGGAGCACAATGGCATGCCCTCCCATTTAGTGTCACATTTATTTTTTTTTTATGTCAACTTTAGCATATAGTACAGATGTGGAGTTTAGGGACTATGACTTGGCTTTGGGCATGTGCATTCCATTCTCTCTTACACAAATTCTTCCAATCTTATCTTACCTATGTACAGCATTATGTATGCATCTCAGCAAATCAAGTTAATATAAATCCAGAGGTCCTCTGAGACGACTCAGACTGCAGACTTGGATGAGGCCTTCCTGGAACAGATTACCAGACATTCAGAAAGGAGAGATGTAGTAGTAATGGGAGATTTTAGCTATCCCAATATTTCTTGGAAGTCACACTCTGCCAAGAATATAACTCCAACAAATTCCTCACTTGCCTTGGAGACAATTTCATTGTCCAGAAGGTGGAAGAGGCAACAAGGGGCTCAGCTATTTTAGATCTGATCTTAAGCAAGAGTAATAACCTGGTTAGTGGGTGGAAGTGGTAGGATCCTTAGGTGGGAATGACCACATTCTCCTGCAGTTATACAGCAGAAAGGGGAAACTAAGCATAGTCAGACATACATTTTTGATTTTAAGAAAGCTGATTTCAGTAAACTTAGGGAAAATACAGGGTGTGATCCCATGGTTGGGAATAATAAAAGACAAGGGGACTCATAATGGATGGGAGTTTCTTAAAAGTCAGATATACAAGGTACAATTTCAAGGTACAGTTCCAGTGAGGAGGAAGAATGGGAGGTGTCTAATGAAACCAGGATGGATGTCTAAAGAAATTTCAACTGTGCTAAGATTTATTTAAAAGGAGCATGGAGAAGAAATGGAAAATGGTGGAAATCATGAAAGAGGAGTTCATACAAATAGCCAGCATGTGTAAAGAGAAAAGCAGAAAAGCTAAAGCTCAGAATGAGCTCAGTCTGCTAGAGAGGTTGAAAATAAACAAAAAAGGGGTATTTAACAGGGGACAGAGAAAGCAGAACTACTCAACATCTTCTTTGCCTCATATTTCTCCCCAAAGGAAAATAGTGTTTAACCTAGGGAAGATGAGGCAGTAGGGGAAATGTAGCACACAATAAGTAAAGAGGTAGTACAGGAATACTTGGTTACTCTAAACAAATTCAAGTCTTCAGGGAAAGAGGAACTACATCCAAGGGTATTAAAAGACCTGGCAGAACTAACCTCAGAACCACTGGCAATAATCTTTGAGAATTCCTGGAGAACAGAAGTCCCAGCAAACTGGAGGAGAGGCAATGTTGTCCCCATCTCCAAAATGGGGGCGGTGCTGGGGGTGGGAATCCAAGCAGTTACCACCCAGTCAGCCTGACATCAATAGCACGAAAGATTCTAGAGCAGTTCATTAAACAGTCAGTCTGTAAGCACTTAGAAAAGAATACCATGATCACTAAAAATCAACATGGGTTTCTCAAAAACAAGTCATGCCAGACTAATCTGATCTCTTTTTTTGATGGTTAGAAGCTTGGTAGATGAAGGGAATACTGTGGATATAGCATATCTTGATTTCAGTAAGACTTTTGACAAGGTCCTCTGTAACATTCTTGCAAACAAGCTAGTAAAATATGGTGTAGCAAATGCTACTGTGAGGTGGATTTGTAATTGATTAACAGGCCAAACCCAAAGGGTGCTCACCAGTGGCTTCTCTTCATCCTGGAGAAAAGTGACTAGTGGGGTGCCACAGGGTTCTGTCCTGAGCCCAGTGCTATTCAATACATTTATAAATGACTTGGAAGAGGGAAGAGGGGGCATGCTTATACAATTTGCAGATGACTCCATATTAGGAGGGGTAGAGAATACCCCAGAGGACAGGATCAGAATTCAAATTGACATTAACAGATTAGACAGCTGTGCCAAAACTAAGAAAATGAATTTCAACAGGGAGAAATGTGAGGTATTACAATTACACAGAAAAAAATGAAATGCACAAATATAGGATGGGTAACACTTGGCTTGACACCAGTACATATGAAAAGGATCTATGAGTCTTAGTAGATTACAGGCTGAACATGAGTTAGCAGTGTGATGCGGCTGCTAAAAAAAGCCATTGTGATTCTAGGTTGCACCAATAGTATAGTGTCTAGATCAAGGGAAGTAATAGTGCCACTCTATTCTGCTTTGTTCAGACCTCACCTGGAATACTGTGTCCAGTTCTGGGCATCACAATTCGAGATGGATATTAACATGTTGGAATCTGTCCAGAGGAGGGTGACCAAAATGGTGAAAGGTCTGGAAACCATGCCCTATGAGGAGCAGCTTAGGGAGCTGGCTATGTTTAGCCTGGAGAAGAGAAGGTTAAGAAGTGACGTGGCAGCCATGTTTAAATATTTGAAGATGGAACAAGCTTGTTTTCTGCTGCTCCAGAGACTAGGACATGGAGCAATGGAATCAAACTACTTAAATGTTAGAAAGAACTTCCTGATGGTAAGAGCTGTTTGGAAGTGGAATACACTGCTTCAGAGTGTGGTGGAGTTTCCTTCTTTGAAAGTTTTTAAACAGAGGCTAGATGGCCATCTGTGGGGAGTTTTTTGATTGTGTATTCCTGCCTGGCAGGGGGTTGGACTGGATGGTCCTTGTGGTCTCTTCCAACTCTGTGATTCTGTGACTTGCTTGTGTCACTCACTGTTGTCATGCCTTAGTAAGTATTCATATCACCATCCCAGCCTAGTAGTTTAACCTTTTGGATTGGTAGGTCAACAAAACTGCCAGGTCCTTACTGTTAGGGTTGAAACAAAAATACTAATTTTCACTAGGGTTTCTGCAGGTGCGGGTGGTTGTTTTTAAAGTGTTTTAAATGTTCATATATTCAGGAAGGGCTGCTCTCACTTAGAATTGACTTAATTTGCCCTGAGTGACATTGATAATACTTAGATCTTGTTGGTTATATCAACATTTTCTATCATCCTGTTTACTTGGTTATCACTTCACTGATCCAGAAAATATTGCTTTCACTCTTAGTTAGCCTTGCCTGATCTTATTAATGTTGTTATGTAAAGAAATCTGTAAGCTATGTACCATTGTGATGTCAGCTTTAACATTATCTGATCCCTGATTGTCTGGGATTGCTTTAAGGGCTAATGTAGGAAGGCTACAAGGAAGGCTAGGAAAAGTGTCCCAGTAGTTGCAGCATATAGGGGAAACTGAAAAAAGAACAAGATTCAGTTGAAGTAAGGACTCTTAACAGTTAGGATTGTTTGAGGAGGGGACATCCATGTTGACCATGCAGCAAAATACAACAAAATCCAGAATCTCCTTATTGAACGTAATGCAAGCTTTTGAAGCTTCACTGGTTTTTTCATCAGGCAAAGATGTTAAAAAATCATTCAGGAGAAGAAAAGTGATAATGGTAAAGTCACAGACCTATGTTTTGTCTCAGCTACTACTTCTGTTGGCAGTGCTTTCATGTATAAGATACCCTTTTGCTAATGTATGATTGCTTGCTTAGAATAAAAGCTTTCTTTAAAAGATCTCTTCTTTTCCACTCTCTCTATACATGCCTTTGGTCACTGTGTACATGCGTGTGCATAAGATTCTTATCTCCCATGGGAGGCAGAGGAAAAAGCTCTGCAGAGTCAGAGGTGGGGAAAGTGCAAGTTAAACCCCTCAGTAACTTCCCATTAAGTTACTGAGTCATGTAGGTTGAATTAGTGGTTGGTGGCGGATAGATAGGAACCTCAAGACCATTTTAACTGTCTACAGAATCCACATCTGAGACAATATAAGCCTGCAAATCTAATATTGTCACTTTTTTTTCTCCTGTATGATTTTTAACATCTTTGCCTGATGAAGAAGCAAGTGAAGCTTTGAAAGTTTTTATGATGCATTTGAAAGATTTTGTATTTTGTTATATTACAAGGAGGGGAATAATTCAATCCTTGCCCTCAAAATGCTGTTTTCTGTCTAAAAATATAAAGGATATATAGAATATTCAGCACAGCCCAACTTCTGTGCTTTTATCTTCTTTTTTTACATTTACTGTCCACTAGATGTCATTGTTGGCTTTAAATATTAGCTTTTGGATTCATGCTCCAGAATCCACTCTTCTTCTTGTTAACTGTCATCAAGTCGACTTAGACTGGCGGTGACCCTATGAATGAGAGACCTCCAAATCACCCTATCATCATCAGCCCTGCTCAGGTCTTGCAGACTCAGGGGCATGGCTTCTTTGATTGAGTCTATCCATCTGTAATGTGGTCTTCCTCTTTTCTTACTGCCTTCTACCATTCTAGCAGTAATAAATTATTATAGTTTTGTAATAGTATGTTGTATATTTACCTATAACCTTAGTACTTTGAGAGATGGAGAAGAAATCTGAACATGTCTGCTCCTCAGGCCACCGTTGGGGTTTCTCTCTCTCTCTCTCTGTGTGTGTGTGTGTGTGTGTGTGTGTGTGCACTCTGACTATATGTTTCAGAGACCAATTTTAGCATTGACGTTGGATTTCAAATTACATACTACTTTTTTCTCATCTGTTGTCATGCTAGGTTGGAGCACTGTTCTTCAAACTTGTTTCGTTTTGATGTTTGGGTATTTAAAAAAAACACAAACTGATAGGAAAACTGTGGCTTATATGCAAAGAATTTTTCTTATACCATTATAAAATACTCCAAATCAGAAAACATAGCTAAAGGATATTGCCCAGTCCTATTCATGTTTTCTGAGAAGTTTAGTGGGGCATATTCTGGGGGAAAGTATGTATAGAATTCCAAGTCAAGGTGTGTGTCTGTGTCTTAAGCCAGAAATCCAGACACTTTTATTTTTTCCTTCTTTTCACCTGAGGACTGAAGCAAGATATTGAAAACTATCACTATGTTCACTTGTAACCCTAAGCCATCATTTAATGTTATGAGAATACGCTTCAGGGTTCTTCATTGCTGTACCTGTTTCCATCTCATGTAAAACCATTGAGGGGTCAAAAACCTGTGCTTTTGTTTTAGAGTAATTACAAAATACCATGGCATCCAAACTCTAGTTTTAACTATGATTAGTTAAAGCAAGTAAACTTAATAAATCATGTTTTGAAGTAGTCTTTTTTCAACTAAGCATGGTTAAGATTAACCACAGTTTGTCCAGGCTTGGATAGCATGTAATTAAAGTGAAGGGGAAAGATTCCAAATTCTTCCTTGTGGTTGTACCAGAGGATGAGGTTGTTAGCCCATTGCTTACTTTTGGTGATTCTTGTAATGCTAAACTATGTCTTAATGTGACAGTACAACCAGTCCCATGTGATTATAATAACTTTTAAACAAAATCACTCTTCTAACAGTGATTCTCTTGGTCTCATGCTGATTAACTTGATGGAAAGTCCAGCTAAATCTTTTTAATATTATTTTCCCATGGTTGTGTGCCCAGCTTATGATGTTTAATGAAATCTTGTAATGTAGTCTTGAGTTCTCTGTATAAAACAATAACTTTTTAATGTCAGCGGAGATTTTACATGTACAGTTTAAGTCTCTTATCTGGAATTCCAAAATATTCCAAAATCCAAAATGTCCACATGGGTGGCTGAGATAGTGACACCTTTGCTTTCTGATGGTTTGATGTACACAAACTTTGTTTCATGCACAAAATTATTTAAAATATTGTGTATAAAATTACCTTCAAGCTATGTGCATAAGGCGTATATGAAACATAAATGAATTTCATGTTTAGACTTGGGTCCCACATCCAAGATATCTCATTATGTATTTGTGAGTATCTGAAAGTCTGAAATATTTCAAAATTTAAATATATATATATATATATATATATATATATATTACTTATTTATACCCCGCTCTTCAGCCACAAGGCTATCAGAGTGGCTTACAAATTGTTTTAAGCAATAGCTATTTACACATCTACACTGCATTAAACAGTTTCCAATGTGTGTTAGCTAATTGCCTCCACAAGCTGGGTACTCATTTTACCGACTTACGAAAGGATGGAAGGCTGAGTGAACCTTGGAGCCCACTGGAATTGAACTTGCATCGTGGTGACTTGCAGTACTGTCATTTAACCACTGTGCCACCTCTGGTCCCAAGCATTTCAGATAAGGGAGACTTAACCTGTAATATGAAGGGCGCATTTGCCTTTCCCCAGAGTAGCTTCTCTAATCTGGAAAAGATTTAAACCTAGAAATTGACATATTTTCTTCTCCTTTGGCAAGAATAATTTCAGCCTCTGGAGAAGGCTACAAATGAATTATACCTTTCAACCTTGAGATCATGGCCTGGGAACATGTTGGTGATTGGGAAGAAATGGTTATGTTGTCATGTGGGTTAGATGCTTTTGTTACCTTTTTATATCTTTACCTCATATCTGAGGTGAACCTTTCTAGTAAGTAGTACTAGTAAGTAATACTTACTGAGTTCAGTATGCCTTACACTCAGGTAGTTTTGTGTAGACTAGCAGTTTAAGATTGCGAACTGCAGATCATGACTCTTGTTTTAATGGGAGGATGGAGAAGCCGTGGCCTTCCAGACGTTGTTGGACTACAGTCTCCATCTTGATTAAGCATTTACTATGTGGTCTGGGGTGACTGGAGTTAGAGTCCAAAAACATCTGGAGGGCCACAGGTCCTCCAACTTTAGTGGTTCCTTTGCTGAGCTTATAACAGTACAAGTGACAAAAAGAAAAGGTGTGCACAAAAATTACTTACTTTCAGGAGGTTTCAGTCTGTCTAATTTAAGGCTTGCAGTGGAAAAGCAAAAGGTTTTGTGTTGAATAAAGTAATATATAGACTCCGCTGAAAATATATATTGCGTGTTCAGGTTGTATGTGATAGAAAAGGAGATAAGCTTCTTGCATTAGGTTACATTCGAGAAAACATGATCTTTTTCCAACATGAGGGATAAGAGAAACAGGGTAGCCATTATTACAAATGTACAGTTGTCCCTCTGTATCCACGAATTTGGTATCCATGGATTTAAGTATTTACAGCTTGAAAATATTTTTTAAAAAATAGTAATTCAAAAAGCAAACCTTGATTTTGCCATCTAATATAAGGGACACCATTTTGCTGTGCCATTGCATATAATGGGACTTGAGTATTCACGGATTTTGGTATCCATGGGGGGTCCTGGAACAAATCCCCAGCAAACATAAAGGGACAACTGTATTTGCATTTTGGTCCTGATAATTCATCACAATGAATTATTTTCTCAACCTATCTTACATCTATGTTCTGTCTTAATTTTCTCCTCTAAACAATGTCATTGTAGTAAGCCTATATAAAGTGGGCATGAAGAAAGGAATCAACAGTTCAACATCTGAAAATCACATAACTCCTGCCTCTGAATCTGGCACAAGTGGAGATGATTCATGTGATTGTGAATACTGATATTTATTTGCAAATATCTCCTTTGCACGTCCATAGACTTCACAGTGAATTCACCTCATTTCCCATCCCTAGAAACCTGTTTTAGGCACGAAAAAGCACTTTCTGAAAACCAGAATTAACTGTCCAGGATTGGAGAGACAATCTACCAAAGTCTGGATGAGTGCAAAAGTGTTCCCTAGTCTCTCAGAGGTTGTCCTCTCCTGAAGCAAATGAGCCTAAAATAATTCCAAACATTATCTGCTCTGCTTTTGTATCAGGATGGCCAGAATGGCATCTGTTTCCTGACAGAAGTTACTCTTTGGTGAGACTAAGACAGTTTAGACCATCACTGAGATCAGTAAGGGAGGCTGGCAGCTACATAATGATTGCAATGGAGGAAGAACTCTGTAACAGCAGGAACAGCCATCAGCCCCTGGCCTGTACATTCTCTGAATTGTACTCACCGTACTCTTTGGGTGAGGTGACTGATAGATTCAAGTTCTCCAAGGTCCTGAGCAGATAGCATACTAGGGTGAGGAATTCTCTACCTTTGTTTAGGAATAGAAGAGCTGCATGTGAAAGCATGTCCCACTGAGCCTGTGAACAATCTTTATTGTAATATGTTTGTAATCCGCTATTTCCTCATAACCCTTCTCTCCTTCTAAAACATTTCAAAAACTGGATCAGGCACTCTAGCCTACTGTTAAAGGGCCAGGAAAAGCACTGAATAATTATTTTTATGGCTAGAAATGGCACCATTGATAGGTTTTCCTAGCACAGGAAAATGTGACACTGGAAGGATGTTTTGCTACCTTCTTCATCATTTTGGGGTACTCACCACCCTGTAAGTGATGAGTAGCAAGTTGCTTCTCTGAACTGTAGCCAACTGTTGCTGTAGTGATGACACAGTGTAGATTTTTCCCATATGCAATATCTAGGCTATGTTAGATCTAAATCATAGCGTCTTCCCCATGTTGATATTCTCCTCTGCTCTTGATTCCTCTGAGTGCATAACCCCAAAGACTGTGCCACAAATTCAACCTGCCCACTCTGCTTTTGACATGTCTTTTTTGAACTGCAACACTGCTGTTCCTGTCTCCCCTAACTACATGGCAAGCTGTGTTTTTTAAACTTAAGCAAGCTACAGAAGGATGGAGTCCCATTTTAAATTATTCCTCATAGTTATAATGCTGCATATCATTTAGCACATCAGGAGGAGAGATTGTAATACAGAATTTTCCTTGATTTGCTAGATCAGTTCTACTCAAAGTGGTGCAGGCTCACGGAACCATCAGCTGCTGGTTTGTGGCAAATTTCCAAGAAATTATTTGTAGTCCTGGTACCCTGGGATAAGGAGGGGAGGAGAATTGCTAGTCAACTGCATCAGATGCTTTGAGAGGCACTGTACTTGATGTCTACATGTAAAAAACTGGATACACACACACACATATATATGGGAGACCAATACAAATATCAGAAGTGTTGCAATCCAGAATAAACTAAGCTTCATGACTTTGCAAAATAAAAAATAAAAAATCCCTTGATTTTCAAAAATCAAAGTATGGCAGGATTCTAGCCAGTGAAAGCCAAGAACCCTCTTGCATGCTGTGTTACTGTTTGTTATTACTGTTATTATTGAAATAGTTCTACCCTGCCCTTTATCGAAAGATCTTGGGGTGCCATGTAAGTGAAGCTAATGCAAATAAGTTAAAACAGTTTAAAAACACATGCATTAGCATTTGAGATAAATTAAAGAGGCCCAAAGGCTTTGCTCAACAGCCAAATTTTCAATGAACACCTAAATGAAATCAGTTGATGCCAACAAGGCTTCTGAGGAGAGGGCATTCTCTCTGGGGTGTTAAGGCTGAGCTGGTCCTCTCAGATGTCCTCATAGAGTATCATTAATGGGATGCAGAAGATGGCCCACCCAGAAGACCTCTGTACTCAGGCAGGCACATAAAACAGAGGTGTCCTCTCAAGTACTGAGGTCCCAAACCATTTAGAGCTTTAAACGTCATTGCAAGCATATTGAATCCAGGCTGAAAGCATCTTGGCAGCCGGTGCAATTATTTTAAGACTGCCATTATATGCTATCTATATGGTATTCCAATCAGCAATCAAGCTGCTACATTTTGCACTAGCTGCAGCTTTCAATTCTTCTTCAAGGGCAGCCCTGCATAGCTTGTCTGTTTGTAGCCAGAATTTACTACATTATAAACTGATGTTCTAATGCAAGCGTGCAACCTTTTCAACCCTGAGTGGTGCATCTAATTTCACCATTGGATGGGTGAGGAATGCTACATGTGTGTATATGCACACACATTCTCCCCATGCACCTTTGCATCCTCCCATCCCCGAGCATCGAATCCAGGAACAACATCCCCACTGCCACCCCAGGGAAACACACTTGATCAACTGGGCTGTAAGAAAAGGAGGTAAGGTTCCACCAGTTTCTAGGGTCATACAAGGAGCAGCTGTTCTAGTAAGCCACATTTTAGTAATCTGGAGTATGAAGTTCATTTGGTTCTAAATGTACTATACTGTTATTGTTTTTGTTGCTATGTGATACACTGAAGTGGCATGGTTCCAGTCTAGACTGTGTACAATCTAATATGGACAGACAAATAATGAATTGGAGAATAGAGCTCTATAAATATAAAGTGACATCTAAATGGCCTCTGAACAGCTGGTTAACTTATCTCCTGCTCTGTGTTCTTTTCAAATGAATCCAAATTAAGTCAAATGATGACAGTAGATGTCTGCTTTTTATAGGAGATTTGGAATCTATTTTAGCTAGGGTCACATATTCCTTGGCAGAATACATTCACAACCTGTGAATGTTCCTGGACCCAACTCTTCAACTGAAAGCATCAGTTGCCAGCAGTGGCTTTTATCCACATCATTATATATACTGACCACACAGCTTCCTAGAGGACAAAGATGTTTCCCTGAACATCTGTGCCATGGTGGCACAACATATTTTACATGGAGCTATCCTGAAAAACCTGTGATAGTTACAGGTTGAGTCTCCCTTATCTGGAATTCTGAAATATGAAATATTCCAAAATCCAGAATTGTCCTCATGAGTGGCTGAGATAGTGATACCTTTGCTTTCTGATGATTCAATGTACACCAACTTTGTTTCATGCACAAAATTATTAAAAATATTGTGTATAAAATTATCTTCAGGCCATAGTGTATAAGGTGTATATGAAACATAAATGAATTTCATGTTTAGACTTGTGTCCCACCTCCAAGGTATTTTATTATGTATATGCAAGTATTCCAAAATCCAAAATACCTTTACTCCTAAGCATTTTAGATAAGGCAGATTCAACCTGTACATCTACAGGTGACCATGCTTTTGTCAAGGTGAAATTATGTATTACATATGCAAGGGTGCAGAAGCATACTTGACAGTTCACTACTGTAAATCCTATTGCTTGTTGATCTGGGGAGAGCTCTTGTTTGTCTACGGAGCCTGGAGAAGGATGGGAGATCCCTCAATCTCTTGAGTAATCTCAGAGGCACTCAAAAGCAGTAAGATATTACAAAGCTACTCCAGAGAGAAGCAGCCCCTCAGTTTATAACCAGAAGGATGAGTGAGCGCGACCTCATCCCCACAGTTGTGCTGGATTTTAACTTGGCTGCAAGTGCTTCAGAATTCAATGTGACAGAAAAGGTAAGAGCTCACTTCTGCCTTTGTGGAGAAAAGCACGGTTATTGGTATCCATAGATTATGGTTTTGTTATCCTTAGATTATGTTTAGCTGTTAAGACCAGCCAAAATCTGTAGATCTTTTACACTTGTGCACATGCTGCCTCAGCTTCCCTGATTACTAGTTTGCTTCCAAGCAAGATTCAGAGGGCTACATAAATTATCCTAAATTACTTGGTTTTGGAGGTGGAAAACACATCCACATTTAATAAGATTCTTTACAAATTTCTCTAATTTGTGGACTGTAGTACTATTAATAAAAGAGTACATGGCATCTTTCAGTTTCCTGCCATTAGTAGGTAATCACAACTGTCTTGACTCTTTTCTTTTTAAATTATACACACGCATGATGATGACAATGTGTAAAGTTGAAAAATGTGCACAAGCAGATTTCAATCACTGAGAAAATTTGTACATTAACAAAAAAGGCATTAACAATAAATCTCAGGGAAAAAAGTGCTTCCCAAAATATGTACGAATTCCCTCTGGGTTGTGTGGAGTCTGTTTACTTGACATGGCTGTGGAATAGGACAAGGATCCTAGTGCTATTCTGAGAAATGCAACAACAATGACAACAACAGCAATAATAATAATAAAATTTATTTATACCCCGCCCCTCTGTTAAAAACAATCAGGGTGGCTTACAAAAATTAAAATACAAATACAGATTAAAATCCCTAAACACCACCCACCCCCACCCACCCCCATAAAAAGATATTAAACCAATATAAAATAAAAACAACTAATCTGAAATTACATTAAACAAATAATAAATAGCCAGAAATTAAACTGATGTTTTCATATAATTACTTTGGTCCTGCTTATCTCATGGAATGATGCCTTCCGTACAGTCCTTCAAGGCTGTTTCCTGTTCCACGTCTTATGGTTCCTCAATCAAAGTATAGGATTGTCTTGGCAGAGTGGCACCTGAGATGTAGACAGATGTAGAGAGATATACCTTCTTCCCATAATAAGTTTTAGAAAACTGTTTGAAGGCTCATCTATCTCATAAGGCCTTCAGGTGATAAATAGTGATGTTTTTGTTTTGCTTGTTCTTGTTTTTAAATAGGAACTTGTACTATAGCTCTTGTTTGGGGGCTACTTTGACCAGTGCTTTTCCCCATCTTTCTTTCGGTCCTTGCTTCCTTCCTCTCTTTGCCCACTCGGACCCCTGCTGCTTTCTCTGCCTCAGTGTCTCCATCATCTCCCTCTTCTGTTTAGACCTGTTTAGTCATATCCCATCTGTTAACAAAGTGTCTCTGGGTGTGCCTTCATATAGTTAGAAGAATTTGTTTTTATTTTCCTGAAACTTTAGATCATATGTGCTTGTTTCCTAGAGTCCCATAGTGTCATGGGTGTTGGTTCCTCAACCCCACCTTCCTTTGCCCCTCTCCCTATACTACTTTCTTCCTGTGTCACTCTTTGCTTCCATATCTCTTAGCCACATGAATCCTTTCCCCTTTCTTTAGCTAGAGAAGTCTTCACTACTAGCTGTATACATATATCTGTGATGTGTATCACTCTCATGAATGCAGATGTCCCAAAACCACTTAGGACCGGGGGTGGAGTATTATTCTCCTTGCCAATCAGTGCTTCAGAGCTGAATTACTGACTGCACCTTTGCCTCAGAGGAACCTTTGTGTCTGGCTACCGCACAAATCAAGTACTTTTTTTTTTTTAAAAAAAATTTAAATTAATTTTATAATCATACATTATATTATACAATCAATACTTAGTTAGTATAACTCATAAAATTACTATAAACACCGCACTTTTTCTATTAACTAATTTCAAAAGTTAACATAGATTCTTTACTATAATTCTATTCAAAAATATTAATTCCCCTACCCCCCCCCCACCTCAGTGCTCCCCTTCACCGGAGCCATTATCCCTTACCTAATCTTTCCAGAATCTCATTTCTTCTTGTGGAGGTAACCTCCCATCTTGTGTCTGTAATACTTTTTTAACAAATACTTTCCAAATTTTATCAAAGTCACTTTCTTTCCAACTCCCTCTTCTTACTTTAATTCTACATGTTAACTTATCATTTATTGCCATCTTCCAAACTTCTTTATACCACTCCTCCACTTGTACATTTATTTGCATTTTCCAATGTCTTGCTATAATTAATCTTGCTGCCATTAATAAATTTGTTATTAAATCCTTTTCTGCTTGGTTCCCATTCTTTCCATTATAAATTGACATCAATGCTATACTCGGTTTCCTTTCTATATTTCTATTCAAAATATTCTCTATTTCTATGAAAATCAGTTCCCAAAACTGCTGTACAAATTTACAGTTCCACCACATATGCATATATGTACCTATTTCTTGACAACCTCTCCAACAATATTTAGTTATTCTTATCTATATTATGCAATCTTGCTGGTGTCAAATACCATCTCCATATTATTTTATAATAATTTTCTTTTATCCGTATCGACATATTTTTTAGATGTCTTTGTTTCTATATCTTATCCCATTCATGATCTCCAATTTTTTGTTTCAAATCTTCCTCCCATATTCTCCTTAAATATTCCCCTTTGTCTTTTTCCCCTTATTTTTAATCAATATTTTATATAATTCACTTGTAATACCTTTCATACTTTCATTATCATCCCTCTTTTCACCTTTTTTCAGCAAATTTTCAAATTTTGTAAATTCCCTTGTTTCTTTATGATTCTTTTTCCAATTTTTAATCCATTGTTCTAACTGTATGCAATTAAACCATGAAATTTTCATTCCGCATAATCTCTCTCTTATACTCCCTTTTTCACTCATCCATCCTATCCATCCCTCTATTTTATCTAATCCTCTTTTCTTTAATTCCTTTCCCATTTTTTCCTTCAAATTATTTGGGAATTTTTTCCCCATTATAACCGGTATTAATACTGAATCAATAGGCAAAAATTCTCTCTTATATTTATACCATATTTCCCATATATTTTGCAGAAATGGATTCTCAATTCCTTTAATTTCCTTTTTTGTAAAATTATCAAAAAAATATGTTCCATATTCTCTTTTCTATTCTCCCTGTTTCTATCTCTAACCATTCTAAATCCCCCTGTCCTACAATTCCTTCTATAACATATCTCAATTGATTAGCTTCATAATATCCTTTTATTTTGGGAAGACCAAGTCCTCCCTCCTTCTGTGATACATACCAAAATAATTTATTTAATCTTGTCCTTTTCCCTCCATTACAATATTTATTCAACATATTTTGCCATTTTTTCAGTTCTACTTCTGATACTTTTATTGGTAACATTCTAAACAAAAAAATTAGTTTAGGTAATATTTTCATTTTAACTAAAGCTACTCTTCCAAACCATGATAGTTGAATATTTTTGTATTCTTCCAACTTCTTTTCCATTTCTTTCCTTAGTACCATAATATTTTTCTCTTCTAGTTCTTTTAAATCTTTTGTAATATTTATTCCTAAATACTCAATATTACTTTTTAATCTTACTTCTAATTTTTTCTCTTTTACAAATATATTTTCTTCTTCCTTATTATAGTTAAACAACATCATATCTGATTTGTTCCAATTAACCTGTAAGCCTGTCATCTCCCCAAATAATTTTAAATGTTCTTTAATTTTTTCTGTTCCGTTAATCAATTCCTTAATTGTTAGCAAATTGTTAGCAATGTATCATCAGCAAACAAGCTTATCTTATGTTTTGTTTCTACTCCAATTCCTTCTACACTATTATCATTTCTTATCACATTTGCTAGAATTTCTATTACCATTGCAAACAATATTGGAGAAAGTGGGCAACCTTGTCTTGTTCCTCTCGTTATTTTTATTTCTCTTGTTATTCCATCATTAACCATCACTATAGCTGTGTTATGGGAATACAATTGATCTATTAATCCTCTAAACCTCTTCCCCATTCCAAATTCTTTCAATATTATTTTTAATGTTGGCCATTCCACACAGTCAAATGCTTTAAATATATCTAATGCTAATATCCCTGCTTTTACTTTTGTTTTGCCAATTATATGTATTTTGTTTAACACCCTTCCTATTAAATTTGACATTTGTCTTCCTTTCACAAATCCACATTGGTCCTTTACAAATCAGGTACTTCAAGAACAGCTAATGTTATTTCAATGAATATGTGTGCTTCAGTGGCATAGATCTTTTTCCTTCCCACTGACTGAAAGAAAGAGCAATACTAGAGGCCAAATCCACACTACATAAATAATCCAGTTTGAAACTGGATTATTTGGCATGGCTCCTTTGTACTGAATCCTGGGGTTTAGTTTTACAAGGTCTTTAGGCTTCTCTGCCAGAGTTCTGGTACCTCACCAGAGTACAAATCCCATGATTCCAAAGGAAAGAGCCATGGCAAATAATCTGGTTTCAAACTGGATTATATGTGTAGTGCAGATTTGGCTTAGCCATTTGTCTTGAGATGTTAATCTTACTAGGACTTCCATGAGCTAGCGAAGAGAATAAAGACAGGTGCAGACATCTCTTCATTAACCTAGAAAATATCTAAAAGTGGGCCTTTGGAAGACTGAATTTTGATCCCCTCTTTTCAGCCCTCACTCTTAAATGACATTGGATATGGATAGTTCCAGACAGTAACAGTCATCAAAAATATGCTTACAGTTCCTTAGGGAAGAAAGGGAAGAAGAAACATTTGGGGAATTCTACCCTAAATAAATAGTTGTCGAGGATGAGGGGAACAGTTTTCCCCCTGTAATTTTTGTGACAGAAATTTACTTTCTGTCTTTCAAGAAGAAGTTGACACAGGCCATATCCACACTGCTCAAATAATCCACTTTGAAATTGGATTATTTCCCATGGCTCCTTACTATGGAATCTTGGGATTGGTGGTTTGGTGAGCCACCAACACTCTTTGGCAGAGAAGGCTACAGACCTTGTAAAACTACAAATAACAAAGACTCAACAGGAAGGAGCCATGACAAATAATCCAATTTCAATCTGGATTATTTGTGTAGTGTGGATTTGGCCACCGTGTATAATGATCAGTTGCATCTCAAGGGCTTTTAGCACAAAAGGAAATATTTTAAAAACAAAAGAATGAGAATATATCTGCTGGTAACACACACTCCCCTGTGTAATTAAGAATGTTGATCTAGAATTGAGCAGACCCAGGTTCAAATCCCTTCTTGTATAGTTCATTGGCATATTTGAGACAGTAACTCTCTCACAGCCTGACTTACCTCAGGGGTTGCTGTGAGGATAAGGGACTCTAAGCCTGAAGCAGCCTCTTCTCCCCATTCCACCGGGCCAGAGGGCTGTGGAGGGCCCTGAGGACTTCTGGGAGCAGTGCAGCAGCAGGAGGGGGCGTGGCCAGGAGTGGCTGGCGTTTTAAGCCACTCCCACACCCCTCAGGAACACCAGCCAGCAGCCAGAGGGACTCCAAGCCTGAAGCAGCCTCTTCTCCCCATTCCACCGGGCCAGAGGGCTGTGGAGGGCCCTGAGGACTTCTGGAAGCAGAGCAGCAGCAGGAGGGGGCGTGGCCAGGAGTGGCTGGCGTTTTAAGCCACTCCCACACCCCTCAGGAACACCAACCAGCAGCCAGAGGGACTCCAAGCTTGCAATTGGCGTCAGCTGAGGCCGGGGATGGAGTGGGGGCGGAAATTGGAGTTGTGCTGGGGAAAGGGAGGTATGGTCGGAACAGAGTGAACAGATGGTACAAAAGAAGGCGGGATCGCTGTTTGTTAGCTATCCCACCTTCAGTTCACCCTGTTTCCCGGAATGGATTGGAGAGCGTACCAACCATTCCACAGAACCTTACTTTGCTCCTCTGCAATGCCAGGTCGGTTAAGAATAAAACTCATATTATTTACGATCTACTCTTGGATGAGGATGCCGACCTGGCTTGCTTCACAGAAACCTGGCTGGGAGAGGATAGCGCAGTCACGTGGGCGCAGGCCCTCCCAGCCGGGTATTTTGTCAGTGAGCAGGTGAGGGGAAGTGGGCGGGGGGGGGCGGAGTGGCTCTGGTTTATAAGAACAATCTGACCTTGACCAGGATACCTGTCCGAAACACAGTCCACTTTGAGTGTATGTACCTTAGTCTGAGGACCAGGGATAGTTTGGGGATTCTGCTAGTATACCGACCACCCCGTTGTCTAGCAGACTCCCTAACCGAGCTGACACAGCTGGTCTCAGAGTTGCTGTTGGAGTCTCCCAGACTTTTAGTTGTGGGGGACTTCAACATTCCACTTGAGAACAGCTTGACAAATTTGACTGGTGCAGCTCGGGAGTTCATGGAAACCATGACAAACATGGGCCTATCCCAAATGGTCATCGGGCCCACACATTGTGCGGGTCATACCCTCGATGCGGTCTTCAGTACGGAACAGGAATATCCGTGGGCGGAGGTTATAAAAACCACCGCGTTGTCATGGACGGATCATTTCCTGGTCAAGATGGAGCTAAGAGCCACTGTCTGCCCCACCGGGGGTGGTGGACCTATTAGAATGGTCCGCCCTCGAAGGCTAATGGAACCAAGAGGATTCCAGAAAGCCTTGGAGGGTTTAATGGTTGGTAACGCCGGTGACCCTGTCGAAACTTTGGTTAATACCTGGAACAACGATCTTACCAAGGCTATCGACACGATCGCTCCCAAGCGTCCTTTCCAACCCGCTTCAAACCGTAAGCCATGGTATACAGCAGAGCTTAGGAAAATGAAGCGGGTTGGACAACGACTAGAGCGCAACTGGCGGAAAACTCGACTCTTATCCGACAGGACTCGTCATAAGAACTTTCTTTGGTCCTATCGAGAGGCAATACGTGCAGCACAGCGATCCTTCTCCTCTGCACATATTGCGTCTGCAGAGTCCCGTCCAGCAGAGCTGTTTAGGGTGGTAAGGGAGATGACGCAGGTTATTCCTGCGCAGAACCCGTTGCTTAACCCAACGACGGCCTGCTGTGACGCGTTTAACAATTTCTTTGCAGATAAAATCTCTCAGATAAGAGCCGACTTAGATACCAGTAATTTGGCAGAAACAATTGACGAGGTGTCCAGCAACTCCGTTGATGTCAGTTTACTGGATCAATTTCAATCTGTGAGTACTGAGGACGTGGACAAGCTACTTGGTAGAGTTAGGAAGACGACCTGCACTCTTGATCCTTGCCCTTCATGGCTGGCCATCCAGGGGGGGACTGCCTTGATGATGTTCCTTAAGGACATCATCAATGCATCCCTCAGAGAAGGGTGTGTTCCATCTTGTTTAAAGGAAGCAGCCGTTAGGCCGCTCCTGAAAAAATCTTCCCTTGACCCCCTGGACATGAACAACTATAGGCCGGTTTCTGTGTTACCATTCTTGAGCAAAGTGATCGAGAGGGCAGTTGCGCTTCAACTCCAAGTGGTCTTGGATGAAACCGATTATCTAGACCCATTTCAAACTGGCTTTAGGATGGGATTTGGAGTTGAGACTGCCATGGTTGCCTTGACTGATGACCTGCGTCTAAGCATTGACAG
Source organism: Gambelia wislizenii (assembly GCA_030847615.1). NCBI lineage: Eukaryota > Metazoa > Chordata > Lepidosauria > Squamata > Crotaphytidae > Gambelia > Gambelia wislizenii. Next base: position 60,686,051 of record JAUMIR010000005.1, on the reverse strand, counting down.
GGGTAGTGTGACCCTGTTGGTGCTTTTAGACATCTCAGCGGCTTTCGATACGATAGATCATAGCATCCTCTTGGATCGCTTGAGGGGGTTAGGAATCGGAGGCACTGCGCTCCAGTGGTTCCGGTCCTTCCTCTCGGGCAGGTCCCAGAGGGTGTTGCTCGGGGACAGCTGCTCCAGCAGAAAGGAGCTTACTTCTGGTGTTCCACAGGGCGCCATCCTGTCCCCGATGCTGTTTAACATTTATATGAAGCCGCTGGGTGAGATTATTCGCAGTTATGGGGCTGGGTGTTATCAGTACGCTGATGACACCCAGATCTATTTCTCCTTGCCCCGATCATCGGCCTCGAATTCCGATGGCGTCTCTCCTCTTAATGATTGTCTTAAAGCAGTAATGGGCTGGATGAGGAAAAACAGATTGAGATTAAATCCAGATAAAACGGAGGTGCTCATTGTAGCGGCCCCCAAACCAGGAGTTGGGTTGCAACCTCCAGTCCTGGACGGGGTCACGCTCTCCGTTAAGGACTGTGTTCGCAGTCTGGGGGTGCTCCTTGATTCATCGCTTCAGATGACGAGTCAGGTGAATGCGACAGTCAGGAGCGCCTGTTATCAGCTTCGGCTGATACGCCAGCTGCGCCATTTCCTGGAAGTAAGGGACCTTGAGACTGTGGTGCATGCGCTGGTAACCTCCCGTCTAGATTTCTGCAATGCGCTCTACATGGGGCTGCCCTCATGCTTGGTCCGGAAACTTCAGTTGGTACAAAATATGGCAGCCAGAGTGGTCTCGGGAACATCTCGGAGAGACCATATAACTCCAGTATTAAAATCTCTCCACTGGCTGCCAATCAGTTTCCGGGCCCAGTATAAGGTGTTGGTTATTACCTTTAAAGCCCTAAATGGCTTGGGTCCAACTTATCTCCGGAACCACCTCCTCCCATACAATCCTCCCCGCGCACTCCGGTCCTCTGGGAGGAATTTGCTTCAGCCACAAAAATCTAGGCTGTCTGCAACCTCCCAGAGGGCCTTTTCGGTAATCGCCCCCAAATTGTGGAATGACCTGCCGAATGAGATCCGTCAGATAACAAGCCTGAGTGGCTTTAAAAAAGCACTAAAGACGGATCTCTTTTGGCAGGCCTTTCCTAATTAGATCCCGGCCTCAGGGGATCCTGGCCTCTTCTAGGCTGCTGGCCATTTATTATATTTCATTGTATTTATAGTTTTTAAAGTGATTTTAGATTAGTTGTTTTAATTTATATTTGTTTAATGTTTTTTAATGGGGGAGGGTGGGAGTGGGGGTGTTTAGGGATTTTATTTGTATTGTATTTTAAATTTTGTAAGCCGCCCCGATTGTTTTTACAGAGGGGCGGGGTATAAATAAATATTATTATTATTATTATTATTATTATTATTATTATAAAATGGGGGTGGGGGAGCATGGAGGAAAGGTGGGATTTACATATAATAAATAAATTCTAGCTCCCTTTATATGTTTCATTTATTTGTTGTTTGCTTAACATTTTGTGTTCCAGACACTATAGAGATGTAAGATAGAAATGTTTCAGGAAAGTATTGAAGTAAGACAAGCAAAAATATAAAAAATAAGCAGTTAGGAATCATTCTTTTCTGGTAGGATCTATTATTGTAAGTATTAATTTCAATAATTTATTTAGTTATTTATTAGCCAGGAGAGAGAGCTGGTCTGGGAGCTACTGTTGGAAGAGCTTTTTAGTATGCCATTTAGAGTTGTCAAAATACCACATTTGTAACTGTGGCCCTTCCATAATCAGTGGTGACTTGGTCTTGTGCTTTAGCAGCTTGGTCCATTATAATGAAACAATTCTGTTTTTGTATGTTTCCAGTTTTGCCTTGAGAACAAAAACTACCACCTTGACATTACCCGTCCTTTATGTTAAATATATGTTCATGTTTACCAGCCTGCACCACAGGACGAACACCATCATTCCCACATTGCCGTCGGGAAATATGTGCTTACGTCCATTCAGCAGTTCACCTACCTGGGAAGCATCATCTCCTCAGATGCCAAGATTGACAAAGAGATCGATCACAGATTAGCAAAGGCATATAGCGCCTTTGGAAGACTCCACAAAAAAGTCTGGAGTAATAAACACCTGAGGCGAAGCACAAAAATCAGTGTGTCTATTCTCCTTTATGGGTCTGAAACATGGGTCACCTATTGCCACCACTTACGACTCCTCGAATGCTTTCATCAGTGCTGTATATGCACAATCCTAAAAATACACTGGATTGACTATGTGACAAATGTTGCTGTCCTTGAGCAAGCAGGGATCACTAGCATTGAGGCCATGATATTGAGAATACAGCTGCGCTGGGCAGGGCACGTTTCTAGGATGGAGGACCATCGCCTCCCAAAAATAGTACTCTACGGTGAACTTGCCATGGGTCAGCGTAAGAGGGGCGCTCCAAAAAAGTGATACAAGGACTCCCTGAAACAACATCTCAGGCTCGGCCAAATTGATCATCAACAATGGTCCGCCCTGGCCCAGATCGGGAGGCATGGAGACGCACTATCCACAATGCTGCAGCCTTATTTGAGAACTCACGGCGAACAAGCCTTGAAGAGAAATGACAACACAGAAAGAATCACAACCCAGAAACATCACCCAAGGAGACCTTCTGCTGTGCTTTCTGCAACCGGACATGTTTATCTCGGATTGGCCTTTTTAGTCATCAGCGTGCTTGCAGAAAGCGTGGGATGAGTCCTTCCTGAATCTTTGTTTGCGAAGAAAAGCCAGAGAGAGAGAGAGAGAGAGATGTTCATGTAAAGTGTACAATATTTAAGTTTTTTATGGTACCTGCTGAGGAGCTCCTGTTGTCTGTAAACTGCATCATCCAAGATCATACCCCTCTCAGATCTTCAGTTGTTTTCTTTTTGTATGTGTGCTTTCATATCCTCCCCCACCACCACCAATATTGGAGTTTTCACAGCTACATTTCTGTAAGAGTCTGCAGGTCAAGAAAACCGCTACTTGAAATAAGTGCTTTCCTTGGCATTGTCTATGCCTCTGTAGGGACACCTGTTTCACACTTTAGCACCCATTGGTCTTAATTAGCATCCCAAACCTTTTTTGGGCCATGGGCACATCTGGAATTTTTGAAACATGGTATAAGCACAACTAAAAAATAGGGATTGACAAATGTTAGGAACCGTCTGTCTGTTTCTGTCTCTGTTTGTCTGTCTCTCTCTCTTTCTTGCTCTCTCTTTCTGTGTGTGCGTGTCCGTGCGTGCGTGCATGCTTTGTGTCTGTGTGTTCTCTTTCTCTTTCTTATCCACAGTGAGGGAAAACAGAGAAAGAAAAATTCAAAAGTAGAAGAGAAAGTAGGGAAACAGAAAGGTTGATGGATATGTTGGGAAAGAGAGAACACAGAGTGGAAACAGAGAGAGGGGTACGGAAATAAGGAGAGGAATAGAGAAAGTCGGGGAAGAGAGGAGTACTGGAGAGAGAGAGGGAGTGAAGGAAAACATGCACAGAAGGAGGGGGAGAGAAAAGAGAATAGAAAGACAGGAAGCAAATACATGTTCAGAATTTCTCCTTGCAAATAAGTTCAGTGACTTCTGGTTTGCTGTTGTATTGAAGGAGGGAAGGTTGCATGGCTAAGAACAGCTGGAAGAGGGAAAGACCCCCCCCCTCGATCTGGTGCCATGACCCTATTTTATCAGGAAATATTTCATTTTTCCTTATTGATGGAAATCTAGAAATTGTTCCATTCACTTGAACTGGGAGGAGTAGGGAATTGTGCTGCTGAAAAATAAATCGAAGGGGATGGGGGGGAAGCCAATTCATCTGCTAAAAACCAGTTGCCAAAGAGTACTTGATTGGGTAGGGATTATTTTCCCAGCTTTCTTTTTTTCTTTAGGGTAGAATATAGCCCTATATTTGAGTGAATACAGAATTTCTCCATTTGATTGAAGAGGAAAAAGGAAGTAGGCTTCCTTCCTCCTCCATTCATTTTCCAGCAGGATGTTAGCTCCCCTCCGCCTCCCAATCAGTGGAGAAATGGTACAATTCCCTTGTGTGTATGCCACTTACAACTCCTTGAATGCTTTCATCAGTGCTGTATACGCACAATTCGAAATATACACTGGACTGACTGTGACGAATGTTGCTGTCCTTGAGCAAGCAGGGATCACCAGCGTTGAGGCCATGATATTGAGAACACAGCTGCCCTGGGCAGGGCATGTTTCTATGATGGAGGACCATCGCCTCCCAAAAACAGTACTCTACAATGAACTCGTCACGGGTCAGCGTAAGAGGGGCGCTCCAAAAAAGCGATACAAGGACTCCCTGAAACAACATCTCAGGCTCAGCCAAATTGATCACCAACAATGGTCCACCCTGGCCTCACATCGGGAGGCATGGAGACGCACTATCCACAATGCTGCAGCCTTATTTGAGAACTCACGGTGAACAAGTCTTGAAGAGAAACAACAACGAATAAAGAATCACAACCCGGAAACATCACCCAAGGAGACTTTCTGCTGTGCTTTCTGCAACTGGACTTGTTTATCTCAGATTGGCCTTTTTATTCCTCAGTGCGCTTGTCGAAAGCGTGGGATGAGTCCTTCCTGAATCTTCGTTTGCAAAGTAAAGCCAGAGATATGCCTTCAAGTTGCCTGTCAACTTATGGCAACCCCATGAATTTCATAAGATTTTCTTAGGCAAGGAATATCAGAGGTGGCTTTGCTCTGTCCTTCCTCTGAAATTCACTTACATAAGGAAAAAAATAGTTTTGTGAGCATCCATTGATACCACTTTGGAGGTTCCAGATCTATTATCATTTGGCTTGTTACAGCAATCAGAACATTAGTTTGTTTGTTTTGGTACTTGATTTTACTAAAAAAAAAAAAAAATGGCCTAGATGATGATGGCCTAGTCTTGGTATATATTTTGATGAAACCATTTTGTCACTCCTAAGAAAATGTAGTACACTACAGCAACCCCTGGATTATTATTATTCAGCTGAGTAAGCCAATATATGGACAAGCTTTGGCCTGCACAAGTAGCCCCGTCATTCATCTTTTTTTGCTATGTAAGCAAAATGCATTGGGACATCTTTGGATAACCATAGTTTCCTGTTTCAGCCAAGCCAGGAAACTCTGATTAGTCAATTTGAATATCTTGGCTTGCTCTATAGTTGGTAACTTTTTTTCCAGTCCAGATGAACTAGGACATTCTGGTTCGAGGGTTCCTAGTTTAAGTCTGGCATATATGAAAGGAGGAGCAAAGTGAGTTTGTGTGTGCGTGCACATGCACGGCACCTTATTTAGCTATATTTGGCTCTATATGTACACTGTAGTAATTGTCTTTGAATCACTGGCTGTAACCCTGAAGCCATCTAAATGATTGTTCTTACACTTGTAGGCCATTTGAATTCCTCTAAGGTCCATGGGTGTCAACTGGCTAAATAAATGCTTCTGTCGGAGTCAATAACCATAATCTATAAAGAAGTTATCTTGTGCAACTCTCATTGTCTTTAGGAGTGCACTAGACATTGCTGGTGAATTGTGTTCATAATATACAAGGAATACCAATATCAATGCCAAATCAAATTATGACACAAGTTCAGAGGCTGGCTTATTGCTTGTGGTTGTGATTAGAATCATGAACATGGTAACTTCTGGACATCCAGTGGTATCTATCTGAAGAGAGAACTGCACTTTGTCGTAGGTTTTGAATGTGGTCAGTCAATAATCTGTTGAGGTGTTGGGCAGAATGACCAATAGGTCGCTAGACTAATTGACCATGTCACTATATAATAAAAACAAGTTTGGAAACCAATTTTTTCTTGCCAACATAACTGCAACTGGAAAAAAATTGTGTAAGAAATTGGAGTATCATTTAAGAATCCTGGAATGCTATGATTCACTCATCAGAGAGGGATAGGAGATCATGTACTGAATGTTTGCATAATAAATACTTGACCAAGTTTGCTCTTTTGGTGTGTGTGTGTATGTGTGTGTGTGTGTGTGTGAGAGAGAGAGAGAGAGAGAGAGAGAGAGAGAGAATGAATGAATGAAAGAAGAATTTATGTAAAATCTTACATTTTCTGTTTGGAAACGTATTTTCAAACAGGTTGTCGAGTTGGCTAGTACACTGGTATCTCAGTTTGCCTTTGTTTCCTTGCTAGTCTTTCTTATAATATGCTGGGGTGGGGGTTGATGAAAAGTCAGGAATGTTTGGCTGGTGATCACAGTGTGTTGTAATGAGGGTGGAGTATGTTTGTCATTTTGTAGTGATGTCTGATTTTTGTATTACTGAGCCAATATCCTGAGCAGTACATCTGGTTATTCAAGAGCATATTCCCAAGAATATTTCAGTAATGTGTTATGATGGAATGCAATGACAGTATATAGATGGCTTCTGTGTTTAAAACATTGAAGTGTCGCAAGTAGTCCACCTTTTAAAAACTAGTTATGGTGGCAATGATGGTCTTCTTTTATTTCAGCTCTGAAAAAATAAGTTAACATATATATTCCAACATACCTTTTTTTTAAAAAAAAAAATCCAACAAAAGCATTCTCTTAAGACATTATTTTGTCTGTTTAAATAATGTGAAAAATGTTACATAGAAAGAAAATGCTTTGGTTTAGAAAAGAACACTGGGCACAACTATTTTAAAATAAATTAAATATAGCTGGAAACATAAAAATAAGTTCTGAGAATGTCAGATGCTATATATTTGGATTCCTTATATGCCACAGGGAAGTGATTATTCTTTTTCTTTTAAAAAGCAATGAGCAAAATTGCACCTGATGTTTTAAAATGATAATTTAGTTCACTGGAAAGCTAGGTTACAGATGGTGGCTTTTTAAAAAAAGTCTCTTAGATTTGTAATGAGGGGGAAATGATGGTATGTTTCACCTAAAGTAAGAGAGACAATGTGTAATAAGGGATTTTGTGGTTTTACAGCTCAGTGCATGTGTTTGAAAGCTGTTCTCTCAGCATCGTGGGTGGCAGGTTATGCTACCATATAATGTATTGTAGTTGGCTCTCCACACTTGTCAGGGTTAGCGTTCAACCATTCGGAAAATTTTCCCATTGTTCTAGCATGTGAACCAAGACTAGCGTTGAATTCCCAATAACTTGACTAAGGGGGGCAATGGAGAAATAGTTTAATTACAAAGTTTGAAATGTGATTACTTTTCTCATTGACTTTCCATATTTTTGTATAATTTGAATTCTAAATCTGTGAACACAATCTGTTTACAGTTATGGTTGCTTGTTCAGCTTTACCACATTATAGAACAGTCTCTTCTGCAGCCTTAAGAGAAATTTTGTATACTCTGTTCTGCCTTTCTTCAGCATTGGCTCTCTCCATTTTCATCTTAAACATGTTTGCTTTAGATGGACCATAGCTTTTGGCAGCTTTTGCATTTTTAGCAAATAATACTGTTTCTAGCAAGAGTTGCAAGCGAGAAAAAAAAACTTTGTGTGAGGTCCTTGTAAACTGAACCTTGGGAACGTTATGTTTCTGTATTTTCTCCTTTGTGCTTCTTCCCTATTCGTGTCATGGTTATAAATTATATAGTTTGAAATGAAGAATTAAGAACATTCTATTTTGTGACTCTTTAAAAAAAATGGATGGGTGCAGCTTTCTGTCTTTATGTGTTTGGCTTTATTTTCTCTTTACCTGTTGTTTTCAAGCCTGGCACTCAGTGAAATAAGCAGTTATGGCACTGAAACTCCATTGTGCCAGGGCTTAATCCAATAAAAACAGAAATACCGCCTGCAGAGTTGTATGCAGTGCGCTTGTGTGAACATCAATGTCTGCTGTTCACACACAGTTTTTCCCCCTTCAAAGTTTTTTTTTTTTTTGGAATATTGGAGGGTGTACTGAGAGGTTTTTTTTGGCCCTTATGTTTTAATGGTTGTAGTGAATATTGTTAAGTTTGCTTTGGTAGGCTCACTAGATGTATTTTGCAGATGATCATTACTACATCAAAAAAGAAAAGAAATCAATTTGGGTGAGGGAGTTGGGTAAAGTAAATAACTCTTGCATCAAAAAAAAGGGGCCCACATGCTGTTCTATCCTGTGTTTTTTCTATCTATAAGGAGAAAAACGAAAGGAGTATATGCATATGTGTGTGTGTGTGGTAGCAGGGAAAATGATAGATTTAAATATTGACATGTAACTGTTGAAGATACTAACCTGGGATTTCATTTTATGTGAAGTGAACCTTGGCTGCTGATACTTTTAAAAGGCAGTGATTGCACAGTGTACTGTAATTAATACCTGGTCCTGGTATTAGAATGGTCTTTCTCACAATGTTTAGATAAGCCATATCCCACATTTGGTCAGATGTAAGCATCTATATGCAGTATATCATTCTCTTGGGTATGTTGCCTTTTCCAGTGTGCTGATTGGCTGCTTAGAAAACATACCCAACCACTCCTTCAGCCAATCATCACCCACATGCAAATCTATAGATTCCAATGTCATACTGGGAACAACCAAACAATGTGCTATAGTGTTGGCTATAATTACTAAGGCTGCAGGCTTTTCAGTTCACCAGTGTCTTAGCGCTGCACAATTCCCACTTATGATCTAAGTCCACACAGTAATATATCCATTCCCATTGCAATGGGACCCAGGCAGTCAACTGGTGGAGGGGATCCCACTGCTGAGACGGGACCCAGGCAGTCAAGTGGCGATGGCAGTGGAAAGCCGCTGCTACTGCTGCAACAGGACCCAGGCAGTCAACTGGTGATGGCGGCAGCAGGGCAACAGAGTGAGTCATCTTCAGCAATTCCAGGGAAAGTGTGGAATGCTAAGAAGGGGGAGGAGGAATTCAAATCCACCGACCTACCTTACAGGGTTGTCATGAGGTCTACCATGTATGTTTTGGGGAGTTTCTTAATGGTGTATGGTACGCTGGGTTCAAGTAGTGTGCTCATCATTTACAAGGTATTTTATGGAAAACATTTTGAAATGTGTCATTAATGCTTCATCTTCCTTTTTTATACCTCTTACCTTTTAGAGTAATTAAACTGTGCATTACTTAGAAATGTTGGTAGTTCACTTGACTGAGTGAGCATTTTGTAACATATCCCTAGATTAATCATAAATGAGGGGAAATATGTAGCTAGTCAGGTATAAAGAAATATTTCATTCTCTTTGAAGTAATACTGCTCTTCTAGTCATCTATCTCAAAAACAGACATACAAAGAAGAGACAAAAACTTTTGAAAACTACTAACGAAGGTGAATATTCTTACATGAATCTGTAGTGCTATACCTGCCCATATGTATGTTGAAGCATCTCATGTTCATCCTTTACACTGTCATTTTCAGAACATAGTAGAAGGAAGAGATGATAGCAAATATTCTTTTGGCTACATCCTTTGCAAAATGTCAGTTTTCACCCAGTTCAAGAGATCTCTTTTTAATAATAATAATAAAATTTATTTATATCCTGCCCCTGTATGAAATGCAATCGAGGCGGCTTACAACAATTAAAATATACATCCAAACCCTCAATCCCACCCCCCTTAAAATACAATTAAATAATTTAGAAATTAAAACATACTTTAAAAATACATAAATAAATAAATAAAAATAAAGAATAAAAATGAGCAATGGACAGTGGATGTGACGAGATCGGGACAAGCTAGATTTCCTTTTTTGATGGCTGGGTATCTATTCAGGAAAGGCCTGCTGGAAGAGATCCATCTTCAGAGCTTTTTAAAAGCTATTTAAGGTGGTAACATGACGGATCTCATCCGGCAGGCCGTTCCATAATCTGGGAGCGATAGACGAAAAGGCCCTCCGGGAGGTCGAAGAAAGCCTAGTTTTTAAAGGTTGTAACAAATTCCTCCCAGAGGACCTGAGTGCACGGGGAGGATTATATGGAAGGAGGCAGTTTTTTGAAAAAACCAAAACTCTATTGTCCAAGCAATCATTTGTGTTCCATTCTAACCGGTAGCTTGGTTATATACGGAGGTAGAATGCAGATGGAAAAGCTAGTTTAAATACTCTCAGTGCAAAGACATCTCTCTTATTCACCCACTTGTTCCAAGTGCAAGTTGTATCATAAATCTTCACTATCATAGCACTTGCTCAAATACTGAATCCAAAACCATGGAAAGCTGTGTTTGTATTCTCTGCAAAGTGAATTTTTCACTGGGGAAATGCACTGATCTTAAAATTTGTACGTTTTTCACCCAGAATGTAACCCCCCTTCCACATTCTGTACAAGTTCACTCACCTTGTTTTGTACTGTTTACAAGTAAACTGAAACCTTTTGCTCTATTCACTTACAGCTCCTGGCTCCGGGTTTCATATTTTAGAGAAGCAGGGTAGCAATCTGCCTCCAGAGTTTATTTTCTTACATACATTTCTTACATACTTTTAATGGTGTGTTCTGTCTTGATTATGACCATATTCTCATGGAACTGGACATTCATATTCTGCAGACACTGCAAATGATGTGAGATATTGGTGTACTTTGGTGTTCTCAATCTTTTCATCTGCCATAATCTTAATATACTTCTGTTTGATTGTGCATATGCAAAAATCTATACTATTACTCTATATATGTATGTATGCACGTGTGTGTGCATGCATATATATGCGTTTGTGATTTACCTGCTCATTTTATTTATATTCAGGAACTCTAGACATAACGAACAGTTTCAGAAATAAGTTATGTACTTTCTTTTTTCATATACCTAGTCTCTTTCCATTATATTTGATAAAAACATGGCAAATCAAATTAGCAGAGAGTGGAAGTACAGAGAAACTATTTTCCATCAGGCCTTGCAAACCTCTGAATGGAAAAATAGTGCAGCACACTAGGAAATAACTAATTATTTTCTATTAGCTTTTTGATATGCTTCCAGTGCAACGCTTTTGCAAGGATGCTCATGCAAGGGCAGTTTCCCCTTTCATCCCACTCATGCCACCAAAAGCCCCTCCTCATGGAAGGCCTGGGAGGTGAGGTGGGGCTCACAGTGGGAGCCAGGCATCATAGAAAATCAATTGAAGGCCGCTTGCAGTCTTAGAAACATTATCACAAAGGCATCCCAGTTCTGCAGATAGACAGATCTGTGTTAGCATGCCAGGTGGCTTGCATTGATGTAACCACAGTGACATCAGTTTTAGTTTACGTTAATGTGTGACCTGTGCAGAGCAAATAAAGCAAACCTGTGTTGAGATACTACCTGTCAGTTTGAACAAGTAGTTGAGAGAGGATGAGTACAACAGACTGTGTCAGTATATTTGCACTTTTTTCTGGCCCAGGACTGACTTTGGAAGTCCAGCTTACAACACTGGGAAATATTTGTAATTTTTTTTCTACCCTTGCAGTCCATCTCACCTCTCAGTAAGGTGACCAGAGGGGCTCCTGTATAATTAATAATTGTGCAGAAGAGGGGATTTTGGTGGGTGTATCTCTTCTCACTTCTGCATAACAAGCTATATTTTCCAGAATTCCCTTCCTTATCCAACTAGGGACAGGCATTCTATTCTTCTTTGCATCTGGTCTGTTGCAAACCCTTTTCATTTTAAAAAAAAATTTAAGAAAAGAAACTCTATATGTCAAAATTGTAGGCATGTCACTGGTATGACTCACCTTAGAGCAAGGTATACCACACTGGTCTCAACTCACTAATTGAAGACTAATGTTCTAGAGAAGCTGGAAGATATCAAATATACTTGTTTAGAGAATTCTTTTGTCTATACAGAACAGTTTGTCTGCAATCCTTGGCTGACATCAGAAAAGTAGTAGACTGGACATGTTGTCATTCTTAAACCAATCCAATGTGGCAATCATTTACAGAGATGCAGCATCTGCACAGTAAATAAATTAAATCACTGTATGAGGTATTGTCTAACATTTAGCCAATCATGTGTGTCTTTCTACCTCTTCTGTAAATCTTGTCCTAAACTGTTGCATTCAGTACTGTATATTCATGTTTCATACTTCCAAGTAGACCTGAACTGAGCTGCCTGAATCTGCTGCTCAGATTTCAAGGAAAGTGTTCCACAGCTTAGGGACAAGGGAAACTTCTGTGTCCTGAGGACCAGATTGTCACCCAGGAAACAACCTCAGGACTGCCACAGTACAAATTAGGGGTGATTACCCCACATCCTCTCATACCATTCAGTCATACTTGCCCCATTCACACCCATATCCCATTCATGCCTATGCTCCCTTCCTAACACCTTCATATTCACTTGATCTATCCAGATCACTTGAAGAAGTTGAGGGCATTTCCCCCCTACATTTTCCCTTCTCAGTGCTGAAAATGGGAACCTTTCTCAACACTGATCAGGGAAAAGTTCCTCTCTCAGATTAGCAGCTGATCAGAGATAAGAGCTTTTCATTGGCAGAGGAGAGCATCTCAGGTCTGGGGAAGATGGTGGTTGGCTTCATGAAAAAAAATCTTATGAAGGCTGGATTTTGCCCATAGGCCAAAGTTTCCCCTTGCCTGTTATAGTCCTTGAGCAGTGTCCTGGAGGGGGGTGTACCTCATATTAGCCACTATTTACTCTTTATTGTTTATGTAAGCCACACAGCCCGGGTATTTTAAACTAGAGTAGATTGGGTACAATATCATTAGCTATAACATTGACCTTAGGCTTGGGTGCTGCCTCAGATTTTATTATGAGTTTTATTAAACCTTTTGCGTGAAAGATTACCCCAATCTCTTTGGTAAAACAGAAGTTGCTGGCTCAAGAGGTAAACAAATTTGACCAAATTGGAGTTATTAAAATGAGAAAATGAAAAAATAAAGTGTTGCTTCTCCTTATATTGCTTAAGACATTGATGGCACTATAGAAATAAAAGATAACAACAACAGCAACAACAACAGCTGTGCTGTTCATGAAAGCAATAATCCATTGGGCTAAATCGTTTGAATTAATCTATGACTAATTTTAGGTTTCAGAAGGCATTGTGAAATGACCTAGAAAATCATAGTTTGATAGGAATCATTGTTTCCTACAGAATCATAGATTGCTGCAAATAAAATGCTATGTAGACCAATTTATGTTTTTGAAAAAATCAGCTACCAGCCTTCCAAAAATCATGAGCAGGCGGAACATGTATGTTGCAAAAAGGAGCCTTGAGCATAAAGAATGCAATTTCCTGCAATTTGTTTCAAACTCAGTATATCCCAAACTCCCTGGGGATTGTAATCTGATTTTATATAATTATTAGTACCATTGATCCTGCTTTGCTTTCTCTATCAAACACTTATTTAATAATAATGTGCAATATATCCAGGTCCTCCTAGGTCTCATGGCCTTGATGACTTCAGTGACACTATATGCAAGGTTAAGGATGAGGCTTCAAGCATGGTTTCTCTCAAATTTTGATGCTCTCACTGAATCTAAGAGCGAAATGTGAATGATTCCTTGAAGTGCACATCACTCTCCAAGTGGTGGATGGACCATCAGAATGTACAAGTGAGCATGCCGTTCCTACGTTAACAACCATTAGTAGTAGTCACTACTGATGTATTCCTAGATGGCTGGGGAGCGCACTCGAAGAGATTGACGGTCAGAGTTTCTCCTTGCCTGTTATAGTTCGGGGGGAGAGTACACTCAACATCAACACTCTCGAAATGGCTGTCATCAAGGTCTTCAAAGTGTTTGAGAAGATTATGTACAGCAAAGCCGTTTAGGTAGTGTCTAAGAACACCACGGTAGTCTACTACCTGAACAAACAAGGAGGCATGCAGTCAGACACTCTGTTACGCCTCATGGTTCTGTTTTGGAAATGGTGTGTCCCATGTAAGATCTGGGTCTCAGTGATCATCTTCCTGGAGAGCAGATCGTCTGGTGGATGCCTTGAGCCAGACATTTGTATCCTGTCATGAATGGAAGCTACACCCAGGGACTCTCAGTAAGATCTACACAGACTAGAGCGCACCAGTTATAGACCTGTTTGCATCTTCTCTGAATAAGTAGTGCAAGACCTTCTGCTCCAGATCCTATAGAGGATGAGGCTTTCTTGGCGATGCATTCCTGTTCAGTTGAGGAGGGCCTGTCATGTATACATTTTCTCTGTTTCACCTCATCACAAGGGTGATTGGCAAGATTTATCAGGACAGGGCCAAGTGCATTCTGATCACTCCATTGGTGGCCCAGGCAATTGTGGTTTGCCTCTCTGATTCACCCCTTCAAGGTTAAGTACCTGAAGTTGCCATCCTGTCTGAATATTCTCACCATTCACAAGGGCAAGGTGAGGCATCTCGACCTGCAAATGCTCAAACTGACCACCTGGAGGATATTCCTCTAACATCCTACTCAGATCCTGTCAGAGATATAATAGAGACAGCCCACAAGCCATCTACGTGGTGTTACAAATGGGCTAAATTTACTGAGTTCCTTCAGTTAAATCACATTGCTCCAGATGAGGTGCAGACTGCAAATTTTCTGGATTTTCTGGTTTCCCTGTCTGATAAAGGCTTGTCTTTTATCTGCCAACAGCAGCGTCTTGGCATTTTCAATGCCTTGGCAAGCCTTCTTGTTTTCTGGACCTCTGTAGTAAAGAAGTTCCTAAAATGATATAAGAATTTACACCCACCTGTAACTGGACCTACTGCCCAGTGGAATCTGCAGCTAGTCCTTTCCCAGCCTTTCAAGCCCATGGAGTGACTGCTATAGGTGGGAGAGAGAGATATCCATTTCTGCAAGCCCAGTTGCATGCTCTTAAATCTGGTTGCAACTCATTTTCATTTTTAATGACCAATTATGCCATCATTTATTTGGGTCCAATACTGGGAGAAAGGTGGGATGTAAAAATAAATAAAAAAATAATCATTGCTTTTCCTATATCTATATTAAAAGGGCATTGCCCACAAAGCAAAAGGCTGTCACTCTAAAGCTTGGCTAGAATATGTCCAGGGGTGCCTCCTGTAGTCAAGTCATCCCCCCCCCAATGGTCGTCTTCGCTGCATGTTTCCTCATACTAAAATTTGTATTGAAACAGAGTTTTCATCTTTGGCATTTATCTGAACCTAGGCTGTCTTCCTGGAGACTCTTTAGGAATGTCTGTTTTAGCTTCTTGAGTGAATAGAAAGCTCTTCTGACCTAATGGACTGAAGTAAGCCATGTCTTGACCATTTATAGGAGGTGACTGATGGTGGCCACACAGTCACCTCCCTAGGTGGTCGTTGCTTCACTAGGGCAAACGAGCCTGCCTTTTCACAGTGAGCTCTTTGACTGAACTTACTTCTGCATTTCTTGTAAAGCTTCTCTTGTGGTGTCCCTCCTTTTGACTCACTTGGAATTTCTGAAGTTTCTCTTGGATATGCTTCACTTTCTAGCTGGAACTGGTGCATCATTGCTATTAACTTGTTCTCTTCCTTCCTAAGCGAAGAGATGGCAGGTACCCAAAATCTGCTACTTCATGTGTTGACAGTTCCAGATTTGGAATTACATAGCAGCCTGTTGAAGCTCAGTGCTTGTAGTTATGTTGTGGTTCATGGGAGACATGGGGCAGGGAATGTGAAATTCATGATAGGGTTGTTCTTTCTTTAAAGCCATTATGAAGAACTCCATTTGTAGCAGCAGACACATGCTACAAAACAAGGGAGGGAAGCATATTTCAGCTGGATATTTGCCATAATATGTTGCATAAATGAACAAATCAAAATAGTTGCCTTTAGAGAGGGCTCTTCAGTCCAGCAGAGAGAAGTGGCATACTTGATTAAAATATCTCTTAAATGAAGTTCTGGTAAGAATTTGTGTACTAAGGTGTTGTTTCTTTCAGATTCAAGCTGCATAAATTGTGGACTTAAAAAAAATCATGTACTGAGAGAAGGAAGTATTGTACAGTAGACTGAAGGCTCTAAAGCTGAAAATACAAGAGCAACTGAGGCAGAGGAGGATCGGGGCAATGAGGGCAATGATACAGTGTAGAGAGGGACGGGAAGAATGAATGAGGGATTATAGTCTAATTTGGAAGTGATGACCCAGAAGTGTTGTACAGTATGTTTTAGCTGAGGAATGCTGAATCCAAAACAAAAAAAGTTGCAAGAGTGGCTGCACTCAAGGAACTGACAACTATTAAAGCTGCAAATTTTTTCTTGATTAGATGATCACAGATCCATGAATACATGATAATAATGGAGATCATTAAGAGATCTGGAGAAACCAACAAGGTTCCCTATGTGCATGAGCTACCAAGACTGTCTTGTTATGGAGGCCCAGAGCCAGATTGAAAGGATTTTTAAACACATGTAGGAATGGCTGGAAGCAAGAGTCTGTCACTGTTGGAAAAACATTGAAACCATTATGTAAGTCTGTTTGCACATATTGTTAGGAAAATGGCCAGACTTCCTCCCTCCACTCCTCCCTCCCTTCATCTCATATTTCCTTCAAACAATTGAGGTGATAGATAGTCCTCCGCTCCTTGCATCAACCCTGAAGTCACTGGCCCAAAGTAACATGGTGAATATGGATTTGAACCTGGGTCTCCCAAGTCCTAGTCCAATATATCCTAGCCTAATATAGCCCTCAGTCCTAGGTGTGGTAACTACTGCACCACACTGGCTTTAATTATAGTTGAGAGGGTAACTGTACATTATGGGGAATGCATGAATGCAGTCAAACTATGTTTTCTCCCATGTGTTGGCCCAGCAATAGTTGAGAAAATAAATATGTCTTGTTCCATCATGGTATTTGGCATTTTCCTGCTCCCTGCAAATGGCAGCTAATGGGCTAGATCAGAGAAATTCCCAATGTGATGGCAAGTCACAGATTTGATGGGGAAACAAATTACATGAAGACATGGGTTAGTGGCCAGTAACTGTCAGAATCAAGAAACTATTTTTCAAGAAGGGGTCTGATGGCTATCTCATTGAATGAAGACATGGTGATAAATAGAACAGTGTGGTGGTTCATATGTTACCTCAAGCCTTGAGGACAAAAAGGAATAGAAGGAATATGTTAAAGCAAGGATAGGAATTGGTTGAATATAGGATTGTAGGCATCTAGATTTTGAAGTCTATATAATAAAAGTAGCTGTGGGATGGTCATCCTAATGTAATCATGATCTATGCACATGACACTGTCATGACATTTTACATTCTATCAAAATAGAAAAACCTGAGCAATGTACAGTAGTTTGGAAGGGACTGGATTTTTGACATGTAAATTCACTAAACACAAGGCAGTGACACAAAGGAGTGTTTTACCAAAGTTTAATGTACCGTACATGTTTTCCTGTGCATGTTGTTTGCAGTATCAATACTTCTTGCATCCAAGACCACTATATATCAGGGACTATGTATCTTTCTATTAAAATGCACAAGCTAGACATGTCCGTTCATGGAAAAACACTTGGTATAGTTTTAAAGACACTTCTCAATATTCTTCCAAAGGTTCTTGCTGACATGTTTGTTTATGTCTGTGTATGAAATGTTAGATGCTTGGGGATAATCTATTTTATATAAATCTGTATTTTCCATTTCTTCCCACTTCCTTTTCTATTGGATTTGCTAACTCAATTGCTTATGCTTATGCAATTGAGTGATAATTTTATTATTAAATTTTATTCTAAGTATTTCTTTCTCCCTATCTTTTTTCTTCTCCAGCAACTTGAATTAGTGGAACCAAGCGGTTGGATTCATGTTCCTTTAACTGACACTCACAAGAAACCTATACGTACTTTCATGATTCAGATTGCTGTTTTAGCCAATCATCAAAATGGAAGAGACACTCATATGCGACAAATTAAGGTCTATACACCAGTGGAAGAAAGTTCTATTGGTAAATTTCCTAGATGTACAACAATTGATTTCATGATGTATCGTTCAATCAGGTAAACAAACAACATTTTTGTACTTTAATTACATCATTGTATTTTTGTGTAATTTAAAATAAAGTGTGAAAAACTGCTTATAACATTGTCTTGTTACTATTTTTGTTTTGTTGGACAGATGTAATTTTTTTGTTTTGTTTTATTGAAATACCTTGCTTTTCTTTTCTGACAAAACCAGAAGACTAAAATTCTCAAAAGAGCTGTTATTTGGTAATTATCTATTAGTGTTTTTATTGTATAAATTCCATTATTGGCTTGGGTGCCCTCTCATGTGTAAATAGTTCTTTCATATTTGTTTACATAATATTCCCCAAATGTTACAGGGAAATTCATGGAGAAATTAACAAACCAGTTAAGGTGGTTTTGCTTTGTGGAACATTAAATAGCATGCACTGAGCTATTCTAAGGTTACATGGTGATTTGAACGAAAACTAATTTTTGTTTCCTCCTGTAGATAAGGAGGATAATTTTTTAAAAGTCATCATATGAAGAACCATACTGGGTCAACTCCTTTTAATCCATATACAGGCTTCTAGAAAGCCACAACCAGAGGAGTAGCCCTTTCCCAGAACTTGGAAAAGAGATGATGATTTGGCTGGAAGCTGTGCTCCAAAAAAGTAACTTTTTCAAAGTCTGCCCTTTCCACATAGTGTCTCTCTAGTAGTTGGTGTATATGGACACACTGCTTTTTAACCTGAAGGGTTTTTTAAACTAACAATACCAGTAGCTGTTAATACTGAATATACCTCATTCTCCTTTAATGCAATGTAAGTCAGTGACCATCACCACCACACCCTAGTTTTTATTTATTCAAACCACTTTTAAGCCCCTCCTCATCTGAAAAGGATCCCAGGAATGTTTACATCCACATTAAAAAGAAGATGGTCTCTTTCTGCAGGCATAACATCCTCAAAAGGCATAACACAAAAGGGAAAAGAGGTTAGAAGAGAGGAGAAAAAAAGCCAAACACAAGTTCCTGTTCTTAAAGCTATACCTTTCTTACAGTGACCAGCTGGAATGGAAACAGTTTATAGAGTAGAAGAATCAAATGGAGTTGTTCTCTTAGCAGAGGTGACAGAATGGCCTCAATTAACCATCCCTCTTTCTGCTGTCTCCTGGCCACTGTTTGACATGAGAGGGAGACTCAAGGAGCTGACCCCTTAGCAGAATCAATGGAATGGTTCCGCTTCTCTTGCCAATTCTGCAACCCATGGTTCTCATTTTTTAAAAAAATCTACAAATAAAATTAGATGATGGCAAAAAAACTACAGAATAGCATCAAAAACAATGCATTAAACCACTATGGTGTTTAATGGTTAAACAAAACCTAAAAGTCTGCCTAAAAAGAAGTATTGAAAATCCGCCTCAAATAGGCAAATTCTAGGGTCTGCCATACAGTGTTAGGGAACTGATTCTAAATTTGTGGCAGAAAATTCTGCAAACTGATCATGTTGTGTAAAGATAATTCTTTTAATGGTCTGAACTTACTGCCCATTGATTTCTTCAGAAGATGCTGAATTCTAGTCATAGAAAAGAGACATTTTTAATCTCTGATGTGCTGCCTTCAGTTGCTGTTTCTAGATTTAAAAGCCTCCCATGCTCTAGTGTTTCCTCATGGAGAGGTACTCCAATCTCTAAGGCCTGTTCCAGAAGAAGAAGAAAAATTCATCACTACCTGGCATGTAACAGTGATGGTAGCCATATTAGACTTCAGTGATTGTTGAATGCCAGGTGCAGTGATCACAAAATATATTAGTTGTATGAGTTTTAGTCCTCCAGAGCAAGAATAGGGAACACGTGGTTCTCAAGTTGTTGCCAGCCTGTAAACTTCCATCAGCCCTCAGGTTAGTCCATGCTTAGCTAGGACTACTGGGAATTTCAGTCATCTAGAGTGTCATATGTTCTCCATTTCTGGCCCACAGTTTAATGAGGTTTAGCAAAGGATCTGTCAGTGTCAGCATTCTCACTTAACATCAGGCATACACTACGATGGCAGAGGCAGGGGCAAATTTTATGGCCATGGGACCTTTCAGGGTTTCATACATGGACTACCAAAAAAGGAGAAAAAGGAAAGAAAAAAATCTAGAAAGTCCAATCCTGGTTTTCAAAAATGCATTTTGTTTGGTATTAAACATTGCAGAGTGGATGACTGCAGCTCATTTAAAAGGTGTACGTGAGGCTTTCTGGACAGGTAGTTCACCTTTTTGGTCAAAAGAAGGGTGGTGGTCCTAGAAATTTGGACTGGTTGAAGTCTACAGAACAGCCTTGGGGGCAACATGCAGCCCAGGATCACACTTTGCCCATCCTTGGTTTACGTGGCATCTAAGAGAGCCTGAGGCCATTAAAAATTTGCCTGAGCCTCCTCAGCCCATCTTGGAAACAGGACTTTACTGTGCCACTCTAAAGAAGTGTTGATAAAGAAAAGAACTGTTTGAATTTCATTTCATTGATGATGATGATGATTTATAATGCCCTTTCCACCAAAGGTGGAACATCAAACATACAGTACAATCCAAGACAAAGATAATACAGGAAAACAATCTACTTGTATTTAGATATTCTTGTGCAGTTTGTGGGTATTGTGAAGTAAGCTTCTGTCTTTTCACTATTGACAGTTACGGGTGCTGACACCATTGTCTTTTGCCACTCAAGTAAACCAGCACATGGGTTAAGCCAGTACTTGCAGCCATATGGCACACAGGAGGAAGATTAAACCTATCCTCTCTACAGAGGAGGACTATTTGTAGAAGAGTCCTGCAGATATCCCTTACACAGGTGGTGGCTACCAAGACTTTTCTTTTGCGAGGATTAATATACTGTACCAAATGCACTGCCAGTGCCAGTCAAATTCTAATTCTAGGAATTATCAGTCTGTATTTAAATAAATATAAACAATTTTTTGATGTAGCCTCTCATTTACTGTACTCTGTGACTAGGTGTTTTTACCCCCAAACCTATGGGAAATTAATCTAATTTTGGCTATTTCATCTACTGGGGAAAATTGAAAAGGGGAGGGGGTCAGCTTGTTTTCTGCTGCTCCAGAGACTATGGCATGGAGCAATGGACTCAAACTACAGGAAAGAAGATTCCACCTAAGCATTAGAAAGAACTTCCTGATGGTAAGAGATGTTTGACAGTGGAATACACACCCTCAGAGTGTGGTGGAGTCTCCTCCCTTGGAGGTTTTTAAACAGAAGCCGGATGGCCATCTGTCAGGAGTGCTTTGTGCATTCCTGTAGGGCAGAGGGTTGGACTGGATCACCCTCGTGGTCTCTTCCAACTCTATGATTCTATGATACTGTGTTTCTATTTAGCACCATTTTATTTAGTGGCCTTTCCATTGGCAGGAGCACCAAATAGCATCTGGACTTCTAGACCCATACCACACAGGAGAATCTAATTCCCTTCTCCACTGTAGATTAAGCAAAAAACAACCCCTATATGTATCGGGGTAAATCAAGATAAACTCCTTGTTTCTCTTGGTTTTATGGTATTCGTTGTCCTCTATTTAATATTTCTTGATAGTATCTTAAGAATGCTGATCATTTTATTTTGTTCTTTTTCTGGGAATAAGGCTTTTGCTTAAGAACCTCTTTTTAAAAAAGAAATGTTGTAATCAGAGTAGAGGAATCTCAATTCTTGATTTATGGGTTTTACTTAAACCCCTGCCTACAATGAAACTAGGCTTTTAAAAAGCTTCCATTGGTGGCGGGGGAGGCATTTCCCCCCCTGTGAATATGTGTATAGGTAGTTGCCTGTTGGAGTGAATGAAGGGGAGTGTGTTAACTGTGAAAATGTGTTTCTGCCTGTATGAAAGTCAGGGCGAGGGAGTGTCTTTGCCTAACTTCTTGCAGCAGATAGCTCCCATTTCTAGTATGAGTTCCTTGGAAAGCTCTCTGTATGGAAATGGGGCCCTCAGGCCGAAAAAGTTCCCCATGCTTGATTGAAATGAGTTACTTCATTTTGTGTGTCCCAATCAGGGGATAACACCATGTTGTCTTGTCTGATTTCAGAAGCTAAGCAGGACTGTGCCTTGTTAGCACTTGGAGGGGAGGCCATCATGAAATACCAGCAATCTCTTGAAAGGAGCAAGTGCTAGACACTACTGGGCTAGAAGGACCCAACAGCTTTCTGTTTTCCTATGGTGTCTCTGTAACATTTCTTCTTCTTCTTCTTCATCTTGGAAATGCAGGCTTCATTTCAGCTTCTTAAAACATTTACTTAGTCCTAGCTTATCTAGAAGAAAATGAGCATGAAGGCTTTAGAGGCTTGATGATAGGATGAGTCTTTAGTCTAGAATGAACTCAAGATGCCTATGTTGTTTGCAGTTGTCACAATAACCATACATTAAAATAATTATGTAGCTTCAGTCCTTGGTAAACAGCATGACCCCCACATCCTGAAACAGGCTTCCAGGCCAGGATCTTTGGTGGGCCCCCTACCTACTGCTAAGGTTAAGGACAGCAAGATGCTCTACAGGATTTAGGATAAAAATTAAAACAAGTCAGTTTAAATGATGACATAATATTTACATTTATTTTAAAAAACTAAATGGATTTACATACTAAAAACTTACAATAATATCATGCTGGGGGGCCCTCCTAATCCCAGGTGCCTGGGTCCCCAGGCTAGAGCCCTGTCAGCCCCCCACCCCTTGTGGGTGCCATGGTGAACAGTTTGGGCTTCTAAATTTCCTGAGATCTTACGGCATTTAAACATCTCTATGATGTTTTTGTAATGAGGCCTTAATTAGCTCTGAGAATCAGTGCTGTTAAATGCTTGATTTAAGTACTTTGCTTACTGAACATAGATTTCTGGAGTTTTGGTAACACGTGTGTGTGTGAAATATCAGCTGTATATTGGTAGCTGTTACGCTGAGGTTAACTCTTGATATTTAAACCAAGAAGTGTAACAAATGTGTTTTCTCTTATAGGGTAAGGGGAGAAGAATGTGCGTGTGTGTGTGTGTGTGTTTTGAAAAAGACATCTTGAATCTCAAGCACTGGGTATATCCATCCAAAATGAACCTGGGGTTCCCTAAAATAAAAATTATGTAATATTTGGCAGCATCAGTTGAAATGGTAGGCAAGGTAGCAGGGCTTCCTGAGTCTCAATGCAATTTTGAGTGGTAACAAACACAGAATGAGCAATAATGCAAAATACGCTGAGTATGAAGTACAGTATATTTTAGCAACCACATTTTAGCTTCCCTTCTCATGACAACAGCATGCTGAACACTGTTTTGCTTCCCCCTTCCAAAAAAATAAATAAAAATAAATCATATATCCTTTGACCTGCACCACTATAGTGCGTTTTTAGTAACAAAGAAAGTTTCAATCTTTATGTGTTAGCACTCATCTTCAGTTGTGTTCCTGTTTTCCCTACTTTTTATATTAGCAGCATTCTTCAGAAAACTGGATGGGAGTAAACACCATCATACACTCCTTGGTGAGCATGTATGATTAGCTAAACAGAAATGCACTTGATTTCTTTACCTCTTTAAAGTAGATTAAGTGCCTTACTTTGTTTTACTAATCTACTAAGGTTTTCTAGGAATCCAGGTACCTTTTGCCACCCAAGTAGCATATTCATGGGCAAGTAAAAGAACTTTAGTGTTTTAGTGCTGTCACAATATAT
The DNA here is from genome assembly GCA_030847615.1 of Gambelia wislizenii. Taxonomy (NCBI): domain Eukaryota; kingdom Metazoa; phylum Chordata; class Lepidosauria; order Squamata; family Crotaphytidae; genus Gambelia; species Gambelia wislizenii. The sequence goes on along the minus strand of JAUMIR010000005.1, from coordinate 60,662,607 downwards.
GGCCCTAATATTGCTCCTTACCCTTTGGAAATTCTTTAGCAATTCAATGTGTCCCCCTCTCTTCACATTGAATGTGACAATGTGAGAAGACAATGGCAGCTAATGCTGCTCTCTGCAAGGTGATTTATATAGTTTAATACAGGCGTCCCTTATTTGTGGGGGTTAGGGGCAGAGCACTACCACGAAATCCAAAAAACTACAAATAAAAAAAAGATACTGTATTCCCCAGTTCCCAGCCCAGCTCTCCATCTGGCCTCTCCTTCTCCTCACCCGCAACTGGGGGCCGTGCACCAGCAGCAGTCCGGATCGGCCAGGCACCATCAGTGATCTTGATGCAGCCGCCCCCAGGGAGCCCTTCTTGCCCTTGGCCGCTGGAGGAGCCAGAGCGGACCAGGACGGTGAAGAGGCTGATGAGCCATCACCTTCCCTGAGAGCTGGAGGGGCAGCGGTGGGGTGGCAGCAGGGCTTCCTCAGTGACCCCCGGGCCCGCCTTTACCCTGCCAGCCTCCTCCTTCACCAGCACAGGGGTGGGCTTGGCTTGTGGGGCCGGCGGCTGCCGGACCAGGCACAGCAGGCACTCCAGCTGTGAGGTTGCCCTGGGGAGCCCTCCTCACCCTGGCTGCAGGAGGAGCCGGAGCAAACCAGGACAGCAAGGAGGCCAGCGAGGAAATGAAGGCCAGGCAAAGCTGCAGGGGGGTTGATCATCCTTTGGCTTTTCCACGAGCTTCAAGCAAACCCCCGCACTGGCTGCCAAGCTGAAGGACGAGGGCAAACACCATGGGGGTGAGGGTGGCCAGCACGGAGGTTTGCTTGGCGCTTGCCCTCGTCCTTTGACTTGACGGCCAGTGCGGGGGTTTGCTCAGCTTTTGGCTTTCCCCCCAATAAGCGGCTTTGCGGTGCGGGGTTTTTTTTCATCAGCCTGATTGCTGGCTTTCACCAGCACCGGGGTTTGCTTGGCCGCAGGGGGTGGAAGCGGAAAGATGAGAAACCCCCCCCCCATGCTCATTAGAGTCGCAAATAAGAAGGGACGACTAGTTATGTTACAGTGCCTCTCTTGATCTTCTGCCTCTAAGCTTTTTTCACATCTCTGGTGGAAATGTTAAATGAGGCCATTTAATGATAACTATTTCACGTTAATAGATGCCTACCTACTCTTCAACAAAAGATCTTATTCCTGTTCAACCTAGGCGAGGTTTGGTTCTAGATCCCAGGGTTTGTGAGTGTGACCCATTTCACTTTAGCAACTCTGCCTTTAGAAAATGTGGCTTTTTGTACTGTTATAAAGGAAATCTCGAGTAATTAGAAAGAGAGACAAAACCTTTAAGGCATAAGGCCTGCTTATCATGAAGAATAACCTGGAGACAGAGTGGTGCTTTTACACCAGCTGTTGCATTGTTAAAAGCGTTACACAGACAACAATTTTTAGTGTCCTGCTATGGTTACTCCCTCTCAACACTTCCCACCCCATCTTTTCCTATTGCTTTGGGTTCCAACTTTGGAAGAAACTGTACCTCAGGGGTAGAGCATGTGATAGAGCTTTGCATGTGGAATGTTCCAGTCTCAGTATCTGGTATCTCCAGTCTGAATGCTCAGGTAGCAGGTGAAGTGAAAACCTTTCTCTGGCTGAAACCCTGGAGAACTGCTGCAAGTCAATGTGAGGCTAGAAGGACTATCTGATTGGGACAAAAAGACCCATGTGCTTTTACCTCGGTAGAAACTCAGTTAAAAGCAACCCATTGCTACAGTATGCTATTCTGTCATTTTGTATATAGTTTCCAACATCTAATTTACAAGCAAACTATGGCTTAGGGAAACTGTTGTTTGTCTAGCTCAAATGTAACAATAAACTATGGTTTGTTGTGGACCAGGGAGGAGATTTGCTGTTACATGCTAATCCTGTCACCTGCAATGAGGTTTGTACCAGCAGTATTTTCTTGAAGATCACAACATTTTCTTAACATTCTAGAGCATTTTCCATTTCATTCTTAATTGTAATTGTCAAATTATATTCTCCTATTTGATTCTGTATTTTTAAAATTTATTTGAAAAGTTAATTCCATCCACCTTTTGATCAAATTGCTTTCAAGTCTGTCTAATGCATCAAGGCTGAAATCCGCTAGCCACTTACCTGGGGGTAACTTCTTTGTAGAAGGTTGGTACTTATGTCTGAACTGATATGCATAGGGTGGCACTGTAAAACTACACAGTACTTTTGTTCCTCATACTGTTGGCAATGGTGAGTGTCCTTATTTTCATATTTATAGTCCCAGAGCAATTGTCAGTTAGAATAGAGTTCCTTTTGGCTAGGAGGAAGGAGAAAAATACCCTGCAGCTCCTCCTTCTCTGGTCAATCTTTACACTGAGGTGGAATGATGGAGCAAAATGGCCATTGCTAGGGTTTCTTGTAAACACATAAAGAATAAACATATTCATTCTTTTTAAAAAGTTTGTTTTTAGTTCTTTGTGGAAAAGATTTGGGCACTTACAATTTAATTGACCAAAATCTAATTTGGCGATGTTTGTCTTCTTTCTTTTTCCCCTGGCATTAGCAAAATTTTGTCTAACAATCTCCTTACTGTAGTCCTGTATGAAAGCAATCACATTTCTGTAGTTTTCCTATGACAAATTTATTTTTCCTATAAGCTTTCATTGGCTGGTGCAGCTGGCATGGGCCTACTGACAATGAGCCAGGAGATCTGAGCTTCAAGGAAAACTCACAGCTCTCTCAGATGTTGGCACAGAGCAGGGTAAACCCCTCCCTGGGCATTAGCACTAACACTTGTTGGCACTGCTGGCACAGCACACATTGGTACAGGCTCACCCTTGGAAATAAGGAAAGGGACATAGATTGTGGGAGGTAGAGTTGATCTGCTTAAAACAATTCCCAGAGCATGAGAGCAGTTACCACCTGGTCTTATTTTAAAAGGTGAAATAAGTTGCTCTACAGATTGAAAGGCATGGATTCCACAACTGGGGGGTTGGGGACAGAGATGGATAAGTTATAGCTAGTATTTTATTAGGTGTTTATATCTGTGTAAAAGTGTGACTGTTGAACATCTGCAACCACAGATGCTACTGTCAGTGTGACCCCTCCTTTTGAATCATAGGCTGATTCAGTTTTTAAAAGTCAGACAAGGCCTTAATAGCCATCTGCCTACTGCGGTTGTAATATGATGTCTGAAGGAAATACCAACTTTGGTGGTATAGGATGGGGTAATTTTATGTGTAACACTACTCTCTGTCTTTTTCTCAGTACTTGTAGCATGCTCGCAGCCATGGTGAGAAGGCACTTCTTGTCTCTAAAAGAGAAGATACTGAATTTGGAAATGTTGCTTTTGGGACTACAGCTCCTATGCTGACTGAAATTTTGGGAGATGTAGTCCAGAAAGGGAATATTTCCAAGCTCTGAGAAGGTAGTTGAGGAGATTCTTCTAATACATGTAGTGGGGAACAGGTGGATTATCCGTTAGAAGAAATTGAAAGATTCTATGCTGGCGTCGAGGAGGAAATTGATCATAAACCAGAACAGGACTTATTGTTAATCTTAGGCAATTCGAATGCAAAAATAGGAAACAGAGCAGAATCAAAGGTTGTAGGAAAATGTGCCCTAGGATCAAGAAATGAATCATGAGACCAACACTGAATTTTCTGAGGTCAACTGTTTGTTCATCACAAACATTTATTTATTTATTTATTTATATGCCGCTCTTCAACCACAAGGCTATCAGAGCAGCTTACAAATTGTTTTAAGCAATAGCTATTTACACATCTACACTGCATTAAGCAGTTTCCAATGTGTGTTAGCTAATTCTAATTCTAATGTGTGTTAGCGGACATATTCTTCAAGCAACTCAAGAAGCGACTATATACATGTTTACATGGAGATCACCTGATGGATAATATAGAAATAAAATAAACTACCTAATTCAAAGCAGCAGATGGAGAAGATCCATTCTCTCTACAAAAACAAGACCAGGAGCAGATTGTGGCACAGACCAAAAACTACTAATATAAAAAATTAGAGTCAAACTAAAGAACACTAAACCATTCATGCTGAATGAAATACCACCTGAAGAACATCTCCATAGAATTTAAATATAATGTCAAAAATAGAATTGCACTATTAAGCCTAATTGACCAGGAGCCAGAAGACCTCTGGGCTGAAGCCAGGGACATTATTAGGGAGGAATCCAAAAAGACAGTACCTATAGCCAAAAAGAAAGAGAAGCCTCAATGGATGACATCTGAAACTCTTCAAGCAGTTGACAGAGAAGAAGCAAAAGTAAAAGGTGACTGTCATGCCCAGCTTTCAGAACTTGGAAATGGACTGACTCAGAGACTGAAGCAGTGGACATGCCAGGACCCGCTGAACCAGAGCAGATGGATGTTCCAGAGCCACACGTCTCAGACACAGACAATAGTGCAGGACCAGCTCTGGCAGAGGGTTCTGCCCCTTCAGATACAGAGGACAACTTACCTATATCTACCTTCACAGCACAGAGACAACAAAAGGAAGGCTTGAGGCAGTCTCAGCGTATTTATCGAAAGCAGCTATTAGTTAAGCAGCAGTATAAATACACAGCACTGCCCTCCAGGGGTTGTTGGAGATTATCTGACCTGCCTGAGTATCCGTCATGTTCTTACTCACTGTGTTTGACCTGGACTGTTTGTTTACTCTGGACTCTGTTTGCCTGACCTGGAATCTGCTGGACTCCCTTGAACTCTGTTTGCTGGACCTGGGCCTTGTATATTGGAAATTGCTTGAGGACTTGTGTTTTGCTTGCTAGTAAAGTAAATGTCTGACTTCATGCTGCCTCATTTGCCTGCAATTAGCTTGACTGTGCTGTGCCTCTGCGATCAGCGGTGTAGTAATCAGCCTTTGGCTGGTTGCCCAGATGTTGTTTGGACAGTGACAGAAATAGAGTCAGGACCCTGAATGCAACTGTTCAACTACTTGTGTGCAGGGACAAGAAGAACTAATATAATAATAAATGCAGAGAAACAGAAGATGACCACAAAAAAGGAAGAACAAGAAACATCTTCCACAAGATCCAAGAAATCAAAGTGAAATTTAAACCAAGAGTGAGGATGCTCTACGACCATCTGGGGAACACATTACATGACCTATTAGAAATAAAAAGATGATGGAAACAATATACAGAAGAACTATATAAAGAGATTCAAAGAATGACAGAGTAATTCGAGGAAGAATCATATGAAGATGAACCTCCAATAATAATAATAATAATACTTATTTATTTATTTATTTATTACCCACCTCTCCCCCATCGAGGTGGGGGACAACATCAGATTAACATACAACATATAACCTCCATTAAAAGCACTCAACATCTATTAAAACATATAACATCAATTTAAAAGAACAAATAAGATAAATAACTATTAAAAACAATTAACCCATATTTAAAATTCATAGTTTAAAAATGAAGTGGAAGCTGTACTCAGAGCACTTGGGAGAAATAAATCACCAGGAAGAGATGGCATACTAATAGAGTTGCTTCAGTCTACAGACACAGAATCTACTCTATTCTAACTAAAAGCTTATAACAACTCGGGGGTGGGGGACAATGGCCCACACATTGGAAACACTGAATATACATTCTAATCCGCAAGATAGGGTACAGCAAGAATTGCAGTAACGACAGGACCATTGCATTAATTTCCCATGCAAGCAAAGTGACACTCAAAATTCTACAACAAAGACTTCTACCATATATAGAGCGAGAAATGTCAGATGCCCAAACTGGTTTTAGGAAAGGAAGAGGCACTCGGGGTCATATTGCAAACATATGGTGGATAATGGAGTGCACCAAAGAATTTCAAAAGAAAATTAGTCTGTGCTTTATAGATTATAGGAAAGCCTTTGATTGTATCATGAAAAGCTACGGATTGCTCTTAAAGAAAATGGGTGTGCCACAACATTTTATTGTCCTGATGCATTACTTGTACGTAGTACAAGAGGCTGCTGTCAGGACAGAATACAGAGAAATTGAATGGTTTCCAATTGGCAAGGGGGTCAGGCAAGGCTGCATTTTATCACCCTGTTTAACTTGTATGATGAACATATAATGTAAAGCAGGATTAGACTCTGAGGAAGGAGGCATGAAAATTGGAAGAAGTAACATCACCGATTTAAGATATGCAGATGACACCATACTACTAGCAGATAATAGTAAAGACTTGGAACATCTACTGAAGAAAGTCAAGGAAAAAAGTGCAGAGGCAGGTTTACAGTTAAACATTAAGAAAACAAAAATAATGACCAAACTTGATTTACATAACTTTAAAGTAGATTATGGTTGTTGTGCACCTTCAAGTTGCTTCTGACTTTTGGCAACCCTAAGGCAAACCTATCATGGGGTTTTCTGAGGCTGAGAGTGTTTGACTTGCTCCCCAAGGTCATCCAGTGCATTTTCATGGCCCAGTGGGGATTCGAACCCTGGTCTCCAGAGTTGCAGTCCGACACTCAAACCACTACACCAAACTGGTATAGTTAAAGATATCCCATACCTTGGCTCAGTCATTAATCAGAATGGGGACTGCAGTCAAGAAACAGAAGACTAGGACTAGAAAGAGCAGCTATGAACTAGACAAGATCCTGAAGTGTCAGGTATATCATTGAATCTCTGGCTTTTCTACACAAACGAAGATTCAGGAAGGACTCATCCCACGCTTTCTGCAAGCGCGCTGATGACTAAAAAGGCCAATCTGAGATAAAACAAGTCCGGTTGCAGAAAGCACAGCAGAAGGTCTCCTTGGGTGATGTTTCCGGGTTGTAATTCTTTCTTCGTTGTCGTTTCTCTTTAAGACTTGTTCAGTGTGAGTTCTCAAATAAGGCTGCAGCATTGTGGATAGTGCGTCTCCATGCCTCCCAATGTGAGGCCAGGGCGGACCATTGTTTGTGATCAATTTGGCCGAGCCTGAGATGTTGTTTGAGGGAGTCCTTGTATCGCTTTTTTGGAGTGCCCCTCTTACACTGACCCATGGCGAGTTCACCGTAGAGTACTATTTTGGGGAGGCGATGGTCCTCCATCCTAGAAACGTGCCCTGTCCAGTGCAGCTGTGTTCTCAATATCATGGCCTCAATGCTGGTGATCCCTGCTTGCTCAAGGACAGCAACATTTGTCACATAGCCAGTCCAGTGTATATTTAGGATTGTGCGTATACAGTGCTGATGAAAGCGTTCAAGGATACTAACAATATCTAAGGATACTAACTTGAAAGCATTCAAAGATACTAAGGATACCATTGAATACTAACATTAGGATTATGCATGCCATCATATTTCCCATTTCTATGTACAGTTGTGAAAGCTGAACAGTGAAAAAAGCTGATAGGAAGAAAATAAACTCATTTGAAATGTGGTGCTGGAGAAGAGTGCTACGGACACTGTGGACTGCAAAAAAAGACAAATCAATGGATCCAAGAGCAAATCAAACCTGAACTCTCCCAAGAAGCCAAGATGACTAAACCGAGACTGTCATACTGTGGCCATATCATAAGACATGACTCACTAGAAAAGACAATGATGCTTGGTAAGGTAGAAGGCAGAAGGAAAACAGGAAGACCGCATTCTAGATGGATAGACTCAATCAAGGAAGCCACATCCGAGTCTGCAAGACCTGAGCAGGGCAGTTGATGATAAGATGACTTGGAGGTCTGTCATTCATAGGGTTGCCATAAGTCTAAGTTGACTTGATGGCAGTTGACAACAATGTCTGGAGGGCCACACATTCCATATCTTTGATCTAATTCATGTACCCAAACAGATAGATTCATATGGCTGTTAATACATTCTCTTATTTTGGGCAGCAGGAATATTAACCTTTGTGGTAGTACACTACATCCATGAGAATCTCTGCATAATAGAAACCACACATTTCACCGTAGGACAGATTGAACTTGTTAGGGATAGCTCAGATGATATTTTTAAACCCTTTGATGTCTCTTGGAATGATTTAGGCACGTCCATAAATCTCCAATAAATAAACTGAGACTTCAGTGTGCTATGCATTGATTGAATTGTGTCTATTGAAGACTGGTTTGCTGGGTGCATGGATGCTCAAAATGCAGATAATAAATGAAGCAAGAAGTGAACCTGCACAGAATATTCACATTAATATGACTTGGAATTTCTATGACATTACTTGAAGAAAATGCCATTGTGCAATCAGCTACAAAATGACTGTATAAAAATATGACTGAAATTTGGCTAAACTTGCATTTCTCAGTTCACAACTGCATAGGATTTCACTTTAAACCATGTGTAATCCTGTTGCCTCATAATGAGTGGAAGGGGACTGAATGACCAATGGCTAGGGATAATAATATATGCTTATTCAAAACATACTCATTTATGTTGGCAGGGTTAGTTTCACAAAGTTTTCACATCTATTAATGAATTTGGGAACTTGGTTGCAAGTCACCAATAGCTGCAAACCCAGCTACCTCAAGTTGGAAGTGAATATGTGTGCTGGGAACAGGAAAGAGAAAAGGATATGTAAACTAAGATAGCATGTGTTGAAATATCACATTTATTCATCTGTTAAGATGATGTCTGTCCATCAGTTTATGGAGTTATAAGACAATATGAATCAAGGATAGACAGAAGATGCGGCAGGGACTTACAGCAGATTGCCTAAATTTCTTGCAAAATGTCAAGATTTCTGACTCCATTTGTTTAACTCTACAACTGCCAGAAAGAATTGGGATTCAGAATGCATATAAACAGGTATCCTAATATGACAATGTACAATAATTTGCTATTACAGAAATTAATACAGTAAAATATAAGCACAATACAACCAAATGCACTTGATCAAAGTACTATAAAATAACAGTATTTTAAAAAATATAAATGACATGAATAGTGAAAGTGCCATTTAGTACCTATATTTTAATTCTATGAAAGCAAAATGTCCAATTAATCTACAGTTATTAAACCACTGATAGGTAATAGTATACCAGCTGTGGCAATAACCAAAATAACTTTTTGCTAAATAAGGTAAAGACCCCTGATCTGTAGTAACTGTTGTAGATTTGTGTGTGTGAGTGTGCCTGTGCCTGCCTTCAAGAGACTTATGGTGACTCCAGGGTCATTCACACAGAGGGTAAAAATTCAAATGAAATTCAGACTACTTTGGCCCAAATCTGTAGCACATGAAATTTGGGCTACTCTAGCCCCTATTTAAGCACCACACCTTTGGCCAAAGCCTGAATCTGCATTCAGATTTTTACTTGCTGTCAGTTTCAGGGAGAGTGGCTACCACTGGGGGGGTCAATTTTCATGGAGCTTAAAGGGGCAATTGTGCACTGGAAAATCAAGGTCCAGTGGTAGCTGCTCTCTGAAGGCAAAACGGCAGCTAGCCTCATGATAGGGTGGGGGGTGTACTGCCCGTTCTGGCTTCAGAGAGAGCAACTACCACTGAGGCTTTGCTTTCATGGAGGGCAACTGAGTAAGGCTATCTGCCTGTTCTGGTTTCAGAGAGAGTGGCTACTGCTGGGGTTTACTTTCACGGAGCTCAAGTACGTAATTTTGCACTAGAAAAGCAAAACCTCCAGTCAAAGCTGCTCTCTCTGAAGGCAGAACGGGTAGCTAGCCTCACGATGGGGGGGGGGGGTTCTGCTGCCTGTTCTGTCTTCAGAAAGAGCAATTACTGTTGAGGCTTTGCTTTCACAGAGGGCGATTGAGCTCCATGGAAGCAAAGCCTCAGCAGTAGCCGCTCCCTCTGAAGGCAGAACAGGCAGCTAGCCTCACAATGGCAGGGCTTGCTGGGCATTCAGACCTCAGAGAGCAACTATTGCTGGGGCTCTGCCTTCGGATTGAGAATTGCAGAGGAGGGAAGGGAAAGGTAGCGTCTCAGGCAGTGTTTGTCCTTCCTCTTCTCCCCACACCCCCTGAACCCAGAGTGGATGGATTGATCACATGGCAGTTTTCTCCAGAGTTTCAAGCAAACTCCGGAGAAAACCATGATTTTCCAGGGGGAAAGGGGGTGTATTTCCTGAGTCTGGTGCGAATAGGGCCGTACATCGTGTGCCCTTTTCACACCAGAATCGGGTGAAAGGCTGCAGATTGTGCGGTGTTATCAGGCCAGATTTGGGGGGAATTTGTGTGTGTGTTTTTTAATAGTGTGAATGCCCCCTCCATGAATTTCATAGGGTTTTCTTAGGCAAGGAACACTTAGAGGTGGTTTTACCAGCTCCTTCCTCTGAAATACAGCTCCTGATATTCATTGGCAGTCTCCCATCCAAGTTCTAACCAGAGCTGACCCTGTTTAGTTTCCACGATCAGATGGGATCTGGTGCCTTTAGGGTATTTAGGCCCATCTTTGTAGATTTTTACCTATATTAAATAGGTCCTCATGACATTCACCTCTCTAGACTACTTTAAGTCTAAATTAAAGGCAGTTCTATTCAGGGAAGCCTTCCAACTTTCATCTTGATTTTATGTCCATATTATTTGTATTAATTTACAGTTTTATAGTATTGTTTTAATCCTATTATAGTAATATTTTATTCATTTTATAATCTTGTTTGTGGTTTTAGATTGTGCCCCGTAGGCAGGTTTTTGTGTTTATCTTGTATTGTCGTTTTTCTCCTTTGTAAAGCACTATATAAAGCTTATGGCGCTATATAAATAAATGTAATAATAATAATAATGGCGAAAGGTCTGGAAACCATGCCTTATGAGGAGAGACTTAGGGAGCTGCGTATGTTTAGCCTGAAAAAAAGACGGTTAAGGGACGATATGATAGCCCTGTTTAAGTATTTGAAGGGGTGTCACATTGAGGATGGAGCAGGCTTGTTTTCTGCTGCTCCAGAGACTAGAAAATGGAGCAATGGATGCAAGCTCCAGGAACAGAGATTCCCCCTCAACATTAGGAGGAACTTTTTGACAGTAAGAGCTGTTTGGCAGTGGAACACACTCCCTCGGAGCGTGGTGGGGTCTCCTTCCTTGGAGGTCTTTAAACAGAGGCTGGATGGCCATCTGTCGGGGATGCTTTGATCGTGATTCCTGCATGGCAGGGGGTTGGACTGGATGGCCCTTGTGGTCTCTTCCAACTCTACAATTCTATGATTCTATGAATAGTAGGTATTGGCTCTGCCCGGTGCCAACATTTTGCATCTTGCTCTGATTGGTAGACTTGAAAGTTTCAGTACATGCTTCAAGCAGAAGTCTGCACATATCTGATTACAAATTATTTGGAATGTGTTTTTTACATAAGGTTCTTTTAGTTGGTTAATAAGACTACAGTTACCAAAATACACAGAGCTGCAATTAATCAAATTATCAGACGCAGCAAAAAGTACTTTATCAGAATGCCAGGATGGTGTTTCTGTCCCATGAACAGAACCCAGTTTCACATGATATTGTCCTCATTGCGTTCTGCTCCTGTACTGCAGCAGTTAGTAAGGCGGTGCTTTTCATTAATGGGAGCTCCCCATCAATGAAAAGCTCCACCTTACTAATGGCTGCAGCACAGAAGCAGAAAGCAACAAGGACGACGTCGTGTGAAACTGGGTCCCGTTCTTGGGATAGAAATGTCATCCTGGCATTCTGATAAAGTACTTTTTGGACGCATCTGGTCATCTCCTAAGAAATTAATTTCTTTCTTCCCAGGTTGCTTGATATTATGCTTCTTGTCAGTCAAACACAGGAACACTTTGTTTTCCCAAAATGTATCCGCTTGGCACTTTGCAGGGAGAGAACCACACTATTGCTGCCTTTAATACAACTGTTTTCTTTGATTTGTGTTTTTCTGGAAAGATTAATAAAAAGGATCATCATTATTAATGTGATAAATGTGTTTATTAGAGGCTAGGAATGCGCCTAGAGAAGAAGCAAGAAGAAAGGGTCACCAATAAGGTCATCATGTTCAAAATGCCAGTTGAATATAGCCGACTATGCACTGGGAAGGAGGGATGGGTAACTGCACTTTTCTGCTCCTGGGGCTCTTTGGGGGGGGATCCTATGATTTGCCAAAAATGTACCATAAAGTCGGGGGGGACGGGACAGAAGTGGCCAGAAGTCCTTCTGTTTTTGAAAAAAAAAGAGTTTTTTTTTTAATTACATAGTGAAGGGGGCTCTGCAACTTATTCACATTGCTGCTCCTTTAGGCTGCCTATATTATTTTGGGAAGACCAGAATAAGGTCAGCCTGGAGGGCTCAAGGGTTGCCAAAACAGCCTTGGAGGGCTGCACTTTGCCTAGTTCTTATGTAAAGGAATATTTTGCATAATTAAATGTATTTAATAAAGGTTTAAAGAACATCTTATGGAACTAAGTGTCAGGAGTTACAGACTAAACTCCATTATAAAATGGCCGAACAGCTGCAGAATCATGCTGAGTCAAAATGGCTGTCTCCATGAACTACCAAGTCATTCCTAGTCAGGCCACTAGAGGGCAATGTCCTATAGGGAGGTGTGTGTGTGTGTGTGTGTGTGTGTGTGTGCGCGCGTGCACACACTAATCCAAAGCTCACTCTCTTCTTGTGAATGCTGATGCCTGATGAAGCAGTTTCTCCTTCAATTGTAAATATTTGTATATATATTGCAACTGTTTGACTTTGAAGATAAAAGTGCCTTCTGCTTATTTGGACGTCAAACACCGTGTGTGAGTATTCTTGGGAACAGGTTGCTACTAAGACTGCTGAGATATTTTTGGCTTCTGCTGGGGATTGAGTGTCCTATCATCCCCTGACACTAAGAAGAGCCCTTTAAAAAACAACAATGTTCTGCACCAGCAGGAGACCACTGAAAATGAATCCCTGAAAGCTTCTAACTGTCCATCTCTGAAAGCTAAATGTATATCTTGACTTTTATGAGCATATATTACATAATCCCTAGATCTTAAATACAATGTGAGTTTAGAAGAATGATGCATTTTTTTAAAAAAGGGACCAATTGATAACCATCTATATACTTTTTAAAAGTCATGACTAATTTGTCTCATTGATTTCAATGGCACTAAAACATGACACCCAGGCTGCAGTCCTGTGCCCACTTACATGGAAATAAGTCAATTTAGTTCTGTGGGACTTACTTCTGAGTAGACATAGCACTGTGCTGTTACTCTGGATCCAATTGGTCCATAGTCTTTCCCCATTGAATATGTTAATCTGAAAACATGTGCAATCATGGCCTGCTGGATTCAATGCACTTGCATTTATGTATTCGGTTTATATCCATCCTTTCCCCCAAACTGGGAACCAAAGCTTTTGTCACTATATGTTTTGTCACTTTATTTATACCTTAGCTAGGATTACCAAAAACATAGATCCATAGGGGAAAAAATTAAAGATATCTTTACCAGTAGCTCTGCTATCAGCATATCTACCTTTTTCTTAACACCCATTTATCATGGAACCCCATTTTTACCTTGATTTTTATTGACTCTCTATTAACAACCTCAGCTTGTCCATTGCTTCTCTGTATCATCTTCACTTCCTGTTCCTAGAAGATGCTAATATTGCACTTGAAAGCCTATGTTTGTGCTGATGAACGTTGTCTGACTAGCATGGAGTTGTTTTTTTAAAAGTGCTAAAGCGGATGGAGGAGATTGCTGCATATTGTAGAGGCTGAGCTTCAAAGGATCTGTGTCTGGAAATAATACAGTAGTACTCTTGTTGAATCAAAGATTGTTGTTGATTACTGCTAAGTTGCAAAAACCTAATTTACTCAACAACTGAGTCAAAACCATTGTAGAAGCCATCTTTTTGCTGGAGTCACACTATTCATAGAGCACTTCTGCTGGTTGCAGTGAGAAAATTCCTCACTTCAACAGTCTCCTCAGTCAAAGCCCTATGGCTTTGTGCAGGCAGGATAGGAGGAAGGAGCTTCCTTCCTCATTTCCTGTTTCAGTTGCAAATTGCTCTTGAACCATTTTCCTGCCTCTGCAACCTATGGAATCACAGTATGGGTAGTTCCTCGCCATTGGATACCATCAGTATGCTGTATATTCAAACAGCTCAGTGCTGTATTGGTACTGCCTAGATATGAATGGTTGTTATCTTTTTCTTACTATTTTACAATTTCTCTAGCAAGTATGATGTCAAGTAAGATAAATTCAAAGAACACAATAAACCTTTCTAATAATTACAGTAGTTTAAGCACAGGGATTTTTTTTAAAAAATTAAGGATACCCAATTAAATCATTTTTCTACTAATAATTAATTTATATCTGGTTCATAAAATTTAATTGGCACCACATCAACAGCTTTTGGAATTATACATTTTCATAAAGTTTAAAGAAGATCATCAGAATGACATATTTTTATTTAAATGTCCATGGATTTGTTTTTTTAATATTTGATGTCAGGTTGTCCTGTAGAGTTTTCTCTGACTGGACATGAAATGTTCCATGACCACCTTTGTAGTAACATTGGTGAATCTCAAGATAAACAACTCAGCATATGCTATTTATATATTTTGAACACACACATTGCATTGCATACTGTGAGAACATGAAAGATTTGGTCTGAGCTTTTCCTTTTAGGCCTTGCAACTTGCTGATGCTGCTCTTTCACAGGGGCAGGGGGGGGTGGAATCTAATTTTGTTGATAAATATTTGTTAAAATCTGTGCCTGTGAGTACTTTGGAGTAGCAAATGATTTGCACCTTTTTTCATTGCAGAAAAACAGTTCAAACAGAGATGAAGAAAGGTTTCTTTATGACGGCATATGGCAAATCTCTTTAATGGAGAGCCATGCTCTGCCTGAGCTTCCTATGTGTTTTAATAGACAAGCAGGTGCCTGGCAATAGCAAGCATTTGTTAACTATTCCTGGAAGCTTTTATGGACTAATTTTTCAAAGCCTGGTACACATGACTGGCCTCTGTCTGGTTATGGCTCTTTAATGTCTGCCTCTGCTGTCTTCATGCTATGCAAGTCATCAGACTTGTTGACCAAAAGCAGAGTCTCAAGTTTGAAATGCCACTGCAAACATTGCATGCAGCATATCTGTTTGTGCTAATAGGAAATGGGCCAGAGAACCTTATTGGAGATCCAGATGTCACACCTTAGGTTGAGAAGTGATGTGTCTTTGATGCAGCCGGCCCTTAAGTGTGGAAATCAGGAACAAGGGAACGTATGGTTCTCCAAATATGGTTGAATTGCAAGTCCCATCAGCCCTAACAAGCCTAGCCAGTTGTGAGGGATGATGGTAGCAGAAGTTTGACAACATCTGGAGGGCCATTTGTTTGCCATCTCTGGCCACCTTTACTCCTCTTTTTAAACCAGGATGGAAAAGCTTCAGACTTGTTGTATCAATGTTTGCATTTTCACCAGAATCTCAAGCTTCACTGAGCAATTAAAGAATTTGAAGCCTAGAAATGCCAACAGTGAACCAAGCTCACAGTCCCTTCACACAGAAATCCAACCCTGATTACCTCAAGCTCTCATCTTTACCCCGTCATGAGAAAAGATTTGCCCAGTCATGTCCCTCTACTCATTTACCAGTCAGCATTCTAGTTTCTACTACCTAGAACTCCAGTAACACTCCAAAGTGAGCCTCATTGCAGCAATAATTTGACTGTTGCCTGGCACCACTGAACTATCACATTAAGTGCATTAATCTAAATAAAAATGCCACCATCAGTGCCCTCATTCGGAATTAGTTTTGTTTGTGTCCACAGATATTGTTAAGTTGCCAAATCAGAATGGCTACATGACAGCATCACTGTTGCTAGGATGAAAAAAGTGTTGACCAGAATCAAGAAATGGCCCTACAAAATCAGCTCAACATGAAAAATGTGTGATGCTGGAGGACTCTTGGAGAACATTTCAGGCCTCTTAATCCCCCTCCCCCCCTTTTTCCCCCCCACTAAAAATCTTTTCCAAACGTTTGGTGATTTCCAATACCCATTTCAAGGAACTATGTCTGAAACACAGTGTGATGATGTGATGATGTGATACTGAAAAGATTACAGTGGCATTTGGCATGTACCTTTCATAAAGAATTTTTTTTTGTTTCTACATCTGGTTACGCTTTTGAACAAGGAAAGATACAAAATACAGTGGCTTACACCCTAAAATGAGTTTAAGTTCACAGAAGAAAAAACTAATTTCCTTTGCTGATACGAAATTAGCTACTTGTGCCTCTTGATAAGGTCCTTCCAGTGGGTGGTAGGCTGGTGGTCCTCCTGGACAATGTAGGTTATGATGTAGGTACTTCTGGGGGAGAAGAAGGTTGCTGAGAGTTGGGCAGACTTCTGCCCAATTTATCACTTCCCTAGTAGCTCCCGATGCCTCATCCCACAGAGTTAAGGGGGGTGACTGACCCTTGAGAGAAGCTTTTCATGAGGCCTAGAAGGCTGCAATGGAAGCAGGGAATGGGAAATATTCCTTCTCAAAACTTCCTTAAATTAATTTATTTTAGGTTCCAAGCTAATAATGTGTTATCCTTAGGCAAGGCTGTTCAAAGGTTGCACTTGCCAGTTATATTAGAAACAACTCTCAAATGCAATCTTTCCTATTAAATTTTCAAACAGCCAAGTGATATGAGAGCCAGCCAAAATGATGTTTCATTTCCCTCACAGAAGTTGGACTGCTTGTGAATGATCTATTCAAAATTATGTTATATTTTCCTAGCAGCTGTGAACACTCTTAAATATCCCGGCAGCTCAATCAAAGACCACCACCACCACCTTTCATCTTAGGATATTGCAACATTGATTTCTAAATTTTCTATCCAACTTTTTCCCCAATGAATGCAAATCTGCTTTAGTCATGTAACTTTCATTTGTGGAATGGTTGGGTGACTGAGACTGTTTTGCTCAAGGCCACCTGGTAAGCTTCAGAGCAATGTGCTGATTTGAACTTAGTTTTTCCATGTTGAAACCTGACATTTCTACAACAGCATCCTACTGATTTGTTTTAGGGATGCTGTTGTGTGAATTATAGAGGAGCCACCTCTCATCATGAATGTTTCAGTAAGGGAAGAACCTGATATTGTGCCAGAGAACTGGAGTGAACAACTTCAGAGTTCCTGGCCAGGTCACCCTGTTCTAAATGAAAAATGGTGAGTGATTGAAGCCAAGAAGACATCCCTAAGAGAAATTACAGATAACAAGCTAACATATATATCATTTATCTAATTTGATTATGTATGCATAATAAAAATTATTGGCTGAAAAAGCCAATGGTTGAAAAAGAGATTATGGACTGGATGGTCTAAGAGCATTTTGTCCTATCTGGGGGAAAAACAAAGATGGAGATTTCAGTTGCTCATCATCCAGATGCACGGATGATTTTCTGTGAACATCTCTCTCTCTCTCTGGCTTTTCTACGCAAATGAAGGTTCAGGAAGGACTCATCCCACGTTCTCTGCAAGCGTGCTGATGACTAAAAAGGCCAATCCGAGATAAACAAGTCAGGTTGCAGAAAGCACAGCAGAAGGTCTCCTTGGGTGATGTTTCTGGGTTGTAATTCTTTCCGTGTTGTCGTTTCTCTTCAAGACTTGTTCAGTGTGAGTTCTCAAATAAGGCTGCAGCATTGTGGATAGTGCGTCTCCGTGCCTCCTGATGTGAGGCCAAGGCGGACCATTGTTGGTAATCAATTTGGCCGAGCCTGAGATGTTGTTTCAAGCAGTCCTTGTATCGCTTTTTTGGAGCAGCCCTTTTATGCTGACCTGTGGCGAGCTCACCATAGAGTAATTTTTTTGGGAGGCGATGGTCCTCCATCCTAGAAACGTGCCCTGCCCAGCGCAGTTGTGTTCTCAATATCATGGCCTCAATGCTGGTGATCCCTGCTTGCTCAAGGACAGCAACATTCGTCACATAGTCAGTCCAGTGTATATTTAGGATTGTGCGTAGACAGCACTGATGAAAGCGTTCGAGGAGTCATAAGTGGTGGTGATAGGTGATCCATGTTTCAGATCCATAAAGGAGAATAGACAGTACAATGGCTCTATACACACTGATTTTTGTGCTTCACCTCAGGTGTTTATTACTCCAAAGTCTTTTGTAAAGTCTTCCAAATGCGCTATATGCCTTTGCTAATCTGTGATCGATCTTTTTGTCAATCTTGGCATCTGAGGAGATGATGCTTCCCAGGTAGGTGAACTGCTGAACAGACTTAAGCACAGATTTTCCGACAGCAATGTGGAGATGATGGTGTTTGTCCTGTGATGCAGGCTGGTAAAGAACTTCCGTTTTCTTTAGGCTGACTTCCAGCCCAGACAGCTCTGCAGCTGTTGCGAAGCAGGATGTTAGGCGCTGCAGAGCTGCTTCTGTGTGGACAACAAGGGCAGCATCATCAGCGAAGAGCAGCTCACGAACTAGATAGTTTAGAGTCTTAGTGCGAGCCCTCAGGTGGCTTAAGTTAAACAAGCTACCATCAGTACAGTAACAGATATAGATGCCGTCTTCTTCTTTGAGCTCTGCCGTAGCCCTTTGGAGCATCATGCTGAAGAAGATTGTAAAAAAAAGTTGGCGCAAGAACACAACCTTGCTTCACTCCATTGGTTATTAGAAAGGGCTCTGAAAGAGCATCACCATATCTGACTTGACCGTGCTGGCCCTCGCGTAGCAAGATAATCTTGTGAACATATATGCACTTGGCTTCTCATTTGGTTGATCTAGGGAAAAATATAACAAAGTCGATAGGGAATCTGCTGCATGCTGAGTTTGGGGGAAGTCAACACTCATGGAATTACTTGAAAGAAAGTGAAAGTTGTGGAGGCAAGCAAGGTTATACAAGTTTATTGCAGCAGCATTTGCATTTGCACTGAATGTGGTGGTGCGTCCTCTAATTTTTGTGCAGCCTGTCCCTTGCTCCCCCTTATTTGTGGTGAATTGCTCAGGAGTCCCTCTTTTCTCCTGATGTCCTGGGTGGTGATGAGAGAGGCTCTTTAAAACTGAGAGGCTCTTACAGGAATTGAGCAGCAGTGCTGGCAGTACCCCACTGTTTATTTCTTCTTTTGTGATTTGGCTAGATAAGGGCTTTCTACAGTAACACATAAGTGGGAATTCTTGCATTTTGTGTGTGCAGCCAAGCTGCAGCAGTTGCTGCTGCATCTTTATCATATGTAGATCTATGTACAGTCTATGAGAACTTGTTCCAGTGAGTAACCTGGCTATGAGACCAGAATGAAACAAGGTAAATTCCTCCTCATCTAGTAATGTTATATGCTTAAAGCAGATTCAGCAGATTCATGGAACATAAGCGTATCAATGACTACTAATCATGATGCCAATGTATTACACCCAATGTTGGAGATAGTATAATTCTCAACACTAGTTGCTGGGATCATGAGCAGGATGGTACTATTATGTCTGTGGGCTTCCTTGAAGAACTTAGTTGGCTGCTGTGGAAGAGAGTGCTGGAGTTGATAGTCCTTTGGTCTAACCTAGAAGGTCTCTTGTTATGTCCTTTTCAGTGTTTGTAGTAGCTCATCTTTTTACCCCCCTGAAATTTATGAGCAGGGGCATCTCGCCTTGTACATGGATGCTGCAATTAGATAGTTTAAGTTAAATAGCTTCTGGTGGATTGTAAATTTTCTAATTAATTTCTTGTAGCAGAAATGAAATGTGGTTACTTCAAAATCACAATCTGTTTCACAATCCAATTTCATTCCCCCTGCCCCTCTTTTACCAAACTGAATTGAAATGGGTTGGTGTGTATATACGGGTCGCCTGCTGTGTCCACAGGAGGATATGGTCCCAGACTTACCATACTTGCCAGAAGTTACCATAGATTTGTGCTGGAGGACCTAGGAAACACTTAGAGAGGATGTCTCTCTAGGCAGCTTCAGCACAACTCCATGGTAACTTCCAGCGGATTTTACCAAAGAGTCACACTGGAGGACCTAGGAAATGCCTAGAGAGACCATATCCTGTACTTATGGGGTGCCACCTGTATATACACATGCAAATTAGGTGTATTAAGGGGGAAATAGCCTTGAAATACCTTTTTTTCTATAATTGTGTTTGGGGTGTGGGGAGGTTATGAAGCTAATAAATAAAATACTGGATGAATAGTCATTAAAATATAAAAAGTATAAATGAAACATGTAAAAATAGCAGTAAAGCAGACAGTGAAAAATAATGACAAGCACAGTTAAAACAGGTCTGTTTTGGAGGCCAAAAGCTTGTATTAATGAAACATGTTATATTTTCACAGGAGACTACCAGCAAGTGAGCTAAATTGGTCTCTTAAGGAAAGGCTTTTTAGAGCCTGGCTGTAACCACCCAAAAGGCCCTGTCTCATGTTCATGCTAAACATCCTACAGACACTGACAAGGAAAAATACCCCCCCCCCCAACACACACTGTTCTTGAAACCTGGCAGATTTTTAAGGGAGAGCGTGATCCTTAAGATAAATTGAGATACAGTACTTCCAAACAGGGCTCTTAGCACTACCAATAAGTTGTACTGCTATTCTGCCTTTTTGTTCTTAAAAAACTTTTGTGGTCATGGGAAGAAAAAACAGAAGCGATAGTGGGAAAACAAAGAATTACAACTGAAAAATGCTAATTATTTGAATAATTATGGAATCAAAGAATTGTAGGGTTGGAAGGTACCACAAGGGCCATCTGGTCCAAATCCCTGCCATTCTGAAATAAAGCAGTCCCAAAAGATGCCCATCCAAAGAAGGTTGTTTAAAAACCTCCAAAGAAGGAGAATCCACCACCTTCCAAGGCAGTTTAGTCCACTGTCAAAGAGTTCTTAACAATCATGTTCTTCCTAATGTTGAGGTAGAATCGAATTTCTTGCAATTTGAACCCATTGGTTCGTGTTCTAGTCTCTGGAGCAGGAGAAGACAAAATCACTCCATGTTCTAAATGGCATCCCTTCGGATGTTTGAAGATGGCTATTGTGTCACCTCTCAGTCTTCTCTTCCCCAAGCTAAACATACAGAATCATAGAATCATAGAGTTGGAAGAGACCACAAGGGCCATCCAGTTCAACCTCTGCCATGCAGGAACAAAAAATCAAAGCACTCCTGACAGATGGCCATCCAGCCTCTATTTAAAAACCTCCAAAGAAGGAGACCACCACACTCCAAGGCAGTGCATTCCACTGCTGAACAGCTCTTATTGTCAGGAAATTCTTCCTAATGTTTAGATGGAATCTTTCCCCCTGTAGTTTGAGTCCATTGCTCCGTCTCCTTGTCTCTTGAGCCACAGAAAACAACTTTGCTCCATCCTCAATATGACATCCCTTCAAATATTTAAACATGGCTATCATGCCCTCTCTTAAGCTTCTCTTCCCCAGGCTAAACATACCCAGCTCCCTAAGGCTTCCAGACCTCCCACCATTTTGGTCGACCCCCTCTGGACACATTCCAGCTTCTCAATATCCTTCTTGAATTGTGGTGTCCAGAACTGGACACAGTATTCGAGGTGAGGTCTGACCAAAACAGAATAGAGTGGTGCAATTACTTCCCTTGATGTAGACACTATACTCCTATTGATGCAGCCTAGAATCACATTGGCTTTTTTAGCTGTCGCATCACACTGCTGACTCATGTTCTGTTTGTGGTCCACTAAGACTCCTAGATCCCTTTCACATGTACTGCCATCAAGCCAGGTGTCACCTATCCTATATCTATGCTTTTCATTTTTACTGCCCAGGTGTAGTATCCTACATTTCTCCCTGTTGAAATCCATTTTTTTAGTTTTGGCCCACCTTTCTAATCTTTCTAAAAATCAAGGAAATATGACGCTCAACTCTCCCCGCGGTACCGCAACAGTACCGGCAGGGGCAAGCATCATCCAAAACTGCTTGCGTTATTTTTCAGCGTCCAAAAAAGTCCTTAGCAAAAATATTCCACTATATATATATAAGCAGATTAGAGTAGCACTATTATTCCCCTCAATCTAGACACTATACTCCTATTGATGCAACCTGGAATTGCATTGGCTTTTCTGGCTGCTACATCACACTGCTGAGTCATGTTCAGGTATGTAATTAAGGTATGTGGCCCCTTGGCCAGATCTGATGTCTTCAGGAAAGGTACAATTGGTGCATGAAGGTGAGCTGTGCGAAATCACTTCTGATCATCATAATGATTTGGACAGCCAGGCTGAAGGCTGCACCCAAGAACACACATAAACAAAAAGTAAATAAGACCTGAGTGTTGGTCTTGATGCGCAATCCTTAACTTTTCCACTAATCTTGGGTGAAAATCAACTATGGACACACTTGAGCAGCCATGGGTCTGTCTTCAGGAGAAAGGCGGCATATAAATTGCATAAATAAATAAATTAATAAAATGTAGCATTCATTGTCAGGTTTCTTTCCAAATCAACATGACATTGTTAAAGCCATTGCTTAAACTGCCAGAAACAAAGTGGCAAAAATTAGATTTGGGCTTTCATTTCTCTCGGCTGAACTTTGTGCAATGTGAAAATCAGAGCCAGATCCCAGTTGCCAAGGGATCGTTCTCAGCAACTTTAGATGCATCTCAGATTTGCCCACCATTGCTCCATGACAAAATTTTCCACTGAAGCACAGGAAGAAAAGTTTGAATATACCACAGACGTGCCTCCTGCAGAAACCAGAGGAGTTAAGGAGGCTTCTGTAGTCTTGCATAACACCCATCCATTTGCAGATGTGTGCATTTGTTTAAATATTTTACAAAGGTTTCATTACACTGTAATACAGATCCAACCCTTGGTAGTTGCCAGTTTGGTCACATTTTAAAAACCAGTTATTCAGTAACTGAATGAAGGTTTTCTAACAAGATCTGTTTCTACCACCCTACTTTGAATTGGTGTTTGGGCAGGGCCCTAAGCAGGGAAGAAAGGAACCATGATTGAATTGCACTTTTTGTTCCTCATGCTTTCCCCAACACCAAGGAGAATTCAGCCATTGGGGCCAAACATAACATGGCATTTCTTCACTAAATGTCAGCCATGCAAGGGGTTCAGTCTGGATCAAGACTGTGATATGAGGGCAGTGGGGCTTTAACACATTCCCCCACTACATGCCTTGGCCATGGGCACTGTTTTCACTAGAAGGAAGATTCTAATGAAATAATGGATACAGCATTTTTCCTGTATCAGGAAGAATGCTAATGGAAGCTTTCTTCCTGATACAGCTTGCATTCATGGTCCAGAATGGCAATATGTCAGGGGCAAAGAGCTCCTGTTCTCTCATGGCATGGTCTCAGTCCAGATCCCAGCCACTCTCTGCTGGCTGTTGTGTTGTAAAGGAAAAGCAATGAACATGTATAGGTTAGTTACGTGATCAGTTATCATACTCAGTTTGGCCCTCGTTGTGATTGAATTTATCTAGGAACATGCAGTGCTACAGAGTTGCTGAAGCTGAGCTAGTATAGATATGTATTTGATTAGGAATATGTATAGATATGTATTTGATTAGGAATATTTGAAACTAGTTAATAGAAAAATTGTGATTTTATAGTAATTTTATGTGTTATAATAACTAAGTATTGATTAGATAATATAATGTATGATTATAAAATTAATTATATATGTGAAAAATGATCTCCATTGAGCTTTTAATTTTTAAAAAAGATATTTACATAAATTGGTTCCATAGCTTCTAAACTACACATGCAACTGGATGCAATTTGCAATTGGAATTCCATATACACAGGCTTGTGATGTGGAACAAACATGAAGCAAAATGTGTTGGGCAAATATGTACATTTCAAATGTATACATTTGGAAAGTACTTTTCTAAAATGCCTAGAAACACACTTTACTCACTGGGGGCATGTGCCTGCTAATGAAATCTTTAATGTGAAAACATGAAAATATATATACCCCCCCAGTTCCCATTTTTTAAGAAAAACAGCACAAAACTAGCTCAGAACAGACTTGGAGGTGGAAAAGAGGGTAATTTGTGAAAATGGATTTGATAGATCTGGCCATCAACTGGAGTTAAATGGCAACCCCAAGTTAAGAGCAGGTTACTAAACATTTTGCATTAAAATCAGAGAAATATTGATGGTGCAGATCTCTTTTTATGGAAAGTATAAAATGAGTGTGTGCTTTTTGAACTCAGAGTTGTCAATGCTGAACTTCTGCGCCTGTAATATCAATATTAGTCACAAGAGGTTTTCTTCATTGCCATAGATCAATTTTCTTTTGTATGACCACTATGATTTAGGAGAGCACCACAGGCATGTAAGCTGGTTTTACATATACAGTTGCCCCTACACATTCGCAAACTCAGCATTCGCAGTTTTGATTATTCGCGGTTTTGGGAGGCCCCCCCGCCCTCCCAAAACCGTGACACGGGGCCTCCGGAGGCCCCATGAAGGCCCTGGGAGGGAGCAGGGAGGGCCGGGGAGGCCTCCATGGGGCCTTTGGAGACCCTCCGAGCACCCTGTGAAGGCCTTGGGGGGGGAGGGGGAGGGCCGGGGAGGCCTCCACGGGGCCTTCGGAGACCCTCCGGAGGCCCCGTGAAGGCCATGGGAGGGAGCGGGGAGGGCCGGGGAGGCCTCCACGGGGCCTTCAGAGACCCTCCGAAGGCCCCGTGAAGGCCTTGTGGGGAGCGGGGAGGGCCGGGGAGGCCTCCACAGGGCCTCGGGGGGGAGTGGGGAGGGCCGCGGAGGCCTCCATGGGGCCTTGCGAGGGGAGTGGGGAGGGCTGCAGAGGCCTCCACGGGGCCTTCGGAGACCCTCCAGAGGCCCCGTGAAGACCTTGGGGGGGGGAGTGGGGAGGGCTGCGGAGGCATCCACGGGTCCTCGGGAGGGTCTCCAGGGGCCCCATGAAGGCCTTGGGAGGGAGTGGGGAGTCCGGGGAAAGCGACTATGGGGCCTCCGGAGGTCCTGTGGTCGCTTTGGTGGGAGGGGGGGGCAATCAATATTTGTGGATTTTTCACATTCGTGGGGGTCCGTGGAACCTAACCCTCGCGAATGTGAAGGGATGACTGTAGAGTTTTTTTTGTTTTTTTTTTTTGATTGAGGTGACAGACTTTTTCCTTAGACAATTGATTTTTAGACTAATGAGTTGTATAACACATGGCATTTTTCTTTCATGGACAAAATCTGTGTTTTGAATGTTTGTGAGAGCACCTATTTTATCATGCTGAGAAAAATGAACATTGCTTTCCTTTCATCATTATCTTTGAAAACACATAATTGCTTTTGTACATAAGTCACTGTTGAAATAATACATTTGGATGTTCTTTAGATGGTGAAAAATCTCCTCATGCAGTGTGAGAAGAATATTTTTTGTCCTAATGAGATCCCATGATGATTCACCATACTCAGAAGGTGGGAACCAAAACTCACAAAAACTATGCAAAGAAAGCATTTGCAGCTTTTCCTGAAGTTTTTTTTTTTTAATATGCGGAAATGCTCATTCACGCCCATTTGGACAACCAATTCACAGTGGAGTACATTCCGGAAGTCAAAAGGTGATTGGTCAGATGTGCATGGGAGCAGGCTTGCTGGCAATGAAGTTGCTGGAACTGCCATTTTTGAGTTTCCTGGTAGCAATCATGCAAATTTTCTGGAACAGTAGGGCAACAAAACATTTTTAAGCAGAAGATGACTTGGGGGCCGGTTCCACAACAGGAAAAAGTTCGCAAGATTCCAGATTACTGTTCTTTCGCATCAGGAGCGCATAAATCACACGACTCCTGGCATTTTCAGAAGATGCAGCCAGATCCAGACACTTTCTGTTTTCCTTAGTTCATACAGGCAAAGGTGGTGGGGGGATCACCTCCAGATGATTAAAGCCAGGCAGGAGGCGGGGAGGGAGCAAGGAGGGGGTTATGGAGACCATAAATAATGAGAGGAAAGAAAAAGGACAAACAAACAAGAGATCGAATGAGTGATCTGTCAACTCCCCCCCCCGTCTTCATCAGCCCCGAAAGGCTTCTATAAAGAAAGGAGTAAATGAAAGCACGAACAAGCAAAAGCATGGTGGAGCGATCTCCTTCCATTCCCTTCATGCATATACACACAAACACACACCACAGAAGCAGAGCTTGCCTCATTCCTGATTGTTTTCCCTCCCTCCGAAGCCTTGAATAAAGGCAAGTGAATGGAAGGACAAACAAACAAAAGAACGAACATGCGATCGGCTGTTTCCCCGCACACACAAATGCACACACACACACTCACACCAGCGAAGCAGGGGCTCCTCCCCGATCATTTTCCCAACCCCCAAAGCCTTCCTTTGAAACAGACAGGAAGGGCTCAGAGCAGATTTTCCAAAGTGAGCTGCAAGCAGAAGGAGGGTGAATTTCTTCTCTCCAACCCCTCAGTCTATTCGGAGAAAGCAGAATGCTCACTCCAACCAATCAGGATTCAGCTCTGCTCACAGTAATTCGAAAAGGTAGATGCCAGTTTACACAATGATTAGTTCCCATGACAAATCATGCACATTTTTGCAAACGTAATCAAAAAAGTGTGAAAACTAGCGAAAGCTGATACTGCGCAACTTATGGGTTTTTTGCACCCCCTCCTTCTGAAAAGGGCGCTGTTGCTTCAAAATGCGTGGGAACTATCAGCCTTCTTGTCGCATTCTTGGAGGATTTATTTTGCTGTGTAAACGACCCCTTGGATTTAATGTGGGGAAAACCATCTATGCTTCAGCTGCAACTTTTGGAGAATAAGAAGGTGAGTAATTCACTCATAGCCACCATCTTTATTCGTGGGCTTACCTCCGTGTGAACTTCAAACACTATAACTTCACGTACCAGTGGTCTTCCCAAAGAAACCATGGAGACAAATGAACACTGCTGTGACTTAGATTAATACACAGCAATCTGCCTTATATCTTTTTGTATAGATAAGCCCTTGGTCAGTTTCACACACTGCAACATCCACATTTCTGCACTCCTGCCTCTGCTTAGGCCTAAATACCCCAAGAGTGTCAGTTCCTGTCTGATCTTGGAAGCTAAGCTGGGTCAGCCCTGGTTAGTAGGTGGGAGACCGCCAATGAATACCAGGTGTTGTAGGCTATATTTCAGAAGAAGGAACTAGCAAAACCAACTCTGAGTCTTCCTTGCCAACCCTATGAAATTTATACAGTTGTTGTAAGTTGACAGACTACTTGAAGGCACACACATCCTTCTGTGTAGAAGAAGTGTAATATACAATTCAATAAGCAATGAAATACAAAGGGAAGACAAGTGTGGAAATAAAGTGATATTTTCAATATCGGGACAAGTTGTATATCAGTCTGAAGGTAAAAAGGACCCTATAATGATATCTGAAGGACTTTATTATCATATCACACAGACAAAGCCTTCTTTGCTCTAAAATCCAGACTTTTCAGATATCAAAGAACATTTAATATCAATGATACCACTGAAGCTCATCACACTTATATTGCACTATAATCTTTAGAACTACTAAATTAAAAGTAAATTTTATTACTACTGCATGAACTAGTAAAACCACCTTCCTAATGAGTCAACTGAAACCTGATAGTACATGGAGTTTTTTTCTGAGTAGTATATAGTAGTAAGTATATTGTTCCATAGTTTTTGTATTAGTGTTTATGAGTTAATTTTTATAAATTGTCCCCTCAGATAAATTAGCTAATAAGGTCTTCTCTGTGATGGATTTTAAAAAATTCTCTATGCATTCCACTGATGGGAAAGAGATTTTGGTTGCCTATGCATCTATTTTGTTACATGTCTGCATTTACTTCAGCTATGCAGCTTGCAAAATCAGTTTGAAAAAGGCTGTATGTTTAATGTTTGCATTCAGTACTCTGCTTTACCGAAAACAGTGGAAAATAGCAAACGCCTTTGAAAATAATTGAACTTCTGGTTTAAAATACCATTGAGTTGCCTTGGAGGACCTAGAAAATGGCTAGAGAGGACACATTTTCTAGGAAGACTCTATGGTAGGTGTGATGTTTTGTGTCCCATGGATAACTGAATCAGTGGATACAGGGGTCCTACTGTAGATCATTTCTATTAATCAAATCTCAAAAAACTGCCCCATTCACAGTAAGGTCCTGTTTATACGAGGGGGGAAAATATGAACATGTCCAAAAAAGCAGACATTTGCAGCATTGCAACCTAACTAAACAGTCAAAAGATCCCCTTAAACTTCGCATGACCCTAGCCAAGATGGCAGCCATGAGTGATTTACTTGTACTTTTAATTCTGCCACCGCCAAATTTTTTTTGAAAAATTTACCATGGTGCACACATGCAATCTTTTGTATTTAGAAAAGAAAAAAGAAAAAAAGGAGAGAGATTGAGAGTATAAGCTTGCCGTCTTATCAACTTACCAGACTCTCACTTAGCTGAGAATCCAACCCCCATGCTCGTCCAGCCAATCAGATTCTGCTCCCTGGTTGCACCAACGCGAATGTAAGTGTCCAAACAATCGCACATTCTTATGCTGTATGGAGCTTTTTAAAAGTGTCCAGAAGAAACCCCAGAGGCTTCCAACACAGTGTTTGCAGTGGATTTGGCTGCCCCCCTTCCAAATGATATGTATTTATGTGAATGTCTGTTTGTACAGATTGCCTTCCATTTGCATCCTGTTCGGATTATTTTCACTGTTTAGACAAACCCTAAATCAAAATTACAAAACACTAGTTTCAGCATGCAGCATTTGGAGTCCGGAAAAGAAAGAGCTGAGTCCAATTTAGTACAGTATATTAAATGCATTTTTTCCTTTCTTCCTTTTACAGTCTTATGTTGGATATTTTGAAAACACAAAGTATAGCCTGAATTATTCTTTTAAAATTATTTTAACCAGTTTACATAAAATTTGTATCAAATAATTTAAAATTACAACATTTATAAAATAGACCTTTCTTTTCTTTTCTGGCTTCTTTGATTTTTTTAAAAAAATTACTCACTTAAATCTTAACTTTTCTTGATTTGGGGGCAGTGAACACCTTCACTAACTTCTCAATATCTAAGGAACGAGCTATCTGCCTTTCCATAGCTATTACAGAAAGGCCTCTTAGTCCAGGTCCTCCCTGGCTGTTGACTGGCCAGTTTGAATGTTCCTCTCCCTTTTCCCTGGTGAAATATACTTGTGTAGGAATTCTTCTTTTGTCTTTTAGTCTCTGGCAAAGAGTCAAGATTATCACACTACACTGTTGTAGCACTATTATTCCACTTTAACTGCCCAGGCTGCCTCCTGTGTAATCCTGGGATTTGCAGTTTAGGGAGGGGCATTTAGAACTCTCAGCCAGAAAGCTCTTAGGCATCACTAAACTACAAACTCCAGAATTCCACAGGAGGCAGCCACAGCAGTTAAACTGGAATAATTGCACTGTAACAGTGTAGTGTTATAAAAACAATAGATTATGAAGTCCTTCAGGTACCTGCCAGCTGCTTTGCTGAGTTAATTAGGTTTATGTTAACTAATTTGATGCTTCATTTTATTTGAAAAGCAATTGACCATTTTTTGAATATTTCTTTGCTTGGTTCTTGAACAAATATATGCAATGGGAAACTGGAGATGATTTGGTTCTCTAGTCTAGCTTGAAGGTTGGCCTTATTCACCTCACCTAGACCACGTGGCAAACACACTGACCAGGCATTAGAAATGTTTAAAAGAAACTTAGAATGGGGAGTCCTCTTCTACTTCATAAGTGAAAAGGCCTAGATACTCACATTTCTAGGCTAAGGACATTTTCAGACAGCGTTTTTTCGTGACTACTGCGGGAGGAGCTTCCGGGAGAGGGACGGCGCTCTTGCGCGGCAGGGGGTTGTTTTCGGATGCCGCTGTCCCTCTCCCGAAATCATCTGTGACACTTCCGTGAAGCTTCGGAAGCCGCAGAGCCATATTTTAATCACGGAGGTTGCCCGTGAATAAAATATGGTGCTGCGGCTTCCGAAGCTTCATGGAAGTGTCACGGATGATTTTGGGAGAGGGACGGCGGCGTCCAAAAACGACCCCCTGCTGCGCAAGAGCGCCGTCCCTCTACCGGAAGCTCCTCCCGTGGTAGTCACGAAAAAACGCTGTCTGAAAATGTCCTAAGAGTTTTAAAATAACAAATTGTAAACTCTTTTAATGCATGGAGCACATAGCTCCGTTAGCCCCTCCTCCATCCTTATGGAAACCATGCCTTATGAGGAAAGACTTAGGGAGCTGGCTATGTTTAGCCTGGAAAAAAGACGGTTAAGAGGCGATATGATAGCCCTGTTTAAGTATTTGAAGGGGTGTCACATTGAGGATGGAGCAAACTTGTTTTCTGCTGCTCCAGAGACTAGAATATGGAACAATGGATGCAAACTCCAGGAACAGAGATTCCACCTCAACATTAGGAGGAACTTTTTGACAGTAAGAGCTGTTTGGCAGTGGAACACACTCTCTTGGAGCATGGTGGGATCTCCTTCCTTGGAGGTCTTTAAACAGAGGCTGGATGGCCATCTGTCAGGGATGCTTTGATTGTGTATTCCTGCATGGCAGGGGGTTGGACTGGATGGCCCTCATGGTCTCTTCCAACTCTACAGTTCTATGATTCTATGATTTTATGATCCTCTCAGGGCCGCCACCAAGAGGGCTTCACTTCCCACCAGCGTTGGGCTTCTCTCTCTGCTCCCTCAGGTGGCCCTCCAGCTTCCTCTGCCTCAGCTTCTCTTACTGCCTGGCACTTTTATCCCTTGCTGCTCTTCTCGGAGTTTTCCTGCCTCTTCCCTCAGGCGTTCCCGTTGCTCCAGGAGAAACAGGTCCCCCGGACCTTGTGCATTTGTCTCTGTCTCCACCGCTTTGGGAAACTCGACCTCGCCCAGAACTTTCCTCTACTTTTTCAAAGCACCACCTTTGCTCTCCCTGGACAAGAAGGCATCAGAGGGAGGGGCAGGAGGTGAAGGTGACTCCCTGCCCTGCTGCTGCCCCTCCCATGGCGGCTGCCCCCTTCTGCGGCAGGTTGGTGCCCAATGTGGCGAGGGCCAAAAGCCTTCCTACTAATAATGTTTTTTGCAGGAGGAGCATTACGACAGGCCCCCTACAACAATGGGCCCCGCTGTGGCTGCAGGTGTTGCAGGACCCTTAAACCGGCCCTGGTGGGGAGCCGGCATATCCTGGCTCATGTAGATGAACCCTTAGATTTCTCAAAAGTTCATTTTATATCTGTTTCTATAGATATGACCAGCTTGCTGTATGTTAGGTGATTTTTAAATCTGTTAAAGGGCAACAAGATTGAGACTGGGCTTAATTCTGCTTCTTCAGGGCCCTTATTTAATTGGATCTTTCTACATGGCAAAATGAGAGCACCTTTTACATCCTCTTCAGAAATTAAGCAATATGTAAAGCAGTCTGTTGCAGACTGTGGATTTATAGGTGGCAGCCTGTTGCGAGCATATGCAAGGGCTCTGACTTACTGGAAAAACTAAATTGCAAGTTGAAACGCAGCTCTGGCGGTGTGTGGGGTGGTGCCATTTTCTCCAAGCAAGTCTCATTTCCTTCCCAGAAGCCAGCATGCATTTTCATGGGCTCCTGGGGAGAGCAGCCAGTGGTGTGCTAAGGGAGGTAGGGATTTCACTGTGCTGGCCCTTGAAGCCGAAGGCTTCCCTTACATCTAGCAGTGAGGTATATAAGCAGCCAATCTGCAGATCCCTCAACACATGAGCTCAAGCAGCTTTCCCACCCTCTTACATTGGGTCAATTAGTTTTGTACTTGTGTTAATTCTGAAGACAGTGTATTTTCTCACAAATGGGGTGGGGGTTGGAGTGGCATGGGTAAAGATCCAGTTTTTTGGGGAAATGAGGTCTATCAGTCCCTTCTGTTTCCCATTGAGGGGGTCCTTCTATGAGTTCTTGGGGGAGCAGGCAACCAGTGTCAGGCCCAGCTCAGAGGACTGGCTTCACTGCTAGGTAGTAAGGATACACACTGTGGCAGTGTACCCATATGGATTCCTCAGCTACCATCCTGCAGTTCCACTCCCTAGCATTCAGGAGAGGTCTGGGGAGGGGGGTGACTGGTTTATCAGGTAAGAGACAGATTATCTGATACCTGAACTGATACCTCATGTCATGTGAATACTAACCAATTTTCAATAAAGTTGTGACCTTTTCCCCTCTCCAACATGACTTGTGATTTTCATTCAGCTCCCTGCCCTGCCCAGGCCGACATCTTAACACTAGGCCCGCAAATAGTGCAGACAGGATGCATTAGTATTTTTCAGTATTGGGAGGGAATTACTGCCAATATTCTTTTAGATTCCAAGGGCCATCTCTGCTTTTCTGTCTCTACAAAGCCAACTAAATCGTTAGCAGTCACAAATAATAAACGGCAATGAGATTTCCATTCTGAAATCAGTTATATCTGCTTCTGGCTACACTGACATGTTTCAGCTTCTTGTTACTGCCTCACTTCCCTGTCCAAGAAAACACCTGAAAGACATTCAGCTCCCTCAGACATTTGTTAAAAGAATCAGTGTTAATTTCTTTGACAGAAGCAGTGTTAAGTACAGTATTTATCTGCAAAAGTTGTTGGGAAATGCTCTTCAAATATGCTTTGCATATTTGGTGATAGCAACTGGACAATCTATCCCAAGCAGCTGGTCCCTTGGGTCCTGTTTTTTTTTTTTTTTCTTTTTCAACTTGGAGGAAGATGGACTATTTTGACCCAATCCAGCATTGATTCTCAGTTGTGGGGGTGTGGATCAGTATTAACTTTCAGCTCATACATACCATTGTGTGAGTCACTCTTCACCTTGCCCTCCCACTAGTGCTATGAATAATAAACGCAAGGAGAAGTGAGCCAATTAATATGCTGCCAGTGCAGAACGCTTTCTTCCCGTGGCCGCCTCCTTTTTTGCTCCTTCAGGATATCCAAAGTCTGGTGTGGGTGGAAGCTTAAGTACCTCTGGAATGAACGGAGACAAACAAGCCAGTGGTAAATGAACAGGAAGGTTCTAAATGTACCCCACCCTGGAGTAAAGAGACTTAGGTCATAAGAGGGTAGAATATAGCATATCATTGTGATGAAAAAAGTGAAAAAAATTGCATCAAATGTTTCTCTAAGGATCAAGAAGATCAGCCCAGCCCTTTTGCAATGCCAAAATTTATATGAAGCACCATAAAACCAGCCCGAGCCTCTTATTATCCTTCCATTATAGAGCACATTAGTTTCTGGCAAGGAAGACAACCTTAGCCAGTGGCCTTCCTGATTTGTGGTTTCCACTTGGCTTACCTTACTTACTTAACATTTATTTTGTTTCGTTAATGGTCAATGACAGAGCAAACCTCCAGAGCAGAACTGCCCTGGCCAGGATTCAATATATAAACATGTTGTATTCATGTGGATTTGGGAAAACATAGTAAACTCCAAGCATTTTAAGCACATCTCAGGCCTTGATGATCAGGTGATAAGGAACATTATTGATAGCTACAACTTCTTTATTCTCCTGCCCTTCCTCCAAGGAGCTTGGTGTACACATTTTCTTTTTCCCTACCATCATTTTATCCAACAATCCTGTGATGAAGTAGTTTAAACTGAATAAGAGTCACTGCTCCAACGTCATCCTGTGAGCTTCATGGCTGAATGGTAATTTAAACCTGGCATTCTTCTGTCCTGGTCTAATGCTGTGACAATTGTACTGTGATGGATTTATGGCTAAACCACTAGCTGGAATTGTTCCTGAAATTTTGTGCCTAGGTCCTGAGCTGGCCTCTTATGGATCTTACTACAGGTATGTATTATAATCCCCTGCAGGGAAGTTACATGTTTTGTCATCCCCTAGATCAGTGTTTCTTAAGCCATTTGATGTGAGACGCTAGCAATTTTTATCCCAATGTGCCAGGGACCAGTGGCATATTTGTGGCCACTGACTACTATTGTTCCTTTCTTTCCAGAAACTTTCCAGGGATTGGCAGCTGGTGGCTCATGGACTGGCATCAATCCATGGACCACCACTTTGAGTAGCACTGCCCTAGCTAATTCTATTATCCATTCATTTCCAGTGTAAACATGAGAATATGCTCTCATAGAACCACTGACTATTACATTTTTGGTTACCATCTTTGATTTTTTTTTAAAGTAGCAAATATTGCCTAACTAGATTACACTAATAGATTTTCACTACATTTTAGGATTTCAATAAGATGTTTTGATTAATCTCTTGCTGTCAAAAATAATTTTGCTCTGCTTCTGCAAGTATTTACATTATGGGAGGTATCCAAAGTTTTCACTTCTGTTCATGGAACAAGAGTTACATTCAGTGAAGGAGTTCTTCCATCAGCAAAAGACCTCCTTCCGTGGGCACAATTCTCTTTCCATAAACAGAAATTATTTCCATTTGTGGATGATTTACACATTCTTTATCAAAAGTAAAGTAGGACTTGTACGTAACAAAAACTCATGATAAAAAAGGGAGGGGGCACTGTGAAGGCTGCATTCCTTCATCCCACCTTCTTGGAGCAATATGGCAGTGGTGAGTGAAGCAAATCTCAGAAGTAGGCAAGGCCAATAGGTGGAAGGCCAAAGAAAAGCCATATCCTTCTCTCCGTTTGCTTTCCTCTCTTCTCAATCTCCTTTTAAACACAGACACAGATTCCGCCCATGATACTATCAGTCTTGTAAAAAAACCTTCCTGTTTGAGCTAATGGGAATTTTTTTTCAAAGCTAATTGCCACATCATTTTTCAAGATATTTGTTGTGTCCTGTTAATCAAACATTGACGGGACGGAGCTGTCAATGGATCACCCATTCTGTTTTGGTGCTGGCATTGCCGGCACCTGAAACCTCATGCTGTTTTTGACTCATGAATACAATGTCAATGGGCAGTCCTGCCAGAACACTTCCGGGTGGGATTGTGAGAACCAGGCAGGCTACCCTCTTTTTTTGCACCCTCCCCAGGTTACCTGTTATTTTTTTAGTGTGTGTATGTGCTTTTGTGAACTTGTTTGTGTGCATTTTTTTCTTTTTGAATTTCCCGTGCTTGTGTCTTCTTGCGAGAATGGGCAGGGTTTCAGTCCAGGAAGTTAATGGAGCTCCATTAGAGCTCCATTCATGCCTGGGCTGCCTTTGGAAGCAAGAGAAGGTAAGTCTGATCAGGAGGGTTATTGTGTCGGGACAAGGACAGGTCTGGAGATTGTGGAACAGGAACGCTTTTTGCATTCCTGTCTGATAATCTCCACTGTAAGTGTGACGGAAGTAACAGTAGTCTCTCTCAAGCTAGTAGTCAAAAGCCGAACCCTTCTTATTCCTCTCCATTGATGCCCCCTTGTCGTGGGAGAGAGGCTTGCGTACCCTAATGATGTTTTGAGCTATGCTGGCGGTGGCATAATAGCCACCAGTAGGGTCTCCCATGCTAGACAGGTCAAAACCGAAGCGTCTGACAAAGTGCGTCAAAGGGCAGGATGGGCTCTCTAGCCTTATGGCAACCGTCCTAGGAGAAGGAAAACTCTAATCCCAAACCCGGGCAGATGGTGCTCGTCCAATCCTGTAAGGTCAACCATCTAAGAGAAGGAAACTCTAATCAAACCTACGACCCGAGGACCTCGCTGCTACGTCCATGCTTGCAAGGCCATGACAGGTGAACGTTTGGTTTAAAGGGTGAGGCCAGTTCTGTGCACACTGCGCTCCACCAGAAAAATCCATTGCATAGGCTCGAAGGACAAATCCTGTTCCAAAAAAGCCGTGTAGCGATAGGCAAGGGACGAAACGGCAAGTGTAAAGATGCACTGGAAGCCGCAGACCCAACCCTGCATGCAGGCGGTTCAGGACTTTGGTCGCTCAAGGCTGACCCGGGAGATGAGTCTTGTTTGACAACATCCTGAATGACCAAGCAGCCTTTTTTAAGGAGAGCACTGCTTGCTCCATATGGAGAGGGGCCTAGAAAAGGTGGCCTAACGAAAGCTCATCCCCATCTACCTGGTTGGCTAGCCGCGGCCAACGGGCATCTTCTGATGCGGTCAAACCAAGGCAAAGAAACAAAGGCACACACCGGCCTCCAAAGGTGTAAATAAACGGACACTTGCATGCTGGAACACCAGAACCATGCGAGACTCTGCAGATAGTGGACGGCCTGAGTGTTGTTCTGCCCTAATAGCCCATGAACTATCACGACTTAATATTGACATCGCTGCTCTTAGTTAAGTTCTTCTCCATGAGGAAGGCAGCCTTAAAGAACACAGTGCTGGCTACACACTTTACTGGTCTGGCAAACCCAAAACCGAAAAACATCTTTCAGAAGTAGGCTTTATGATTAAAAATGCCATTGCCTCCAAACTCGAAACCTTGCCAACAGGACACTCTGATCACATTATATCCTTACACCTCCCATGTGTTGTTCTCTTTAGTATATATGCCCCAACTATGCAAGCCAACCCTGTAGAGAAAGACAAATTCTATACAGACCTACGCCAACTCATACAAATAGTCCCTGTAGAAGATAAAATTATTATCCTTGGTGACTTCAATGCCAGAGTAGGAAAGAACTCCGAAGCCTGGAAAGGTGTCTTAGGCAAGCATGGTGTTGGAAATTGCAATGATAACAGACGCCTCTTGCTAGAGTTCTGCACAGAACAACAGCTAACTATTACAAACACTACCTTTCAGCAGAAAGATAACTTGAAGACAACCTGGATGCATCCCTGATCCAAACACTGGCACCTCATTGACTATGTTCTAGCTCGCCAGAGAAACATTTGCGATGTCCGTCATATCCAAGTGATGCCTAGTGCAGAATGCCAAACAGATCATCGCCCCGTCAGATGTAAACTATATCTTCATCTTAAGTTCTAACCTAAGAGGGGTGGCAACTTAAAGAGGAAACTCCAAGTCAACAATCTTCAACAAGCTACCACGAGAGACAACTTCCAGGCAAACCTGCAAACAAAACTTGACCATCCTACAGATCCTTCTCCCACAGTGCTTTGGCAATATATAAAAAAACAGTATCCTCCAGTCTGCAGAAGAATCCCTCAGGTTCTTCCACAAGAAAAATCAAGACTGGTTTGATGAAAACAACCAAGAGATCCAGGAGCTGTTGGCAAAGAAGAGAACTGCTCACCAGGCATACCTTGCCCAGCCAACTTGCCATGTAAGAAAAGCAGCTTTCTGCCTCACATGTAGTAAACTTCAACAAAAACTCTTAGACATGCAGAACAAGTGGTGGATCAATATAGCAGAAAAGACACAACACTGTGCAGAT
Source organism: Gambelia wislizenii (assembly GCA_030847615.1). Classification (NCBI taxonomy): domain Eukaryota; kingdom Metazoa; phylum Chordata; class Lepidosauria; order Squamata; family Crotaphytidae; genus Gambelia; species Gambelia wislizenii. The sequence goes on along the minus strand of JAUMIR010000005.1, from coordinate 60,625,582 downwards.
CTGGATGATCATAGAGGATTTTATGAAGCTCTTAAAGCAGTGTTTGGACCTACTTATCAGGTCCAAAGCTCCTTATACAGTACAGATGGCCAAACATTAATTACTGTTAAAGCCTCCATCCTGAATCGATGGGCTGAACATTTTCAAAGTCTCTTTAGTGCCAGCCAAGTAGTCCAAGGCTCAGCTATCCAACATACGATACAAAAACCGATGAAAAATGAATTGGACATAGCTCCCACTTTGGAAAAGACCCTTAAGGCCATACAGCAGATGAAAAACGGCAAGGCAGCTGGGATTGAGGCTGCTGCACGGCAAGGGTCCATTTTGTCCGTGAGTAAAAAACAGCGCGGCCGCCTCCAATGCTGGCCACAACAGTCACGGACGACACCGAGAGAGAAACAGCGAAATGGACCCTTGCCGTGCAGCAGCCTCGATACTGTTCCGGAGGCTGCTTGCGCGGCAAGAAGGTAATTTTACATGTCTGAAAATGTCCCTTATCTTGGAAGTGGCTCATTTGATAACAGTGAGCAAGAGAGAGAGACTCTTTTAAAAGATGAATTCAACTTTCTCCCCTGCCCCTCCAATTAAGTGTTAATGTACAACAGTATTCAGCAACTTCTGGCAGGTTGAAGATTCAAAGTATGTAGTAGAAAAATATGCAATTCAGAAAAGAGGAAATTGTCCATCAGAAGGACAGGGAAAGATAGCCAACAACATCTGGAAAGAAGGAACCTCTGAAAGGATGATTGGTAATCGAAAATGGAGTGCAGGTTGCAACCAGTTAGTGAAGATAAAAAAGTATTCTTGGAAAGATTTTGTGGCAAGCCGAAGACAAATGCAATTGTTCCTTCTTACTTGGAAAGCCATGCTGGAGCTTCATCATACCCTGAAATTTCTGCAGTATTTAACTCAGCATGATATCCAGGCTGCAACTAATCTAGCAGTCAGAGACATATATATGTCCAGTGGTAAGAGAAAATATAAAGCACCCTTCATGACCCTGCTGTTGAAGATCACATTAATATTAATACTCCTTTCCTATTTGAAACAGTGAAGTACTCATTATCATCTTGGAAAACATGATTATATGATGGCCCAGTGTGATTAGGTGCTGCAAAATATCATTGGATATAAGTAAACTCTGAGTATTCCTGAGAAAACCCTATGAAATTCATGGGGTCTCCATAAGTTGACAGGTGACTTGAAGGCAGATACGCACTTGTGTGTGTGTGTGTGTGTGTGTGTGTTATCCTGCCTGAGTGTTCATAAGTAACCTTATTGCCACTTTTTCCAGTCAAGTGGAGCCAATCATAACTACCACTATCAATGTTATTAAACGGAAGTGTGCACAATTCAAAGCAGTCCTTGAAAACTTAGACTGAACAAGGATATCATCTAGGTATAGCAGGCTAAGGACTTTATCAGACCCTCCCCGCATTAATGTTCTTTTGTTGGCATATTTTAAAATGTTTTTAAGCTGGCAAAAGAACCCCGCTACCAGACATACCTTTGCCAGTGTCAGTGAGGCATCCACGGCAGTAATGGAGCACAAACGGAGCTCTGTTTACTTTCTGGGTTGAGCTCTCACCAATTCTCGCATGAAGATGCTAGTGTGGCAAATTCAAAAATAAAAGCAAAATAAACACATAAAACATTCAGAAAAGCATAGAAACACATTTTAAAAGTCCCAAGTATAAGAGGGGGTAATAAAAAAAGCATCCCCTACCTGGCTGTCACAGTCTCACCCGGAAATGTTCTGCCAAATGATGCTGTATTCACTGAGCACAATGGCATGAAGTTTCAAACTCAATTGACAGCTTGGCCCATCAATAAAAAGGAATGGGTTTTTGATAATATATGATCACAAAAGGACGTTGTCGTCTCGTACGTGTACCCTTTTGCGATCATTAGGCGTCATTATGACACCATATTTGCCCGGTCTGATAAAGTGAAGTTGAGCAGAACAGGTTACCCCAGGAGGCTCAGATAAGGAGTTGCTATATCATGTAGCAGTATCAGATGTTCAGTATACCTTATGGTAGGGCTGGCTCTGACAAGAATGTCTTGCCAGTCATTAAAACTGGACTCTGCTGATTTCTGGCTTCACTTTGAACTCCTATTCTCCAGTGCTACAGTGACTATCTTATATAGTTAAACAAAACTGGTTCTCTCCTTCAAGGCTGGCCCTGTCCTCTTTGGAAAATGGTGAAAATATCACACAGCAGAAACAGATTGTTTTTGCCTCTGTCCAGAATCTCTCTTAAATGTTCAAAAGCATATGACAGCTTCTTAAAATCCATTTGAAAATGGACACCTAAAATGTGAGCTGCTTTCTTTCCTTTGTGTTGTCAATGTCTTTTAGAAATTTAGTGCTGTTTTAAAGTTAAATTTTAAAACTATGAGGACTACAACTTATCGTAAAAATAAAATTAACAAAATCTAAGAATAGCATCACAGCTCAAACATGGGCCATACAGTGGTCGCATCTCTTTTTTAGAGTTAGTCTTTTGTTCAATTCCTTAGGCTCTTATCACAATATGCTTCCCACCTATCTGCGTCTGTGTCTTTCTTTGTCCATCCATCTGTTCATAGATATATAGACACACAGATGGACAAACAGACAGAGCATATATCTGTATCCCCATCTGTTTTCCTCCTGTTTCCTTTTGTTGTTGTGGGCCTTCAAGTTGTTTCCGACTATGGTGACCCTAAGGCTAACCTGTCATGCAGTTTTCTTGGCAAGATTTGTTCAGAGGGGGTCTCCAGAGTTGTATCCAACACTCAAACCACTATACCATAACTGACTCCTTTTGTAGTCTTTTTTCCCATTCAATATTTAAGCATAGATCCTTATTACATAGTTTTAATTTTTGTTTTTTTAAAAAGGTTTGCCTGTCCTAGAATGAAATCCCATGAATTCTGATGAAGTGTTATGATCATGAATACTGCAGGTTTCTTTCTTACCACCTCTCTATTTTTTTCCATTGAGGCAAATCCCCCTCCCAAAGAATGTGAGAGAAAACAGTTCTGGAGCTTGCTTAACTTCTGCCTTCCTCTGAGGGTGGTGAGATTATCAGACATGTTAAAAGTGGTGTTACATGAATGCCAGGAGATTGCAAAAGTGCTCCCTTTTCAGATGACGCTGTTCCCCCCTTGTTATGCACCCGTTCTGCTGCCATTCTGCTGGTGCTGCTTTTTATTGGCGGAATAAGCCGTCAGTAGATCCACTGTTCTGTTTCTGTCATGGATGTCCCTGCAAGTGAAAAGGTGCCCTGTTATGCTGGCAAGATTCCAGCATCAAGGTGATGTCCCTTCCAGAATACTTCTGGGTGAGATTGGGACATCCAGGTAAGTGACACACTTTTTATGACCCCCCCCAGGTTATTTCTACCTTTTAAAGTGTGTTTTTCTGTTTGCTGTAATTTTTTTCGTGTTCTTTTTATTTTTTAATTTTTTAATTTCCCATGCTTGCGTCTTCTTGCGAGAATGTGTGGAATTTCAGTCCAGGAAGTGAAGGGAGCTCTGTTATAGCTTCGTTTACTCCTGGGCTGCCAGAATGACAGGAGAGGAGGTAAGTGCAGTGGAGAGGGTAATCGTGGAGTGACAGGGACGGGACAGGGGTGGGAGTGGAGATTATGGGACAGGAACACTTTTTTTGATTCCTGCCTGATAATCTCCTGGATCTGGGAATACTGTGGATCTTGTCTTCCACTTCGAGTAGCATGTCCAAAACTTGGAGAGTTGCATTTTAAGTGTGATTTGTTCCTGTTACTTATTTTGCTGTTTAAAAGTGGTCCATTGCCATTGCTTGTTACAGTTTTGAAAAATCACTCCATACATTACTTCATTACATTTTAGTTTAATGATTTCTTGTGGGAGGGAAGGAAACACAGTTAGAATTGATAAGAGAAAATTTTGTCAAAATGTATGTCCCTTACCCTCTTCCTCATGTTTGAATATCTGACCTTGGGGAGAGACTGGGACAGAAGGATCCCACTGTGGTGACCCCATTGTTAAACACCACCAGTGGCAATCTCTCCTCAAAATCCTACATACCTTTCCAAGGGTATGGTGGTACGAAGATTCCTTCAAGTTCTGTAATAAGGCTGCACCTTTTAAAATGACTGTTATTTTTAGCTCTAACACTCTAACAAGGCATGATTACATTGAACAATATTAAATACAATTTAATATGTTTATGGATTTTTTCTTTTATTAACTAGAAACCAAGTAGTCTTGATGTAATAAAAAAACCCACCTCTACATAGCCTCACTCTTCTGTACTCAGACCCTTACCCTTTCTGACTTCATCCAAATCCAAGTCTTGGCTGGTTATCTGATTCACTGGGTGTATCCACACTTCTCTCCCTTTCTCATCTGCTCTCTCTCTCAATTTTGGCCTATACTCATTCTCTCTCTTTTTCCTGAGTCCCTCCGTTCTCTTTCTTATCTCTCTTTTTTCTCCCTCCAACAACTTCTGACTAAACATCACGTTCTCCTCTCTCTCTTTGTCCTTTTCGGCTCATCACATCTTGGATTTACAGTCAACTTCTCTTTCCTCCCCAGTCTCCTTCCTGTTCTTTCATCCCCATTCTCTTTCTTCTTCTCCCTTCTCCCTCTTCTGATTACATTTGTTTTCTGCCTTCTTCCCTATCTTTTTCTCTCTTTCTTCTCTTTCTCTCTCTTCTTTCTCCTCCTGCTCCCACTTCTGGCTACACTCATCATCTTCCTTCCCTTTGTTCTCTGGCTCTCCAACTATTTCTAGTAGAAAACCATGCAACTCTTGAAACTATGCCCAGGATATGTTATTTTCTCAGCATTATAAAGCTGTAAATCCCATTAAATCAAACAAGGCTTCTGAATACATATAGATACAATTGCCCCATTGATCTCTATTGCCTTATTGGACCATCATTTTCACCCTAACTGATCTTCTTGTCATTGTCATCATCATCTCCCTCTCCACAAAATACTTAATAATTATTAGTAGCATTATTGTGATTATGATTATTTTGGTTTGAAGATTCTACAACCTAATTGTAGAAAGAAGTAAAGAATGAATATATTACAAATGCGGAGGAACTATTAAAAACAGAGTTTGGAAAACTTTCTTTTTCCTTGGAAATATTTCTTTGCTTGGACTATAATTCCCATGTGTTGTTAAAAACAGTGCTTGGAAAGGTATTAAAAAGAGGTGGGGTATTTGTGTTTTTCTGGTAAGTGCAGAATGTGGAAACTTAATTTCCAATCAATATTCTTCTCATGTCACTTCATCAGATGCATTGAAGTCCATGAAAACTTGGCATAAAAATGTCTTTTTCTCAATTATTCATAAGTGCTGCAAGATTATTGCATGCATTTTTATGCTGAAACAAGCTAACACAGCAATGTTTTTAAATATTGTTTTTTTTTAATTTGTCAGACTTACTGTTTTTCATCTGAATGACATTCTCCAAGCATATGTGGTTGATGCTTCATGTACCAATCTTACTGTCATTATCAGTGGATTTCCTTAGGTCTTAAGTCTGGGCCCTGAAAGCTTAGGGCGCCTGACCTATCAGCTCTATAGTCAAGTACTTCAGGTTCATCCTGATCAGAGTTCACCTCAGCTTTGCATATTTCTTCTTTTCATTGGAACTTTAATTTCAGTCAGAGGAAGCTCATCAAACATTTCCCTGACACTTTCTTTATTTTGACAGGTTTCTGGAGGAATAATCTTCACTGGGGTTATCAGATGCTTTTTGATTAAAGTAGTGTTCAAAAGAAATAGCTGTGTTAATCTGTTTTAGTATAAAAGGACATAAAGGAATCCAGTAGAACCTTTCAGGCTAAGTTTGAAAAATACTATAATTCATTATATAGACCCCACCCTCCCAGTATCTGCAGGGGATATGTTCCTAGACTAACCGTTTATAAGTGAAACCGCAGATAATAGCAAACCATATTAAAATAAAGGACTTCCAGTACAAACATACCATAGAGGTGCATTGGAGAACCTAGAGATTCCTAGAGAGGACACCACTTTAGGCATTTTCCAGCATGACTCTATGGTATGTGTCCCTATTTTTTCAGCTGTGGATAACTGAAACCACAGATATTAGTTCCATGGATATGAGGAGGGGAACCTGTAGTCACAAACGCTTATGCTAGAATTCATCCCCTCCCCAACAACTTAGTCTAAAGGTGTGGCTGGATTCCTTTAAGTCTCTGACTGAAATATTCTTTGCCCTGTGTTCAAACATCTTTTTTTATTAACCACCCTATACCTTCTTTCTCTCTTTTCAAAACCAAAATCATGTGCTTCTTCAACTTTTACTTTACATTAAATAAACCTTTGGTGATGTGCCTAAGACTCCCTTCACTGTTTTGCTGTAGCTATCTTCACCAGAACTTGTCTAGTAAAATATTTTGAAGGTACTTACAAATTATATTGTGGATGCCCAATTTTTCCACAGTTATAACAGGCTGTTCCTTCACCTTTTAAGTTTAAAAAGTGTAAATAGACCTTTTAATATGTTTTTCAGGTCTTTTCAGTTGCCTTTAATTGATCCTCTCTTTCGGCAGTTGGTTGGAAATGATTTTCTCTCAAAACTTTCTCTCTCTGCATGTGTCTCTCTTTCCATCCTATTCTGTATACTGTAGTGTAAACCAATTTGCCAGTTCTGAGGCCACACTGACATTCTTAGGGACAATGTCTCTTGAGGATGGATGTGTACATTGATTCTAAATAATCAAATCTTTCATACCATTTTTAAAATGCATTTCATAACCAAATCAGTTAGTTTAGCACCCAAGTCCACATATGACTTGTCATGTTGTATCTGACAATTTCTAAATACCTTTCTAAAATAATCTGTCCTTGGTCTGAAACTTTTATAGATAGCTTCTTTATATTCTTCATATGTTATGAGTTTCTCTGAGGGAAATCTAGTAAATAGTTCTGCCAATTCTGCTTCTGTTAAACAGAGGAGGAGTTTAACATAATCTTATTTATCAATTTCCCACAGTTGTGCTGCCCTTTCAATAGCTGACAAAAATACCTGAGGATCTTCACCCACCATGTAAGGAGCGAAGTCTGTGGGAGTAACTTTGGAGGGTTTGAAACATTCCATTGTAACTGCTTCTTGTTTTTGTTCTCCCTGTTTCTCCCACCAAAGATTTAAACTTGTCCATTTCATAGCTTAATCTTTTTGGCTTAATCCCCAGTTTTTCTTCTTCCCCTTCATATTGACTCCCTCTCTCATCAAACTTGTGTCTCCATTTATTTGCTTTGGTTTTTCTTTGGGCTTGTATTCACAAGGGGGAAAAAACCTGTAACACCCCCCTTGAATCTGGTGTGATAAGGCCACATGATGTACAGCCCTATCTGCACCAAACTCAGGGTATACCACCTTAACCTCGGTTTTTAAAACGCATAGTTTGTTCCAGAGTTTGCTGGAAACTCCAGTGTTTCTGGTAGCCTAAACAATGGATTCACTCTGGATTCAGAGGTGGGGTGGGGTGGGGTGGGGCGGGGCGGAAGGACAGATCACTGCTTGGCTGGCACCACCATTTCCCTGGATGTCCAGGCCAGTTCCCAGCCTTGGAATGGTGGTGAAAGGTTTTCCTCTCCTTGGCACCACCACCACTGGTGCGCAGTTGCTTGCTCTGATACAAACGAGGTGCCCATCCATGTGATATGAGTACACCTTTCCATCACCATTCTGAACCAGGAACTGGCTCAAACCGCCAGAGAAATGGCAGCGCCTGCCAGGCAGCGATCTGTCTTGGCTCTGCTAGGAAGCTGATGGGGAGAAAGGCAGTTGTGGTGGACCCAAGCAACATGTGGATGCGGGGACCCATGTAGACAATCTACCTGATGTCCCTGCAGAATGACAGGTAGTGGGGTGGCTCCGGGGCAAAACATTCAGGGAGCCCATTCAGAGTTTCGCCCCTGGTGTGGACAAACCTTTTGTCTCTTTTTTCTTCAAACTCAAATCTACACTGTGAAGTTGAAGGCTTTCACGGCCGGCATCCATAGATTTTCCTTGTTTTTTTTCTGGGCTGTGAGGCTGTATTCTGGAAGAATTTCTTTCTGACGTTTTGCCTGCATCTGTGGCTAACATCTTCAGAGAATGGCTGGGTAGGAGTGTATGTGGAGTTTATGTGCCGTGAACCCCTATAGGGTAGTGTATGTAAATTTGTGTACAGTCGTCCCTTCACATTCGCGGGGGTTCCGTTCTGCGGACCCCCGCGAATGTGAAAAAACCGCAAATAATGACACCCCTCCCCCCTCCCTCCCCAGGCCTTCGCGGGGCCTTCCTACGCCCCGCGAAGGTCTCCCCGGCCCTCCCTCCCTCCCTCCCCAAGCCTTCACGGGGCCTTCCTAGGCCCCGCGGAGGCCTCCCCGGCCCTCCCTCCCGCCCTCCCCAGGCCTTCCTGGGGCCTCCGGAGCGTCTCCGGAGGCCCCAGGATCGCCTCCCCAGGCCTTCCTGGGGCCTCCGGAGCGTCTCCGGAGGCCCCAGGATCGCCTCCCCTGCCCTCCCCACCCCGTCCCCAAGCCTTCCTGGGGCCTCCGGAGCGTCTCCGGAGGCCCCAGGATCGCCTCCCCACCGCGTCCCCAGGCCTTCCTGGGGCCTCCGGAGCGTCTCCGGAGGCCCCAGGATCGCCTCCCCAGCCCTCCCCACCGCGTCCCCAGGCCTTCCTGGGGCCTCCGGAGCGTCTCCGGAGGCCCCAGGATCGCCTCCCCAGCCCTCCCCACCCCGTCCCCAGGCCTTCCTGGGGCCTCCGGAGCGTCTCCGGAGGCCCCAGGATCGCCTCCCCAGCCCTCCCCACCCCGTCCCCAGGCCTTCCTGGGGCCTCCGGAGCGTCTCCGGAGGCCCCAGGATCGCCTCCCCAGCCCTCCCCACCGCGTCCCCAGGCCTTCCTGGGGCCTCCGGAGCGTCTCCGGAGGCCCCAGGATCGCCTCCCCAGCCCTCCCCACCCCGTCCCCAGGCCTTCCTGGGGCCTCCGGAGCGTCTCCGGAGGCCCCAGGATCGCCTCCCCAGCCCTCCCCACCGCGTCCCCAGGCCTTCCTGGGGCCTCCGGAGCGTCTCCGGAGGCCCCAGGATCGCCTCCCCAGCCCTCCCCACCGCGTCCCCAGGCCTTCCTGGGGCCTCCGGAGCATCTCCGGAGGCCCCAGGATCGCCTCCCCAGCCCTCCCCACCGCGTCCCCAGGCCTTCCTGGGGCCTCCGGAGATGCTCCGGAGGCCCCAGGATCGCCTCCCCAGCCCTCCCCACCCCATCCCCAGGCCTTCCTGGGGCCTCCGGAGCGTCTCCGGAGGCTCCAGGATCGCCTCCCCAGCCCTCCCCACCGCGTCCCCAGGCCTTCCTGGGGCCTCCGGAGCGTCTCCGGAGGCCCCAGGATCGCCTCCCCAGCCCTCCCCACCCCGTCCCCAGGCCTTTCTGGGGCCTCCGGAGCGTCTCCGGAGGCCCCAGGATCGCCTCCCCAGCCCTCCCCACCGCGTCCCCAGGCCTTCCTGGGGCCTCCGGAGCGTCTCCGGAGGCCCCAGGATCGCCTCCCCTGCCCTCCCCACCCCGTCCCCAAGCCTTCCTGGGGCCTCCGGAGCGTCTCCGGAGGCCCCAGGATCGCCTCCCCACCCCGTCCCCAGGCCTTCCTGGGGCCTCCGGAGCGCCTCCGGGGGCCCCGTGGACGCCTCCCTGGGCCTCCCCGCTCCCTCTATGTCTTTCACGGGGCCTCTGGAGGCCCCGTGTCGCGGTTTTGGGGGGGCCCCGGGGGGGCCCTCCCAAAACCGCGAATAACCGAAACCGCGAATGTCAAGTTCGCGAATGTGGAGGGACAACTGTAATTGAATGGTTAGTTTCTGGGTATAGAAATGGAAGGCTCCTTAGTGTCTGTTTGGCTAATGGTTGGTTGATGGGCCATTATCTGCTGGGACTCCCCTTGTCCCTGGATGGAATTCCTTTGTAAGTGCTGAGTTTTTATTCTATTGTTCTTCAAAACTGGGAGCCAGATTTTGTTTACTTTTAAGGTTTCTTCTTTCCTGTTGAAGTTGTCCAGGTGTTTGTGGATTTCAATAGCCTCTCTGTGCATTCTGACATGATAGTTGTTGGCCTGGTCCAGAATTTCTGTGTTTTTTAAATAACATTTTGTGTCCAGGTTGGTTTATAACATGTTCTCCTACTGCTGATTTTTCTGGCTGGCCCAGTCTGCAGTGTCTCTCATGTTCCTTGATGTGTGTTTGCACACTGTGTTTAATGGTCCCTATGTAAACTTGGTATGTGGTAAACTCCTGCAGCTGTGAGAGAGTCTCTTTTGTCCTTTGCTGAGCGTAGCATTTCTTAGACTTTCTTAGTTGGTCTGTAGATTGTTGGAGGTTGTGTTTCCTCATCAGTTTCCCTATTTTGTCTGTGACTCCTTTGATGTATGGTAAAAATACCTTCCCTTTGGGTAAGAAAAACAGCCATCCAAACTTGCATGCATCCACCCATGACTGAATGCATGCAAACTTGGCATGGATCAAGTATAAAGGGATTCATCCATCCCTAGTTGGAAGGGATATTGGAGGCCATCAGGTCCAGAATGCGGCTACAGGAAAGCCCACCACTTCTCGAGGTTGCTTCAAGTTTTGCAGTCTTTCTGAACATCTTCTAAGATATAGCCAAAATTTCTTACATTGTTCATATAGCAGACATGTCTCAAGTTCTTAACACAAAAGCAAGCAAGCAAAGCAAAGCAAAACAAAACAAAACAAAACAAAACAAACCCACAAATAAATAAATCATCCACTAGCACCCACAACTTCTGGACTGTTTTACTCATGAAGAATATATATATAAAAGATAATTGGTTTAAACAATCAAGCTGCTTTTATTGTGTCATTTATAAAGCCCCTTTCTTGCAATGAGCAGCATGCTGACATTGAAAGTGCTCTCTTGACATCATTCTTCAGGTTTGTTCTGTCCCATATTGCTCTTCTGCATTCCCATAGCTGATTCTACTAACAGGCCTAGCAGCAATTAGTTGGTGCCATGTGGCAGGAGCCAAGAACAGCAACAACCTTGGCTTGGAGGTAAAATGGCCCCAACTTTATTGTCATTACAGCTGTGTAGGTTGGCCTGGCATGAGGCACAGACCCCAAGATCAAACCCAGAGCTTGAAAGATTGAGAGCATACAACCCAGACCTGCCTCCTGACCCAAAGCAGAAGGCAGTCAAGGGATTGACAACTGAGGAAGCCATTCAGGCACAATGCCACCATGTGATTCCTAACCACCCATGGTGAGGTGAGTCAGGCCCCTGAGCTGGGTGTTACCCTGTATGCACCTCTGCAATGTCCCATTCCCCCCTGTGGGGAATGAAAGGTTCACAGCCAAACTCTTCTCCACAAGTGGAATCTTGCCCCATTCCACACTGCCCAAAGTTATGACAAAAGATGACATTAAAGGAAAACAGGACTGAATCCAAAACAAGCCAAACAGTGACAAAACCAGGAACTGTGGAGTGGTCCAGTGGGAAAATTGCTCAAACCAGAATGCCTTGCCCAGCATAGCTCACCTAAATGTATACTTCTCAGGCAGACCTGACTGAAGCCTACAGCTTCAAGGTCTAGCACTTGGGAAGCACACACACACCACATTCCCATGAAGCCTCTGATTGGCTGCCTCTTTCCAGATCCATGAAAAGCTACAAGGGGAAGAATATAGTACATCAAAGGAAGAAAATGATGGTTCCATTCCCTCTTGCCTACTGCCGTAGTCAGCAAACCTGCCCCAGATAAATCCGAGGCTTGTCGCATCTTCATAGCATTTGATGTATTGTCTTGCAGACATTTTTCTTATTTACCTCAATGCATTTATCACAAACAGACGAAGAGATTGTCAGGAGCAGCAATATTGGAAAGTCATTATATGTAGTTTCTGCCAACAGCTAGTTGAAAAAAAACACAAGCTGTTTGGGATCATATAACTTCTGAAGATATTCCCTGCATTCCATTCACAATAGTATTTTAAAATGTAGACAGAAAATTGTTATGGAGAATGGAATTTTAACATTTGTCTTGTTGGAAAAAGTTTGATTCTGTAAATCCTTCAAGATAAACTTTGAACTGGAGTGTTATGATTGAATCTTCTGAGTGCCAGTGTATGGTTGTTATTTGTTATGTGCCTTTATCTCTCACTCTGACTCACGAAGACCCTATCATAGGGCTTTCTTGGCATGATTTGATCCAGGGCGGTTTGTCATTGCCTTCCTCTAAGACTGAGAGAGTGTGACTTGACCAAGGTCATCCAGTAGGTTTCCATTGCTGAGTGGGGATTCAAACCCTGCTGGTGATACTGTTGTTGTTGTGTGCCTTCAAGACATTTCTGAATTATGGCAACCTTAAGGTGAACCTATCATGGAGTTTTCTGAGGCTAAGAGAGTGCAACTTGCCCAAGGTCATCCAGCAGGTCTCTGTAGCTGAAAACAGAGTTGAACTCTGGTCTGCCTCAAACCACTACACCACACTGGTTGTCCATTATATGCAGGTGTGAGGTCAAATTACTTCTGTGTATGAATTTTTATGGTCAGTGTGGGAAGATATGTTCAGCTCTGCCATCCACAGCAACCCTTTGTACCTTTAACTTACTGTTCTGGTACTGGGGCATCCTCCATGGCCATTGCTGCTCAAGGGATTATGTGTGTGTTTGTGGGGTGGGGGGGACAGCCAGGCAATGTCTAGCTGTTTTTAACGGGTGATTGCAGGAAGGCAATTGCCATTGCCCCAGACCTCCCAGGGGTCCTTTAGAGGTCTAGGAGAGTGATATCTTCTTGCCATCACTTGCTGAAGTACAGGCAGCTGCTGCCCCACTGCCTCCCCATTGTCCCTTGACCATCAAATGGCTGTGGAGACAAGTGCTCCAGCACCAGAATAATAAGTTAAAGGAGGGGGGAGAGCACTTAATTACAGTAAGACCCCCTTATCTGCTGGGGATTGGATCTGGGGGGCCCTGTGGATACTGAAAACTGTGGATAATAGCAAACACCATTGAAAACAATGGGACTTCTGGTTTAAAATACGATAGTTACCTTGGAGGACCTAGAAAATGGCTAGAGAGGACACCTTTTCTGGGAAGACTCTATGGTAGGTGTGATGTTTTGTGTCTCATGGATAATTGAATCAGTGGATAATGAATCAGTGAATATGGGGGTCCTACTGTACACCAGGTGGAGTTTTATACACTTCCAATGTGATCTAGGATCTTGGTCATCAGTTTGCATTTTTCAGGTTTCTTTCAAATGGAAACTTATTTTTAGTGGCCTTTTTTGTGCTACTTCTTTGGTTTATTTGTATATTGCAGTTTATCTCTGGCCAATTCACATTTGTTTAAGGCTTACACAAGAAATGCAGTTTCTGCTTCATTAAACTATCTGAGGGGACTCGACTGAATTTTGCGAGTGCTATTGAAAGTTTTTCTGGAAGAAGAGGGCAGTTTTACTCATCCTTATTTTTTACTTTGACATTTCATAATGATATGATCATCAGTTTTATCTGATTCCTATTTCTTATGAATGATCATGTAGCAGGGCCACCCCAAGACATTTTTAAGTAAGAAGAGATCATATAAAACCTTATAGTGTAATCATGCATGCCAGTATTTTACATCTGAAAATACAGGCGCTAATGGGCGAAACTAGATGTTAATGGGAATGTATATTCTCTGAGATAGCCTATTCCTGTTCCAGGACAGGATCTTCCCAGAAGCACATGTCTCAGCAAGTAGACTTGCAAATTAACCCCATGTTAACCTCTGTTTCTACCAATCACAAAAGTAAGCACACTAGATGTGATTGGTAAATACAGAGGTTAACATGGGGTTAATTCATATTCTGTGATAAACACACGTCTTTCACCACTTGAGAGAGCACATCTATAAAAACCATATAAATGTATAACCTAGTTTGAGCCTTTGTAAGAGCTTAAGTCTTGGTTGAGGTTTGCTGGCCAAGTCCTCCACCTCAGTTACATCTTACTAAAGGCTGTCTTCCTGCTATAGATGTATTCATTTATTCTGCTGTAGGTTGATCTGTACTGTTTTCCAATTTGGTGGGTATCTTTGTCCTTTAGTTACACTAGGAAGGCCATAAAAATAAAGCAACTTGAATTTAGTGAATCAAAGCAAGCCTCACTTACTTGTGAAATCACAATGCTATGTTTAGGATAGGAATCAGAAAATAGGTCAGTAGGGACAGTTGGAATAAGTGTGATGGGTTGCTATTTACTTTCATCCTCATGAGCAACAATATGTGCAAGCTGTGTTTGATTTCCTGCTCCTATCATATAAACTGTAAGTTTGTGATATTTATTGGATGACCTGGGGCCATATGGGATCTCTGATGGCTTTCATTTGGTCATCTATGATGTTTTGTCTGCAAACATCTGCTTTCTTTGTTATCAACCACTGATTAATAGTAATAACCGTAATGACAATAGCAGTTTCAATTTTTTGTACATTTACAATATGAAACATAGCAAGCACTTTAAAGTGTAAAATATCATATTAACATTGATGGAAACCTGCCTGAAGACGTCCGATCTGCCTATTAGACATAGGATATTTTCAGACGCGATTTTCGGCAGGATATATAGCAAAACAGCTCCGTTGCTGCCGCGCGGCAGGGGAGCTGTTTCGGACGACGCTGTCCCTCTGCCGAAACCCTCCGTGTCACTTCCGTGACAGAATGGAGGAAACCGCGTTGTATTTCACTCACGGGCAACAATCGTAAATGAAATACGACGCGGTTTCCTCCATTCTGTTATGGAAGTGACATGGAGGGTTTTGGCAGAGGGACGGCGTAGTCTGAAACAGCTCCCCTGCCGCGCAGCAGCAACAGAGCTGTTTTGCAATATATCCTGCCGAAAATCGCGTCTGAAAATCTCCTTAGTGTGGATTGTGTAAAGCTGGGTTGTGTTCAGAAATAACCATTCCGTACATGCTAGTGTGTGAGAATGTTTCTCTATTTATGCATGCAGGTATGCATTTGAAGAAGTAACAGATGCGGAGTTGGCTGACACATACATGTTTATCATTTACTTCATCATCTAATGTTTCCCTTCAGACACGTAGACAGCTCTTTATAAAAAAAAAATATTGAAATTCCAATCCAATCTTTATTATACAGTTACAGACCATTACATATTGAATTTGGGATGATGTCAAGAGATACAAAAAACTGATCTGCTGTTATTGACACAGAATCATTTCTTCATTTTGCAGTTGTCAAATGAAGCACATGTATGTAAGTGTATAATTGCACCATAAGACTGTCAGTAAGAACCAAAGACCTTGGAAATAAAAATTTTAAAAGAGAGTACCATTAGACACTGTAATACTATTGCCTACAATATAGTTGCACAGGGATGGCCCAAGACACTTGCTGCCTGAGATAAAAGACAGGAAGGTTGGTTTGCTCCAACCTGGCCACCCAGGTTCACAAATGGAAAATAACTGGGCTGGCAGATTAATCTTACTACAACAATGTCCACAGGACAGCATCCTACTCTGCTCCTGAAGGCAGTGGACTAGTTTATGGGATCAGAACAGACTGTATGGCACACAAAACCTTGTCCTCTTAACATGTTGCCTCCTCCAACATCTGCCAACTGGTGGCTGCCTCACTCTGCCTAATAGTAGGGCCAACCAATGTAGTTGGATTTCGGAACTGTCCCATATGCAAATAGATTAATGACGATTATGGAGATTATCAGGCACTTGCAAAAGCCCCAAAGGCGGTCGCGAGAACAATGTCACTACTGGGTATGGGTCCTGGTATCGCATGATGTTGTCCTCCTCACGTGCTTGCTCTGTCTTCCCTCTGTGTTGATGCGATGAAAAAGGTGCTGCTTTTTATTAGCAGAAATACCCACTAATGGAAAGCAATACCTTTTTCATCGCATCAGCATGGAGGGAGGATGGAGTAAGCACATCAGGATGATGACATGTGGAACCGGAACCCGTTCCCAGTACAGTGACGTTGTTCTCGCGAGCTCCTTTGGGGCTTTTTCCAAGCGTCTGAAAATCTCCTAAGTGTGTAAGACATTTTGGTTCATTTTCTCTTCTTAAATTAACCTTCGTGCACTGCATTTTAGTCACCCTGATGTACCTTTGTCTTATAGAATGCACACAGAGGTGGATGTATGATGGCCATAGGTCATTGTATGACATTGTCACTTGTACAGTTGTAAACAGTGTTTCCCAATTTCAGCTACTTACCAAGTACAGTTCCCTCCTATTGAGAATGAAATGGCTGAGACAAAAAAAAAAGCTATTGATTTTTGCCATTGGGATATTACTTTGTCCCAGCCAATATACAATCCACAGTGCAGCAAAGCAGAATTGATGTGCTCTGGCTGTCTCAGTGGGTCAGCCCTATTCAGGGGAAACTGCAGTATTCAACTGGGGGGACATTAAACTACAATGAGGTCAGGAAATAACCCACAGTACAAAATGTGCATTCTTTATTTTATTTTAATTTTATTACATCTAGTATTTTTTTTAAGCTCTGGGAGTTTGGGTGGGGACATTTAAATCTACACACACTCCTTTGGATGTGGGTCATTGTTATACTCTGCAATACATTGGAATTCTCATTGTACTCAGATAATACCAATTTGCTGGATGCAAGTTTGTCTATTTCTGTACATAAGGGTTAAAAAAAATCACCTTATTTGGTAAAGTGATTCATTGTTGTTCTATTATATAGAAGCTCTTTTCATAGCAAGCCTAACAAGGCAAGGAGACAAGTACTTGAGCCTGTCTTAAAAGCCAGTTCACTTGACCACTTTGTGTCTAGCCAGCAGTCTTTTGTTCTGGCCTTGAATGCTAGTCTAATCACATGGGGGATGTGTTATCTTCATTTACCATGAGCATGAACCAGGATTGCCCTTGGAATCATACCAGGTAGAAAGCTTTGTGATCTGGCATGACAGATCCTTTTTCTTTGCTTACAGTGGTCAGTAGATGTTGCTTCTGTATACTTTTATTCTCCCCTCTCTTTTTTTCTTTTGGCCTTAATTTGCAACTGAATATTTTTCTTCACAATAAATCAAATCACTTCATTCTTATTTTCTCATGTTGATTTTGCCAATTTGAAGAAAAGTGTGAGGTGAAATGGAAAAAAATGAATGGTACCATATCAAGCTTCTTGAGTATTTGTGTTATAAATTTATTCCATTGAAGGAAGAGTCAGTCATAAATCTCTACCTTCAAAATCATTATTGCCAGCCCAATTTATGGTAAGACAGAGAGAGAGAGCATGTGTATGAGAGAGTAAGGGCTAAGCCATACACAGCTGTCTGAGGTGAACCAGCAGTAACAAAATCAAAGCCAAGGAAAAATCATGGCGTCAAAGCCAAAGCCATGGACTAGGAAGGCCAGGAGTAGGAAGGTATTCTAGGTCAGGCAAATGCCCTACTCAGACATTCAGAATGTAGATAAGATCAACACGAGGAAAAGAACACACTATTTATTTATTATTTATTAATTTTAGAGTATTTATACCCCGCCCTTCAGCCACAAAGGCTCTCAGAGCAGCTTACAAATTGTTTAGCAATAGCACTTACACATCTACACCGCTTTATACCACTAGGCACTCTCTAAGCAGTTTACAATGTATTAGCTAATTGCCCCCAACAAGCTGGCTATGCATTATACAAAAGGATGGAAGGCTGAGTCAACCTTGGAGCCCTGCAGGATCGAACTCACAACATGGTGGCTGCAGTACTGGCATTTAACCACTACACCATCAGGCCTCCCTAGACCCACACTAGACCCACCACTGTTCTTTGCTCTCTTAGGGCTCATCTACACTAGCCAGGATAAGCTGGTTCCTTGCTGGCATATCCTGGCTGCAGAAGTGGTCTGTTCCCCCCACCTTACCAGAAGAAAACGGGCTGGGGTCCAAACAGGAGACCAGCCCATTGCGGAAGCTGCCGCTACTGTCATTTTCTCTGCTAACTTGGAAGGCAGGCAAGGGTCCCACAACATGTGACTAAACCCTTTTGCATGTGACCAGCCTTAGTCACGTGCTGCAAGACCCCTGCCTGGCTCCCGGGAGAGCTAGGGAGCTGGTGGTGGGTGTTCTGGGATGGGCTCCTATGGACATGCGGGGTCTGATCTGGTGGAAATGAATTAAACCAGGTATTTTCTTAAAATGTGGTAAAGGGCCCTATCCCGGTTTGTCCCTGTTCAAGCCCCATATCTGCCCTGGGGGTTGTTTGGACTTCCCAGGGGCAGATTGGGGTAAATGCCCTGCATCATTTGGACTGCAGGGCTCTGGAATGGAGGCAAGCCAGGGCATTTGGCTGGTGTAGACAAATCCCTAGTGTGAAAAGTAACTGTCTGAAGAGGACAGCTTCTTTTTTACAGAGATATACTCCACATGATCTGGAATTGGCCAAGCTTCTGAATCTCTAGGGAGCTTCCATGGATACAGGAGGCTTTTCTTTCCAGATGTCCTTTTCATGTATGGAAAGCTATGACAGAGAGATCATGTTTAATGTATCCCCTTCCTTACATGTTCACTCTGAATGCTTGAATAGCTAAGGTGTCAACTCAGACAGAAAGCCCTTTAGAGCTCCATGTCTTGGAGGGCCCTGTCTCCAGCTTAGAAGAGCAATGGTTGCAGGGGTGGGGGGATGTCTGAGTTTAGTTCACAGGTCAGGCAGATGTTCCAGACTGCAGTTCTCTGGTTAACCTTATGTCCAGCTACACACACAGAGCTGAGGGCTCCTGAGGACTCAGCCTGAGCCCTGTTTTAAAGACATAGCTCACAACTACATCAACCCTTCCTTTCTTACTCTACAGTAAGCACAGAGAACCCATTCTGTATTGGGCCCCTACTGTGGAGTTGTGGCACTTTAATCCCCCCCCTTGTTCCAATCTGGATTGTGTCATACACCCCCCCCCCATACACACTGGAGTTTTTTATTGGCAAAAAAGAGGTGTGATCTATTATCACTTTTGACATTAAAATTCCCTCCATTTGGAGTGGCAGTAGTGAGGGCAAAGGTTTAAATCTCCCTGTGGTTACTTTATAGTAAGAAAGAAATGCTGTAGCTCTTCCTACCTCTCTAAAACATTGCCTAGTTTTATCTTGAGTTAGAGAAAGAGAGAGAGGGAGAGAGATTTGGTCAATCACTGAAGAGTAATGTGGAAATTTCAGAAGACAAAACACTGTTCACTTGGCAGTCCCCACTGTTATCCTCAGAAATGAAAATTAGGTAGTGTTGCCAGGTTTTGAAAACAACAGTAAGGGACTGTCGAAGTTCATGACATGCAGGGTTGACAACCGGGAGCCAGCTGTTAACAAGTTAGTGTTCCACCCAAACACCAAATGAAGTATTGATTTCAGTTAATCTATTTCCCTGTAAAATTAACACGTCTACACTCATAAATTACATGATGCACAGATTTCTGTCTTTAAGAACGGCCCATACCCCAAAATACAAGGTTTTTGGCATCTTGTTCAAGCTATATAAAAGGAAAAGCTTTCTAATCCTCAGGTAGGGGACATTCCTCATAATAAAGGACACTCACCATCCCTATAAGGGAGAAGCTTTCTGGCCTTCAAATAGCAGACACCTCTTAATAATAAGGGATCCCTGGCAACCCTAAATGAAAGGAAGATTAAAGGAAACTAGAGGAACCAGTGGGAAGCTTCCATTGTGCTCATGTTCCTCCGGGGAAGCGGGGAGCAAGTGAACCTTGTGGATTGTCTTGTGGATGCTCTCATTGCTATATTCTAAACCTGGAGTGGGCAATTTATGGCTCTCCACATGTGAATTTCAGTTCTCATCAGCCCTACCCCTAGGCAACCTAGCCGATGATGAGGGAAGATGGCAGTTGCAGTTCAACAACATGTGGAGGGCTGTAAGTCAGCCATCCCTGTTCTGTATAATTGATGGGACACACAGTTTTCTGTACTGTCCTAACAGGTTGTTTCTTTGTCTCCTGTACATGATATTAATGAGAATGTATTGGGGAAGAGCTTGGTCTTCAAGAAGGAAGCCTGTATCACTCTCCTTTAAGCTGTCAGTACATTCAAGTTGAAAATATTCTATCAGACTTTTCTGCTTCTAACATAAAAAGAAAACAGTGCTGAAACTTTTCATAAGGGAATAAGAGGAATAATGTTATATGGCAAATAGTGTCAGTAATGATTAAGTACAATAGAACTAAATCAATGCAACCACTAGGTGGCATGGTTTTTAAGTAATATTGAAAACCTTTATTATTATTTTATTGATTAAAAGAATACAAGTTGGCTTTTGTTTTCTTTTGGGATGGTTTTACAAAACTGCAACTGTGAGCTTCATCTTAGGCCGGAACAAGTGGCATTTGGGTTGTTCGTTATCTCATAGGCATTTATGTTGTTCATCATCTCATAACATGATGTATATTTCAATTTGGATAAATACCAACAGTATTTTCTGACTCTCACACACGTACATCCCTCCTGCAATGAATTGGAACATGTCAGACATGTCATGTTTAGTACATTAAAAACTCCCAAAGATAACAGCCTCAGTTAATTTCAGACGATCATTAATATCTAGTCCTTCTATAGCTTCCCCACTTCTCAATAGTCCCCCCCCTTTTTTTCTTTTCTTTTTCAAACAATAAAGAAGTAAGACCGGTAACGTCAGCACTGAAAAGAATCAGCTTGTATCCCAGTTTTTTCATGTTAGACCACAGCAGGCAATACTATGATGTTTGCTCTAATAAGCAAACTCATGTAAGCTGAGTGCCAATAGAACTGGGGCTACTGAAAAACAAAAAGGAGCTAGGTGTAGCGGTTTGAGTGACAGTCTTGGACACTGAGAAGCCAGGGTTCGAATTCCTGCTCAGCCACGGAAACCTACTGGACGGCCTTGGACAAGTCACACTTTCTTCAGCTTCAGAGGAAGGCAAGAGCAACCGCACTCTGAACAAATGCTGCCAAGAAAACTGTGATAGGTTTGCTTTAGGGTTGCCATAAGTCAGAAATGACTTGAAGGCACGCAACTACCACAACAAAGCAACTTTAAGTAAAACTCAAGGTATGCAAGGTATGCAAAAGAAATAAATAGCTTTTAAAATCCCAAAGATCCACTCCCAAACAGCCAAATGAGGACTGCACAAGCTCAGTGCCTTAGAATGCTTATTTCATTAATACATTTCTATAACACTTTTCATTTAAAAACTCCAAAAGCCATTTAGCAATACTGAAATGTTAAAAACTACAAAATAAATGGGAAGGTTTTGGCCATACTGGCAGAGAGATTCTAGGACTTCTGATTCAAAAGTTCACAGTTTATAAACTCCACATACACTCCTATCCAGCCATTCTCTGAAGATGCCAGCCATAGATGCAGGTGAAACATCAGAAAGAAACTCTTCCAGAACACTGCCTCACAGCCCTGTTAAAAAACCAAGGAAAACTGATAGACTGCTGGTCTTCTGTATGGCTATCATCTTGTGGGATTCTGCATGGCACTATCTTGTTGTTCATACTGTTTAATATCTACCTAAAGCCACTAGAAAAAGTTGTTCAGGGATTTGGAACATGGAGTTATCAGTGTGTTGGAACTCTTCCTTCTTTTCCCATTAGATTCCAGTGGATGTCCGGATCAGACATGGTAGAAACTACCTGAAACTTAGGACTCATCTACATGGGACTGAATGCGCCAGCTCCCTCCTGGTGTATTCTGCCCACAGATTTAGCTTGTTCCTCCCCCATTACCGGCACAAAATGGGATGGAGTCTATACCACCATACCAGTCTGTCGCTGCTGCCAATGCCTGCGTACCTCTCTCCAGGTCCTGCAGAAGGCCTGCAGCACATGAGCAAGGCCCCCTGCTTGTGATCAGCCTGGTTACATGCTGCAGACTTGCTTCCTGAATCTGAAAAGTGCGACGCAGATGGCAGTTGCAACGATGGGCCAGCGTGGTGGTAGGGCCTCCTGCTGTCATGCAGGGCCTGGCCTGTTTCTTTCAAAGAGTAATGTTATTTCCAAGTATTTTAAAATAACAGTTTATTGGGCTTTACCTCATCTTAGCCCTGTTTTGGCCCTGTCTTTGCCCTGGGTATCATGAGGATTATCTGTGGGCAAAACATGGTAAAAGTCATTAAGACTGCAGGCTCAAAGATGGTGCCAAGATGGGGTAAATAGCCTGTCCAGACGAAGCCCTAGTCCAGACAAAAAGAGTTTCTGTTGGATTCTGTTGGTTGGGCATATAGTTAACCCAGCGAAGGTGTTTGGGATGGAGTTCCACTCTCTTTTAAGAATCGGGTTCATAGTTTGGGAGTGTTCCTGCACATACCTAGAAAAACAGGTGGCAACTGTGAGCAGGTGCGGTTTTGTGCAGCTTGGTGTATCAATTGTCCTGAGTGAAGCAGAAGTTTGCCACAGTTATGCATGTCCTTATTACAGTTGTCCCTTCATATTCACTGGGGTTTGGTTCCAGGACCCCCATGGATACCAAAATCTGTGAATACTCAAGTCCTATTATATGCTCTCTCTCTCTCTGACTTTTCTTCGCAAACGAAGATTCAGGAAGGACTCATCCCGTGCTTTCTGCAAATGCGCTGATGACTAAAAAGGCCAATCCGAGATAAACAGGTCCGGTTGCAGAAAGCACAGCAGAAGGTCTCTTTGGGTGATGTTTCTGGGTTGTGATTGTTTCTGCGTTGTCGTTTCTCTTCAAGACTTGTTCGGCGCGAGTTCTCAAATAAGGCTACAGCATTGTGGACAGTGCGTCTCCATGCCTCCCGATGTGAGGCCAGGGCGGACCATTGTTGGTGATCAATTTGGCCGAGCCTGAGATGTTGTTTCAGGGAGTCCTTATATTGTTTTTTTGGAGCACCCCTCTTACACTGACCTGTGGCGAGTTCACCGTAGAGTACTATTTTTGGGAGGCGATGGTCCTCCATCCTAGAAACGTGCCCTGCCCAGCACAGCTGTGTTCTCAATATCATGGCCTCAATGCTGGTTATCCCTGCTTGCTCAAGGACAGCAACATTCGTCACATAGTCATTATATGCAGTGGCATAGCAAAATGGTGTCCCTTATATAAGATGGCAAAATCAAGCTTTGCTTTTTGGATTATTACTTAAAAAAAATATTTTCAATCCATGAATACTTAAATCCGTGGATACCAAATCTGTGGATATGGAGGAACAAATGTACTTAAAAGTTGGCTTCATGTAGTATGTTTCACATGGGATTGTCTTTGCTTCAAGTGATGCAAAACATACAGTAGCTGCTGACTGGAAATAGGTGTTATGTGATGTCCCTAGTGCATCAAGTTTCTTAGCTCCCAATTCATTTCTGTGTCTAAATCAACAGATTTTAAGGTCCTAAATGGTTTGGATCTGGGGGACCTGGTCTTTGCACCAGAAGAAACCTATTTTTTAAAAAAATCTTCAAAGGATCTCTGAAAACTCAGGCTAACATCTGAGGTGTGAATTGTAGGCATGAAGGAAAGTACTTTGTATTGGCACCCAGATGGTGGAATGCCTGCAGAGATTTGGTTATTCCTCTCTATGTTGTTGTTGTTGTTGTTGTGTGCCTTCAAGTCATTTTGGACTTATGGAGACCCTAAGGCAAAACTTTCGTGGTTTTCTTTGGCAAGATTTGTTCAGAGCAGGTTTGCCTTTGCTTTCCTTTGAGGCTGAGAGTGTGTCTCACCCAAGATCATCCAGTGGGTTTCCATAGCTGAGCAAGGATTTGAACCCTAATCTCCAGAGTTGTAGTTGAACGCTCAAACCACTACACCATGCTGGCTCTCCTCCTCTCTATGTGTCTCTCTGTATATATATATATTTTTAGATGATCACAATTTCAGTAATCATTACTTTGGTTGCTAAATTTCCACATTTAGAAAGAGAGAGAGAGAGAGAGAGAGAAGGGGGTATAGTTACACTTTATATCAACTTGATACCAATAGGATTTTTAGGTTCATGAGATATTTAGAATTCTTTACCAAAAAAGAGATACAGGTTTAACAGTTGTTTTATTAAAGTTGTTGGCTGCTCGGAGTGACTTCATTAATGTGGATAAAGTGAGATAGAAATATTTAATAATGATTAAGTAAAATCATGTAGCACAGCAAAGCTATAACTTTGTTGTGACAACATCATTTGGCTGCTAGGGAACTAGTGCTTTAGAATTATTATCTCATTTTTTTACTTAAAAAAAACAAAACAAAAGCAAAATCCCAAATGGGGGAGGGGGAGGGGGAGGATGCTAGGATGTCAAAGAACTGCCAAAGGTCATGTAGTTAACATTTGTGGCCAAGTGAAGAATTAAACACTCCAAGGTTTAGTCCTTGTACCATGCTATCTTTTTAAATGCTTGAAACAATATTGTTTGGAAACATGAACATGAAGATGTCTATACAGAAAGTAACTTCCTACAGAGATTTTCAGCATTATGTTATTGGGCCCCATCCAAACGCCCACAGAGCACACCATGGACTTCAAATAATGTCTTTGAAATGCAGAATATTTTGCTATAAGATGCAAAGATCCTACAGATGGAAAAATAGAAACCCATGAAATGTGCTATCAATCTACTTGGGAAGTTAGACTTGACTGTAGATGTAGATGTTGATGGGAGATCTCAGGATTAAGTTACTTTAAAGAAGTGAATGGGTGGTCTTAACAAAAATTAATATTTGAGATAAAAATCAAAGTGCAGGGGTACAGAGAGAGGGATATATTGTTAACCTCTCTGTTTAGACAGGGATTCAGTTTCAGTAGAAACTAATTTTTCAAAAAACATGACAGCTTTGGGCTTTCTTAGTAGTGAAAAGGTTTGTGGGCAGAAGTATGACAAATGTCCACAGCTGCTTAGAAAAAGTATTAGGTTTAGCAGAGGTTTTGGCTGGAATCCTGTTGGTTAGTCTCAACTAGAGTAGACCCATTCAATGAATTGTTAAATGGTAAGTCAACACGTAAGTAAATGCCATTGATTCCAAGGGTCTACTTTGGGACTAGCAACAGAATTTAGGCTTTTGCATTTAACTTCATGTGAAACAGTAAAGAACTCAAGTGTGTAGTATACAGGGGTATTTCAGGTTTTTAAAACCACCACAACATGGTAAAGCCATACAGCTGTCCTGAGGAATCCTCAGGAGTTCTGAGAAACCCACTAAAAGACTAAAAGTGGGCAGGTGATTTTTCAGAAAAACTCCAGAACACTTCTACTGCCCTAATCATTTTTTTTTGTTTTGTTTATTACAAGTGTTTGTGGAGATATTATGTTTGATTTGGAAAAATAGTATAGCTATGGGGGTATATGTGAAACGAGGGTATTACCCTCTCATGTAAGAATCCTCCCCCCCCCCCCTGAAATCTTCTTTCAGTTGTCAAATTTCTAGCATTGCAGAAAATGAGATACTGGAAATAGTTCCCAACTAGAACTCTGATCGCCTCCCAAAAATTCTACTCTACGGTGAACTCGCCACGGGTCAGCGTAAGAGGGGCGCTCCAAAAAAGCGATACAAAGACTCCCCGAAACAACATCTCAGGCTCAGCCAAATTGATCATCAACAATGGTCTGCCCTGGCCTCACATCGGGAGGCATGGAGACGCACTATCCACAATGCTGCAGCCTTATTTGAGAACTCACGATGAACAAGTCTTGAAGAGAAACGACAACGCAGAAAGAATCACAACCCAAAAACATCACCCAAGGAGACCTTCTGCTGTGCTTTTTGCAACTGGACTTGTTTATCTCGGATTGGCCTTTTTAGTCATCAGCGCGCTTGCAGAAAGCGCGGGATGAGTCCTTCCTGAATCTTCATTTGCGAAGAAAAGCCAGAGAGAGAGAGAACTCTGACATTTGCTGTGTTCAGATACCTTTGCTCACTTTGCCTGCCCCATTTACTTGGTTCCCTCAAGTGTATTTCCAATTGCTCAACAGAAATGTTAAGTTACTGCAATGCTAGAAATTGGAGGACTGGATATTTATTTATTTATTTGTTTGTGAACAGAATTCTTATTTGGGGGGGGGGGCAACACCCTCCCTCCTCCCCATAGCTACATCCCTAGTTTGGAGGCAAAAGATCCAGATCTGTCCTCAGCCTTGACACTCATTAGGGTGTTATTGTTTTTGGTAAGTCTCTAGTTTCTCAGTCTGATTTACTCTCAGGGAAGGGTTGTAAAGATAATCAGACAAAGGAATGCAGTGCTGGCTCCAGGTCTGGGTTTTTTTTGCACAAGATATTGACAGCCTGTGCCCTCTATTGGAATGTGTTGAACTTTTTCTCATTGACACTCTTTCTTTGGGCCTTTCTGGTGATCCATAATATGCTGGAAATGGAGAGACAAACAGAACTTCCTGCTTTTTCTCCTATCATTGTTCTTCTGCCCAGGCCCTATTATTAGGCATGGTGAGGCTTCCTCAGGCAACAAATTGTTTCATCTGTTATTGCCACATTTTTATTGCAGGGATGTAGGATTTTTCTGCCTCAAATGCTAAAATAACATCTGGTTTTGGATACTTAACACTTGAGCAGAGACAGCTATCTCAATCCCACCCTTGTAAGTAGAGACTTCAGCATGGGGTATAGACAATAAAAGAAAATTAAACAATTCTAAAACCATTTTAAAAAATTAAGCATGATTTTTAAAAATCCACAGGCCAGGGAGTTAGTTGAGGTATGATCACTGGCAGCCCAAAACCTTGAGTGAAGAGCCAAGTAGATTTTAACTTGGCACCGAATTGAGGCCAGCCTCAACATACTCTCCAACTATTCCAATTTGGGAGGGACAATTCTGATTAATCTTGTGTCTTTCTGCCTTTTTCAGCTGCTTTTAAAATGTCCTAGTTTCTCTTTCCTTCTCCCACTCTCCTTCTTTGTCCTGAGCTTAGTTTAGTTGTTCTAAGCTGAGTTCAAATTGCAAAAGTAGGTTGTACTCTAAGGAGATTTTCAGACCCGCATTTAAATCCGTCAGAAAAAAGTCTTATTTTCAGAAGACGTTGACCCTTTTCCATGTCTCCCCCATCCCTATTCCAGATTTCCCCATGATATTTTCATCACAGGGAAACATAATTTTTGGACCACCCGTTCAGTTTCTGTCATGGAATCACGAGTGGTCCAAACGGTGTCCCGTTCCTCTCCCGCAATGACAGCCATGGGAGGGAGGTCCATTCTGGACCCAGGAACCCAGGAATGGGACACCCAGTAAATTGGACCCTTCTCCCCACCCCTCCCTGGGTTACTTGTATTTTTTATTTTTTATTTTTTATTTTTTGCTTCCTTTTCTTTTTTGACAGCTGGGGGGGGGTTATTTTTGAATTTCCCTCCCGCTCATTCTCTCATGAGAACGAGCGGGATTTGGCTTCACTGCTGTAAAAGCAGCTTTTACAGCAGTGAAGCCGAGGGGAGAGGGAGGACGTTCCTGCTGCGGGATTAAGGTAAGTGTTTGAACATCTTACCTTTATTCTGTGGCAGAAACAGGAGAGGGCTTGCGGAGCAGGAACAGGGCATTTGGCCCCATTTGAAAATCTCCTAAGTCAGTGTGAGGAGAGAACAGAATATTTTATTTATTATTTATTTTAGGTATTTATACCCTGCTCTTCAGCCACAAAGGCTCTCAGAGCAGCTTACAAATTGTTAAGCAATAGCACGTACACATTTATACTGCTTTACAGCGCATGCTAGGCACTCTCCAAGCAGTTTCCAATGTGTGTTAGCTAATTGTCCCCACAAACTGGGTACTCATTTTACCAACCTACGGAAGGATGGAAGGCTGAGTCAACCTTGGAGTCCTTGGGATCGAACTCACAACATTGTTGCTGCAGTACCGGCATTTAACCACTGCGCCACCAGGTCTCCCTTCTCTGCCCTTCTCTGTATGCTGAGACAAAAGCAAACTGCTGCATCCCTTTTCAGGTTGAGTATTTTTCCTCTTTAATACCTTTTGTCATCTTGAGCACACCCTGATGTTCCTTGGTCACACATGTCCCAGTTTTCATCTGTGAAATGTTGGAAAGTATGCATTGATGCCAGTTGAGCCTCCCAGGCATACCATAACCCTTGGGCCCAAAGTTGAAAAGACTATTTCAAGCATGAAAATGTCTCCAAATGGCCCTACATTGAAGGAAAGTGAACATGTGGTAAGAAGAGGAACAGAAACATTTTGGGCCTCCAGAGCTGGCAGTGGACTTCCACTATGGTCTAAAGCTGGTGGGGTGTGCATGCATATATATACACCTCTCCTCACCCCACTGAAACAAATAGTAAAGCATTTGATTTAAATACAGGTGGATTGAACCAGTCTCAATATATTTGGACTGTCCATAGCTCCCCCACTTTTTCTCTCTGCGTGAATGAAAAAAGTCACCAGATTTTGCAAAGGATTGGATTTAACTAGATAAGGGAATGTCCTTCCCTTTCCCCAGATTATTAAAATGGTAGAATGGTTTAATTTTCTTCTGCTTTATAGAGTACTTCTAACACATTTGTTTTATAATTGTAGGTTTTAGTAGTTTTTGCACTGAAGGTAATTTTATTGGTAGTTTCCCCTGCCTCAGCACTTTGATGATTTCTCACATAAGGCTGGACTGGGGGGCTTTTAAAACTTGAACTTAATTTTATTTTTCACCATCTAATAGACATGATCAGTTATGTAAAAATTAGAAGTTACCAGCTGAATAAAATAATATATGATAAAGCCAGGAGTTTATTGTTAATGGTTACCTTTCTGAATTGTTCCAATTTCAAAGCAGGATCAGACAGAGATGTCCTTTATCACCTTCATTTCCAAGCAGCCTGCCTAAAGCCTTCATTATGTTTTGTATTGTGTCAACAACATATATTAGATAAAACATTTTTGGTGCACCCAGCAACTTGTTTGGTGCTGAGACAGAGAAGCCAGATACCAAGATTATGGGATAAATGTGGGTGGTCACAATTTTGTTCACAGTAAACAAGCACAAACCAAAATACTTCTCAACCAATGGAAGTTGGTTGGGTGGAGAATACATTACCCAGGCCAAGGCCTGTGCACAAAGGGCAGGAAGGAATTACTGGTAAGGTGTCAGATAAATGACAGCTAATGCTTGCTAAGATTCCTCAATCTGAGGAGCAGTCACAACAGTCCAATAGAAGTGTGCTTAAACTGTAGATGCCCAAACCTGCAGATTAGCTCCCTTCACTCAGCTGTCTTGACCCGACTGGGTTTCCCCTTCCCCAATTTGTATAGTGCTCTGTGTTCTCTGCCCTCTTCCAAGAATCCAGCAAGCCTATATGTAGGCTGCCTGAACTCCCAGTGGATCTTGTGAGATTTTGCATGAAAACTTGGCCGAGATTGCATGATGCAGTCTAATGACGGTAGTGATTTCTGGCCATCATGAGACTTCCTCCCAGGCTTTCAGATGAGAAGGCACTCAGCCAGGCATAGGAGCCTTAGTGCCAACTTCTTCCTCAGAAAAACATGCCTCTCTCCATTATTTCTCGTTTCTGTGCAAACACTTGACCTAATTTTACACGATAATTTAAAATTGAATCATTCTTCCCATTTTCTTTTGTACTTATAATCAGAAGTATAGGTCCGTCCATCTGTCCCCCACCTTGCACCGCATCCATGGGGGATTGCGTTCCTGGACTTATCATTTATAAGTGAAACAGCATGTAATAGTAAACCCTATTAAAATAAAGGACTTGTGGTACAAGCATATGATAGAATTGTGTTGGAGGACCTAGCGATTCCTAGAGAGTACACCCCTCTAGGCATTTTCCAGTGTGACTCTATGGTATGTGTCCCTATTTTTTCAACCCTGGATAACTGAAACTGCAGATATTGGTTCCGTGGATAAGGAGGGTGATCTGTAGTCAAGAAGCCTTAATGTTAAAATTGTTGAGCATTTTGAGTAATCCTTTTTGTAATGCTATGCCTGACAGTATGTTTTCAAACACTGTGAATGTTCTATGGATATTTCACCTTCTATTCAGTCCTAATAAGCAATTTTTGATTTGCAAGTACTGAAAGAAATGAGTTGCTAAACCTCACATTCTGGGTTGGATCCAAAATTAGTAAAAGTCATTGAAACTGGTAGGATTTAAGTTAGGGCTCTAGTCCAAAGATGCTTGTTTCATAATAAATTTGTGTATATTTCAGGTGCCATGACATTCTGTTTTTGTTTTTGTTTTGTGCCACAGATTAATGTAGCTACTGCTCTGGAAATTAAGTCCCTTGGGTTTTATTGGGTTAACATATACAGTATAGCTAAATCTGGCTCTGATCACATTCTTTAAGCCTTTGGTGCCCTACAAGCAGAAATAAAGGGAGCAAATTATTTAGCTAATAATTTCTTAAAGAATCCAAAAGATGATGGCCTGTTGTGCACCACTTTAAAGTATGTGCCACAGAGAAGGAGTCACCAGAAAGAGGGTCCTTCTTCTGGTGAATGCAACTTACTTCTGATAGAAAATTGTTTGAAGCAGAGCCTTCTTGATCATGCCAGCACATGAGGAAATTCATACAAGAGGATTGTCACTTCCATTTCATCTGCACACTAAAGTTGTGCAACCCCACAAAAACAACGGAAGGGGTTTTGGTACCTTAAAGACTAATGTTTATTATGGTACTGTCTCTTGTTCTGCTTTTCCTCCAAAATGTCATGCAGCATATATAATTATTATGGCCTTCATTTTCACAGACTAGAGTTCACATCGTTAGTCCCACAAGGCGATATTCTATTTGTATATAAAAAGGGCCCCAAACTCTTCTACTTGGTCCTCTCAATGTTATATCCATGTTATATTCATTTGTATCGATGAGAAACTATGGAGGGATTTGCCAATGCAACACAAAGCAGATTTACTCCAACACCCTGTCAACTGGACCATAGTAGTCTCATTTTAAATGAGAAGAGAAGAAACTGAAAGGGTTGCAAGACCCTTGGCACAAAGAGTGATTACTCTTCCCCTCCACGTCCAAATTTTTCTGAAGTGACGTCCATTCCCCAGTCCCCACCCAGGTGGCACTGGATGAGGTAAGGAAGCCCTCCATATAGCAGAGCCAGTGGTGCTGTGTTAAACTTTTTCTGCTTGGAAGTCTCTCATAACTACCTCACACCTGGCTATATTTCAAAGATTAATGAACAGCATCTTGTCAGGTTTGATATATCACCCTGCTTAAGTTTACTTTGACGATGTAATCATAAATTCCCTGACTTGTGGACTACACCTTTAGGATTTGCATAAAAGTTTTAAGAAGAAAGAAAGAAAGAACCCATAAAGGGCCATAAAGCAGAATAAGTGCCAGTTTGGAGGGAAAAAAAGAACGGCTATTTTTTTTTAAAAAAAATTAACATTAGGTGTTTTTTTTTTTTCTCAAGGATTACATGCAGACTAAACAGAGTTGAGGCCATAAAAATTTAAAGACACCAGAAAACATAACAAAAATAAGATCCTTTTTAGGTATGACACAGAACCAGAGGAAATTTATACCCAATTATACCACCCAAGCAGAGCTGTTAATTAACCTAATGAGAAAATATGTTCCATTTCCATGCTCCAGAAGCATCTGAGATTTCTAAAAGCAACATTTATTCGTTTTGCTGAAAACTCATCCCGAAAAACTGTGTTAAGAAACAGGTTGTCATGCTAAATAGAGGGGGAAACAATCTTTTCTGTTCATGGAATGTGTAAAATGGTAAGATACACATAAGTTTAGTCTGCTAGCTGCTGCTGTGGATGCTTGATGCTTTTGTTCACCTCAAGCACAACATTTCTAAAGATTGTTTCTTTAAAAACAAAACACTATACAGGTCGACCCGTGTATTTGAAGGGGATACGTTGCAAGACATCCCCCCATGGATACCTGAATCTGTGGATAATAGGGAACCCTATTATTTTCAGTGTTGACCATAGAATCATATTGGAGGATCTAGAAATGCCTAGAAAGAACATATTTTTTTTTTTTGGATGTGGATAAGTGAAACTGTGGGTGCCAAATCCATGGCTATGAAGGTAAACCTGTACCATACCCTCCAACATTTCACAAATTAAAACTGGAAGACATGTAACCAAGTAACATCAGAGTGTGGACTAGATGGTAAAGTTATTAATGAAGAACACATAAACCAGGAAAATCTGCAACAGTTTGTTTTGGCCTGAGCCTACTGGGGAGGACAAGACTACCCCCTCCTTTTCTCCTCCTACCACCCACCACTCAGTTAATTGAATACAAGCTCCTTTGAACTTTGAATTCAGTTTACAGCAACTGAAGTAAGAACAAAGGGAGAAAGTGGGAGATGAGAGAGAAACTAGGACATTTTTAAAAAATAGCTTAAAAAGTGGGATGACAGAGGATTAATGGAGATTGTCCTTGCCAAATTGGGACAGTTGGAGGCTATGCTGTATATCCTTGTGAAAAGTTATGGTTTAACTATTGGTGTGACTTGCCTTCATTGCATGTACTGTAGAGAGTTTCTAGAGTTTCTAAGCAAATAGTTGAATTGATATCTGAACCATTCCATGTAGACCTCTATGGCTTTTCTTTGCAAACGAAGATTCAGGAAGGAGATAAACAAGTCTGGTTGCGGAAAGCACAGCAGAAGGTCTCCTTGGGTGATGTTTTCGGGTTGTGTTTCTTTCTGCATTGTTGTTTCTCTTCAAGACTTGTTCGGCGTGAGTTCTCAAATAAGGCTACAGCATTGTGGACAGTGCGTCTCCATGCCTCCCGATCTGAGGCCAGGGCGGACTATTGTTGGTGATCAATTTGGCCGAGCCTGAGGTGTTGTTTCAGGGAATCCTTGTATCACTTTTTTGGAGTGCCCCTCTTACGCTGACCCATGGCAAGTTCACTGCAGAGTACTATTTTTGGGAGGCGATGGCCCTCCATCCTAGAAACGTGCCCTGCCCAGCGCAGCTGTGTTCTCAATATCATGGCCTCAATGCTGGTGATCCCTGCTTGCTCAAGGACAGCAACATTCGTCACATAGTCAGTCCAGTGTATATTTAGGATTGTGCGTATACAGCGCTGATGAAAGCGTTCGAGGAGTCATAGGTGGTGGCGATAGGTGACCCATGTTTCAGACCCATAAAGGAGAATAGACAGTACAATGGCTCTATACACACTGATTTTTGTGCTTTGCCTCAGGTGTTTGTTACTTCAGACTCTTTTGTGAAGTCTTCCAAATGCGCTATATGCCTTTGCTAATCTGTGATCAATCTCTTTGTCAATCTTGGCATCTGAGGAGATGATGCTTCCCAGATAGGTGAACTGCTGAACGGACCTGAGAACAGATTTGCCAACAGCAATGTGGGGATGGTGGTTTTTGTCCTGTGGTGCAGGCTGGTAAAGAACTTCCGTTTTCTTCAGGTTGACTTCCAGCCCAGACAGCTCTGCAGCTGTTGCGAAGCAGGATGTTAGGCGCTGCAGAGCTGTTTCTGTGTGGGCAACAAGGGCAGCATCATCAGCGAAGAGCAGCTCACGGACTAGATAGTTTAGAGTCTTAGTGTGATCCCTCAGATGGCTTAAGTTAAACAAGCTACCATCAGTACGGTAATGTATATAGATGCCGTCATCTTCTTCAAGCTCTGCCGTAGCCCTTTGGAGCATCATGCTGAAGAAGATTGTAAATAAAGTTGGCACAAGAACACAACCTTGCTTCATTCCATTAGTTATTAGAAAGGGCTCTGAAAGAGCATCACCATATCTAACTTGACCACGCTGGCCCTCATGTAGTAGACCACAATTATTATTAATAGCACGTGAAGCCAGAAGCATTGCAATTTCAGTCCTGACTCCCTTGAAAGGGAAGATTTAAAAGCACAGCCTTGAAAGACTGTATGACATGCATTACCTTCTGTAGTGCAGTGGGGAACGTTTTGGCTTTTTGTAGACTGCAATTCCCATCAGCCATATCCACTATAGCCAACAGAAAGATTATGGGAGCTGCAGTCCAACAATACATTTGTTTATCATTTATTTATTTAAGGTGATTATATATTGCCCCTTAATCTGCCATGACACTGCCCCCCACCCCCAGAGACAACTCCCTCCCAGAGATGCACAATGGATAGAAACATGTAAAGCAATACATAGACAAAAAAGTTTATAAACAAACTAAAAATACTCCTTAAAAATAATTTAAAACCAAACAGTTAAAACAGCTGGGCCAGTTTCAAAGACCAAAGGCCATTTAGAACCACCTCATTTTATCTGCCTGCCCGAAGCTCAGACGAGCTGAGGTCAGCCTAGCTTCCTTGGGAAGGAGTTCCATAGTTGAGGTGCTAGTTCAGAAAAAGCCATGTCACCTAACCACCTGAACTGTTAGGACAGGGCCTCAGGTGAGCATCTCACTTTTTGGGCAGGCTGGCTCTCCATTGTTGGTGGAGAAAGAAAACAGAACTGATTTGTTGATCTGGATGAGCATGGCCCCTTGTTGTTTAAGACTTGGCTTTGGGGTGTGGCTATGAGCACCTGTACTTCAAATTTTATCACCACACAACATTGTGACACATCAATGAAAACATTAAGAAGAATAAAATCTTATTTTTTAAAAAAAATCTTATTAAAAGCTCTAAGAGTCATCCATCACAAGTTAGACAACACCCTGTGTGGTATCTAAAGGCTTGTCTACATAGGCAAAAATCTCACCCCGTATTCACAGCACCATTGACACTTAACATTTTTGATGATGTGCATTTTCAGTAGGGTTTCTGCAGGAAACTCCAGATCTGTAAGATTTGCAGTTTGCTCTGCATTTGAGGGGAAAACCTGGATTTTGGACTATGCTGAAGCCAAGGATTGACTTCAGAGCAGAGCCAGGTTGGACTTCCAGTGCATGGGACTCTGTTCTGGCGCTTTAAATTTTTTTATTAAAAAAAAAATCAATTTTGTGCATATCTGGATATGTGTATCTCTACTTATCCAGTAGTATAGTACTCTGGGATCATTGGTCTTATTTGTTTATTTGCATGCACAAGTGAACAGGAAAAAAAGCACTCAGAGCAACCCCAGCCATATGGCCAGAAATAGTACGATGTATAGGACATATGATCAGCATAGGAGCACCCTTTTACTCTGACACAGATTACAGTGTGGCAGGAGACTCTGATCTACAACCAGGCAAGCCTGGTGCGTGTGGACTGAAGAAATCTGACATGGCTACAAGGTGGGTGTGGGGTTCCTTGCCAGTGTAGACAAGCCCTAAGTGGCTTAATGCAACCCTCTCACTCTGCCTAATGTTAGGGCTGGCCCTTCCTGTCCTGGTGCTTTTAAATGTTCCATGTTCAGATGGGAGGATGTTTCCCTCATTCTTCCTTCATTCCAGCCTCACTTGCTGTTGGGGGCAACTAAGGGAAAGTGTAAGCAAGAGTGGTGAATTGGGATAGTGATACTCAGGTTTTTTTTTTTTAAATCAGATTTCTGCTTGCTCATCTCTGGCTTTTCTTCACAAACAAAGATTCAGGAATTATCATAAAGCCTACTCCTGAAAGATGTTTTTCAGTTTTGGGTTTGCCAGACCAGTAAAGTGTGTAGCCGGTGCCATGTTCTTTAAGGCTGCCTTCCTAATGTAGACAGACTTCACTAAGAGCAGCGATGTCAATATTGATTCGTGATAGTTCATGGGCTAGTAGAGCAGAACGACACTCTTGCTCAAATGTCTTATTAAACACTTCATACATTAGACGAGTAAATAAATTGTTAAATAAGTACACCTGAGAATACCCAAATTTTTGCTCTTTACTTATACTCTGCATCAGTGGCTGTTCCTCTATAGGACAGCTTTTACTATGCAATAGAAATACATTTATAAATTCATGTCAGTTCAGTAAAAAAGTTATCTATTTCTGCTGCCTCGTCTAATGTAAGTTGCCAAAATAGATACCTCTTAAGTATTAGATTTACAATAATCTCTGAATGCGTTGAAAGGACTGGCAAGGGATTCTGTAGCCTCCTGCTGTCATACATGTCTTTCCCCATCCTCTGTCTCTGGTGCATAATCTGTGTCTAATCCCCCCTTTTCCAAATGTACATGTTAGATTCAGAAGTTAGAGATGTTAAGAGAGTTAGTCAGGGTCAGAGAAAGAAGTTAGTTAAAGACAGTATCAAGAGTGAGAGCCTTATCGCACTACACTGTTATAGCACTATTATTCCACTTTAACTGCTCTGGCTGCCTCCTGTAGAATCCCAGGATTTGCAGTTTAGAGAGAGGCATTTAGCATTCTCAGCCAGTGAGCTCTTAGGCCTCACTAAACAACCAAGCTCCAGAATTCCACAGGAGGTAGCCAGAGCAGTTAAAGTGGAATAATAGTACAGTAAGGACTTTATCAGACTACCCTCCTCAAAAGTTCTTTTGCCAGCATAAATTGTGCTGTTTTTATGCTGGCAAAAGAACTCCCCCCCCCCCGACCTTACCTTGCTCACATTAAAGAGGCCTCCCAGGCACTAATGGGGAGTGAACGGAGCTCTGTTCTGATGGAGACTGTGGTTATGGGCACCACAGTTCAAGAAGGATATTGACAAGATGGAATGTGTCCAGAGGAGGGTGACCAAAATGGTGAAAGGTCTGGAAGCCGTGCCAGAGAGCTGGGTATGTTTAGCCTGGAGAAGAGAAGGTTAAGAGGTGATATGATAGCCATGCTTAAATACCTGAAAGGGTGTCATATTGAAGAGGGAGCAAGCTGCTCCAGAGACTAGGACATGGAGTAATCGATTCAAACTACAGGAAAAGAGATTCCAACTAAATATTAGGAAGAACTTCCTGATGGTAAGAGCTGTTCAACCGTGGAATACACTGCCTCAGAGTATGGCGGAGTCTCCTTCTTTGGAGTTTTTTAAACAGGCTGGATGGCCATCTGTTGGAAGTTCCTTCAATTGAGTATTCCTGCATGGCAGGGGGTTGGACTGGATGGCCCTTGTGGTGTCTTCCTGTTCTATTATTTTATGATGAACATGTCCTCTGGTGGGTCCTCTTCTCTATCAGCCAGCAGTGACAGACTCAGTTGGCTATGCTTATGGGCAGCAAGAGTGCTCCAAGCAGCTCCAAGCAACTGAATCATACCATCATTTGGGCTCAGAATAATTGTTTTAGAAAGTACAGTAATTCATTACAATTATAGTTTGAAACCTCACCCCCCTAGTTGTTATTGTTACAATTTTAAAAAAGTAACATTTTCCCTTGTTTCTCAGAAGCACCGCAATGCTACAAGCTGCTGGCCTTTAGTACAAAACACAAATCCTTATCATCCACCTCATTGTTGTTTCATCATCCAGTGGCAGAGCATGAAATGGCAGCACAAGGCTCAGGATGAGCCAAAACTTGAACTATATGATATCCCTCATTTAGTGAGACAACACCTCTGTGACTATAAAGGTAATAGCAAAGATGACTGTTATACTGCAGCAGGAGAGAATTTACAATAAATTCAACTTACAATGGTAATGTAGTCATACTTTTGTCATGGGAAAGAATTAGTTACAAACTCTGCTTCTGAGTTTTCAGCAATGTCTTGATGTAATGTCACTCCAGGGTATCACGGGAAATTTAAATGTGAATAAGAGGCAATCATCTATTATTACTTGAAGTGATGGAGCAGATTATTTTTTTATTGGAATATCTTGGGACCCAGCAACTCTGCAAAACACCTGATGTGGCTTGATGGGTGCCTCACCACATTTAAAACTATAGACATCATTTGGGAACAGTGACTGGACAGTTAAAAGCATTTCCAGGAACATCCCAAACTTGGTCATATTAGGGTTTTTTTTGAAGTACAACTCCAAGAATCCCCCAGCTATCATCCATACTGGTTGGAGGATGCTGGGAGTTGTCCTCCAACGCTTCCCCATTCTTTTTAAGCATATCAGGGCAACCAATTGGTTCTGTGTCCATGAATTTTTCTTTAAGACTGGTGATGGGAGAAGGTGATGGGAGAAGTTTGGCAGCAAACTAACTGAGGGCTCACAGGGTAGTCCATATAGAACACAGAGCTCTATCGTTCAGTATCTTGACATCACTTCCTTCTTCTCACTATCTGCTGCTTCATTACGTTGCTTCATTTTGCCCAGTGGTCAGGTCAGCCTCCTGATCATCCTTATCTTCATACATCTCTATCAATATT
Organism: Gambelia wislizenii; assembly: GCA_030847615.1. Classification (NCBI taxonomy): domain Eukaryota; kingdom Metazoa; phylum Chordata; class Lepidosauria; order Squamata; family Crotaphytidae; genus Gambelia; species Gambelia wislizenii. Next base: position 60,587,493 of record JAUMIR010000005.1, on the reverse strand, counting down.
CACAATATTTCACAGGGTTCATTTTTTAAAAAAACTATAAGATGGACAGCTCTAAAGCCACAGGAAGAGGACTGTTTGAAGCTATCTTATTGCCTGAGGCAACATAACATGTTTCCTTCCTTCTCCCCTCTGTTAAGGTGCAGAGTCCCCAAAATCAAATTATTTTGGCGCTGGAGGCAGAAAATCTCATGTGCCACTCTCCCCATATCTAGCAGTAAAAACATAATAACAACATGTTAAATAATTAACAATTTGCTCCTCATTCATGACCCCCAATATCTGTTGTCTGAGGTGGCTGCCTTACTCTACCTAATGAAAAGGCCAAAAGAATGAACAGGGAGAATGGGAGCAGGCTGCTGATTCCAGAACCTTTACTTCAGGGAACCTAAGTAGGAGGAGGGCATTTAACTTGGTAACTGTCATAACAGTACAATGGATGGGATGAATGTTAGTGTTTGTCTGAGCTGGTGGCGTATGCCCAGATATGGTTACACTCTTCTTGGGCTTCCTTCCTGCAGTCCTGCTGGAGCCCTGACTACTTCAAGGAAACTTCACTGGCGTGTGTACATTTGTGATTGCAGCCAAGATAAGCAGTGGGTGTTTTTTGAACTGCAGGATGACAAAGTTCATAAACAGCCGTCAGAGCACCTCTGATGTCACACTAATCCACCAGTGTTCAAGGGATGTATGGAGGACCAGCCTGCTGAGCCACATTTCTGTCACTTACACAACTCAGACTTTATTGAATATATATGTAATGGGTTAAATAATGGTTTACTTATATTTTTAAATTTCTTTTAAAATTCCCCATTTCCTTCTCTCTTGATCTCTTCCTTAGGAACAGAGGTGTCAGAGTCTTCCGTGGCTGTTACAAGCTGCAGCTGCAGCAACAATATTATATTTTGGAGCAGGTGTGTTCTCTGCCCATTAGGCTATAATATGGAGAGGAGGAGGCAGGGTCCCCAATGCAAATGCTTTGATTTCAAGCCAGTCAGGTGATTGTACTCTTCCTCCTGGTTGGCTTGGAGAGACCCAGATGACTAAGGCAAAACAGTGGAGTTCTCCTGTGTGCTGGAATGCATCTTTAATGCACAAAAGGGGGCAGGAAGTGTGTGTGTGGTGTAGTGTGGGGGAGCCAGATGTTGTATGGAGCTGTTGTTGCAATGAAAGCTTGTTAGTCCAAATGGACACCATCCTGAAATCACAGACCAGCCAGTCTCTCATTTCAGTGAGATTATTTTAAAGCCAGAGGTTTGCAGGACAGGCCAGCTGAGCGTTCCCAGGGCTGGAGGTAAAACCCCTGTGTAAACTCTCTGCAGAACAAAAATGAAAGGTCAGGTGCATATTAATTACAAGGCATATAAATATGTCAGCAGGTTTTTGTAACTTCTTAATAAATCACCAAAGCACACTAAGCCTGCTCATGACGGCAGGACCATATGCCCAGTAATTAGATAGCCTTACAATGTTCTTTTCTTTGCAACAGATTCTAGTAAATGTAAGCTTTTTTTTTTTGTCCTTCCTTGAAGGGTGATGTATAATAAGCAAAGGTAAGATGAAGCATTGTTTATAGGGAGGACTTTTAATTATTATTTTTTTCGTTGATGCCTCCCTGCCCTTCTCTTTGATACAGACAAAGGTGCAGCCTTGTCCATCAGAATGCACATGTTTAAATTTTCTGTTTGTCATGTCATTCTTGTAAGACATAGAGACAGGTCATGCTACCTACCTAGCCTCAGAGCTTTGGAAACTAGTTACCTTTTGAAGCAACTAACTGGAATGAAATTACTTTTTCTGCCTGAAGCAACTATTGCTGTAACTCATTAATTTTCAGTGGAACATGTACATTCTGTGTGTGAATGTGCATACACATGCATGTGCACACATGCCCATTATTCATTACTGTGTATGTGTGCTGACTCAGTCTGAACAACTGGACAAAGAGGATGAAGGGTCACATAGATGTCTGCTTTGTGCTGTAGCCAGGAAGGATTGCCTTGTAATGTCTTTTGCATTTTTTCTCAGAATTTCCAAGGTGCAATATCTGAATTGGCCACTTGATGGAACCAAAGAGCATTTCCCTATATTTTCCAAGTGCCCATAGTAATGACAATGGTAACTTTATTAGAAATAAATACCTTAGGGAATTATCTTTCCACACTTCAGTAAGAATAAGGAGCAGCTAGGTAATGAAATAATATGTAAAGTAGCTAGCTAGTTCCCTTTAAAAACTAACATTCTAAGCGCTGGTCTATCTAGCCTAGTAATTAGAAGCTGCTGAATGTTACCGTTTGCAGTTGAATGTACTATATAGGGTGATTGTGGAATAAAAGGAAGGGATCCATGTAAGTCTCTTGGAGATGGGAAAGAAATGTAATAAATATCTTCTTTTACTGGTGGCAGCTCTCTAAGGTCTCAGATTTTCATGTGAGTTGCTGTCTGATCCTTCTAACTGGCGTGCCACAGATTTAGAATGGGCCCTTCTCTCTCCAGAGTATATCTTCCACCTCTGAGCTATAGCACTTCACTACAAAAGTTAGTGGCAATACATTTTCATTTGATTCACATAGCACCTAGGTTAATTATATTAAGGCTTCATTCTTATACACCCTTACCTAAGAGGTATGATCATGGAATTCAAAGGGATTTACGTATGCATGACAAATCTAGGATTGTGGTGAAATTCCATTGCTTTTATCCCAGGCACACTTATTTGGGACTTGGCACCACTAAATATCATAGGATTTACTTTGGAGTAAAGATGTTTCTTATCTATCAGGCGTGACTACCTTTTGCAAGTTTGGATTGTGCTCATGGTCTCCTATATTATACAGCTCTTGCCTTCCCCAACCTGGCACCCTCATGATATTGTTGGATTACAACTCCCTTCATCCCCATTCACCATGGCTAGGGATGATGGATAACTTGCTCAGAACATCTAAAGGGTTCCTTCTTGCAGGAATCTGTTGAACATAGGACTTCATCAGACCACCCCACATAAATGTTCTTTTGTGCCATTTTTATGCCAATAAAATACCCCCACCAGACCTACCTTCCATAGCATCAATGAGGCTTCCTCGGCAATAACAGAGCACAAACAGAGCTTTGTTTATTTCCAGGGTTTCAATCACGCTGATTCTTGTGAGAAGGCACTAGCGCGTGAAATTTCAAAAATAAAAACAAACAAAAAAACCCCACAAAAAGTACAGCAAAACACAAAAACACACTGTACAACTTACAAGTAAACATGGGGGGGGGGATATGTGTGTCATAAAAAGAGTGTTCCCTACCTGACTGTCCTGATCTCACCCGGAAGTATTTGCCCATTGATGCAGTTTTAACGTGAGTACAATGGCGTGAGGTTTCAAACGCTGGCAATGCCAGCAACAAATCACCGTGGCTGATCTATTGACAGCTTTTTGACTTTACATGATTGTGAAAGGGCGAAGTTGTCCGGTATGTGTGCCCTTTCAGGATCATTAGGTATCCTTATGATGCTGTGTTTGGCTGGTCTGATAAAGTTCATAGTTTTGCACAGATATAAACCACTGGAAGTGGTTCCTAGTCATTTTCATTTTAGGAATAACCTGAAGCTGGATCTAACATGGCATGCCATACTGATTATACATGTACAGTATAGCTGTCTTTACCTGTCCTCATTAAGATTATCAGATTTTGGAAATTTCAGTCTTTTGAGCCAATTGCAAATGTCACAGGGTGGGAAATGTGTAACCTTCTAGATTTTGTTCAACTGCAACTCCTAGACAACATAGCCTATGGTGAGGTATAATGGGAGTTGGAGGGCCACATATTTGCTATCTATCTTAGAATATGGTCAACAAAGTTCCAGACTGGGTTTTGCCCACAAGCTAAAACATTGCCATGTGGTAGGATGACCACAACAATGTGGGACAGAGTTTATGTACCTCTAATAACTTTGTATGATATAGAATCTCAGCAAGTTCAGCTTTACCCATCTTCTGCTGCATGGTGCCATGAAGAGTTATATGTCTCTAAATGTGTTTTATACACCTATTCAGGACACCTATTCTCTGCAGTATCTTGTCATCCTTACCAAGGATGGTGGTCTGAAAAAGAACCTTCAGTGATGTGGACCATCAGGGTTGGGTACACTCAGCAGGTCCAGACTGGGGTGGCCACATGCAAATAAGGATAGGAATGTTCCCTTTCATTTTTCTATAGAAGAGGAAATTTCAGCAGATTTGCATGGGACAGCTAATGAAATTCCTGTCCTCCTTTGTACCTGGTCTAGACTGAGGGTCAAATCACTTGTTGGATGAATTTTTAACAGCAGTTAGGAGTTAGTCCAGATTAAGAACAGCACTGTGGGGAGAGGGGTTAACTCATTACCTCCACACCATATCATGATGAACACTGCTTCTGTGGAGTAATGAGCAATAGCAGCTGGGGGGATTCATCAAGACCATGACTGAGAGTGGAGACAGAGAGAGAAGGCCTTATATGTGTTTGACAACAGAGACCTTGATGCAATGTGACTAAACAGATTGCATGAGACAGCATCACCTCAGGTCCTCAAAGTTTTGAATGCTGCTGCAACTTTTTATATTGAGGATGGAGAGAATAAAGGAGACTGAATTTTCATTTCCTCTGTGTAGAAACATGGGCAAAATCCACCAGTCTTCTCAGGCACTTTACATACCTTTGGACAGTCCTTCTATTTACAGTTATATGCATTTTGTTGGGTGGGAGGGAATATAACAGACATATTTGCCAAGATTAAAAAGTAGATTTTTATTGTCAATATATAATCAAATAGACAATGTTTGAAAAGTTGCAGGAGCAATACAAATAAGCAATATGTTAAGTTACATCAATTAACAATAGGTAGATTTTATTGTGCAGCATCAAAAAGCAAGGCTTTGAATATGGCACTTTCTTCTTTGTTGAATCAAATTCCTCTAGTCTTCTAGCTTATAATATTAGGATGCCTGTATACAGTAACAGTGCAATGACAACATGCAATGTGTAGAATGAGGACTTCTGTAAACATGTACAGTTTGAAAACAATTCTAGAACAGTATGTTGTTTTTAAAAGTTAAACTTTTAAATAAGAAAAAAAATCCGTTACTGCTTGTAAATATAATTCTGCAAAATTATCAGGTTAAGATGAATTTTGCTGAGTAAGGATTAAAGAGTTAGTACCAGAATTAATCTATTTTGTCACCACTTGTGACTACTGAGGAGTGAATACATGCTTATTTTCTTTGTTGTTTTAGATCTTCATTGAAACTATTCAACTGTATATGCCACATATATATGCATGTACAGATAAGAGAATATCCTTTCTTGCTTGTACTGTGTTTTAAAGTTTCAATAGTAAATTTAAAAAGTTTCAATTAAGCTTGGAAGACTAAAGACCTGAACCTCAGAACAAATGAAGGTGTACTGGATGTTTCCTTATCACATGCCATAGGAACTGTAGACATTTTTCAAATGCTGAAGAAATTTAACATACTTGCATTTTCTAGTTCATGACAAGTTTTCTCGTTCATGACTGTACTCTACTAACTCTATAGCAGCTCTTGAGGAACCTCTTCACTCTCTGTTGAGGGTTGCATTCTCTTGGGGGAAAAAGTTGATGGGGACTTCCCATTTCATTCTGTTTTCTACCCTATCCCCCTCACTCCCCATTTCTACCTCCTTCCCCATTAAGCTGCCAAAGGAGGGTCAGGTTGTTCTTGTCTCAGGGCTGAACGGAAAGCCACACCCAATGAGGCTGAGAGTTGCATGAGATCCTAGAGTTGCTGTTTGTCCAGCTCTATGCTATAAATACCAGTTGGGTGGGACAGAATAGGATTCTGATAGTGCATATATCTTTATGATAGCATTACTGAGCAGCCTAGTATGAAAAGGTACTAAGGGTCTGAAGGGGATAGAATGACTCCCAGAATAAGATCCAACATAGGAACAGCCCATTTTTACGAAACAATCTTGCCTGATCCCATCCAGCTATAGCAGAGGCAGATAAACATTGACATACCTAGGGCCTGCATACTATGTGGTTGAGCAGCCCTCAAGAATGACAGATACTATAGTTGATTAGGCTTTGAGCAGTGCCGGCCAAAGCCATTTTGTAGCCTGAAGCAAAAAACAAAAAGCGCCTTACTATTCCATGTACCAAAGCTGGCTGGACTGGTAGCTGAAACTTCCTTCAGCAATAGCATTGGCTCAGGGTTCTATTCCATACTTGAAGACAGCAGGCCAGTTAGGTGGTGTTTTGACAGACAGTATGGCACACAGTGTTGTGTTCTCCAAGAGAGAGAGAAATTATTTACCTCTGAGGAATAGACGGGGATCTTTCAGTGCGGCTACCTCATCATCACCTTATAATGGTAGGGCTGGCCCTAGGTTTGAGCAGTCATAAAAAAAATGAAATCAATGGAAGTAGAGATGCTGGTGTTGTAAATGATTCAATCCTTAATTCTGGAAGCCATTACAACCAAGGTCTCCCTGCTTCCATGCATTTCTCATACCTTAGACTGCTCCGGTTGATCGTTGCACCTTTGATAGCACACTGACACACAAAAATATTAGATGATCAGAAAGACTGCTAAATGGCCTGTGTGGCTATTTAATAATGCCGTATTTATCATCACAGAGGAAGATGAATGTGTTATCCTAAGTTGCATTGTTAAAACACAATGTATAAATTATTGCAGCTCATCCAACTTATAAAGTAAATAGAAACACATTCCTTGTATCATTGATAGTGTGTGTGTGTGTGGGGGGGTGTATTTGAGAGCAGGAGAACCTGAAAGATGTCTTCCCATTCAAAAATATATTGCTGTGGAAATAATGAGAAGAGTTCATAATAACCTCATTAGAACTGCAAGCCAGGAGAGCTGGACAAAGGAAAAACTTGAACTTGAAAAACTTGTGGCCTTGAGCTTAATTAGCAAAGAAATTGTCACACTTTTTTTAAACTTAATGTGTAGTGTATTCCAAGAACAGTGCTATCCTATGTATATCTACTCAGAGGAAAGTCACACTAAATTCAACATAGGATTGCAATTTAAACAAAACAGTCTCAAAAGGCAGGTGATAGAGGGAGAAAGATTAAAGTTACTCACCAACCTTTACAAGGACTAGTGTGCTCTGTATAAATTCACAGCTGTGATTTTCAGGGACTTACTGAGAACAATTCACTTTCATTGAAGAGCTCTCACATTAAATAATGCATTATCAGAGCCTAATGGAGAGGGCCATTCCAACAGATGGAATATAGCTTTAAATACACAAATATATTTCCATATTAAAATTCAGTATTTTAATTCCTGAGGTTGGGCTTTATCTACTGGTGCTCCAATTGATATCATAAAATGGGCATTGTACCATTTTCACAGGAAATTACATTAGCACTGCAACTAGATATCATTAAAAGCATCCGGATTTTTATTTTCATGCAAATTTGCTGACAAGACGATCTGATGATTGCAGTTATGTATGTTCCTGTGCTTGTGCTGAATCAACATGTGCTACTTGATATATGTCTTTACTTTGAAGCTTTAAACTTCTGAAATGATGTGATTATTTCTACAGTAAGCCTTGTATTGTTAAATTGTTTGAAAAACTTAAGGACTGAAAATGTTTGCCTGGAACATTAACTTGGAGATACAATGCCCTCATCATCTGGTCCATTCCCCAGGCTTACATGGGAATACCATCTATTTGAAACTCTACATGTGAGTTGCTTGTAAATGTTGTGGTGATTTTATTTTTATTCTGCCAAAGCTATGAACAGTGTAATGTGCTGTAAAATGGCACTATTTGATAGATTTAGACAGCTGTCTTATTCTCTAGAGGTTCACATTTTGTTAATGTCACCCCCACGTTGAACAAGAGAAGATTAGATGGTAAGGTCAATGTACAAAAATGGTTGCCAGGACATTTTTTTTAAATTGTAAAACTTTTTGTGATGTGATTCAATAACAAGACTATAGGGAGAAAGCAATGGAGACAAAAGGCTGCTATTAACCTACAGATGCAGGCTACTGCAAGGTTCATTGCGAGATTGGTCACACTGCCTAGCCAATGAGGTGTTAGTATGAGTGGAAGAGACCACCCTTTTCTGGGGTAAGAGGGTAATTTGGTCTCCATGCTCATTTAATCCTGAACCCTTTCTGAATAGAGTGTCAGTTGGATCTACATTGTGCAAAATTATGCATGCACTTTTTAATGCAGACCATTGTTCACTAAGCACTCGACCAAGATTTCTCAACCAATTTCCATTTGTCAGGAGGTCACTTGAAACCCAGGAGTAATCATAGGTGGATGCCAAGTGTAGACCATGTTTCCTTTTGCTCCCTCTATAACAGATTCATCTGGACAAGAACAGGTTATCTATTGCATTTTTCTTACAACCTACAGCTGTACTAAAATTTATGAAATTGCTTGATCTTACTTAGTGACTGAAGTATTCACTTTATAGGCATTCCCTTTGCAGAAGTCTGGGAATGTTTGGTTAAAGTGTCAGGCTACATTGCTTAAAACATTGCACACTACTGGTATAGGAACAGGTGTTTGATGAACTGTGGGACGAAGGGCACACTTGCTCTTCCCTTCTCTCTGTGTGGGAAGACTTTTCTGTAAAAACAACAGCACAAAGAGAAATTGATATATATCGCAAGTATGAACACACAGACCAGGTCACAAGTATTTCAGAAATAAACACTTTAAATTCTGAAGATGCAGCTATAGTTCAAATATTAATTAATACTTTAACAATTCTGAATACAGCATGTACATCAAATTTATTGATACATTTACAAAAAAGGAAAACAGTATTCTATTAGCTCTCCAAGAAACATTTACATTTTAAACCATATTTGGCAATATTCATAATTTTAATGATTTGTACAAGTATCCTCTTACAAAGGCAAGGCTTTATCTAAAGTAAGCTCCCATCCAGTGATGTTCCTTCCATTCAGTGTGAATTCTGTAATAGATTCTAATAGCATATTAACAGGCCAGTCCTGATGTAGTGGAAAGAACTCTTATCAACATTTACAGTGACTGGTTGCTCGGTGCTGCTTCTCCGTCGATTATGAACAAAGGTTGATGCAAGGATACATTTCTACATTAGGTCCACAACACATTAAAGAGTGTGTTTCTCTTTCACTCCCCGTCATTCCAATTAAGTTGGAGAAAAATGTAACTTTAGTATTTTACAGGACATGGCAAAGCTGTTCATCTAGGTGATTTCTATATTATAAAAAATAAAATAATATAAATATGTAACACAAACCCAGTGCCCATTGTTAAATAAGATATTCACTAAAAAGCAGACTTTCCAGAATGACTGGTTTTAAAATAAGCAGATATAATTTAATTATTAAGCACTTGAAACAGTGTAGAAATTAAGCTACAACAGCCAGATTTTTGCATCTATGCCAGGTAAAGTAGTTAAGTGCATAACATTCTGTTACATTGATAGAGGTGTAGATTACAATCTTACAACGAATTGCTGTCTATATAAAATTGCATTTAGGAGTTCTGAAATATTATCTCACAATGGGACTATGGACTCACATGGCCATATTTTCCACATCACAACTGCCATTTTCATAGGACAGTTTGGTCATTGAAGCTTCCAGTGGGTCACAGCCCATACTACATAGCTCTTTTATACTGGCCAGAGAGTGGCTTTTTATGCAAGGGGGGAAATGGCAATGTATACATGAACTGGATGACAGATGTTTATATGAATCTGCTTGCCATTTGTTGCATCACAACAGTGCTTCAAACTAAGTTTTAATAATGTCCAGCAGTTTCAAAACTCCTTTCATGATTGCTATAGTTAAATAATTATAGACATAAAATTGGCGGGATATCGAAGGATTCATTGTGACATCACTGAAAAATTCTTTGTGGCTAACCATGGAGCTTCTGTGTAAACTACTTCACATGAAGAAATAAAATTTTACTGTTCCACTAGTTAGGTAACCCGATGTTTGTGCGTGAATTGTACAGTTCTGCTTCTCTAAAAATATAAAAGACAGATCTACAAGTCCAATGGAATCACTGAAGTTGCAAAGCAGGATAGCAGTCTTAAAAAGAAAAGAAAAGGTTCAAAAATAAATGCCCATTGAAAATGTAGTATCCAAACAGTCCCAGAAACTATACAATATAGCTGGTTAGATCCAGCAAATAGGACGTCATGTCTATGATCTGATCAAGAATACCTGCCCTTGTCACTCTGCGGATGTTTCTATCCACTTGTTCACACTGAGCACCAAGATATCCTTTTTTACACAAGCACTTGTTTGGCCGTATGCAGACACCCCCATGTCGACAGGCTGGATCACATTTTGCTGTTAAAAAAACCCAAAACATCAAATTAAAATGCTTTTCTGGGGATTAGAAAATAAGTCACTCATAGAAAATGGATGCCACTTCTCTATCATCATGGTGGCACTAACATATTTTAAAGCAACTATTTGCTTTTTCATATTTCTCAGAATGTAAAGTAATCCTTGAGAACTTGTGGGGTGGATTTTGTGTGTGTACGTGTGTGTGTGTGCCTTCAAGTCACCTGTTGACTTATGACAACCCCATGAATTTCACAGGGTTTTCTTAAGCAAGGAATACTCTGAGCAGGTTTTGCTAGTTCTTTCCTCTGAACTATAGCCTACAGCACCTGGTATTCATTGATGCCCCCCCCCCCACAACTCCAAGTACTAACCAGGGCTGGGCTTCCAAGATCAGTCAGGTGCGTTTAGGGATGGATTACTCGCTTTAAAAATGGATTAAAATATAATAGAAATAATAGAAATATGTTGTAGTTTTAAGTGTCATTCAATATAGTTTTTTTCTCCTGTGTTTTACTTAATAGGTTTCATCCTGCATATGCTTTACAATTTTTCTCTGTAGAAAATGATTTCTTGAGTATTCCAATCACCATAATCAGTTCTATCTTAGAGAAGCTTTAAAAATACATAGTAAGGAAATGTATAAAGATATTCCAAAATTACATTTTATTTTTTTCAAAGAGGTACCATTACTCATTGCGACGGGGCATTCTGGGCACCCACAGAGATTCCAGAGTAGCCATTCTGCCTCTGCTTTGTATGAGTGTATCTCTCTTGGACACTCAAAGAGCTCCTTCAGGTTTTTTTTTTTTTTAGGTATTCATGCTGTAGGAGAGAGATGTTTTCCAAGGCTGCCTCAGGCTTTAGTGATTTTCCATCTGCACCCGTTCTCTTTGTATCACTTATATCCTTTTCCCATCTTGTGTCAGCTCCATTTTCTGGCAACCAGTATTAGAATTAGCAAGCTCTGCATGCCTATACTCCCTAACTGCTAGTTTGCACATTCTTCCAAAGACTGCATATATATTAATGTTGATTTCCTGTTTCTTTGGTTTTCCACACCCTCTTTTCTTCCTGCATCATTCAAACCTGCAGCCATCTTGTTTTCTTCCCTCTCTCTCCACCATCAGAGCACATGTTTTGCAGAGCCTTTCTCCATGAGATGATACAAAACCTTTTTCCTGATACCATGTCATGGCAATTCTTTTTTCTCAAGAAGATGCATTTGTAGTGGACTGTGCACAAATATTTGTAAGTAAAGCTCCTTCATGCACAAATATTCGTAAGTAAAGCTACTATATTTTACAAAGAAGGCTAAGCTTTTTTCTTTCTCTGCTAGAATATGCAGTGGGTGGTTGGGACTGGTTGTTGTTCAGCTTTTGCCTTGCCAGCCAAATACAGGAAGACCCCACTTATCCAACAGGTTAGGGACTGCAGCAATGTCAGAAACTGTAATTGGTTTAAAAGCAGAACCCATGTAGGGAACATGACAGAATTATGGTGGCTTGCTTGGGACTGCCAGTGTGTACCTACAAGTGGGCGCCTGTGGGTGCCTGCCCCCACCCACCCACTCCTTGCAAAGTCTCTCTGTTGGGTTGGTGGCCTTATCCCTCCCTCATCTTGTGGAGAGCATGTGATGGGTGGCTGATGGAATGTTGATGAGTGAATGGGAAGAGAGCATGAAGGAGCCAGTCCTGTGGCAGGAAACTGGTATGGAAGGGGTCTCCTAGAGTGAAAAGAGGTGTATGACAGTTGGGAGAGGGAATAAGGAGATGACAAGAGGTTGCTGAAGATGTGAGGTGCGAGGAGAGAACTGGAATGTGTGTATGGTTGTGAGTGCAGCTGAGGGAATTTATGTGCAGTGAGAATAAGTGTTAAGAATAGAGGCTGATTGGAATACAGAGTGAGAAAAAGAAAGAATCTCACAATTTGTTATTGAGTCTGGCAGATTCTGAAGTTATATGGTCACCACAGAGTGGGACTAGCAACCAGTTTGAATTTAACCAAGTTGGAAATAAATACCAAAGCAGTTCTGTTATATTGTTCAACCAATAAACCAATCTTTATGTTTTGTTTATCAAATTCAGGCTCCTCATGAATTTATTCTCCTTTACTGGTATTTATTTGGCACACTAAACCCGTGAGTAAACACATACTGATACAAGTACTATCCAGGTTAAGTCAAACCCTAGTCCAAGGAAGGGATAAGAGGGAAGTTTGACATAAAGATGGCAATTGTGGAACTGTGGTTTCTAGATATTTATTTGGTGGCAGTGTAAGTGATGAGGGAGCCAGGCTGAACAGTGACGTAAATTTGGCTGGTGCGCCTGCGCATCACACATCTCATTTTGTAAGCAGCATGTGCATGCACGGTCAGTCCCAAGCAAACCTCTATAGGTTTGTTGATAGTGTTGAAAGAGTAGATTCCTCACTGAATGAATGGAACTTGTCCTTTATTTGCAAGTGTCGAAAGAGTGAGTTTTCAGATAACAAGCCATTGAAAATCAGGGGCTTCCTGTATTCTGCTTGAGAGATCCAGTACTGTCTCTCACATTTCCTAACAACCAGCAGTTTTTTTTTCTTGTCTGGCTCAACATTTCTTGCATTCACTACAAATTAACTGAAAGGTTCTGCTGAGAGGAGCATCTGAATAATGGAAAATTTCTGCATGGTGGCAATGATAATCCCCAGGTGTGTCTAAAGAATCCTATACACACTGTATACAGGCAATATGCAAAATTCGTCTACATTATTAATCAAATGGCTTGATGGCAAAGCAAAAGTAATTTTTGAATTCATATACCAAGACTGAACTCTCTAGTTTCTCCCTCTACCCTTTTTCTCTTTTTATGTACTGTATTCACTATTTATTTTTAGAAGCTTCAATATATTTAAAATATATTCTCAGCAGGTGCTAGACGCTTGCAGTTTTCACAGATTATGGTGAAATGAGTACTAACCAGTTCTGCAGAACTCGCCTTCCCAGCCTTGATTACAGCAGCATTTTCCAGTGGGAGTGCAGTGCCCATTTCGACAATGCCTTGAGCATTCAGATGTCAATATCTGTGCGGGAAGAGCTGTTTTTTTGCATTCTTCTGGGACTAAGGGTCTGTAGAAAAATATACAGACAGCATACATATTTAAAAGGCAGGGTCAAAGAGACACTATTTACACATTGGGTGAATTCATTTCCCTGCCTCAAAATAACCTGAATTTTTTTTTAAAAAAAAAATTCAAATTAAATAGTCAGCAGCAATATTTCCAAGGAAGCCCCGAGGCAACAATTTCATCAGTATGCTGTCATACTGTTTAATATTTAGAGAACTCTTGTGCCATCTTGTTGAACATTTCCCTTTGGTAGTAAGAGTGGATCTTTTAAAAACATGTTTCAAGCATGCTAAAGAATGAAGTTGTCACCCTTTCTATAAATGCTAGCATTAACACCCCAGTGGTGTTACTGATGTATTAAAGAAATGTTCATTCTCTAAAAAATTTTTTTAGTAGACCTCTATGCCATCTATCCGTCTCTTACAAAGATAATATTGATCAGGATCATTATAAATATACTAGCTGTACCTGACATAACATACACCGGTGGTGTGTTAAGGGTGAGCTGCTCTGTTACCCTGTCCCCACTGCCGCCACCACCAGGGGCAGCAGGGCAATATGAGACCCCCTGGGCACCCGGGCGATATGAAAACCCATGTCAAAATTTGGTCCAATTCTATAACAGAGTAAATAATGTCTACTATTCCAAAATTCCAATTAATTAGTTGGGAGTTCCATCTTCACTGACTCAACTCTTACAAAATAAACCATCTCTCCTTCATAAGGCTTGGGTATGTTTCCTTTCCCAGTGTGCTGACTGGTGGCTTAGGAAAGATACCTAACCAATCCCTGCATTCCCTCAGCCAATCACCACCAACATGCACATTCCCTCCTCAACTCACAATCCACTCCTGCCACTCAATCTGCATCTACATGCCCAGCCTCACAAGGGCCCCTCTCTCCTCTCACTCCCTCAGCAGATCACCACCCACATGTAAAAAATACATTTTTTTTCTACAATAATACCATGTAGCTGAATTGTGTGAAAGGAATACTGCCACTCCAAGCTGCAACCACTGCTTGAAATCCCAACAGGGCACATAATGGTGTATGTTACACTGGACACACCTAAACTAATACTACTACTAATACTAGAGTAGCAGCACTGTATCTGCTGATTCACCAACCGCTGATTCAGTTATGCATGGTTGGTGACAGCAGGGTGGTGGTGGTGGAGGAGGGGAGGAGGCTTACGGATGGCTCCAGTGGCTGCAATGGCAATGGAGGGGGGAAAGGGAGGGGAGGTCTCACCTCCCTCCCCCCCCCCGGGATGGCTCCCATTGACAGCAATGGCGATGGATGGGGTGAAGGGAGGGAAGGAGAGTTCTCGCCTCTCTTCTCCCTTCACCCCACCCCTCCGGATGGCTCCCATTGATGGCAATAACAACAGTGGGGGCGAAGGGAGAGGAGGAGAGTTCTTGCCTCCCTTCTCCTTTCTCCCCCAGGGATGCTCCCATTGATGGCAATGGCGATGGGGGCATTTGCTGTTATCCACGGAATTCCTTATCTGCAGTGCTCCTGGAACCAATCCCCCGCAGATTTGGGTGTGCCACTGTAATACAATTATGCCAGTGGCTCTTAACATTTTCTTTATCAGGGACCCCCTTTAAATATCTTTTGTTGCCATGGACCCCCAAGACTTAACTCAAAATTTAAACCCGTAACAACAACAATAATACAATTACACCAGTGGCTCTTAACTAACTTTTTCTTTACTAGTGACTCCTTTAAATATCTTTTGTTGCCATGGACTTCTAAGGCTTTAGATTTAAAATAATAATAATAATAATAATAATAATAATAATACAATTACACCATCCCTGAAATCCTCCCTCAGAGGCACTGGAGTGGGAGGGAAGGCTTTTCTCCTGCTTCTTCCTACAAGTTTGTGGCTGGAGCAGATTGAATGGCAATGCGCAGGCCAAGCCAGCCAGCCTTTGCCTTGGCTCCTTTCATATGGCCACTCCATTGCAGGCAGGAGGTGGGCTGAGCAGCCTTCAAGCCTTCCTGGACCCCCGTTGAGGAGGTCCCCTAAGGCTCTCCGGACCACAGGTTAAGAGCTACTGGTCTAGAAACTTGGTGAAAGCAGCATAGAAAAGCTCTGCCTCATTTAGAGAAGAGGGGTTCCAGGGACCCTTGTCTACCACTTGTTAAAATAGAAGTGAATAGAAAAGGGAGTGAAGGAGTCTCTCCAGAAAGGGGTGGAGTGGTCACCTCTAACTGTTTCATGAGTCTTTGGGCTCGCCTTTGCTCCACTCACAGACTGTAGAGCCTCAGCCTTCTGCTCCAAGGCCAGCTGCCCATTGAGGGCCGCATGCTGGATTCCCATTGGAGGGAGGCTGGCTGCCAATGAGAACCTGCTTTGCTCCATTCTATTCCCCCTCCCTTGCCAGCTTTGGCTCCTCCCACTGGCCGGAGGTTTTTCTTTTTAGCAGGTGGCAGCCTGTCTGGTGCAGCATTTGCAAGGAAAGCCTTTCTCCCCCCAGGAAGCAGAGCCAGGGGTGGCCAGAGGACCCCAACAGGTCCCCCAAGGAGGAAAAAGAGATCCTGGAACCCCAGGGTGGCCTCCCACCTCCTTCTCACCCCTTTCCAGGGGTTTTTCTTGCAGTCTGTAAGTTCCTCAGGGCAGAAAGAGGGGGG
The DNA here is from genome assembly GCA_030847615.1 of Gambelia wislizenii. Lineage (NCBI taxonomy): Eukaryota > Metazoa > Chordata > Lepidosauria > Squamata > Crotaphytidae > Gambelia > Gambelia wislizenii. The sequence goes on along the minus strand of JAUMIR010000005.1, from coordinate 60,571,396 downwards.
AAAGGGCTTAAGTGTTTGGGTGCAGAAGGGGTGAAGAGTTGAGGAAGGGGGAAAAACCTATGCTGCAAGGTAAGACAGCAGGAAAAAGAAGAAAGAAGAGGGTGGGGGATGCATATAAAGCAACGTTATTTTCCCCCATGCTTTCATATTAAGACAGCAAGGGGAGCGGGCTGAGTATTTAGTTATTGCAGCTCAATGGGCAAAGATATGGCTGTAAGCCGAGGAGGTGGTGCTGAAAAATGCCCTCAAGCTGCTGATCGGCCAGGCAACGGAGCGCTACAATTGGTTGAGTATGTTTCCTAAGCGGCCAATCAGCACACTGGGAACAGCAACATACTGAAGAGAATTATATAGATAGATAGACACTGGAGGCTTCCAGAACTGAATAGCTGGTAGGATAATGCTCTTGGACCCAGAGCAACATCCTACCACTGCTTCTGGGTCCCATCTTAGGAGAAAGGCAGGATATACATAAAATAAAATAATAAAATATTAAAATAATACATGGTTTAAACATGCCATTCATTATATTCCTTCTTAAAAGTAATTACCCAAAGTCTGACACAAACACACAAACACAAACTCAAAGACTCACTTTGAAAACAACAACAACAACATTCATACAACCATACAAGCAGCAAAATCAACACATCTTTGTTCAGCTGGGCTGGGGTGGCGGGGAGGAAGGAACAGAGACAGGAATACAAAGTTTTCTGGCCTCAGAGTATAGTAACACAAACATTTTCTATTTTTTTGCCTCCTTAGACCAAATGGCCAACCAAATATATAATATATCATGATAAGTGACTACTTTTCTTGGGATAAATACAGCAACCCTTCAGGTATGATTTTTCAATACATTTGCTTTAGTCCTGGGAGGCCCGCCAAGTGCTCATTACTTGATTTACAACAGGGGAGTGATGTGGGGAGGAAGAAAAAGAATCTCCCCTTCTTTCAGATTTTTAAACTCAGCAGCATATCAAATTTATTCTTATATGGTATACTTGCTCATGACCTCTAGTCTTTAAGAAATTCTGTCATATTTGAAAACTAGTCCCCAGCGGAGCCTGTATCAGTGTTAATAGCTGTGAGGTCAATGCAACCGCTAAACAGTTTGTATTACTGTCAGGGTGGTCATGAAAACAACACCTGCTGTATGCGGCCTTGGCAGCTGGGTCAACAGGCACTGTGGGAATTTATCAATTTAGGGGGCCACTTGCATAGCACTTTGACGGATGAATCAGGAAAGAACTAGCTTACAGAGCTAAAGCTGCTCAATTATGTATTACATTCTTTATGGCAGCAGAGAAGGCCACACTCTTTGCATGTACCAGAAAACAGGCAAAACATAAATGGGATAGGTATTTCCCCCCCTTATAAAGTGAAGTATGCAGAGAGGCCCTTAATAGCCAACATCGGGAGGAGTGGGGAGGAGGGGATAGAAATGTATTGTGTATGGACTGAGATATGTGAGCCTTTTAAAATAAGGATTAAATAGCACCCTTCACAATTGTTGCTATAAAGTTAAACTATTTGGCTTTGTGGATTCAAAGATTTTGAAGTGGGAAACCTCACTGCATATGGATAAGCAAATGAGCTAATCAGATATTGCTTTTAAAAGCTGAGCTATATTTGTGCACAGTATTCATTCTGAGCATTCATTCTGGCTTGGAGGACTAGGTACAATTTTAATTCAAGGGGAGCATGTGGTCCAGTCCCTGGCTCTGCTGACAGTTTTTTCTTACATCATTTCATAGTGATATTTAAAGGCAACCTAGTAGATGAAGATAGTTTTGGCAAAAATGTTCCATGTAGCACACCCCAGGCTTGAACTCACCATCAGGAACCACTGCTCAAGGAGCTACTCCATTGCACCAAGCCATAATGAAGGCATTTTAATGCTATTCATCATTAATTCATGCTCTGAGTCAAATCTCTATCAACCCTCACCCTCCAGCTTTGTTCTATTGCAAGTCTCATCAATGAGAGTGGCATGATCATTGCCTGTATTGGCTGGGGGATGATGGGAATTACAGTCTAACACATCTTAAGGGCTCCTGGTTTGGGGGAGGGGCTGTTTTAAAGCATCATGCACAAGAAAAAGGATTGAAAGATGCACTTTGCACTATGATGCCTTTACAGTGCATCATAGTCCCCTCTGATACCCCAATAATTCCAGAAAAGCAAATTGAATGACACTATGGTCATGCATTTGCATGGGGCAGGACAAATAAAGTACTCCATAATTCTGATCTCAAAACAATTCTTCTATCAAGTTTAACTAAAATATCTTTATTTGCCCAAATTTAGCTAATGTTGTTGTGTGCCTTCAAGTTGTTTCTAACTTATGGTGACCCTATCACAGGGTTTTCTTGGCAATATTTGTTTGGGGGGGTGTCTTTGCCTTCCTCTGAAGCTGAGAGAGTGTGACTTGCCCAAGGTCACCCAGTCGGTTTGCATGGCTGAGTGGGGGATTCAAACCCTGATCTTGAGTCATAGTTCAACACTTAAACCACTACACCAAGCTGGCTCCCCTACAATAGCTATCGGGAAGGTTAGCTATAGGAAAGATATTTATGCCATCCACAGTGCTAATCATGTTTCTTCTCATCTTGGTTTGCTAATATTTCCCCTCTGGTAGTTTTTACATTTTTTCACCACACTACCTGCTCCTGGCTCTTTTTTTTTAGGTGAAAGCTTATGTATATTTCTTGAAACATCTATGACTTCGAAATTTCTTTGATTATTTCATTATTTCATATGTGAAATAGTCAAGGTTTTTCACTCTCTGCAAGGAAATTACAAGATGATATGGACCAAAAAAACCCATACAGCAGGTAAAAATGTGGCTATTGATTTAGAAAAATTATAAAATAGGAATAGGACTCTAAGGACTTTATCAGACTAGCATCTAAAAATGCTGTAATTCCATGAATGAAGATAGCGGGAACATCATGGCATTATAACACTTATTATCACATATAGCTGCAATCACGCAAAAGAAACACGATGGAATTATTGCACAATGACCACTAGTGCTTTAAGAACGGGAGTTTATGTCCGCAATTTGGAATGGGCAAGATTTCAGTTGTCCTCATGAGAAGACGCGAGCGCACTTAAAACTCTAAAAAATTCCTAAATTATCAAAGTTAATGAACACACAAGCACTGAAACAAACCTAAAAACATGCAAACTAGACAGGGCAGTTCACAAAAAGAGTGTCCTGTGCTGCGTTTTTGCGTTCTCACCCAGAAGTTTGCTCGCTGAGGACTGCCCATTCACACTGTAATCTCACGATTACAACAGGACGTGTTTTTCACACGCCCTCAATACTGTAAAAAAAGCAATATTGGCAGCCTATTGACAGCTTGTCCCATCCATTAAAAGGAACTCCTTATTTGCGGCTGGTGCATGGGGTAACCACAAGATGACGACGATGACATATGAAGGCTGTGATCGTTCGTGCTATCATGATGTAATCCTGTGATTTTTTGCCACATCTGATAAAGTCCTCATAGTGACAGATGAAGGGAAAGAACAGAGATAAGAGTAAATTAAACAGACAAGATAAGGGAGTAAGGTTATAGTTTTGTGGCACTTCTGTTTAAATCTCTGAACACCCATCAGTAGTCTTGGATGGGGCAAAAATGATTTCCTGCACATAATTTGTTTTTTTTAGGCTATACAGTAGGCCATCAGTATCTGCTGGGGTTTGGTTCCAGGACCCCCTGTGGATACCAAAATCCATGGATGCTCCAGTCCCACAGTATACAATGGCATAGTAAAATTATATCCGTTATATAAAATGGTGAACAGCAGTGTTTGCTTTTTGGAATTTCCTCCCTCCCCAAATATTTTCAAGCTATGATTGGCTGAATTAGTGGATGCAGAATCCGTAGGTACAGAGGACTGACTGTACTCCTTATGTGTACTTCCCTAGGACTGTGCTGAACTCCATGGGACTTACTTCTAATAAAAGGTGTGAAGCACTGTAAAACAACAACTGCCTTCCTCATTTCTGTGGCAGCTGAATGCCGATATGAATTTTGCAATGGGGAATGCTCCTTCTGAGGTGACATTTCTTGATGTGTTTAAGGTATTTATGTACTGCTTTTTGGGCAAACTTAAAATAACTTGCATTTTTAAAAAACAAAAACAACATACAACTATCTATATATTAATTCTTTTGGGTATGTTGCTGTTTCCAGTGTGCTGATTAGCTGCTTAGGGAACTGACCAACCAATCACAGGTCTGTTGGGCAGCTAATCAGCACACTGGGGGCGGGACCATGTAGAGCTTAAACATGGCTGCCAGAGAGGGACAGTGAGTAACACGGGGGTGTATGTGGTGTGTGCATGTGTGCTAGAGTGCAGGGGGTGGGGGGCCAAGGTGAGGGTGGGGGAGAGAACAAGCATCAGGGGGGTCAGAACGAGTGGTGGTGGGTGGCAGGGGGTAGAATGAGCAGTGGAGGGTGGCAGGAGGCAGAATGAGGGTGGGGTGGCGGCAGGAGGCAGAACAAGGGGTGGGTGGTGGCAGGGGGTAGAACGAGGGGTGGGGGCTGGCAGGGGGCAGAATGAGCAGTGGAGGGTGGCAGGGGGCGGAACGAGCGGTGGGGGGTGGCAGGGGGCAGAATGAGCAGTGGAGGGTGGCAGGGGGAGGAACGAGCGGTGGGGGGTGGCAGGGGGCAGAACGAGCAGTGGCGGTGGCAGGGGGAAGAACGAGCGGTGGGGGGTGGCAGAATGAGCAGTGGGGGTGGCAGGGGGAAGAACGAGTGGTGGGGGGTGGCAGAATGAGCAGTGGGGGTGGCAGGGGGCAGAACGAGCAGTGAGGGGAGGCAGGGGGGAGAACAAGCAGTGGAGGGTGGCAGGGGGAAGAACGTGCGGTGGGGGGAAGCAGGGGGGAGAACAAGCAGTGGAGGGTGGCAGGGGGAAGAACGAGCGGTGGGGGGAGGCAGGGGGAAGAACGAGCAGTGGGGGGAGGCAGGGGGCAGAACAAGCAGTGGGGTGGCGGGGGGCGGAACGAGCGGTGGGGGGAGGTAGGGGGCAAAACAAGGTGGCAGGGGGAAGAACGAGCAGTGGGAGGGAGGCAGGGGGAACAACAAGCAGTGGGGGGAGGCAGGGGGCAGAACAAGCAGTGGGGGGAGGCAGGGGGCAGAACAAGCAGTGGGGGGAGGCAGGGGGCAGAACAAGCAGTGGGGTGGCAGGGGGCAGAACGAGCAACGGGGGGGGGGGAATTAAACCCACCAGCCTACCTCAAAGGGTTGTCATGAGGTCTTCTGGGTATTTGGGGGGGATTTTTTTAATGGTGTATGATACGCTGGGTTCAGCTAGTAGAAAGGAAATGGTCAAGACAAACCAGAGATTTTAAAAGTTAAATCTATGTTTCCCCCAGGATGGGGTAGTTATAATCCTGGGAGTTACATTTTGGGCAGCTAATTCACCTCATTTGTCTCCTTTCTCTTCTTCCTTCAGGGCAATAAAAATGACAGAACTTTCATGTTTGGGCCTCTTAACTGGTTGATGTGATGTGTTTCCTCTTTTTGGAGATGTGAAAGGAGCACTCACACTTTCAGTGGGCTAAATCTGAAGAATCCTCCCCCGGTAGCTTTCCAAGCAGTACAGCTGTGGCTAAGCACTCACCCCTGCCCCCTTTAAAGGTATCAAAAATAAAAGGAAAGCCATGGGAACCTTTGCATGCCTGTTAAGACACAAAAAACGATACTCCCATGTTTCAAAAATCCAACTGAATTATTGATCCTACAGCAGCCTTTCCAATCTGGGATTCTCCAGATATTTTCAACTTCAACTCCCTTGAGTACCAGCTAGTTGGCATGGTGACTGGTCAGGGATTCTGGGAATTGTAGTGCATAATATCTGGAGGGCATCCGGCTGGGGAAGGATGTCCTAGAGGTATACATTTATCGTAGATCTGTTTAAGAAATATCTCAGAATTGTTGGCATCAGTGTTATAACACTTTTCCCATATCCAAAAAGAAATATAAAAGAAAATGACAATGATTGGAAGCCCATGAGTGGAAATCTTAGCAACAGAATTTTCTCCCTCTCTCCACATACTACATTTTCCCACGCCCACCCTTGCACTTTGAAAATCTGGTTGAGAGGGTCCCTGGACCCACTGAATGCAAGTAAGAAAATGAATATGAGCATATGAATATGAATAATGAAATGAAAGTGCTGTTAACCACTGAATAATGGCATATATATATATATATATATATATATATAGAGAGAGAGAGAGAGAGAGAGAGAGAGAGAGTTGTCCCTACGTATCCATGGATTTGGTATCCATGAATTTAAGTATTCACGGCTTGAAAATATTCTTAAAAAAATAATAATCCAAAAAGCAAACCTTGATTTTGCCATCTTATATAAAGGACACAATTTTGCTATGCCATTGCATATAATGGGACTTGATTATTCATGGATTTTGGTATCCACGGGGGGACCTAGAACCAAACACCAGTGAATATGAAGGCACAACTTTCTCTCTCTCTCTCTCTCTCTCTCTCTCTGTGTATCCACAACCCAAGTAGCTCTGATATTTTATAGTGGCGACAGATTTGTTCCTTTTCTTCTTCATCCCTCCTGTTTTTGAACATGTGTGGCTGGAGTTATAAACAGCATGCAGGAAGCCTTTAATACACACAACTGTACATACACTGGCTTCCCTTTGCAGATGTTCATAGGGGCACTATTATCCAGATAAACTGGCATGTGTAATGTCAGGGTAGCTCCTCTCTTCTCTCATGCAGTGACTAATGTCTGGGTGTCACATTACTTCTAAAAGGGGATAGAGGCAGTAGGCCATTGAACACCTTTGGCTGGAGAGCAACAGTGAAGAATGGGGTTTCTTTCATGCTCTGGCTGTTGTTTTCATGGAAGTAGCTAGTTAGCCACTATGGAAACAGGATGCCGGACTTGACAGACTTGACCTGGAACTGTTCTTCCAAGGATCTGCCACCATCACATCTCATTAACCCTTCAGACTGGCAAAAGGGAATTACTAAGTTGTTTAGACCAAAATATCATTTTTAAAAAAGAAAACAAAAGAAGGAAATCTTCTATCTCAAACTATTTAATGTGGCAGACTGGCCTTTTATTCCTTTTTGTTCCAAGGACTGGTATCACATTTGTGTCATGTTATCATATTAACATAGTCTCCTAGGAGATTATCATACAGGCTTAATAAAACAGAACAGGAACGCAACAGGATAGCTAAAGAATTTTTCTTTCAAATGACGTCTTCCTCTCCTGTTCTGACCCTGTTTGGTTTCCGTTTTTTTAATTAACAGCTTAAGCCGTTAATAGATCACCCATTCCATTTCTGTCACAGAATCACGGGTGTGTGAACAGGAGCCCCATTATGCTGGTGTGATCTTGGAGGTTCGTGCTGACACTTCCGGGTACGATCATGACATCCAGGTAAGTGACAGCCTTTTCTGTACCCTCCCCATGTTGCTTATAAAGTTTTAAAAGTGTTTTGGTGCTTGTTTTAATTTTTAGACGTCTGCTTGTATTTTTATTTTTAAATTCCCCCCCGGCTGGCTGCCTCTGTAAGGTTCTAGAAGGTAAGTAGAGAATACTTCTGGTGGCGATCTGGATATCCAGGTAAGTGACAGCCTTTTTTGTACTCTCCCCTGTTTCTTTTAAAGGCTGTCCAGGTGCTTGGTTTTATTTTTTTGATGTCTGGGGTTTTTTATTTTTAAATTCCCTGAATGAAGCAGGGCTCCCTGTAAGTTCCTGGGAGGTCCCTGCAAAACACTTCCTACTTCGATCGGGAAAAGGAGGCAAGTGACAGGCTTTTTTGTTCCCTCCCTGGGTTACTTGTTTTTTTTTTAAAGGGTGTTTAGGTGCTTGGCATACTTCTTTGATGTTTTTTGGGGGAGTTTATTTTTAAATTTCCCATGCAATTTGGTCTCCAGGATGGGGAAGGGGTTTTGGTCTCCAGGAAGGGAAGGGGGCTCTGTGAGGAGGAGGAGGAGGGGAGCAGTTTCTATCCTGGGATTAAGGTAAGTGTCTGGACATTTTTTTTATTCAGTTACAGGGACGGGAGGAGGGTGGGGGGGTACTGGAACAGAAACGGGTTTTAAGGTCCCGTCTGATAATCTCCCTAGAAACCTGCCATGCACTGGCAGCTGTCCACATACCACTTTGAGTAGTACTGTTTTATATTACAAACTACAAGTCCTAATTACTTCTGTCAATAGGGAAAATAGAAGAAATGAAGAGGAGTGAAATGCTACCAAAATATTTTATCTACTTTCATCACTGACCTTGTATATAACAGTCTCAGGACAGCAGTTTATTTACATTCATCACCGGCAGTACTAACCAACTTGAAAAACTTGGTACTTCCCATGCAATGGCCTCCAGAAGCATACTGGGCCACTGACATCATCACAACATGGCTAATATCACATGGTGGGTGGAAATGTATTTACGGAAATTTGTACGATTTCTGAAATTTGTACGATTTTTGTATTTAACTCTCTAGGGAAAAATAACGTCATGATCACAAAAATCATGGTGAATGTGGTGTGTGTATGTATGTGTACACATATGTATCCTCTGAGTGTGTTCCCCATATGCAGACATTGGTTTGGCCAATTTAAGAGCCCACTGATACAGCCCTACACATTCCTAGAAGGCATTTTATGGGGGCTACCATCTCTCTGAATGTGCCCTTCTATTTTAACAAAAAGTCTATACAGTGACCACTGTGGGATATCATCAACCTCTATACACTTTCAAATAAGTATTAATTGTTATTAGCTAATCTACTTTCTAGATGTTCAGAAAAAAATACTTTATGCATTTCTGGGATATGAAGAAATTCAGTCCAGTCATTCTGGGGAATGCAGTTGGGATGCTGTATGTATGTACAGAACAGTAGTGTTTCACATGCAGTCTCCCTGGGATTATTGTTAACTCCAAGAAACAAAAGCAGAACCACTGTTCTGTCTTCGATTCACAAAAAGTGACAAGATCTCCTTGCACACAATAAAGCATCCTGTACATATTGGTATATTGATATCATTGGTATATTTCCAAATGTATAATGGTTTGCACTCTATGCTAGAACTGTTATATGGTGATGTAACTTAGATAGCCATGTGGTACATTGTGCAGATCACTTTTTTAATGTAAGCTAATGCAGATCACTTTTTAAATATAAGCTGAATCACTTGAAAGATGTATTAAGTCTGTGATGTTTAATGTCGCACACATGTGAAAACATCAGAAATAGAAACCTTGTAACATCCTGTAGTAAGATCTGATAATTATCCCATTTTATCAGTTTAATTTCAAATTTAATGCTGTCTGATGCTGTCAGTGTATTTCCCTCTCTTGTCTTATTTCAACCAGATATATTATCCTCTGTCCCACAATAAATAGCTAACCAGGAACTCTGCATTGGGAGGTCTGGCCTTTCAGGTATGTCATTTTGAGACCACCCTAATCGCCGAGGCAACAAGAGCACAAAGCCAAGGTCAAACAAAGCAACCCCCCTGTAATTAGATACTAATAGTGGATTAAAGGTGTAAAATTCTCCTAAATCCACACACCAATAGACTAAACAATTCAAATGAAGTCAGCAATATTTGTTTTGTAAAAATAGTTTCCACTAGAAATCATAAATAAAACAAATATAATACACATGATTGACTGCAGTAACATCTGCTTCCTAGTTAATAAAACTGCATTTCAGTGGCAGATCCATGACTAAGCATTAGAACTTTCCTATAACAAATAACTTTATTGTTAATGTGTTTGGAATTCTGAACTACATAGGCCCTCTGTTAAAAACGAGTCCTGTGATATCAGCTTCCCTGTGCTTTTGTCAAATGTTGCACATCTCAACAGTTAAATATTCAGAATATATAATCTACCTGTCTGCTAGTTCTTTATAGTATCCCTTCTCTTCCCAATAAAAAGGCCATTTGATTAATGTGCTCTTTGTACTTAATTTTTTAAAACCAGTTTTTATTAAGAATCAATAACAGCATACAAACTATATTTATGCAATACAAAGTAGACAAGTACAGCATACAGAAAGTGCTTATGATTTTCATTCCATTTCTCATTAAACATTCTTTACATGATTTCTTCTTGGTTATAGGGATCTGTAATAAACTTTCTGGCTTAACCCATCTTTTTCAGCATCTGAAAATTCCTTTCCAGAATTTCTACTGAAATCTTGGTGGATTAGTTGCACTTGAACTTCTGTTTATATAATAATTATTATGGAACCATAAGAAATTTCAAATTACAAATCAATTGTTGTTCATTGTATTAGCTAGTGGATTTGCAGATGGATTAGACAGAATGGCAATTCCTTGTATTGGAAGTATGGTAGTAGGGCTCTTGCTTTGAACTATTGCTGAATCATAAATTAAGATGATCAAAATGTTCTACAAATCCTCACAGTTTTCATGTTCAATTATTAATTTCTGAGCTCTAAGTTCATGGTTTTATTCATGTGCTCTATATCCATATTTGTATATATACACACATAATTTGATCCCTTGATTGGCAGAATGAAACCAGATTTACATCCTAATGCATTGATCCTAACTACATTTACTTGGAAACAGGTCCTAATGATTACAATAAAACCTGTTTTTAAATAGGATGCCAAAGATCAGAACCTAGATTACCATCTCTGATGACATATCTGGAAACCAAAATGATAACCCATCAAAGATTTGACCTTATTTCTATAAAGCACTTCTTACCTTTTTGGATCAACAATTTTATAGAGTTTTCCATTGTGCGACTGTGTCATGCTTTTAGTACTGGCTAAGATGTAAATCTCACCTGTTAAGCAAACAAATGCAATATATTAATAATGGTATTCACTAAGGTACTTACCGTAATAGTTGGTATATCATAGTGAACTACTGTATATGATTTTTGTAGACCAAAAAGATTACAACAATTAACTAATCCATGAGTACTCCCATTTCAAATATAACAGACTAGGACATTTACAACTGTACTATTTGCACAGTTGATTTTGATGAATTTGCTTACTTGGATGAATTGGGTCGGAAACTTTACTACAATCTTTGCTTTGATCCCATTAGATAAAACATGAGTTTTACATTAGTGCTTTGATTCTGTGATCAAGCATGTGGATTTGTATAGTCAGACAGAAAGACACTTATAATCAGTATAGATAAGTATAGAAAAGACAGAAACTGGGAAGTGAACAACTTAGTCAAGAAAATCCAGAGGCTAGTCTAGACGAGAAGATATACTGCTCATTCCTGTGCAATACTGCAAATTCACAGCAGCAGGTTTTTGTTTTTGTTTTTGTCTCCATGGTCTTTCAGCAAAAGTGGTAGGCTGAGAATCTATCCACTTTTGAAGTTCACATGCCTGGGAATCAAGATAGCGGCTGTAAATTAGCGTGTTATACATTGCCGCCACTGCACAGTATTTTTTAACTTTAAAGCAAAAGTGTGCAAGTGCAACCTTCTGTTTTTTTAAAAAAATACTTGGGCGCCTCGGTGCAGAAAAAACAACAACACATGATCACTAATGCGAAAATCCAACAGGGCACTTCTGGGTGCAGGCCATAAAGACCGCCCCCCGAACACATTTCTGACCAATCTGGTCTCCAGTTCTGGCCTCTCTGAGAATGCGCAGCAAAGCAAATGGGTTATCCTAACAAGCATTAATGTGCATTTCTTCGCAATATTTTAAAAAATTCAGGAAAAGCAGTAAATGCCCGCTCAATCCTTGCCCTTCATGGCTGGCCATCCAGGGGGGGACTGCCTTGATGGTGTTCCTTAAGGACATCATCAATGCATCCCTCAGAGAAGGGTGTGTTCCATCTTGTTTAAAGGAAGCAGCCGTTAGGCCGCTCCTGAAAAAATCTTCCCTTGACCCCCTGGACATGAACAACTATAGGCCGGTTTCTATGTTACCATTCTTGAGCAAAGTGATCGAGAGGGCAGTTGCGCTTCAACTCCAAGTGGTCTTGGATGAAACCGATTATCTAGACCCATTTCAAACTGACTTCAGGACGGGATTTGGAGTTGAGACTGCCATGGTTGCTTTAACCGACGACCTGCGTCTAAGCATCGACAGGGGTAGCGTGACCTTGTTGGTGCTTTTGGACATCTCAGCGGCTTTCGATACGATAGATCATGGCATCCTTTTGGATCACTTGAGAGGGTTAGGAATCGGAGGCACTGCACTCCAGTGGTTCCGGTCCTTCCTCTCGGGCAGTCCCAGAGGGTGTTGCTCGGGGACAGTTGCTCCAGCAGAAAGGAGCTTACTTGTGGTGTTCCGCAGGGCGCCATCCTGTCCCCGATGCTGTTTAACATCTATATGAAGCCGCTGGGTGAGATTATTCGGAGTTATGGGGCTGGGTGTTATCAGTACGCTGATGACACCCAGATCTATTTCTCCTTGTCCCGATCATCGGCCTCGAGTTCCGATGGTGTCTCTCCTCTTAATGACTGTCTTAAAGCAGTAATGGGTTGGATGAGGAAAAACAGATTGAGATTAAATCCAGACAAAACAGAGGTGCTCACGGTAGCGGCCCCGAAACCAGGAGTTGGGTTGCAACCTCCAGTCCTGGATGGGGTCACGCTCTCCGTTAAGGACTGTGTTCGCAGTCTGGGGGTGCTCCTTGATTCATCGCTTCAGATGACGAGTCAGGTGAATGCGATAGTCAGGAGCGCCTGTTATCAGCTTCGGCTGATACGCCAGCTGCGCCATTTCCTGGAAGTAAAGGACCTCGAGACTGTGGTGCACGCGCTGGTAACCTCTCGTCTAGATTTCTGCAATGCGCTCTACATGGGGCTGCCCTCATGCTTGGTCCGGAAACTTCAGTTGGTACAAAATATGGCAGCCAGAGTGGTCTCGGGAACATCTCGGAGAGACCATATAACTCCAGTGTTAAGATCTCTCCACTGGCTGCCTATCAGTTTCCGGGCCCAGTATAAGGTCTTGGTTATTACCTTTAAAGCCCTAAATGGCTTGGGTCCAACTTATCTCCGGAACCGCCTCCTCCCATACAATCCTCCCCGCGCACTCCGGTCCTCTGGGAGGAATTTGCTTCAGCCACAAAAATCTAGGCTGTCTGCAACCTCCCAGAGGGCCTTTTTGGTAATCGCCCCCAAATTGTGGAATGACCTGCTGAACGAGATCCGTCAGATAACAAACCCTGAGTAGCTTTAAAAAAGCACTAAAGACGGATCTCTTTCGGCAGGCCTTTACTAATTAGATCCCGGCCTCAGGGGATCCTGGCTTCTTTTAGTCCGCTGGCCATTTATAGTATTTTATTGTATTTATTGTTTTTAATTGTTATTTTTTGATCTGTTGGTTTTAATTTATAATTGTTTAATATTTTTTTATGGGGGAGGGTGGGGTGGGGGGTGTTTGGGGATTTTATCTGTATTGTATTTTAATTTTTGTAAGCCGCCCCGATTGTTTTAACAGAGGGGCGGGGTATAAATAAATTTTATTATTATTATTATTATTATTATTATTATTAAATGGAGTTTTTTGCCCCCCCTCCATCTGAATAAGGTGAATCACCACAGGATCTCATTGGGGCAATAGGTATTCTCCTCATATTCTATGAGGAGTATTTTCGCCTTCAAGACAAACCTCTGAAGATTTGAGCAGGATTTTTAAAATTTAATTTTGAATTTTTTATTTTCTTTGTGCCTGTTCCCCCACACTTTCATCAACATTTGTGTGAAATAACTTTGATTATTTTTAATACTATAGTAAGTGTTAAATGCTGTCTTGGAATTGTTTTGATTATCAGTTTTTTTGAGAGAGTGAAAACTGATTTATAGGATGGGGTGGTCCAATTTCCCCCCAGTTCTCATATGAGATAGATTTGTTTAGCTTTCATTTTCAAATTAACTTTGCCCCATTTTCTTGGTGAGAAAGGGGGGTGGAGATCATGGATAGCCAATGACTGTATAGCCCACCAGATTTTGTAGATTGTAAATACTTTTTATCCTACTGCTTTGTAAATAGTTTTTGTTTGAAGCAACAGTTTTGTATGGTCCGCTCTTTAGATTTCTGTAGCAATAAAGCTTACTGTTTAACTCTGAAGCTGCTGGTTACTGAGTCTGAGGAAGCCAGTACATGACAGAAACATGCCAAAATGCTCTTCCTTTTTTTGTGTAGGAACCTATACCTATTCTTTCCATGTTATTTCTGCCTCTGGTACCAAATTTTCTGTTCAAAAAGTAAATACTCAGGAACACATCCACTTTGTTAAATGATGTATGCCAGCAATTGTTCTTATTCTTAGCACTTACTGTGCCTCTACCATTGGCTGGGTGTGTATTGTAAACTGTGATGGCATGTCTATTCCTTCCTACGACAGCTTATGTAATAGTGTAAACAGTTAGGCCTAAATACCCTAAAGGCACCAGATCCCATCTGATCTTGGAAGCTAAGTGGGGTCAGCCCTAGCTAGTACTTGGATGGGAGCCTGCCAATGAATATCAAGTGCTGGAGGCTATATTTCAAAGGAAGGAACTGGCAAAACTACCTCTTACAATTCCTTGCCTCAGAAAACTGTATGGAATTCATGGGGTTGCCATAAATTAACAGGCACACAAATACACACACACACACACAGACTAAATGCTGGCAGGGCAATGGCTGTGAATATTTCACAAGAAACACAAAGCAGTTTTTCTGTAGATATACTGCAATTGCACTACACAGATTTCTGATATAGTCTAGCTACGGCTATCCATGCCCTCTTCGGTAGCCTCCCACTTAAATTACAGCAATGCATTTTGCTTAAGTCTGAATTTGAAGATTGCTCAGAAGTTGTGGTTTTTGAACACAATATAGCTGCAAGGTTACTAACTAGGCCTAGGAAACACAGTAGTGAAACATGTAGCTCCGTTGGCTACCAAACTAGTTCCAAACAAATTTCCAAAGTGTTGAGGCTTACCTTTAAAACGGAAGAAACTTGGCTCCCACATTTTGGAGGCACTTCCTGAATCATCAACTGAAGTGAGGCAGGTAGGGGCAGGGAAAGGGCTTTTTGTTGTTGCTATGGCTTCTGTTGATTTAATTCCCTGTCTAGAATGGTTTTACTCAAGGGGACGTGGAAGAAAGGCCAGCTCTTTTGTCACTAGTTCCTCTATGCCCCCATCCCTGCTCTCCTCCAATGAAGCAATAGCTGTGTTGGAAGGGAACAGCTGAAGTTGAATGTTTGGGTTTGGAAGGTGAAGGAGCACAGGAAGCTTAATCCTACTTGATGGACCTTTACAGTGCCTCATCCTGCTCCAAAATCCATTAAGGATTAAAGGTACAAGAGCCTCATCCTAGATGCAATTTGGCAACCCTATTTGTGAACCACCCTCATAATAATTTTATCGAAGGACAGTATATACATATATTAGATAAATAAAATAAAAATTCAGAAGACCTATCTTGGCCAAGTTCCAATATAACAATATACTTAAGGAGTTGTTGTTACCTTACCTAATTCATCTTCACCAAATCCCAAAATATGTCCTGAAAAGAAACCTCTACATGAACCACTGTTGCCCAGGCATAGTGGTTTTTCTTGCCACTGTTTGGTCATGGGACTCTGTTGCAGTGTTAAAAAATTTCTGTAAACACATAAGACAAATAGTTACACAGTGCTTTCTATAAATGAGTCAAAATAGGAATTAAAAAGAAGATATCTAAATTAGAGTCATCTACATTATATGCCTGTGTCCACTTACTTGGGAGAAAGAACCACTGAAATTAATGGGATTTACTTCTGAGTAAGCATGTATAGTGTTGCAATGTTGTCTGAGCTGTTAAGCACTATAAGCTACATTATAGTTTGTACTAAGTACTGAGACCTTAAAGTTCCTATCTTCAATTAGAATAAGTTAGAATAAGTTGATATACAAAATATGTCATTGCTTTCCTGTTAATATAGTTACTGTTGTTATTATGTTTATGATAAATTTGAGGCTTAGAGCCTATGGTTAGTCACAAGTAAAGTGAAAAAGTAGACCCATTTAATCAGTAGGATTTGCTTAGGTGTTAACTTGCTATTCAATAACTGAGCTAACAGATCTACTTTGGAACTACAAACAGAATTCAGGACTAAGTGTTAACACAGAAGTAACACCACAATTCTATGTATGTTTATTCAGACATTAGATCTATTATTTCCAGTAGGACTTATGTATAGAAGTTACTCATGTATAAAATATTTTGACTTCTTGTAAAAGAAGATGGTGCAAATACACCCACTCTAATTTTTTCACGGTGATACTGTCAGTGACATTGAGAAACACATATGCCACTATTAATACATTTTATATACAAAGAGGATTTACAATGCTTCTGTTTTTTGAAGCATTCTGTGAAAACTTTTGTTTCTACTAACACCATACCTATTTGCCCTAACCCTTTAGCCTTTGCTACATGTCCACAATTTCATTCATCAGCTTGCCAGCTTGCCTTCCCCTTAGCTTCATATAACTTCATTCAAAAGTGTTTAGGTCTTAAAAGATCACCAGCAGCACTTTAAATTGGGACTAAAGACAAACAGGCAAGCAATACAACTGGTACAATATGATGATGATGATGATGATGATGATGATTTCTTGCCTGCCTTTATAGGCATTATATGTCTGATGATGGTTCCCCCAGCTTCTCCTTCCATACCCCTGTGGCAATCTCCATAGTTCCTGTGGCTTCCCCTTTGCTCTCCAGGGACAAAGCGCTCCTTTGGCACCACTCTCTGGTATGTGGGAAAAGCCAATGTCCCTTTGGACTAACTGATGGCTGGATCGTGGAACTGTAGGCAGTTCAACCCCAACACCACAAGATGTCTTTTGTGGGTGTGATTACAAATTTTATGGGCTCCCAATGCTCCCCTACTCCCAGGACTTTATCACACCAGTCTTTTCTCCCACTAAAATCGCGTTCTTTTCAAAAGCACTACACATCTACTCTCTTCTTTATCACACCTTCGTAATCTTTCTGGCATTGCAGCCTTCATTCACGTGATTATCTTATCACATGCAGTACATAGTACTGCCCATCCACTACCACCCAGTACTTCCCAGTATATGCCTAGTTTGACACACATGCACATACACACACAGAAACCCCCTTCCATAGAAATATAAATTAAAAGGAGTTTTACTTTCCAAAAAGCTGTTTTTTTTTTCCTGGCGGGAGAGACTTCCTGATTTGGGATACACTCGATTAATCACTGGCAGATGAAAGCAATTAATTTGACAACAATTAATCTAGTCTGCTCATCCAGAAATTCCTTTGTTCCAGATCACTGGAAAGCAAAGGGCACCCAAACAACCTCTGAAGCCTGCCCATTGCCCACTCAAAATTGGGATTAAATCATAATTGATTTATCACATAGCAAATGCTAGCACCACAGAAGCAGCAAAGGAAATCATTCATGGAGATTTTGAGTGAATGAAAAGAAGTGCTTGCCAAACGATCTTCCACAGAGATAACAACAGAAAAGAGGCGATGCCAAAGTACTGGTCAAATATACTAATATCTTGCTGTAATGTACTGGCCTCTTCAGACTCAGTGACCAGCAGTTTCAGAGTTAAAAACAGAAAACTTTATCATAGTAATCCAAAGAGTTAACCCTACAAGTTTGTTGATCAGAATGAAACCTAACAAACAAGCAATAAACTAAAAGCATTCTACAATCTACAAACCTGGCAGACTATACAGTCATTGGCTATCCATCATCCCCACATTCAGTTTCTCACCAGACACGGTCTCAGCCTACTTTTCCCAGAGCTGAGTCCAGGTGCTGGCCTTCTCAGACAGTTACAGACATAGAGCACATACTCTCTTTCTGCAGTTAGATTACATACTTGTTAATAATCATAGGTGTCAGGAATGCAAATACAGTTAGCCACACAGTTATACAACAGAACTGAATTTGGCAGGAAATGGTAATGTCTGGGATTGATCCTGACATCCACCTCCCCGAAAGACACTCTTCCCCCTGAGTCCTCACCCAGGGCCTGGCTTGTCCAGATATTTCTGATGAAAAGCTTTCAACAATCTCAAAGCCTTCATGTGCCTAGTATCCACACACTCCCTCTCATCCAAGAGTAAGTCTAGTGGATGAAATATTGTAATGGTCCTTTGAGGAGCCTAGAATCCAAGCTCTCCTCCACCTCGAAATGCTGATCCCCATCCACCATGATGGGAGGAGGGCACAGGACTTGCTGTCTCCATGCTTCATCCACCCTCACCAGTTTCAGAAAACTGAAATGAAACACAGGGTGGATTTTACCATAAACTGTTGGTAAGTCCAATTCTGAAGTTACTGCATTAACAAGTCTCTTAATCATAAATGGTCCCGCATATTTAGCAGCCAATTTCTTGGATGGCTGCTGAGTCTTAGAAACTTCATGGAAAGGTACACCTGCTGACCCACAGTAAATTCCAATTGGGTCCTCTTTTACGGTCAGCATATTTCTTGTAAATCTGTTTAGCATAGTCCAAGGCTGTCCCAGACTGGGACCACACTGAAGCTATCTGTGTTACCCATTCTTGCAGGGAACTGGGGTCAGTCTGGATGATCTCAAGGCTAGGCAATGTGAAAATCTGCTGGGATCTAGTTGATGACCTCCTCCACACCACAGTTTGATACCTCTGATGGTGGATCCCCCAGCTTCTCCTCCCATACCCCTATGGCAATCTCCATGGTTCCTGTGACTTCCCCTTTGCTATCCAGGGACAAAGTGCTCCTTTGACACAACTCTCTGGTGTGTGCATTACACCCAGGGGTGGGAAAAGTCAATGTCCCTTTGGACTAACTGATGGCTAGATCATGGAACTGTAGCCAATTCAACCCCAAGAGCACAAGGTAGTTTTTCATGAGTGTGATTACAAATTTTATGGGCTCCCAATGCTCCCCTAACTCCCAGGAACACCTGCAAAGTCTGGTACTGCACCAGCCGACCCTGTATGTCACTGCCATCCATTTGGACAAAATTAATTGGTTCTCGCAGTCCTTACCCCTACAAACCTAACTCCATGGCTACTGATGGATTCATCAAGCACCTCATGCATCCCAAATCCAACAAGGCAGCTAAGTCCATTTTCCCACCTCCCCCTGGGATTTCTCAGCTTCACTGGGATGTAGAATGGCTTCACACTGCCGTGCACCATTGTTTTCAGGTGTTTGCCATTGGTTGCCTGCTCTTCAGCGCTGTTCAGGGCAGGCTCTCCTCATTTCCCACCAGCTCGTCCTCACTGGCAGCATCTCCTGACGTAGACAACTCCCAACCCAAAAACTCCATGGCCAAAGCTGGTTGCTTGGCCTTGCTTTTGGGTTTGGTCTTCTTTGGTGGTCTCAGTGCTCTGTCACTGGCCTGTTGCTGGGGTGTCTGCAGCTGTGGAAAGGAGGCTGAGAAATGGCCTTTCTTCCTGTAGTGTCTCCCTTCTTCCATCCTCTGTTGTGGTGCTTTTGTTTTCCTGTCAGCCTTCCAAGGTTCTATTTTCCTCGTAGGCTCTCAACTCTGTTTGGCCAACTGTATATTATGTTACTGTATCTTGATGTTGCCAGCCAGAACAATCCAATCTCTGAATGTGAGGTCCACTGTACGTCAGTGCCTGTGATGTCCAGCCAGGACTGTTTGAATCTCCCCTGAATTTTCCTTTGTTTTAGTTCAGGCCTCTTAGTATGTCTGAGCATAGGAATGTTTCATTGTATTAGAGCTGAAGAATTCCCCTGCATTTTTCCAGGTTTGGTTTGTTCCTTCCCAACAAGCTCTGTTTTAGCTAGAAGTTTTTTAGTTTCTTTTTGGGTCAGTCTTTGCTGTGAGCTTGCCGGGAGCTGTTTTATTGGTGGCAAACAGGCCCAGACAGCCGGGAAGGGCATTTCTTACACCATTTAGCCAAATTAGTTACCAACAACCAATATGTCAAAGGAATCAGGAGCTGAAAGACCCTGCACCAGCTCCATTAAGCGAGGAGATCAAACCAAGATCAAACCCAGAGAGATGACACCCTGAAGATTGCTGAAGCTCAAACTGTAAAGTACCTTTTATTTCAAGCTTTTAGAGCTGGGGAGCTTTTGTTTTTTAAAATAAACTTCCTCCTTTTTTGAACTTTATATTCAGCATCAGAGCCTTTTTGGGTAAAAGAGTTTGGTCTCACCAGGGTACTGGTGTTGCACACCCCAAACCTGCCACCACCTTTAGTTGGGTGTGTCTTCACAGTGCCCATTCCAAAATCTCTGGATGCAGGCCTTGTCAGAACTGCTGCAGCTTAATCTCCTCTGTCCAGCCCCACACTTGTGTGGCCAAGCTGTGAAACTCATTTGCATACCCTCTGACTGTCCCGGTCCCTTTTGAAAAGTCCAGCAACCTGCTGCGAGCCTTCTCACGCTGGAGTGGGTCTTTGAACCAGTCCCTGAGCCCTCCAAAAATGCTTGGAGCTTTCCCAGCTTTGCAGCCCTCATGCTATGAAGCTCAACCATCCATTTTACAGCCTCACCTTTCAGACGTGCTGCAGTGCATCTCACTGCTGCTGCATCATCCTGAAATGTGGGTCCCCAATCCATCAGGAACTCTCTCACTTGGGTCAAAAAATCAGGCAGCATCTCCGGGTCCCTGTCGAAACGCACCTTCAGCTCTCGCTTTTCCTCATACGATGGGAAAGCTGGCACTTGTCCCTGGGCCAGCTGTCTAGGCTGGGGCCTCAGCTGGGGCTTTTCCTCCCTGTCCTCAGAGGCCTCTCCCAACTGCAGCTTCTGCTGGGCCTCCTGTGCCCACTGCAGTTCGGTATCCAGTTGCTGGGTCTCTACCTTCAGCACATGTTGCTGGAAGCTCTGCTGGAAAGTCATAGCTGCTTGCTCCATCCCCATTGTTGAGCATCTGGCATCCCACCACCACATATCTGGTCATATACGCACAGTCCTAATCACTGCTAGGGGCCCAGGCTGACCGCTGCTATCCAGTGCTGACTCTCCTTCTTCCATTGAGCCTCCACTCACTTTCTCTGACAATGATGAAAGCAAAGACACTTGTACCTCCACCCACTCTTTCCATAGTTGTTGGCTTTCCTCTGCCTGCAGGCTTCTCCTGACTTTTGCAGTCCAACCCGACCACTTGCAGTGACTCTTGAGTCATTCTCTCAGAAGAGCCCATTTGTGTTCTTTCTCAAATGAGTACTCTAAACCACACTGATTGCAGGCAACTCCGCACAGGAATTCAGTGACTTTTGTGGGGGAGTCAGTTGGGTTGGCAACTGATTTCCCACCAGATCTCTGTTGACCAGACATGTCTGTCTTGGATAACAATAGCTATACAGGGATCTTGAGCAAACTGTGTCCTCCTTGCTGGCCTAAGCCATGTGGCTTCCTTGCTGGTTTAAAAACATGTCTCAAGACAAAGGAGTTCATAAACTGAAAAACTCCATTGGTCAAATCTGATTGGTTTTGCATTGCCAGATCTGATTGGCTCTTCAGTCAGGTGATGTGATGTCATGCTTAGGAAGTGAGGTTCCGCCCCTTATTTACCTGTTGCTATATAAAGCAGGGAGTGGAAAATTCCAGATGCTGTGGAGTGGAAAATAAACTCTTTCCCCATGATGGAGTTGGTCACTCCATCATGACATACCGGCTTCTTCAGACTCAGTGACCAGTGTTTTCAGAATTAAAAACAGAAAACTTTATTATCACGGTAATCCAAAGAACTAACCCTTCATTCATTGCTCAGAATGAAACCTAACTAAAAAGCAGTAAACTAAAAGCATTCTACAACCTACAAAATCTGGCAGGCTATACAGTTATTGGCTATCCATCATCCTCACTCTCATTTCCCATTGAACCAGGGCTCAGCCTACTTTTCTCAAAGCTGAGTCCAGGTGTCGGTTTTATCAGACAATTACAGACATAGAGCACATACTCCTTTTCTGCAATTAGACTACATACTCATTAACAATCACAGAGAAGTGCAAATACAATTAGCCATGTAGTTATACAACAGAACTGAATTTGGCAGGAAAAGGTAATGTCTTGGACTGATCCTGACAAATTGCGAAATACCAGCCTCGTGTGATAAAGTCCTTAGTCTTCACTAGAGGCTACATTCTGCACCAGGTGATGTTTCCAAACAAGGCTTCAAACACAGAGTACATTATAATAGTCTAATCTGAATCAGAACATGGCAAAGGTTTTGTTTTTTTTGAAACACAATTACTACTAGTGTTGCTGTCTGAGAGTCTAGGGACTTTTTCAAATGGGGACCCCCCTCCCCCGTGGAGGTCGGGAGGAGAACAGTGCTGTCCCGCTTAAAGTGGTCCATTTTGGAGGATGCCATCCTCCTTCTGACCTTCTCCCGTGCTGCAGGCGGGAGAAATGCACCATTTTATTAGCGGAAACCCCCCATCAATAAAAAGTGGTGCGTTTCTTGTGCCTGCAGCATGGAGGAAGCACAGGGGAAGGTCAGGAGGAGGACAGCGTCATCCAAAACGGAGCGCTGTAAGTGGGACAGCACTGTCCTCCTCCAGACCTCCATGTTTTTTTCCCCCGTTTCAAAAAAGTTCTAGGAGTCTCAATCAAAAAAAGTAATGTCCGCAAGTTCTGGTCTGCTTGTGATCAGGGCATGGCTATTTGAGGCACATAGGGCTGCAACTGGTGAATCAAGTTGGTAAAAAGTACAATCAGACACCAAGGCCTCCTATGCCACCAGGTTTTGAGTTGAATCCAGGAAAACACCAACTAGCAGGCCAGTTTTTCAGGTAGAAATCATCCCAAACCACTTACCAGTCCATACCCTCCAAAATTTCACAGAGGAAAACTGGGACAGATGTGGCCAAGGAACATCAGAGTGTGTCTCTGGGACTAGCAGATGGGAAAGAAAGGCAGCACAGTATTTGATCCATATGCTGATGGCATATTAGCCCAAATATCTCAATTACTTCTTTCAGAAATTTCATGTGGATTTTGAAAAAAATGGGGGGCAAAATGGAACCTGGGTTACCCAATGGCCATGAATTAAAAATGAAGTCATCCAGTATCCCCTTCTGATTCTGATCCCCCAGAAAGGAAAAGAGATAAGGTAACACTGTGCTTCTAAGACTTGTCCTAGCAAGATGTTCCAGAAGGATATTATGATCAACATGTACAACGTACACATCACAAAACTATTATAACAGGTTATCTGCTCTTTTTAAAATATTAATTTAAGAAATTTACCCGTTGCGGTCTCCAAATACGTAACTTCCATATAGTCTTTCAGACTGGCAGCCTCGGTATATGAATCCACCAACCAGTGGTCCACTACTGAATGGTTTGAATTCCAAAAGTGAAGGCTCACTTTCTAAAAAGGAACTACCACAGTATTAGACTACATGCAATTTCATTAAAAGTCTTCATTCAGTGAAGAGAATAGCAATTAGGTTAATTTCTATTCAATAGCAACAGTTTTGGAAAGTACTATACTAGGCAAGATGCCATGATTGACAAAGAGATTGATCACAGATTAGCAAAGGCATATAGTGCATTTGGAAGACTTTACAAAAGAGTCTGGAGTAATAAACACCTGAGGCAAAGCACAAAAATCAGTGCGTATAGAGCCATTGTACTGTCTATTCTCCTTTATGGGTCTGAAACATGGATCACCTATGGCCATCACTTAGGACTCCTCGAACGCTTTCATCAGCGCTGTATATGCACAATCCTAAATATACACTGAACTGACTATGTGACGAATGTTGCTGTCCTTGAGCAAGCAGGGATCACTAGCATTGAGGCCATGATATTGAGAACACAGCTGCACTGGGCAGGGCACGTTTCTAGGATGGAGGGCCATCGCCTCCCAAAAATAGTACTCTACAGTGAACTCACCACGGGTGAGCGTAAGAGGGGCGCTCCAAAAAAGCTATACAAGGACTCCCTGAAACAACATCTCAGGCTCGGCCAAATTGATCACCGACAATGGTCTGCCCTGGCCTCACATCGGGAGGCATGGAGACACACTATCCACAATGCTGCAGCCTTATTTGAGAACTCACGCTGAACAAGTCTTGAAGAGAAACTACAACACAGAAAGAATCACAACCTGGAAACATCACCCAAGGAGACCTTCTGCTGTGCTTTCTGCAACCGGACTTGTTTATCTCGGATAGGCCTTTTCAGTCATCAGCGCACTTGCAGAAAGTGTGGGATGAGTCCTTCCTGAATCTTCATTTGCGAAGAAAAGCCAGAGAGAGAGAGAGATACTAGGCAGAATTTAGTCTAACATAAAATTATAGGGTTTTTTCTTCAGCATTAGATCCTATGTATGTTTACTAATTATATTTACTCAGATGTAAATTCCTTGGTTTTAACAGGGCTTACTGGCAGGCTAGTAGTTAAAGGGCCTCAGACATAATCTCAAATTGCTCTGCTTATCTTCACTGCCATATAAACTTGCTGTCAACAAATGAAAAAAAGTTAATGTTGATACTTTATGTTTGAAAAAACTGGAAAAATCCTCTTAGCTTTCTTCAACATGAAAAGAAAATATTCACAGTGATCCTACTCTATACTCTTATCCTATATTATAATGCAATGCCAAGTACATGGAATTCTTCTAATTACAACTCATGTTTTTAGAATTGTGGGTGCACTTCTGTAAGTCCTCATACCTATGTCTCAAGGACAATGAAAACGGGATGTGAAAGCCAGAATGTACACATAGAGAAGAATTATGAATAGGAAGAATCTGGAAACAGTTTTGGACCCCACAGGGCTTTGGGTGACAAGGCATTTATTTTGATTTTCACACTCCATGAAGGTTACAGTTTGCAAGAATATGTTTGTGTTTTCAAAAGGCAGTACAAGCAAGCCCCCAAAATGGCCAGGAATTTTTCTATTACCTATAGACACAGCTGGAGAAATAAGGTGCTGGAAAGGCTACATGTTTCGAGATATGGTGAGATGGAAGCCAAATACAGTCGGCCCTTGATGTTCGCAGAGGTTAGGGGTGCAGGATCCCCATGAAAGTAGAAAAACTGTGAATATAGGCTGGCTATTTTTTTTTAACCTGAGAACACATCCCTAGGCATTTGTAGGTCTCCAGCGTGATTCTATGGTCAACTTCCACTGGACCTACAAATGCCTAGAGAAGTGTTCTCTCTTGGAATCTCTAGCTCCTCTAGCCTGATTTGATGGTCAACATCCACTAGAGTCTGGACATGGAAGCTGACCATAGAATCACACTGGAGATAACATTTTTTTGGTGGCGGGGGCAAATACTGTAATTTGTGAACAATCAAAATCATGAATCCTTAACCTGCGAAAGGGTAGGGATGACTGTATACATTTATCTGTCATGTTGACCACCTTTCTATGATAAGATGCACTGGTTATCTTGAGTGTCTACAGGACTAGAAAATCGTGACCTAGTTGGGACTCTAGTATCTGTAAGACCTAAATGGTAAGAAGCACTTTGGATGAAGTACCCAAAGGTGTCATAATAAACTGTCATGACTCTGGCTATTAGCTATAGGTATTGCCTGCTGTTGTATTAGTTAGATATTATAAGGCCTGCTTGTTAGCCGGAATCTGGACATGGGTGGAGTACATTGTGGGAAAGGTTGGTTGGGGCTGGAATGTGATGGGTACTATCTGCAGACAGCTCAAGGAAGTTTAGAGCCTAGGAAAGGAATTAGGGAGTTCCAGCTTGGTACATACACACTCCAGTTAGCCAGGTGGATGGGAGAGAATGAAACCTAAGTTAGATACTAGTGCTGTGCTTTTGGCACATTTGCCTCAGATTGGTCAATCACCTGATGCAGTTCACTTTGATTCCTTGCAATAAAGCATTTGAACTAATAATGCCTGTTGTTCAAATGATTGAAGTTTGACTGGGTTCATCACATTAAACCAAAACATATTTCAGGACGAATAAAGTGAAAGCTCAATGCTTGTTTTTTTAAAAGGAAGCTGCCATTCTTCCACAGAGACATTTCAAAAGGGATACTATAGCCTGAAAAGGCTGAAATAGAACTAATAACAACATCAGATAACAACATTTCTCTGCGTATGAATAAGGACAATTGTCTCCTGTCCTACTACAGGTGTTAATAAACAGCTATACTAGAACTGTGTTTCCATTGATAACTGATTGTGAATAATCTCTGTGCTTATTTTATCTACATTTAAGCTCTAACTTAATGTTCACTGTAGTTTTTGTGTTCCATTATCATTTGACTCTGTGATTTACAATCATTTACCTCTCCCCTTCATTTCTCTGATGTAGTGAATTCTAGTGTGCGAATGCCACAATAAATTTGTTAATTTTTATGGTGCCAGAAGACTATCCTGTGTTTTTCCAGAATGCATAATGTTTAATTAATGTCACAGACATGGGAGGTTTTAATTTGCTAAACTTTAGCAAACTAGAGACCACTGCACTTATTTTAGTTTTTGGAAAATGAATTTACATTTTAAACTCTTAATCCAGAAGACAATATTTTGCAATCTGAGGAAGATGATATTTTGCAACCTGATCTTATTTTTTTTAAAGCAACTAACCACATTACTTTAATTGCATTTTTTCCCTTGGATGGTAATAATTTTACATCACAATATTGCTTCATTTGACTGACGTTACATTCAGTCAAAATTCCATTATAGCTGTGGCTTAATAAATCCTTTCTCAAACCACATCACTCTTCAGTATTGCGTTTATAAACCATTCCCACAAATATAATCATTGTTTGTGCAATCTAGCACAAACAAGAGACCTACACACTGTAGTTCTGTACTGGGTTGTGATCAATTTTGCAACCTTCTAAAAATGTATATTTGTAAATACAGGATTGGAGTCCTTAAAAGTGAAAACAGCTTTTCATGGTCAATAAGAGTGTGACAGCCTATGCAAAAATATATTAGAACACCCAACTGGATGCAAATAGATTTGGCCACATACATGTGGCAACTAAACTGATAGTCAGCCTGCTGACTATGCTAGATTGCTTTGAGCAATATTATTGCAGGTTGAGTCTCCCTTATACAAAATGCTTGGGACCAAAGGTATTTTGGATTTTGGAATAGTTTGGATTTTGGAATACTTGCATATACATAATGAGATATCTTGGAAATGGGGCACAAGTCTAAATACGAAATTCATTTATGTTTCATATACACCTTTTACACATGCCTGATGGTAATTTTATACAATGTATTTTAAAATAATTTTGTTCATGAAACAAACTTGGTGTACATTGAACCATCAGAAAGTAAAGGTGTTACTATCTCAGCCACCCATGTGGACAATTTTGGAATTCTGGATAAGGGAGATTCAATCTGTAATGGGCTGAACACCTTCAATACAGAGGGGAAATGCCTGTTCTTGTCATCTGTCTCTTCTTATATATATAAACAATTTTCAACCTGATACATCAAAATTTGGCTATTAATATAACATAACGAATTTCTCCAACAGGATATATAGTGTAAAAGTATTATTAAAATGAACATCCCTCTGAATTGCAGAATTATTGATAAAGGAAAAAGGAACACTAAAATAGATTTTGTGTTTATCTTTAAAACACAACCTATGGTGTTCTAGTAATCTTTTTTTAAACAACAACAACAAAAAACCCAACTCAAGCCTATATGTGGTGTCATCGCATGCAAAGTCTTAATACTCCAAACAAAAAAGTTATATATTTCATTTTAAGTTATTTAATTAAATCACTAATTAATGTTAAAAAGGTCTGTTTGACTTTCTTTTTATTTGCTTTTTTAGTTTAGTTTAATACATATAATTTCAAAGGAATATACTACAGTATAGGACATTTGTATCACTGTTAAAAACACCCAGAAGAGATTTTTTTTTTTTGCTGAATTTGTTAGCAATTATCTTGCTGACAAGAAATTAGTCCTACTCATGACAATGATTCCCTTGATTCTTTAGACCAGCAGTTTGTAACATGGGGTCCGTGGACCCCCAGGGATCTGCAATGTCCTCACAGGGGGTCCACAAAGGCTTGAAGACTGCTTGGCCCACCTCTTGCCTACAGTGGAGCGGCCACATGACAAGAGCCAAGGCAAACACTGGCTGGATGGCTTGGCCTGTGCATTGCCATTCAATCTGCTCCAGCTACAAACTTTCAGAAAGAACCAGGAAAAAAGTCTTCCCTCTCACTCCAGTGCCTCTGAGGGAAGGTTTAGTAGATGGTATAATTGTGTTGTTGTTGTTATTATTAGGTATTATTATTGTTGTTGTTAGGGTTTTAAAACTTGAGTTAAGTCTTGGGGGTCTGCAGCAACAAACGTTATTTAAAGGGGGTCCCTGGGAAAGAAAAAGTTAAGAACCACTGCTTTAGACAATGATTAGGCAAATACAATCTGGGCCTAAGTCCATTTGCTAGCTGCAGCTAGAGTTTACTCACTGAATCAACTGCTCAATGTTTGTGTAAATCCCATTGATTTAATAGGTCTGCATTAGTTGGGACTGTGACATCTCCTGCCACTTTTTATGAACTTGACAAGACCAAGGTGGTCGAGGGCAATCTTCAACATGCCAACCCCATTTTACCTTGTGGCTTAGCCTGGCTGCTTCTGCCCAGGCTCTGTTCCTCCCACCTTTACTTTATAAGGTTCCCTTAGTTCCACCTTTGAACCAAGGTTACTACTTTTACTTAAATGTATAGAGTGTGTTTTGGTAGCATTTACCTTTATGTAATAGATCGGAATGGACAGAGTCTGTATTTGAATTAACAACAAGGATAACTTTATTGAAGGGAATGAATAACAGTAACATCGGATCTTATTTAGAACAGTATTTAATCCTTTATAACGTTATCCCTTATTCTCCAGACTCATTCACTTTTTGTCCACTAATTCAAACTATTAACCTCTGCATACAATTTTTCTACATCCAAGCCTCTCTCATACAGCAGAGCCCTCTGCTCCAGATAACTGTCATCACTGTCATGCAGATTTCAAACACACAGAAGCCCCTCCCATTTCAGCTTCCTGCCATAGGATTGGCTCCTAGAACACACTTCTCCCATTTGCTCAGCCATCTGTCACAGGGACTAGCAATTGGATTTAGGCCCTGGGATTTAAGGGGCTTAATGTCTTTAACAAATCTTCTTAGGGTTTATACTTACTACAGATTTATTACTTTCCCTCACAAGCTAAAATAAATATATTAAAAGTCTTTCTTCTCTGGCGAATGATTCCCCCACCCCATAATTTAAGATTGAGGTCTGTAACACTGTATGGCTTCCTGGAACACCCACCCTGGACTGTACTCTAAATATCTCCTGATTTATTGATTAATTTGTTAGGACAGCATATTTTAAAAACCTGTTAATTATTTTAAGTTCACTTCTCAAGAATGTACCTATTATTTTTATGACATGTGGCATCATCTAAAAATATGCCATGATTTTTCTCAAAAAAACATTTGGAGAATAAATTGCAGATACTTATATGGAAATTTATATGCAAAAAGTCGAGGCATTAATTGGCTTATTGAAACTCATGCAGGTAATTGACTCACTTGCCTGTAACAGGGTGCTAGTTCTATAAAATATATAAAAATATTTGTAAATCTGCTTTTTGGTCTCTTTCATATGTAACATGCCTGTAATGGTTATGCTTGTTCTACATGATCTCAGTGCTCTATATATTCTCTGAAGGGCATCTATGCAATGCATTGTATGTTATGTAGAACTTACCATAATCTTTCCCTTTAATTATCTGAAGTATTCTTGCAGAGGATCTGTTCTTACCATTAGAGTCTGAACAAAGTATTGTTAAATTAATATTGACATCAGTGGGGTGGTGATCCACAGCACACCTGTGCAAGAACATTATGATAACAAAAGCAAGATGATATAGGAAAGGTTCAGTTACTTCAGTTTATACATCAAAAGATTCACAACACAATGGCTTTCACCCTAGACCCCTAATATTCAGGTGCAGGGCATCATTTCTTGTAAGGGTTGTACAAAACAATAGACAGTGGTACGTATAAAAGGGGATGGGGAAAGGAAGGACAAGTAATTTAGAGTAGCTAATGCTCAGTTATGGACATTGTGGATTAAACAGAAGCACACTGTTCTTGTCAGTACAGCAATATCCTTGTCATTTAAAATGTAATGGGTGGAATCCTGTTGGTGACATACACACATAAGTGAGAGTTATCCATGCATATGACTGTTATTTGCTGGGCCTAGGGGAATATTCTCTAAATTTCTAAGTGTTATCCAAAACTACCCCTCAGACTACTACTGTTGTTACTATTGCTGCTTACCAGTGGAGAGAAGAGGAGGAAGTAGTTGGTCTCAGCTCCAAGGAAAAGGGAAATGAGAGAACACTCCACCGGAGAGGTGGAGGTAGAGAATGCCATACTTATGCAAGTAGATGGTTGCTGACTGCACAGTCACCCATTCTGATCCCAGTAGCCTATGTCTGAGCCCTGTTGATCTGTCCCAACTATAAAACAGCCATTGTTGAATGATGAAAGTGTTTGGGTGGTGCAGACTCTTTGGGTGGTGCTCTGTCTGTTACCATGTCCTGGTACTTAGAGGTTTGGAGAGAATTTCTCTCCCTTCTAATCACCATGCAGTGGCTGCCAGTGATTTCACCTAGCAAGTTTCTTCATGCAGCAGGTCCTTTCCCCTGAAGCTGCTTCTCTTGTAGAACAGAACTCTACTGCACATGTAAGTAGGCACCCTCTTATTTTCACTGAAGTCCAAGGTATGAGTCTTATTGTTAGTTCCAACTAGAAGAGACAAGAAAGGTCTATTCTAATTGGGATTGATCAACAAGATTTGAGTCTAGGTTTCAGCACTGCAGTTTGTAACCGAAGAAACCTGTGAGTAACCTGAATAGTTTATATGAGGTTATAAGCCATCTGTTTAAAAGTAAGAAAGTTTATTTTGAAAATTCTTGGAGCAGAGTGCTTATTTTTCCTTTTGTGTAGGAAACACAGGAATTCATATAATTCCACATCCTGATGGTTACTGGAGGGTCTGGAACTCTTCCTGCCTCAGCAGGGAAATCCCAAAGAGCCTTGCAATGGTGCAGAGAGTATCAGGTGTGTGTGCGTGCTTGGTGCTTCTTTTACAGGTGGCTCTTCCCGGATGGACTAAGCTCTTGCTGTAGTCCATCTAGGGAGAGCCTCCTGTAAAAGAAGTGTTGACACCTCCCACTTTTCGTCTTTGGGCAGGGAAATCCCAATGAAGGACCACCACCTCCAATCTCCCTGCCCTGGCAGAGAAATCCCACTGGCCCTCCTCTCACTCTCCCCACCACAGCAGGGAAATCCCAAAGAGCCCTGCCGTGGTAGAGACAGTGGAGAATGGCTCAGCACTTCTTTTACAGGAGGCACTCCCTGGATAGATTAAGCTCTTGCCATAGTCCATCTGAAGACAACCTCCTGTAAAAGAATTGCCAACTCCCCCCTTTCCCCATCTCAGCAGGGAAATCCCAAAGATTTCCCTACCGAGGCAGGAAGTTGGAGGAGTTGGTGCTTCTTTTACAGGAGGCTCTCCCCTGATGGACTAAGTGCCCATCCGTACGTCTATCTCTATACTGCTCCAAAACTGTGTAGAGTAGGGGTAGACAGATCAGATAGATAGATAGATAGATAGATAGATAGACATTATATATATATATATATATATATAGAGAGAGAGAGAGAGAGAGAGAGAGAGTAGTCAACAATGTAGAATTTTTCTTCCCTTGTAAAACCACGTTCAAAATATGTACCAACAAACTGCTAATGAAGGACAATGATCTTCTTTGGATTTCTTCTTCTCTGACCATTACCTAAATTTATAGCTTTAAGCCTTCTCTGATTATTTAGATTTTTAATATATATATATATGTGTGTTATTCTACTTGTTAGTTTCTCTGCAATATGAAAAAGAACCTACTTACCTGCCTGGATTGTGGAGTCCATGTGCAAAAATTTCAGGTGGCTGATTGGTGCTGTTAAAATGTGGGTTGTTTCGTGGTATGGAATAAGGCACATGGCAAAAATCAGTGTCTACATCCAGGCGCAACACAGAACCTGTAAAATCACTGAAAATGTTTGGGAATAACACAATTTTAAAAATACGTACTAAGCAGTGTTCACTTTTATGCAGTACTAAAATCAGTGCCAAAAATAATCTAGCCAAAGTGGCAATCTCTGTTGGCTTAGTATAGTGCAAGAGAGAGTTTGCAATTTTTAGAGTTTAAGTATGATTTTGCAAAGTTTAAGAGACAGGAGTAACATAGAATCATAGAGTTGGAAGAGTAACATACTAGCATGCACCTATAATTTTCACTAGACACATTTGCTGAGGTGACTTTCTCTTAGCATTCTGTTAGCACACCTTGTGATAAATAGAAAAATATAGAGTGCAGCAGAATAATTGTACAAATAAACTATGTTTATTAAGAATTATTTTCAAATCTACAACTGTGGCTTCTATCTTCCTCTTTCATTCACTGAAGTAGTCAGAAATAAATGGTATAGGAAGCAGGACTTGCCCACATGCTTAGTAATGAAAAATTAGATTGTGCTTCAGTTACTGGACAAGTAAACAAGTGAATTATGGATATTAAAAAACTTTATCCATTGGTAATAATTGTACCTTAGACCATCCATCTCCTCCATATCATCTATCGTGATCATTCCATCACCAAGGAATATGTATAAAAATCCATCAGGGCCAAATAGCAGCTGCCCTCCAAGATGTTTTCTATGTAGCTCTGCAACTTCTAGAAAACCTCTTGCTGTTCTCGTATCAACTTGGTGTGGATTTTTCCTGCACCACAGAAAAGGAATGCAGAGTTAACCCCAATAACATATTTCTATTCAAACTATGCCCAAAATATTTTATCTACATCCCAGAAACATTTTTACATAACCATAAAATATATCAGGGATAGAAGGCTTGGGACAAGCTCCTTGGTATAAAATAGGCTTTATCCAAGGTCCCCATAAACTTGGTAGTATACTCATGCTAGCTGCCAATTGTTTAGGCTGGTGACCAATGTTCTTTCAGCAATTTCCCCTGATTTCAGAAGTTTAGTGGGTGTGGGCCTCGTTGATATCTGGATGGGAGATAACCAGGTAATATGAGGGTAGGGCTAAGAAAGATTCAAAGTGATTGGATTCCATATGATGGACAAAAATGAATAGATGGCTGTCTG
Organism: Gambelia wislizenii; assembly: GCA_030847615.1. Classification (NCBI taxonomy): domain Eukaryota; kingdom Metazoa; phylum Chordata; class Lepidosauria; order Squamata; family Crotaphytidae; genus Gambelia; species Gambelia wislizenii. The sequence goes on along the minus strand of JAUMIR010000005.1, from coordinate 60,538,218 downwards.
GATAGATAGATAGATAGGTAGGTAGATATGTAGGCGTAGATGGAGAGGCCATTAACTGAGAGTGGGTATTAAGGGATGACTACAGGTAGGTACCACAGAACCATTCTCCAGAGAGATCTCATTAAAGATCACAGTACAAGTGGATATCGATCACCAACAGTGGTCCGCCCTGGCCTCACATCGGGAGGCATGGAGATGCACTATCCACAATGCGGCAGCCTTATTTGAGAACTCACGACGAACAAGTCTTGAAGAGAAACGACAACGCAGAAAGAATCACAACCCAAAAACATCACCCAAGGAGACCTTCTGCTGTGCTTTTTGCAACCGGACTTGTTTATCTCGGATTGGCCTTTTTAGTCATCAGCGCGCTTGCAGAAAGCGCGGGATGAGTCCTTCCTGAATCTTCGTTTGCGAAGAAAAGCCAGAGAGAGAGAGAGAGAGACAAGTGGATATATTATGGCTGCAAACTTAATAGATATTATGAGGTCAACTTTCCTCATTTCTTCCAGTGAGATCCTATAATTTCTGCTGCCGGTGTTAACTAGGATGGTGGAAGTGGCAACAACAAGAGTGATGGGGGAAGAAGGACAAAGGTCGTAGCAACTGTAGTAGAGGACTGCTGGGTTCTGTCCTGCCTGTTTCCTGGCTTCTGAGGGCTCCATGGAGACAAGGCCGTTTGGGAAGGGTGACTTATACAGTTGTCCCTTCACATTCACTGGGGTTTGGTTCCAGGACCCCCCATGAATACCCAAATCTGTGAATACTGAAGTCCCATTATATGCAATGGCATAGCAAAATGGTGTCCCTTATATAAGATGCCAAAATCAAGGTTTGCTTTTTGGATTATTATTTTTTAAAGAATATTTTCAAGTTGTGAATATTTAAAACCATGAATGCCAAATCCGTGAATGTGGAGGGACAACTGTATAATGTTTAAAACTCTGATAAAATGGGACAGGCTTGTCAATATTGTCTTGGGCCTCCAGGCTCAGGAAACCAGGCATTAAGAAACAGATGGCATGGAAACAAGAGGCCTCTTCCTGCTACTACTTCTCCCTCCTCATCCCTGCACGAGCACAAAGAAAGTGGCACCATACGTGTAACAGACTTTTATGCAACTGTAGTGCTACAATAGGATCCTGGCTTCACACAAGCACTTATAGTGCTGTTTCCTTTGCTCAAACCTTACAGTTAACCTTTCATGGACCTGAGTTAGATAGATTTTGTTGCAGGTTCCACAATGAATAAATAACCTTTTAGTTCTCCAAACACTGGTATGTGAGCAAAATGATTGGATTCTGTATTATGGATAGTGATGGAGAGAATATTTGAAATGGTTGAAAAACATGTTTTTTGAGCATTGAGAAACTGATGAGAAGAATTCTGGACTGACAAGGATCTTCACAGTTCAGGACTTATTCTGCGCAAAGTTTGCACATGATTGTTCTGTGCAGAAATCAATACTTTCTGCACAGGAAACAGCCCTTTCTTCATGGAAAATAATGTTTCAATGCAGAAATATTAGTTCATGTGCAGAAGATACTGTTTTCTATGCAGAAAATTCTGTTTCCTATGCAAATCAACCATGTGTGAATATTATATAGAATAAACCCCAAATTACAGATTGCCCTGTATGTGTGGTACTGGTACCCACTGTTTCAATTATCCATCATCCAAATATATTGTCTCTCTAGGCACTTCCTAAGTCCTCCAGCATGAAGTTATCATAGAGTCGTGCTGGTGCTGCCTAGAGAGGCATCCTCTCTAGACATCTTCTAGGTCCTCAGCACGACTCTATTGTAACGTCTGGTGGAAGTTACCATAGACTCGTGCTCGAGATGCCTAGAGAGGCAGCCTCTTTAGTCAATTCCTAGGCCCTCCAGTGCAATTGTATAGGTTTCATCACTTCCTGCAGGTTCAAGTATCCACCGTAAGTCTGGGAACATATCCCCCATAGATATGGTGGGCAACTTATACAGCATTTTCTGTGCAGAAATATTATTTTCCATGCAGCAAAGGTTGTTTCCTCAGCAGAAAGTGCTGATTAAGTCCTGAATTGTAACTAGCTCTTGAAACTGCATGTTATTCAATTTCTTACAGCAGGAAGAAAACTGCTGAAATTATTCATTGCTACCTTTGAGAAGAAACTAGTGAAGAATTATGTCCCTAATTATGGCTAGGGTTGCCAGGTCAGGACTATCCCAGGCCCTGAGGTTACAGGGAAAAACCTGAGATTTAGGATTTTGTGATGTCATAGAGGGTGGGCCCTGGTGATATTCCAAGGGGCACTCTTGGGTAGTGCCATTTTAAGCATAATACATAAAGCATCAACTGTAGTTTCACAAAATATGCCATTCAGATAAAGATACAAATCTGACACACATGGTACACACACATACACACTTTTCAAGGGAGCATGCTCTCTGTAAATTTCTTCCCCCTCCCTGTGAGGACCGGAGACGATGCTCCAGGCTCTGGAGATTTTTAAAAAATTATTATTATTTGATGTATACCCAAGAATAAAGATAATTTAGAAAGGGAGCAAAATAACATAGTTGGTTACTCTCAGCATCTCTTGACTAAAATCCATCAGTATCAGTGATGCTTTCTGAGAATATGCAGATGTGACCCCTATAAATCCAAGCAACCCTATTTAACAGGGTGTGCAAGAGCAAGAAAACAAAATCTGGAGGCTTGAAATATACCAGACAAATGAAATAAGTATTTTGAATTACACTGACCCAGGAATTTGCAGTAGAAATTGTACTTGAAATACATACCTGGAAACGGTATACTCTACAATCCTAAGAATATGGTCATGTGGGCCAATGGCCCATCGCTCTTGGTTGGTGGTATAGGACACATAAAGCTTTCCATTTTTTTTGTAATTGGGATGGAATGCAAGGCTTAAGAGACCTCTTTCATCTCCACCCTGCAGTCAAATGAAAAACACAAAGAATTGTGAAGTTAATTATGTTCCTCATTGTGTTTAAGAAAGAAACCCCCCCATTTCTTCCCCCCTCCCTCATGAGTAAGCTTTGCCTGGCTCCTTTCTTCCTTCCTTTTTTCCTCTTCTGACTACAGCACAAAAAAGGATTATAAAACATTTCATCTGGATTGTTCCTTAAGAGCTGGAACAGGACACTTGTTTTGCGGAGCTCTCACCACACAAGCCTCCTTACCTCACTTTTATGGAGTTGATTCCTGAATGTAATCTTTTGGAACATACGAAAACAAGCTTAAGGGCTGTGGAAAATTCTTTACTGGATTACTACGTTGTTCACTGTCTGTGGAAGACATTTTTTTTTTTAAAAAAGCTCTACAATCTGCAGTCACTTCAAATCCAGCTATTCAAGTCCCCAAACACAGTGCCAGCTCCCACTGTCTTGGCAATATGTTTAGAATACAGTTAAATTGCTTGTGTAATATGTAAAACATTGTTTTACCCTGGAGGCAGCTATATTGGTTGTCACAACTATGGTGGTCTGTTCATCATGGCTAGCGTACTGTAACTTTAGCCTTTCCAAACCTGGCACCATCCAGATGTGTCTGACTACAGCTCCCAGAATCCCCCAGCCTGCTATATGGGGGGGGGGTAATGTAGGAAATAAATGGTTTCCAGTTTTATTGCATAAATGTATCATTTTGTATGGAAGGCATAGGGCATTTTTTAATTTTAATTTTTATTATTTATTTAAAATCAAAAACAGAAAGTGCCCAAAGAGCTTTCTTTCATTATTTAGGTATGCCACAGTGATTTGTACAGTTGCAGGTTTAGCATCAAATGTACTGTGACAACACAAATGCCAGCAACAGGATGCAGAAAAGCCTTCCTCCAAAAAAGAAAAGAAAGAAAAAGAATAAGAATGGGATTTTAGAGCTTAGAAGTACAAACACCAAGAAGCTCCCTCCAAAAGCATGAACATAAATGCATTCGTGCACAGTGTGCACTCCAATATACATGGATACAAGCAAGATCTCCAACCAAAAACTGGATCTCAATCTGGCCATATACAGTATAGAATAGACCCAATGGTTTTATGGTGTCATACTCTATGCATAACTAACCCTTATCCAATGATAGATTGATTTTTAAAATTTGGATACTGCCTTTCTCTCAATATGGGACCCAAAGCAGCTAAAATGTAATAATAAAATACAAATATACAAATACAAATACAACACCCCCATGCCTGGGCAAACAGAAAGGTCTTTGTGTGACACTGGAAAGAGAGCAGAGGAAGAACCAACCTAATTTTCTGTGGAAGGGAATTCCACGTCTGTGAGCAACCACTGAGAAGCATCTCTCCTGTGTCTATTTATTTATTTATTTATACCCCAAGGCTATCAGAGTGGCTTACAAATTGTTTTAAGCAATAGCTATTTACACATCTACACTGCATTAAACAGTTTCCAGATGCCTGTGATGGTGGTGGGACTGGGAGAAAGCCCATGGGCAGACTCATATTGAGAGCTACGGTCTCTCAGGTAGTTTGGACTCAAGTTGTATTGGGAGCCAGTGAAGCTGTTTCAATAGGGGAATTATGTTTTCACTATAACCAGCCCGTCACCAGCAAAATTATAAAACTACAAGACACTGTATTTGAACACATTAAAAAATGTGTTTTCAATTGCATGCTCTGGATGGGTTAGCATTTAGTGCTAAACCATGATTTAGTGTGATGTGCATGAGTAGAAAGGAGCACAAACAAAGCCATGAGGGCATGTGCTCTTGACTCCTCTTCCTCAGCTGAGGCAAGAAGAAACTAGCATTCAGTTTCATTGTGCCCAGTTCCTGAATCATGGTTTCAAACATGGATAGGCAACTACACCACATCCAAGGGATCTACTCCCACTGGTCACGTGTTCAAAGGCTTAAATTTTGTATTTTAAAAAACATTTTTCATATGTATAAAAAGACTAGGAATTCTCCCCACAATACTCCGCTACCCAGATTTTAAAAATTGGTTTCTGAAATTACCTTAACATAGTAAATTTACATAAATATTGCATTACAGTTGGCCTTTCACTTTCACAGGGGTTAGGGGTGCAAGGCCCCTGCAAAAATGGAAAAACTGTGAATATAAATAAGAATCACATTTTTTAAAATTTGTGAGAATACCTCTCTAGGAATCCCTAGGTCCTCCAGTGCAACTCTGTTGTCCACTTCCAGTGGAAATTGACCATAGAATTGCTCTGGAGGACCTACAAATGCCTAGAGAGAACGTATTAATCAAATCCGCAGATCATCACACCCATGAATGCTTAACCCACAAATGTGCAGGGATGACTGTATATTTATTTTTATTTGATTAAATATTGTTATGATTAAATTCACTGCATTAATTTTAAAATAAACAAGTAATAATTCCATACATCAAAATAACGTTAATTTTAATTGTTTAACTATTGTTTATTTGCATGTGCATGCTTAACTGGCACTCTCTAGCAACAAAGCACAAGGCTGGAACTCCAGAGACCATTGGTAACTGATAATTCCCAAGCGAAGACATGAAGTTGGCAAGCCAGAAAGTGCTGTGATGACTGAGGAAGGCAGGTAAATTTTTGCTGCTTCTGTATTTTCTTGAAAACTCAAAGGAAAGTCTCCAATGCAGCTACAAGACTGGCTTCTGTGATGAAGGCTGAAATTCATTTCTTCCCATTCTAGTTTGCTTCTTTTATCATGTTTATCATAGGGACTCCTGTCTTTCTGGTAAATCCCAGGACTCACTTTCACAACAGTACTTGATTTCTTCCATGGGGGCAATTAATAACTTTCGGTTTCAATTTTCCTCCTTCTTTCCATGATACCAAAATTACTGCCACGTTGCTGCTTTGTTTTCATGGTTCTACTAGGTTGCTTCCTCTACCAAATTGCTTGGTTTCTGCTTTCAGTTGTTTTCAGTTGCCTTAAGTATTGTGTGTGGTGAAGAGACTACATTGTAGAATGATAAATATATCTTGAGTTGGCATAGAGTTACCAGGTCAGGACTGCCCCAGGCCTTGAGATTTTAGGACCTAAACCTGAGATCTAGGGATGACTCCCCCTGCCTGCATGATGTCATAGGGGCTGGGTTCTGGTGAGGTTACAAGGGGCAGTTCCAGTGATGTCATTAAGCACAATAAATGAAGCATCAACCACAGTTACACAGACTATATCATTCAAATAAAAGTCTAAGTAATGAGGAAAATTCTCTCGCTCTCTCTTACCCTGAGATTTCTCCCCTCATCAAAAGAACTAGAGAAAAGTGTCCAAGCCCTGAGACTTAGGTCCAGGACCTGAAATCTGGCAACAGTACAAAATGCAAGCTGGGATGCAGAGAAACCAGTGTGCTATCTGTGCTCATAGGATTTCGTGTGTGTAATGATCCTCCTTTCCAGCAGAAGGTCTGTTGAAACTACCATTCCAAAAATATTACTGACTTCTGGTGAAGTCTTTCAGGGAAACATGAATCTATTATCCATTTCCAATTCATCCTGTCTAGCTGGAGGGTTTTTTTGTTTTTGTTTTTTTGCAACATTGGCATTTGGAGGACAGTGAAAGAGGGTGGGAGAAACACAGACTTTCAGTGTCAGGTTCAAGCAGTACATCTGCAATAAACAATGCAATAACATTTGAACTGGAAAAGAATGGGATTCTGCTCTAGCTGATCCTACTGCAGCTGCATGTGCCTGCCTACAACAGGCAAGGTAAGCAGCAGCAGTGTCCAGAATCCCTTACTGAGCATATATGAACAGCAAAACAGAAAGGAAAAGGAAAAGCAGGTAAGCCAGCTACCCTCAATACAGGTCGACCCCCATATCCTTGGGGGATTCATTCTAAGACCCCATGGATACCTGAAACTGTGAATAAAAGGGAACCCTATTATTTTCAGTGAGAAGAATGCCAGAAGTTGACCATCAAATCACATTGAAGGATATAGAAATGCTTAGAGAGAACAAATATTTTCGGGTGTCAATGAGTGAAACCATGCATACCAAATCTGTGGATACGGGTGGGGTGGGGTGTCAATCTGTATTTTAAAGAAACACAGATCCATAAGTTTGGCTACCAAAATGGAAATCACCAAAAAGTGCAGGCTAGTGTAAGAAAACAGTTATCTTTGGATGCATTTTGGAAGAAACTTTCAAGTGACCTCTTGTGCACACCTCACCTGGTTGCTTCATTTCACATGAACATGTTGTGAGTTTTGAATAAAAAGTTTGCCAAAATATGTCGAACTGCTGTTCTTTGAGTTGTAGGAGAATGCATCTACTTGATTAACTGAGGTCTACCTCTACATACTATGCTTTGTTAACCAGTACAGAGTTCCGACATGTCAACATGTCAAACTGCAAACTTTGTCACAATTCCTAGAACTTTTATTCACACAGTATATTTCAGCAAGTCATCCCAGATTCCATCAAAGTGCAAGAAAAATAAATACACTTACGGTATTTTTTTAAAAAAAATCTTAGTGCAGAACAATGATGTGCTGAAGCTGTTAAAAACAATAAACTGTCATGTATATAAATATACAGTCTGACAGACTTGAAAATCCACTGTGTATTACAGCTTTTATTAGGAGAAACTGAGTGTGTGTGCCAGACATGGCAAGTACTTATGTAAAACATCAACGTGTAACAAATTGTGGAACTGGTTAATCAAAAAGCAAGTTCTTTTTGCCTCACTCACTATGACCACTCTACATGGAAAACTGTGGACATAATTCACAATTTTGATATTTTATACATTATGTTACAATGAGAAATGCTGGTTATCTGTGGATGTGCTGAGCACAAAAAGCCACTAGTTTTCAAAGACAGATTATGAACAGACTGAAAATGGGTTCTGTTGTTTAAGCCCACTGCATCGTTATTGTGGCTGAAAAACATCTGTTTCCAGTTCATCTGCCTTCAACATTTTGCTTTGGCAGCAAACAGCTTGACACATGCCCACCAAACAATGGTTTTGAAATCCTGAGATTTGTTAAGACACAGGCGTTAAAAGTCTTTTATTGCCAGTTATTATGCCCACACTATGTGGTGACATTCATCAGTTGTTGTTGCATTTTGAGAAGATTAGTAGAAGATTGATGAAGATGCTTGCAATCTAATTCTCTCCCTGCTTTACCTGTTGCTGTGTCACAAGTTGATGCCTTTAAACAGTTAAAGTGGTGCCCTGTCTCTATTCCTTCTCCACCAAACTCTCTTAAAATAGTATGCCTCACTGTATGACTTTGAAGGAAATTACTATGCTAGGCTAATGCTTCTTAACAACTTCTGTGTATGGCAGTGCTACACTGCACAGGGTGAAGTTCTAGAGCAATGGTGTTAATGATTGCTACTCATAAATACCTTGATAACACCAGATCCTATCTGGTCTTGGAAGATAAGTTGAGTCAGGCCTGGTTAGCACATGAATGGGGGAACTCCAAGGAATACCAGGTGCTGTGGGGTATATTCAGAGGGAGGCAAATGGCCTCCAACTATTCCTTGATTAATAAAACTTCACAAAATTCATGGGGTCACCATAAGTCAACAGGTGGCTTAAAGGCACATACTTTATTTAGTTTATTTATTGATTTACTCCCTAGTACAAGGGATAGGACCAATTCCCAGTACAAGGTAAGAGACACTGAGGGCTTGCCTATATGGGCTATTTACCCTGTCTTGCCCTCATCCTGGGGCCCTGCAGTCCAGACAACACAGGACATTTGCCCTGTTTTGCCTCAGGGCAGTCCTCTTGACCCCCGGGGGCAAGACGTGGAGGAAGAATGGGTAAGGCCTGTTACACCATTTTAAAATAATACCTGGTAACATCCATTCTAGCTGGCAAAAATTGACCGGGCCTTGCGTGACCACAGAGCCTGCCCATGTCCTCTGTCCCCCAGGCTGAAAAGCTTGAAGATTCAGGACCAAGTAGTTTAACAGTTATTCAAGATAATTAGAAATACTACACATGGAGACAGAAATGGTATAATCTCTATAACTGCATTTGATCTTTTGAAGAAAACTGCTTTTGATGCTACTGTTCTTAACAGATTAAATTTTGACTTTCCTTATATGGGAAAATTATTCAGAACAGGATGAGTTTACTGTCCTAAGGACATTTCAAAATTAGCTAATTACTGGATTAGTCCAGGGCCAAATAACAGCCTGCATATATATTGTCCAGTATTAAGTTATCTAAACAAAATGCTTCGATCTGAGAACAATTAGGGTACAAAGAACTTGGATAATGAATGTAAAACCTCACACACAGTCCTTCTTGGAAGTATGTATAATTTAAATCAAAGATCTTTGCCAACCAATTTATTTTACCAGCAGCCTCTCCGAAATACTGCTAAAATGTTGGGAGAGCATGAGTTTATAGAGATAACATGAAGTATGTCTAATGGGTTATGACTGTTCGGTCAGTTGCCTTCATAGGCAAGGATGGTGCCACCATAGACATATACATTTGTCTATAAACAAATGTCTATACATTCCATTTGCAATTGGAAATATCAGAAGAGTCAAGGTAATAGTAATATAGAATTATTGGTTATACTTCTCTGCTATTTTAATGAGCTAATAATTGTGTATTTAATTACACTGGAACAGATTTTTCAGTCCCTGTTTGAAATACTGGGACAGCATTTGGAATCTGAAAATTAAAAAGAAGATAACTAAGTCTGCAATCTTAAACATACTTATCTTAGACTAAAGGCTTATCTACACCAGCCAGGATATACCAGCTCCCCACCAGTGTATCCTGGCTGCAGAGCTCGCCCGTTGTTCCCCCATTACCTCCACAAAACAGGCTGGAGTCCACATAGGAACACCATCCCATCCCTGCAGCTGCTGCCATTTTCTTTGCTATCTTGGAAGCCAGGAAGGGGGCCCACAACATGTGACTGAAGGCCTTGGTCACATGATGCAGGACTCCTGCCTGGCTTCTGCAAAAGCCAGGGAGCTGGCGGTAGCAGTGAGGGCTAGCATGCCAGATGGGCTCCTGCGGACACATGGGGTCTGATCTGGGTTTTGGCCACAGTAACAGATTTAAATGGGTGTTATACTATAACACTTTATTGGGCCCTACCCCAGCTTCCCCTGTCTCAGCCCCGGGTGTGGTGAGGACTGCCTGGAGGGTAGGATGGGGCAAATGCCCTTCGTCATATGAACTGCAGGACTCTGAAATGGGGGAAAGCTGGGGTATTTGGCCTGTGTAGATAAGGCTTCAGTCCCACTGAATACAGTGGGACATAGGTCAGAAAAATGTGCATAGAATTATGCTGCTAGGCTAGAAAGCTAAACACACTCATGAGGCAACAAGACTTTTAAAGCCTTGTTAATCCACCTCTATGTTGTATGACATTTTCATAAGAATCTCTCTCTCTCTCTCTCCTCTCCCCCACCACCACATTTTTGAATTGAGGTCAAAACTGAACTTTGTGGTAGGTGCACTTCCCTAATTTTATTTGTAAACCACCCTTCCTACAAGTACCTCAAAGTGCTATTCTTGGGTCTCTTCCCTCCCTCTTTATCCTAAAAACAACTATGAGGTAGGTCAGTCATGAAGCTTGGGCTGTCACCCAGTGAACTTCATAGCTGGGTGGGAATTTGAACAGAGGTCCTAGTCCAACTCTACCTACATAATCATTGCACCACAATGATGCTACACCATACTGCATGAATTGCAAACACCCAGAAAACATCCTGAAGCAGAATTATAACACCATATTTCTTAGGTTGTTCTGGAAATAGTTATTTATGCACCTTGTACTAAGTACTTGTGTTTGTCCCTTAAGCTGTAGTACACTGTGTGCTTCTATTTATTTCTGTGAGTTCAAAACAGGGAGCCGTACAAGAGTGTATTCTATCCTGTTGTTACACATCCTCATCTTTCTAAGTGAGTAAAACATACAATAAAAATATGAAGTTGACATGACTGGCAGAGGGTGGTGGTGGAGATGCTCCCAAACAAAACATTAATGATGAAAATGTTTGGCTGCAGTCATGAATACATGATTTCTACTTCTTGTTTCCATAAAGATTCTTTTATGGTCTGTAGCTAATATGGTGGTCATGCAGCTAAAAGCATTATCTTCACATCATTAGAATGAAACTTAATACTTGAAATCCCTGACTTCATTGCTTGAGGTTTCATTGCTATCTGGAATTATATATTTCCCATTGTAAATCTAAATAAGAACTTGTGCTGACCTTTATTAGAGCAAACATTAAACAATTTAGTAAGATTACGACTATGAAAGGGAACTTTTAAAAAAGTGTTTCGGACCACCAAGAAACAATCATAAATTTAAGGAAATATGAGGTTTTGACCATGTGACTTCCCCTGCCGAGTCATGCAACAGATTGTTGTGACTTAAAGGGTCATATGTTTCTTTAAAAATGGCACATTTTAAAGAGATTTATAGAGTTTCTATTTATACAATGCTCATATCAACAATTTAAAAAGGTATACATTACTAAAATAACATATAAAAATTGAATTCCTTTGACCCCCTTGAAAAAATGCTGAAATCTGGGCCCATAGTAAATTATGTAATCCTTAGCTATAAGAAAGTCATATGTTTTAATGGACAGGTCCAATTTTAGTTCCTTAATGACATGGAAATGTCAACATGTATATTTAATGTCAATACGTTTATATCTTAAAATTTAAACTGGGAATGCATTGATTTATTGTATTTATGGCTTATACTTATCAGAGTATATGAGACTGAGGTCAAACATTTTTAATATGTGTTGCATTAGCAAAGTGAGAGCCAGTGTGGTGTAGTGGTTTGAGCACTGGACTATGATTCTGGAGACCAGTGTTTGAATCCCTGCTTCCATGGAAACCCACTGAGTGACCTTGTGCAAGTCACAGTCTCTCAGCCTCAGAGTAAGGCAAAGGCACCCCCCAGAACAAATCTTGCCAAAAAAACAAACAGACCCTATGATACATTCACAATAAGTCAGAAACAATTTGAAGGCACACAACAACAACAGCATTAGGAAAAGCAATCAGCATGGGTCACCCTTCTGGATGTAACACTATAACACACCACTGTTCAGTGTAACACATATAACACAGAACAAAGGACCTTGACAGGTGCAGCTCTAGCAAGATCCAGGCCAGTTCCAGGTTTTGGGTGACATGGGTTAGTTCCAATGGTGCGTCTCTTCCTAATGATGCTACAACCTCCCTCCATTGCTGCCCTACTTGTACATGGGCAGGCTACTAGTATCTCCTATTCTGGGAGGAGCACCAAGGAGAATGCCCCCCCTGGAATCCATGCTCTTCTGCATAGATCAGTAATTCCTAAACTTTGGTCCTCCAGGTACTTTGGACTTCATCTCCCAGAATTCCTGACTATTGGCCACATTGGCTAGGGCTTCTGGAAGATGAAGTCCAAAACACCTGGAGGACCAAGGTTTGGGAATTGCTGGAATAGAGGATGGCTCCTACCTTTTCACATAATAGGTAATAGATACTCTAACTCCTTGTAACACTTTCAAAATAATTATGCATCTAGCTGGAATTCTTGCATAGTTAATTTAGATAGTATATTATATATAAGCACACATACTCATTGGCCTATGTTCAGTTGTTACTTCCAAATTGGAGTAGATCCATTGAATCCATTGGGGTTCACAAAAGTTTTGATTTACTATTCAAAAATTGATTAGTTGGGTCTATTCTCATTGGGATTAGCATCTGGATTTAGGACACACATAATTATATAAATATACAAAATAAAATGTGAGAAAAGGGCTCCAGTAACTTAAAATGGTAATCAATATATGGACTTAAGTAGAGCATCTTCAAGAGTTATAGAATTCTACAAAGAAAAATTCAAAACGTATGGCATCATAGTCAAGTGTCAAATGTGAGTAAGGTCAAAATGCTGATTTACATAATAGGTAGTGCAAATTTCAACAAATGTCTCTTGAATTTCTACCTAGGATGCTTAGGAATCTTAATATCATTGACTGTAACAATCATATATCAGCAAAATAGATAATTACAGCTTAATTGCTATGTCTCAATTTTTTTAAGGGGGAATTGGCCTGGATCAACTATAGTGGTAAATGAACTACTAAAAGGTAGTAAATTTAAGCTTGCTGACCCCCTTCCCTCCAGAAGAACAGAAATTCACATATTAGTGCCAGATTTCTGTGCACCAGATGTGGTATGTTTTTTCTGGGAGTTTCCTGTCATGTACCTTTCCCAAATCTCCTTATCACACTTGTGTAGTTGTTTCCTCATTGTAATATAGGTAACTCTGCTCATGATCCTAGTTGTAATTTTTTAAAAAAAATTAAAAAGGAAAACAGAATATTGTCTCCACATGAGAAATTTGAAGTGCAGGACATATAGATAAGAGCAGTGGTGGCACTAGGGGGGTGGGGTGCAGAGAGACTGAAATGCACCATTGGAGGGAGGAGTGACACCAGCCTTAGACACACCACAGGACAAAAGTGATAGAGATAATCACAATGAGGCACAATCTCCCTTTTCTTGTCAATGCTTTGGTAAGGGGAAGTATGCGTGTGTTTTCATCACAGGAATTCTCTGACCCTTAATTCTGCCTTCTATGGAAGGCAAAGCAAGAGACTTTGAAATGTCAATCTACCACTACTAAAATTGTACATGGCTTCTATAACAATACTAGCTCATCTAGTTATGGGCTTTGTTTGCTTAAGAATGCCAGTGTCAAGGTTTTAGTATTTTGATTCAGACTGCCCAGTTTCACTCAGGGGAAAGCTGTACCTCAATGGTATATAAAAGGGCTCTGGGCTAATCTTTGGTGCTGAATCTGAAGCAAGATCTAGGGCCCATCTAAATGGTGAAAATACCACTCATGGAATTTGCTGGGAATCCTACCTATCTAAATGGGATCCAGCACCAATCCACACTATTCAGGAGGGGAGCCCAAAACAGCAAAAACAATGAGGTAAAGGCCTTTGCAGATTTTCTCAAACTTTTTCAAAAACCACAAGGGGGGTGCACATGCCTGTTCATTTGGACTATCGAATGACAGGAAATTTGAAGGGAAGCACAAAGCTGATTGGCTGGGTGAGAGTGGGGGTGGGGCTTGCTAGCAGGGTAAGCACCCACTGCCACCATGTTGGATTTTTGCCTTAGCAAGTGATCGCTAAAGAAATAAAACAGGATGAATATTTTCTATTTTGCTTTCCTATAAAATTGTAAAATTGCTCTATTGCACCAGTGCACCTTGGGATGACTTTAAAAAAAATGGTGGCAGTGAAGAACTAACACGAATAAATCACTCACAGCCACCATCCAGAATGCAAGCTTTATGGAGGCTTTCAAGGCCAGAAAAAAATGTTTAGACATAGATTTTCCTTGGGTTGATAAAGCCTATGAATTGAATGTTCGTAGAATTCATTATCCCACTGGAAGTAGCTTGTGGTGAGGCAGTGTTTGAACAAGGCTGTGATGTCCTCAGGAAATATTTGTTGTATGAGTACCATGGTGTCCATTATGGGAACTTTGGTGAACACGGTGTCCATTATGGGACTTTGGTGTCTCCTTGTTCTGGACCAGGCCAACAACTATCATGTCAGAATGCACAGAGAAGCTATTGTGAAATCCACAAACACCTGGACAAACTTCAACAAGAAAGAAGAAACCTTAAAAGTAAACGAAATCTGGCTCCCAGTTTTGAAGAACGATAGAATCAAAACTCAACACTTACAAAGGAATTCCACCCAGGGACAGGGGGAGTTCCAGCAGATAATGGCTCATCAAACAACCATTAGCCAAACAGACATTAACAAGCCTTGCATTTCTATACCCAGAAACTAACCGTTCAACTACACAAATTTACATATACTCCCCAACAGGGGTTCACAGCATTTAAACTCCACATACACTCCAACCCAACCATTCTCTGAAGATGCCAGCCACAGATGCAGGCAAAATGTCAGAAAGAAACTATTCCAGAACACAGCCTCAGAGCCCAGAAAAAAACTAAGGAAAATCTATGGATGCCGGCTGGGAAAGCCTTCAACTTCCCAATGTTTAGACATGTTGCTGCTGCAAGATGCCAATACTTTGAGGTACTTTGGATTCCTCCCCCCTCATGTAGATGGGCCCCAAGATCTGACGTTTTGATCCTTCCATTGATTAACATAGGAAATCCACATTTTGGTTGTGCAACAGAACTGGATGACATTTTCATCCAGTTCTGCAGACATTTATAAAATTAAACCTGCCAAATTTTACATGTATAAAGTAGAAGGTGCTCTCTCTCTCTCTCTCTCTGTGTGTGTGTGTGTGTGATAAGTGCCTTTCAAATTTGTTGTATGAAGGTAACTGGCAATAATGTTTTTAATTTTTTGGAAGAACTATAAGATATTTTCAGGTGCACTCACTTTTTTCTGAGGGGATAAAGCCTGCAAATTTTCAGTTGAATAGGTGCAGAAATGCATGTAACAGTAGCCTTTGCAGCTTGTCAGTTTCCTAAAAGGATGAACTTACATTCCTATCTTCTTTATGGGTGATTAGTATGAAAATACTATATTGCAGTATGTAGTGTCCCAGGCTAAGAAACCCACAAATTTCAGATGTGTCGGTGATTTTTTTTTTATTTTTTTATTTTTTTGCAACTGGACAGACAGAGTCTTCAAATATGGGCTGTGTATGATTCCCTTCCCCCCTCCCTTCTTGAGTGTGTTCAGGCAAAACCACAAAGTTATGTTGATGTTATGTTATGGCTGTTATGTTATGGATGTTAGACCCTCACACCACCTGCTTAATTAGTATTGAGAAACAGGATGTGGTAGACAAAGGTTATAGAGTGCTATAGACAGAGGCAGTATCACTCCATTGGATGGCATGAAACTTGTAAAATATGAGAGAATTAGAAGGACCAGATTGTGGAAAGCAAACCTGGTTGACCCCATATGGAAGTGGAGACAACTAAAACTAAATCTGTGGACAATATTTGCACCCAACCTAGTGCAATGGTCCTATCTTGGAAATGAGCAGGTAGTCAATGAAAGGAGAGATTAATTTTTTGAAACTGATTTAAAACCCTGCACAAGGCAAAACAATGAAGTAAGTGAAAATGATGGCATTGAAAATACAATAGATATGTCATGATCCAATTCTTGCCCCACCTATCTATATTGCTCAACCTACACTGGAACTTAGTGGAGGTAGTTAACAGTGTTCTGTGATGAAATATTCTTCCTTCTAAATCAGGGATGAGCAGGTTCTACAATATGAGAGCCATTTTTGCCCTTTGATACACTTGGGTATGCTGCCTCTTCCTGATTCTCCTGACACCATGAGAAAAGTGTTTATCCTCAAAATTGCACCTCCAGATGCTGGTGGGGGCATTCAAAAGTAATTTCCCCAAAGCCTGTTCTAGGCCCCTTCTCAAAAGCATTTGTAGAAACAGGATGTGACTAAATTATCGTTGCCATTTTCTTTTTCTTTTTTTAAAGAGAGAGAGGGATTGAGAGAACCTTCTCTAGCCTAAAATAGTATCACAGGCAAAATTATATTTAAATGTAAAATTCCAAAATGGCAAAATAAGGCTTCTGGAGCATTATCCATTTGGGGAATTTGTTCAGGGCATGGGAGGGCCAAGGATTGGAGGGGATCCAGCTGAACTGTAGCACTCAGAATTCTTTCTCTAAAGCACAATGTTTACAAAGTGTCTTGTATAATTTGCCCTATGATTAGAAGAATAACCTGCCAATTGTTCAGCTCCCTTCTTCCCCTTCCCCTACCTAGACATCTTGCAGGAACTGAAGCCTAAAGAAAAATGTAAATGTCTACAGAATTTACAGCCCTCTGAAACAGTCATGATGTCAGTCCTCTCTTTGAAATTCAGATGTAGGGGCTGCAGGTGGAAACTATGAGCACCTCTTCTTATATGAACTTACCCATAACTTTCTTTGGGTGCCTCCTTTATTAGAGGTGTACAATTCATTGCCAGAGGATTGTGCTTTTAAAGCTGCACTGGGTGCCCTTGTGCAATGTTTTCCTAAAGAGATTCATCTGTCTCTTACACTGCAGCCTTTTGGTCATTATGTTAAATTGATACACACCATCCTGGTATCCAAACAAGATGTTGGGGAGTATAATAATCTCTCAAATAAATTAATAAAAATTACTTATCAGCTGCTTTTCTTCCATATCAGACTTACTTAGTTTCTTCTCCCTGTGAGTGGTACAGCAGCTCAGAGACATTTTGATTAAAAAAAATGGTGCAAGGAAAAGGGTTAAGCCATCCTACCCCTCTGTGGAGCTCCTGTATACAGCCTTTCTTTGTCTCACTAAGAAACAGAACTATCAAGAAACTGTTCACTCATTTCAGTTAATTCAAAGACAATGACAAGAATAAATGAGATGATAGTATCAACTGGTTTTTGTATAAATAATTTTCACAACAGTTGGAATTCATAACCTAATTTTGAAGGTTGTTTCCCTTAATAAGAGTTTAGAGTTTCAGAGAGAGGGAGAGAGAGAGAGTTAAGGAAAAAGAGAAAGGACACTAATAAAACTCAGTCATCATTATGATGTCATTCTTCTAACTTCCTTGAAACAAACTAGCAAGTACAAATAATATTTGTAATATGTTACATTGCCAATGTATCTTTCCATTGCTCAAACTCTTGTGTTATATTTAGCAATGTTTCCTGTTTGTTGCAAAGAACACCTTCTGGGTGGAATGGATTCCATTAACGAAAATCTGTCTTAGGTTAAGCCATCTTTATTGAAACATACATATATCTGTCAGGCCAGGAATGATACAGATCCAATGTAGCAATGTATGAAAACTCAATCATGTGTTACAAATTAAAGACTCCATCCTGCTTTAAAGTAATCAATGAATACAGAAAGCAAACAGGGCCCAGATAATAGAAATGAAGCTCATTTCCTAGGAAGTGCATCAACTCAATCAGTAAAAATTTCCCATACTAAGTACTTGATAACAAATTATGGGTCCAACTGTTCAGTATTAATGTAACCAAACTTATTAGATCTATGCTGTAATGTAACAACTTATATATGTGTGTGTGCGTGTGTTTAAAAAATCTGAGTGAGGCCATGATTGTTTAATGGAAGGCTCATTTACTTCCCATCTGTGTCACATGAATTTGTTTTATACATACGTCTGTTACATCACTTTTCTCCATCAGTTAGCAGTCTTTTAAAACCATCTTAAAATATACATTACTTTGTATTTTTCATTAAAGATACACTGTATATGTATTTTACCCAATGCACTTCTACATGCATTTAAATTTTATTATAATTTTAAGTTTATACGTTTTACATCTTATTTCATTGCTATTCATAAAGTCTATGTAATACATACAGTACATACAGTACAGTACTGTACGTACATATTCATACTATTCAATAAAATAAAATATTAACTTCCCCTGTAAATCAAATCAAATATTTTTTTCTTTTTAGATGTTTATTTCATCTTCCTAAAGATTTAATATTGTATCTGTTTGATAAGTCTATTCTCTCTTATCATTTTTCATTCTTAATTAGTAGCTTATCTCTTTTATGTCCTCTGCCTTCCCTTTCTTCCAGTTCTTTTATCCTTAATTATCCATATCGATGTTTATATTCCATCTTTTTTAATAGAATTTTATTATTGGGGACCACTCCTTTTCCACTTTCTCAGTTGTTTTGTTGTTCAATATATGTTTTAGTTTATTGTTATCTTTAATCTTTTAAATTTTAAACATTTAAATTTATCTCCGCATACATGTAGAGAGAGACAGTATGTAGGCATAATGTTTTTTTTAAATCAGGGATGAGATGAAACAATTGGAGGTGGGCACCAAACCACCCCAGAATACTGAGTCAGTAGATCTGCTTTCCTCAGCTCAAAAGAATATATGTCCAGAGCATGTAAGGGTGAATGCACGGAGGGTTTTGCAAGAGGCACAGCTTACAGTAGTCTGAAGTGGATAGTGGATAGTGACAGTAGGGGACCAGCAAGCCAGGATCAACTCAGAAGTTGAGAACTTGGCATCAGGAAACAAAAGTGGTCAGGCACAGATCCTTAAGAACACTAATCAGATTTCAGGGAGCAGACAACTTGGTGCTGTGTCAGACTGATTTGTGTGAATTGAACCCATGAATATATTCCCTTGGGATAATTGCTGCTCTCAGGCTCCACGTCTCTTGCAGAAGAATGAAGAGATTTAAAGGGGTAACTCTCTGTCCTAGAGCCTGGCACTCCATCACCTCTCTGCTATTTTGGATACACTACCTATGGTGATGAGCTATGTCAGTAAAATGTGAAACCCATGAGAATAAAGATGTTGGTCCTTTGATGGTATCCAGCCCAGGGGTCAGTATCTCTGGCAGTCATGGCTCAGAAAGCTCTGATTTGGGGTATGTGTGTTGGTATAGGGTTCCATGATTGGCAGAATGTGGCTTAGTATTAAGGCTCAAAAACATTGCCTCTGCAGTCTGTATCACTAGCCCTCCTGCTTCAGTTGACTTGTTTCCAGGTCATTGCTGGTAGTCTGGGTCATGAATGCTCTCACTGCTGTCATTAGTAAGGGGCTAAATAACCTTAACCTTAATCATACTCAGCTACTTTAATTTTCTGTGATGAAAATAGGCCAATTCTCATTCAGATTTTTTAGCCCTTACATGGAGAACCAAAGTGGTGAGTGGGGAGACCCTGAATCAAATCCTTTCTTACATCTAGGGATGTAAAGAATATTTACAAAATTGCTTGTGAGAAATGGTGTTTTGACATGTCTCAATATGACAGATTTTGTATATTTTTTCAGGTTTTTTTTTTGGGGGGGTGTATTTCAGGACTTTGGTATTTCAGGAAATTTTTTGCAAAAAAAAAAATAAAAAATCCTATGCACAAAACATGTTTTGTAAGAAAATACAATTTTGCAGAAATACAACTTGTTTTTGCAAAAATGTAATTTGCAGAAACACAATGTTTTTCTCCAACAATTTTTTGTGAAGTCTTTAAATGCAAAAAAGTAATCATTTTTTTCAAAATTAAAATTTTAAATTAAAAAGCTCCAATAATACCACCCAGAGGGGTGAAAAGGAAAAGGGAATGTACAACACAGTACACATATACATTGGCTAATGGAGTGCATCAAAGATTTTCGCAAGAAAATCAACCTGTGCCTAATAGATTATAGTAAAGCCTTTCATTGTGCAGATCATGAAAAATGATGGATTGCTCTAAAACAACCGGGTGTGCTACAACATTTGATTGTCCTGATGAATAACTTATACTGTAATCTGGACAAGATTTCACTATTAGGAGAGAATATGGAAAAACAGAATAGTTTCCAATTGGCAAGGGGATCAGAAAATACTGCATCCTATCTGTTTAATTATATGCAGAATATATGTTATGGAAAGCAGGATTAGTCTCAGAGAAGGAGGTCTGAAAATTTAGTGAAGGAACATCAACAATTTAAGACATGCAGATGAGACTATAAAATGGATACATTGATAGATGCCTAAAGTGATAACAAGGTAGTCTTCTCTCAGTTCCACACTTTTCTTGTAAATTTTTCTATGCTTATGATTATTTTCTGGGTCCCCCCAATGCTGTGCAGCATCTCAGGAGGAAACATGTTTTGCTGGCCTCCGGTGAATAGAGGGCATGAGAAAAGAAGCCATGGCACAAGCGCATGGCATGGAGAGCAGCGGAGAGAACCAGAGCCTTTATAAGCCCCTGCTGCCCCCTGCTCTTCCTCTTTCAGCATTTTTCATTGGCCCACCCTCCCCCCTCTGACACAGTGTTTGCTGATTGCTTATGGGCTAGGAAGGAATTTTTTAACATTTTTATTGTTTTTTTTTAAACCTTTCCTACACTGTCAAAAGAGGCTTATTAATTGGCTAAGGGTGGAGCCTTAACTACGTGGCCACTTGGCAGGTGGTAGGGGGGGAGAGAAAGTAGTAGTTCAGTGAGGACTGGGAGAGACCACTGCCCCCGCTGCTCCCACACTAGGTATCCCGCCCTCCTGTTTTCCTCTTCTCAAAGGAAAAACCTTAAATAGGTAATAGTTAATTAGAGTAGCCCATATTTTCACCCAAGTTATGTCCGTGATCTCATTATTTCATAGATTGGTCAGCAAATTTTATATCCCATCTTTTCTGTAGTCCTGGTACTTAAAGCAGTTCACCAGAATTAAACAAATACAAATAAAAACTTACATGAGTAAAAACATAGAAAACTTAAAATATAATGAACTACCAACAGAATGAAAGCAATTTTAAACACATCCACGAAAAAAGCAAGAAATACCAACAAAAGAACATATTAGTAATCAGTTCCCCAAAGTCCGTGGAAACTAAAAAGTCTTTATCTGCCACCAGAAGGATTTTAAAAGAGGTTGGGGAGCACAATCTATCCTTTTTAAAAAAGTAGTCACCAAGAAGGCATTCTCCCATATTTGTTTGTTGAATTTATACCCTGTCTTTCTCCCTATGAGGGTGGTGGGATGAAGAGAAGAACTTGCCTTGAAAATCATGAAATCTGCAGTCTCAAATGAGAAAATGTACTCCGACAAATAATTTGTATTAATACTGCCAGTCTTATTAATACTGGAGAACACCACATTTTTTCAAAGTGAGGTGAATTAGCACCAAAGTTAAAAACAGAAATTGTTAGATAGAGGGCAGAATCAAAAAGACAGCCACATTAAATGCAATGGTACAGCCATGTACAAACAAAGTTATGGTGGTGGGGTCCAGTGGCAGCTGGCAGCATACAGATCAACATGGAGACAAACTTTGGAAGAGCTATCCCAGGTGCTGAACCTAGTTTGGGGACAGAGTTCAGTACCCTGGATAGCTCCTTTTAAGTTCAGGCTACAACCCATCAGATTCACCATCTCACTGACATGGAGACCACTGATTTTTCCCACTTCTCCCTTCATACTCTATTGATGTAGGCACTCCTTCCCCAGCCTAACTGCAGTACTGCAGGTAAACTGAACTGGGGAGAAAATGCCTGAAACAGTGGAGTGAGGTAAGGTAAACTTGGAGAGTATTTTGTTGAAAGAAAGAGAGAAATCAAAGCCACTGGTGCTGGGGCTAGTGCAGAACCCACATGAACTGTAATAATTCCTTTGATTCTGCCTGTAAAAATTAAGAGGTAGGCCCTAAGACTTCAGTACCAGCATACAAATGTTCAGGGTGGTGTAAAACATGTGCTACCCTACCTATCACAGCAGTGCAAATCTTTCAAAATGGATTAAACACCATATTTTCCCCCATAGATCATATATTTCCATTTGCAATAAATGAATATATCTTAATTTTTAATGGCCTGCTCCCACCTCTACGGCCTTCCTCTGTAGGCCAAGACTCATTCTTTTTGTAGCAACTGTGCAGCTTTGATTCACTGTGGGATTTTTTAATTATTATATTTAATAAATGCATGCACAAAGAACAAAAGGCACAAAATGTTCCCTAACAAAAGACTATTCAGCCAAAAACAGAGTTCAGGAGAGGAAAAAAATAAACATTATATGGGATCCTTTATTACATTAGCTAATAATAACAACACACAATAACACACAAAGAATAAGAACTTGAATATGCTTGAGTCCATAAAATACAAGATCCATCAATGTCCCAATGCAACATCACAACATAGCAAAATAGGCTCTAAAATACAAACAAGAAAGACAAAACTGTCAGACACCAGTTATAAGCAACCATTCTAAAACATAATTAATTATTCTTCAGTTAAAAACTTTCCAAAGCCTCACTATCTATGACCATGGAGGAGAAGAAGCTATTTATGGATATTATCAGATATATATTTTTGGTGCTAGAGAATGAGGCCTTTCAGATATGGCTGCACTACACCTTCCACCATCCCTTACCCATTGGGTAAGATGGAAGAGAGCTGCAATGCAAAAAGGAATGGAGAAATAGACATTCCCCTCCTCCAGTATGCAGTGTTCACTTATTTCTTTTTCTCCTGAACTCTGTTTTTGGCTAACAACTAAACCTGCCTACTCATATATCAGTCACTTTGATTTGTTGGGGCTTACTATCAGTTAAGTGGGTACAGAATTGCAGTTATATTGTGTCTCTTGTTATTTCACTACATAATCTTTTTATTCTCTCACCTTTTGTTTTCGTTCTCATACAGACAGACATAAATGAATTATATTTTTTATTATATTTTTTATTGCTACATGACTTGGGCTTTTAAAGGAAAGGTGGAAGGCATATAAAACGGATAAAGTGAAGCATGATCATTAATACAGAACTACAACCCTTTCTGTTCAGTGAGGCTCACCCTCGTGTAGATCTGCACAGGATTATAGAATCAACCATTTCTTTAAAAATACTCCTGATATAAAACCATTTTTGATTACACAATCTCAGTTTACTTGATTAGCTGATCTGATTAGCTTAGTCAATTAGCTTGCTTCATCTACTCTTTATAGTTATAAATATTTCTCCTTGCTTTTCTTCCTCATAATTATCTTCTGGGTCTCATGTTCTAACTTCTTGAATAACCTTTAATACCTTTCCGAGTCTATGTACAACACTGGCTATTCTCCAGTAACAACATCTGTGTTCCCAGTGATAAATTCCATAATTTTGTTATTAACTGAACTACTTTGAAGGTTATTCCCCCCCCCCAAAAAAACACATTTCTGAATGCTGTTTGGTTTTGGTGTTTTACATCACCATCTTTTTCTTTTTCTGTTAATACTATCATTTCCCCCCCAGCATTTTCTTAATTTTAGTACATGTAAAATAAAACCCCATCTTAGTTCACTCTAGACTTTGCTTGTTTTGAGAAAAAGTTTAGGATGAAACATTGGCCACAAACTTGATTTCTTACCTTTTTAATGTCCACTGATATTTTTACATTGGCTACCTAGTTACATTTGACTAACTCAGCAGTGTCTCCTGACTTGACTGCCCCCACATCCACCTTAAGAGCCAGCAGCTGGATCAGGTGAAGGAGGTCCATTCAGCTTCCAGTCAGAGCACAAAATGAAGATTATGTTTTCACTCCCTCCTGTCAGTGAGAAAGGCTGTGACAAGGACTTGCAACAGGGGTCCTACCTCAGATTGTCACAGTCTCACTCATTGGTGGGAAGGAGATGGAAATATCAACCCCCCTTCATCCAATCTGGCTACTGGCTCTTGAGGTGGGCTGGGATGGTGTTTATGTACTTTTAATGTACTGCATAGTCTTATTGAAAACAGAGCAGTTACAGGTCCATGACTCTAGGTTATGAATCCATAGCTTCAATACCAAATGCCAGCCATCAATTTTTAAAAAAATATCACCTCTGTATTTCTTCCTTGTACAAAGAGGGTTAGGGAAGATAGCATAGCATTATTTTACATTTTATTTTTCCAAATTTGAGAGATCATAATTTGCCAAAATTGATTTGAGCTGAGTCGAACTCTTTCTTTATCAGAACACTTTTAACACCCCTAAAATCAGAGCTTACCTACACTGCCTTGCCAAACTTACTCAGACTGGTACACCCCCCCTTTAAGGTATTATGCAGTTTCCAGAGACATTGTGCAATCCTAAATAGGGTAGAGGTCTATATTTGATTGGCATTGTTTCAGGTGTGGAGCTCCATTGTTTGTCCCTCCCAGACCATCGAAGAGTCATTACCAGTGCCCAGAGGGTGAAAGGCAGAGGCCATGGCCACATCTGCCAATTGCACACAAGCCATAGGCTTTGTACTCACCACTCTAAGCACATGGGGCCTTTTGAACCCTCCAATAGAATAACATTCCCTCCCCAAATGTATTGCCTTCACTCCAGGTAACAGCCCCCAAGTTAGAAAAGGGCTATATATAAGGTGGAAAGGAAAAGAGCTTTCTCTCTCTTCCTCCACTTTCCCTTTCAGAAACTCTCCCCAGAGGACCTGTAAACTTTTTCTCATCAAAAGAGTGAGAAAATCCATGTATGTCTTAGTCTGTAGGCCCTTAAACTTAGCAACACCCGTGTAGCCCCCTTAGATTGGTCAAGAGTAGGGTTTTAGCACCCATGCTGTTTCCCTCCTCTTTTATTTTGAGAAACAGCTTAGGAATAGCTTGTATTGAATATAGACTTCTGTTGGTTTCTACTGCTATCTTTTTATGTCTTTTTAATAAATAAATAATTTTTTTTGCTGCAAAATACACTAGTCTTTGGTCTGATTTTTTTTACTTGGAGTCACTCTGGTTAATTGTCCATTTTTAAAACCTTTATCCTGTAAGGTTCTGCAGAGCATTAGGACTTTATCAGATGCACTAAATGTGGTGTCATAACAATGCCACATAAACGCAAAAGGGCACGCATACCAGATGATGTCACCCTTTTGCATTTATGTCTTTTCCTTAAGCCAATCTATTTTATTGACAGTCCAAGCCATCAATAGTTCGGCTGTGCTGTTGTTGTTTTTTTTACCGGCATAGCCAGCATATGTAACCTCATGTTTTCCCCCCCACGTACTTATCTCGTGAATGGCTGGACTGGCCAGAACACTTCCAGGTGAGATCATGACATCCAGGCAGGTGACACACTTTTTATTTACTTGGAAGTTTTTAAGTGTGTGTATGTGCTTGATGTAACTTTTTATGTTTTATTTTTAGTTTTATTTTTAAATTTCCTGCATGATGAAGTCTCATGGGCTTTCAAAGGAGGAAGGGCTTCATTCACTTCCTCTTCATTGTTGGGGAAGCCTTCTGCCGGGAGAGAAGGTAAGTGTGGTGGGGGGCCATTTTTTTTTGCTGGCATAAAAATTGATTTTTTTATGCCAACAAAAGAATGTTTAAAGGGGCTTGTCTGATAAAGTCATTAGTGTCTGGGAGAGCTTTCCCTCCGAAACCAGTAAATCCAGTGCACTGCTCTTAACAATGGATGGAATATTGAAAGACAGTGCACTGCCACCTAAATCAGAGGTGAGCACAGTGGTAGGGGCTACTTTTCACTCATGTGGCAGACCACATGCAATTTTTCAGCCCAGAATTGTTTAAAAATACATCCTGGAAGCAACCAGAAGTCTATTTCAGGTCCCTGCTTCTGGGTTTATGAGCCAATTGCCAGGAGTGTGGGGCCTGGGAAGTTGGGAGTGTCTTGAAGCCTAATGCTTCAGGTGCTTTAATGGGCATTTCCCCTCCCCCCGCCACAATATTTTAAACTGGTGCAGTGGGTTAAATGCTGTTACTGTAACCCACAACACTGTGAGTTTGATCCTACAGGGCTCCAAGGTTGAATCAGCCCTCACCCTTCTGTAGGTTAGTAAAATGAGTACCCAACTTGTTGAAAGTTGGGTAAGTACAAAACTATTTTACTACCGGTATATATTCACGCTGAACAAGTCTTGAAGAGAAACAATAATGCAGAAAGAATCACACAACCTGGAAACATCACCCAAGGAGACCTTCTGCTGTGCTTTCTGCAACTGGACTTTGTTTATCTTGGATTGGCCTTTTTAGTCATCAGTGCACTTGCAGAAAGTGCAGGATGAGACCTTCCTGAATTTTCTTTTGCGAAGAAAAGCCAGAGATATGGGGAACAGGCAGGGAGGGAGGAGGGGGTGGGCGAGCCCTGCAGCCTGGGCAGGATTTTTCTGGAGTAAAATTCTTTTTAAAAGGGGACATTAAAATGTTCATTAGAATAATAATAATAATAATAATAATAATAATAATAATAATATTTCTTACCTGCCTCTCCCTATGTATCCAGGCAGGGAACAACACAATAACACATAAACAAAGCACTGATTTTCCTGCGTGGCAGGGGGTTGGACTGGATGGCCCTTGTGGTCTCTTCCAACTCTACAATTCTATGATTCTATGATTCTATGAAAGCAATTAGCTAACACTAATTGTAAACTGCTTAGGAAGTGCTTTGCACTGATAAGCAGTATAGAAATATAAATGCTATTGCTAATGCTAATATTTTAAAGTTTTTGGAGGGTCTGTGGACTTTAGGGGGATCAGGGGAATTTGGGGACCACATAAGGGGATCTGAGGGCTGCATTCAGCCTATGGGGCACATTTCCCACTCTTCACTAGATGTATTCATGTACCTATCCAGTATTCAGACTATAATGGCAACAATGCATTGTATGACTGTTTTTTTATTTTTGTTTTTGCAGCAAGTCGCAAATTGGCTGCAGTTTCAATACCATTTCTTCTTAGTGAGGACAGCATCACCAAATGACCAATGAGATCTGACTATGGGGTGGTACCTCTAAAGACAAAGCTAATTCAGAGTAAGAGGAGTGCCTATTCACTGCTTGTACTTGTGAGTAAACTTTTGTTGTTTTCAGCAACATTGTTATGTAACAAATCATGGTGGTTTGCATGATGATGACATCATTACCAGGATGAAGAACTATTTTCCCAAACAAACCACTGTAGCTGAAACACAGCATGAAATAGGTTTGAGTTCGTTGGAGTCTTTTGGGAAACTTTTCATCTTTTCAAAAGTTTCCTTTCTATCACAAAAAAATGTTTGCTAAAGAACATTTGACTCAACCCTTGCAGTTGAATATGGATTTGAACCAGGTTTCCCATAAAGTTAGTATTGTAACCACAAGAGAACACTGAAATTCACCATCCTACAGGACCAGCCTTTCCCCAGTGGAAGTGTATGTGAAATCTTGCATCTCAAATTCCTTAAACTAGGAGTGGGGAAACTTGACCCTCCAGGTGTTTTAGACTCAAACACCTATAATCCTTTACCATTAGCTATTGGATACCATTGGCTTCTAGAACTGAAGCACCAAAGATATGGAGAACCAAAGTTCCACATCCCTGCTTCTATTATTGTTTTGTCAGTTCTTTATTCAGAGGACATAAAAAAAAATAGTTTCAAGAGGACCTTTTCCCAATAGCCTTTCTTGATATATTCTAAAAACATTCTTTAAATATTTTATTACATATTAAACTTTCAACACTGCAAGCTCATTTAATAATGGTATGATATGACTGTTATGCTCTGCTGTACATTTACAGCCTAATTATGAGCTCAGAATTGCATTTGAGATACTATGTTTTCCGGCTGAATATCCTCCTCCACCTTGTTGTAACACCTTTTTATTTGTATTCCAGAATTTCTATACTTAACGGGTATGTTTTACGCAGCTCTGTGCTGATCATATAGATTTTAATTTCCTAACTTTCCCCTTAAGGCTATTTCTGGTTTCCGTGTTATTAAAAAATGAAGTTTGCTGTGAAATTATAGCCTTATGGTATGATCCCCACAGGAGGATGCCAAGTTTAATTACATTATGGTCATTGCTACCTAGTTGCTGAACCACACTTATTTCCTCAATCAAACGTGTATGTTTAACTTACTTTTTTGTCAAGCAACTTTTTTCCTTGAGTCTTCCAGAGCTAGCTCTAAGAATGAGCAGTAAGATATTTGCTGTACATGTCCCTGGATAAAATAATAATTTAGGCTGCTATTGAGAGTAAATGTCACTGAACTCAGGGTTTACTTTTAAATACACAGGCAATCCTAATGATTCACACTGTTAGTGAAAAAGAAGACAGTTGTCCCTTCATATTCGCTAGGGTCTGGTTCCAGCACCCCCTGTGGATACCAAAATCTGTGAATACTCAAGTCCCATTATATGCTCTCTCTCTGGCTTTTCTTCGCAAATGAAGATTCAGGAAGGACTCATCCCGTGCCTTCTGCAAGTATGCTGATGACTAAAAAAGCCAATCTGAGATAAACAAGTCTGGTTGCAGAAAACACAGCAGAAAGTTTCCTTGGGTGATGTTTCCGGGTTATGATTGTTTCTGCGTTGTCGTTTCTCTTCAAGACTTGTTCGGCGTGAGTTCTCAAATAAGGCTGCAGCATTGTGGATAGTGCGTCTCCATGCCTCCTGATGTAAGGCCAGGGCGGACCATTTTTGGCGATCAATTTGGCCGAGCCTGAGATGTTGTTTCACGGAGTCCTTGTATCGCTTTTTTTGGAGCGCCTCTCTTATGCTGACCCATGGCAAGTTCACCGTAGAGTACTATTTTGGGGAGGCAATGGTCCTCCATCCTAGAAATGTGCCCTGCCCAGCGCAGCTGTGTTCTCAATATCATGGCCTCAATGCTGGTGATCCCTGCTTGCTCAAGGACAGCAACATAATATGCAATGGCATAGCAAAATGGTGTCCCTTATATAAGATGGCAAAATCAAGGTTTGCTTTTTGGATTATTATTTTTTAAGAATATTTTCAAGCTGTGAATATTTAAATCAGTGGATATCAAATCTGTGGATATGGAGGAACAACTGTACAGTCAGTGTTCTGTATCCATAGATTCTGCATCCATGGATTCAACTATCCATGCTGGAAAATATTCAATTTTTTAAAAAAACCAAAAAGCAAACCTTGATTTTGCCATTTTATATAAGGGACACCATTGTACTATGCCATTGTATATAATGGGATTTGAGCATCCAGAGATTTAGCTATCCACGGGGTGGTGGTCCTGGAGCCAAACCACTGTATTATGAAATGGGGGTATCTGTAATGTTATGAAGACACTGGTAAACTAGGGCTGATTAATGCAAGTAATCACACCGAAAGTTCAAAGACGGCCATACTATGTTGTGAAATGGTGAGATGGCTCTCACATGTAGCCAGATCTATACTGCGTTATACAGGAGATGGAAAATTCCTACTTCCCCTATTATGGGCTGAAAAACTGAAATAGCCATGGCACAGTGAAATTTGATCAACTGCTTTGTCTCCTAGCGAACCTTAATATGATTTGAAATCTGTTAGTTGCTGTTGTACCTTGACTCACACAGTCCCAAATTTGCCTTCAGTCAACTTACGTTGGCACATACATAGGCTCAGTTGCACTAATGTTCATTAATGTTACTTAGAACTGTTACAGTGTTTTAAATGAGGATTAGAATGCACACATCATCACTCACAAGCAAGGATTGAATTTGTGGGGAAAATATTTGCCCTTTTCTGAGTCCCTTTAAACACTTTAAAACTCTGCAGGGAAACATACTTCTGAGCAAACATTCACAAAGCTTCTCTGTGCAGTTATCAGAATGAATTGCAGAATCAACAGACTTCATGTATACCTCTTTAGTATATATTGGTAATTTCATATTATCAGGGTTACAGTACCTTAATCAGTACTTTTGTTCATTTCTTGTGCTTAGAATATCTAGAACATTTATGACCTTAGAAAACAGAAATGGAAACATCTTTCCCATATAATTATTGTATAACATATAGTAACTGGCAGTCAGGACTAACAAGTGAGTACTGGTAGAAATAGAGTAACTTGTTAATTTGTGGCAAACAATCTTAAAAAAGAAACCCAAATATTATAGCAGTCTTTGATTTTAAAGGAACCTGCAGAGTGTACTTTGTTTTCTATGTCCTTTTCTTTATAGTTCTGCTTTTTTAAAAAACAAGAACATAAATTTAGCTCCTCACCATTCCCAGGATTTGTCTATACTGGGAAAAAAAAAAAAAGGAAAAGGAAAAGGAAAAGAAAAATCAGACTCACTCCGAATTTGGTTCTGGCAGTCCAGTCAACATATTGTTACTTCCAAGGGGCAACCACATTTTTTTGCCCTTAACCTGACTTTGATCCAAACTAAGCAAAATCAGAGGGAACTCCTGAGTTCACCAGAAACTCCAGAGTGACCTTGGATTCTTTTCCTGTTTGGACAGTTCAATCAGGTTTGATTCAGCTTGATCTAGTTGACCACGTGCAAACACTGTGCCACACCCTCTGCTGAGCATCACAGAGAAGGGGATGGATCCCTGTCAGAGCCACTGCTGCCTCTTCCTCACTAACCAAGGAGCTCTCTGGAAGGTCTGCCTGCTGCGCTATAACTTCTGCTGAGGTCAGAACGGGCTGCCTGTGTGATTAACAAGGAAGGAGGGGAGAGTGACCCTCTCTGTTTATCATATGTCTGGGTGCCTCATTCTGCCCTCAGCAGAAGTGATGCTGTTGACCAAGCCATCGCAGGGAGCTGCTTGGCCAGACAGGTGGTGGTGGCAGCCCTGAAAACATGGGACAGGCCAGTGGGGCACCAGCAGATGCACCATCACACCAGATTCAGTGTGTGCACACAGCTGCCATTGTGCATAATGCTCCGAACTGGCCCTGGATTAAAAGGCCAGTGTAGATGAAATGTCAGTGAAACAATAAAAAGATAGTTCCATAGGTATAAACATGGAGCCGTCCAACCAAATACAGAAATAGGGCATGGGGCATGACTTTAACACAAGGGGAACGAACGCACAGGTAAAGAATTGAGAATCTTCCTATCCATCTATGCTTAAGCTTCTTGCCCCAAATGCTTTATTTCTAAACTGAGTTCCAATGCTATACACCAAATCACCTGGTTGAAAAACTGCATGAGGAGAGTAGTAAGTGGCAGGTGTTGGGAGGGAAATACCAATTCAAAGAAATAATGAAAGAAGAAATAAAACAAAAACCAAGGTACTCAGGTTCAAGCAATTTGGTGAGAATGAGCAAACACCTGTTTAACACTTTTTTTTTCTTCAGCTGCTTACTGGAAATGTAAGTTCTCTTAGAAAACAATATAAAATCTGTTCCCAAAGTTGGTTGTGGCAATCAGAACGTATTTATTTGATGGGAACCAGAGGTTAACTCTATGCACAATAGATCTGAGTTGCTATTCAAATTGTTCTTTTTCTTCTCTCTGAGCAGGCATGCTGTGTAATATTCTTCCCTAGATTTTAAAGAGTACTACAGACATGGTATTTGCCCTTAGACAACTGCAAGAAAAATGTAGGGAGAAGAACAAGGGTCTCTATGTAACATTTGTCAACCTCACCAAAGCCTTCGACACTGTAAGTAGAAAAGGTCTGTGGCAGATCCAGGAAAGACTAGGATGTCCTCCCAAATTCCTTAAAATGATTATCTTGCTACATGAGGGCCAGCATGGTCAAGTCAGATATGGCGATGCTCTTTCAGAGCCCTTTCTAATAACTAATGGAGTGAAGCAAGGTTGTGTTCTTGCACCAACTTTATTTATAATCTTCTTTAGCATGATGCTCCAAAGGGCTATGGCAGAGCTTGAAGAAGACGGCGGCATCTATACATGTTACCGTACTGACGGTAGCTTGTTTAACTTAAGCCGTCTGAGGGCTCACACTAAGACTCTAAACTATCTAGTCCATGAGCTGCTCTTCGCCGATGATGCTGCCCTTGTTGCCCACACAGAAGCAGCTCTGCAGCGCCTAACATCCTACTTTGCAACAGCTGCAGAGCTGTTTGGGCTGGAAGTCAACCTGAAGAAAACAGAAGTTCGTTACCAGCCTGCACTACAGGACAAACACCACCATCCCCACATGTTTATCTCGGATTGGCCTTTTTAGTCATCAGCGTGCTTGCAAAAAGCATGGGATGTGTCCTTCCTGAATCTTCATTTGCGAAGTAAAGAGAGAGACTAATGATGTAAGGTTAGGGTGGAAAGGTTGGGAAACTTGCTGCACACGTCAAGCCTCTCCCCATGATTGAGAATCCCGACCAAGAAGAATTCCCAGTCACAAGAGTTGCTGACATACTGCAGAAATAATGCAGCTTGACACGGCTTTAACTATCATGGCTCCATCCTATGGAATCCTGGGATTTGCAGTTTGTTGTGGCATCAGAGCTCTCGACAGAGAAGGCTAAATCACTTACAACCTCTCTCTGGCTTTTCTTCGCAAACGAAGATTCAGGGAGGACTCATCCCGTGCTTTTTGCAAGCACGCTGATGACTAAAAAGGCCAATCAGAGATAAACAAGTCCGGTTGCACAAAGCATAGCAGAAGGTCTCTTTGGGTGATGTTTCCAGGTTGTGATTCTTTCTGCGTTGTCATTTCTCTTCAAGACTTGTTCAGTGTCAGTTCTCAAATAAGCCTGCAGCATTGTGGATAGTGCGTCTCCATGCCTCCCGATGTGAGGCCAGGACGGACCATTGTTGGTGATCAATTTGGCCAAGCCTGAGATGTTGTTTCAGGGAGTCCTTGTATTGCTTTTTTGGAGTGCCCCTCTTATGCTGACCCTTGGTGAGTTCACCGTAGAGTACTGTTTTTGGGAGGTGATGGTCCTCCATCCTAGAAACGTGCCCTGCCCAGTGCAGCTGTGTTCTTAATATCATGGCCTCAATGCTGGTGATCCCTGCTTGCTCAAGGACAGCAACATTCGTCACATAGTCAGTCCAGTACATATTTAGGATTGTGCATATACAGCAGTGATGAAAGCGTTCGAGGAGTTGTAAGTGGTGGTGATAGGTGACCAATGTTTCAGACCCATAAAGGAGAATAGACAGTACAATGGCTCTATACACACTGATTTTTGTGCTTTGCCTCAGGTGTTTATTACTCCAGACTCTTTTGTAAAGTCTTCCAAATGCGCTATATGCCTTTGCTAAGACCTACCAGGCAGCCAGCCAGCCAGCCAGCCAGAAGACTCTGCAGGGCTGTGAGGAAGCTTCCTTCCCCTTTACACCAGGGTAAGGGCAGCTGAGGCAGCAGGGAGTTGGGGTGTGGCCAGGAGGGGCTGACCTTAAAAGTCACTCCACCACCCCCACCCCAGGAAGACCTACCAGCCAGCCAGCCAGCCAGAAGACTCTGCAGGGCTGTGAGGAAGCTTCCTTCCCCTTTACACTGGGGTAAGGGCAGCTGAGGCAGCAGGGAGTTGGGGTGTGGCCAGGAGGGGCTGACCTTAAAAGTCACTCCACCACCCCCACCCCAGGAACACCTACCAGCAAGCCAGCCAGCCAGCCAGAGAAGACTCCAGAGGACTGCAAGGAAGTCTTCCTTCCCCTTTACACCAGG
The DNA here is from genome assembly GCA_030847615.1 of Gambelia wislizenii. Taxonomy (NCBI): domain Eukaryota; kingdom Metazoa; phylum Chordata; class Lepidosauria; order Squamata; family Crotaphytidae; genus Gambelia; species Gambelia wislizenii. The sequence goes on along the minus strand of JAUMIR010000005.1, from coordinate 60,504,435 downwards.
CTAAGGGCAGCTGAGCAGGGAGTTGGGGTGTGGCCAGGAGTGGCTGGCCTTAAAAGTCACTCCACCACCCCACCCCAGGAATACCTACCAGGGGCCGGGAATGATCTGGGAGCGGGAATTGAGGTTGTGTGGGGGAAGGGAAGGTATGGCGGCAACAGAGTGAAAAATTGTTACAAAAGAAGGCAGGATCGATGTTTAATACCTATCCTGCCTTCAGTTCACTCTGTTTCCCAGAATAAATTGGAGAGCGCACCAACCATTCCACAGACCCTTACTCTGCTCCTTTGCAATGCCAGGTCGGTTAAAAACAAGACACATATTATCCATGACCTCTTATTGGATGAGGCTGCCGACCTGGCATGCTTTACGGAGACCTGGCTGGGAGAGGCCAGTGCTGCGACTTGGGCGCAGGCACTCCCGGCCGGGTACTCAGTTAGTGAGCAGGTAAGGAAAAGTGGGCGGGGGGGCGGAGTAGCTCTGGTTCATAAAAACAATCTAACCTTGACCAGGAAGCCTATCCGGAACACAGTCCACATCGAGTGTATGTACCTAAGCCTGAGGTCCAGGGATAGCTTAGGGATTCTGTTAGTATACCGGCCACCCCGTTGTCTAACAGACTCCCTAACCGAGCTAACACAGCTGGTCTCAGAGTTGCTGCTGGAGTCACCCAGACTTTTAGTTCTTGGCGACTTCAACATCCCACTCAAGACCAGCTTGCTAAATCTAACGGGCGCAGCTCAGGAGTTCATGCAATCCATGACAAACATGGGCCTATCCCAATTGGTTGTCGGGCCTACTCACTGTGCAGGTCATACCCTCGATGCGGCCTTTAGTACGGAACAGGAATATCCGTGGGCAGAGGTGATTGAAACCTCCGCATTGTCATGGACGGATCATTTCCTGGCCAGATGGAGCTAAGAGCCACTGTCTGCCCCACCGGGGGTGGTGGACCCATTAGAATGGTCCGCCCTCGAAGGCTAATGGAACCAATTGGATTCCAGAAAGCCTTGGAGGGTTTAATGGTTGGTAACGCCGGTGATTCTGTTGAAGCTTTGGTTAATATTTGGAACACCGACCTCACCAAGGCTATTGACACAATTGCTCCCAAGCGTCCTTTCCAGCCTGCTCCTAACCGTAAGCCCTGGTACTCAGAGGAGCTTAGGAAAATGAAGCAGGCTGGACAACGACTAGAGTGCACCTGGCGGAAGACTCGACTCTTAGCCGACAAGACTCGTCATAGGAATTTCCTTAATTCTTATCGAGAGGCGATACGTGCAGCGCAGAAGTCTTTCTCCGCTGCACGTATTGCATCTGCAGAGTCCCGTCCAGCAGAACTGTTTAGGGTGGTGGGGGAGCTGACGCAGATTCCACCTGCGCAGAACCCCTTACTCAACCCGACAACGGCCTGCTGTGATGCATTTAACATCCACTTTGCAGATAAAATCTCTCGGATAAGAGCCGACTTAGATGCCAGTGTTATGACTGAATCTATAGACGAGGTGTCCAGCAACTCCGTTGATGAAATTTTATTGGATCAGCTTCAATCTGTAAGTACCGGTGACGTGGACAAGCTCCTTGGTAGAGTGAGGAAAACGACCTGTCCCCTCGATCCCTGTCCATCTTGGCTGGCCACCCAAGGGGGAGACGCATCGAGAGTACTCCTTAGGGATATTATCAATGCGTCCTTCAGGGAGGGGTTCGTTCCACCCTGTCTGAAGGAAGCGGCAGTTAAGCCACTCCTGAAAAAGCCTTCCCTGGACCCCTTGGACAAGAACAACTATAGGCCAGTCTCTTTGCTGCCTTTTCTAAGCAAAGTGATTGAGAGGGCGGTCGCGTCCCAACTCCAAGCTGTCTTGGATGAAACCGATTATCTAGATCCATTTCAAACTGGCTTTAGGATGGGTTATGGAGTGGAGACTGCCATGGTTGCTCTGGCTGATGACCTCCGCTTGGGTATCGACAGGGGTAGTGCGACCCTGTTGGTGCTCCTGGACCTCTCAGCAGCCTTTGATACAATAGACCATTCCATCCTCTTGGAACGCCTGAGGGAGTTAGGAATCGGAGGCACTGCCTTGCAGTGGTTCCGTTCCTTCCTCTCGGGCAGATCCCAGAGGGTGAGGCTTGGGGACAGTTGCTCTACTAGAATAGAGCTTAACTGTGGCGTTCCTTAGGGTGCCATCCTGTCCCCAATGCTATTTAACATCTATATGAAGCCGCTGGGAGAGGTCATTCGGAGGCATGGAATGCGGTGTCATCAGTATGCGGATGACACCCAGATATACTTCTCCATGTCTCGGTCATCAGCTTCGACTTCAGATGGCGTCTCTCCTCTGAATGATTGTCTTAAAGCAGTAATGGACTGGATGAGGAAAAACAAATTGAGACTGAATCCAGACAAAACGGAGGTACTAACAGTTACAGGCCCAAAACCAGGTCTGGGAATGCAAACTCCAATCCTGGATGGAACTACACTCTCCTCCAAGGATTGTGTTTGCAGTCTGGGGGTGCTCCTGGACCCGTCGCTCCAGATGACTAATCAGGTAAATGCAACGGTCAGGAGTGCCTGTTATCAACTTCGGCTGGTACGCCAGCTGCACCCTTTCCTGGAAACTAGGGACCTTGAAACTGTGGTACATGCACTGGTAACCTCCCGTCTGGATTTCTGTAATGCGCTCTACATGGGGCTACCCTTGTGCTTGACTCGGAAACTTCAACTAGTCCAGAACATGGCAGCCAGGTTGATTTCTGGCGTTCCCAGAAGAGAGCATATAACACCGGTGCTAAAAGCTCTCCACTGGCTGCCTATTAGTTTCCGGGCACAGTACAAGGTGTTGGTTATGACCTTTAAAGCCCTACATGGCTTGGGTCCAACTTATCTCCGGGACCGCCTCCTTCCGTATGACCCTCCCCGCACACTTCGGTCCTCTGGGAGGAATATGTTACAGCCTATGAAAACAAGGCTGTCAGTGACCTCCCAGAGGGCCTTTTCTGCTGCTGCTCCCAGATTATGGAATGGCCTGCCGGACGAGATCCGTCTTATTGCCACCTTAGACAGCTTTAAAAAAGCTGTCAAGACGGATCTTTTCCGGCAGGCCTTTCCTGAATAATTATCCCGGCCCAAGACTCAGCTGCCCTTTCTAGGCTACGATTGTATGTTTTAAAAAAATTTTCTTCTAATTTATATATATTTTAATTAATGCATGTTTTTAATCCTTTGTAATTTAATATTATTTTAAGGGGTGGGTGGGCTAGGGTATTGTGAGTATGGGGTTTTTATATTGTAAGCCGCCCCGATTGCGTTGCAGAGGGGCGGGATATAAATAAAATTTTACTATTATTATTATTTATAATCTGTGATCGATCTCTTTGTCAATCTTGGCATCTGAGGAGATGATGCTTCCCAGGTAGGTGAACTGCTGAATGGACTTGAGCACAGATTTGCCGACGGCAATGTGGGGATGGTGGTGTTCGTCCTGTGGTGCAGGCTGGTAAAGAACTTCCGTTTTCTTCAGGTTGACTTCCAGCCCAAACAGCTCTGCAGCTGTTGCAAAGCAGGATGTTAGGTGCTGCAGAGCTGCTTCTGTGTGGGCAACAAGGGAAGCATCATCAGCGAAGAGCATCTCTCGGACTAGATAGTTTAGAGTCTTAGTGTGAGCCCTCAGACGGCTTAGGTTAAACAAGCTACCATCAGTACGGTAACGTATATAGATGCTGTCTTTTTCTTTGAACTCTGCCGTAGCCCTTTGGAGCATCATGCTGAAGAAGACTGTAAATAAAGTTGGAGCAAGAACACAACCTTGCTTCACTCCATTAGTTATTAGAAAGGGCTCTGAAAGAGCATCGCCATATCTGACTTGACCACGCTGGCCTTGTGTAGCAAGATAATCATTTTAAGGAATTTGGGGGGACATCCTAGTCTTTCCAGGATCTGCCACAGTCCTTTTCTACTCACAGTGTCGAAGGCTTTGGTGAGGTCAAGAAATGTTACATAGATACCCTTGTTCTGCTCTCTACATTTCTTTTGCAGTTGTCTAAGGGGAAATACCATATCTGTAGTACTCTTATTGGCTCTAAAGCCACATTGGCTTTTAGGAAGAAATTCTTCTGCCATAGCAGGAACTATTCTGTTCAGGAGTACCCTTGCAAGGATTTTTCCAGCAATAGAGAGCAGTGTTATGCCTCGATAGTTTGAGCAATTGGATTTTGCTCCTTTTTTTTTTCTTGTACCGGGTTATGATGACTGCATCTCAGAGATCTGATGGCAGTTCCCCTTTTCCCCAGCAATTCACAAAAGTTTGTGGAATTTATCGTGGGGTACATGACCTCCGTGTTTCCAAACTTCAGGTGGGATTCCATGAATCCCAGCTGCCTTGCCATTTTTCATTTGCTGTATGGCCTTAAGGGTCTCTTCCAAAGTGGGGGCTATGTCTAATTCATTTTTCATTGGTTTTTGTATCATATGTTGGATAGCTGAGCCTTGTACTACTTGGTTGGCACTAAAGAGACTTTGAAAATGTTCAGCCCATTGATTCAGGATGGAAGCTTTATCAGTAATTAATGTTTGACCATCTGTAGTGTATAAGGAGCTTTGGACCTGATAAGTAGGTCCAAACACTGCTTTAAGAGCTTCATAAAATCCTCTAAGACAATTAAACAATGTATAAAGTTAAAACCATTGGAAGTAATTAAAATATGATATGCCTTTTCCCACTCTGATATTGTTAGAGATTGGGCCACATTGCTCTGTTAATGAAAAAAAAAACACCTCTTCTAAGAGAGAAGTCCTGGATAAAGCATACAGCAATGCAGACAGGAAGAACTTGCTGGTTTGGTGAGAGTATATTAGTTGCTGTTCCCTCTTCCCCCTAAATAACTTCATGCTCTTAGTCTGAAGGTTACTTAACAGTTGAGAATATTGTTTCTGTTCTTACTAAGGCCATTTACTACATAACTGATAATTAGCTAATATCATTAAAAATTGCAGTTCAGCTTCTGAATTTTATCCCATGCAAAAGGAGACAGATCAAGTTGTAAAAAAATCTGATCAAATAAGAAATAAAATGTATATTTAAATTAAAAACAAATGGCAACAAGATCCCATGGATCACATACCCATTTTTCCAAATTACATTAAATAGTGAACATTGGTTTAATGGAAATATAAAATATTTTTCAAAAACACAAATAGGAAAAATATGAAAGCGTCTGCAGAGAAATATACACATACTATATACAGTTGACTAAGTGACTTCAGCATTCTGTTGGCATTATTTTTATATTTGTTCTTTCAACTAGAGAAGGGAAACATGAATTCTTCTCAGCCTACCTCAGCTTAGAGCTCTCCAGATGTGTTAGACTATAACTCACATCATCCCAAGACAGTATGATCTTTGGGCTGATGGAAGCTGTAGTCCAACACAACTGAAAGGCACTGGGGTTGCAAATATTGACTCCTGCTTAGCCATGACCAGATTTCTGAGCTATATTCTCTCATTTGACATTAGAAAAATGATGGATATGGTGACTAGAATGGTTAAAAAATTGCTACTAGGTTTGGCCTTTCAAAAAACATATTGCAACCTGGTAGAGGTTGGGGGGAAAGTCAGAGCAGAAGTCATATTTACCAAGTGAGAATTTATCACACTGTATACATAGCCACTAGATAAGCTGTCTATCTGGGCACGTGTACCCACACCTGCATGGGAACTGTTCATTCATGGTTCCCTGGAGTGATGAAAGGGTAGAAAAGACTCCCATGGTTGGCTTCATCCAGATGCTTCCATTCACAACAACACACATCACAGCCACACAGAATCACACTGTGGAGAAATACACCCCACAGCACTGCAGGCATCTCTATTTATTTATTTGACAAGCAGGGTTTTCAAATTTCAGGGCCTAGCCCTGACTTTCAGGGCATCAACCCTCTTCTACAGTCCTTAGGCTGAGTGAGGGAGGAATGTCAGGTAAAGAGCATTGCCTTGAAAGGGGTGTGTGTGTATTCTTCATTTGATATTTTTCATTTGGATGGTATAGTCTGTGAAACCGTGGTAGAGGTTTAATACACTGTGCTAAATGACATCACCAAGAACCACTCCTTGTGTCATCACAAGGGTTTATCCCAAGGTCTCAGGATTTGGTGATGAAATCTCAATGTCTGGAAAAGATTAACCTGGCAAACCTACTGCTAACTGGTATGGAAATATGTACTGTCTTTGCTTCCTCTGATCAACTACAGACATGTGGTCAGTTCTCTTAAGAAATTTACAAGAATGTAAAAATGTCCAATAAGGATCTTACTGGTACACCCACAGAAAGTTACTGCTTGGAAGATTGTCACCTATTTTCACCTCACAGAGGATCTTCTTATATGGTCAGCAGGGGATCTCTTTATATGGCCAATCTTATGCCTGCTTACTCAGAAGTAAGTCTACTTCCTTCAATGGACCTTACTCTTTACGAAGTGTGATTAAAAGTACAGCCATTATCATTCACAGTGTAGAACAGTGTCTAGTGAGATCGACAAATAACATCATTTTGTCTACATTTTACTTGGACAATGCAAAGTAGGCATTACCGTACTTATATAGTAGTCACAAAGATGACTGTGGAGTGTAACTGAGATTCCTTAAAAATAAACTACTTTAAAGGAATCCCTTAGATCAATTTTTTTCCTGATATTTGAGGACATCCATTTGGTTGATGATGTCTATGCTTTTTCATCAGCATGCTGACAAAACATATTGAAGAAGCAATATAGTTATGTAATATGTGTCTCATTACCTGAGTCTTTTGTGCTTAACATTGTCTGTGCTAACTTTTGATGCAGAATCCCAGGATATAACTAGTAGACTTCACACACATACTTCTTTCTTTTAGCTACGTTTTGAAAATGACATCTGATTTCATTGTTTTTGAAAATTTCTAAGTACAAAAATGCCTCATCTTACAATGAATGATGGCAGAAGAGTTTTGAAACACTTTTAAAATTGGTAAGTGCTCAAAAACAAGTTGTACACACAACAAAACTGAAACACGGATTATCTAGCACTGTGTGTGGGATGCAGTTCTAATTCATACAGTGCACAAAAAGGAAGCTGGCAGTCTTCATCATACTACACACATCTTCATAATAACAGGGTATGAGGCATACAATTTCAAGGAACACCCACAATGAAAACTATACCTTCCAAACAGAGACTTGTTTTGGAGCAAGTTCAGTTAATTGGCACCATGGGATTCCTCTTGAGGAAACACAGAACATTAAACCTACACATGTGCATGTAAAATGATAAAGTATCATCTTCGTTCCCCTCTAGGTTCCTCTAACCTAGGATACTGGGCCCAAAATCAACAAAGACAAAAATGTCTTTAGTGTAAACAGACCGCCCGGATGTTATTGCAGTGTTCCACAACCACCAGCATACGTTAGAGTTATCTTCTTCAGATCTATAGGTCTCTATAGCACTTGGGTGTGTTCTATTGATGGTTAACAGTACTGCATTTTTTAAGCTGGTTCCTGCTTAATTGGGATTAGATATGGAAACTATTTCCTTACTGACTTTTAAAAAGAAGTGATAAGTGAGTCAAGTACCGCAGTTACAGTGCTATACTTCCTCCCCAAAAAACATATACTAGCTGTACTCAGAAATCATTAAAAGCTGCATTAAGTTGTTCAAAATAGGTAATTGTGACAATTTATACAGGATTTCATAGGTATTCGTGAACGGAATGTGAATAATACTAAAGCCAAGGGAAGAATTCCCGTTTACTTACGATTTAGTAGCTTAAAATACATTTTTTTAAATTTTTATAGATGACAGAGCTATATTGTGAATCCTAATCACCACTAACATCCTTACCAAATGTGGCTTCTCTACTACTTCTTCAAGTAGATGAGTCTTGAAGTAAGAAAAGTGGAACATTGTGGCCAGATTAGAGCAGAGCCAACCTAAGTCCATCTAGTCCAGCATCTCTTCTCCCACAATTATTTACTAATAAAGTAAATGTATATTCCACCTTGTACCTAAAGATTTTAAGATGATTTCCAAACCCTGAAACAAGCAAGTAAAACAACAATGAAAGAAGAATACAAAAATTTACCCAGATAATAACAAAGCAGAAGCAACTGGAAATCTTTCAAGCACAGCATGAGACTACAGGTTGTCCCCCTGTATCTGTGGGAATACATTCCCAGACTTATCATGGATACGTGAAACCATGGATAATAGCAAATCCTATTGGAATGAATGACTTCCGGCCCAACTTCCAGTGGAAGCATATTACAAAATTGTGCTGGAGGACCTAGAAAATGCTTGGAGATGACATATTTTTTCAGATGTGAATAAGTGAAACCTGTGCAATGTCACTACCCCTAGTGTGCAAGAACAGTCAGGGAATCCCATATATGGCTCCATTCTTCTGGCCACTGATCAAGAATAGGTCTGCCTGCAGGCATGTTCCAACTGCCTTTGAACACCCAGCAGAGAAGGAAGTAGGCATGGAAATTGCTTCTATGCTGGATGCACAAGAACAGCTGGAACATGTCTGTATGCAGCCCCATACCTGATCAGTGTCATGCCTTAAAGTCAGGGAATGGAGCCATGCTCAAAGCCATGGAGCTGCCCTCATCCAGTATGCTAGTGGAGATTCCACCAGTGTGTTGTTTGACTAGCTCTTCCTATGGCTTTTCAGTCCTCCTAATAATTGCAGCCATGTTCAGAATTTACAGAGAATATGGCTTTGACCCACAAGGCCACCATTATATATAACTATGTTTATCATTCCAGGGATTTGGCAGAGCCAAAGATGGTATGGCAAAATTGTAATCATAATTAAACAGGCATTCTTCCCTTGGCTTTGATATTACAGTGGGCCCTTGGTATCCTCTGGGGTTTGGTTCCAGCCCCCCCCCCCGGATACCAAAATCTCTGGATGCTCAAGCCTCCTTATATACAATGGCATTGTATATAAATCCTATATAAAATGGCAAAATCAGTGTTTGCTTCTTGGAATTTATTATTGGAATTTATTTTTTTTTTTGGAATATTTTCAAGCCATGGATAGCAGAATTAATGGATGCCAAATCTGTGGATACAGAGGGCTGACTGTACTGTATTCACATTCTGTTCACTAACAACTGTGAAAGTGTTTGGCAAAATTTGCACAGATTTTGAGCAAAGTAATGTTTAAAATTTCACAACAAAGACTTTTTATTATATGTGGAGCAAGAAATGCCAGATGTCCAAGCTGGATTCAGAAACGGAAGAGGCACTACAAGTACAAATATATGTTGGATAATGGAGCACACCAAAGAATTTCAGAAGAAAATCAGGCTGTGCTTTATTATTGTTGTTGTTGTTGTGTACCTTCAAATCATTTCTGACTTATGGCAAATCTGTGGTGAACTTATCATGGTGTTTTTTGCCTTTGTCTGAGGCTGAGAGGTATGATTTGCCCATTACAGAAAATGGGTTTCCATAGCTGAACAGGGATTCAAACCCTGGACTCCCAGTGTTCTAGTTTAACACTCAAACCACTGCACAGATGATTTACATAGCTTTAAAGTGGATGATGATGATGACAGTGAAGTAGTCAAATACCTCCTATACCTTGACTCAGTCATAAATCAAAATAGATACTGTAGTCAAGAAATCAGAAGACTGGGACTTGGAAGGGCAGCTCTGAAGAAACTAGATACTGTAAGATCCTCAAGTGTAAAGATGTATCACTGAATACCAAAGTCAGGATTGTCCATGCCATTGTATTACAAATTTTGTTGTGAAAGCTCAATAGTGAAGAAAGCTGATAGGAAGAAAAATCAAGTCATTTGAAATGTGGTGCTGAGAAGAGTTCTTTGGATACCATGGACTGCCCAAATGACCTATCAATAAATGGGTCCAAGAGCAAATATATCCTGAAGCCAAAATGACCAAACCTGAGGCTATTTTACTTTGGGTATGTCATGAAATGGCATGACTCATTGGAAAAGATGATGACGGTTGGTCAAACAAGAGGTAGCAGGAAAAGAGGAAGACCACATTACAGGGGGGATAAACTTAGTCAAGGAAACCATAGACCCAAATTTGCAGGACCTAAGCAGGACTATTGATGACAGGCTGTCTTGGAGGTCTTTCATTGATAAGATCATCATAAGTTGACACCAATTTGGTGGCAATTAACAACAAGGTGGCTTCAGTTGGTGCTGAAGTGGCTATAGAACTGTTAACAATTTTGTTTATTGTTGTTCTTGGCAACTACTGTTGTGATGTGGGAAGCATTAGATCATGTGAGGGGGACAGAGGTATACTATATATCTAGGAAGATTTGACACACCAGTGCCTCACTTGAACATAAATACCTTTAAATTATGGTGTTCTTCATGGCATTCATACCATGACATGAGAAGCCGTGTGAATGAAAACTATAACATTAGAAGCTGTTGATGCTATTAATGGTTCTACAAAGGCAAAAGTACAGTACTTCAGCCTTGCACATCTGATATATAAGAATCATACACTCTGCCACAGAGTAAGACTGGAGTGAGCAACTTTTGGCTCTCCAGATATTGCTGGACTACAACACCCATAATCCCTTATCATAGGTTGTCCTGGGTATGGGTAATGGGAGTTGCAATCTGTGATATCTGGAAGGCCAAAAATTTCCATCTTTGGATCCAGATAGCAAAAGAAGCTTAATCTTGCAGAAGGAGGTGTTTCTTAATCTATCTGCACAGAAAGCTACTCAATATGACAACAGTTTCAGTATATTTAACAGAGGAACCAGTAGGAGGAAAAACCTCAACATAATCTGTCTCTTTGCCTATTTTGCATGGGTAACTTTCCTCTTGGAAGTAACAGCTAGGAAGGAAATGCATCAATTATGCTCTAATTGGCATGGAAAACAGAAGGGATTGTGCTAATTTTCTATGGTACATATCCATTTCAGGCTTCATACTTGATTCATTTTGGGACACTTTACACAGGACAGGTGTTTTATTCACATTTACATACATAGTAATGTATGTAAATACATAGTATGTAAATTACATACATAACAAACATAGTAAATTCTGGAGAGGAACACCTGAAGAGGAGAGGCAAGCATGCAGCAGCACAGGCTGAGAACCTCTGGTCTCTGGCACAAGTTCATTGGCTATATTTGTGTTTATATATATATATATATATATATAATTATTATTATTATTATTTATATACCACCCTTTGGTAATCCAATCAGGGTGGTTCACAACATTAAAAAACCATACAAGTAAAACAATATACTCCCTTTCCCCCCCTTAAAAAGTTATTAAATCAATTTACAAATTAAAACAACAATTAAAACATTTGATAAAAACACATACCTACATTTGGCAATAATAATATTAATATTGTCTCTTTTATAAATGTCACCATATTCAACACCAGATAAGTGCTATAACATGTAGAGAAGACTGAAGTATCAGCTATTTACATATTTCACATACACACAAACACATGTATGTAGCATATACCATACTAAGCACCATAAATTATTCAAAGTCAGTTGAAGTGAAGAATCAAATATGCCTAAAAATGAGTACTTGTAGGAGGAGGGACAGGGGCAAGGGACTGGGAGGAAAACTAACCATACATACTTGAAATACCTTTGTTTACATCTGTAATTTTACTGTAATTGTGGCAAACTGTGGACCATGGACATGATTGCAAAAGGAATTATATAAGAATATTGTATCTCCCCCCCACCCTTCAACTGCAAAAGTGGAAACACTGAAGTATGTATGTATAGCTGGCCTCACTAGGGGAGTGAGTAGGGAAAGAAACAAAGAAGCAGATGTGGTTCAAGATTTAGGGAAACTTTCTATTAAAATTTAAGCCATTGTGACAAGCAAAAACAATTCATAGCCTGGAGGGGAGCCGAAGGTGGCTGAGGTCAAGGAGTCTAGCTCACATATTCTTAACAGCCTATCTTCAGTATCATTCATTTCCCTGACATATGTTTTCTCTTTCATGGGGGTTTCTTTCATTCTCCTCAGAGGCCTTGTGCTTTTATCATGTTGTTTTCATTAGATTTATTATTAAAACACTACTATCATTTCTTAAACGGTTGATCTCAATACAATACAACTTTGATACAATCGCTTTGTTAAATTTCCATGACACACATTTTTCTTTCTGCACTGCTAAGGAGAAGCAGGATAGCTTGTATTATATCATTATTATTTTTTTTGCAGATCTTATAACTCAGTACATTTGTATGATCAAGTTACCAAAATAGTATATAGCAATTAAATGATATATCAAATGTAAGCACAAAACTCTGAAAAATACTGTGCCTAAAAGTGTATGTTTGCTTTCTTAAATTATATACCATTCTATTCAGTCTGTAGACACTAAAATCAGTTACCCAAAGACAATTGATAGTACCAAGTAGTGTAGCCCCATTGAAGCAATGTTAATTACATAATTATTGACTCACCATTCAACAATTGATTAAGTGAGTCTACTCTAGTTTCAATTACCAGTAGGATTCAAGTCAGTAAAATCTTTCTTATTCAATCTTATCTTTCTTAAATTTAAATACTCTGTACCCATAATAATATAATCTAGAGCCACTATACCAATGTGAAATATATATTGACAGTATAATGGACATCTGACAGGTCAATATTGTATATCTGTCTATATTATATATTTTTTCCACTTAGATATGTGCCACACTCAAACTTCATTTTGTGGATATGAAGAGCAATTAACAGACCAATCCTGTACATGTCTAAATTCTGTTTACTTCCAGGTACGTGCCTACAGGATTCCAGGCTAAAACACACTGACGACATTCCCATGCATGGTATTAGCACAAACCCCACTATCTGAAGACATTTCCTTGAAATGATTCTTCCCATAAAATGCCTAAACTCTAGAGCAACCCCCTCCTTGTTGATCACATGTCTGGGCATCCCATTCTGACATCAGCAGAAGTGACGGCATTGGCCAGGCTCTCACAGGGAGCTGGTTGGCTGGTGAGGTAGTGGTGGTGGCAGCACTGAGGACAAGGGGATGGGCCAGTAGGACCAATGCGGTGTCAGCCCAGCTGGACTCTGACACAGATTCGCTCTGGATACGTGTGGTCACCATCTTGTTGAGGCCAGGAGCAGTATAGATGAACCCCTTAATGTTGCTAAAGACCCTCTCCCACATTCTCACACAGTGTATTGACCTCACTGGTGGAACACTGGTATGACACAGAGAATGTGCGTAATTTAGATTTCCTGCTCCCAGATTAGGTCTATGCATAACCTGATGATTTCAGAGGATCAGTACTAATTGCAAAACAGATGCATGTGACTATGGAATTACTCATCCATAAAGACAGGGGGGGATGTTGCACCAACAGTATCCACAAAACACATACTACATTGTATTTAAACCTATTTAGATTTCAGATGGTTAGCCCAGTTTTTACATTTTGGGGGGCAAGCTAAATAACCTCTGGGGTGCTCATATAAAAGTATGGTCCTAGAGTTAACAATTCCAAAAACACATCATTGCTGTGTGTTGCTCCTTAATATTATGCTTGTCATTTGATTAATTTTTCTAATTCTGTGAAGCATTCCATTGGAAATTAATATAGTGAAGAATAACAATGTCACATATTGCTCAATGTCTTGTTCAGCACCATTTAATTTAGCTAAAACTCTTCCCTTTGGTTTAGTGAAAGTGTTTATTGCCCAGAGGTGAATGTCCTAATTATTCTGCAAACAAAATTAGTCCCCCTTCCCCAGTAGTTTATCTTGAGACATGAATTCTAGATAAAGATAAAAGGTCATACAAAGCATAGGTCTCAAAAGGAAAATAGAGCATAATTTCATTTTATCGTACATCAAAAGACCAAGCAAGACTGTCCTCTTGAACTGCTGATGCAGTGAGAGCTCCCCCTTCTGTACTCAACAACCAGAACTCCTGGCAACATTGGCTGTCAAGAAATAACTATCTAAAGGAATACAACTTTTCCACAGAACTCATCTACAAAGATCTATCACCTTTAGTGGAATGACAACTGAGCTAGTTTCAGATTATATACCTGTAACAATGAAGCTATAGGCCTAACGCAGAGAAAGTTGGGCATTTTACTCTATGATGTTGCTTTATACTGAATTACCATTGTCATGCCCACCTCCACTCCCAGCTGAGTAATATATACTCTGGCTGGTAGCAACTCTAGTCTAAGGTCTCATGGAAAGATTTCCCCTTGGGCATCATGACCTGGAATCTGTATAACTAACTAGAGATGCTGGAAATTCAACCTAGAACTTTAAGCATTCAAAGCATGTGCTCTAATACTGAGCTAAGGCTATCAAGGAGACTGAGCCAGTTGAACCACTTAAATCCCAATTATTTCACTATATCTTAAGCAAGACTACTGTTCATTGGTCTGGAACCATAAGGGGAACAGAAGACAACATTCATGTCTCTCTTAGGTTAACAGGAATATTCCTCTTTAAATATCTGCATGCAATTTTCTTTTTTTACTGTTAACATTAATGTTTGGAAAATGATAAAACTGTAGAAAATCTAATTTAGAAATGGTTTGAAAGGACAAGAAAATGGCAAGGTAAATAAAATAAATTCCAACCTTTATTCCACTTTGAACAAGTTTGTGTATGTCCAGAAATGGTTCCTTGATTATTTCTCCTTCAGGTGTGAAAATCTTTACATATCCCTCCTTCTCAAGGATGAAGAGTCGCTGCGATCCATCTCCAGAGTGTACTGCTCCAACAGGTTGTCTCAGACCACTTACAACTTCATGAATGCAAAAGCAGTTGTGTTTATGTTTCCTTAAAATAAAAGGGAGCATTTTGTTTGGTTGTTTTCAGTTGCGATAACTATTGATCAGCAAGAAACAAATTTCTGCTATAGTAGGCAGCATTTTGCTCCTACCATTCATAAGGATAGCTATTCTCAACAGAATAGTTGGAAACAATGTTTGGCATCACGTTGTTTTAATTTGAAGATGAAAGTGCTTTAGGTTTGATAATAATAGGGATAGACAGGGGCAGTTTGACTTAGTGCTACAGCTCCTGGCTCTCCATTCCTTGGCTGGTCAAATTGTTAGTGGCTGATTTTTTTCCCTGTGAAAGTTAATAACAGGGGAAGAGTTTTGGATACTTGGAATTTCCCTCAAGTATCCAAAGAGACACCAACAATAAGATACTAAAAAAGATGACAGGTATAAACAGAGGCAAAAGCAAACTAACAGGAGTTTGCAGTTTTGAATTGACAGAGGTGGGTCGAAAATACTGAAAACATTTGGCTGGAAGTAGCTGGAATTTGGGGACTGAATCTTGGGAAGGAGGGAAGCCACACAAGTTTTCCCCCAGGCATAGTCTGCCTGCTGAACTGTCTTTGTGCTTTCACTGTGCTCTGCTTGTGCATTTAGAAAGCAAAATTAACATCATAAGTCTCCTGTGCTCCCTTCTCCAAAGACAACTAATTATGGCATAATGACCCAGAAACTTGTCATGGCTCAGAAGCAGAAACTATGTAGTAATAATTAAAGGAAAGACTGCATGTGTAATATTTATCATTAAAAGTAATCAAAAATCTAAGATCATTAAACTTATGGAAGATCATGCTTTCCTTCTCTCCCTTGCTGCTTCCCCTCCCCTGAAAAGCTACACTGAAGGGTTGGGGATCCCTCATGAAACCCCAAACTTCAATCCATATTGTTCACAAGAGTCATACAACCCTCCTGGGAGTCTTTTCAGGCACTTGTGGCTGCAAGGAAGATAGATGAAGTGGAAAACTTTCCTCCTATGAGATTTCCTTACGTTTAGCTACCGATATTAAGATACAAGTCAGTGACTTTTAAAGAAAGCCACCAAAACATCATCCATATCAAATCTCATTTTGGGATGAGGGTGCTGATGAAAAGGTTTGCTTAAACAATAAAATACTTCCAGCTGCAAAAGATATAAAAATATGAAAAGATTTTCAGAAAAACTTCAACAACAGTTTGTCCTTCCCCCTGCCAAATGATATTAAGAATGCAGTGGTAAACACTTATTTGGGAGTCTGGGAGTAAACCTCACTGAAGACAGTGGAATGTCCTCTGAACCCATCCACCCTCTTTATAGTCCCAGTGGTAAGGCTAACATTTCACTACTGAAACATTGGGGTTGTCTAAAAGGTGAAAATGTGAGCAGAATATGGAATGTGAGGAGAATACAACCTGTCTTAATGGCGTCCTGCATGGTATCACTGTATTCAGAAGGAGGGGAGCTACATATGCCATATACTCTGCAGGAAAAGCCTTTGTGGATTTTCCCAGAGTTTTAAAAAAACAATGTGGGGGATGTACATTCCTGCTCGTTGGGACAAGCAACTCAAATTGATTTGCTTTCCCAAAGGAGCAGAAGCTGAAAGCTGATTGGTTGGATGAGCTTGGGGGGGCAGGGCTTGCTAACAAGGCAAGTGCCTGGAACCACCATGTTTTTTATGCCTTAGTGAGTGAGCGCTAATATGATAAAATGGAGTTTTCACTTGTGTGTGTGTGTTTGTTTTTTGCTTTTCTGTTAAGGCAAAATATCACACTTTTGCATCTTAGATATGCTCTTTTTTAAAAAACAAAATACTGTTTGGTGGAAGCAACTGGTAAGAATAAAAATGTGACCACCATCTTGATTTGCAGGCATGCCCATTTGCACAGCAAAAGTGGATAGTGTCGCATGCCTACGATCTACCTAACCCCCCCCCGCAAAAAAAATCATTAAGGAAAATTGCAGCTGCTGCAAGTTGCCTTTACTGCAGAGCAATCCACTTTTTGTCTCATATAGACAACCCTATTGATTAACTTTTCATTACCATTAAATGACCCCTAAATATTGACCATATAAGAGGTGTTCATCTGAGGATGAAGCGTTCTTTACTGCTCAAAACATTTTTTTGACATAATAATAATGTAAAATAGGAAAAGAAATCAACAACCAGGCAAAAGGAACCATTCATTGACAACAAACCAAGAGGAAAAAATCAAACAACCCAAAATTAAAATTTGATAACATTTCAGATAAGACATCTGCAATCTATTTGATCAAGTATTAAGTCAACAAATCACTAGTGGGGTACGTATTACACAATAATTAAACACATTAAAAAAGAACAACAGTAAGAGAGAGGAACATCTGGATGACACAGCTGTGGACCAAAAGCATAGACTGACTCAATTTACTGACAAAGTTACAAAGATTTGTCAGGTTTTAAAGTGAACAATATGTACATAGATATAAACCTGCTGATATCTTCTCCTTTGCCATATTCTTCCATCTGGTCCAAATAGTTAGAAGCTGGTCCTCGAACTTGTTTTCTTGGAAAATCTGGAAAGCACATCCCACCATCCTTTCTCGTGTAGTAGAAACAAAAGTCATCTGCTGTAGTTTGAAGGAAGCCTTGAAAGGGATGGGAAGAAACATCATATTAGCTTTAGTTAAATTTACTAATAAGTCCCCTTTCCACAGTGGGTTATGTGAAAGCATTGCACAATATATTGACTAATCTTGATTATATACATATAATCATTATCTTTAAAAAAGAATAACATGTAAACATGCTACTCTGTCTTGCTTTTAATATGTATAAATTAGAAACAAAGTATTCTGTCAGTTATTTTAGTAGTACAATTAATTAAATCAAAATAATGCTTCAGAATTAACACAGAAATTTATGTTTTAATCTCAATATATACACATGATATCAGAATACACACATAAAAACCTCCAAATACTATTGAATGCAGGCATCCTATTTGCCACCATTTCCACAACTACCATCATCACAACCACTACTATTGCTTCTGCTGCTGCTATATTGCCTTTCATTTGTGTTTTCCATCATATCTTGCAAGTAAATGTTGGGAAATTTCCATCAATGTAAATACAGAGAAAAAACAGCAGTAGAGTTTATGTTATGTTTAAGACTTCATGAAATGTGCGTATACCAAGCAATCCATAAACCCACAATTATCACACCAGTGTAGACTACAGAGCCATTTTGGGTAGCCAGAGGGCTGATTGGAACCCAACAATTGTGTCTTACTGATTCTATGATTCTTGGGAATACTTGTCATTTGACTTCCTTGCAGTTCTGTGGCAACACTCCAGGGCTGCAGTTACACAGCAGGTTTTATTGTGATAAATTGCACGTTAGCACTTTTTCGCACCAGTGGTGGGTAGTTTACACGGTCTATGGAGGAAATAGCTGTATTTTGTTGCTCTGTTTTTTTCACTTTGAGATTCACATAGCCAAATGTGGTGGGGGCGTGGTCAAGCTTGGAGAGAAGACAAAGGAATGCCATAGGAATGTCTGCCCTGGCCCCAACTCCGCGTGCTTAACAGCTGATGGACAAAGAATGTCACCCTTTGCCTCTCCCCCCCTCCCAGCTCCCTGCCCACAAATCAAACTCCAGATGGAAGGTTTTTTCTCCGTGCTTAACAGCTGATCAACAAAAGGCCAGCTACATGACAGAATAAAGTGAGTGAAATTCCAGATTTCTGTCCTTTCGGAACAGGGGTGAATAGTTCTTACAATTTATGGCTAATTTGGATGATGGCTTTAGTTTACACAGAAAAGGTGGGGGGGTGGCCAGGCAGCTCTATCATCATCATTAAAGCCAGGCAGAAGATGGAGAGGAACGAAAGAGGAGGCAGTGCGAGAGGAAGGAAAGCAGCCAATAGTACACACACACAAGCAGCTGAGATTCCTTTCGCTCCGTCAGCTGTGCTTTTCCCTCTCTCTCCCACGTGAGCACACACACACTAAAGAAGGATTGATATCTCTCTGAAACAGTAATTATGCTAAAAGCAAGCTGGCTCATCTCTAAGCAGAAGAAAGGAAGGATTTTTAATTTCCCACTGCTACTGAGTCTCCCTCCTGGCTCCACATCTAGCCAGCCCATCCCTTCATCATAAGAACCAATAACAGTGCTGCTCTGCTGCAACTGTATCGGGAAGATTGCTGGTAATTCACACGGACTTGCCGTTCACACTACCAATAATACGCTAAGTCATATTACTTTTCAAATAAACTGGCAAAAGTAGTGACATCCCCTGTCACGCTACAGTTGGGTATTTTGACTTCCCCCCTTCTGAATGAGGCGATACTGTGGCTCGATCCATGGGAACAATGAGCAATCTTAGCGGTATATTTAGGGGAATATTTGCCCGTGTAAATGCAGCCCAGGACACTTTAGCTCACTTTCTGCTTATCCTGCCACCCTTATAAGTAGATCCGGTGAGAGAGCATGAGAAGGTCTTTTAGATGGCTGCTCCAAGGTTCCTTTCTCAGAGTGCCTAGAGTGGTTTCCTGTTTGCTATCCATTCCTAGGCATGTGAAAACTTGTTTGTTTTGAGAGGCCTTTGAGAACTGATTGCTCATGAGGAAAGGTCCTTTAATAATATGTTGTGCTGTTTATATTTGTTGCTTTTCCTTTTAAATGATCTGAACAGATTAGAAAGCTGGGCCAAAACTAACAAAATGAATTTCAACAGGGAGAAACGTAGGATACTACAGTTGGGCAGTAAAAATGAAATGCACAGATATAGGATGCATATGCACAGATATAGGATGCACCTGGCTTGATGGCAGTGCATACAAAAGGGATCTAGGAGTCTTAGTGGACCACAAGCTGAACATGAGTCAGCAGTGTGATGCAGCAGCTAAAAAAGCTAATGCAACTCTAGGCTGCATCAATAGGAGTATAATGTCTAGATCAAGGGAAGTAACAGTGCCACTCTGTTATGCTTTAGTCAGACATCACCTGGAATACTGTGTCCAGTTCTGGGAACCACAATTCAGGAAGGATATTGAGAAACTGGAATGTGTCCAGAGGAAGGTGACCAGGATGGTGGGTGGTCTGGAAGCCATGCCCTATGAGGAGCGGTTTAGGGAGCTGGGCATGTTTAGTCTGGAGAAGGGCAAGTTGAGAGGGGACATGATAGCCATGTTTAAATATTTGAAGGGATGTCATACTGAGGATGGAGCAGGCTTATTTTCTGCTGCTCCAAAGACTAGGAGACAGAGCAATGAGTTCAAATACAGGAAAAGAGATTCCACCTAAACATTAGGAAGATCTTCCTGACAGTAAGAGCTGTTCAACAGTGGAATACACTGCCTCAGAGTGTGGTGGAGTCTCCTTTGGAGGTTTTTTAAACAGAGGCTGGATGGCCATCTGTCGGGAATGATTTGATTGTGTATTCCTGCATGGCAGGGGGTTAGGCTGAATGGCCCTTGTGGTCTTTTCCAACTCTGTGATTCTATGATTCTAAAAAATTCTTAAAAATGGTTATGCTTTTAAAATTCTTTTAATCCTATTAATAATTTAATTAATATTTTAACTTTTATTTGATGTGAACATGTATCTATATTTAACTTCTGCAAGCCACTTTGAGTCCAGGGCTGGGAAAAGGCGGGCTATAATACAAATAGAAAAGAAAAGGCCAAAGTAAGAGAGCTGGCAAGACAAGGGACAATAGATAAGAAACAGCAGGGAAGCCAAGAATGAATGCTGATTTAAACTAAATCTTTCTTTGAGAGTCCCTGTGGTGTAGACTCTGCCATCTTACTGAGAGATTCTTGTCTACTCATTATCTTTTAGATTAAATTACCTGACAGAAAGGGTGCAGACAATATAAGATCCTGAAATCTTTAGGAGGAAAAGTGGTTTAAATGGATTTTAATAGAGATAATGGAAATAATAACAACAGCAATAACAATAACAGCTATCTTTAAAATATTGAAATGCTTCCAAATATAGGAAAACATTTGAATCAAACTTTTGTTACAAATTATTCCCCCTCCCCTCTTTGATTAGTGACTACATTATTTGCAATAAAAGACAATTTCCCAGGTGAACAGATCAGAAGGAAATCTGATTACCACTATGGTGTTCCAAACCTCAGAATTAGGTTTAACAATAAACAATTAAACTTTGCAGATTTACTTATACACATCTTTTATGTAAACAATTAAAATGGCAATGCAGCCAATTACAAAAATATACAACCAGCCACAGCCAGTGTGGTCTCATAGAAGAACTGACCTATGGAATGCAGCCATACTTTTTTCAAGTCTGCTGATTTTGCAACTTTATATGACTTTATATGAATGCTTATATGTTTAAGCTTATGTAAGTCAAAATGTAGGGAATAAATCTATTTTGAAAATGGAAGGTTCATACCAGACATCCTTGAAACATATAATTGGATGTATAGAGACTGCTGACAAAAGACCAATGGTCAAAACAGCTGATTTGGAGACTGATTTCTATGATTTGATAAGGCAACATCAATAATTCGTTTAAGAAAATGTATTTTTTAAATAACTGGCATGTTTCATTCATAAATGTGTGTGTGTTTATGTGTAGGTACATCAGCAGAAAGAAGCCAGAACCAGGATATGAAAGTACACATTGGAGCTTATCCATGGGTACTAAATATATGCATGTTTCTCCACAGTATATAACTGGTGCTCTGCTACTCTTTTTACTGCTTGATCCCTGAGGTCTGGGATATGTATCTGAGGTTTGGGATATATGTATTGTGAGATAGATTAATGTGATTTTTGTTTTTACTTAACATCATAATCATCCTCTTGACTGCAGAACCCACCCCCCAGCCTAAACCAAAACTAGAAATGAAGGAGCCCATGTTGTGTGCACTGAGTATTCAGTGCTTGTTCAATAGAATTCACTAAGGACTTTATCAGACATGGAAAACATGGCATCATAAGGACACCATGTAACCACGAAAGGGCATCTGGATCGGAAGACTTTGCCCTTTCGCGGTTAAAAAGAGCCCCAAACCTGTCATTTTTAATTGACAGCTTAAGCCGTCAATAGATCGCCCTGCCACTTTTTTGCTGGCCTTGCCGGCATGTGATACCTCTGTCCCTTTAAATTTCGTACTTACCAGCTGGAATGGTAAGTGGCCAGACCGGCATAAACACTTCTGGGTCAGATAGGGACATCCAGGTAAGTTTTGCTCTTTTTATGACCCTCCTTGGGTTACTTGGGACTTTTAAATTATGTGTATATGCTTTGCTTCATTTTTGATGTTTATTTTGCTTTTTATTTTTAAATTTCCTGCACAATGAAATTGTGCAAGAGTTCAGATTAGGAAATGAATGGGGCTCCGTTCACTTCCTCTTTATTGCTAGGAGCCTTTGCTAGGATTAGAAAGTCAGTGCAGACGGGAATGTTCTTTTGCCGGGATAATTTTTTTTTAATGCCAGCAAAAGAATGTTTAAAAGGATTGCATCTGATAACTCACAATATAATAAATAATCCAATATAAGATATATCACCACTTCTTTTTTCAGACAGTACTTACCGCACCACAAGCTTCTGCGAGAGGTACAGTGCTGTCGTGTGGCAGGGGGTCTGTTTCGGGTGACGCTGTCCTTCTCGCAAAATCGTCCGTATCACTTCCGTGTATGATTGAAGGCAGCCGCACCATATTTTACTCATGGAAGTTGCCTGTGAGTAAAATATGGCGTGGCTGCCTGCAATCATACATGGAAGTGATATGGATGATTTCGCGAGAGGGACGGCATAGTCCGAAACGGACCCCCTGCCATGTAACAGTGTCGTACCTCTCGCAGAAGCTTGTGGCGAGGTAAGCGCTATCTGAAAAAGTCCTGTGTCTCACAGGTGAACACACAAAAGCCATTATTACATAATTTATTTAGTCAGTCACCTGAAAGTATCACTGTTGGGTATTTCCAATGCATAACAAATTACTAGGAGGAAATGCCAATAAAATGTATTTATGCGTAACAATTGGTATTACTGTCATGTAACTGTATTCAGTTTTCACAGATACAACATTCTTCATCCTTTCCCATTCTTGTGCTGGGACACTTCCAGTTTGAGAACTGATTATTTAAACTCACAGGTATAAATCCAGTTGCTAGTTTCACCTACAGTAGAGCTAATGAATCATTTGCAGAATGGGACATCAAAATTTTATATAAATCACATTGATTCAATAATAATAATAATAATAATAATAATTAATTTATTTATATCCCACCCCTCTATGAAACGCAATCGGGGCGGCTTACAAAAATTAAGATATACTGTACATCCAGACCCTCAATCCCACCCCCTGGGAGGCCATTCCATAATCTGGGAGCAATAGCTGAAAAGATTCAATGTGTCTACTTTGGTGCTAACACTTGGATTTAGGTTATAGATTGTAGGAGCATTTCCCTTTCAAAAAGCTCCCTCCCTACTACTTCCAAGAATCATAATGATGTAGATAATGAACATGTGTTTTGTTTCTAAATCATTTAAAAATAAGTAGAGCTAGGGCTAAGGTCTGAAGCTACATGGTGCACCATGCTTGCTGAACCTAGGCAGGTCTTGTCAGTGCCTAGATGGGACATTACATGAGAACTCTACATGACACCTTCATGGCAGAAACTCAAGGTAAGATGCAAATGAAATAAAGCTTTACCTAAAGACATGCCTTGAATTTAATGATCACATGTAAAAAGATGTCACCATTTTGAACATTTTTGTTAAATTAAACAGAAGCCTAGATGCAATCATAAAATGGCTTTTAAAATATTTTAAAATATTTGGTTACATTTTCAGGCAATAACATCATTAATACTCCCCTTTACAATGCTCTTCAGTATTCAAAACAGGTTGTAACCTTTAGTTATAGATATTTACAGGGCTAACACTGAAGCTTAGGAGTTTGCCATAGAAAGTGCCATCTTTAGACTAAGGAGATTATCAGATGTGTCCAAAAAGCACAAGAGCAGCACATAATGTCATCCTCACATGCTGCTCTTATGCTTTTTGACACATCTGATAATCTCCTAAGGCTGCAGCCACACTGCAGAAAAAAATGCATATTGACACCACTTTAACTGCCAGGCTCAATGTTAGGAATTCTGGGATCTGTAGTTTTGTCAGATACTTAGTCTTCTCTGTCAAAGAGCTCTGATGCCACAACAAACTACAAATCCCAAGATTCCAGAAGATGAAGCCATGATAGTAAAAGTGGTGCCAAACTGCATTATTTCTGCAGTGTGGCCGCATCCTGGGATTCTTGAAAACAGCTGCATCTACAGATCTAAACTATTTCCTTCAATGCATTAAATCTCTATTGGGCCAGCCTATGAGTTTTCCTTTGTCACTCTCAGAAATCTATAAATACAGAAATCTCATAAAGTGGACTTTTTAATTTGTTCAATCATCAGAGCCAAACCGCACCACCAACTCCCATTTCCACAAGCCCAGGGGGGAATTTCCTTCTCATAATTATTGTCCCTTTAAAACTTCCTTTTCATTTTGAATCTGTACCTCTGAACCATGTCCAAAGGACCAACAAATATCTAAACTTTTAGGCTTATCACTTCAGCAGTTATCAGTAGAATATCACAGACAGAATGATTCCTATATCCTTGCTTCTTCTGCCTAGTCATACAACTTTTCTGTTGGACATGGATTGGGAATTTCTCTCCTTTCAAGGTCCATGTTTTTTTGGGAATAATCTATCAGAAGTCAAAGCCCAAAATAGGAAAAAGGCAGAGTCAAAAGTCAGTAGGGCTGCCTATCGTTTTGTCCCTCCCTGCCTCCCTCTCTCTCACACCATCCCCTTCACTCTTTCTCTTTCTCATTCTTGCTTTACCCATGAGGAGTGTGCCACCGGGGAAGGGACAGATTATCTTTGCAGAAGTCTGAAGTGATTACTTACAGAGAGCTTTTTTATGGCCAAAGCCTTCATAAAGGTAATCTGAAGGTCTCCTAGGTTGCAGATTGATCACCTCTAGAATCAGAGCAGATTGCAGAAGCATAGAATCATAGAACTGGAAGAGACTACAAGGCCATCTAGTCCTATCCCCTGTCCTGCAGGAATATACAATCAAATTATTACCAACAGACGGCCATCCAGTCTCATCTGTTTGAAAACCTCCAGAGAAGACTCCACCACATTCTGAAGCAATGCATTCCACTGCCGAACAGCACTTACTGTCAGGAAGTTCTTCCTAATATTTAGGTGGAATCTCTTTTCCTGTAGTTTGAGTCCACTGCTCTGTTCCTAGTCTCCGGAGCAGCAGAAAACAAGCTTGTTCCAGCTTCAATATGACATCCCTTCAACTATTTAAACATGGCTGTCATATCACCTCTCAACCTTCTCTTCTCCAGACTAAAAATGCCCAGCTCCCTAAGCTGCTCCTCCTAGGACATGGCTTCCATTTTGGTCACCCTCCTCTGGACATGTTCCAGCTTGTCAATATCCTCCTTGAATTGTGGTGCCCGAAACTGGACACAGTATATTCCAGGAGAAATCTGATCAAAGCAGAATAGAGTGGCACTATTACTTCTTTCGATCTAGATACTATATTCCTATTGATGCACCCTAGAATCATATTGGCCTTTTTAGTTGCTGCATCACACTGCTGATTCATGTATCCACTAAGACTCCTCGATCCCTTCGCATGTTCTGCCATCAAGCCAGGTGTCACCCACCCACCCATCTGACAAGTAGATGTTTTTATTTTTCTCATCCAAACAATGCAAAACCAATTCTACCTCATAACAGAAGCAAAAACTTAAAAAAAGAAAGCCATACTTCTGCTAAAAACATAAAGGTCCAGGCACACTGAAACCAGTTTGGAAATAATGGAGATACAACTGGAAGCACAGCTAGGAATTTGGTTACAACTGCAGAATGTAAATTGCACTTTGTGGTACAAAGGCAAATTCATCATTCAGCTAAGATAAATTCCATCTACACTCACTGGTCTTCCCCCCTCTACTGTCACTAGAGTGCTGAATATTTCCATAGGCACTTTTTAACAAGTGCCATTTTCCTAGAATAATGGAATAGAATCATAGAATTATAGAACCATAGAGTTGGAAGATACCACAAGGGCCATCCAGCCTAACCCCCTGCCATGCAGGAATACACCATCAAATCATTACCGACAGATGGTCATCCAGCCTCTGCTTAAAAACCTCCAAAGAAGGAGACTCCACCACACTCCAAGGCAGTGCATTCCACTGTTGAACAGCTCTTACTGTCAGGAAATTCTTCCTAATATTTAGGTAGAATCTCATGTTCAGCTTGTGGTCCACTAAGGAGATTATCATATGAGGTCCAAAAAACCCTCCGTCCCTGTCTCACTACCCCCCCTACCATCTCACTCCTGTCCCTGTAACTGATTTAATTTTTTTCCCCACACACCTACCTTGCCATGCTATTGAATGTCCTCCCCCTCCCCTCAGCTGCCCAGGAGTGAATGCAGCCCTCGCCGAGCTGCATTCACTTCCAGAGAAGCAAATCCCAGCCATTCTTGCGAGAGAATGATTGCATGGGAAATTTAAAAAGAAAAAGAAAAATACAAGGTTAAAAGTTATAGCAAGTACAGAAACAGACTTTAAACTTAACAAGTAACCTAGGGAGGGTAAAAAAAAAAAAAAAGGGTGTCAGTTGCCTTGATGCCCCGATGGAACCTGGAAGTGTTTGGCACGGACCTCTCTGTGACCTCCCTGTGATGCTGGCATAGCACCAGCAGAACTGGGCTCTTTTTCACAAGTCCGTGATTCTGTTTCAGAAATGGAAGGGGTTATTTATTAATGGCTTAAGCCATCAATAAGAAGGATCGGGGGTATGGACAGAAGAGGCACGAAGGCATATCGCCACAGGGACAACGTCGTCTGAAAAGGTAGCCTTTTATCGATCTCCTGTCATCCCTGTGATGGGATCTATAGTGTGTGTGATAATCTCCTAAAACTCCTAGCTCCTTTTTGTATGTACTGCCATCAAGCCAAGTGTCACCTATCCTATATCTATGCATTTCATTTTAACTGCCCTGGTGCAGTATCCTACGTTTCTCCCTGCTGAAATTCATTTTGTTAGTTTTGGCCCAGCTTTCTAATCTGTTAAGATCATTTTGAATTCTGATCCTGTCCTTTGTGGTATTAGCTACCCCTCCTTATTTGGTGTCACCCGCAAACTTGATAAGCATGTCCTCTATTCCATCATCCAAGTCATTGATAAAAAAGTGGAACAGCCCTTGGCTCAGGACACAAGTCTGTGGCACCCCACTAGTCACTTCTCTCCATGATGAAGAAGAGACATTGGTGACTACTCTTTGGGTTCAGTCAGTCAACCAATTACAAATCCACCTAACAGTCACATTGTCTAGGGAGATTTTTACATGGGGCCAAAATGCCCCGTTACTGCCCCGCCACCTGCTCTCCCATTCCTGCCACAGAATAACGTAAATCTTTCATACACTTACCTTAAGTCCACAGCAGGAATGCCCCCCCTCCCCTCACTGGCTGGCCGTAAATGCAGCTGTCTGTAAGGCTGCTTTTACAACCGGCAATCTGAAACGTTATCATGTTATCACGTGATAAAGGCTGGGCGGTAAATTTAAAAAATAAAACTCCCCAAACATAAAATCAGTTCACCAAGCACAAAAATACACTTTAAAACACACAATCAAAACAGGGATGGTAAAATAAAGGGTGCCACTTACCTGGATGTCCAGATCGTACCAGGAAGTGCTCGGAACAGACCTCCCCTCCACGGCTGTCATTTGGGAACAGGAACAGGGCTCCTGTTCACACACCTGTGATTATGTGAAAGTGACAGAATGGGAGGTCTATTCATGATAAAAATCATGATTACATTGTTCCAGAATAGTCACGGGAGCAGGATGGATGCAGGACAGAACAGGGTCAACGTCGTCCAAAAGGGAAAACCTTTCCTATAGGATATATAGCCCATGTGAAAATCTCCTAGGCCACATGTTACTACCTTTTTTGCAAGATTACCCCACTATGACACCAGTCCAGATTAGAATATATTTTCTAACTCACCAAGAAAAAGGAAAAGTTTGTAAACATATACTGTTTATACCTCCAGGAAACAAAGGGAAATGTTGAGGAGGTAAATTTAAACCAGAGCCTGATGGTATACCTGATGGTATAACTAGCCATTATACTTCCTCTTGATTTTATCTGGGTTAAAAATTATCTGAACCTGAGCCGTAAGGGTTTTATAGGTCAAATCCAGTTCTGTGCATTGTGTCCAGAAATGGACCAGCAGCCAGTGAAGCTGTTGCAACAAGGAAGTTGTGTGTTCCTTGTGGTCAGCCCCAGTTAACAATCTGGCTGTTCTTCGGACCAGTTGATGTTTCTGAACTCAAAGGCAGTCCCACATGAAGCATGTTACAGTAATTCAGCTGGGATGTAACTAAGGCATGTGTCACTGTGGCTAGATCTGACATCTCAAGGAATGGGAGCAGCTGGTGCACAAGCTTTAACTGTGCAAATACACTCCTAGCCACTGCTGAAACCTGAACTGCCAGACTCAGAGTTGAATCCAGGTGCACACCCAAGCTGTGAGCCTGAGTCTTCATGGGCAGTGTAATCCCATCCAGCACGGGCAGAATCCCTGTTTATTTTGCAATTATTTAAGTCATCGTCATCGTCGTCATCATCATCATCATCATCATCATCATCATGTGTTTCACAGTTTACCAGGTGATACTGACTGGAGTTTGGGGGCATTCATGTTTCATATTCTATCCAAGAATCTAGGAATCAGTGAGATATCAGCAAATAATGTGGCACACTCTAAGTGTGGCTTTTTCTAATGTGCTATTTTGATCTTATCTATGGAGATTTCATTCAGATGTTTTGTTGGTCCATTTGGAATTGTTCCCAGAACACCTATTACTACTGGAACCACAGTCACTTTCTTTTCCCAGAAGCACTGAATTTCAATTTGTAAGTCTCAATATCTCATGATCTGTTCCCTCTTTTGTCTTTGATCCTGCGTTCCTCCAGGATAGCCACATCTATAATCCAAGCTTTCTTTTTCTCAGCCACAGTTATGTCTGGCATAGTATGTTTTAATTATTTGTCTGTTTGAATCATAAAGTGCCATATGATTTTTTTCATCACCATTTTCAGTTTCTTCAGGCTTATGTTCCCACCAGTTCTTTGGAGAAGGCAAAACGTATTTTTTGCATAGATTCCAATGTAACATTGCTGCCAGTCTGGGTGATCTTGCTGCATGGATGAAGATGGTGATGATCATAGAATCATAGAGCTGGAAGAAACCACAAGGGCCATCCAGTCGAGCCCCCTGACAGCCAGGAATATACAATCAAAGCACTCCCGAAAGAAGGCCATCCAGCCTCTGTTTAAAAACCTCCAAAGAGACTCCACCACATTTCATTTATATCCCATCTTCTCTCCAAAATTGGGTCTCAAGGCAGAAGCATTGCAGGTTAATACCTTTCAATAACATATAATAACAACTTTTACAGATTTCTTTTCCCCACTCTATACACCTGTGTATGTGTGTATGCCAACTGAATATTACATGCATCTGATGAAACAGTATCAAGACCATAATGAATTTACTAGTGTTTAAAGTGCCAAAGGATGTTAATAATGCAATCTTATACATGTCTACTTAGAAATTAGATCCACTGAGTTTAGTAGGGCTTACTTTCCAGCTTCAGTTTCCTCTGGAAATTTTTGCAACTCTTAGAAACTGATTGTAACAATAGCAGGTCAGGATCCATCTACTGATGGAACTGCTTCTATTAGCCAGAATGGGAGTGTAGTCTCCCTCCCCCCTGCAGCCTGCCCTGCACCCAAAACCTGCTCAATGGCTGAGAAACCCTTTGGAGTCAATTTCTGAACAATGCTGGGAGATGTCTTGCCAAAAATGCACTGGATTTCAGCCAAAGGGGTTTCAACTTGTAATGTGTTTGCTGTTTGGGAGATTTGGTCCTGGCATTTTTATACTTGCATTTTTAACCATTGCTGATATGCTTTATTTTTGAGCTTGTACTTTGTTTGCCAGTTTGGGAGAACATGGTACAGAAAGGACATCTATAAAACATTTAGATAAAAATATAACCAATGGCTGAATTCTACTCCATTATGACATCAAAAATAAATAGAGGTGGGGGGGGGAGGAAAAAACCTGGTATGACATCCTTGAATCCAAACACTGGTTATGTTTCCCTAAAAGAAAGAACCAAAACTCAGCCTAGTGCTATAAGGAATCATTAATACACATGTCAGTAGTCACGTTGTCAAACAAATCAGTTAATTTGGTTGGACATGGGCGTGTAATTTTTTTTGTCAGTATGGCCCACTTTCAGAATGAAGCCTTTAGAGTGATTATTAGCATCTGATTGATGCAGGAAAAATCCTATTCTAGCTGTTGCCACAGCATGTAAGCCGCCTCCTCCTAAACCCAGTGCTCTGTCCAGCGCTTAAAGTTATGTTTTCATCTGGTTATCTTTCAAGGCAACTTGGGTGGTCGCAAAAAGCACTTGACATCTTGATGCACTTCAGCAGTTTTACATATACACAAACTCCGTAGGAAAATAAATTTGTCATTCGTCACCACATATGTTGATCTGGGGAGTGAGGCTCTTTCAACTCCAGCTCCTGTGCAGCTCAGAGCTCTCTCCTCCTCTCTCTCATTCTCTCTCCCTGCTTCCTTTAGCATCTTATTCTTGTCATACTGTGAAAGAACATTTTCCTCAAAAACAGTAGTTTTTTTAAAAAAAAAAATAGAGGAAGAGATTGTGTTTAGTAGAAAAGATTTTGGGGGGCATGCTAATCATTTTTATTTATATATTTTTTATTTTATTTTAAAAAGAATGAAACCAGCTCTTCCTGGGGGCCTCCAACATGAGCCAAACATTTAATCTAATCTGTTATCGCTGCTCAACAGGCAGTCTTGGCAACAGTGATCTATTCTGCTTTGCTTTGGGGAATGCATTAAAGAGCAAGGAACAGCTGGTTTAAGAAAGCCTTACAAATGTCTCTGTAGTTTACAAAGACAATAATAATATTTTCATATTTGAATGAGTTTAGATACATGTTAAACCACACCAAAGGGGAAAAGCAACTCTTTTCAAAATGTTTTCTCAAGTCAGTCAGGGAACACTACAAAAAACGTTCTGCATCCCTGGGAGTTCAAAGAAATATAGAGTACTCTGGACAAAGTCATTTCTTTAAAAAGTTCTGAATTTATTTCACATTAGTCAATTCCTTGTTGTGCAGCAATTCTTATTTATACAGCTTGGCTGCACACAAATAATTCTTATGCATCTTAAACTGTGACAGAACAGTTGTATCTAATCATTTTAGAACAGGATTATAGAACCTTTTGCCCTCCAGATGTTTTAGACTATAACTCCCACAATGCTTGGGCCATGCTGGGTGGTTCTGATGGTTCTTGTTGGCCAGACATCTGGAAGTCCAGTGTTTCCCCACCCCTGCTTTACAACAACAACAACAACAACAACACATTTACTCTTCCACTTTATACTGGCTGCATTCACAGGTAAGGCCAAAACAGGGTTTGGCATATAAATCACATAGGAGCTGAAGACAGCTGAGCTCCAAGCTCATGGGATTCATTCTCACATATCTGGTGAGGATTACTAATAAAGACAGGAGGTAGTGCACAAGCAGAAGGACAAACCTCCTCAGATCTATTCATATACATAATGCAAGCAATGTTTTGGCATTTCACGTGAACGTGGCCATTATTTTAAAAATCTTTATCAGTCTACCTTTCTTGTGCAACACCACTATTTGAAATTATAGTGTAAACACAGAAAGAGAATTTGGAAAAGGAACAGCTTCACAACAGCATATTTCAAAAGCTGAAATCAGAAAACTGAACATCTTTGTGGTCAGATATTCACTGATCATTGTTAAAAGCAACACCAACCAGTGACCACGGTTCAGCAAAACTTTTAAGTCTAATTACTGAACTATCAGACTGATGTTATTAGAATTTAACAGAACCTATCTTTGCCTGGATAGAGATTTCTAGGTGGATATCACCATACCATCATATATTCGAAGTAAAATATAATAATAGGATAAGTCATAAAGGTTAAAGCAGTTTGAAGATAAAACACTCCCTGCAAAGCAGAGGCTAAATCACATGGATGTCAAAGGGGTTAAGCACAACCTCACTTTCTCTGGATTTTACCCCAAGTATGGTCAATTCAGAGCCCATTGTCTAAATTCTCTTCTCTGCCACATAATATGCTAAGAACTCTGCTGACTATGTTGTGGTCTCTTGTGTTTATCAAAAGCTACTATTTTGCCCAGTGTGTATAGCAGCACCATGGAATTGTTCCAAAGCCTACAATCAGTTGAAAGTTTGCTTTGGTCTTCTGCATATGTTTAACTCACATTACTACCAAATTAGCTTTCTTAAAAGGACAAATACTTTTGTAAACTAAGCAGACATCACATACAAAGCACGTAAAAGTTCTATTTTTTCACTATAACTCCAGAATCCCCAACTAGCACAACCAGTGACTTTGCAAAGTTCTGATGCTCTATAGCTTCATGGTTCCATGTTTGTATTTTGGGTGTTCTGAAAATAAAGTTTAATGCTCCTGAACTTTCTGAGGATTAAGGGAGGGGGTTCTCTTTGAGAATCTTAACATGGGGCTGCGTATGACTTTTGATACAACTCTTCAGCAAACTGTTTCAAAGAATCCAATCCATCTTTCATTGCTACCTGCTGCTTTTCTGAGGTCTCTGCCTGCCTCTTCTTTGATCATTTGTTTAGCTAGAGGATTCAACACCTTCTCTCTTTCAATTCCCTCTATGGCTTTGTCTAGATGAGAGGATATAATGCTGATTCCTGCACATTACTGAATATTTGCAGCAGTGTTCTTTTGTCTCCACAGTCATTTGGCAAAAACGATACTATGCAAAGTTATCTGTGTTTGAAATCCACACACCTATGAACCAAGATGGTGGCTGGGTAAATTAGCATGTTATTCTCCATATGTTGCTGCCGATGCACAGTATTTTTTTTAACTTTAAAGCAAAGGTTTACAAGTGTAACCTTACACTTAAAAAAGGTATTTTGGTGCCTCAATGCAGCAAAAAAAGTGCACGATCACTACAGCAAAACTCCAAAATGGTGCTTTCAGCTGCTTCCTTGCTGGCAAGCCTACTCCCTACACATGTCCAACCAATCTGCTCTCCAATTCCCTCCTCTCCAAAAATGTGCAGCGATGCAAATTGGTTGTCCTAATGAGTGCTAATGCTCATTATTTTAAAAATTTGGGATTCCCCCCCCTCCTTCTGAATAGCATGAATCCCCTGTGGATCCTGTTGGGACAAAAGATATTTTCCTCAAATTCTATGAGGAGTATTTTCACTGTCTAGACAATTCCTAGGATTCTTTTTCATCTTAGTTTTTCAGTTCCTTCTCCTGAAACATTTCTTAAAACCTAATTTTAGGAATGGATACAAAGAACCATGAGCAGAAAGAAAACAACCACTAGAGCTGCACTGTACCATACGATTCTGTTCTCACAAAATTGGTCACATAGGTAGGATACCATTTTCAGATATAGTTTCACTTTTCTCACAGATAGGAGAAAAAATACATGTAGAAGGTATAAAACAGCCTTTCCATAAGCAAAAGATTTCTTCCAGGAGTGAAAAAGCACCTTTGGGCCCAACTAATTAAGGATGCCAATAAATAATAGCAATGTAATATTGTAGCAACTTTCAAAGCACCCCCAAAGAAGAGGGTGAGTTATCAAGTTCCAAACACAGGGAGTGCATCCCAAAACTATGTAGGACTTGAAAAGAGCCACCTGTCATCCAAGGCTATCCAAGTTCCAAGCAAAAAAGTCAGAGGGCTTATATCAGTGTGAGACTTCAAGCCCAAGTTGTTTTAAAATGTCATTTAGCTACCAGTTCAGCCTCCCTCCCAAAGATAAGAGGTAGCTCTCCCAGTCCTGCAAAACCCACATCTCACATGGTGTCTCCAGATTTGTGCTCCAGTTCTTTCATCTTTTATCATTCAAAGGACATTATGCAACAGGTCCTGCTTATTGCATCATAGACTAAGTTACCCAGAACAGGATAAGCTATATAATAGGACAGGTCATAATAATTAATTTCATAAGAAACACAGTAAGTTTAACAAGCACTCAATTATTTAACCCAGTGGCTCTTAACCTTTTCTTTACCAGGGACCCCCTTTAAATATTTTTTGTTGCCATGGTCCTCAAGACTTAACTCAAGATTTAAAACAACAGCAACACCAACACAGTTACACCATCCATTAAAACTTCCTTCAGAGGCACTGGAGGGGGAGGGAAGACTTTTCTTCTGCTTCTTTCTGCAAGTTTGTGGCTGGGGTGGATTGAATGGTAATGTGCAGGCCAAGCCAGCCAGCCTTTGCCTTGGCTTCTGTCATGTGGCCACTCTACTGCAGGCAGGAGGTGGGCCAAGCAGCCTTCAAGACTTCAGGGACCCCCTGTGAGGACATTGCACCCCCTGGGGGGTCCCTAGACCACAGGTGAAGACTAAACCAAATCATGAAATCCATAAGTAGTATTTTTCTGATAAAACACATTACACTAGATATATGGTGTTTCCCACAATATATAAACAACCAAAGATATATAAATATATACATAACTTCAATGTATTGCTGCTTTGCAATATTTTACCTGGTAGGTGACCTCTGCAAGTGTAATAGAATTCTTTACAATAATCCTTACACAGGAAAGGAAGGACTAGTTCTCTTTCCAATGCTTCCTTCTCAGTTGTGTGGAACAGATTATGAGCATTTGGTGAACAAT
The DNA here is from genome assembly GCA_030847615.1 of Gambelia wislizenii. Classification (NCBI taxonomy): domain Eukaryota; kingdom Metazoa; phylum Chordata; class Lepidosauria; order Squamata; family Crotaphytidae; genus Gambelia; species Gambelia wislizenii. The sequence goes on along the minus strand of JAUMIR010000005.1, from coordinate 60,469,744 downwards.
GTGCACATCTGATTTCCTGCAGCAGCTTCACACACTCTGTGTTGTTGGTAACAGAAAAGATCTGAAAGCCACAAACCAGAGAAATATCAGTTTTCTTATATTTGCAAAGCATAACTGCAAACTAATACAAAGATTTTATGCCAATTTACAGTTAGCATGTAAATACATGTAAAAGCAATAAAATCACAGTATTGGTAATATCATCACAAGACACAAGCAAAGAAAATGTATGACAAGAAATACATCTACAACGAATAACCTGGACATTTTAAAGTGTTGCTTCCCTGTGAAAAATGAAAAAAAACATTCTGTCAAAATGATTCCTGTTACGTATTTAATTTTTGGCTTTTTAAAGCTTGATGCAAAGGCTATGTGTGGCACTACAATTTGGTTACAATTTCTAATTGTGCTAGTCTCTGCAACACTGCACAGGTTACCCATTCTCCAACAATATAAAGTATGCATGTTAGGGCCTTCCTCCTCCCCAATGAAATAGTATGTTCACATGAGCACAAGAGAAATAAGATATACCAAGACCAAAACTGTTGAAATCTAGCAAATATCTCAATTTCACTTTAGCATCAGTACAAGAGCTTGAAAGAAAGGTGGAGAGGTTTGCTAGAATACTAGCTGGTGATAAGCTGTTGGCACCAGAATACAAAATAGACAGATAATATGGTGTGCATGCTCTTCCTTATTAGGCCTTTGAAGTGAACTAGAAGCCGGGTGTACATGTATCTAGTTGTTAAGATACTACCCTCTGGTGCATTTTTCATTCCCACAGAAACCAAAGGAACTTAAGTGGGTAAAAACTGCCAGACTCAGCCACTGTGGTGATTGGCTTACATGCCAACTCATGTTTACTTTAAAAAAGATGATGTTAGCATCTCATGTCAGTACACAGACATCTTTTGTAATATGAGGCGGGGGACATGTTTTTCATGAAACAGAGGCACAAGATGGGCGATTTGATACTATACTTCTACTCCTACTGTAAGTAGTACATAACCAACACAGATCCTATATCTCCTTTAAAACTGCATGTTAAAAACTGGGATAATGGAAGGTTCACAACTTGGAAGGAATTAATTACTAACAGCTGTTTACTTGCCATTAATTCCTTTCCTGGCTAATATAATTACAATACACCACAACTGTAACTCTGTGAAGGATAACTTCACTTCTTTTGTGGTGTGACTATAACTATTTAAGTTAATTTAATAGTTATGGGAGGATGGCCTTACTAAATGGTGGAGCAAAAATATTGCATGTTCCAATTGCTGACTTGTGTAGTACCTCATAGTGCTGCCTCACACTCTATGGTGGGTGTGGAGGTGACACAAAGAGGATAGGAGGAAAGTGTCTGCCACAGTGTGTTGGAAAGAACAGTGACAATTGGCAACAGCACTTCATCCTACCTTTCAGGATAAAATCTAAAGAACTTGGCAAGCAAGAGAAAAATATAAGCAAGAGAAAAATATATTAATAAAACCACTATAAATATTATTTTTTTTTTTTAAAAAAATAAGGCTTTCTCCCACAGGGTAGTTAATGGTAGAAGATCCTGGAAAGGACAATACAGATGGAATAGGAGCCTGGGATGGTAATTGTTTGCCTGTTGGTATCCTACCACAGGGTAAATGGTGGCAATGGAACATGGGGCTGGGGAATCTATCTGGAGAAGGCAGGAAAGATGTTTTTCTCTGCTGTGTCTCCTCTTTGACATCTACAGTGTTGTGGAAACTCATAGTATGCCACTGCAAAGGAAGGCTAGTACATTTTATGAATATTTTATGCATGTACATATGTATATATGTATTTAAATATTTATATCCTGCCCTATATCTGAGGATTTCAGGATGGCATAAAATAAAATCAGTTTCAACAGTTTAAAACAATGCAAAACAATAAGAATAATTTTAAGTCTACACAAGCATATTAAATAATTTAACACTTAAAACAAGCCAGTTTAAAATAATTTAAAACAGCTTAAAACATTTTAAACCATTCAAGTGTGTAGTTTTGGACAAAACCGATTCGGCTCCAAAAGCTTTAGGAAAAAGCTATATTTTTACTTGGTACCAGAATGACATCAGTGTTGGTGCCAGTTGGGCCTTTATGAGGAGGGAATTTCTCAAAGGGCTTGTTGCAGAAGAGAAGAACTTCTCCCACATCCCCCCCATACACCATTCAGTATTTCTTCCATTGGTGGAACACAGAGGAGGGCACCTCCGGCAGACCCCATTCCTTAGGCAGGCATATATAGAGAGGGGCGCTTCTTCGAGCATTGAGGTACAAACAGTTTAGGGCTTTAAACATCATCACCAGCATCTTGAATTTGGACTGGAAGCATATTGACATCCAATGCACTTCTTTTTAAAACCAGTGTCACAGTATGATGTTCCTGTCAGCAGTTGAGCTTCTGCATTTTGCACTAGCTAAAGCTTCTGAATCCTCATCAAGGGCAGTTCCATGTAAAATGCAATAGTAATTTGGCAATCCCATGTAGGGCAGTCCTATATAAAATGCTCTGCAGTAGTAATCCCAAGCAATTGGAAATTTACCAGTGCATGGATGACTCTGGCAGAGGCTACATCTGCACTGCAGAAATAATCCAGTTTGACACTGCTTTAACTGCCATGGCTCAATGCTCAAAGCTATGGAATTCTTGGATTTATAGTTTTATTACATATTTAGCCTTCTCCGTCAGAGAGCTCTGGTGCCACAATAAACTACAAATCCTAGGATTCCATAGCATTGAGCCATGGCAGCTAAAGTGGTGTCAAACTGGATTATTTCTGCAGTGCAGATGAGGCCTGAGTTATCCTATGCTGGAAAGGCCATAACTGGAAACAAGTTATAGCTATCCCCAACAACTCTGAGCCTAGCAATCTTCTGAGACTCAAATAACAAAGAAAGATCTAAGAGTACTCCCTAGTTATATGCCTGTTCTTTCAGGGGAAGTGCAACCCCATCCAGGTGAGGTTGTTTACCCAGTTCCTGAATGTGAGAACCACCAAGCCATCCTGCCTCCATTTATCAGGATTCAACTTTAGCTTATGTGCCCTCATCCAGCTCATTACAGTATCCAGGAGCTGGTCCAGCACCTGTACAGCTTCAACTGACCCCTATGACAAGGAAAAGTAGAGCTGAGTAATGGCCTTCCCCAGGAGGAAAATAAAACAATATAGAACGCTGTGAGACTTCACAGCTCAATAGCTTTGGGGGTGAAAAGGAGTCCCCCAGTGTCACTCTCTGGAAGCAGCCCTATAGATAGGACATGAACACACCGACTCCTACTCTCATGTGACAGGTACCATAATTAATGCTATCAAACACCTCCAAAGGAACCACAAAGATCAACAAGATAACACTTCCTCTTTCTTTCTCCCAGCATAGGCTGCTGCTGCACTGCAGAAATTTGACACCACTTAATAATAATAATAATAATAATAATAATAAAATTTATTTATATACCGTCCTTTGGTAATCCAATCAGGGCGGTTCACAACATTAAAAACTCATACAAGTAAAACAATATACTCCCTTCCCTCCCCTAAAAACCCTTAATCAATTTACAAATTAAAACAACAATTAAAACATTTGATAAAAACACATACCTACATTTGGCAATAACAGTAGGTCCCCAGTGATATTCAGTTCTGTTAGCAAAGGGAGGCTGTGGGGACTCTCCTAAAGGAGGGGGGTTCCCGAGGCCAGGATATTCTATTCTAGAAATGCCTGCCGGAAGAGATCCGTCTTGACAGCCTTTTTAAAGCTGTCCAAAGATGTCAATTGATGGATCTCATCTGGCAGGCCGTTCCATAGTCTGGGGGCAACAACAGAAAAAGCCCTCTGGGAGGTAGCCGAAAGCCTCGACTTTTGAGGCTGTACCAAATTCCTCCCAGAGGACCGGAGTGCGCGGGGGGGGGATTATAAGGAAGGAGACGGTCCCTGAGATAGCTTGGACCCAAGCCATTTAGGGCTTTAAGGGTGATAACCAACACCTTATACTGGGCCCAGAAACCAATAGGCAGCCAGTGGAGGGACCTCAAAACCGGAGTGATGTGGTCCCTCCTAGATGTGCCTGAAACAAGCCTGGCCGCCATATTTTGTACTAACTGTAGTTTCTGAACCAAGCACAAGGGTAGCCCCATGTAAAGTGCATTACAGAAGTCTAGGCGTGAGATTACCAGCGCGTGAACGATGGTCTCGAGGTCCCTTGCTTCCAGAAAAGGGTGCAGCTGGCGTATCAGCCGAAGCTGATAACATGCGCTCCTGACTGTCGCATTTACCTGATTTATCATCAGGAGCGACGAGTCAAGGAGCACCCCCAGACTGCGAACACAGTCACTGGAGAAGAGTGTGACCCCATCCAGGACTGGAAATTGCAACCCAATTCTTGGTTTCGGGGCTGCTACCATGAGCACCTCTGTCTTGTCTGGATTCAATTTCACTCTGTTTTTCCTCATCCAGCCCATTACCACCCGAAGACATTCATTGAGAGAAGAGATGTCATTGGAATTCGAGACCGACGAACGAGATACGGAGAAATAGATCTGAGTGTCATCAGCATACTGATAACACCCAACTCCATAACTCTGAATAATCTCACCCAGCGGCTTCATATAGATGTTAAATAACATCGGGGACAGGATAGCTCCCTGTGAAACTCCCCAAGTGAGCTCTCTTTTGCTTGAACAACTGTCTCCGAGCAGCACTCTCTGGGACCTGCTCGAGAGGTAGGACCGGAACCACTGCAATGCAGTGCCTCCGATAACCAACCTCCTCAGGCAGTCTAAGAGTATGCCGTGATCTATCGTATCGAAAGCTGCTGAGAGGTCTAAGAGCACCAACAGGGTCACATTACCCCTGTCAATGTTCAGACGCAGATCGTTGGTCAAGGCAACCATGGCAGTCTCAACCCCAAAGCCTGTCCTGAAGCCAGTTTGACATGGGTCTAGATAATCGGTTTCATCCAAGACAGCTTGGAGTTGAAGAGCAACTGCCCTCTCGATCACCTTGCTCAGAAATGGCAATAAAGAAACAGGCCTGTAGTTACTCATAACCAGGGGGTCCAGGGAAGGTTTCTTCAGAAGCGGCCTAACAGCTGCTTCCTTCAGACAAGATGGAACATGTCCTTCCCTGAAGGAAGCATTGATGATATCCACGAGGAATCTCCTCAATGCTCCCCCCCAGCCATGATGGGCAAGGGTCGAGAGGGCATGTTGTTTTCCTCACCCTACCAAGCAGCTTGTCCACGTCCTCGGTACTCACAGATTGGAGCTGATCCGGAACAACTTCATTGACAGAGTCGCTGGACGTCTCTCCTATGGTTTCTGTTAAAACATTGGCATCTATGTCGGCTCTTATCTGAGAGATTTTATCTGTGAAGAAGTTGTTAAACACGTCACAGCAGGCTGATGTTGGCTTAAGTAAGGGATTCAGCACAGGGGGTACCTGTGTTAGCTCCCTCACCACACGAAACAGCTCTGCTGGACGGGACTCTGCAGACACAATATGTGCAGAGGAGAAAGATCTCTGTGCTGCATGTATTGCCTCCCGATAGGACCAAAGAAAGTTCCTATCGCGAGTTCTGTCAGATAAGAGTTGAGTTTTCCGCCACATGCGCTCTAGTCATTGTCCAAACCACTCCATTCTCCTAAGCTCTGGTGTGTACCATGGCTTACGGTTTGAAGCGGATTGGCAAGGACACTTGGGAGCAATCATGTCAATAGCCCTGGCAAGATCGGTGTTCCAAATATTGACCAGAGCATTGACAGGGTCACCGGCATTCCCAACCATTAAACCCTCTAAGGCTTTCTGGAATCCACTTGGCTCCATTAGCCTTCGAGGGTGGACCAATCTAATGGGTCCACCACCCCTGGTGGGGCGGATACAAATTCTAAGTTCCACCTTGACCAGGAAATGATCTGACCATGACAATGCGGAGGTATTTACAATCTCCGCCCATGGATATTCCTGTTCCGTACTGAAGACCGTATCGAGTGTATGACCTGCACAATCTGTGGGCCTGACAACCAATTGGGATAGGCCCATGTTTGTCATGGTCTCCATGAACTCCCGAGCCATGCCTGTTAGACTGGTCTCGAGAGGAATGTTGAAGTCTCCCAAAACAAAAAGTCTGGGAGACTCCAACAACAGCTCCGAGACCAGCTGTGTCAGCTCGGTCAGGGAGTCTGCTAGACAACGGGGTGGTCGGTAGACTAGCAGAATCCCCGAACTATTCCTGGTCCTCAAGCTAAGGTACATACACTCAAAGTGGACTGTGTTCTGGACAGGTATCCTGGTCAAGATCAAGCTATTCTTGTGAACCAGAGCAACTCCGCCCTCCCCCCGCCCACTTCCCCTCACCTGCTCACTGACAGAGTACCCGACTGGCAGGGTCTGCACCCAGGTAACCGCGCTATCCTCTCCCAGCTAGGTCTCTGTGAAGCAAGCCAGGTCAGCGTCCTCATCCATGAGGAGATCATGGATGATACGGGTCTTGTTCTTGACCGACCTGGCATTGCAGAGGAGCAGAGTGAGGTTCTGTGGAATGGTTGGTCTGCTCTCCAAGCCATTCTGGGAAACAGAGGGAACTGAAGGCGGGATAGCTTTCAAACAGTGATCCTCTCTTCTTTTGTAACATTTGTTCGCTCTGTTCCAGCCATACCTCCCATTCCCCTGCACAACTCCTATAGCCTCCCCCACCTTATTCCCGGCCTCAAGGGGAACAGTAAAGTTTAAAGACACTGGAAAAAGGGGGTATTTGGGGGATAAACCAACCCCAATCCCATAATCCAACTCCTATAGCGGTCAGGTGATAAGAGACCGAATGGCTTGATAATACAAGTTTTATATCAACTCACATCAACATCAGGTCCAGTATAACAATTTGTCCCCAATCACCACCTTAAATGTTTGCCGCCAGGGGTGCTGCCAATAGTTGAGCTGGAGCCGGTTTTAAAGGCTCTCTGAAGGCCAGGTCTTCCGAGGGAGGAGGAGGGGGGGGGCAAAGCACTCACTGCCCATTCCCAGTTCCAAGCCAGGCTACTGCTGCTGGTCTGGCTTTAAAGGCTCTCTGAAGGCCAGGTGTTCCAAGGGAGGAGGGGGGGGCAAAGCACACACTGCCCACTCCCAGTTCCAAGCCAGGCTACTGCTGCTGCCGATGGTCTGGCTAGAGCTGGCTTTAAAGGCTCTCTGAAGGCCAGGTGTTCCAAGGGAGGGGGGGGGCAAAGCACTCACTTCAATTATAATGGCTCAATTCAATGGAATCCTGAGATTTGTAGTTTGTTGTGGCACCAAAGCTCTCTGTCAGAGAAGGCTAAGTATCTAAGTATCACAAAACTACAAATCCTGGAATTCCATAGCATTGAGCCATGGTTAGTTAAAGCGGAGTCAAACTGCATTATTTCTGCAGTGTGGCAGCAGCCATAGTTGTCAGTCAGGGCAACGAAAGCCATTTCAGTACCATACTATACCTAGCCTGAAACCAGACTGAATTTGGGACAGATCATACATTTCCTCCAAGAACATCTGAAGTTGCCAAGCCACACTCTCAAGTGTATTGTCCAAAAAGGGGGGATATAAGTGATTGAATGATAGTTCTGAGCAAATGTAAATTACTTTTTCCTCAAATATGAAAGCACACATGGCAGTGACACACACAACTAAGTCCAAATAGCCATGTACCTAGCTTTTATAACACTTGAATTAAAAGCTTACTTGAAAATGAGTCAGGTTAGTTGAAAATGCAATCAGTTGGCTACTCTACCTGGTGTGTGCTTAATTATCACAGACCTCAGGTAGTCCCTAAAACACAGTAAAAAACACATTCATAAAATAATTACAGTTGTCCCTCCATATCCATGGATTTGGTATCCACAGATTTAAGTATTCATGGCTTGAAAATATTCTTTAAAAAAAATAATCCAAAAAGCAAACCTTGATTTTGCCATCTTATATAAGGGACACCATTTTGCTATGCCATTGCATATAATGGGACTTGAGTATTCATGGATTTGGGTATCCACGGGGGGTCCTGGAACCAAACCCCAGTGAATATGAAGGAACAACTATAATATATATATAAGCTGTCATTAAAATGTTTTAAATGCAGTTGAGCAGAATTTGGAAGCCTTGGGCTTAATGACTATTCTCCCCTTTTTTACCCCAGTTGCCACCCTTAACTCTGTCCCAACAATGAACCCACAGATCCACATTAATCTGGCCACATCCTGTTTTCATTTTTATCAGCACAAGGATCTTGAAGAGAATTGAATTTTCTAAGTGGTATATGTTTCTAAACAGAACTGGCAGTGGTAGCTAGCTTAGCACCACAGAGGCACTGAGTTTCTGGGAAGAGACCACTATTGCTAGCTTAAATTGGTTAGCTTAGGAGTGTCATAGGACTTTATCAGATGTGGCAAACACAAACACACACACACACACATATTATAAGGACATGATGATAACACAAAAGGATGAAATTATCAGACATTGTCGTCATTCAGCCATTCAGGGGGCGTAGCATGGGCGTTAGTAAGGTGTCACTTTTTTTTTATGGCTTAGCCATGAATCTCCAGGATCTCTAGCTAAGAGGTAGCTGTCCAGCCTCAAGACATACAGAGAAGGAGACCCCACCACCTCTCTAGGCAATTGATTCCCTTGCCAAACCATTCTTACTGTCAAGAAGTTCCTTCTAATGTTCAATCAAAATTACCTTCCTGTAACTTCAAACCATTAAACTGGGTCTACCCTCTGGGGCAGCAGAGAACAGGCCTGCTCCTTCCTGTCTGTGACAGCCCTTGAGGTATTCAGTCTTCTCTTAATGAAGCTGAACATGCCCAGCTCCTTCAACCTTTGCACATATGTTTTGTTCTCCATAACTCTTATCATCCTCTTTGCCTTTTTCTGAACCTGGTCCAACTATATCCTTAAAATATGGCACCCAGAACTGAACACAATACTCCAGGTGAGGCCTGACCAATGCAGAATATAGTGGGCCTATTACTTCCCTCAACTTGGAAACTATGCTTCTATTAATGCAGGCTAAAATAGTATTTGTCTTTATCATTGATTTATCAATGACCATTTATCATTGATAAAAATGTTGAAGGGTAATGGCACTAGAATAGAACCCTGAGGCTCTCCACTCACAACCACCTTCCAATGTGAAGCAGAGCCACTGATGATGACTCTTTGAGCACAGTTTTACAACCAGTTCTGGATCCATCTGACAGTGTTCTATTCCATATATAATCAGTTTGCTAATTCAACATTATGGGGGACCTTACCAAATGCTTTGCTGAAATCCAGATATATGATATCCACAGCATTCCCACCATCTACTAAACTAGTGATCTGATCAGTTTAATAATGTCACCTCCTTCTGTGGAAATAGGAAACTTGCAAGTGCCTAATGTTCACCTTAAATACAGAGCAAATGTTATGGCACAATATTTTCCCCTCAATGTTAGATTTTAAATCTAAGCTGGTAAAGAATTCAACTGTTTCACTCTCTTACTCACCCAGTCCCCCATTACCAAGCCCCAAGCTCCTTCTGTCCTGCACCATCTCAAGCAGAACACAGCACAAACTTATATGGTGTGTAGTTCTGATGACAGACAAGAACTGATAGAAGAGGGTAGTTCTGATAAACCTCATGTCTGGTATTTGGTTGGCCAAGCACAACTAGATTCAAGGAGTACAGCCACCAGGACCTGCACATTAAACAGTGAAACAAGGATACCTTCCAGCTGCCATTACTGATAGTAAACCTAGCAGTAAGGTAAGCAGGTGAGGAAGGAGTTTGGATGAATGGCAGTCTGATATTTGCAGGTAACAGATCATATTTTTATGGATGCTTCTCCTTATTTTTATGTTTTTATGTCTATGTTTTTATGTCTTTAGATTTGTATATTCAGTTTTAAAGTCTTAGGGTAGTTATTTTATGTCACTGGTGAATTTTCCAGTTATTTTAAATATATGTAGTATTATATGTAATTTTAAGGGGGGTAAATTGTTTTAACTTATTACTGTTCTTATGGATCTGTTTGTTTTATATCCAATTGTTGTGAGCCGCCTTGATTGCCTAATAGGCAAAAGACGGGGTACAAAAATAAAGTTGTTGTTGTTATTATTATTATTATTATTATTACTGGGATAGAAGGAAAAAGAAGCTGCTGGAGATAATGGAAAGAGAAGGTTTAGCACAGATGTGAGAAAAAGTTAGGCCCAGAAGCCACAAGTAGTCCCTCAACCCCCTTTTTTGCAGCCCATAAAACCCCCTAAACTCACCAACTTTTATTTTTTTAAAAAAGGTGTAATATGGGGTAATTTTTTGTCCAAAACTATGCCAACATTACCATAATCCAAGTCTATGTGCCAACCATGGAAACAGAGGAAGAAGAAACTGGGGGTATCTATGATGGAGTCTAGGAAGAAATTCATAACACACCAAAACAGGATTTTTGGTTACTCCTAGGCAATTGGAATGCAAAAGTAGGAAGCAGAGTGGAAACAAAAATTTGTAGGAAAATTTGAACTGGTATCAAGAAATTAAGCAGGAAATGGCTGATAAAGCTTTGCAAAGCCAACAATCTGTTCATCACAAACACTTTATTCATATTACCGGAGACGAGACTGTTCACATGGACATCACCAGATGGTTAAGACATAAATCAGATAGATTGGGAATAGAAGATGGAGAAACGCTGTTCTCACAGCAAAAATGAGACTGCAGCACAGACCATTAACTAGAAATATAAAAAATTAGAATAAATAGCAATAGCAATAACATTGATATTTATATACCACTTATCAATGCCAAAGCACTCCCTAAGCGGTTTACAATGTTTTTTAGCTAATTGTCCCCAACAAGCTGGGTACTCATTTTACCAACCTACAGAAGAATGGAAGGCTGAGTCAGCCTTGGAGCCCTCAGGGAACAAACTCATAACCCTGTGGCTTGCAGTACTGGCATTTAACCACTGCGCCCACAGGACTCCCTAAATAAAGCTAAAGAAGAACACTAAACCAACCAACATGCCGAAATGCAACCTGAGGAACATCCCAGCAAAAATAGACATGTGCTATTGAGCTTAACTGACCAGGAACCAAATGGAACTATGGACAGAAGACAGGGACACAGCCAAACAGGAATGCAGAAAGACACTATGGACTTTATCAGACTATAATTTTAAAGTGTTCTTTTGCTGGCAAAGAAATCCATTTTTATGCCAACAGAAAAATGCTCCCCCGCTGCACTTACCTATAATCCCAGCAAAGGCAGCTCCGGCAATGAAAGAGGAAGTGAACTGAGTTCTGTTTACTTCCTGATACTTAATTGCATGGGAAATTCAAAAAAACAAAAACAAAAATTAACACTAAAAAAGCTTTTAAAAGCACAAAAACATACTTGAAAAACTTACAAGTAACCCGGGGATGGTCATAAAAAGTGCATCACTTACCTGGATGGTGCGATCTCACCTGGAAGTTTTCATGCCGGAACAGCCACTGATGGAATAAGTACAGTAAAAAAAAAAAAAAAAAAAAAAAAAAAAAAAAAGATGCGAGGTTTCACATGCCCGCTATGCTAGCAAACCAAAACAAAACGAAACAAAACAGAGAAGGGGGAATCAATCAATGGCTTAAGCCATCAATTAAAAAGTGCGGGTTTCGGCAGGGACATAACTGCAAAAGGGCGGCATCATCTGATATGCACACTCTTTTGTGTCTATGTGGTGTTATTATTACACTGTATTTGATGCCTCTGATAAAGTCCTATCTGTAGCCAAAAAGAAAGAGGAGAATCAATGGATGACAGACAAAACACTTAAAGCAGTAAAGGACAGATGAGAAGCAAAAGAATAGAGTCAGGACAGATGAGAAGGACAGATGAGAAGCACAGGAATAGAGTCAGAATGCAGCCATGAAGAAGAACAAGAGACCTCTTCCACAAGATCTGTGAAATCAAAAGGAAATTTAAACCAAGGGTGGGTATGCTCTAGGATCAGTGGAGGAACATAATACATGACCAAGATAAAATAAATAGATGATGGAAGTAATAACAGAAGAGGTATATAAAAGAGAGGAAAGGATGAATGACACATGGAAAGAATACTCATATGATGAACCCCAAATTTTGGAAAGGGAAGTGAAAGCTGCACTCAGAGCAATTGGGAGGAATAAATCACCAGAAACAGATGCCATACCAATAGAACCGCTGCAATCTACAGACACAAAATCAATCTTAGTTCTAACTTAAATCTGCCAACAAATATGGAAAGCAAGACAATGGCCCACAGACTGGAAATGGTCAATATACATTCCTATCCCCAAAATACTGTAGGTGACACAAAAGACTGCAGTAACTACAGGGCCATTGCATTGATTTCCCATGCAAGCAAAGTCATGCTCAAAATTCTACAGTTAAGACTCCTACCATACAAGGAGCGAGAAATTCCAGAGATGCAAGCTTGGTTCAAGAAATGAAGAGGCACCAAAGATCATATTGCAAACATACATTGGATAATGGAGTGCACCGAAGAATTCCAGAAGAAAATCAGTGTGTGCTTTATATATTATAGCAAAGCCTTTGACTGCACAGATCATGAAAAGCTATGGATTGCTCTTAAAGAAATGCATGTGCCACTACATTGTCCTGATGCATAACCTGTACTCAGGAGAGGAGGCTACCATTAGAACAGAATATGGAGAAACAGAATGATTCCCCATGAAGTCAAAGGCTTTCACAGCTAGCATCCATAGGTTTTCCGTGGGTTTTTTTTCCGGTTTGTGAGGCCGTGTTCTGGAAGAGTTTATTTCTGACGTTTTGCCTGCATCTGTGGCTGACATCTTCCGAAAATAGTTGGGTAGGAATGTGTGTGTGTGTGTGTGGGGGGGTTATATACTGTGAACCCCTGTTGGAGAGTATATGTAAATTTGTATATTTGAATGGCTAGTTTCTGGGTGGAGATATGCAAGGAGGATTAGTGTCTGTTTGGCTAATGGTCCATTGTCTGATGGAAACCCCCCTGTCCCTGGGTGGAGCTCATTTGCATGTGTTGAGTTTCTCTCCAACAGGGCCTCACAGTATAAAATCCCCCCCACTCCTACCCAACCATTCTCTGGAGATGCCAGCCACAGATGCAGGCGAAACATCAGAAATAAACTCTTCCAGAACACGGCCTCACAGCCCAGAAAAAAACCACAGAAAGCCGAAGAATGATTCCCAATTGGAAAGGGGGTCAAGCAAGGCTGCAGTCTATCACCCTAATTGCTCAACTTGTATGCAGAAAATCTCATACGCAGAGCAGGTTTAGATTCAAAGAAAGATGTAGTGACGACTGGAGGAAGGATTATCAACAGTCTAAGATATACAAATGACACTACAATGCTAGCAGAAAATAACAAAGGCTGGGAACAACAACTAAAGAAAGTCAAAGAAGAAAGGGCTATGGCAGGCTTACTGTTGACCGTTAAGAAAACATAAATAATGACCACAGAGGATTTACATAAATTCAATGTAGATGATAAGAAAATTGAAATAGTTAAAGATTTTCCATACCTTGGATCAATCATTGATTAGAATGGAGAGTGCAGTCAAGAAATCAGAAGAAGACTAAGGAGATTATCACACTATACTGTTTTTGTGCTATTATTCCACTTTAACTGCTCTGGCTGCCTCCTGTAGAATTCTGGGATTTGCAGTTTAGGTTGGGGCATTTAGACCTCTCAGCCAGAGAGCTCTTAGGCCTTACTAAACTACAACCCCCAGAATTCCACAGGAGGCAGCCATAGCACTATAATGTTGTGATGATATGATGATAATAATAATAATAATAATAATAATATTTATTTCTATCCTGCCCTTCTGCAACGCAATATGGGCCGCTTACATCATAAAAATCCCATAGTTACATTAATACCCTAACCCACTCACCCCTTAAAACAATATTAAATTAAAAAGATTAAAAACATACAATAATTAAAAGAGAAAAAAATGAAATAATCCAGTGGCAGCTTAAGGGAAAAGGCAGCCGAATCTTCGGGCTGGGATACCTATTCAGGAAAGGCCTATCGGAAAAGATCTGTCTTGACAGCTTTTTTGAAGCTGTCTAAGGTGGTAATAAGATGGATCTCGTCCGGCAGGCCATTCCATAATCTGGGAGTGGTAGCAGAGAAGGCCCTCTGGGAGGTCACCGACAGCCTTGTTTTCATAGGTTGTAACAGATTCCTCCCAGAGGACCGAAGTGTGCGGGGAGGATCGTACGGGAGGAGGCGGTCCCGGAGATAAGTTGGACCCAAGCCATGCAGGGCTTTAAAGGTCATAACCAACACCTTGTACTGTGCCTGGAAACTAATAGGCAGCCAGTGGAGATCTTTTAACACAGGTGTTATATGCTCTCTTCTGGAAATACCAGAAATCAACTTGGCTGCCATGTTCTGAACTAGTTGAAGTTTCCAAGTCAAGCACAAGGGTAGCCCCATGTAGAGCGCATTACAGAAATCGAGACGAGAGGTTACCAGCGTTATGTACCACAGTTTCAAGGTCCCTGATTTCTAGGAATGGTAGGACTTTTTCAAATGGGGGGAATCCTCCCCCCCAAGGAGGTTGGGAGAAGAATGGCGCTGTCGCGCTTACAGTACTCCATTTTGGATGATGTCATCCTCTTCTTGACCTTCCCCCATGCTTCCTCTGGGCTGCGGACACGAGAAACGTGCCGCTTTTATTGACAGAAAAACCCCGTCACTAAAAAGCGGTGCCTGCAGCATGGAGGAAGCACAGGGGATGGTCGGGAGGAGGATGCCTTGTTTCTATCCAAAGATAACAGAATTCAAGACGTACCTCGAGAGACCAGTGTAGCTGAATTTAACACAGTTTTTCATAGGAGTTGAAATTCAAGTACTGCATTCTCCAACATGCCACAAGTAGTAAGGTGTCTGTCCAAAGACTACTTGGGTCCTCCTTGATTTGAGAACAGGTAAGACAATGCTGCCATAAGATACATGACACCACTGTTCATAAAGCCCAGTGATGACAGGAGAGGCTGCTGGAGCCCTTCTGCCTTGAGCTTTGCACTCTGCAGCTAGAGGACTGGAATGGCACCTTATATCCCCAGAAGCCAGGCTAAGATATAATGATTGCAGCCCTTCTGCTTGAAAGTACTGCCCTGCTGAGCAGAGAGGCTGCTGCAGTTGTCCTTGGCAGCTAGATCCATGAGCCCTGATCTAGTTAGACATTACTAGCAAAACAATTAATGCAGTTTAATAAACTGCCCAGGCCTTCTTATTGTGACTTAAATAATGAGTTAAAAGATCCAATTTGTGATGTAGTGGTTTGAGTGTTGCACTGGGACCTGGGACTTG
Source organism: Gambelia wislizenii (assembly GCA_030847615.1). Lineage (NCBI taxonomy): Eukaryota > Metazoa > Chordata > Lepidosauria > Squamata > Crotaphytidae > Gambelia > Gambelia wislizenii. The sequence continues at coordinate 60,454,369 of JAUMIR010000005.1, read as the reverse complement.
AGTGCTAGACCCCACTGAGCTATAACGCAGTGGATGACACTTTGTACCAGTCATATGTTCTCTCTTTCTCAGATTCTCAGAGCTGTTGTAAGGAAGAAATGGACAGGAAGGGAACCATGCATGCAGCCTTGAGCTCACTGGAGGATAAGGCAGGGCAAAAAAGATATAAATAAATGAATCTATGCCAGAAAAAGAAACACTTTCCTAGTTTGTTAAAATCTCAGTTCTCATTTGGTGGATTTATGGTTCCCAATCATCTCCCAATGGATTCCTTATGCTTCAGAGCTATGTTTACCGTTCATTACCATATGAACCACACTGCATACCTGGGACGGCCAACTAAAGCTCTGCAGTGTGGCTATGATACAAAAATTAATTTTAATCTGCCCTAAAGATATGACAAAATCAATGTTTGATTAAAATTGCCCACAGTTACACTTCAAAAGTGTTATTAAGCCATGTGATTTTATGTGTTTTCCATTACTGTGAAACCCTTACTGTTAGAAGGGAACAATTTTACTGAACAGCCTGATGACTCAGAAGGGACACATCTTGTCTTTAGAGTGGGGTAGTGGTGTAACTTTGTCCTTCCAGATGTTTTGGTCTACAACTCCCATCAGCCCTGCATACCATGACCAATGGTAAGGTATTGTGGGAGCTATGGCCCAAAGCATCTGGCAGGTCAAAGATTCTCTACCCCAACTTCAGACTATTATCTGAGGAACAATAAATCTCCTGTTCTTAAGAAATAATGTTATAGTTGGGAATATTTTATTGGGGAGTAATATCTCCCTTAAGGATATAGAAATTGGCTAGTAAGCCATTTTGTATTAAAAAGTCTTGCAGTGGAAAAGGAATTCTAAAATATTAAAGACACTTCTTGCAAATTCCCATTAGTTTTTACTCTTTACTTGAAATTTCATTTACTCTGTCCCCTCAATATCATACCTATCTCCTGTTATAGATATTGTTCTCCCCAGAAGAGGGTGAAAATGTCTGCAGCAGATTTACATGTGTTAATTAAAAAGTATCATCATCATCATCAGCAGCAGCAGCTTTATTTCTACCCCCCTTTTTTCCTGATTCGGGACTCAAAGTACCCATATTTAACACTTACCCATCCACTAAAATTGAAGCTATACAAGTAGATACAAGATTCAAAGAAAATGATGAATGTATACTGAAAAAAGTGAGTGATCTTAGGAAACAGCACATCCGTGCTTTTTAAATTTTGTAAACTTTGTAACTTTGGGAACTGTCACAGAACCTTCTGTGATCACCAATTCATGAATGCTTATGTCTGGCTTATTACAGTTTTTTCCTTTCCACAAAATTGCTTACAACATGGATAATGTCCCAGCCATCCTGGAAGACTGTACAACAGCAAATCAATTTGATATTCCATCCTTATTAGTGCTATTCAGACCATGGACTATGTGGGATATGTGGTGTTTCAGTCTCTGTAATGTCACAATGAACAGCTCTTTTGGGTAAGGTACAGTAATTTTTCTCTGTATTATTCCATTCATTCTGCTTGAATGAAATGCTTTATGTGCAAATTCAGCACTGTTAATTCAATTTAGATCCAGACCATAATTAGTGCATATTGTATCATGGCTCTTTTGAGATGCCATAGTTCTGTAACATAATTTTGGATTCATTACTTTTTATTGCTTGGTGGCAATTGGGTAAAAACTGGTGTCATTTTAGATCAGAGAGGGTGTTACATTGTGCAAAGTAATCAGTCTGCGGTTTTAATGCATTTGTGCCAGTGAAATGTACTGAAGTCTCTGGGATTGTCTTGGCATAGGAACACATAATTTAATTATACAGCATTTTAAAGCACTTGCTAAGCATTATTTTTAAGATACTTCATAATAGTAAAGCACTATCCCTTCCCGAAACTGTAGTATGCTTTTCTTCCACTCTATCATACATTCTCAAAAGCTAAGCTAAGGCCAAGAAACATGAGTGGCTTCAAGTTCAAAATTAATAGCTTAAGTAAATGGAATAGCATTTAGTAGATTGATTCTTGGCCACGGTGACACATGCCTTAGCTACATCCTGTTTGGATTACTGTAAAACACTCTATGTGGGGCTGCCTTTGAAAAAGTGTTTGAATACTCCAGCTGGTTCAAAGAGCTACAGCCAGATTGTTAACGGGGGTGGGTATGAGAAGCATACAACTTTCTTGTTGCAACAACTTCATTGGCTCCTGGTCCATTTCTGAACACAATTCATAGTGTTGCTTATGACCTATAAAGCCTATATGGCTCAGGTCCAGGTGACCTGAAGGACCATATTGTCACATATGAACTTGCCCATGTTTTGAGATCTTCTGGAGAGGCCCTTCTCTCTGTCCCATTACTCCCACATAAACATCTGGTGGGAACATGGAAGAGAGCCTTCTTGGTGGCTGCTCCCAGGCTATGGAACCCCTTTCCAAGAAATGTTAGACTGACACACTCCTTACTATCTTTCCACAGGCAAGTAAATACTTTTTTTGTTTTGTTTTGACAGACCTTGGAAGATTGATTGTTGAAATGGACAGGGCTTTGCATAATGTGCTGGATTTTCTACTTCCTATTTTCCTTTTAAGGGTTTATGTTTTTAATGGGTTTTAATTTTTGGTAGCTTAATCACATTTTTAACTTGTGTATGTTTTAATTTTAGCTATGTTTAGCTGTTGTAGGCTGCTTTGAGTCCCAAACTGGCAAAAAGGTAGTATTTTTTTAGCAAAAATAACAACAATAATAATTCCTACTGTGGTAGCAGATTCACTACTAGGCTTTTGTGAACTCTAAGCAAAGATGGCCTAGTGGGTTTTCATCACGAACATTATAAATGTATATTTAAAAGGATCTATCTAGATGCTGCACTGTTAATATATTTAAAAGGATCTGCCTAGATGCTGCGCCCTAAGAGTAATGAGTATGTCTTCCCAGAATTGCCATAAGAAATCAATGATAAACCTGTTGGAAGGGCACCAAGTGAGTGTGATAGCCGACCCTTGAGTTTCTTCTGCCTGAAATCCAGGGTTGGCCCTTTTTCCAATCCCAAACCCAAGGGATTCCATCTTGATGGATATTCTTGTACTACTACAGAACACAGATGTTCTATTCAGGTATAATGGATAACAATTGTTAGTAGACACAACTTCCATCTTTCTAGTAAATTTTAAAACTGTCAGTGATAGTGTCTAGAGCATTTTAGGACAATTAATTCCATCAGTTAATATGTGTTTCAAGAAAAAGAACTTTCGTAAGTGACCAAGTTTTAGCGTCATGAGAGCAGAAGGAACATATCTGTTAATACACTCTTTCTACAACAGCCATAACTTTATAAACTTCTATATCAGGGCTATGGATTTTACTGTGATTAATTCGCCCCTGCTACACCCCTTTTGCAAGGCTGAAAATATCGGGGCCAAGCACCACTTTCAAAGAGTCATGTGCTTGACTAGATGATTGGATGGTTGTAAGGTGTCAGGGTCTATTGCTTCCAACATCTTTTTCTTCCTATCAATTATTTCTCAAAATATTTTTTTTCAAGATGACACTTTTCAGGAGTGTTACTCCTCACTTGGGATGTAGGGTGTGTGTGTGTGTGTGGGAAACTATATGGGGCATTGGACACTAGATACCTTTCTTACCAGCATAGGACCAGGTGGGACGCCCAAACCTTTTTAACTATGGTAAGATGCTATTATTCAGGTTCATTAATTGGAATTTATTGCATAAGTGTACTTAGGATCCTTGCAAGAATGGAGAACAGGAGGAACAGCAGACCCTGCCCTCTGTTTTGCCAGCCACTACTAATTATTATTCTTTTGAAAACATTCAGACTGCTCCCTATATCAGAGGGGCATTTGTAACTCCCTGGCTGGACACAACTAGACAGCCCTTCCTGGCTAGATTAATAAACCATGATGGGAAATAGTTGAGTGCAAAGTTGGTCAGTTCAAGTCAACCAAATGTCTTGTCCATAGTTTCAGGTTTCAGTCACTGGAAACCATCCAACAAAAAATGAACCAGATAGTAATCTGGACACTTCTACTGGAGGTACCATGCATTCATTACAGCATCTAAGTAATTCTACTCTCAAAGTGTAGTGAAGATGCATCACAGTCTGCTACCAAGGGGTCTACCAAATGAAAGGAGCCCTGTACAACTCAAAAAAGCTCCATTGATAACAATGAAACGATTTAATGACTGAGGAGAAGACTTGCTACTTTGCATCTATCACCCCAAGGTTGGTCTAATAATACGCTCTAACTTGTATTTGATCAAACTCATGTTTTCCCCCACTTCTGTTCCAAGTGTCTTCCAACTCATTCTGTTGAACTTAGCTCAGGTGTCTACCAAGGAATTACATAGGATCTGCTGAGTAGAAGAAAGCACTTTGGGACAATTTTGATCCATTGTTCAATCACTGTTATACCTGTCCTATATTTTGAAGTAAGTCCAAGTAAATTATTGGTGCCTACTCTCAAACATGAGTTTATGAGGAGGCTGTAAGTCACCTAACCTTTTCCGGAATAATAGCCATGTTCTATTAAAATATTTGAAAACTGTCATGTATTTATTTATTCCAGCATAGTATAGTGGTTTGAGCATTAGACTACAACTCTGCAGAACAGGGTTCGAATCCCCACTCGGACATGAAAACCTACTGGGTGACCTTGGGCAAGTCACACTCTCTCAGCATCAGAGGAAGGCAATGGCAAACCTCCTCTGAACAAATCTTGCCAAGAAAACCCTGTTATAGGCTCTCCTTAGGGTTGCCATAAGTCAGAAATGACTCGAAGGCACACAACAACAACAACATCCTTCCCCTCAGCCAAAATGTTCCAAGAGAAGCTCATAAGATACGCTGTAAGATAGTTCATGTACTCAGACTTAGAGTGAGATCTTACAGTCAAGGAAACTGATCTTCATGAAACAGGTTTATGCACCTGAATGAAGACTTATATCCTAGTCTTGGACCTAACAGAGTAGACCCATTGACTCAATTGTGTTTATGTAAGGGTTAATCCACTATTCAGCAAGCAATATAAAGGGACTATTCTAGTTGGGACTCACCAATAAGATCCCAGAAAAGAAAAGGCTACTTGAGATATTTTGCAAGAGGATTTTTTTAACTCACCCTAAGTAGGGTGCCCAGATGAAAAAGAGGACAAGGGTCTATATCTTTAATAGTAGTATAGTTGTGCTGCAAGCTATACCTCTTTGAATTTCCTATACTACTAAACTCTGCCTTCTTTTCCCCCTGGTCACATTTTTTTTAACACACACACACACACACACACATGTCCTTCCCACATAATAAAATATAAACATTGCCCATGAAATGGTTGAGATGTAAAGGGGAAGGAATCTTCTCATTTTCATTTTTACTGTTATACTAAAATTCTTTTGCTGTTTCTAAAAGATGTGCAAAACCATGAAATTATACTGGCTTAACCTTAAGCAATACCCTTGCTAATTATGCTTGCTTCTGCTAATTTATGGCATCTGTTACATTCACCATTACTGTCTATCCACTGGAAGGTAAAACTAAGAGAAGACAAGTAAGAAATATATAGGAACCTGTAGCTTACCAAAGTTATTTGTCTTAGCATTATTAGGTTTGTGGCCAAAGGGGAACAAACATACAGTTGTCCCTCTGCATCCATGGATTTAGTATCCACGGATTTAGGTATTCACAGCTTGAAAATGTTCTTTAAAAATAATAATCCAAAAAGCAAACCTTGATTTTGCCATCTTATATAAGGGACACCATTTTGCTATGCCATCGCATGTAATGGGACTTGAGTATTCACGGATTTGGTTTTCCATGGGGGGGGGGGTCCTGGAACCAAACCCCAGAGAATATGAAGGGACAATTGTACAGGGACATGATTCCCTTCAACTCTATACAGGAATCTGGTCAATCCCACCTGGACTTCATATGTGTGCAAGCAAAGAAATGTTACTGAAGCCACTAGGCATGCTGGCTGCTACATTGGGGGTGGGGTGGGGAACTGTGGTCCACATATACTGCTACCAAGTTCTGCCCTGAGGTTAGGAGAGAAATCACTTCATTCACTTCAGGTACCAGCATTAAGCAGCATTTAGCATATACAAGGAATTATTTCCCAAAACAGAACGTTTGCAGGATCTTCCTTGTTTTTTTTCTGGGCTGTGAGGCTGTGTTCTGGAATAGTTTCTTTTTGACATTTCGCCTGCATCTGTGGCTGGCATCTTCAGAGATTCTCTGAAGATGCCAGCCACAGATGCAGGCGAAACGTCAGAAAGAAACTATTCCAGAACATGGCCACACAGCACGGGAAAAAACCCAAGGAAAATCTATGGATGCCAGCCGTGAAAGCCTTCGACTTTACGTTTGAGGATTGCTAGATTGCTGGTTTCAACATAAGATTCTTTGCTCCTATAGTGCTATATTATGTCATTAAGGAGTTCAGTTTCAATTTTATGATGATATGTAAATAAATCATTGTACCAAAGCAGCTGTTAAAGGGATCCAAGATGAGTTATTTGTTTAGTTGGATGTGTTCAACAAAAGCTTTTGTTCAAGAAAGAGCTAGAGCAAACAAATGATTGTAAAAGGGCACACTTGAAAACAATTACTTTTCACCCATTCCCTGACAGAGGTGGCTGTGAAACCATCTAAGGCAGAAACACTCACAGTGTTTGACAGCCTGAAAGCAAACATCGAAAAACCACACATAAAATTCTGGCATGGAATTATTTGATGAATTAAATGATAGAACAGAGTATAATACAGAAATTAAGGATAAAATGTCAATGACATCATGCCCTGCCACCAAATAATTAGACAAGATTGGGCAATTTCATACTGTACATTGAAACAGGGTTCTCAGTTGCAGTGCTCTCTGCACTACTTAAGAGACTGGCTGCATTTCCATTATAAATACAGATCAATAACTTGATCATAAAATTGCCAGAGGAATGACAAATGTAGTCTTCATCCAAGAGGCTACTTATAATTAGAAATGACTGCTAAGCAGGCTTGGTTACTTTTTAAAAATGCTGAAATACCTATTTAGAATACTTGTCCTCATCTGTGGGATGAATCTATCATCTATCTGCACAGTGTCACAGCAAAGGCATATGAATGCACTTCCTGGAGCCCTTCCAAAATATCTTGTCCTGCCGTCTCTAAATCGACTGTCTTCATTTTGCACAGCAAGCCATCCATGGTGTGTCCTGTGCATTCAAAGTGGCACATTCTTGACAATTATCTCATGCTGAAAACTAAGGCATCAGCTTAGGTGCTGTTACCTGGGAGTAAGTTCAGATATACTCAGAGTGAGTCATTCAGTAGACATCTATGGATCATACTGTGAAGCATACTATGCAATCCTGTGCACAGTTGCCTGAATATTAGCCCTGTTAGTGGGCCTTACTTCTGAAATAGCTTGCGCTATAAGTCTGAGAGAAGTACCATGTTAATGAAGTCTAAAGAATATTATCTGGCTCATTTGTTGTATAACTTTGTGAGAATAATGTTTATTATCAAAGTTCAAAATGAAGTTATGTTTATTGATACAGAATCTATGTTATAGCCCAGAAAAGTATGGGTTAACTCCATACACTCTACTTAAAAGTGTTTTTAAATGTCCACCAGCACAACAAACACAAATGAATGTTGAGGTTCAAAACAGGACATAAGATATCCAAGTTTCATAAATACTTATGAAATCAACTTTTATCTGAAATCTATCTCACTTTTGCTTCTTCCTATAGACAGAACTTATTTATTGCAATGGCCCTTGTGAGTTATGGTGGCAGATGTTGCAGCTGCTGCAGCTGCAGTGGTGAGGCTTATTACTAACAGGGTAAACTAAGGACATTTTTTCTTCTCAGCTATACTCTGGCATTTGTGGGTTTCAGTTAGAGCCTTTAGGAGTTTATCTGAATGTAGTTAGTGTGTAGTTTAATGTGATTACCACACAGGAGCTCTACTGACACTACCCCTGGCCAAAAATGTAGAGAAAAATCTCCATCCAAACTCCTGCTGCATCTGGTAAGAATAGAATTCCCTTCACTGAAGCCCCTTCAAACTAGCGATAGGACAAATGCTCCCCCTCAAAAGGCATGAACATTTGGACAGAGCTGGGGGACTGAAGGAGAATGATGTTCTCCAGTTTCACCCATTAGCGAACCAACCAACAAACACAATGGTGTTGTTGTTATTCTTTTGCCATAAGCAACAGGACTCTGTGTGTGGGCAGCACTTTAGTGGGGTGGAGGATAAGTCGACCCCTTTTTGTCCTATTGATTTTTCCTCCCCTATTTGCATGGCTTGAGCAAATTAAATGATGCAATATGGCTTTTTGTTACAAAACAAAGTGAGAGATACCACCCAGACACATATGTTGATTCGTAGAAGCTGTTTACATGAGAATGGGGTGAAATCTACCGTGAACTGAGCATAAAAATTCGATTCAGGCTGGGTATTTTTTTTTTATTATGCTTGGGCCAGAAAGACTGAAACACAAGTTTTCCAAGACGCTCTCAGACCTTGACAACTGCAGTGTTGTAATGGAGGAATTCTTAATTAAACCTAAAAGCTGGAAGGGGGGGGAGAAGAGGGGGCAGTGCGAAGGACACCTGATTGTTTATTTCACGTGCAGTGATTCTCAATTGCATTTATTCATCACGTTTCCCTCCATCGGTCCAGTATTAAGCAGTGCCCTCCTCTTAAAAACAAATAGCCTAAAAACTTATAATACCTCTTAGGAACACAGGAAATCACCGCTTTTTCTGATTTAGGATGCTCAGAGTATCAGCTCTAGCCTAACAAATGCCACTATAACGAGACTTTCTGCCTCGAATGTTAAATTGTCATGGTACAGAACAGACACATAAGGGTGCGGGGGGCGGGGAGAGAATGCACTAGACGTTACTCTCTGGAACAAGTCGGTGACAACGGAACCACAGGCGTTTATCCTCCCCAGTTTGTAGTGTTACAGCTTCGTGGAATCCCGTTTCCCCGCTCCCTCCCTCCCTCCCTCCTATCCTTTCTCTCCAGAGAGAGGATCGACTTAACCGGTGGAAGAGCTCGTAAAAAGTTTGCAGCCTCCTGGCATCATCTGCTCTCCCAAGTCACCATCTGCTGCCCGAAGTTTCCTGACCAAACATGCGGAGAGAATCGTGCACACTTTCCTACCCCACCCCACCCCCGAAAAAATAAACGGGAAACCACCGCTACCTCAATTTACAGTCCCACGGCTGCCAAGACGCGCCGGCAGATTCCCAGTCAATCCGCCAGACTTTCTTGGCGGGATCCTCTCCCCCACCCACCGGTCTCTCGGCCGCCGCCCCGTCCATCCCCGAGTCAGCCTGGGGCGAGAGTCTACCTGGTTCTACCTGGGGGAACCCCCGTCTCTTCTACCTGGGAGGGTCGGGCAACGCGCTGGTTTGCAAAAGTTCTTCGGCTTCCTTATTGTTGTCCCGCTTCCCCCTTTAAACTAGTCTATAAATGCTCGGGCAGAAGTTCCTTAATTATTCCCGCATTACTGCCCAGCTACTAGAATTTAAAGCCCTCCTTCCCTAGCTTGGCGCCTTCTGGGTAGGTTCGACTTATCTCCAGCAAGTTGCGATGATGGGAGGTGTAGTCCAACCCATCTGGAGGGCGCCAGTTTGAGGAAGGGTTGCCTCTAAGAGACCTGAGCATCATTACCCCCTATTGCTGTGTATGGTGTTTCAGAGGTACTGACAGGAACGTGGGAATTCAAGCTATGAACATATCAGTACATACACGCGTTCTTCAAATGGACACACCGTCACGCAAGAAAGCGGGAAGGGTGTCACGAAGGTCGGGTGCTGATAAAGGCACCTCCTATCCGTGACTAACGAACGGCCAGACAACAACGCCACATTGCGTTTCGTTAGAAGTAGGTATATTCAAATGAGGCTCGTTCCCAGGTAAGTCTGTTGGGGCAGAGCGTAGAAAAGTTACTTTTTGGACTAGAAATCCAAGAATCTCCCGTAAACTGGAGGGTTTCTGGGAACTGTAGTCCCAAAAGTAATTTCTCCAAACTCTGCTTTGGGCTCGTAGCTTAAGGCCATCCTCAAAGATGTGCGGATTTCTTTGCCAACAGAAAGTGGTCCAGTTCAGTTCGAAATGCTTCCCCTCCGCCCCCAATCTCTGTTCGGCTTTCCTGCACCTTTCTCGCTCCACTCCCCCACCCCCCCGCCTCTCACCACCGCTTGGAAGAGTTTACTTCTTTGGACGACAGCTCCCAGCATCCCCAAGCGTGAGATTTCTGACGGGGGAAGGGGACTTTCCCACGTTCTGCACCTGACCAAGTGGACTTGGCCCATCGGACCTGAGAAGCCCACCGATCGGGTGCTGCTCCTCTCCCTTCCTTCTCGCCGTCCCCGTTGGTGGGGTCCCCTCCTCCGAGACACGCACCTTTCCAAGCGCGCAGCAAAGAGAAGAGCAGAGCGGAGCAGAGACAGCCCGGCCCCGTTCTCCCTCCCACCTTCCCAAACCTTAGCACGACCCCTGATCCGACTCCCCCCTCTTCCCCGCTCAGGTGAGGGTCCGAGTCTGGAGGCCACTCGCTCCCCCCACCCCGGCTGTCTACCTTGTTGTTCTCAATCTGCAGGAAGCCCGGGTTCTCCGCCCTGGGGCAGCAGGAGAGGCGAGGGTAGAAGCCCCGGCACATCAGCTCGCCTCCCTGGGGCGGCTCCAAGAGCATCAGCCTCCTGTCCCGCTTCTTGAGGCGCCTGGGAGGGCTGCCGTTCAAGCACCTTCTCTTCCTGGCCCCGCCGTTCTCTCCAAACTTGGCCTCCCCTTCGAAGAAGCAGAGGACCAGGGCCACCAAGAGCAGCTTCCACGGGAGCATCTTCAGGCCCAGCATGCCTCCTCCCTCGGGCGCCTCCTCGGCTTCCCTCGCAAGCTTTCAAGCCCCTGTGGGAAGTGAAGCCCCCGTCTGAAGTGACACAATCCCAAGGCAATCCAAGAACGAGGTCTTCTTTCTCTTCCTTCTCTCTCCACCCCCCTTTTTTGGGGGGGGGGGAAACCCGAAGGGGGAGGAAATAAAAATAAAAAGGTGTGTGTGTGAGGAAAAAAAACCCTTCAAGGCTGGTGCGGGGAGGAGGAGAAGGAGGAGGAGAGGGGGCCGACGAGAAAGGCTGGGGGGATTTTTGTTGGACGAACAAAAAAGCGCACGTGGGCAAAAGAGGCGCAAAAAGGAGGCAGATGCTGAGAGAAAGCAAGGGGGAGAGCGCGCGAGCGCGGTAGTTGCGCCAGAAGAAGCGGGCGCAGGTTTAGCAAGGCGCCAAACGTCGAAAGTGCCGGCCTCAAGGTTGTCCCGTGAAGAAGAGGAGGAGGAAAAGGTCGAGGCGGCTGGAGCAAGGCTCTTCTCCTCGTGCCATATAAAGGAGGTTGAGATTCCGGGAGGAGAAGGACAGCCTGGTTTGGAGGATGCCTTCTCTGCCGCTGCCGGCGGGAGCTGGAGCTCACTAGGGCTCTCATGTTTCGCTCCCTCTTTTCTTCTTCTTTTTAAGCAGCGCGCGGGGAGGTGCTGCCACCGCGCGCCCCTTCACGTCACCGAAAGAGGGACTCGCGGGGAGAAGAGAAGAAGAGAAGAGCCAGCCAGCCAGCCACAGCGCGAGCCTGCGTCTTTTGGCGCGCGAGCCAAGGGGTAAAAAAGGAGGGGAAGGGAAGGCGCCAAAGCTAATGACCGAAGGGAAAGAAGGCGAGGGCGCGCGCTGAGGGGGAAAACTTGAGGAAAGTCCGGCAGCGAGCGGGACGCGCGGGAAGGGAAAGGGAGGGCTGAGGGACAGGGAAGAGGGGTGCGCTACGTTGGTAGAGCGGGGCCGACCACACACACCTTCGGAAGGCGCCAAGTGGCGGCAGCTCGGTGCCTCATGGGCATGTGGAGGGAATGTGCGGGAAAGAGTCACCCAGCACCTGGAAAAAACGAGCGCCAAGAACTCGAGGATGGAAGCAAAGAAATTTCCTGCCCTTCCCCCACCCCTTTCTGGCATAATTGCAGTGCGTAAAACAAACAAATAAATACAGTAGTTCGCTTTAGACATACCCCGCCATGAAGGGATGCATCCAGGGTCGTTTACAGTTTTTTTTAACCCCCAAAAGGAAAAATAAAAATAGGCTACCACAAAGGGAGCCATAACTCTGAGCACCTTGGGAAATAAAGACGACTCCCCACAGGCATTTGAAATACAACGATGGGGTGTTCAGTGAGGTGCCTTAGGGAGGAAATTCAACAAATGGGGAGTCACTTTTAAATAAAAGTGACTCCCTTCAGGCACTCGAAATACAATGGTGAGGTGCTCAGTGAGGTGCCTTAGGGAGGAAATTCAACAAATGGGGAGTCACTATTGAAAAGCTGTGTGGCTGGTTGCTACCCACCTTGCTTCAGATGGAGGAGAGGCTCCACAGGTGACCAAGAAGTGCCTGGTGGCAAGCCCAGCTGTGGAATAAACTCCACAAAACAGAGTTGACTCATCTTTTCCTGTGGTGGTTGTTATGTACCTTCAAATGGACTCTGACTTATGATGACCCTACCATAGGCTGTGTGGTTTGGGCACACTTTAGTCTGAGGAGGTTTGCCATGGCCTTCATCTAAAGCTGAGAGAGTGTGGCTTGGCCCAGGTCACCTAGTGGGAATGATGGCTGAGCAGAGATTTGAACCCTGTTCTCTTGGAGTCCTAGTCCAGCACTCAAACCACAATACCACACTGACTGTCTCTTCTCTAGTGCCAGGTAAATATATTTTTATTTACCAAGGTCATTTGAAACATGTTTTGAACATCTTGAATTTTCTGAACTCTGCTTCACTTTTTAAATCTAAGCTGCTACTTGGTCTTCTTTTTCTGCCATTAGAATAGATTTTATTTTAAAAAAAGTTGCCTTTCATTCTTTATTATTGATTTTTAATCAGTGGGCAGCAAGATAGGGCATTTTAGTTCCTCAGAGTCATATTTTGTTGTGCAATTAGCACACAACTAGCCATTTATGATATTGTCACTTGAAGAACTGTAAACACTGTCTCTGAGTTTCAGCCACTTACCATGTACTTTTTTCACACAGAGAAACAGTAACATTTTTAAGATGCAGAAATGGTGTTGGTTGATGAAGCCTACTAGTTAAAGTAAATGTTCCACCTCAAACAAACATTTTCTGACTCTCTCTGTGTTTAGGTATTGTGGAATAAATTTGGTCTGCACCCACAAAATATCTTATTACTCTGGACCCCCTGACCCCAAAACATTGGAATTATCATTGGATTCCAAAAATATCCCAGATTAAATCACGCATTGCAGGTTTTCCCATCTGCCTCAGTGTGGGTTAATAGTTCACATTATTCTATTATTATTATTATTATTATTATTTCTTGTATATGTACATGAGGACATCTGTTGATGGTCAGCCATACAAATATTGTAAGTAAATAAAATAAATAAAATGACCTTAATGTACAGATAGCCTGATATGGGAGCAGGAATTTCTTTGATAGCTGTGTGGTAGGTAACAATTCAGCCTTTCCCATTGCGGCATGTTGGTCCATGGACACACTTTCACCTTTTGCATCTCTGTCTGTCATACAACTCTGAAAGTCACTGGAGTCTTGATAGGATGCAAACAAAAAGCATGGCAGCCATAAGAAGTGTGGTTTATTTACAGTGCCCATGGACAATGGTTAAGGTCTATTTCTAAAACAAATTCCAAGCCATTGAAGAATGCAGGGGGAAATAATGTGCTGTAGTGGATATTGTACTAGGGGTGAGGAGATTTGCATTAAAATCACTGTTCACCCCAGAAACTCACTGGGTGACTTTGCACCAGTTGTTCCCTCATAGCCTAATTTACCTCACAGGTCTGTAAAGATTAAATGAAACACCACATAAGTCACCTTGGGTTCCCTGAAGAAAAAGGTGAATGAAAATGTAATAAAAATCCATGACCTGACCCAGCTGGGCAAGAAGCATTTTGTAGTTAGGGAAATAAATTGGCTGTGTACAGAACTCTCTTTTTTAGTTATCAGTTTGTTGAGGCTATAGACAGAGGTTCAGGGATGGAGTTCACACTAAGGAGGCATTGCCCGAAATCCAGTTAAGCCCTGCCTCCTTGTTACCAAGAATTTTGTACAAAGATGCTTTGCCTTTCTGGCATGGATAGTCATTTGGAAATGTGGCCAATCAGTTCATGTGGTGGCAGTAGTGGGATTTTAAAAGTTGAATAGGTTGTGAAGTTCACATGGTTTTAAAACTGTTATATTAGCTTTACACTGTTTAAATTATCCTGTTGTCTGGCTCTGCCTGGAGATCTTTGGCCAAAGGGTCAGATATAAACTTTTTAATTAACAATAAATACATAAATAAGGTGAGAGGAGCAGAAAGGCCATATCATTTAGTATTTTTCCAGTGGCATTTTGGAATGTGTTTTCATTGTTCTGTTGTTGCTGTGTTATTGCTGCAACTGATAATTTCAAAGCTTCTTTGAAAATTGTGTCAAGGTGACAATATAAGATCTTGAAAAAAGAAAGAAAGAAGGTAATGTAGAAGTCCATAAATATATTATTCCCTGCATACATCTTTAACTAAGTGAGAAGGAAGCAGCAAAATATATAAGCTGCACAGAAACTGAAATGTGGTCGTCATAATTTGCACAGTACTGGCCCAGTAGCTGGATGACTAATGGACAGATAAATATTATTTCCTCTCCCTTTAGTGTCATGTTAAATTAAGTCATTATTTGAGTTTATGAGCAGCTGTGTCTACAGACTTCTCATTGCATCTAGTTCAATAAACATAATTCTTACATCGGGTGCACACTAGGATAAAATGTGGACTGTTTAATTTGAACTGAAAAGGAAATATCAATCATGCAAAAAAGTCTTCCTATGTGTGTTCTGAGGTCTGGATGTTTGTGTAAAAAGTACACAAAGTGGCCTTTTTCCATAATTCTCACCACCAAAGTTCCCCATTGGGTATTGTAACTGTGAACAACTTGAGTTTAGAGAGAGAGGGGGCCCCATCCCATGTGCCCAGTCATCTGAATTATGGTATCCTTGTGGATGTGTTGGTGGGATAGGGTTCAGAGTTAGCCTGAATCCTCTGTTTTGTTGTGGTGGAATCATAGAGTTGGAAGAGACCACAATGGCCATGTGGACCAACTCCCTGCCCTACAGGAATACACAATCAAATCACTCCTGCAGGTAGCCATCCAGCTATCTGGTGATGTGGGTGAGGCTGGAGGACATGGAAGACAGAGCCTATTTTTTCCTCTCCATCTAGTTCAATGAGTAGTTTTTGCGTTACTTCAACAGAAAAGAGAGACATGTCTCAAGATGCTGGAAGATGGTCTTTATTGCTCATGTATCTCCAATGTTGTGTTGGCAAATATTCATGTGGAAGATTTGTAAATTTCCCACCATATTGTAAATTCTACCCCAAACATATCTGAAGAATGGGATTACAGTGGGATTACAGCTTGAGTGTAATATATGAAAGGGTTTTGAAGTCTGCCTGATAACTCTTGACCTTCTGAGAATAAATATTCTTCTGTTGCATCTCTGGACTTTTCTACATGTGGTATAAATAGTCCAGATTTCCATACCTTTGCTCCTTTCTAGGTTAACACATTAACCTGTGTTGTTATTTTTAAAGCATTTGTTCTAGGAGAAATTACAAGCAGGTTGATGGAACAGTTTAGATCAAATTCAGATGCCAATTTGGTTAGGAATTTCAGATATGACAATAAAACAGCTTTATCCCCATGGAATTCTATGAAAGGGACATCAAACCCCAATGACCTCTGACTGAACTTAAGACCAAACCAACCATATTTCAGAACAATAACAGTAAATAAATATGTAGCACAAGACAGAGGAAGGTTAAGCAGATGTTGAAATCATTTGCTCCAGGCACTTTCTGATTATTATTTTTTTAAGACCACATACTTTACTACACAGGTGTTGGTTCCCTTATAGGAAAGCAGCCTGAAGGTCACAGCTCACATGCAGTCAATATTTCAATCAAACCAGATTTGTTTAAGCCCCATGACTGAAAAAATCAGAAAGAAGCAGAAATTAAAATGTATATGTAACAAAACTCAATACAGTGGAGAAGCCAAAGCTTGCACAATCATCTTCTAGAAGAGTGCAACTAAAAATGGTGGTCAATGGACAAGGAAATTTTTGGAAAATTTTCCTAGAAAGAAAGAAACAATTGGAACCAATGGGCAGAATTATGGTACTGGTCTCTGGCACAATGCTTCTCTATCCACATCTGATAGCTTGTGATGCCCTGTCCTAGGGCCTTCCCTTCTGATTTCCCATTTGTTCCATGTATATCTGAGGTGGTTAACTAAGACAGGATAATCATTCAGCTTTAGCTTTACATTTCGCCCACCTTCTATCATCTTAGTATTTTTTGTGTGTTTGTCAGGAATGGAAAACTTGAAGTAGGTGAGCTAGACAAGAACAAGTATGTCAATACCTACTCTACATTCTGTGAAGAATCCTCTGGCCCATAGAATTGTGTCACTTCCAGGAAGCTCACACTGTGGCATCACTCAGGAGTGCTTTTTACCATCTCTAATTGATGTGAAGCCTATCTGTAATGAAGGCCTAACAAACTGATATTGACAGTAAATGGCCTACTTATCTCATGGTTGTCATTTATGCCTTCATAATGTGAGGCTAGACTGTATAATTTACAATGTGGGGTTGTTTTCATGGCTGAAGCAGTGGAAAGGCAGTGCAGAGACAAAGGACTAAAGTCAGGAGCCAAAAACAGTGGATTTGTCCTATGTAGGTCAAGAATTCTGGTAAGTAACAGGGCAATTTGTACAACGTCTTGGAGCAAGTCCCTCAAATTATCAGATGATCTTCCAGACAACTGCCCCTGATTATCTCAAAGCTTTATCTGGTAGAGCATGTGGTGTGTCCTTTCTCTGGTCACAGGTGAGTCACTGAAACTGTATTCTTCCACCATCATGCCAATGTCTCTGTGTTGCATTAACTTCCAGTCACAATTCAATGTACTTTTTAAAAAATTTCTAGTTTCAAGTCAAACTTATACCGCCCTACAACTGCCCTACAGCTTCAGGACCCACTTCTTTTAAGACAGGTGTGAGGAAGCTTTGGCCCTCCCATAATCCTGTACCACTGGCTATCCTGACTGAGGCTTCTGGAAGCTGAAGTACGAAACAAAGATTCCTCGTACTTAGCATAACAATTTGTAAAGGTCTGCATACTTGCTTAAAATGACATGAGCTGATCTAGTTTAAACTTTCATTTAACATTTGGAACAAAGCAGCAAGTGGGTAAATGTATTACATTTTAAAATAGTGTCTTCCTGGATATTTTTTCCCCTACGAGATAACCAGGAGCTAGCCTGTATTCTTATATGGGGCTTAAATTATATGTTTTAGAATACACATCATGGATTGGACTTGACATACAATATGGGAATTCAGGGGAGGTGAATTTGTCTTGAATCCCATTTAGGGAGAAAGGCATGATATAAATCCAATCATAAATAAAATAAAATAAAATAAAATAAAATAAAATAAAATAAAATAAAATAAATGGTAGGGCTTGAATCTAATTGCTAGTCCCAGCTAGCGTAGACCCATTGAATCAATGGGAGCTAGACAGGTTAACATTTATATAAGTTCCATTGATTCAGTAGTCTAGTTTAGTTAAGGCAAGCAATTGGATTTAGGTCTTTGTCTGTAAGTACCTGAACTGTCATGGTCATGAGATGTAAGCCATATGACATTTATTTTCAGCAACAGAGATGTTACATTCTATTGTCTGTTTAGTTTTTTAAAACATCAGTCTGCTTTGTTTTTGTTTTTTAAAGGCAAAACCAGATAGAGGAGTTTTTATCTCTTCATGCTACAATTCTAATGCAGCTAGTTTGTGCTATTAACCATTCTATTAAATAATGTTATTGGCACTATTAATACAATTCAATTTATAGCATCCTGTATTATGTGTCTAGAGTTCTTAGAGCTACTACTTGGCTGTTAAGGTTTTCCTGTTTATTCTGTGTGATAGCTGACCTGTAGTAAGGTCTCCCAAACTGGTGTCCTTGGAAATTTAATAAACATGCATCATACTCCCATTTAACCTCTTTATTGAAATTACTAGGCAGTTTGTTGTCCCAAGACTCATTCTTGAGAATACCCTCCGGGTACCTTTTAATAACACAAATGCATACCTTTCAGTGACATGACTCTTTATCATATTCCATTTACCCACTTCTTTATCCACCTTATAGTATCTATACCAATATCCATTTTTTCCATTACAAAAGTAATTTTACAGGTGTTTCTCCACTGGATGTATTACTGGAAATCAAATAGACTTAACCAGATTGCATTCCTTTTGTCTAGAAAGGACAAAAGGATATCAGGTAGCCTTGTTATTGTCTACCTTTGCTAAACCCATAAGGGATTACATCACATTTACTTTTTGCAGCTATGTTTTAAATTAATCTCTCTCTCAATATTTCTTTTAGGATCTAACTTAATAGGAAGTTAAATTAACAGGTCTCTAGATGTATAATTTTTTTTAAAAAAATCCCCCTTTAAAATGTAAGTGCAGATACAATTTCAGTAGAAACCTGGCTCTTACCTCAGTGAGTTCAATCATGCCATTTGTTCATATATGTGTGATAGCAACATCACCATTTCTATTGTGCTGCTTGATACACTTTTTCTGAGTGAATGGGAAAGGACTTGAAGTCTGCACAAGTATCCTTTCCCTGCACATGGAATTTCATCTGTGCATCACAGATATATACTGTACCAGTCTCTACAATATCTTTCTTTTACAGGTGCTTCTTTTACAGGTGCTTCTTTTACAGGTGCTTGTTACGGTGCAAGCACTTTCCTGGGCCTACCTTTCCAGGTAAAAGTAAGTGAAACTGATCCTTGTAATTGTGATAAACAGATCCTCTTGAGTGCCCCAAACTTGGTATATTTTTTTATTTTTTTTAATTTATTTAGTTATTTATACCCCGCTCTTCAGCCAACAAGGCTATCAGAGGGGCTTACAAATTGTTTTAAGCAATAGCTATTTACACATCTACACTGCATTAAACAGTTTCCAATGTGTGTTAGCTAATTGCCCCCACAAGCTGGGTACTCAATTTACCGACCTACGAAAGGTATAAGGGTCAATAAGGGTACAGAACTGGAACATAAAAAAGTAGCTCTATCTGCAAAGTATTTACCAAGCTATGTGTCACAAGGAGTCTGACACTTTATTGTCTGTAGGTCTAATTGCTTGGCTGTTATCAGACCTGTACCAATTTGAAAAGGTTCCCCTGGATGACAATTCTTAAACACAAATGGTGATAGAGGAGAACATTTTTCACCACTATAACTGCCATCTACAGGCTTTTGAATCGGCTGTGATACATATTTAGTCAGATTTTGCTCCAGTTTATCTCCCACCACTTATAGTTTAGGTATTGTCCCTCTCTGATGTTTAAGTCTATAACTATAGCTGTGGGCATCTAGGAGCAGTTGCATTGGTCTTAAGTCACTTCCTGCATTCCAGAACACGACTGAGATACATTCAGATGGACAGCTCCTGGTGCTACCAATCAAAATGCATTGTGCTGCTATTCTACCTTTCCCTTCTTTAGCAGACATTTTTTTTTTGAGGTAAGAAAAACATGTTCAGTTTGGTTACAATTTTTGGCTCCTGATATATAGCCTGGAATATATTAATCTTTGTATTTTTGTGTATTGTCTGATACCCAAATTGTGTGGGGGTCCATGAGGATCCCACTAGTGTCCAAATTCTAATATGGGGAATGTTTTAATTAGCTCAAGATGGCAGTGAGAGGCCAGGTAGCTGTGGGATCTTTTGACCTATATATACCAGTAGTAACTGAGGAGACTCCAAGCCAGGATTTACAATTAAATGGTTTTTAATGGAAATTAATCTCAAAAGCATTAAAGCTAACACTCAGGCTTCAAGCAACCACACAAGGCTATTGAAGAAAGTAGAAAGTATTTGGATAGAGGAATAGAGTATGGGGATTGTGGGTTATATCATACCGATCTCAAGAGCAGAGATCCGTGCAGCAGAGGATACTCAGAGTTGCATTCTGAGGGTCACACAGCAGAGCAGCAGAGTGGATGGATGCAAGGAAGCTGTGCACACTTCGGCTGGGTTTTGGGGTCATATTTGTATTCATCAATTCCCCTGGAGGGGGTGAGGTTTAGAGTGGAATACAATGTCTCTCAGAGTTTCCCAGGACTGGACAAAGGGTTCTACGAATGGTTAGCCTATCAAACAATCATTGATAGGCTAACCATTTGGAACTGAATGGGCACAGGCAACCTTCCATTCTGATCTAGGTAAAGGAGGAAAAAAACCAATTTTTCAGGCACTGATTACTCAGCTATCCTTGATGGGATTAGTGGATGACTCATTTCCAGGTGTTCTCAGGAAGAACTTTGACCTGGGTATAACCTGTTTGAGGAATTTAGAATGCCCCTACCTACATTGTGGGTGACTCCAGCCTTGGGAGTCCTGGGTTTACTTGCTAACCATGTGGCAGACCATGGCCAGCCAGATTATAAAATATTGCCAATTATGTATTATTGAAGATGTATTATTGAAAGATATGGAATGTCAGGGCAGGTAACATGTCCCTGTTAAACCTTCTATAGCTGTTATTTGCATATTCACAAGCTTACTGCATCTTCTTTGAGGTCTTCTTAGCTACTTCCTTAGCTACATCCTTCCTTTCTCTGTACTATTTTTGTCCATGTTTGGCTTTGTTTTCTTCCTACTCCCACATTTGAGTTGTATCCTTTCTCTACACTCATCTCCACTATGCATCACACACTGGATGCATTGGTGATGAGTGATAATGGGAGACAAAAGAAAAAATGATGACAACTGAAGACCACTATTGGTAGTTATGGCACAGGATTTGTTCAGGGAAAATAATTAAGTAGAAGTAAAATAGAAGTGAGTCTCTTTAAGGAGTCAAAACCCTGGTCACTATAAAAAAAAACTTGGATATTGTAAGAACACAATTTTATGGCTCACTTAAAAATGGGTACATCCAAAACAAATAAAGGACATTAAAACATAGCAGACATAAATAAAATGGTGATGGGACAGGAAGTTGGCAATATTGTCAGAAAAGTAATGTCTCTAAAATATGTGAAGAGGCTAGGAATCAGATGAATTTGAAAAATGAGAGTAGGAGTTTGTATAAATTCAGCTAAAGCATGAATTCCAGGCAATAAAATAACCTGGATCCAATAATTAGAACAGGTTGGAAAACAGAGGAAGTATCACAGGATAAACAGCAACTATTCTGTTACACATGATGAAAACAGAAGAAATGGAAAATGTCAAGACAAACTTATTGAGGGTTCCAGACTTACAGTTAATTAGGACACAGGGCCATTTGCACAATGGAATGCAAAACCAGATGTGCTGTGTAAACTCAGACGTGTAAGGAAAACATTAAAGTACCCTGCTTGTATAGAGAGATCATAATATCATCTATCGTATAACTTGCCAGTTGTAGAAATATACTTCAGAGCTGACTAGATTGTCCCCAGTCCTATTTAAGTAATTCTTTCCCACTTTTTTTTTAAAAAAAATCTGCCCTAACTTTCTTCTAATATTGGAACAATTGGGTTAATAGATGATAGGCTTTGATGGCATGTTTACTGCTATAGTCAGTCATACGAAGAATACATGAACTATAACTAGGCTGACCATATGTACTGTTTTAAAAGGGACAGTCCTGTTTTTTTTAAATATATATTTCCTGACCATCCCATTGTTTTCATAGAAATGTCAATTTTGTCCCGTTTTGGAAGTGTGGTAGCTAAAATTTCTGTGCAAACAGCAAGCAGGCACAAACCATGCAAATTAGCATGCAGAGCAAAACTAGCCAGAAACTCCCACCCAAATGCAAAGAAACATGCATGTGTGAGGTGCTCTCATTGTTCCTGCCAAATACGCCAGGTAACAGAAGCAGGAGCGCAATTAGCAAAGAGAGAGCCCTCACCCTTTAGTTGCTGTCCGTGGATAGACAGCAAGCCACCACTGCCCTCACTTTATATAGGGAAAAAAGGCTCTCCATCTGACTCATCCTCCTCACCAACTGGCATTGAACTGAGAATCTCTCTCTCTCTCTCTCTCTCTCTCTCTCTCACACACACACACACACACACACACACATCTTTTGTGCTACTCATGTCCTTCCTCTAATTTCTCACCTTTTTGTCATAGATCAGAGATGAACTTTATTTTAGGGGTGGGATGGAGATAGTTTTTCTGGGGCGTGCTTTGGTTTTGTTAGCATTTTGGTGGATTGTGTTGTCAGAATATTGGGACATGCAGTAGATTTATTCTGTAAAGAGCTGAGATGTAGTCAACAGTCTGTAGAGAGCTGCAGAGTGAGCTAGCAGCAGTTTGCAGAAGCTAGCTGGGTAAATGTATCAATATTGATTAGCTCACAGCCCTGGAGCAGAGCTGGGCTGGACAGAGAGCTAAGCAGTCCTGTTTTGGATCTCACTGTGTGAAGCTGTCCTGTTTAGGATCTCACTGTGGGAAGATGTTTTTCTTCTGAATTCTGTATATATTTGTAAACATACTTCATTATGCTCAAGTAAAGAGAAGTTTATTTTAGACACAAGCCTGTATCTGTGCCTTAATTCTCATGCCTGAAGGAACAACACTCTGCTGTTTATTTTTGCTGCCTGGACCTGTTAAGGTACCCAGTGCATGCTAACATCTGACATGTGTAGCTCTCTTTTCTTTGAATTGTCCATTGGGTGTGTTGAGTGCTTGTACGGAGTTCGGGGGTTCCCATGCCAGGCAGTGGGTTTTGCTTCTCCCCTGGGGTGTTTGTGTTGATTGCCTTTTGTTGTGACTGTCACTTTCTCCCCCCCCCTCTTTAGAGCTTTTGAGGAGTTTTGTGTGTGCGTAGCAGCTACATGGTTTGTGTGTGTGTTGCCATGGTGCTCCTCCCCCCCCTTTTTTTTGTTTTGTTGGCTTCAGTTCCTCCTTGTTTTCGGTCACCTGTTATAGTCTGGGACTGTGTCTTGGTGGGCTACTTGTGGAGTTTGTGTCTCTGATTGGTGTCATTATTCCTGCCACCTTTTTCCTGATGTGTGTGTGTGCTTGGGATGTTGCTTTTGGGAGCTGAGGGTGTGTGTGGAGCTGGTGTGTACATGTGCATGTGTGTGTGCAGGCCTTGGCTGGGTTGATCATCCTCATGCACTGTTCTGTTTTTACAAGAGCCAGGTGTGTGTGTGTTTGTGCTTTGCATGTTTGTCTGCTGTTTGAGGTTGTGTTCTTGTTTTCTCGTGTCTGTTGCTTGGTGTTGGCTGCTTGTTGTGCCTGTTTAGTGATATGGTGCTAGTGTGTGTACATGTGGGGGGAAGGGGAAAGGGGGCTTCTCGCACCACCCCAGCCCTGCTTCTCTCTTTGTGGGGAGGGAGTGGGGTCTCTCTTTCCTTTCCTGTTCTCAGAGGTTTGCTCTTTTCAAACGACTGCTGGATTCTCTGTGTAGGGTCTATTGGTGGGAAGGGTTTTATTTTCCCCTTCTGGGCTGCCAGTATTGTGGACACCACCTTTGGGGGTTGGTTTTTTGGCAGTAGAGCCATGTTGTGGTTGGCATGTTGTAGCAGCCACCATTTTGGCAGTTTAGCTTTTGGCAGGAGCACCGTTTTGTGGGGTTGCTAGTTATTTCAGTCTCCATTTTGGTTTTTAGATTTGGGCTAAGCAGGGTCAGCCCTGGTTGTTATTTGGATGGGAGATGCTAGCAGCAGCATCCCGTTCTCGCCATCCAATGTCCCATTTTTGTCTCAAGGAAATATGGTCAGCCTAAATATAATAGCAGTAGCAATAACACTGACATTTATATACCACTTATCAGAGCTGAAGCACTCCCTAAGTGGTTTACAATGATGTTTCGCTAATTGCCCCCAACAAGCTGGGTACTCATTTTACTGACCTACAGAAAGATGGAAGGTTGAGTCAATCTTGGAGCCCTCTGGGACCGAACTCATAACCTTGTGGCTTGCAATACTGGCATTTAACCACTGTGCCATCAGGCCATTTTGCACCATTTTGTTGAGTTCAAAGAATAATTCCTGATTTATTTTGGCCAGAGCTTCCCAGCCATTCTTAATATATGCTTAATAGCAAAGGAATAAATCCTTTGCAGAAATCATGGAAACAGTTCACTCTTTTCTCCTTTTATATTATATTCTTGATGTCACCCTTTTTAAATGATTCTTTTACTCCCAGGTTCTGGTAAGTATTGTGCTTTAAATACATAATGCATTAGCATAACTTATATACCATGACAG